>HG992183.1:1288648-2756981 GCA_905220545.2 Melitaea athalia | reverse complement strand
AGTCGATTCTTTAAAATACCTACTTATCCTTCCCGGAACCCCTCCTCTAACACTTAAACTTTATTATGGTATTAAAGTTCAAATTGACTTAAGTATTATTACGAATCTTTTGTATGGGATTATAGAAAAGTGTTGTTTTTAGACTTTTTCAGACAATTTTTTATATTTTTCTCTCCGTAAGAACCATCCTCGTACTTCAAGGAATATTAAAAAAAAAGAATTAGCGAAATCGGTTCAGTTACTCTCGAGATTTGCGCTTAGCAACACATTCAGCGATTCATTTTTATATACAATATAGAGATATATCTCAACACCTTGTCGATTAATTCTTTATAACTATAAACATATATTTTAATAGGTTAAAATAATAATAAAAAAAGCTCTGATCCTTCTCATACTACATAAAAAAAGAGTCGAATTGAGAACCTCCTCGTTTTTTCTAATAAGGATTACACTTGAGATGTGTTGAAAAGCTTAATCCGCCACGCTGGTGGCTGACTGTGGTTAGATATACGAATTTATTCTCATGTTTCAGGTTTTTCTCAATATTTTTAAAAGGACTATTTACTCCTTTAAGACCTAAAACTGTCCGAATTTAATACTGTATTCGTCTCGTATCGATGCACGCATTCTTAAACTTTTTGTGTATTTTTTTTTTAATGTTTTCTTATAATTTAGAATCTCCATTAAGGTGGTCCTCGGCTATATTGGACAGGTTTAAAACTAATATTTATGTAACTAATTAAATATATATGTATAATTGTTTAATATATTTAACTTTACTATGATCTGTGTCGGGGATCATTGAACTAATAATTTGATTTTTATACATGTAAATTATATATATATATGTTGTATATTCGACGTATACTTTATACTAGCTTGTGCGCGCGACTTCGTCCCCGTGGAATAGGACCACCCGATTTTGAAACATTCTTCATTAGTGCTACGCTTCTATTGGTCTTAGCGTGATGATATATAGCCTATAGCCTTCCTCGATAAATGGGCTATCTAACACTGAAAGAATTTTTCAAATCGGTCCAGTAGATCCTGAGATTAGCGCGTTCAAACAAACAAACAAACAAACTCTTCAGCTTTATTATATTAGTATAGATTAACGACATTTAGAACATTAAAAAGGTAGATACAAAGTCACTTCAGCTGTATAAACTATGAACATGGTTATCTGTTTGCGTCATAATATTTTCTCTCTGCAAACAAAAAATCAGTACGTACGTTTTCCTGCGTTTTCCGCTTCCTTGGTATACAACACACGGCAGTAACCCTAATGACTTCTAAAAATCAATTTGCAACATAGTAGCCAGTAAGTGTTAGTGTAATTCACCTTCTTGTGTGTGTATTAACGCCTATTTTTATAGAGATAAATAACCGACGCAATGGCTCCGTCACCTGATTCGTGACGATGTCGTTGACCTTTAACCGTTTGACCGGATTTAACGAACTTTTAAAGCTTTTTTTTCAAAATTTGCAAATGACGGTCATAGTAATGATAAACAAATAAACGGCCACACTCGACGAGTATCTGTCGGTTAACTAACACATGTTGGGATATATCGAGGGTACTTTGAAATATGTACAAGCAAACAAGCAAATGTATACAAACGCCCAGACATTGAAAAATATGTGTGTCCTATATATTTGTGGGTCTCCCCACCGTGCCTCGGAGAGCACGTTAAGCCGTCGGTCCCGGTTGTTATCATGTACACCTGATAGCGATCGTTACTCATAGTAGGGAATATATCCGCCAACCCGCATTGGAGCAGCGTGGTGGATTAAGCTCCGATCCTCAATCCTAAGGAAGAGACCTATGCCCAACAGTGGGATATTACAGGCTGAATCGTGATCGTGATCGATATATTTGTCATGTGTACAAAATTGGAGATAAACCTGTGACTTCGTACGTGACAGTGGAAGCTGTGACTACTGTAACACAGTTGTCCAATATACATAATTATCACCGTATTTATTATCAACTAGCTGCTGCCCGCGACGTCGTCTGCGTGCGTTCACTGCTAATATGCTAATATGTAGCCTATGTTCTGACCCGACTTCTTAATAATATTCGTGCCAAAGGACAATGCCTATTTTCTATGAAGCCGTGCCCGGGTACGTGTTCAGACAATTCATATATTTAAGTATCCTTTATTAAACGAAAATAGATTTTTAATAATATTCTAAAAGTGATTAAAACCGTAGTTTATACTTTAATTAAAAAAGATATTTTATTTGTATTCCGGGTTTGTGCTGTCAAAACATATTAAATATAAATACCAAGTCGGAAACGCAACTATAGAAATAAACGCTTTTTTTAATTAAATTATAAACCCCAACACGACCAGAAAATTGACATATTAAAGTTTTCTTTATTCATTAAAACTAGATTTTTAATAATAGTCTAAAAGTAATCAAAGCCGTGGTTTATATTTTAATTTAAAAAAAGCGTTTGTTTGTGTGGTTGCTATGACGACTTGCTATTTATATTTAAACTATTTTGACATGACAAACGCGGAATACAACTAAAATATTTTTTAAAGTTAAATTATAAACCACGGCTTTGATCACTTTTAGAATATTATTAAAAATCTAGTTTCAATTAATAAACGATACTTAAATATATGAATTGTCTAAACTAGTCAAAGCACGTACCGGGCACAAATAGGCATTGTCCTTTGAAGTAAATCCATGCAGTACTTTTTGAGTTTATCCCGGACATACATTTGAAGAAATAAAGGTTCACTGCTCTTTCCCCGTAGGTGATAGCGTGATAATATATAGCCTATGTTCTGACCCGACTTCTTAACAATATTCGTGCCAAATTTGAAGTAAATCCATGCAGTACTTTTTGAGTTTATCCCGGACATACATACAGACAAACAGACAAACAGATAAAAATTCTAAAAACTATATTTTTGGCTTCGGTATCGATTGTAGATCACACCCCAAGTATTCTTTTAAAAAAATATTCAATGTACAGTTTTGACTTTTCTACCATTTTATTATATGTACTATAGATTGCTTATAAAATAATCGTAAATAATACAATACGAAATCCTCGACTTCAAGTGTTTATCGATTTTCCATTTAGCACGTTGTTTACAATCAACCGGTCTCAATCTCTTTGATTTAGGTTAATTCATATAATATATATGTATAACTAGCTTCTGCGTTCGACTTTGTCGGCGTGGACTCCGCTCCTATTGGTCTTAGCGTGATGATACATAGCCAGTAGCCTATAGCCTTCCTCGATAAAAGGGCTATCTAACACTGAAAGAATTTATCAAATCGGCCCAGTAGTTCCAGAGATTACCGCGTTCAAACAAACAAACAACCAAACAAACAAACTCTTCAGCTTTATATATTAGGTAGTATAGATTATAGGAGGTTTTTCTAGCGTCGAGCAATACCTTTTCCCTAAAAGATGGCAAATTGGCAACGCACCAACAAGACCTAATGTTGCAGATGTCCTTGAGCGGCGTTAGGCATTTAGGTAACATCAGATGTTGCCTTCTGGTTCTTTGCTCCCCTTTCTATAAATTTTAAAGTATCGATTGTTACAGATACAGAGTACGCTAAAAATACACACACTACACACACACACACAATTCAGCCTATCACAGTCCACTGTTGGACATAGGCCTCCACAAGTTCGCGCCCGACATTATGACGCGAACTCATGTGTTTTGCCCATAGTCACCACGCTGGGCAGGCGGGTTGGTGACCGCAGGGTAAAAAAAAAAAAAAAAATATAAAAATCAGCTAAAAATACAGGTGGTTTAAAATTGTCAGTCCAGACCTTTAAGTGTGTGAACCAGCATAACATCTTAACATTTTAAGAGTATGGTAAAGACCTTTAAAAATAATCGGACCCGGAAATAAAAGTAGGCAGGTGCGTCACGTTTGTACTATGTGTAATTAAATTATGTATCAATTTTTTATATATAATAAATGAGTTAAGCAGAAATAAAAGGGTAGATATCGATTCACCTTTATTTTTATTGTATAACTAGCTGACCCGGCGAACTTCGTACCGCCTAACAGTCGATTCTTTAAAATACCTACTTATCCTTCCCGGAACCCCTCCTCTAACACTTAAACTTTATTATGGTATTAAAGTTCAAATTGACTTAAGTATTATTACGAATCTTTTGTATGGGATTATAGAAAAGTGTTGTTTTTAGACTTTTTCAGACAATTTTTTATATTTTTCTCTCCGTAAGAACCATCCTCGTACTTCAAGGAATATTAAAAAAAAAGAATTAGCGAAATCGGTTCAGTTACTCTCGAGATTTGCGCTTAGCAACACATTCAGCGATTCATTTTTATATACAATATAGAGATATATCTCAACACCTTGTCGATTAATTCTTTATAACTATAAACATATATTTTAATAGGTTAAAATAATAATAAAAAAAGCTCTGATCCTTCTCATACTACATAAAAAAAGAGTCGAATTGAGAACCTCCTCGTTTTTTGGAAGTCGGTTAAAAAGAAAATTAAATTCGCTATAATTTCTCAAAACCGGACGTGCCAAAAAAGTAGTCCTAGATTGAATTGAAACATGTATTGACAGTTGTCTATTTTTTTTTTATTGAAAAAATATATATGTACAACATTTTTTTCCCTAATTTAATAATGCATAGGTATCTAAAACGAACTCGATTCTGTCACAGAACTGTGTAGAAGATTGAGAAATAAAATTATTTTTAATTGAATCAATTAATGGATATAATTTTTATTGATATAAATGTTATCTAAGAGCAAAAAATGTTCCCCGCGATGGGTAAATGAAACCGGTCACCACTAACTAGACAAGAGATTCCACTCAGTCTTATGACTGTATCCTAGAACGCTACTCGAGCCAACGGGGGATACACAACACCGATATTATTTAGGGAGGATATTTATCAAAATACAGCACTTTTCGTAAATCTGAGAGGGGAAAACGGAATTTCGAGAAAGACAAAAAAAAACATTCCAATGACCTTTGATATATTTTATTCAGGATCGATACGTGAAGCTTTTGAAGACACTATGGGCGTATATTTTTTTAGAGCCTAAGCATATGTAAGGAATTTCATACTCTACATGTTTACGATTACATTTGTACGTTAAAATGCGAAAAAAAATATATAGGTACATACAATTAAAAAATTTGTTACTTGTCAAAAGTTAAAACTATTATTGATAAGTTCCAAGAACTTGTGTTCCAAGAAAGCTCACTTCATTATAAG
This sequence comes from Melitaea athalia, assembly GCA_905220545.2. Classification (NCBI taxonomy): domain Eukaryota; kingdom Metazoa; phylum Arthropoda; class Insecta; order Lepidoptera; family Nymphalidae; genus Melitaea; species Melitaea athalia. Next base: position 2,751,726 of record HG992183.1, on the reverse strand, counting down.
CTGAACTTATCTTTTACTATCGTAGTTAATTAATTTATTCGTAAAGTATTGTGGTTTGTAACGAACGAAAAGATTTATCGCTAGAAAGCTAATAATTATATCCATACATTGAGATTAACAGACGTGTGCGAGGGTTGCGGTTCAGTAGTTATTCCGGAATGATCTTCAAAGGAAAAGGTTGTCAACCTTTGTGGTATATCGCTTACGAGCATAACACTTCGAATTTTTTTTTATATAAAACTAGCGACCCGCTCCGGCTTCGCACAGGTGCAATGCTGATACTAAATATAACATAAATTTTGCAATGTAAGCGCAAAAAATGTTATTATTTACGACATCACATTAGAAACCTCTAAAACTATCAGTGTTCCTGTACTATATTATGCATGTGTTATACATATAAACCTTCCTCTGGAATCACTCTTTACTAAAGACAACTGCATCAAAATCCGTTGCGTAGTTTTAAAGATCTAAGCATACAGACAACGGGAAGCGACTTTGTTTTTTAACCGACTTCAAAAAAGGAGGAAAACTGACCTCGTAAGGTCATCAAAAATTATTCCTAACTACAACTAGCTGTTTTTTTTAAATATCTAAATAAAAAAATAAATAAATCTATATAATTTAATAGTAATATTGTCCTTACTACAAATTGCGTGGTACGTTATCCCGTCCTACGCTCACTGCTTCTCTATCCCCTGCTATCTCTGTTAGCTACCACAATCGAGAGTTTTGTAGAGGAATTTTTTGTTCATCTCATCAATATGAAGCTACTTCGGGAAAATTAGCTTGATACTAATCAGGTGAAAAAAATGTACTAGGGATCCCTACGTATATTACTTGTCGATGTAATTGAAGTCGGTTTTTTTTCGTTTGCGAGCAAAACACAATTATATACTATATAATGATAGCATAATTTATAAAGCCAATAAAGTGCAGGATAATTAATACAAAACAATAAATACTAATTAATATTTCAAATATCAATAAAGTCAGAATCTAAAAACACTTAACCACAATCTCATGATAATGTATATTTCAACAAAACTTATATTGAAGTCATCAAATGCAATATAAGGCTGACACATTAGCTGCTTTACTGGAAATATTTGATACAATAATTTTATTACAATGATAAATCGCATTCGTCGAAATCTAAAGAGGAAAATTCATAAAATTCAATTATAAACAATTTAATTATGCGTCTACAAGTTGAAACAAAGCGCGTGCTATCCGTGTGAGTCAGACTAACCGATCGTTTTGGTAACAGCTCGGCACTCGGCAGTCGGCAGTCGAGACGCTCTTCCTTGCCAGTGCATTGACTCGACCACTTCTTGCCCGCCCGTGCTCACTGCCCGCGCCGGCCGTTGAACCCCAACAGCTGATCGTACACGTGCCAATCCTCCCCTGTACACCCAACAGGGAACTAGTTCTAAGAATAAACAGCAGCCTTTTTGCCTCTTATGAGCAATTGACTGCATCTTGATCGTATTAAATATTCGTTTTTAACTATTGATGCACCGTTTTTAGATGCGCTTTATCGGATTAAAACGAGCTTTGTTAGGTAGTGGTTGATAGTAATTTTTATCGAATGCCTTTTATTTGTTTGTTAATTAGTAATTATCATATTAATGAGCTGTACTAAATGTTATGTATGAGTGTAGTTTGCTATGTAATCTTATGAGCTATCAGAGTATCAGACTGACTCGAATTGTTTATGTGAAACGTTCCTCTAAATAAAAATAAATAGAAAACTTATTAATAACATCAGTAATTTATATATGGTCGATATTGTGAAAAAGTGGGTATTTAAAATTTAAATAATAAAAAAATATTATAATTTATTTGACTCCGTCCGTTGGCGGTGACCCTGATTTTGCCTCCAGGGTTGTAGGTCCGATTCCCGCCCCGGGTCTAAATCGGTTATTTAGAGATATTCTTTACAGTTTGTTGCATATATATATATTATTTAAGTAAACATAAATAAATTAACTATTTAAAAATAATATTTAAAATAAATACAAAATTAGGCAATAAGTTATCTACCTTGAACAAAGAACCAGTGTATATTGAACCAATAAAAAAAAGAAGATAAAAAATATGTATACTCATAAATGTAAATTGCAGACGTACGATAAATTGCAAAATTAACATTATCAAGGACCAATTTAGTGTTGTTTTGTTTATGTTACTGTATGCGTTAAAAGGACATCATGAGGAAAATGTTAACCAAAAACACGTAGGTATATCCGCCTTGCATTTTACCCTTAAAACGCCATCGCCGTGACATTACTTGTTTTAATCTTCTGCTACTTTTGAAAAAAAAAATCTTTTTGTGTTGGACAGCCCATTTACTGAAGAAGGCTATAGGCTATTTTTTCTCAAATTAACGCGTGTAATCTCTATCTCTATCTATATTAAAATGAATCGCTGAATGTGTTGCTAAGCGCAAATCTCGAGAGCGGCTGAACCGATTTTGCTAATTCTTTTTTTATAATATTCCTTGAAGTACGAGGATGGTTATTACTTATTACGGAGAGAAAAATTTAAAAAATTCTCTGAAAAAGTCTAAAAACAACAATTTTCTATATTCCCATACAAAAGATTCGTAATAATACTTAAAAGTCAATTTGATCTTTAATTACATACCATAAGGTTTAAGTGTTAGTGTAGGAGTTCCGGGAAGGATAAGTATTTAAAAAATTTAAAGAATCGACTGTTAGGCGGTACGAAGTTCGCCGGGTCAGCTAGTTGTGTAATATATAAAAATGAATCGCCGAAATATAAACGACTGCAGTAAATAGCATTTTTTTTTGAGTTGGTTATTGTCAGGACAAGGCAGTGTTGTGTTCCTGTGGCGAGTAAGTCGACCAGAGATCCTTGTGGGATCGGGGGTAGGGTCGGCAACGCGCTTGCGATGCTTTTGGTGTTGCAGGCGTCTATAGTCTACGGTAATAGCTTACCATCAGATGAGCCATACGTTTGTTTGCCGACCGAATCGTATAAAAAAAGTTACATTTGATTAAACTTTAGTGAACATTACTCTACTGCTTTTATTTATGACACACTAGCTTCGTTTCGCGGTTTTCCGTCGTAATCTCCAATGGGTCAGTGGAAATTTTCTAATAAAAAGTAGCCCGTGTGTCATTCTGTACTTTTACTATAATCGGCGCTAATTGAGTCATACGCTGTGTGGTTACGGCAGTAAAGAATATTTTATTTTATTATATTTATTTTATTTTATATAGCCACAATCTCTCTTCCCGTGGGTGTCGTAAGAGGCGACTAAGGGATAACACAGTTTCACTACCACCTTGGAACTTAAAAAGCCGACCGATGGCGGGATAACCATCCAACTGCTGGCTTTGAAATACACAGGCCAAAGAGGGACAGCAGCGTCTTCGGTGCGACAAAGCCAGCACTGCGGTCACCAACCCGCCTGCCCAGCGTGGTGACTATGGGCAAAACACACAGGTTAACGCCATTTTTGGCGCGAACTTGTGGAGGCCTATGTCCAGCAGTGGACTGCGATAGGCTGGATGATCTTGATGATGATGTAATTGAGTCACAAATATCAATACAAATTTTCGCTTTTATAGAATGCAATTTTTTTATTATTTTAAGCAACATGCATTGATTTCTCAACTTTAGAAACAAAATACCGCATGTGTAAAATACAATGTATAATTATGTACTTTAAAATGCACTAATCTAGTCGTCCTAGTCGTCACCGGGAATTTACGCTCTGCACAAGGTCACGAAAATTTATTATTAGACGTGTTTTAATTTACACTGACGGTTATAATATGTTTGTATTTATCATTAGTTGCCTGTCTAGTAAATCATTACATAGTATAAAATAAAGTCGCTTCCCGCTGTCTGTATGCTTAGATCTTTAAAACTACGTCTTTAGTAAATAGATTGATTCCAGAGGAAGGTTTATATGTATAATACATGCATAATATAGTAGAAGCTGGGGCAGGTCGCTAGTCTATACTAATATAATAAAGCTGAAGAGTTTGTTTGATTGTTTGTTTGTTTGTTTGAACGCGCTAATCTCAGGATCTACTGGTCCGATTTGAAAAATTCTTTCAGTGTTAGATAGCACATTTATCGAGGAAGATCATACATCATGACGCTAAGACCAATAGGAGCGGAGTCCACGCCGACGAAGTCGCGCGCAGAAGCTAGTAGTATATAAAGTTGACTAGCTTTTTGGTGCAATCGGCACTGACCTTTGTCTCGGTGTAATATACTCGTATATTTATATATATGAATTATTTATGTGTACGTTTATAACAAAAATAAGTATATATGAATTACTTATGTACTTACTTTAGGACTAAGTCTTACTAAAGACTAAGTTGAATTTTACATAACAATATTGTAATATCCCAATTCCCTATTTCGATGCTGAAGTAACGTAGACAAATGTATTTTGCATGTAAATCTTGTTATAAAATTTTAGTTAAGGCTCCGTCGCATGACAAAAGTAGGCATTTAACGTCTACCCCGTCCCCCTTGGACACACGTCGCGCGAACTCGTTGCTGTTGAACTCAGTCCGTGACCTGAAAGCGTCAGTGGCTGTAAAGCGAACTAATTTGATTTGACTTTAAAATAGAAATGCATTTATTATGATCATTTTTTAAAGTAGTGATAAATATGTAATACTTTCGTAAATAAATGAAATAAGTAAATGATTTCAGGGTTATTTATTATAAAGACTGTTGGACATAAATAGAATAAGCTATATAAAATAAAACAAATTACATATTAAATCTATACAAATAAATAAAATTGAAGTGTCTGTTTGTAATATTGTAATACCCGCTTTTAACTAAATTACATATATAATATACATGGTGCAAATACCAAAATAACATTTTTTATAATTTGTCTGTCTGTCTGTTCCGGCTAATCTCTGAAACGGCTGGATCGTTTTTGACAGGACTTTCATTGGCAGATAGTTGCTGATGTAATAAGGAGTAACGTAGGCTACTTTTATTTTAGATTTTTTATTATTATTTTATAACTGCGAACTGAACAATAATTATTTTGTTAAATTCCACGCGGACGAAGTCGCGGGCATAGGTAGTTTAAAATAATTATTATTCAATAAAACGTATCTCAATAAATTCCACAATACAATTACAATATTTAAAAAAACTAGTTGAAAAAAAAAAAGCGGTCACCCATCCAAGTACTGACCGTCGTGACGCTGCCGCGTTACCGGTCGCTCAAATTTTATCTTAACTAACTTATATCTCCCTCAACTTCCGTTCGCCTCGACCGATCACACTTTTCGTAACGCTCTCGTCACGCATTAACCTGCTTACTGACCAATTTAAGCGCGCCTAAAGAAGTTTCACTTCAAAAAAACTAGTTGGAAAAAAAGCGTCACGCATCCAAGTACTGACCGTCGTGACGGTGCCGCGTTACCGGTCGCTCAAATTTTACCCCTCATGCGCCTAAAAGTTTCACTTCAAAAAAACTAGTTGAAAAAAAAGCGGTCACCCATCTAAGTACTGACCGTCATGAAATTTTATTTGGCTTTAAAATAGAAATGCATTTATAATGATCATTTTTTATAGTAGTGATAAAATAATAATACTTTCGTAAATAAATAAAATAAGTAAAGGATTTCAGGGTTATTTAGTATAAATACTGTTGGACATAAATGGAATAAGAGCTATTAAATGAAACAAATTACATATTAAATTTAAAATAATAATCTATACTAATATATAAAGCTGAAGAGTTTGTTTGATTGTTTGTTTGTTTGTTTGTTTGTTTGTTTGTTTGTTTGTTTGAACGCGGTAATCTCTGGTTCTACTGGGCCGATTTAAAAAATTCTTTCAGTGTTAGATAGCCCATTTATCGACGAAGGCTATAGGCTATGTATCATCACGCTAGGACCAATAGGAGCGGAGTCCACGCCGACGAAGTCGCGCGCAGAAGCTAGTTATTAAATAAAATTTATCTGTATAGGTACAGTAGGCAGTATTAGCTCTCCGATGTTGATGAATTTTAAAATTGCTAATTTGCTACATCGCCATAGGCGTAAAAATGTAACAGACACACTTATACTTTTGAATTTTGTACCTAATTGTATTAACTCGAAATAAAAATATAATTTAAATTATTCATTTTGAGCTGTGTAACATACGAATGTAAAGTTTGTCATGAAGCGCTGCTTAGTACTAGTGGTCTAAGATCCGAATCTAAATCGATCTTCACCGAGCTGATAATATAATGAAACATACTTTGTAATAAATTTAGTATATATATTAGATAATATTATATTAAAAATGGGTTACCTCTATTTTGAAAACTCTATTTTGTTGTTATGTATTATTATTATAATCTATATAATAAAAAAGAATGTTGCTAAGCGCATAACTCGAGAATGGCTCGACCGATTCGGCTAATTTATTTTTGTATGTTCCTTAAAAATTCCACAGTAGGTTTTTATATTTAATAATTCTTATTTTAATATTAATTAAATATAATATATTATAACAAAGAAAAAAAATGGCAACGTCACGTGGTGTTCCCAAGTGGTCACCCATCCAAGTACCTGATGCTGCCGCGTTACCGGTCGCTCAAATGTACCTCATGTGATGAAATGCGCCTTAAGAAGTTTCACTTCAAAAAAACTAGTTGAAAAAAAAGCGGTCACCCATCCAAGTACTGACCGTCGTGACGCTGCCGCGTTTCTGGTCAGTTAAATTTTATCTTTACTAACATATCTCACTCTCAACTTCCGTTCGGCTCAACCGATCACACTTTTCTTAACACTCTCGTAACGCACCTGCTTACTCCCCAAGTTAAGCGCGCCTATAGAAGTTAAACTTCAAAAAAACTATTTGAAAAAAAAGCGGTGACCCATCCAAGAACTGACCGTCGTGACGCTGCCGCGTTTCCGGTCGATCAAATTTTATCTTAACCAAAATATCTCCCTCTCAACTTCCGTTCGCCTCGACCAATCACACTTTTCGTAACGCTCTCGTCACGCCTGCTTACTCTCCAAGTTAAGTGCGCCTAAAGAAGTTTCACTTTAAAAAAAACTAGTTGAAAAAGAAAGCGGTCACCCATCCAAGTACTGACGCTACAATGAGCGTAACGCTACAAATAGCGTAACTACAAATATCGTAACGCTACAATGAGCGTAACGATATAAATAGCGTAACGCTACAATGAGCGTAACGCTACAATGTGTCATCCTTTTTCATGCAAGTCGCTGCGCCGCGCGCCCTTCCCTGTCGTTTTTTCCGTTGCATCTGGTTTGAAATCACAACGATTCTAAAGAAGTTTCACTTCAAAAATCTAATTGAAAAAAAAAGAGGTCACCCATCCAAGTACTCGTCGTGACACTGACGCGTTACCGGTCGCTCAGATTTTACCCCTCATGCGCCTAAAGAAGTTTCACTTCAAAAATGTTAATTTGGTGTAATATGTACCGTGTATATATACATACATATGAATTTAGTTAAAAGACGTAATATTACAAACAGACACTCCATTTTTATTAATTTTTATATAGATAAATAGTGTTTACAAAAACTTAAACAGCAACAAAATAATTATATTAAACTAGCGGACCCGGCAGACGTTGTCCTGCCCGGAAAACAGCTACCAAATTTGATTGCTTACATACCGATAGCAGCGCCACCTATCGGGTCAAATTGAGATAAAAAATTCCCTATCTCTCGAGTTGGACCAAATTACAGATGCTTACGAAATGTGATAAAAATTGGTTCAGTACTTTCGGAGTTACATAGCGATAGCAGCGCCACCTACCGGGTCCAATTGAGATAAAAACTACCCTATCTCTCAAGTTAGACCAAATTACAGAAGCTTACAAAATTTGATACAAATTGGTTCAGTAGTTTCGGAGTTACATACCTATAGCAGCGCCACCTACCGGGTCTAATTGAGAAAAAAGTACCCTATCTCCCAAGTTGGACCAAATTACAGATGCTTACAAATTTTGATACAAATTGGTTCAGTAGTTTCGGAGTTACATACCGATAGCAGCGCCACCTACCAAATTTTACCCCTCATGCGCCTAAAGAAGTTTCACTTCAAAAATGTAAATTTGGTGTAATATGTACCGTGTATATATACATACATATGAATTTAGTTAAAAGACGTAATATTACAAACAGACACTCCATTTTTATTAATTTTTATATAGATAAATAGTGTTTACAAAAACTTAAACAGCAACAAAATAATTATATTAAACTAGCGGACCCGGCAGACGTTGTCCTGTCCGGAAAACAGCTACCAAAGATTGCTTACATACCGATAGCAGCGCCACCTATCGGGTCAAATTGAGATAAAAAATTCCCTATCTCTCGAGTTGGACCAAATTACAGATGCTTACGAAATGTGATAAAAATTGGTTCAGTACTTTCGGAGTTACATAGCGATAGCAGCGCCACCTACCGGGTCCAATTGAGATAAAAACTACCCTATCTCTCAAGTTAGACCAAATTACAGAAGCTTACAAAATTTGATACAAATTGGTTCAGTAGTTTCAGAGTTACATACCTATAGCAGCGCCACCTACCGGGTCTAATTGAGAAAAAAGTACCCTATCTCCCAAGTTGGACCAAATTACAGATGCTTACAAATTTTGATACAAATTGGTTCAGTAGTTTCGGAGTTACATACCGATAGCAGCGCCACCTACCAAATTTTACCCCTCATGCGCCTAAAGAAGTTTCACTTCAAAAATGTTATTTTGGTATATATACAATGTATGTATATTATACATACCTACATAATATGAATTTAGTTAAAAACCGTAATATTACAAACAGACACTCCAATTTTATTTTATGTAGATAAATAGGTATTTTTTACAAAAACAGCAACAAAATATATTAATTTAAATTTATAAATAGCGAATTCAAATTTCAGTAGGTACGAATATTGAATGCATACTAATATTTAAAAAATACGGAATACGAAAAAAATCGAAAAATTTTTCACACGTCCAGCGTCTATGACGTCCGACAGGACACTGCACAGTGCCGCTAGAGCAAAAAAGCGGTCGAAAATCACTTGAATAATCGATTAAAAAAAAATTATGGAATTAAAAAAAAAACACTTGATCAAATTATTCCAGTTATATATGAACTTTATTTTGGTAATTTATTTATAATATCAAATCAGTTATTTTAAGAATAAAACCCAATCATAGTAAATAAAATGACCCGAAAAGAGGTAACTTTGTGAATTTATTCTATCGAGCCAAATTTATCAAATCATGTTTCCGACAAAAGCCTGAACTAGAATATACCCTCAACAATATCAATTAAATTTATTAGATAAAAATTTCACTGTTTACTATTTCAAAACTGAATTCATAGAAACGTGTTTTGCAGGAATACATCAATTACCTCACCTTAAATAAATATTGAAATGGGTGTGCCAGTGTGCCTGCATTATATTTTTTTGAAGTAGGAGCAGTGGTTAGTACTTATTAGTTCATTTAATTTAACCACAATTTTTCACCACACTATCGTAACACAAAATTTCTTAGGTACCTACATATTATATCTTTTCCTCGTGGATTTACTTCAAAAGTGGTTTAAGTAATAGCTGACGGCAATAATTTAGAGTGATGTTCAAATTGAGTACATTTTTTTGTTTTTTATGTGTTAAGTCGAACCTGTTAGGTGACCATTTCATGCGGACATACACATTTTATTAACCTTTTTCGTTTCGTATGAATCGTGCTACGATTACCAAAGGAAAGTTTTATCATAGCATATGTATCTTTGTACTAGCTTCTGCGCGCGACTTCGTCCCCGTGGAATAGGGCCAATTCTGTCATACATGATTTGAGCGAAACTTTAACCGTTTACGCCGCGGAAGCTCTCAAAAGGAAAATAACCCCGATTTTGAAACATTCTTCATTGGTGCTCCGCTCCTATTCGTCTTAGCGTGATGATATATAGCCTATAGCCTTCCTCGATAAATGGACTATCTAACACTGAAAGAATTTTTCAAATCGGACCAGTAGATTCTGAGATTAGCGCGTTCAAACAAACAAACAAACAAACAAACAAACAAACAAACTCTTCAGCTTTATTATATTAGTATAGATAACTCTTACTTACTTTTGTATAAGTAGCTTACATTACTTTTTTTCCAAACTAGAAATATACTGTCGCGTTTCGAAATGTAGGTAATTGATGTTTCTTTAAATGTGACTTCGGCGAAATAATCTGTTTCGGCAAACTAGTCCGGCACAATTAAAGCCACACCAAGAAATGTTGAATTTAATGTTTAAATAGGCATAGATAGATCATTATATAATATGTTTAAAAATTTTAAAATACCCACACGGTCTTTTGTTCCTGGGGCAAACGATTTAATCCAGAATAATAGAGTGATTCCAGAGGAAGGTTTAAATGTAAAATGCATGTATAATATAGCAGAGGAACACTGATCGTTTTTGCAACCGTGCGGAGCCAGGGCGGGTCGCTAGTTAATTTATATATTAGTACAAAAAATTTGTAAAAGTAAGCTTAAAGTGGATTAAATTATGTTGTACGTTTTAAACTTGACTAACGAAATAATACAAAAAAGCCTGAGTAAAACCGGTCAAGCCCGTCCTGGGATACCCGTGCCAGTGACGCCCTACGGGTTCCACAATTGTCATTACGTCTATAAATTCCAATAGTAATTAATTCTTCTTAAGTAATTTCCAACGTTATTTTTACGATACAATTTATGATTTTACTTGGCAACATACGAGGGCACGTTTTTAGGGTTCCGTACCCAAATGGTAAAAACGGGACCCTATTACTAAGACTTCGCTGTCCGTCCGTCCGTCCGTCCGTCTGTCACCAGGCTGTATCTCAAGAACGGCGATAGCTAGACAGTTGAAATTTTCACAAATTATGTATTTCTGTTGCCGCTATAACAACAAATACTAAAAACAAAATAAAATAAACATTTAAGGGGGGCGATAATTTTTTATTAGTCTAAAACGCCATCTATCAGAAATTAGGAAAACTTCGTCAATAGACTAATAATAATAGTTTTCTAATAGCATCATAGATTGCGTCATAATTAAATAAATATTTTACAGAAAATTTACTTATATTTAGTTTAGTCAATAGTACGGAACCCTTCGTGCGCGAGTCCGACTCGCACTTGGCCGATTTATTATATTCGTGGAATAGGGATTTTTTTTCAATATATATTCACCTGCAAGATGAATACATTTTTCAGATCTTTCAATTGACTTATTTATATCATTTTTACGTTCTATTCTTCTATACTTTATAATAATGTTATACTGAGAAGAGATTTGATTTTAATATCTTTGGCTTATTGTTCAAACAAATAGAATCCCATGCAAAAGACGACTAAATCTAATACGTAATGTAAACAATAAAAGTTCTATGATTCACTTTAATTTATAAAGAACAATTCAATCACTTTGGTCCTATATTTTATTACACCTTTACAAACAGACAACCAACATTTATATCTAAGACATAGATATAATGTGTCGGTTAAAAACTTGATTCGTAAGTCGCTACGATATTAAAAGTACATTAGATGACATGAGAGACGCCGGGCCGGATGTAATATTTGCATGAATTCCGTCCACTCGTTAATGAATAATTTTATTTCGTATTTGCGATATAAATGTATGTGTTTAATTATATTTAAACTTTGAAGACAGGTCACCATGGTAACATTCCTTGACAAGTTTTTTTTTTTCATTTTTTATGGTCATAAACGATAATCGTTAGCGATTAGGTATGTCTTAAACGTAGTAAAAGAGGTCACAAATGATTTAGTTACAGATTTTGATTTCTTAAATTATTTGTTTTAAATTTTTATGAAATTTGAATCTCGAGTTTTTCCGGAAATTGCTAATGCGCCGGGTGAAATTTCGGCTATGTCCAAGAGTAACGAGAGCTTCAAAAAATCAGTACAGTTATATAGTATTGTCCACCACTTTTCATTTACTTATACATATAATTATGTATAATTGTATATTTTTTTTATAAAGTAAAACGTTTTTTTATAACATTTTTTCTTTGGTTTGACGTCAAAGGGACGTTAATGCGACAAGGTTGGAGCACATTAGCAATTTATAGTAAGTACTTAGTAAGCAACGTCGGAGATTATGTAAACCGGTCATAATTACACGACAGTAAAATACATTGTAATACATATAATTGATGTAAATAGTTATTTCCAAAATAGTAACCGTAGGTCAAGAACATTTCGCTCTTTGATTCGGTCTATTATGCTCAATAGTTTAAGTAAAGAATTTATATAGTTTAACCTGCAGATTTTCTTGCTGATTCTTCTCAGCAGAGTCTACGTTTCGAATCTGTGGTGGCTTTACATTAATCGTAATTTATTTACTTAGGACTAAGATGTTTATGATGTGTAAAATGACGATACAATAGTGATTTTGAAGCTCACTTGAAAAAATAACTTGATTAAAAAAAAAAAGGAATTTTGCCGGTTTTTACGTAAAACACAGGTTTTAATCACCCTGCCTTAGACGACCGTGTGTGTTCACTAAAAACTTAAAAAGGTAAAAAGAAAAGTATTTTCTTACGAAAAAAAATAAAATAAAAAAAATAATGAGACAGTATCATAATCGCAACGAAATCGTACTCACCTATAGTTTTAACAATCAAGATTCTTAATACATTGTACATGATCATAATATCAGCGCTACAATTATACAAATGACAGAAACAATTAACAGTTTTATATCTTGGCGTTATCCAACAAAATGCGCGCCGGTAATTACCTATAGGTCGCGTGCGCGGGCTATTGTGCTAGGGCTACCAACATTCCTGTTATATAGGATAATTGTCGGTATTTATTTAGTTATGTATGAGAAACGAACATACAGACATATTTTTGAAGTAATACTTCTTTACGCACGCTTGACTTGGGGAGTAAGCTGATGAATGCGTGAAGAGAGCGTTACGAAAAGTGTGATCGGGCGAGGAGAACGGAAATTGAGAGTAATACCATGTGTTGTAGGCGTCCATAGGCAGCGGTATCCGCTTACCGTCATGCGGACTATCATTATGTGTCCGGTATTTAGAGATGACGACGCGTTGGCGTAACGGACACAGTACTGGTCTGTGGCTGTTGCGCGGGCGGTTGCGGGTTCGATCCCCGCACATAACAAACATTTGTATTGGCCATACAGATGTTTACCGTGGTCTGGGTGTTTGTGCAGTCCTTGTGAGTCTCCCCACCGTGCCTCGGAGAGCACGTTAAGCCGTCGGTCCCTGTTGTTATCATGTACACCTGATAGGGATCGTAACTCATAGTAGGGAATATATCCGCCAACCCGCAGCGTGGTGGATTAAGCTCTGATCCTTCTCCTAAACACAATGACGTTTTATTCTACTAGCTAACAGGATCAAATTTTACACAAGTACCTATTCTCAAGTGTTTACTTGAAGCTTTCATCGAATCACACCCCAGTCATTATTCTATCAAGGTGAAGGGGAAAACAATAAGTTAACTATGTGTATTGAATAATATACTTAATAAATATCTGAAGTATTTGTCTGCTATATTGCGCCTTACTTTGACACTAGACAGCGAAAAACATATATAGTAGATGTCATGATAGGCTTTAAAAACGCCTTTTCATTTGACTCTCCCACATAAATAACTTTTTTTCTTTTATCACTTTGAAATTAACTGCTTTTTACTAAATGCATATGGATGTATACACGGTACATATACCAAAATAACATTTTTTACAATTTTTGTCTGTCTGTTTGTTCCGGCTAATCTCTGAAACGACTGTACCGATTTCAAAATCGGTCGACTCGGTCGGTCTCGAGACTTTCACTGGCAGATAGCTGATGAAATAAGTAAGAGTAAGAGAGTAAGAGTAATTTAGGCTACTTTTATTTTAGAAATTTATTTGTTTTATGACTGAACAATAGCTATTTTGTCAAATTCCACGCGAACGGAGTCGCGGGCACAGCTAGTCCACAATAAAAGTCAACATCTATTTTTCCGTACGAAAAAAATGTGTTTTTAAAAATCTGAAGGCAACCCAAATAATAACAAATATGATATAAAATGTATTGTATAAGGAACATTCAGGTGTGTGCTTTGTGTTTTCTATAGCCTATCAACCCTATTATATTTTCATTAAAAACTTAAAAATGACGACCAACCAATACGCTAACGTTACAATGATTTAATATTTATAGAAACGTATACGTAATATGTTCGTGTGTACGACGGTAACCCTAAACAAAATTTATTGTAATTTATAAACAACACTCGGTTGTTCGAACGCTTCGTGCTTTCTACGGCTACGTGTTTTTGTCTTTCGTGATGGCAACCCTATCTATACGCGAACGTTACAGCAATATAATATTTACGTGGACGTATTAAGATCTGCCAGGTTCACTCACTGGCGCTGGTGGTTATTGGCCCGCGGTTACGTGGCACACGACTGACATTTGCTCCACCATTTCACTATAAACTCGTTTTTAGGGTTCCGTACCCAAAGGGTAAAAACGGGACCCTATTACTAAGACTTCGCTGTCCGTCCGTCCGTCCGTCCGTCAGTCCGTCCGTCCGTCCGTCAGTCCGTCCGTCCGTCCGTCAGTCCGTCCGTCCGTCCGTCAGTCCGTCCGTCCGTCCGTCAGTCCGTCCGTCCGTCCGTCAGTCCGTCCGTCCGTCAGTCCGTCCGTCCGTCAGTCCGTCCGTCCGTCTGTCACCAGGCTGTATCTCAAGAACGGCGATAGCTAGACAGTTGAAATTTTCACAAATTATGTATTTATGTTGCCGCTATAACAACAAATACTAAAAACAAAATAAAATAAATATTTAAGGGTTGCTCCCATACAACAAACGCGATTTTCTTGCCCTTTTTTGCTTGATATCAATAATGGCAACAGTTAGGCATTTGAAATATTCACAAAATACTCAGTTGTATTTTAACTTTAATAATAAATAATAAAATTAAAATTAAATAAATATTTAAGGGGGGCTCCCATACAAAAAAACGTCATTTTTGCCTATTTTTGCTCGATATCAATAAATGGTAAGAGGTAGATACTTGAAATATTCACAAAATACTTAATTGTATATTTACTTTAATAATTAATAATAAAATTGAAATAAAAAAATATACTCATACAACAAAAGTGATTTTTTTGCCGCTTTTTGCCCGTTATTAAAACCAATGTACCTACTGTTATTTACCTAGTCAATGGTACGGAACCCTTCGTGCGCGAGTCCGACTCGCACTTGGCCGATTTTTTTAATTAACTACTAAAAGTAGCTTTTTTCCCTGCAAGGAAAAAATGAAATCCGTTTAAAAAAAGTTCGTTAAGACTTAATTTCTTTTGCAAATTAGTAAGATGTCGTGCTAGCGATGTAAGTTTGTGTTTTTCAACAAATTCTCAAATGAATATCATTTGATTCTTGATGTTCAACTTGGTTTTAGTTTTAACTGATCCGAAAGAAGTATCGTCGAATAAATACCTACTTGTTAAATAAAGATTTACGATTGCTACGTTGAAAACTGTTATAAAAGTAAATTAAGAAACGCCTACCACTTAACGAACCCCACCACGATTTCCTCATGTTGTGTTTTGGTTTCGGAAACTGGTGCATCAACGTGTCGTTAAAACCGCAAAATCTATAAGTGAACGATGTATACAAATGTCAGAAAGTTAAGAAATACTAACTAAAACCTATTCATAATCGTGATTAATATCTATAAGCAGTCAGTTGCAAGATGAACGATGTTCGAAGTCCAAACAAAGCGCATATTGGTAACATTCTGGTACTCGAAAACAATTGGATCTTGTTATAAACTGTTAAATCGCTTTATCTTGTAATATCCCACTGCTGGACATAGGCCTCTTTCCCCATCTAGGAGAAGGATCAGAGCTTAATCCACCACGCTCTTCCAATGCGGGTTGGCGGATATATATTCCCTACTAATTACTATGAGTAACGATCGCTATCAGGTGTAAATGAAAACAACCGACAATAAACGGTTAAATAACGAAAACAAGTCATTTTCTGAATACATATATAGGAACCTACACGGTTCCATATAAATAAATATATTTTACCACAAATCGTTACAAATGTAATAAAACTAAGTTTATTTTGTATGAAGAGTCGAGCTGTAGGACAGGTTGTTGTTTCAATTTATCACCGGTCATCATCAGTCTCAGCTAGAGTTGCCAGATGGTCGGGATTCGTCGGGATTGTCCCGATATTTCGTATGATGTCCAGAGTCCCGAAAAAATACTAAATGTCCCGACAAATAACAACTAATCAGAAATCTCAAACTATCGCGATAATAATCATCATCATCAGTCATCATCAGTTCAGCCTATTGCAGTCCACTGCTGGACATAGGCCTCCCCAAGTTCGCGCCAGACATCCCGGTTTTCTGCAATCCTCATCCAGCCTACACCAGCAATCTTACGAATAATATGTACCTAATCTAAAATTCCGTAAAAAGTGTGAATCATTTCATTACCACTTAGTCTAGTCGATAAGTTGAAAATGGTCGAAAATAAAGATACTGCTCTTAAAATTATGTGTGATAGCTTATTGTATCCGGAATGACGCCTATAAAAATGTTCTAAAAGCGTGTTTTAATATTAATGTATTAAGCACATAAAAAATTGCACAAGTTACAAACAATTAAAAAAAGGAAAAAAATGGCCTTTCGTTTTTTGCCAATATTTCATAAACTGTTAATTGTATTTAAGAAATGCGGCGTCAAAAGCGAGTACGACACATTGATTAATTTATTTAAGGTATTGAAAAGTTAATTTTTCAACAAGTTATAAACGATTGTTAACTAACAAAATTTTCTCCAAATTCCGTCTCAATTGTATATAGTTCCAGATAAATCATCATTTTTTAGAAAAATTACCAGTTTTTGTTCAAGTACAATAATTATTATAAACAAAGAATGAATATATTTTCTACTTTTATGGCGTGATCTTGTTAATCATGTATATAAGAAAGGCTCTACGAAACGAAAAAAATTTACGACAATTATTTAAACATTTTTTTTCATTTATGTACAATTGAGACGGAATTTCGAGAAAATTTTGTTAGTTAACAATCGTTTTTTAACTTGTTGAAAAATTAACTTTAAGTAAAATTTCCAAAAGGAATTAAGTATTTATAGTGTTTACAATACACCATATTTTTTTCAAATTAAAAAAATATATATTCAATACCTTTAATAAATTAATCAATGTGTCGTACTTGCTTTTGACGCCGCGCGCGCAACCCATTTCACATTAAACCCCATTTTCAGCATTAAATTAAAATTATAAATAACTAGCTGCTGTGCCCGCGACTTCGTCCGCGTGGAATTTAACAAAAAATGTTCAGTTCGCAGTTATAAAAATAAAAATCTAAAATAAAACTAGCCTAAGTTACACCTTATTACATCAGCTATCTACCAGTGAATGTCCCGTCAAAATCGGTCCAGCTGTTTCAGAGATTAGCCGGATGCCGGAACAAACAGACAGACAGACAATAATTGTAAAAAATGTTATTGTGGAATACGTACCGTGTATAGATCCATATACATTTAGTAAAAAGCGGTTATTTTAATATTACAAACAGAAACTCCAATTTTATTTATTTGTACCTATAGATATTTGTATGTCCATAATATAGTTCGGGGAGCTGGGAGTTTTTTATTGGGAATTTCCTCTTCTTTCGGAATCTTTTTTTGAAATTTTTTAAATATTAACAGTTTATGAAATATTGGCAAAAAACGAAAGGCCATTTTTCTCGTTTTTTTAATTGTTTGTCACTTGTGCATTTTTTTATGTACTAAATACACGCTTTTAGAACATCTTTCTTTTAGAACATTTTTCTTCATTTTTCAGGCACACATAATTTTAAGAGCAGTCTTTATTTTCGACCATTTTCAACTTATCGACTAAACTAACTACTATACGCGGAATGGAACACGCTTGGCGAGTCTCTGCGCTGTGATTGGCAGAGCGGGAAAAAATTTTTATAATAAAAAAAGATTTTTTATATTTCGTAATATTTATTTGTACCGTTGGTCCCGACCATAATCCCAAAATCCCGACTTTTTGAAAATTTGTCCAGACATTTTGGTCTTCCCATCTGGCAACCCTAGTCTCAGCGGCGTGGACCGTAAATCATAAGGCGCCGACGACGGACGCCAGCCGGAACGTATCAACGGACGAATGCAAAACGTGATCATTAAGATATATTTGCCGAGTTATTTGTATGTAGTTACTAGTTATGTATCTGCTAGAAATAATCAAAAGTTATTAATACATCGACTATGTTTTCTATATTATGTAAATAAAAGAGAATCGCCGAAATGCATGTACTCGCATAACTTCCTAACGAGTGCACCGAATTAGATTTTTTATTTGTGTTTGTTATTGTCAGATTTGTACAAAAGAAAATTTAGAAAATATAGATACATTCACGAAAAAAAATGTGGCGGTACGAAGTACGCAGGGCCAGATAGTAAAAAAAAACATAACAAAAAAAAAACACATGCAAGGAAACGTCTATTGTAACGGAATTAGTATTTCTAGAATGTTGCAAAACCCGCAAGAACAACACACGGGTGAAAAATAAAAAAACAACATAATGGTCAATAAAAATATCCGTTCCAAGCGGACATCGAACCCGTGACTTGCATTAAAGGCAGGTGCTGATACTTAGCTAATCGGTCGTGACATAGCATATTAATTTGTACGAAAATATAAATTATGTAATATACTAGCTGACCCCGCAAACGTTGTTTTGCCATATATGTTATTAACCCCCCTATTCTCCACCTTTAACTTAGGGGCATGAAAAATAGATGTTGGCCGATTCTCAGACCTACCCGATATGCACACAAAATTTCATAAAAATCGGTACAGCCGTTTCGGAGGAGTATTGTAACTAACATTGTGATTTGTGACACGAAAATTTTATACTCGTATATAAGATAAATTTGCTAGTATTTTTTATTCAGTTGTTAAGTATAATTAACACTTGAAACTATTGTTACTCTTTTTAAGGGAATTATGAACCATCACACAGTAGAAGAGCGTTGCAGATTACTCTAGTATATATTGAGTTCAGTTTATGAAGTAAAACTTCTTTACGCACACTGGACTTAGGGAGTAAGCTGGTAAATGCGTGACGAGAGCGCTACGAAAAGTGTGATCAGGCGAGGCGAACGGAGCAAGAGAGAGAGGTGCGAGCCCACATTTTCTTTCTCACTTTCTTAGCCAGTTACGTTTCGTATATCTAAGACACAGTGCAGGCCTTTTGTGCAGGCCTATTGGTAAAGAAGTTTTACTTCAGTCGCGTGGTACACCACACTGCTTTAGAAAGCACACTCGTTTAAATGTCAACAAACACAATGTACTGCTTTGAATTCAAATCTATTCTCGGACGTAATTACATATATTCAAAGTTTTTTTTTCCAATGTGTCTTGTCTGTTATCTATATAGGTACTAATATTATAAAGAGTAAAGTTTCTAACTTTGTTTGTTTGTAAGGGGTGATCTTCGCAAATATTGATCCGATCATGAAAATTCTTTCACTAACAGAAAGCTACACTATTCAGGAGTGACATAGGCTATATTTTATTGTTATTGAACAAAAAATCGGTGAAAAATAATAATATGTGTAACTCAAGTCGGAGATGTGCGAGCGAGATGAATACTTTTTACTATATAATTGCATCACAAAAATAATTAACACCCAACGAAGTGGGCACGGGTCGGCTGGTAATTAAAATAGATGTAAAAAAAAGTAGCCCAGTCGAATTAGCTAAAAAACGGGCTTAATCTAAAATACTAATTCGACTGGGCTATATCATCATTGAAAGACGAAATGAGTCATGTCAAATATTCGAATGCTAAACGTGTCCAATACAATAGAAATGCTATACGACCAGCTAAGTGTAAATTTACATAATTATGCCATGTTTTATTTACCTGTTTTAAGACTCCACATGTCGAAGAATTTACCTTGTTGTCGTAAATACTTGACTACTAATTAAACTAGCTGGCTTTGGCATCCCGAGGTTCGGTCCTCGCCCTGAGCATCTGGGTAATATGCTTATATAATTATGATGATATATTGCCCATGCACATCCTTAGCTCTGTTGTACTCGTTGATATACAATTAAACAAAAAATATAAATATAATACATCACCTTCCACTTGCCTACATTTGGAATTAGTGGCCGGTGTGTATAATGTTAAACATACCTATTTATTTAAATAGTTGACTGAATTGTATACGCTTTAACTTTAATAAGGCGTGGCTGTCCATGGTCTTCGAGACATGGGGGGTTAAATCCACACACTCTGAGACCCATAAGAACGTACGCCCATATACTGTCTGCCCTAATCAGGAATCAATTTCATGAGACCGCCAGTGTCTAGACAACTTCTTGTCCCACTCCACCAAAACGCTTGTCATATTCATTATTATTAATTTACTAGCTTCTGCGCGCGACTTTGTCCCCGTGGAATAGGACCAATTCTGTCATACATGATTTGAGCGAAACTTTAACCGTTTACGCCGCGGAAGCTCTCAAAAGGAAAAAAACCCCGATTTTGAAACATTCTTCATTGGTGCTACGCTCCTATTGGTCTTAGCGTGATGATATATAGCCTATAGCCTTCCTCGATAAATGGGCTATCTAACACTGAAAGAATTTTTCAAATCGGACCAGTAGATCCTGAGATTAGCGCGTTCAAACAAACAAACAAACTCCTCAGCTTTATTATATTAGTATAGATTAGTACCAGTCGTTTTAATCGAGCTCCTTGTCAACAGTTCGCAGTTACGACAAACACGACAAGTGCGGCCTGGTGTGGATACCGCGCGTCGTCGCGTACCGCTGCCGGACGTGCGGCATATCGCCCTGTATGTCGATATGTCGCGAGTGCTTCCACAGGGGGGACCACTCGACGCACGACTTCAACATGTTCCTGTCTCAGGCGGGCGGCGCCTGCGACTGCGGGGACAACTCCGTCATGAAGGAGGACGGGTGAGCATTTACCTATATACTTACTCAACTTTTGATTGATTAATTCGACTTGTAACATCACATTCATCCATCCAATTGAGAACATTCTCCCTTATTAGGGCTCCGTATCCAAAGGGTAAAAACGGGACCCTATTACTAAGAATTCGCTGTCCGTCCGTCTGTCTGTCACCAGGCTGTATCTCAAGAACGGCGATAGCTAGACAGTTGAAATTTTTACAAATTATTTATTTCTGTTGCCGCTATAACAACAAATACTTACTAAAAACAAAATAAAATAAATATTTAAGGGGGGCGATAATTATTTTTGTTTTTTATTAGTCTAAAACGTCATCTATCAGAAATTAGGAAAACTTCGTCAATAGACCAATAATAGTTTTCTAATAGCGACATAGATGGCGTCACAATTAAATAAATATTTTACAGAATAAATAATTTACAGAAAAGGACAATGCCCAGGTACGTGCCCCGGTACGTGCTTGACGTGTTCAGACGATTCATATAATTAATTATCGTTTTTTAATTGAAACTAAAATTTTAATAATATTCTAAAAGCGATTAAAGCCACAGTTTATAATTTAATTTAAAAAAAAATATTTTAGTTGTATTCCGCGTTTGTTATGTCAAAATAGATTAAATATAAATAGCAAGTCGTCATAGCAACCATACAAACAAACGCTTTTTTTAAATTAAACTATAAACCACGGCTTTGATCACTTTTAGATATTATTATTAAAAATCTAGTTTTAATTAATAAAGAAAACTTTAATATGTCAATATTCTGGCCGTGTGGGGTTTATAATTTAATTAAAAAAAGCGTTTATTTCTTAGGTTGCGTTTCCGACTTGGTATTTATATTTAACATGTTTTGATAGCACAAACCCGGAATACAAATAAAATATCTTTTTTAATTAAAGTATAAACTGCGGCTTTGATCACTTTTAGAATATTATTAAAAATCTATTTTCAATTAATAAAGGATACATAAATATATGAATTGTCTGAACACGTCAAAGCACGTACCTGGGCACGGCTTCATAGAAAATGGGCATTGTCCTTTACTTATATTTAGTTTAGTCAATGGCCACGGAACCCTTTGTGCGCGAGTCCGACTCGCACTTGGCCGATTTATTTTTAATTAATTACAACCAACGATGTCATGTTGATACTGGTGACACTGAAAGTGGCTGTTGCACTGGCGCAGGTTCGATGCCCGCAAATGGAAAATATATCTATCGTAGCCGTTCAGATTTTTATTGTGGTCTGCGTGTTTCCTTCCGGTATTACTATAGTCAATAAAATGATCGTTTTTTTAATTACTCAATGATAAGATCAGAATCTTTGTGCTGCACCTAGTGTTAACGATATACGAGTATTTCCACTCCAACCCACTCTAATTTAGATAAATTTAGTAAATGAAATGTGGTGTTAACTGTTGTAATTTGAATTGATATAAAACTGAAAAATTTAGAACCGTATTGCACGAATACATGTCTAAAAATTTCACTTGAAATTAGAAAATCTGAATTCTCAACGGTCATCAGAGTCCCCAGTCTATAAATGTTTAGATATAGAGCGATCCATACAAAGGGCTATTTTCTTAATCGTCGCCTTCTAGCATATCAATAAGCTGTTCTCTATGCCGGTGGCATAACGGGGGCGGGCGTGACGTCACCGCTGACGTAATCAGGTCGCCGCGATCTGCCCACGCGTCACTAAATATAGTATTCATACTTTGTCTTTATTCGATACACGGAGAATGAAATTGTATTAATCGATTTCTCTAGAAACACCAATACAGTCTGTAATTGTATGTTAGGAATAAGTATACCTATCTATCTATCTTCTATATAAATGAGAATGATTCGCTAAAGTTGCTAAGCTCGATACTCGAGAACGGCGGGAGCGGGGCGAATTTGGCTAATTTTTCTTTCAAGTTTTTTTTAAATATTTTGTTAAATAAAAAATAAAAAAAAATAAAAAAATAAAAATAAAAAAAATAAAAATCTTTTATTGTCAAGCTACAAAGGCTCATAGTTGGTTAGTACAATAGGATTACTTAAGAACTATGTTAGTAAAAAATAGAAACGAAATATAAATAAAAAGAAACAAAACATAACTAAATATCTACCACAGGGAGATTGACCCAGTCACACTTTGAACGTGTAACCTGATAAACCTCCCCATGGTCGGCCCATCCAGTCTTTCCGCAAATAACCTTAGGATGCTGTTGGTGCTTACCCTAACCCTCCGTATTATTGAGGCCACCTTTTTACGCATTAGCCCGAAATAGTCGTCAGTGTGGGCATCTGCAAACATGCCTGACGCACTACAATAATATGGGAGCCTCAACAGCGCCCTGAAGGCATTATTGTACTGAACTCGCAGGACGTGTTCCGCTCTTCGGGTACAGCTTGCCCAAAGGCTGCTGGTGTAAAATGTTTGGCAGTAAGCTTTAAATAGTGTTATTTTAATAGGTACTGAACAACCAGCAAACCTTCGGGCCAGCATATTGGCCCTTACAGCCAACGCCCTACGTTCTCTTTCGATGTCCTTGTCATCTTTTAAGCTTTCCGTCACAATGTGTCCCAGATATTTAAATTCAGTTACCCTTTGTAAAATTTCACCACTAATCTGTACAGGAGGGACACATGCTGGACTTTTATTTTTCCCTACAAAGACTAGTAACTTACTTTTTCTAGGATTATATTTTAGGCCATGCTGCTCAGCATATTCTTCACAGATTTTAATTAGCTTTCTGATTCCGCATATTGAGGGACTCAGCAGCACCATGTCATCTGCATAATTTAAGTTATTTACACATACATCATCTATATGGCATCCGACATGTGTGCTGCCGAGTCTAACAAGTAATTCATTAATATAAATATTAAAAAGCCTCGGGGAAGTCAGACCCCCCTGCCTTACCCCACACTCAAGTTTGTATGGTTCAGACAATGCAGTTGACCATTTCACAAAATTTCTCTGTTTGTCATACCAGATGGACAATATAGTTATTAGTGACGCAGGAACGCCGTTTCCCCGAAGCTTTTCCCACAGGACATTATAGGAAACCAGGTCGAAGGCCTTAGACAGGTCCAGGAAACAAGCATACACTGGTGTTTTCCTATCAGTATAATATTTGACAGCGTGCTTCAGTGCAAAAATGGCACTCTCAGTTGACAACCCAGCTCGAAAACCAAACTGTGAATCGTGTAACTGTGTGTAGCCACCGAGGCGAGAGTCGAGCACGCTGTCAAATACTTTGGCTATCACAGTTGCCAGTGAAATAGGCCGGTAGTTACCCTTGTCTGCTATGTCCCCTGTCCTGTTTTTTACAATAGGTACAACTATTGTGTCCAACATCTCCTGTGGTAGGTAAGAGTGTCCTATACAGAGATTGAAGAACATTGTCAACACTCCTGGCAGATGTATACCAGCATTTTGAAGGTGCTCGATGCTGAGTCCATCATGTCCGGGAGATTTACCTCTATTCATATCTTTAATTGCATCTCTTATTTCTTTGCAAGTGAACCTAATGGGGGATTCTGATTGACAAAACTCAGCATCGTTCACCCTTGGCTGAGATTCAAGAGGTGAAATCACTTTAAAATATTCTTTAAACATATTCGCTATCCCAGCATAGTCACTCCTACCATCCACGCTAACTGGAAGGCTTGGACTATTATTTAGTTTTCTAGTACCTTTCCAAAATGATGAAAATTTCTTTTTTGTATGTAATGAAGCTAATATGTCCATTTCTATTTTTTCTTGGGTTTTAATGCACCATTTTAATTTTGATTTAAATATCTTACGACTTAATCTCATTTCTTCAAATATACGCCCACTAGTGGGTTGCCCATACGACATCCATATTTGAAACTTAGCTCTGGCTTGTGCGTGAAACTCTTTCACATGCTTGTTCCAACCTTTTATACCCTTATAGTTTCCTATAATGCCCCTCAACGTTCTACTATTACACGCAGCATCACCTAATATACAAACAATATTTTTATACAATTTGTCTAATAAACTTTTATGGTGTTATTACAGAATTTGTCCGCACAGCGTTCAAATTGCTTAGGAAACTCAACATTTTTTAACTTATTATTACATAATTGTGAATAACTTGCAGTGTCCTCAGTATTTCTTTCCCCCCATCTAATACCGTTACATGCAAGCTTAGTCGCACATGTTTTTAATCTAATAATATTCATATCACACTCTAACTTCAATGGAAAATGGTCCGACCAAAATGTATCAAGCATAACCTTAATGTCTACAACTGTTCTTGCTGCCGAATGAGTTACGAGACAGTGGTCTAGCCAACGCTTACACCCATGTGAGTCACTTATGTATGTATACGTTTGCGATGAAATACCAAGGTAGTTAATATCGGCACACAACAATTCTTGCTCAGTACAAAAACTAAGAAGTTCATTAAAAAATGACTCACCTGGGTGTGCATTGAAATCCCCCAACACATAAACAGATTCAATATTATTGTATTGTATCATAGAATTAATTTCACTGAGACATTCCGTAAAACCTGGAAGGTTTTCACTACAATCCGTCGGCATATACGTATTTATAACCATAAAACATTTGCCATTCACTGCTACTTTTATTGCACAGATACGATCACTATCACATTGCACTACAGTCACACATTTCAATGCACTTTTACGCCACAGTATTGCAAGCACCCCGTAGGGTCTCCCTTTACAAATACCAGCTGACGTGTCCACTGAAGACTTCGCAGTGTAACTGAATTCATGATCTATATTCTCAAGATAGCATAAGTCATGTGGATATAACCATGTTTCTTGTAACAATACAATGTCAGCTGTCCTGCACAGTGATCGCACACAGTTCACTGACCTCTTCACATTTTTACAGTTAAATGTTATTATGCTTAACTTTGAAGTATTATCCATTAATTGTGTTTACTACTTCACTCTGCGAAAGGGATTTTCCTTCCTCTTTTCTATACTTAAAATGTATAAAACGCCTAAATGTGATACCATCGGGCCAAAACTGATCATCCAAAAATATTTCCAATTTGTTTTTATTTACAAGCATTTTATATGCGTTGTACGGTCTTTCCTTTTTCATTTTTATTTTCTCAAGTGAAACGACTTCCGATGTTTTGTTTTTAATATATTCACAAATGTCCTCTTCTGCGGTCTCTTTGTTGACGTTTGAAATAAACAATGGAATTTTAATTTCAGCCGCTTTGAACTTCTCTGTGTTGTCCATAGCCGCTTTCCCTGTTTTTCCGGCAAACCGATTCCTGTACCTTCTTTTTTGAACAGTAACCCACTCATTAGTTCTTGTATTCTGCGCTTTCCATTCACCTTTTTTCACAATTTCCGCCATAGTCGGTTGTTTAGTTTTCACATTCGTATGACAGTCCGCCGGCGGCGCTGCCGTCTCAATTATATCGGTGCATATTTCGTTTTCGATCAATGTTGAATTAATGAGTGCGCACGCACTTTTTTTATGTTCTATGTCGATGTCCTGAGCGCGAGCGAGAGAGCGATACTTTGGTGACTCCGTACGCTCCGCGGTTTGGCATGCCGTGATTGTGTCGATGCCGGCCGGTAATAGACCGATAGGCCCACTGTCAAGCAAATACCCTCCTCTTCTTTTCGTATTAACATTACAGGTCAAAAACGAATTTGGGGGTTGATTTGTTTCGAAATTCAATTTTAATTCTTGTAGTTGATTCGTAGTTACGTAGCTGTTTTTTATTTCATTTATCTCAGTCCGCATAATCAGCAGGTCTTTTAACAATTTTGTCACATCGACATGGTCGAAGGTAACCGGGGGTAATTTTTGTAAATCACGAGCTACAAAAATTGGCATTAAATCCGGTTCTGTAACTTTGAAAACACATATCATGTCCTCTAAATCTTTTTGTATTTTTCCATTTTTACGTCTTGATACTTTCTTCAAGTTCGTTTTAATAGAACTAAATAACAAGTTCTTTGCACATTCTACCTCCTCTTCCGAAAAAGCAGTCACACAAATTCTTATTAAACTTTCATTGTCCATTACTGAAATTTTATTTTGTATAAATGACAACAATTCACATATCACAATATTACAGTTCGCACATTTTAGCGTATTCACATTTTGTTCGGACATCGTCGCGGAGTTGACCATTATCGATCCGTTCGCTAGCGCGTACGACGGTGAAATGTAAAGGTCCTCATGGTAAAATAAAGAATCTTTTCCAGAAAATTAAAAAAAAAATATCAGAAAACCTAAAGATTATTTCAACTTCCAGCATTTTCCAGTCAGGATAACGTATTACGGATCAGGTAGTAAATAATATATTTGGGAAACTAGAAAAAAAAGTGCGAATCTGAAAAATAATAAAAAAATTCTCACTTGTCTGTTATCGTAACAATCAAGATTGTGACATTGCCGAATAATATTCATTCATAAAAAATCAAAAGAAAAATAAATTAACGCGTAGATTGTGTCTGCAATAATTGTGTGTAAAAGACTATGACACGCCCGGACTTGTGTTGATTGATACATATTTGAATGAATGTAATTGTCAACAGTTTGAATGGATGGAAGTGAATATTACTTTAACATACCAAAAAAAAACCTGCTGTGTGGTTACGGCAGTAAAGAATATAGCCACCCCCACTTTTCCCGTGGGTGTCGTAAGAGGCGACTAAGGGATAGCACAGTTCCACTACCACCTTGGAACTTGTAAAGCCGACCGATGCCGATGGCGGGATTACCATCATACTGCTGGCTTTGAACTACACAGACCGAAGACGGGCAGGAGCGTCTTCAGTGCGACAAAGCCAGCCCTGCGGTCACCAACCCGCCTGCCCAGCGTGGTGACAATGGGCAAAACACATGATTTCGCGACATAATGCTGGGCGCGAACTTGTGGAGGCCTATGGCCAGCTGTGGACTGTGATAGGCTGAAGTGGATACCAAAAACACAAACTAATAATTTTTTTGTTAAACGCGACACAATATAAAACTTTTGTGTTTACTGTACTTAGTTATAAAGTCTAGGTACAAAATTTTATAAAATACGGTAATAGATTCTATAATTCTTGATTTTTGAATACACTAAAATAATAAAGTTCAACGAGAATTTAAAATTTTGTAATTATTAAAATTATTTAGACACTTGAACAGCCCATAAATAAATAAAAAGTAATGATTAATTACTTTAAAGACTATTTGACCAAAACATGTCCACCTCAAAATCAAAAAGAGCATAATATTTCAGTTCAACCAGTTCGAACGAGTTAAAAATATCAAACGAAACCCTAAGTCATTAACACGAACGCTTATCACGAATTATCTTAAAAAATCTCACACAAACATTCAGCCATTGTTTCGTCACGTCAACCTCAGCGTACGAGCGTCACCTCGGTCCGACCTTGACCGAGAGCCCAGCCTCGGTCGTGACACAATGAATTTATCATTCATGGTCACCGATTTGATAATTTGACGCCCGGGTTTTGTGCTATCAGACACAACAACATGGAAGATGTTTTTTTTTTTAATTATTATTGTTATAGACTAGCTGAGCTGACTCGAAGATTTTCGAACTACAATTTTTTTTTAAATCTTGCAATAATGAACTGTAAAAATGGACATTAAAATGGTCATTGATTTGATCATTTGACGCCCGAGTCTATCAGACAAATATCAACATGGATTTTCGAAGTTTAGTTCTTAAGAAACGGTATAAGTAAGACTCGTGCTATGAAAAAACTATTATTTACTATTAACTAAGTATTTTCTATTTAGTAAGTAGGTAGTTCCAATCTGTTAGTACTTTAACATATATTTGAAACTCAAGATAAAATATATTTAATTTCTTTTCATTTCATTTCAGATTCTGCAGTAATCACGGCAATAAATGTCCAAGACCGGGAACAGCTCCGGCCGAGCTAATGTGCGTGGCAGAAGCCATGATGCCGCGCCTTATATTGAGGCTTCTGCAACACTTCAGAGAAAGCAGGTAAGAATAACTTAACATCACGACATTGGCTCTGTATGATACAAACAATTATATTATGATATTAGTTTGGTATTATCACGCCTTAGATGGCAAAATTATCATTAACAATGTCATAATTATGCTACAAACCTGTATTCTTATACATAATCTTATTTCATGTAGTACTTGTTTTGTCAGTGGCATACAAAATTAGAGCTGAATCTGTGACCATTATGTGATCACCTCAGAAAGAAATGTCACACTTTTAAATATTACAATCTCCCATCCCTATCACCCTACTATCAGTAACATGTGAATTCTATGTCAATGTCTATACAAGCGCAAACGCCAGCGCATTAAATATTGTGCTTGATAAGCGCTTATCTTAGCTTAAAAACGCCAACAATACCAAAAGTATCGCAAGCACGTTGACGGTCCTACCCGATCCTCCTGAAGAGCTCTGGCAGTTTACTCACCACAGGAACACAACACTTGCGAGTAGTATTATTTAGCTGCGACCTTCTCTATGGTGTTCACCAGTCGAGCACTCCAGATTTTGAGCAAATATTTCCAGCCATGCCTTAGCTCAATCAATGACAATCAAAATACCAACTATTGCACTAACGCGTCATCAATCGATCAAGCTTGGTGAAGATATTTCTACGTTAGTTGTGAAGGGACAATTTTTGATATAAATCATATTTTAATTACAGTACGGGAGCAGCGAACTCTGACAACTACCGCGTGACAGTGCAGGAGTGCGAGGGCTACGTTCAGATGCTGATGGAGTTCAACAACATGGGCGACCTCATGCGCTCCGCTATGACTAAGGCTCTCATCAACCCACAGGTAAAAACAACTGGCCCTGTTAAAGTATTAAATTAGTTCATATATGCATTCAGCCTGTATCATCCTATTGCTATATAGGCCTCTTTCTCTACGTAGGAAAGGGATTGGAGCTTAATCCACCACGATGCTCCTCTGCGGATTGGCGGATAATTTATAATTATACATAATAATGCAATTTGTCCAAAGTCAGTTTCAGTCACGCAGTCTCTTTTAATATCTTGCTGTCAAATTAAAAATAAGAATATGAGTAATATTGTCTTAAGTTTTAGAAGGTTTATTAATTCAATTTTGTTTTTGGAAATGAATGAAAGCTTGGACTTCAAAGTGGTACGGCTGGTAAATCCTTTTCAAATAGCTTTTATTTCAAAAATTCGTAAGTTCTAAGGTTATGAAAAAAATATTGTAAAATATTACCAGCAGCTATGATGTGTGAGGTCAGGTTAACAGGTTAAAAGGTCATAAAGGATATTTTTTTTGTTTCCAGATGTACAGAGACCTCGTGTCTCCACCTCACCCCGACACAGAGTACGGTGCATACATGGCAGAGTCAAATAAGATGTATGAAAAGGCTATAGATTCCTTTCCAGCACCAGATCCTCCTGACGAGTGCGTACTGAATTTCTTTTGTATTAATAATTTAATGTCCATGTAAGTTTCCCATTACTGGGCATAGGAATCCCAGTAGTGGGACACTAACCCAACTACCAAGTGGCAACTGTTTCACATCGAACAAAAAAAGAATCACGTATATCATTGGATCGTAATGGTGTACATACATGAAAAAAAATACCAGCTGTCTCCTTTTTGAAGTCGGTTTAAAATAACTACCCTACATGACCTACTAAAGTTCTTTTAGTAAAAAACTGCCGCACATCTCCTTTGCGTCTTCTTCATTGTGACATTGGCGAAATCATCTGTCTGCACTAATGAAAGCCGTTAATTCTAAATGTTTGTTACACCTGAATAGCTGCTGCTGATTTATTATAAATAAAAGATAAAATATAAAAGTAAAAGATTAACTATATTTTGATATATTATTGCTGTGAGTACACGAACGCGCTGCTTGATGATTGTACGTGAACTGATGTATATTGCTAATGAATCGTGCAAGTGATGTAAAATGCTGATGCGGTGATAATTATGTATGTGCGGTTGAACCGTACACTAAATATTATTTAATTAAAAAATCCGTGTTAAACGCACTTTAAAATAGTTTATATCTTTACAAAATATATTTTCATGAAATATTTTGTCTTATCCCCAGATATAGACACCTGCCTGCGCTAGCGCCGCGTTTACAACACAACACATTGTTGGATGAGTTCATTTTCTGGACATTCAAGTACGAGTTTCCACAGAATGTCGTATGCTTTCTACTGAACATGTTGCCGGATCAAGATTATAAGGTGATTTTGTTACATAAAGTTTGAATTTTACTTTATAAGTATATTCTGCATGCGGGTTTGCAGATATATTCCCTACTATGAGTAACGATCGCTATCAGGTGTACATAATAACAATCGGGACCGACAGCTTAATGAGCTCTCCAAGGCACGATGGGGAGACCCACAAGGACTAATAACCAGATCGGATATGAATATTTGTATAAACACAAATATCCATTCCGAGTAGGAATTGAGCCCGAAGTTTGGTAGCGTATGTGCTAGAAAAATGTGACCGATGATTAACACGATGTACGTAATATTGTTTCAGGAGCACTTAACGCGGACGTTCGTGATGCACTACGCGCGCATACCGCTGGTGCTGGAGAACTCGGCGGACCCGGAGACGCTGTCGAACCGCGTGGTGCACATGTCCGTCCAGCTGTTCAGCAACGAGGCGCTGGCGCTGCGCTGCGTGCAGCAGCTGCACCTGCTGCACGTGATGGTGCTGTCGCTGCGCCTTATGATGGGCAAGATCCTCGTCCAGAACACGCTGCACGACCCGGCGCGCAACTTCCACTACGTCATCGACTGCACGAAGCGCGTCATGAAGGAGCACTGCTACTGGCCGCTCGTGTCCGACTTCAACAACGTGCTGTCGCACCGCAGTGTCGCGCTGCTGTTCCTGCAGGACGACGCGCTCGTCGACATGTGGTTCGAGTTTCTGTCCATGTTGCAAGGTCCGTCTTTTGTTTATTATAGCTTTAAATTTAAAAGTTCACTTTTTAAGTGGACTCCGATCATCGAATACTTAACATTGAGTTTAACAGTGATTGTAAAAAACTTCAAAAATATAGTTTTTATTGTAGCGCGTCAATAGAGTCCCTTTAGATTCGTCCGAGTGCTCTAAGAGATCCCCTAGTGTAGTATGTTTTTTTTTTTAATGTATATATAACAGTCGGTAAACCGCAGCTTATAACATCGACGTTACTCGTAATCCGTCTTCGGCAGGCATGAACGTGAACGTGCGCGAGACGGGCGGGCACATCGAGTTCGAGCCGTCCAGCTACTACTCGGCGTTCTCGTGCGAGCTGGAGGCGGCCGCCTACCCCATGTGGAGCGTGCTGGCGCACCTCAGCGCGCCCGCGCACGCGCCGCTCGCGCGCCGCCTCGTGCACGCCGCGCTCGCCTTCCTGCGCGACTGGCTGGACGCCGTCGACTTCACGCCCGAGCGCCTGCGCCGCGTGAGTCGCTGCTTCCCTACTGTGCCTATGAGAGAAAGAACCTCTCGAGCTGTTCGCCTCGCCCTATCACACTTTTTGTAGCGCTCTCGTCGCGCATTCACCAGTTTATTTCTCAAATGAAACATTTAAGAAATAAGTTTTACTTTAAAAAAATTGTATATGACGCTCGTTTATCGCAGAAGATCACATTTCTACGTATGTGTGATAGTCAAATAGATTGATCTCGTTAGTTAGTAAAATCTAAATAACTCTCAGCTCCACATAGTCAGTCGTTACACTACCGAGACTAGATTGACAAGCAGCCGTTGCCCGCAGACGGAGATGCTGCACGCGTCGTTCCACTTCCCGCTGCACCGCTACCTGTCGGCGTTCCTGTGCGCCGGCGTGCGCGCCATGGGCCTGCGCGCCGCCGACCTGCTGCCGCCGCCCGCGCTGCTGCGCCTGCTGGCCGCGCACCCGCTGCGCGTGCAGGTACGTACGCGCACACGCACACGTACCTACAGGTACGTACATGCATGTGTACGAACGCGCTCGCAATAATAGAAAATCATACGCACACGTGCAGCCACGCGTACGCTCATGTAACGCACGCGCTCGCACACCCACGTGCACGTGTACATGCACAGGCAAGAATTTAATAACTAAAGCTCATTATTCGGTACTAGAGTATATTAATGATATATACAGGGTTTCCCAGAATTGATAGATAACCCTGCACATGCGTTTGCGGAGAGTTACAACACCAAAGAAAAAAAATTCTATCTCAAACAGCTCGTGGTCCATGCAATTTTTTTGTAAAATTTAGAAAAATTCCAGTTTTTTTCACATTTATGGGCGCCACGTTCGCTATTTGAGGCGTAGATCGTATTTTTTTCTGTTCCTGTTCCTAATTATGTTTCAAAAAAACTCAACTACTTAGAATAGTAATTTACAAGAAATCACTAAAAAGAAAATTTATTTTAGCTAGTTTGAGCACCTGTGGTGTAAAAAAATGTATTGGAGTTGTTAATACAACGAAAAACCGTAGAATGGAGATTAAATATTGCTTTTTGAGTCTACTTACACACACGAAGACACACACACACACACATACAAACACATATATGTAACACACGTGAACAACACGCAAGCACAAACACCCTCACGCAACATTATATTTATTCTGAATATAATATCCACATTATGTAGTTTATGTTTTGTTTTTCATATCAATTTCGCTCGACGTGGGCGATTTTTAGATTTATCTCGGCTACGTCGAATTTTTTTCGATAAGAAGGCGGATGGGTTATTCCAAAACATGTTTCTTGTGCTACATATTTGAGAGGTGGGTGTATTACTATATAATAGCTAGAATTCCAGTTTTTTTTTTAAATTATGGTTATTAAAATATCGTTTACTTAGTAATCATGTTTTTATTTATTTTGATAATTTGTTTAAAGATCTAACAGTTTTAAATTTATTGGTTTAGAAGATGGCTTAAGTTTCTGTACAGGAAAACTTTACATGACGTTTATTTTTGGCATATTGTTACTGACTAATGGCATGCTGTTGTTATTTTTCGATTGTTTTTTCCTCTTCTGTAATATAATTAACTGCCGTATATATATCTGTAAGGATAGTTCTGATCTTTGCATCTAACGGTCCTCAAACCTTCCAAAAATGTCCTCAAGAATTGAATTGAACTTGGAATAAGAATGACCCACGTTTACGTGTAATTTTGTTCTAAGTTTTTTTTTTTAAATCTTACTGCAGGGTTCGCCCCGAATGGCATTTGACAATGTTTGTAATTAATTTAATAATGTAATTTTTATTTTAATCATAAACGACAATAGGATTCTGTTATAGTTGAATTGATAACCTCCTTTTGGGAGTCGGTTGAAAAGTGGATATGTTAAGTTTAAAATTTATTGGAGTAACAGCTGCCCAGACAGACTTCGTTTTGTCTATTATGTTTTTTTAAGTATAAAAACCTTCAGTAGAATTTAAGGAACATACAAAAAACAAAATTTGCCGAATTAGTCGAGCCATTCTCCAGTTATGCGCTTAGCAACATTCATTTTTATTATATAGAGATATATAGATACATTTAAGCGGTAATACAGGGTGTATTTGGAACGCATTGAAAAACGAAGAGGTATGATAGTGTTGGCTTAACCTGACATGAAACAAGTGAAAAAAAAGCGAAAAGAAATTATTATTTTTTTTCCTGTTTTCATCATTTTTTGGTATAGTCCGGTTTGGGAAAAATAATGAAACAGAAATTTGAAGATAATGCTTTAAAATAATCGTGTTTGGAACAAACTGTCAATGTAATGCAAACCGTTCATACGCGCCATCAGCTGACAGAGGTCAACGGCACGAGGTAAACGTACTCGCCGCCGCGCGCACGTTTAATTTTCGTTCCGCCGCCTCCCGCGACCCGCGCGGCTCGCGGTCAACGACTACTCGTCACAATGTGTATGATACATTGCTGCCTCACATAATACATAAGTCCTAAAATGTTCTTAAAAAAACGTTTCTGGGATAAATGGTTATATGCATTATATAGTATATAAATAGTATATTACGTGGTTTAAATCTTACAAAGCGTTCCAAATACACCCAGTATACTTAAGTCTATGTAAATAACAATGACGAATGAACAATAAATCAGTCATTTAGATCATCATGTCATAAAATGAAACAGCATTCACACTTACAAATAAAATTTAATTATTTCAAATATGACTACAGTTAAAATGAGTATGCGTATTATATTACGAACTAAAACGCTTCTGAGGGTAGAGCGACACCCGCCGGGTCGTCGAAGGGGTCGATCTCGGGCGGCGGCTGCGTCTTGACGTGTAGAGAGTAGTCGTAGGTGAAGAGCTTGGGGGCGATGAACCCGCCCGAGCCGCGCGCGCCGCGGTGGATGATGCCCGCTCCGCTCAGCAGGGCCGCGCCTGTGACACCTTCGACATTACTATAGCTCTCTACCTATATATATTATACTAGCTGAGCCACGCGTTGCTGTGGCTCAGTTATTGTAATTTATTCAAATATATGTAATTTGTTGGGTTGTCTGGAAGAAATGGCTAAATAGCCATAAGTCCGCCCATTGTACTTCACAGTCTGTAAATGTCTTTAAATGTGTTTAATGTTAAAAATGTACTTGTGGTGTACAATAAAGTGTAAATAAATAAAAATAAATAAATAAATTCTATATTCAAACGCGACATCCATCATATAGAAATAGAAATGCGGCGCCATCTACCGGATATCTGTGTAACATAGATGCCAAACCACCATCTATTAGGATTTTATAGGACTAACCGATAAATACACATCGTATAATAAACAATTAATTTGCAATAACAAATATTGAGATCAATAATTGAGATAAAAACACTATCTCCCAAGTTGGACCAAATTACAGATGCTTACAAAATTTGATAAAAATTGGTTCGGTAGTTTGGGACTTTATCGCTAACATACATTGTGACACGAAGTTTATATATATATAGATATCTATTATTTAATAAACGACATCCACGGGCTCTTAGCTGTCATTTTTACTACATAAAATGTGCTACTATACGGACGGTTCAGATCAGCAGTTTCTTATTCGACTACTGTTATCATGATCATTTTCCTAGTTATATAGGAAAATGATCAGTTTTGCAATGTAAGAACGTGGCGTAAAGCGCGAACACTCATTTGAATGCCATATTTATGGCTATAAATCGCGTTATCTCGGTCCAGTATATCGAATATGAGTTATTCGGTATCAGTTACTACCAGCCAGGGTAGATAATCGGTAGTCAAGCAAATCGTATCGTTAACGATTGATCCAGATCCATTAACGGTAGTTAATAAAGTTGGTAGTTAAATTACTACTGTAAAGCCTTGGAATGTTGTAATATTGTATGTTTCGTGATACTTTGCGCGCTATGACGTTTTTATATTAACCTTATTAGAATAAAACGAAGTTAAAATTATGTTATATGACTGACATAAACGGAAATATTCAAAATAGCTTATGTAAAACTGACCTTTCATCGGTTCGACGGGTTGTATGTCAATGAAGGGCACGGTACTCTGTGCGGCGTCCGCTTCGAAGTCGCTGTTCACGAACTCTATGTACTGATCGTGTTCTGAGTCAACGGGTAAGGGAGAGATTTTTCGCGTTGGAATGTCCGGCTTGTAGAGGCCTAGACGCTTTCTGAAATTAAGGAAAACATATTTTAGCTTATTCAATCACAAACTAGTACAAGTTATTAAGCTTTCAGTCTCTTTAAACACTTTTGATTTTACGGGTCTTACGAGATTGTCATTTTGATGCTCTCAGTATTTGGACGACGTTGTATATATAAGAATAGAATAATCAAGAAATTATTGTTCCTATATATTATTACGGGATGTTTTGTCTAAGATTGTTGAGTGTGGGGTGTGAACTTACCTAGGTTTATCGGCACCCTCTGTGTTGTCGTTACTGATCCATTGGCTTCGTTCAGGAGACAGTCGTCCAGTTGTAAAGTTGAAGGGTGTCGATCGTATCTCGAAGTGTAAATGAGCACCGATCATTCGGAATCTAAAAGAATATGTTTGATATCAATACTTACAAGGATAAAAAAATCAATTTTTACATTATAATAAATTACCTGACGCCTGTTAGGGCATGTAGTCTAGGTGAGTCGAGTTCGTCCAAGTCAATAGCTCTTCTTTCGTACGTCAGCGTATGGTAATCCACCCCCTCCCTGATTCCCGTCTCCGATATGTCGAATTTCTGTATTGGTACCCAACTACCGGGTGTGACAGTGCCTCTCTCCCCCAAGGTACCTTCGCTTATCTGGAGATGGAATACCCTTCCGTATTTCACGAGACGTAAACCAGTGACAACTCTGAAATTAAAACGATATACATATGTTGTAAACTTGTAACTAGTGAAAGCGCCTTGTGACGAATAATGGCCACCCGCACACCCATGCTTTTAGCACATTGAACGACTAAGTTCTACAGAAGTTTTTAGAACAATGACCTATATGTATATCAATAATTCTAAACCCAGTGATTAGTTCGAAGCAATGTAATATGCTAATTGTTAAAATCCCACATAATATAATGAGTTCACAGTCAGTGATTACTGACTTGCTCTTCTCAACATCAGCTGTCGCTTCTCGTAAGCTGAAGAACCGTTCGGACGACTGGACATTGTCTTCACAGAGACATAAGCAGTATGAACAATGGTAAAGAGACCATTGCCACCAGGAGTCGACCTTTGGAAAGAAATCGTTATTATATTAAGATTATAACCGTTATGATTACTCTGGTAGTTGAGGGTAGTTGGTAGTTTAAAAATACATTATTATTATTTTTAATAGAACCCTATATGCCTATAAGTGTGCGGGTGTCCCAAAGTTACAGGGACTAACTTGTTGTTCTTAACGTCGGATGTGCTATCCCAGAGACTGAAATAACGGTGGGAATCTAGGCCGGCCTCGTCGCACAGGCACATACAGTAGGAGCAGTGCCAGAACAACCAACGCCACCAAGAGTCAACCTAGACAGAAATATCTTTAGAAAACTTTTCACCCATTTGCGTTATGGTTACAGGATCTAATGATGATCTCCTCTGATGATGTTCATATACTATCAGACTAGTCGTAGTAATACATTAATTAATAAACAGACAGATTATCCAAATTGGATTGAATATTTCCAAAGTCAGTGCATTAGTGTGTTTATATAAATTCCAACTCATAGTGTTAGTTTCGATAATATATAATCTTGTACCCTTGACACGAAGTGCCAGTGGATGTATGCGGTTTCGAATAAATACTGATAAGATATTCTCATGTGTAAATACACATTTATTTACATACGTATATGATCTAAAAGTTATGTAAAGTACCTTGGTCGTTCCTCGCGTGCAACTACCCGGCTGGCCCATAGTTCTACCGTTTTCGTATTCAATCCATTCGTACCGACGGTGGCTGTTCTTATTCTGGAAATTTTTAAATGTTTACCATATTCAATCCGGCATTTAATATATTAATATAAGTTTATAGTTACTTGATAGTTTTTTTGTAAATTAAATCGATCATATGATAATCATCATAACGGATCATCCATTATATCTATAGTAATAAGCTAAAGAAAAAGTTAGTCTAAAGTCCGGTCGTGTAATAGAAAGAAATTCGTACACCGAGTCACCGACCTGTCATCTTTTGTCTTTGTCGCTCGCGTATAAAAATATTGCGGTTGCGCTCACACAGGTGAAGGTACCCCGTATTGTGTGAGCGCAACCGCAATATGTTTATACGCGAGCGACAAAGACAAAAGATGACAGGTCGGTGTACGAATTTCTTTCTATTCCGCGACCGGGCTTTACCACTGAATTTGTTCTGGTAATTTATTGAGCGCTAATAAATTGCTCTATTTAAAATTTCTTTGAAATTCTACTACATTTTATTTCCACATCGGTAAACTAAATTAGCTTGAATTCAAACTGAAGTACTCAATTACCAATACTCACTGCCAAACATATCCACATATCTGAGTCTACGTAGCTACAATCGATGATCCTGCCCTTACACTGTTCCTGTTGACAAAATTTCTCCTTGAAGCATCCGTACGATTTCGTTAGCGTGTAATACGCGCAGTTCTCCTTACAAGTCCCGTCGGGGTTCATGTCTACTTCGTTCCCCACGAATCCTTGGAGCAGTCTAGTGACTTCGTCGTACGTTTCTCCTGTAATTTATAAGTTGAATTCTGTTATTGATTTCTATTGTACGCGGAGTTAATGTATGGTCATTTAGCTTAACTTAATATACTACATAGGTGTTCGATTATTAACTTCGTTTCTTCAAATGGGGGATTCTGTAGGAATAAAAAAACCCTTAGGCCCAGTCGCGATGTTTCTAAATTTCAAGCAAGAAATGCCTGCTCTGCTTTACGTCCATCAGCCTGTAATATCCCATTGTTGGGCATAGGCCTATTTCCCCATGTAGGGGAAGGATCAGAGCTTAATCCACCACGTTGCTCCAATGCGGGTTGGCGGATATATTCCCTACTATGAGTAACGATCGCTATCAGGTGTACATGATAACAACCGGCACCGACGGCTTAACGTGCTCTCCGAGGCACGGAGGGGAGACCCATAAGGACTGCACAAACACCGAGACCACGGCAAACATCTGTATATATGGTCTCTCATCTGTACGTCCATAAAATTCTAAAATTTTATTTCATAGTGTTTTAGTTTGTTCGATAATACCTAGTATGTGTTGCTCTGGGTCACATCTGTAGAGGCTTCGGTCCGCGGATAAGAGCGATGACTTGACGGCAGCAGCGATACGCGCCGTACGTTCCGCATATCTCAGTCGAGTCAAATGTGCTTCCTCTGTGTAGTTGCCTGCAATTTGGGAATTTACATTGACTTACATAATATTATAGAGTTATTTATTAAGTAGTTCATTGTTGTGTCTTAATCTAAATACATAAAAATTTCGTGTCACCATGTATGTATGTTAACGATAATCTCCGAAACGACTGAACTAATTTTCATCAAATTTTGTAAGCATCTGTAATTTAGTCCAACTTGGGAGATAGGGTAGTTTTTATCTCTATAAATATGGCATGTAAGCAATCAAATTTGGTAGCTGTTTTCCGGGCAGGACAACGTCTGCCGGGTCCGCTAGTTTTATATAAAAAATTTTTATGTAAGTTTCATAAATAATAAAAGCTAATCATCGTAGCTTAAATTAATTATGTATTATTAATACCATAAAATAAACGTTAAATCACGAATGTATAAAATTGTGGTTAGCAATTTCGTTTCATATATTAGGTTTATCTTTAATCGTAAACGTGAGTACGTGTTAATACTAATGTTTTGATATTATCTTAATAACTATAAACGTTAGCTCGATTCAGTTTATAAACTCCACAAAATACACCCAAACATGTACACACATTCTCACACGGACACAAGTGAAAAACAAAGTATAAAAACATATTTCATATTTTTTCAATTAAGAATAATTATTATTATATAATTCCCCGAGGTACAGGAGGGAAAAAGCTGAAAGTTATTACGGAACGAACGTTCCAAGTACATAGCATTAGTAAACATATTTTGTTGTTTATTTATACATATGATGTTATATGCAGTCGCTTTGTAATTGAATGATCTCAGTATACATCACCTCTGTCGTATATCCTGAGCAGCATCCACGAGAACTGCATCATTGCGTATCCTTTTATCTCGGTCAGCGATATTGTGTTGAACATATCGAAGATGACTTGGTGGGGCGACATTTGCAACTCGCACAGATCTGGGTGTCCCGCCTGTAATACGATATAGTACATGCTTTTTAAAACTATATAAACAAAAGTTGACACTCGTCGGTCCCCCAGTAGGATGTGATACTGTCGGGGATCCGGAAACGTTCAAAAGGTAATCACATATGCCGAGACCACGACAAATATCCGTGTGGCCTATTACACAAACATTAGTAGAATTTAGAACATTTGTCATGTGCGGGATCGACCCAGCAATCGACCAACCAGTTGTGACTACTGCGCCAACGCGTCGTCATAAAATTATAAACACATAAATAAAAAGAAATGTGTAAGTGTATAATTTTTATGAAAACAAAAAGATAATTGGAATGTTACGGTTATGTATAAACGGAATTTTATTTAACCTCATTATCGAACTGGATTTTTGTTTAGTTGATCACAGTGTGAATTAACTGTCTTACCAAAATAAATTGTTTTACTTGTTCAAACAAAATGGAGGTAGATATAATGTTTATGACAATAATTATATTCAACGGAAGTATCCACTTTAACATCCATGAATCAGAGTGTGATTAGTTTTGTCTTACATATTTAGTTATTATAAATCTTGATATGTTTTGGCGAAATCATCTGTGCTCATTTGGCACTATTGAAAGTCAAACCTAAGGAAGAAGAAGAAGTCTTGATTTGGAATTGTATATCTTTTCAAACATTATGCATTATGGTTATACTACGGAGTACGGACTATTTCATAATAGTAGATTAGTAGCCGAGGGCTGTAAGGCATCAATTGCAGCCGAGATATTTAGGCGCACGAGCGCAGCGAGGGCGCCTATAGTTCGAGGGTGCAATTGATGCTTACACCCGAGCTAACTATTCTGCTTTACATCTCGATTGTGAGGTAAGTAGAAAAAAACCGGCATTACAAGAATAAAACATTTTATTTGGTGTTTATAGTGAAATGAGAACAATTTTCAAATTGAGCTTCGCCGTTCGATATTTAAAATTGATGACTATTATACTTACACGAAAACAAGGCTGAATAGCAAAGCGACCTCTTTGGTCATTGGGCTGAATGCATGATGTCCATTGCCAATATGATTGTTAGATGTACGCGAACTAATTGAAAGAAAGAAGTGTTTTTTTTTAAATTAGTTACCGCCCTAGGGCGTTTCTAGCTACATTATTACCCTAGAGCGGTAATGTGTCACCTACAAGCCCCATTTGGAGGTAATAAGAACCTACTTACTGAACATGAGAGATGTAAATACTATTATATAATCGAAAGCTGGTAAAGCTAGAACTTGGGTCGAGTGTAACAGTGTTTATACCGTTTGCATTTTCTTCTAAATGTTATTGCTGTATTCTTTCGTTCTTTTGTGTCTGTTAATTAGACTGGGTCTACCATTGTTTTCATATGTTATGCGTTTTCGTATTTCGTGGAACCATTTAATTAGTATAATTACACGTACATATTAAATGTTTCAATTATTACGCATTAACTAATGTGAGTTGTTACGGTGACCACATAATAGATAGGAGGTGAGAACTCGTTTTTATTCCAATGTCTCGTTGACTCAGCTAAAGAATTTATTAGGCTTCGTACTGCACGTAACGAGATTGCACACTTAAAAAGCTTTAATTATATTTTTATACATCACTCGGTGCGTGTTTGTGTGCGTGTCTTTGTCTGGTAGTGTGTATATGAACGTGACATTGTTGATTTGAATCTGCTGTAAAATATAACCTCATTTGTTTTAATTTCGCAGTAATATGTTACAGGCGAAACGTGCTAGTGGGTCATTTTCATTCCGTGCTGTTAATGTATGTGTGTTTAGGATGGAATTTTTTATGTGTGTGTGAATGGATTGAAAACAATTGTGATGGATGGAAAACAATAAAGTCC
Source organism: Melitaea athalia (assembly GCA_905220545.2). Classification (NCBI taxonomy): domain Eukaryota; kingdom Metazoa; phylum Arthropoda; class Insecta; order Lepidoptera; family Nymphalidae; genus Melitaea; species Melitaea athalia. The sequence goes on along the minus strand of HG992183.1, from coordinate 2,708,997 downwards.
TTGGGTCACTGACATCGGTCCAAATACGTTTACTCGGACGACTTCGTTCCGCCTTTGTCGACGTTACTTTCCGATGTCCTTACTTAATAACAAACGTTTCGAATACCTTTAGATCATTGTCACGGAACATGTTTCCGAACTCGAGAAGATCGTGGATCTTCCTCACTGCCTGCGCCACGGACGACGTCGAGTTCGTGAATAGGATACCGTCCGCGATGTCCAGCCATTCCCTGACGGGCGCGGGCACTGCGCCGGGCTGAGCCTGCCGCCTGATGAACGGCAGGAAGATGTCGCTGTAGTACCCGTTTATTATCATCATCTTCTCCGTCGCCTTCTGCCACAGCCACGAGTTGACAGGGTAGCGAGGGGGTAGACGCACGGATTTTATCTTTTCGTCGAAAGCCACAAAGGCCTTTGTCAGCTCCACGTCCCCGCTGCCGCCGGCAACGCCCCACGCGGTCACATTCTTCCACAGCACATTTTCGAGGGCGTAAAACTTATTTCGTAAATCGTCGACCGCAATCGGGTCGATGGCGTACGCGGCCGCTAGCAGCGCGAAAAGCGCTGCGTATTTCATTCTTTGGAAAGTGAAACGGTTCGCGTCGCGGCCGGAGGCGCACTGACGAGCGGAGGGGACAGCCGGTTGGACTGACGCGGGCCCCACTAGTGATGCCGACTAGCGAAAACTTATCGATATCGAGCTATCGATAGAACGTCTTCGTCACAAAATTGACGTCTTCGCCGAACGCGTGTCATCACCGTACTGAATTTAGTTCTACAATTTACAAATGCTAGCCTTGTTTCGTTACCACACGACTTTCACTCGGATGACGAATCACCGGCAAGGTAACGGTAATTTTAATGTGTTGTGTATTATAAATTATAATACAGTGAAACGATTTTCAGTAAATAAATTTTCTATTTTAAATCTTATCTTTGTGCTCTTTTAAATAATGAACATTTTTTTATCGATAAACAAACGTAATAATGTATCCCAACACTATCGACCCGCATGTTAATATTGTTAACTAAGCTAATCTCATTTTGCGTTAAAGGTGAACCTTATGACGTCGTAATAAGCCTGACTATTGCGTATTCGATACAAAAAAATGATTTGGTTTATTATTATTTGCTCATTCGTATGTCAGCTGACACCGCTCAACGCCGAGCGATGTATCGCACTGTTGCGTTTTTATATGCGCAGAGGGTGGCTCAGTGCATTCGTATTTCGTAAAAATATTTGTCATAAAAGGGGAGTATTAGGGAACTGTTGAGAAATACTTCGACGAATTACCTATTTTTGCTATTTTGAACGCGATTTAAAAAACCAAATACTATGCTATATCTTTAGTATATAATCTATACTATTCTATACTAATATATAAAGCTGAAGAGTTTGTTTGTTTGTTTGTTTGTTTGTTTGTTTGTTTGTTTGTTTGAACGCGGTAATCTCTGGAACTACTGGGCCGATTTGAAAAATTCTTTCAGTGTTAGATAGCCCATTTATTAAGGAAGGCTATAGGCTATGTATCATCACGCTAAGACCAATAGGAGCGGAGTCCACGCCGACGAAGTCGCGCGCAGAAGCTAGTAATATAATAAAGCTGAAGAGTTTGTTTGTTTGAACGCGCTAATCTCAGGATCTACTGGACCGATTTGAAAAATTCTTTCAGTGTTAGATAGCCCATTTATCGAGGAAGGCTATAGGCTATATATCATCACGCTAAGACCAATAGGAGCGTAGCACTAATGAAGAATGTTTCAAAATCGGGTGGTCCTATTCCACGGGGACGAAGTCGCGCGCACAAGCTAGTCAAATAAATATATTATGACTATTTTATGTTATGAGTATTTACTTAACATGTTTATTTCTTAGAAGTAGATGTAATGTAACGACTATTATAAAAAAAGACATATCATATAATATGAATAAGTATTGTAAACAGAAGCTTATCTGCATTTCGTTCGTATTTTTGTGAACTAAAAAAATTGTATTCGGATAAAAAATCTAGTAAATATATGTCGTATTTTTTACTATAAATAGTTTTTGCTGTTTTCTTTTTGTTAAAATTTGTTTTCGGCGTCGAACACTTTTCGATAGGCAAGTTATCATAGGCATATTTGTTTATAAATTATATTTCATATAAAATATGTCTCATCGAGTTATCAGATCGGTGAAGGTCGATGTTCCACGTCTCCTCTACTACTAAGTCAATGTTTCTCTTGACTTATTTGACTAGTGGTATAGAGTAGAAACTATAGAAATAAAAAATCATTAACGTAGTCAAATATAATAAAAAACAACATTTTGTTTGGGATAACTAAAAACTACAAGTCAGATCTCGCTCGAATTTAAATCTGGCCACATGATACATGATAAGCACCAGCTTTTTGAATACTTACATTAAAAAAAAAACATCAAATTCTGTACACCCAGTAAAAAGTTACGAAGTAACGCACAAAAAATACAGTCGAATTGAGAAGCTTCTCCTTTTTCTGAAGTCAGTTAAAAAACTCGCGAATGCCTTAAGTTTAAAGTTGAATTAATACGTTTTTTTTTAATTTTTTCCTGTTCGTAACATAGCCTTAGGCTTAGGCTAAACAACGTCAAGCTATGACTCTGTAAACTGAGCAGTAACGGCCTATGTAAAAAGAGCGTGTGCGTCATAATAATTCGTTATATAAACACAATTGTAGTTCATGTTCGGTGTCATCTTTCTAATTAGTGTCAATTGAGAAAACAAAGAGATTAGCATTTCAATTATGTGCGTTGGTTTCTCGCTACTCGTAAAAATCGTCAGCCAGTTGTTATTATTACTATTTATATGCCCGTACATATAATTATGTACATTTTCAACTTATAATATTATATAACTGAAACTTTTATTATTTACCCATGCTATATTTTAAAAAGGATTCAAGCAATAGCACAAATAAAACTGTTATTTTTTAACTACCTATTTGTTTTTTGTCTACAATTTCTAATCTATATACATATAATAAAATGGTAGGAAAAAGTCAAAACTGTACATTGAATATTTTTTTATAAGAATACTTGGGGTGTGATCTACAATCGATACAGAAGCCAAAAATATAGTTTTTAGAATTTTTGTCTGTTTGTCTGTATGTATGTCCGGAATAAACTCAAAAAAGTACTGCATGGATTTACTTCAAATTTGACATGAATATTATTAAGAAGTCGGGTCAGAACATAGGCTACATATTATCACGCTATCACCTACGGGGAACGAGCAGTGAACGCACGCAGACGACGTCGCGGGCAGCAGCTAGTAGTGTAATATCGTCTGTACGGATCTCTTTCGTGTGTTCACGAAATCATCTGCGATATTTCTACACTCTTAAAATCTATTCCACTTTTTTCTATATTGTTTAAAAAAAGTTTCTGGAGTTTTCGCTCTTCTGAAAATTTTTTATTTTTTTTTTCATACAACTAGGTGCAAACAAGCATACGGCTCACCTGATGGTAAGCGATTATACCGTAGCTTATAGACGCCTGCAACACCAGAAGCATCGCAAGCGCGTTGCCGACCCTATCCCCAATCCCCCTCAGGAGCTCTGGTCACCTTACTCACCAACAGGAACACAATACTGTTTGAAAACAGTATTATTTAGCTGTGGTCTTCTGTAAGGTCGAGGTACTACCCCAGTTGGGCTGCTCCATATTTTGAGCAGGAAATTTCCTGCTGTGCCCTACCTCAGTTGTATCATAATCATAATTTGGACATGTTGAATTTTAACAACAACGATGATAATTAAAATCAATGTAAGTATATAATTATTTTGTGTAAAATTTTGTCAACATGACAATATTAATTTTCCTTAATTTATATTTAAGCGTGATGCCTTGTGGTTTAATTGTTGTGGTAAACAAACAATAATACATTCTATATAATTTGTCAATCTATCAACATATCATCTATAAGTACAACTAAATGACAAAGATGTGTGGGCAGTGCTGTCTTTCACACAAGAAATATGACAAAATTTGTAATCATTGAATATTAGATTAAAGATTTTGAAGAGGTTTATATTACAAAGCCCTGGGGGGAATTGGGGATAGGGTCGGCAACGCCCTTGCGTTGCTTCTGGTGTTGCAGATGTCCATAGGCTACGGTAATCACTTACGATCAGGTGAGCCGTACGCTTGTTTGCCGACCAAGTTATGTTTTTAAAAAAAAGGATAGCTAATTTGTGAGGTGTCAGGTGAGGGAGTTATTGTTGAATCGTCGACAGTCGAGGTGTTGACAGTACTTCGTTATTAACGCGTACGATTGTACGTGTCTGTTTAGTTGTGAAGGCGCGTTTATTGATTTAAATTAAGGTTTCCTCTCCCACGTACATACGTTGATATTTCTTGAATGTAATTTATCGATATTTTATATTGAAAACATGTTTATTTTAATAAATAGCACGATTAAATAATATTAATGCTAAAATTCTAATTATTATACATATAAGAACAAATAACCCGCATTGGAGCAGTGTGGTGGATTAAGCTCCGGTCCTTCTCCTACGTGGGGAAAGAGGCCTATGCCCAACAGTGGGATATTACAGGCTGAATCGTGAAGAACAAATATAAACTGTAATGTTTTTCAGTGGATTTTAAATTTATAATCTACTATAAGTATTACCTTTTCGAATTCAATTGAGTTTAAAATGTGCTACAAAGCACTTTCAAATCATTATTTAATCTAATAGTAACGAATATTTTCCAATTAATTAATCATAGTTAATGTATAGCTAATGTTATCATTTGCAAGATTACTAATGTCGTAGTAAACGTTGACAGAGTCATGACCTACGATCCCTATTCCCTATGTGATACGCTGTTGAGTAACGTGGCCTAGATCGAACAAGCGTTCGGCCTATATATCGTCTAGTTATCTAACAAACAATCTAGACGGATTGTCATTCATTCGCGATCAGACATATTATTCTGTTTAGTTTTGTGGTGAATAAGAAGTACGTCTTTGTCATCAACTTTTATCTCTCAGATATTGTTATACGTCAGATAACTTTGTCACCAACAAAGATAGTATAAAACTTTATTGTTCTACATGTGTTGCGTCTATTAGGATTGTACCCGCATAATACACAGCTTAGCAAATGACTGACTGTTAACGTAATAGGTATAGGGTTTTTGTCTCTTACACATTGTGAGAAAATCTATATTTTATCAGCTATAGTGTGATATAATCTGTTAGGTCACTATGAGCAACCTGTTTATTTTATTCATATTTTTAGAATAACTTATGAGAAAGTTATGAGCAAATAAAACATTGAACCTGAATATTATCTAAATCCTATCGTTACTCTTAAGAAGATATACGATTTTTTGTACAGGCAAACACAAACAAACGGCAACACGCTTGCGATGCTTCTGATATTGCAGGCGTCTGCAAGTTATTGTAATCGCTTACCATCAGGTGAGCCGTACGCTTGTTTGCCGACCTAGTTGTGTAAAAAAACCTTATATAAACATCGAATCTACCACTGCTACCGTATCAACTACTTGTGACTACTGCGCCAACGTGTCCTCAAAATATAGATCATAGAAAAAAGGTCGAATTGAAAACATACACTCATAAAGAGTTCACGATAAGCGGTCGGTAGTCGATAGCGAAATTATCACCGAAGTTGCTTGAACCTTCCGCCTGTGACGCACCGTTTGCTGGAAGAATCATTTATGTCGGTCACTAGTTTGGAATAAAAACTGCCTTAGTTGGACTCATAAACGTTCATTGTTTTTTAATCTTTAGTAATATAAACGGGAGACTGTGACTATAGATAGATGGCTTATTATTTTTTCATGCGAAAATGATAACTGGTTGAGATAACACTTAGTTTGTAAGTCGTTGGGAACGGCAAGATAGATTTTTTTTAATAGTTGGCGATTCTGCGGCTATAACGTGTATTTTATACCATATAAATTCTATCATAATATACCTACTTAAATTGTTTTATTGAAAAAAATAAAAACGAGAAAAACCTCATTGGCCGAATGTTCCAACAATAAAACCTTATTTATGAAGTTTCGTTTTTGTTGGTACTTAGTTTAAAAACTTTTAAATTAAAAGTAAAATAAAAGCATACTTGATGTACGGGTTACCGCACATTCAGCAGTGTAATTGTCTTTGCGATCTAATAACCTTCTTTCATTTAGGTTATTTCTTACGAAATTGCTGTTTTGCATATACCTAAGATTTCCGTACTGCACATAATATGGCGTCTGTACTTCTGCCTATATATAATTACAATGATCATTTACCTCATGACCTTCCCTCACATGTCATCTCTCACTCCTATATAGACTGTACACATTACACATTGAAAATCCAAAAGTGCACGCCTCCACGTCATCTAGTAGCTTGTTTAGGAACTAATTATTTATTTATCGTGCAACGTTATAAGTTCGATTAGTTGATTTGGTTCTTGCGTGTAACCACAGATAGCTCTGATTCATTGTTTTATTATGATAGAATCTAAAAATATTTCTTATGAAAAAAAGTGAATAATTTTCCGCCCTTCCTATTCAACAGGCTTCTTAGTTAATAGTTTCCTGACATGATAAAAACAGGTTAATTTGTCAAATTGTTCTCGCGTTATTTTGCTATCATCTGTACATATCATTCTGTGCATCCAAAATGCTGAAGTCCAACGTAATATTTTTAGTCGATTCTTTTTACTATAATAGTATTCAAAAAAGGACTTCAAATTATATTTAATTATTTAGTTTATAGCTTGATGTATATTATACCTACATAAAAGTGTGTATTTTATACCATATCAATGCATTGTTGTAAAAATATACAAACTTTGTGACAAAACACAACCTTCTTCGGAGGCGTGTGCAATGTTGAGAAAATTACATGTATACCTAAAGTTTTATATTGTTGTCGCTATAGAATGTTTATAATATTAATTATAATTATTATCAGCAACAATAAATATTGAGTCAGTTGTTTGATAGGCGCGTGCAACTTCCGTTTATATACTTTGTTTATATTCTAGTTTTATTTATTTGTATGTATTATCTATTCTTTTGTATATTTTTCTTCCAATAAATATATCATATCCACATTTTAATTTAAAAAGTAAATAACTTACCTTATTCAATGACAGAAAATTATTAATTTGAGAAAGAAAGAGGCCTATGCCCAACAGTAGGATGATACAGGCTCAATGCATGTTGGCATAGTGGTCTCGGCAATTCACTCAAAGCCCTCAGTGGGAAAAATATGGCTTCAGTAGCCTGGAAACACAAGGTAGGTACAATTACAAACTCCCATACCAAGACAAACATCTGTATTGCCAATACAAATATTTGTCACCAGCTGACACTTGTCCTGACAATAATGACCACAAAAAAGAATTATTCAATTTAGTGCAGTTAGTCGTTACGAAGTAATGTATATAGATTAACGGCAATTGAACCCGCGACTGGTACCTACCGCGTGGACCCGCGTGTCGTCCAGTTCTTCATAAAGTTACAATATAAACAATATCAGTAAAAGTAAATAAAACTGCAGCAGAGTAACATTCACTCAAATAAAACTTGAGTGTTGTAAGGAAATAAGCAATTGTCAATTGAATTTTTCTTGACGATTTTCAACCTCATGAACACCGGTTCGTGGTCCGAATGAGTCACAACAACAGTGTACCGTTGTCTGGTGTCAAGCGGCTTCAAATAATAATATGTATTAGCATATTAATTCGAAACTTTTTGCCAGTTGGACTTTTATCGTTATAGTCTAATTTTGGAATGTTTTTTTGATGATATTAATATAGGTATAGATCTTACTTCATCTTATTTAAATACATCTATATTACGCATTGATTGTACGCGTAATAATGCATATAAAATCTATAAAATATTTCATGTTAATATCAGTCTTTGAGAGAGAGATATGTTTGAGAGTAATACGATTTCTAATTTTATGACTAACTTTAAAATTGATCCATCCATAGTCCCTCAGTATCGGTATGAACTACTTAATATTATGTATTATTGAACAAATGGGCTCGTTCGTCCTTTGTGAATACTTATGGGGTACATGTATTATGGAAATACGTCGATAGAGAAGGTTTTTTTATCGAGTCTCACTAGTACATATATTGTTTTCGGGATCAGGCAACAACACCCACTGACATTTTTGGCAGAATTTTTAAAAGTGCAACTCAGAGTTTCCTACTGATTCTTCTCTGCAGACATTTTGCAAGATTCCATTTCGAATCGGTGGTAGCTTCAAATTAACTATAATTCATTTATTAAAAACGAATGTAATTTAATTTGAAAAAAAAAATGCTAATACATAGTGCTTTTGAAGTAATAATTCTATTTCACTCGGCCATGATAAACATTTGATACCGAAATAAAATATTGCAATAGCGATTCTATTCAGAATGATATTATAAAGAAAATATAGTCGCATTAAAAATGGAAAATTTTATCTACCAATTATGTATTTAGAGATAAATTTGTAGTACAAACATAATGAATTCAACGAAGACAATAAACGGTAATTAGTACTTTAAATAAATAATTATAATAGGACCCTAATGACTTGTAATTTCGTTTAAATATAATTAGGTCGCTTATGAAAATAAATTATAAGAAGAAAATGTTTGCACTTGTGTGTTTGTTAATAAAAGCAACAGTTACTTTAATACAAATACATACACAAAATAATTCAATCACGTGTGTATGTGTGTGTAATGGTAATGTCATGCCATTGATCTAAATGTATTTTTTTTTGTTGTTGAATTTGACAATGAAATTGTAAAGGTTGCTATTCTGTTACCCATACAGTATAGTTAGAGTATTACCGCGTATATTTTTGTTTTGTAATCTTTTGTTTGATAAGTATTCAATTCAAACTAGTAGTTTCACGTTCAGACTAATATTACATATACATTTATCATTTATGCATTTTATTCAAATTTTCAAGTTTTCAACTGTCAATTAAATACTTTATATCCATCCACTCAAGTTTAAATATATGTTTTAAATTTGCAGTGAATGACACACTTCTTTCAAATTAATTCAATAATTATTAAGTTAAAAAAGTTTTTCTTTGTTAACTTAAGAATATACTTCTTTCTAAGATAATGTAATTGTATTTAAATATTATAAATAATTGCAATAAATTTTTAAACAGCTTTGATTGAAACGGATAAGCATTAAGTTACTTGCATATCGGACGCGCTGCACGCTGCACGAAAGATGCGATCGATATCCGGGTCTAGGCAGTAGGCGAGACAATGTTCATTACAAACAGTTATACACGCTATTTCGTGTTGTGGGAATTCTTTGTTTACTGATTACTCACATTGTATTATCAATCGTTACTGGTTGTTAAACAATCGATTGTCTCCCGAGTTATTGCATCTTTTCCAATGCGATACATATGACTTTGTAATGTTTGTAATGCAAGAAATTGTAAACATTTCCTAAAGTTAAAAATATTTTTAACCCCCGACGCAAAAACGTCCCCCAACGCGATGTATTTTTTTTATAGTTATTAATACTCGTACATACTTAGGTACTTTTAAGATTGAGAGTTTCTTTCATTATTTTTTACTTTTTAAAGGGAACTCAGGTTATTCTGTCGGTTTTTTTTTAATTTTTTTTATTTACACGTGATAGTTTAATGGCTTATTTCTTATATGAATAGAAGATGCTTTTATTTTGTGTGCTTAATATGACTATGGGGATGTACTTGAAAACATTTATGTTTGTAATAAATATCAAACCTGAAAATCATCCGATATCATCTCTAGAATTCCTCGTCCGAGCAGATGTTGATGCGGGGGAGCTATCATGGCGTACACGCGTTCCAGGAGGTCCGGCAAAGCGCCACTGTCGTGAGACACACACCACTCCGCGAAATCCTGAAACGTACTCTTTTCCAAATTCGGGGTCTTCAAATATACCCTCAAGTTCCTATCTGCTGAGGCGATACGACTCAACAGATCACCCATCTCGTGCAGCTTCAGCTCTAGTCTCGTTCCCCTACCGATGTTCTTCGCCACCATCATCGCGACTGCCCCATTCTTCTCTATGCCCAATTCGAGCCTACTTATCGCTCTCGTCACCTGGGCCAAGCGTGACAGAACCAGCCGTTCCCGTCTCCTGATGATCGGCAACTCGACACCACCGGACGCATTGAAGGGTTTGCTGATGATATCCCAAGAGTTTAGGACCTCCTCGCCGATCTCGATGCCGAGTTTAATGACGTCAACGGCCTCATCAACAAGCGCGTCCGTCGTCGCGAGCGTTAGCAAAGCTATAATAACACACACGCGAGCCGACATGGCGGCGGACGGACTCCCACTGAGCGACTCGCATGAGGCAACACGGTGTGGACAGCCTCGGTCTTAACTTTCCCTTTTTGAAATATCTTTTCGCGCTTTATACTCAGGCGCAAATTTCAAACAATGCGGTTAGTGTCTGGATTTATTTCTTATAATGTTGTATGACTCATTGGGCCACAGACTTAACCAGTTTCATGCCCAATTTTTATGATCGTAACTAATTTGCCGGTGCTAACTATTCGATTAAATAATGATTTAGAAACTATTTAATGTAGTTTATACATTTACAATTGTTTTACAGCGTTGTGTAATAAATCCGAGACAAACATTTCCATCCATACTTTTATTGTAACAAAGAAACAAATTAAGTTTTAACTGTTAATTCTTCCCACAATTACAGGAAATAGTTCTGTCTGGCAACACGATTACGAACCCCTTTAATATCAACAAAAGCTTTTGTCTTCCTTTCATCTCGTAACTCACACACCCATTTTTATGTTGTTGTAGTATTTTAATAGCTATAATAAAAGATTAACATATGGTGACGTTCGTTTAGAAAATGTATTTTTTTATCTTTGTGTCTTAAATTATATAGATATTTAACCGTAGTACAATCTTACCTATAAAATGGGAAATTTAACTTAAAAGCAAATATTTTCTGTCTATACTATAAACAGTTTCGTTGTAATTTTTTTTTTTTTATATTCGTTAATCTTTATTCATTGTTTGTTACAAAAAATTCACCAAGGCCATCTACTTATTTTTTCTCATACTTAGACTTTATTAGTAACATGTTAATAGAATTTACATATTTTTGAGTGCTTTGGTGAATAATAAGATACATTTAAATATGTCGCTTTTACTGCAAACATTAAAATACTTTTACAGTCACATAAAAATAGAACAAAACAAGCTAAACATTTCGCTTAAAATAGTACGTGTATAACAAAATCAAAATGCAACATTACGTATCGTGTTAAACTTATGTTAGATTGTTTCAAAGTAAAAGAGTACCCACACGTCCTCTCCGTGTTGCTACGCGAGCGCAAATTCCATCTCAATCGATTGTCCTAATTTATTAGTCCTGTTACACCAGTTGTGGAAAAAGTTCATTCTGCGAATAAGTTACGATTAGCTTTTACCACCAGCAGGTTGGATAGACCATTAGGAACGGTTTCGCCTAAAATGAACTACAGCTTTTAGATTCATTCAGCTATTTGTCAGAGATTCCTTTTGTGAAAAGTAATACAGTGTACAAGTAATAAAAGTAAGAGAAATACAGTGGAATTCGATGGTGAAAGGTAATAAATAATACATCAAAAACTTTTGGTCCGGGAGCCAGTGACAAATTTACATGACCAATTTCCTCCCATTCGAAACTTCGTAAAATTCATTAGGGATTTATATTATGAATATTTGCGACCGTTAGCTGCGACTCCGTGTGTGGGATTGGCAGTGGCAGCCTCCCACGCATGAAGAAAAAAAAAAAAACTTTTTTAGTCATTTCCTCCCATTTTAAAATTTGTCGCATTATAGTTTACCTAAATCTTGAAGGAATAATAAAATGGATGGGAGGAAATGATTGACCAAATTTGTACCTGGCTCCCGGACCATTTTGTTTGTTGGATATTATTATATAACGTTATACAAATAGCGTTATCCAACTGGCGAAACAAGCCCTTAAACTGTGAACAGCTGTAGTAGCTGTTAAAATCACAGACCACAGAAATACTATAGACATGGTAAGGGGCGTGACGCGTGTTACCGAGCTTATGATCAGGCGATCACACTGTTAACAAACGCATCTCAGTCGTAGTACAGACGCGGGTGACGTATTTAGTGACTTAAAAAATATTAAAATGCCGTGTTGTGTAGTATTGTCGTGTCGACAAGGGAGCTAAGGTCTAAAAGTTACCCCAGGAATGATTTCCTTTCACATATAAGTAGTAATTTACTGTAATTATTAATATTTGGAAAAAAGCCAGTCCTCTACAATGATTTTGACTTACAATTCATAATTGTAACAGTAACGATATACACTGCTGGCTAACCATTACCGATAGTCTGGGAACAACGCGCGTAATGCGCAATCTATTGCGCGGCTATAGTTACGCTCGCTACGCACTAATTCTTGGAGTACCAGGCGTCAGTGGCCTGCCATATTATCGACTTTTACTAGTTGAGCAACGAATGCCTAATCCGTAGTTTATCGATAAATTGAATCTTTTTTTATTATAAAAGGTTTTTCGTTCGATGTTTATTATCACGTTTAAGACATAAGTATACTATATGTACAATTCGAATTTCATTTTTTATATCCATTTTTATTAGATTTCAAATTTTAATAAGTGAATGATTTTTAAAATTCACTTCACCGTGTCTTTCAGTTTATTTCATGCTTGGCTCCTACTGTTTCATCCCGATAGTTTTTCGTATATATTTTTTTGAACCCTCAGTTTCATATTGGTTTTAATAAATTTCTGACATTTGATTAGTATCCCAACAGTTTTATAGAACTACAGTCTACAGTAATAGGAAACTACCAGTTGACTATTAATGTGAGGTATTTAATGTGTAATCAGTGAACATAGATAATAATAATTATTGAATTTTATTGAAATAATACTCGTCCGTGTTATCATTTATCGATAAATCTGCAATGTTTATCGAAATGCCCACGGCCCTAGAGACTCATCTATGATTGTAGTAACGTGTAGCAATGCGTACACGCACACTACTTCGTAGCCAATTAGGATTAAGATTTTAATGTTGTAAATTGTGTGCGAACTTTAATATAATTGTGTGGGTGTAAAAGTAGCCAACTGGCTACGCTGGTTCTGAAGCAAATAACGTTCGATGCCGTCTCCATATACTCCGTGGTTAAAATATACACAAATAGCTATATACGCAAATTAAAATCAAGCATATTTGTCAACAGAGCTTATTCTACGAGATACTAGCCGGCGTTTGGGTCCGCAACGGTCTTCAAATCAAGGGTCAAGCGATGACCTACATCCAGGCGAACTTCTGCAACTCCATGGTCGACATGGACATATACTGGCTACAGATATGCGCCGCCCACCTACCGGCTGACCAATTCGTTGATATGTGCATTGACGTGTAAGTACTCCTTCTTTTATTTATTTATTTTAGTTTATAAATTGGAACTGAGCGTAGATGTGTTAGGTTGAAATGTTAATTAAAAAGTACTGAAGCAGGACGAAATTTGTGAATTATCTTTGTAGCAATATAATTGCAATTAAATTTTCAGTTTCAGAACAAAAGAGTTATCTTCCAAATATTGTTCCAATTTTCGCACTGTACGTACGGCCTATTTTTATTTTTAAATTTTGAAGTTTTTTAATAATAGTGAAAAATTGTACGTAGTATTTTAGGGTTTAATCAATTTTGTTTGATGTCCACATTTTTTTTGGAGTTTACTCCTTAAGAATCGATTTTTTTTATATCGATATAAGGCGCCCATTATGAAAAAAATATGAGGTGTAAAATCTATTGAACGAATGACCTTGTTACGTTTTTTTGGCTTTCACTGTTCAGGCGTGAATATTAAGTTGCTCCATCGCCATCTATCGGAAACTAAGAAGTCTATCGACGACGTTTTCTAATAACGGGATCGATGGATCGATAGATGGCGTTATTTGATTAGTTTATATACCATTTGATATGGTATTATAAATCTTTTTCTTAGAATAGTAAGCCTTTTTTTAATATTTTTAGTTGTTTAATTTTATTTTTATTTTTATAGTACTATAGTGGTATTTAATGTCACAGGTTCGGTGTCCGCGAGTGGCTAAGCATGACACCAATGTCCGCGGCGCAAGCGGCGGAACAGGACGCTATGGTTGAGGGTCTGCTGACCTTCCTTGCGATCCTTGTTTCCTCTAGGACAAATCTCGGTATGTCATTTTTAATACCAAGAATTGAACTACATCAGCTAATAAATGTCCCACTGTTGGACAATTCCTGCAATATCAATAAAATTTTGAATATATTCCCGTAGGTAACGACGAGTTGACCCAGTCCCGCCTGGAGGTGGCCACTCTGCTGGCGGCCGGCGACAAGACTCACTCGCAGCTGTTGGAGCTCATGCCGGAGCGCTCGGGCAACGCCCACACCAGGAACTTCGAGACCGTACTCAAAGAGGTACTGTAAACAACTACATACATTTTCTATTGCGCAAGTATGGATTATTGAACGACTACTGCTCTGGTACAGTGTTGCGTGTGCCGTGTCGGCGTCTACGCATCGACGAATTGCGGGTTTGATACCCGTTCGGAATGGATATTTGTATGTACAAATACTTATTTTCCATTTGAATAATCTGTCTTTGTAAGTTTCCCCATTGTGCCTCGGAGAGCACGTTAAGCTATGTCCCGGTTGTAATCATAAGTACCTGATAGTGATCGTTACTCGTCGTAGGGAATATATTCGTCAACCCGCAATTGAGCAATTGTGCTGTGTGGCTACGGCACTAAAGAATGTAGCCACCCCCTCTCTTCCCGTGGGTGTCGTAAAAGGCGACTAAGGGATAACACAGTTCCACTACCACCTTGGAACTTAAAAAGCCGACGGATGGCGGGATAACCATCCATGCTGGCTTTGAAATACACAGGCCAAAGACGGGCAGGAGCGTCTTCGGTGCGACAAAGCCAGCCCTGCGGTCACCAACCCGCCTGCCCAGCGTGGTGACTATGGGCAAAACACATGAGTTCGCGTCATAATGTCGGTGGGCAATTGAGCAGCGTGGTGGATTATGTTGCAATCCTTCTTCTACTTGCAGAAAGAGGCCTGTGCCCAGCTGTGGGATATTACAGGCTGAATCAGATGACAAGAGTTCTGAATCTTGCCATGTTAATATATTGTGGTATCAAATTTAGCAATGTATTTACGAGTTTCCAAGTGTTTTAGCGTAGTCACACGAATTTTCCGATCTTCTGCTAGTTTTAGGAACATTTTTTAAATGATTAGGGGTGGTAAACATATCTGATAGACGCCTGCAACACTAGAACTGTAGCAAGCGTGTAGACGACCCTACACCCGACCATCTCTAGAGGTTCTAGCTATCTTACTCACAATAGGGACAGAACATAATTCGAACAGTATTATTTAGCTGTAATCTTCTGTAAAATTTGGGCACTTTCTCGGCCGGGCACATATAACACGTCAGACAATAGCAGTAAAGTGCTTGTGGGGCCGCAGCTGTCGGTGTACCGCGCGCCGCCCAAGGGCTCGGAGAGCCTGGAGCAGGGCCTGTTCGTGCCCACGCGCGCCGTGTGGGAGCGCTACTACGACCCGCTGCACGTGCTGTGCCGCGCCGTGCACCGCCGCGACTTCCACGCCTCCATGGACCGCTTCGCCGCCTAGTGAGTGCACACGCACACACACCTACCGCTCTACCTACTATAGCTACTGACACTTAATATCATAACTCAGACACCAGACAATCCTGGCAGGGTCACCATGTAAGGTGGGGAGCTCGGGATGTTAATCAAAACCAGCTTTCTGTTACATGTCTAGTATATTACTGAATTTAATTTATTGTAGCCTCATTATAAAGTATATCTAAAGGTGTATACATCCGTACGATCACACGTACGTATAGAGCACAATCACTATTACGATCTACCACACTAACTACGATCGCATTGAGTAATACATCCAAATATGTCACAAATAAGAAGGATTCGTTATTTGTACAGTGTACGCGAGAAACAGAAAGCAGAGGGCAGCACCGCTCCAGTGGGCCCGCTGTGGCCGCCGCTACGACCCGCGCTCGCGCCGCCCGAAGCCGCCGGAGACCCGCGACAGTTATGCGCTTCTGGTTAGTCTATCATTACACCACTGGCTCACTGGACAACTGATCGAGGATAAGAGATTTCAATCCGGAAAACTTAATCCGTTAATCTGACGGATCCAGTATCTATTATACATTCACCGGATCCGGTGCCGATATTCTGGATTTGATGATGGCATTTTTTGCACCATCTATCCTGTCTCGAGCTTATAATAAATTTATCCTTTCTTTCATTGGGTTGTCTGGTAGAAATGGCTAAATAGTCATAAGCCTGCCCATTGTACTTCACAGTCTGTAATTATCTTAAAATATGTTTAATGTTTAAAATGTAGTTGTGGTGTACAATAAACTATAAATAAATAAATATCTATATATTACACACACGGTCGCCTGTTTCTAAAGTACATAAGAAACTTAAAGCTTGTGTTATAGGTAACAGCCGACTGGTCTAGTTACATTTTTTTTTTCGATAAACATACTTATAAATAATACATATATAAATAAAATATAAATATGTATATTACACCCAGACTCGGGGTGGGAATTGAACCCACAACCCTCGGAACAGAAAGGAGGGTCACTACAAACTACGCCAGCGGGCTAGTCACTATAAATAAATAAATAAATATATTGAAGAACGTGTTTGGTGTGTGTTCGCGGCAGGCGTGCTGCACGGCGCGCTGCTGGCCGTGCTGCACCGCGGCGTGCGGCGGCGCTACGCGGAGGGCGAGGGCGAGGGCGAGGCGGAGGCGGAGCCCGCGCCGCCCGACCACGTGCTGGCGCTGGCCGTCTACCTGCTGGCCGTGGCCGCAGACCTGGCCGCCGAGCGCGCGCGCACGCACCTGGTGAGCGACCGCACTGGACCGCTCGCACGGAAAGAGCCACAAAATATAATCAGGCGCGGCTGTAAATTAGATATCACTACTAAACCAAAAAAGCAAGCAACGAACACCCTGTGACCCTGCAACTTTAATGTCGCCCTAGAAATTGTAAAATATACGTGAAAAAATTTTTAATGTGTCTTTATGTGGTATAGGGGGCGAGGGGTGTCATAAAATTTTATCACATATCACAAAGTTGCTGTTGTAAGAGCATTGTCGACCCTTCCTCAGGAGTTCTGGCCACCTTACTCACCACAAGTTAAGGTACTTCCCATGACGAGCTGCTCTGGATTTTTAGCACAATGCCTACCTCAATAAAACTGCTATAAATAAGATTACTTTTGCTCGTGTTAGCGCGACGTGTGCGTGGCGGAGGGCTTCAGCGGGTCGGGAAGCGCGCGCGTGTCGGGCGTGCCGCTCCTGCGCGCCTTCGCGGGCGGCTCTGTGTGTGACAACGCGCGCACCGTGCTGCTGTCCGTGCCGCCGCCGCCGCGCGCCGCCGACACGCGCCTGCACCCCAGCGAGCCGCGCGCGCAGCACTCCGACAGTGAGTACACACACACATACATGTGTGCGCGCACCGTGCTGCTGTCCGTGCCGCCGCCGCCGCGCGCCGCCGACACGCGCCTGCACCCCAGCGAGCCGCGCGCGCAGCACTCCGACAGTGAGTACACACACACATACATGTGTGCGCGCACCGTGCTGCTGTCCGTGCCGCCGCCGCCGCGCGCCGCCGACACGCGCCTGCACCCCAGCGAGCCGCGCGCGCAGCACTCCGACAGTGAGTACACACACACATACATGTGTGCGCGCACCGTGCTGCTGTCCGTGCCGCCGCCGCCGCGCGCCGCCGACACGCGCCTGCACCCCAGCGAGCCGCGCGCGCAGCACTCCGACAGTGAGTACACACACACATACATGTGTGCGCGCACCGTGCTGCTGTCCGTGCCGCCGCCGCCGCGCGCCGCCGACACGCGCCTGCACCCCAGCGAGCCGCGCGCGCAGCACTCCGACAGTGAGTACACACACACATACATGTGTGCGCGCACCGTGCTGCTGTCCGTGCCGCCGCCGCCGCGCGCCGCCGACACGCGCCTGCACCCCAGCGAGCCGCGCGCGCAGCACTCCGACAGTGAGTACACACACACATACATGTGTGCGCGCACCGTGCTGCTGTCCGTGCCGCCGCCGCCGCGCGCCGCCGACACGCGCCTGCACCCCAGCGAGCCGCGCGCGCAGCACTCCGACAGTGAGTACACACACACATACATGTGTGCGCGCACCGTGCTGCTGTCCGTGCCGCCGCCGCCGCGCGCCGCCGACACGCGCCTGCACCCCAGCGAGCCGCGCGCGCAGCACTCCGACAGTGAGTACACACACACATACATGTGTGCGCGCACCGTGCTGCTGTCCGTGCCGCCGCCGCCGCGCGCCGCCGACACGCGCCTGCACCCCAGCGAGCCGCGCGCGCAGCACTCCGACAGTGAGTACACACACACATACATGTGTGCGCGCACCGTGCTGCTGTCCGTGCCGCCGCCGCCGCGCGCCGCCGACACGCGCCTGCACCCCAGCGAGCCGCGCGCGCAGCACTCCGACAGTGAGTACACACACACATACATGTGTGCGCGCACCGTGCTGCTGTCCGTGCCGCCGCCGCCGCGCGCCGCCGACACGCGCCTGCACCCCAGCGAGCCGCGCGCGCAGCACTCCGACAGTGAGTACACACACACATACATGTGTGCGCGCACCGTGCTGCTGTCCGTGCCGCCGCCGCCGCGCGCCGCCGACACGCGCCTGCACCCCAGCGAGCCGCGCGCGCAGCACTCCGACAGTGAGTACACACACACATACATGTGTGCGCGCACCGTGCTGCTGTCCGTGCCGCCGCCGCCGCGCGCCGCCGACACGCGCCTGCACCCCAGCGAGCCGCGCGCGCAGCACTCCGACAGTGAGTACACACACACATACATGTGTGCGCGCACCGTGCTGCTGTCCGTGCCGCCGCCGCCGCGCGCCGCCGACACGCGCCTGCACCCCAGCGAGCCGCGCGCGCAGCACTCCGACAGTGAGTACACACACACATACATGTGTGCGCGCACCGTGCTGCTGTCCGTGCCGCCGCCGCCGCGCGCCGCCGACACGCGCCTGCACCCCAGCGAGCCGCGCGCGCAGCACTCCGACAGTGAGTACACACACACATACATGTGTGCGCGCACCGTGCTGCTGTCCGTGCCGCCGCCGCCGCGCGCCGCCGACACGCGCCTGCACCCCAGCGAGCCGCGCGCGCAGCACTCCGACAGTGAGTACACACACACATACATGTGTGCGCGCACCGTGCTGCTGTCCGTGCCGCCGCCGCCGCGCGCCGCCGACACGCGCCTGCACCCCAGCGAGCCGCGCGCGCAGCACTCCGACAGTGAGTACACACACACATACATGTGTGCGCGCACCGTGCTGCTGTCCGTGCCGCCGCCGCCGCGCGCCGCCGACACGCGCCTGCACCCCAGCGAGCCGCGCGCGCAGCACTCCGACAGTGAGTACACACACACATACATGTGTGCGCGCACCGTGCTGCTGTCCGTGCCGCCGCCGCCGCGCGCCGCCGACACGCGCCTGCACCCCAGCGAGCCGCGCGCGCAGCACTCCGACAGTGAGTACACACACACATACATGTGTGCGCGCACCGTGCTGCTGTCCGTGCCGCCGCCGCCGCGCGCCGCCGACACGCGCCTGCACCCCAGCGAGCCGCGCGCGCAGCACTCCGACAGTGAGTACACACACACATACATGTGTGCGCGCACCGTGCTGCTGTCCGTGCCGCCGCCGCCGCGCGCCGCCGACACGCGCCTGCACCCCAGCGAGCCGCGCGCGCAGCACTCCGACAGTGAGTACACACACACATACATGTGTGCGCGCACCGTGCTGCTGTCCGTGCCGCCGCCGCCGCGCGCCGCCGACACGCGCCTGCACCCCAGCGAGCCGCGCGCGCAGCACTCCGACAGTGAGTACACACACACATACATGTGTGCGCGCACCGTGCTGCTGTCCGTGCCGCCGCCGCCGCGCGCCGCCGACACGCGCCTGCACCCCAGCGAGCCGCGCGCGCAGCACTCCGACAGTGAGTACACACACACATACATGTGTGCGCGCACCGTGCTGCTGTCCGTGCCGCCGCCGCCGCGCGCCGCCGACACGCGCCTGCACCCCAGCGAGCCGCGCGCGCAGCACTCCGACAGTGAGTACACACACACATACATGTGTGCGCGCACCGTGCTGCTGTCCGTGCCGCCGCCGCCGCGCGCCGCCGACACGCGCCTGCACCCCAGCGAGCCGCGCGCGCAGCACTCCGACAGTGAGTACACACACACATACATGTGTGCGCGCACCGTGCTGCTGTCCGTGCCGCCGCCGCCGCGCGCCGCCGACACGCGCCTGCACCCCAGCGAGCCGCGCGCGCAGCACTCCGACAGTGAGTACACACACACATACATGTGTGCGCGCACCGTGCTGCTGTCCGTGCCGCCGCCGCCGCGCGCCGCCGACACGCGCCTGCACCCCAGCGAGCCGCGCGCGCAGCACTCCGACAGTGAGTACACACACACATACATGTGTGCGCGCACCGTGCTGCTGTCCGTGCCGCCGCCGCCGCGCGCCGCCGACACGCGCCTGCACCCCAGCGAGCCGCGCGCGCAGCACTCCGACAGTGAGTACACACACACATACATGTGTGCGCGCACCGTGCTGCTGTCCGTGCCGCCGCCGCCGCGCGCCGCCGACACGCGCCTGCACCCCAGCGAGCCGCGCGCGCAGCACTCCGACAGTGAGTACACACACACATACATGTGTGCGCGCACCGTGCTGCTGTCCGTGCCGCCGCCGCCGCGCGCCGCCGACACGCGCCTGCACCCCAGCGAGCCGCGCGCGCAGCACTCCGACAGTGAGTACACACACACATACATGTGTGCGCGCACCGTGCTGCTGTCCGTGCCGCCGCCGCCGCGCGCCGCCGACACGCGCCTGCACCCCAGCGAGCCGCGCGCGCAGCACTCCGACAGTGAGTACACACACACATACATGTGTGCGCGCACCGTGCTGCTGTCCGTGCCGCCGCCGCCGCGCGCCGCCGACACGCGCCTGCACCCCAGCGAGCCGCGCGCGCAGCACTCCGACAGTGAGTACACACACACATACATGTGTGCGCGCACCGTGCTGCTGTCCGTGCCGCCGCCGCCGCGCGCCGCCGACACGCGCCTGCACCCCAGCGAGCCGCGCGCGCAGCACTCCGACAGTGAGTACACACACACATACATGTGTGCGCGCACCGTGCTGCTGTCCGTGCCGCCGCCGCCGCGCGCCGCCGACACGCGCCTGCACCCCAGCGAGCCGCGCGCGCAGCACTCCGACAGTGAGTACACACACACATACATGTGTGCGCGCACCGTGCTGCTGTCCGTGCCGCCGCCGCCGCGCGCCGCCGACACGCGCCTGCACCCCAGCGAGCCGCGCGCGCAGCACTCCGACAGTGAGTACACACACACATACATGTGTGCGCGCACCGTGCTGCTGTCCGTGCCGCCGCCGCCGCGCGCCGCCGACACGCGCCTGCACCCCAGCGAGCCGCGCGCGCAGCACTCCGACAGTGAGTACACACACACATACATGTGTGCGCGCACCGTGCTGCTGTCCGTGCCGCCGCCGCCGCGCGCCGCCGACACGCGCCTGCACCCCAGCGAGCCGCGCGCGCAGCACTCCGACAGTGAGTACACACACACATACATGTGTGCGCGCACCGTGCTGCTGTCCGTGCCGCCGCCGCCGCGCGCCGCCGACACGCGCCTGCACCCCAGCGAGCCGCGCGCGCAGCACTCCGACAGTGAGTACACACACACATACATGTGTGCGCGCACCGTGCTGCTGTCCGTGCCGCCGCCGCCGCGCGCCGCCGACACGCGCCTGCACCCCAGCGAGCCGCGCGCGCAGCACTCCGACAGTGAGTACACACACACATACATGTGTGCGCGCACCGTGCTGCTGTCCGTGCCGCCGCCGCCGCGCGCCGCCGACACGCGCCTGCACCCCAGCGAGCCGCGCGCGCAGCACTCCGACAGTTAGTACACACACACACACACACACATACATGTGTGCGCGCACCGTGCTGCTGTCCGTGCCGCCAAGAGTATTCCCGAAATACTCTTGGATCAGTGTGTGTGGCAAGTAGGGACACGTGAACTAAGTGAAAACCCGTGGAAAAGTGAACGGATTTCCGCGATCTCCGTGGATTTTCCCGGCACGTGTGTGCGACCACAAAGGGAGTATTGTCATTTGACATCTGACATCTTGTCATTTGTCACAGATTATTTTTTTTATTTTTATTTTTATTTTTATTTTTTTTTTTTAGTAGTTATTGTAGTTAGTTCCTTTTTAAGTCTTTGTTTTTGTTTATTAATTTTCATCATTCTTTATATTTAGTATCTTCGTACCATCTGGCCGTGGCCATATATTTACCTATCTGGCCACAGCCATATATTTATTAGGTTAATTTTATTTTTAGTAGTTCTTGTAGCTTAGCATAGATTTTGTAGGATAGGAGTAGGTAAAAGCCCGGAACATGACGGACTCCGACGAGGGGGGTCTCCCCCCTCCTGGCGGTGGAACACCATCGGTGTTTAAACCGCGTAGTTCGTTGCTGCGTACGCCGCCGACGCCTCGTATATATCATACGAGTGGGGAAGAAGACGTAGACCTAAACCAGGCGATCGCCAGTGCCACCGCTAGGAAGGTCTATGACGACGTGATGCAGGTGCTGTCGCCGCCCAGGGGTACCTCCGCGACCATCCAACCAACGCGCGAGAAGCATCTTCGGTCACCCGAAGAGATGGTGGCGCAGAAGAAGCCGCGGAGACGACAAGTTAAGCCGTGCTCGTCAGTGCGGACGAATTTAATCCCCAGCGACGCCTATGGGGACGTCGGCACAGTGGACCCAGGGACGCCGGGGACTGCGGATTTTCGCACTCCGAACTCCACCGACGAGGACGAATCGAGACGGGCCACACCAGCTGGCAATTTGGCCCACAGTTCCCCGCGTGAACTGCTGGCTGCAGCCAGCAGCGCTGCAAAACATATTACGGACACTATAAAGTCACCGACGGCGAAACTTAACAAAGCGGACAGCGCTAGCGTCACGCAGGACTTGGGAACAATGTTGGAGATAGTATCACATTTGGCCATCGCCCTTGTGGAGGCTGAGAAATCAGTGGACGTCACGAAGGCTAGGGCAGCTGTTCTTCAGTCCTGTTTGGAGGAGGAGAAAACCAGATCAAAGGAGATCCAAGCAGAACGTGTGGCAGCTGCTATTGCTGCATCAGGCCAGGGGACAGCTGGAAAGCAGCTGTCCTATGCAGATAAATTGAAGCAGCAGTCGGGACCGGTGGTCGCGGTATACCCTACCGATAAAGAGGGAGTAAAAACGGCTGAGGAGACGAAGACTGTGTTGAAGACCTCCGTAGCTCCCGCCGCTCTTAATATAAAAGTCGACAGAGTAAGAAGGCTAGCAGGAGCCGGCGTTTTGGTACAAACCAAAACCAGGGAGGACCTCGAAAGGTTGAAATCGGCCATCCCACCGACGTTAAGGGTAACAGAGCCAAAGAAACGCCAGCCACTGGTGGCTCTTAGAAATGTGGAGGGCAGAGCAGACAACTTTGTGGCCATTTTAACGGCGCTCCACGAGCAGAACTTCAAGGACGACGAATACTGGACCTTTGACAGGATAAAAGAGAGCTGTAAGCTCGCATTCTATAAAAACAGATTCGGCGGCGAAAGAACCACGGTGGTTATGGCATGTGATCCCAAACTGAGGAGGGTCCTTCTCGATAAAGGGAAAGTGTATATAGGGTGGGAGGTCGTGACTGTGGACGACTTCACCACAGCGATCTGTTGCCGACGGTGTCAACTGTATGGCCATGGCGAGAGTTCCTGTAAGGCGGAAGCTCCGACGTGTGGGAAGTGTGGCGTGACGGGACACAAGGTGGACGAATGTAAGTCGGAGACGATAAGATGCGCCACATGCACCAAGTTCGGCCGCAACAAAGAAGCCGGGGAACATAAGACGGCCAGTATGGACTGTCCTGCTCGTCGCCATGCCGAAACAAGATTGGCGGAACGTACCGGTTATTAATGGCGGCACCACACATAATCACCGTCGGACAGATAAATTTGGCGGGAGCTAGAACGGCCACCACTGAGCTACCCCTAGTCGCCGAGGAAATGGGGCTGGACGTCGTTCTGGTCCAGGAACATTATCCTAGCCCCCACATCATACAGTACGAGACCCAGGCCAAGGCGGGGATATACCTGCACAGGAGTAACATGGCATGCGCGGCACTCCAACATCTGTCAAACAGCCACTGTATGGTGTGTCACCTGCAATCCGACACAGATGGCGTTTACCTAGTATCGTCCTATTTTCAGTATTCTGACGACATCGATTTACATCTGCGGCATTTAGAGACGGTACTAGCCAGCTTGCGCGGGAAACGCGTAATAATAGGGGTAGACTCAAACGCGCACTCTCCGATGTGGTACTGCGAGAGAAGGCAGTACACCGGACGCGGACCAGACGTCACGCACCGTCGGGAATCGATGGAGGCGTTTATCCTGGCACATGGACTCCGTTTGGCGAACGCTGAGAACCAGCCGGCAACGTTCGCTGGGCCAACGGGCTCATCCAACATCGACCTCACTCTGACGAAAGGCACCCCGGTAACGGGGTGGAGAGTGCACGAGAACAAGATCGACAGCGATCATCGGCTGATAACATTTGTGGTGGCCAAGAAGATTGACAATGGGGTCGACTCGGGCGCTGAGTCGCCGGACAAGCCGATGAGGTTTCGGGACCGCGGGGTGGATTGGGCTTACTTTGAGGACCAAATCCGCCTCAGAGTGGGAACGGCAATGAGGTGGAATCGGTCTGCAACGCGAATCGCTGCTCAATTCACCAGGTTGGTGAAGAGCACTGCGCTGCAGACTCTAGGTCTAAAAAGGGAGGGAAATTTCGTGCGGGGATATGAGTGGTGGACCCCGGACCTTGACCGGTTGCGTCGGGAGTCTTACCGCTTGCGTAGGGCCTGGCAGGCTGCTCGTAAACGCGAGAGTCCCGATGAGGAGGCTGCCAGGCAGAGATTCCACTCATGTAGACGTAGATACAGGGTAGCAATGGAGGAGGCGCAACTCTTGCATTTCAAGAAGATCGCTGATTCCGGAAACTTGGACCCATGGGGACAAGCCTACCGAGCCGCGAGTGGAAGGATTCGTCCTCCCAATAACGTAATAAATGGCACAAAGTACGCCGAAGGTTATGCTGGGGACGTCAGGGAAGCCATGACGAATTTGCTGAGGGCCTTATGCCCGGACGATGACGCGGGACGTGATACTCAGTATCACCGTCAGGTGCGCGTCATGGCGGCTCTGACACCTTCAGGTGGAGATGCCCCTCCTCCGAGCGTCGAGATGGTAGGGACGGTAGTCAGGGAGCTTCCCAACACTGCACCGGGTATCGATGGGATTACCGCTCGCGTAATAAAACATGTTTGGGCAGCCGCGCCGGGTGAAACGGCAGAAGTGTTTAGGCGATGTGTCCAGGAGGGCTGTTTTCCGGCCACGTGGAAGGACGGCAGGTTGGTTGTCTTACCGAAAGGTAATGGCAAGCCTCTTGCCGACCCGAAAGCGTACCGGCCCGTCACTCTGTTGCCGATCTTTGGTAAGATTTTAGAACGTATAATGATAAGATGCGCACCGCAAATGACGAAAGGTCTGTCGGACTGCCAGCACGGATTCACGCGAGGGCGGTCGACGGTTTCTGCGCTAAGGAGCATCCTTGGCGTGGCTCGTGAGAGCTCGTCGAAATATGTACAGGCGATATTTTTGGATATCTCTGGGGCCTTTGATAATGCCTGGTGGCCCATGATATTGCTGAAGTCGAAGCGGGGGGGTTGTCCTCCAAACATCTATAGGATGCTGGCGGACTACTTCGTCGACCGAAGAGTCGGTATGTTCGTGGGCCGCTCGGTAGTGTGGAAGGAGGCCACTATGGGCTGTCCGCAGGGATCAGTGTTGGGACCTACGCTCTGGAATGTGTTGATGGACGACTTGCTGAAGCTGCCATTCCCTGGGGGGGTCAGTATCGTGGCATATGCCGACGATGTGACGATCCTGGTAGAGTCCGGTGCCCGGGCGGGCCTGGAAGAAAAATCCAGAGCGGCACTCCAGCTCGTCGATGAGTGGGGTGTGAGGAATCGACTGGAGTTTTCTCCTGCCAAGTCATCCACGATGACCATCAGGGGTAAACTCCAGCGTCCACCCACCATCAGATTCGGGAGTAACTCGATCAGGAGCGTCACGTCGACCAAGGTACTGGGGGTGGTGGTCGATTCGAGGCTATCCTTCGCGCAGCATGCGGTGGACATAGGGGAGAGGGCGGCAAATTGCTTCGGCAAAATGTCGAGAGTATCGGCATGCTCTTGGGGTGTTCGGTACAGCGCCCTTAAGGTGCTGTACAAGGGCACGTTTGTGTCGACCGTAACGTATGCTGCGGCATGTTGGTACGAGCGTGCGTCCCTTCACGTTGTGCGGAGTGCGCTTTTGCGCACCCAGAGACCCGCCCTGGTTCTTCTGACCAAGGCGTATCGCTCGACGAGCACTGACGGACTGGCGGTTCTGGCCGGTGTGCTACCGGCCGACCTCGAGGTGATCCGGGCAGGCAGACTAGGCGCTCTGCGCGAGTCCGCGGCTACCAAAGAGGAGTTACGGAGTGCCAAACTCAGAGAGGCTGAGTCCGCTCTAGCCGCATGGCAGGAGCGTTGGGACACGTCGACCCGTGGGAGGGAGCTATATCGGTTTTTCCCGGAAGTGAAGGCTCGCTTCAAGGCGACTTGGATCGAGCCTGACTATGAAACGTCACAAATCTTGACAGGGCATGGGTGTTTTAGGGGGAGGCTTCACAGAATGAAATTGTCCGACGTGGGGTCATGCTACTGCGGCGATGCCGCAGAGGAAGACGTACACCACGCACTCTGGGAATGTCCTCTGTATAGGGACGAACGTGAGAAACTGCTGGACGGCATCGAAGTGCAAGAGGTGGGACCGGTCTATTATCGCGATCTCGTGGCCTCAGCGGCGAACTTCGGTAGACTACGGGATTTCGCGCGGCGATGGCACAGAAGAAGGAGCGACCTCGAGAAGAACGGAGGCAACGTCAATGGAAACCAAGATAGGTAGCGAAGACCATCGCAGATAGCAGTACGTACTGTCGGAAGACACCGAAGTCGTATCTGTGTCGTCCGCCCCAGAAAGGGGAGAAGGACTGAGGGACAAGAAGTAGAGATCAAAATAATTTGTCGGGATGGAAGCGTGCGCACCTGAAGGGAGAGAACCCGAGACAGTAGGGTGCGCACTCCCATGTTTGGGCCCGTATAACCACGACTGGTTGATAGGGCCATGGGTTGGAGGTGGGACTTGTCCGTGCCGCCGCCGCCGCGCGCCGCCGACACGCGCCTGCACCCCAACGAGCCGCGCGCGCAGCACTCCGACAGTGAGTACACACACACATACATGTGTGCGCGCACCGTGCTGCTGTCCGTGCCGCCGCCGCCGCGCGCCGCCGACACGCGCCTGCACCCCAGCGAGCCGCGCGCGCAGCACTCCGACAGTGAGTACACACACACATACATGTGTGCGCGCACCGTGCTGCTGTCCGTGCCGCCGCCGCCGCGCGCCGCCGACACGCGCCTGCACCCCAGCGAGCCGCGCGCGCAGCACTCCGACAGTGAGTACACACACACATACATGTGTGCGCGCACCGTGCTGCTGTCCGTGCCGCCGCCGCCGCGCGCCGCCGACACGCGCCTGCACCCCAGCGAGCCGCGCGCGCAGCTCTCCGACAGTGAGTACACACACACATACATGTGTGCGCGCACCGTGCTGCTGTCCGTGCCGCCGCCGCCGCGCGCCGCCGACACGCGCCTGCACCCCAGCGAGCCGCGCGCGCAGCACTCCGACAGTGAGTACACACACACATACATGTGTGCGCGCACCGTGCTGCTGTCCGTGCCGCCGCCGCCGCGCGCCGCCGACACGCGCCTGCACCCCAGCGAGCCGCGCGCGCAGCACTCCGACAGTGAGTACACACACACATACATGTGTGCGCGCACCGTGCTGCTGTCCGTGCCGCCGCCGCCGCGCGCCGCCGACACGCGCCTGCACCCCAGCGAGCCGCGCGCGCAGCACTCCGACAGTGAGTACACACACACATACATGTGTGCGCGCACCGTGCTGCTGTCCGTGCCGCCGCCGCCGCGCGCCGCCGACACGCGCCTGCACCCCAGCGAGCCGCGCGCGCAGCACTCCGACAGTGAGTACACACACACATACATGTGTGCGCGCACCGTGCTGCTGTCCGTGCCGCCGCCGCCGCGCGCCGCCGACACGCGCCTGCACCCCAGCGAGCCGCGCGCGCAGCACTCCGACAGTGAGTACACACACACATACATGTGTGCGCGCACCGTGCTGCTGTCCGTGCCGCCGCCGCCGCGCGCCGCCGACACGCGCCTGCACCCCAGCGAGCCGCGCGCGCAGCACTCCGACAGTGAGTACACACACACATACATGTGTGCGCGCACCGTGCTGCTGTCCGTGCCGCCGCCGCCGCGCGCCGCCGACACGCGCCTGCACCCCAGCGAGCCGCGCGCGCAGCACTCCGACAGTGAGTACACACACACATACATGTGTGCGCGCACCGTGCTGCTGTCCGTGCCGCCGCCGCCGCGCGCCGCCGACACGCGCCTGCACCCCAGCGAGCCGCGCGCGCAGCACTCCGACAGTGAGTACACACACACATACATGTGTGCGCGCACCGTGCTGCTGTCCGTGCCGCCGCCGCCGCGCGCCGCCGACACGCGCCTGCACCCCAGCGAGCCGCGCGCGCAGCACTCCGACAGTGAGTACACACACACATACATGTGTGCGCGCACCGTGCTGCTGTCCGTGCCGCCGCCGCCGCGCGCCGCCGACACGCGCCTGCACCCCAGCGAGCCGCGCGCGCAGCACTCCGACAGTGAGTACACACACACATACATGTGTGCGCGCACCGTGCTGCTGTCCGTGCCGCCGCCGCCGCGCGCCGCCGACACGCGCCTGCACCCCAGCGAGCCGCGCGCGCAGCACTCCGACAGTGAGTACACACACACATACATGTGTGCGCGCACCGTGCTGCTGTCCGTGCCGCCGCCGCCGCGCGCCGCCGACACGCGCCTGCACCCCAGCGAGCCGCGCGCGCAGCACTCCGACAGTGAGTACACACACACACACATACATGTGTGCGCGCACCGTGCTGCTGTCCGTGCCGCCGCCGCCGCGCGCCGCCGACACGCGCCTGCACCCCAGCGAGCCGCGCGCGCAGCACTCCGACAGTGAGTACACACACACATACATGTGTGCGCGCACCGTGCTGCTGTCCGTGCCGCCGCCGCCGCGCGCCGCCGACACGCGCCTGCACCCCAGCGAGCCGCGCGCGCAGCACTCCGACAGTGAGTACACACACACATACATGTGTGCGCGCACCGTGCTGCTGTCCGTGCCGCCGCCGCCGCGCGCCGCCGACACGCGCCTGCACCCCAGCGAGCCGCGCGCGCAGCACTCCGACAGTGAGTACACACACACATACATGTGTGCGCGCACCGTGCTGCTGTCCGTGCCGCCGCCGCCGCGCGCCGCCGACACGCGCCTGCACCCCAGCGAGCCGCGCGCGCAGCACTCCGACAGTGAGTACACACACACATACATGTGTGCGCGCACCGTGCTGCTGTCCGTGCCGCCGCCGCCGCGCGCCGCCGACACGCGCCTGCACCCCAGCGAGCCGCGCGCGCAGCACTCCGACAGTGAGTACACACACACATACATGTGTGCGCGCACCGTGCTGCTGTCCGTGCCGCCGCCGCCGCGCGCCGCCGACACGCGCCTGCACCCCAGCGAGCCGCGCGCGCAGCACTCCGACAGTGAGTACACACACACATACATGTGTGCGCGCACCGTGCTGCTGTCCGTGCCGCCGCCGCCGCGCGCCGCCGACACGCGCCTGCACCCCAGCGAGCCGCGCGCGCAGCACTCCGACAGTGAGTACACACACACACACATACATGTGTGCGCGCACCGTGCTGCTGTCCGTGCCGCCGCCGCCGCGCGCCGCCGACACGCGCCTGCACCCCAGCGAGCCGCGCGCGCAGCACTCCGACAGTGAGTACACACACACACACATACATGTGTGCGCGCACCGTGCTGCTGTCCGTGCCGCCGCCGCCGCGCGCCGCCGACACGCGCCTGCACCCCAGCGAGCCGCGCGCGCAGCACTCCGACAGTGAGTACACACACACACACATACATGTGTGCGCGCACCGTGCTGCTGTCCGTGCCGCCGCCGCCGCGCGCCGCCGACACGCGCCTGCACCCCAGCGAGCCGCGCGCGCAGCACTCCGACAGTGAGTACACACACACATACATGTGTGCGCGCACCGTGCTGCTGTCCGTGCCGCCGCCGCCGCGCGCCGCCGACACGCGCCTGCACCCCAGCGAGCCGCGCGCGCAGCACTCCGACAGTGAGTACACACACACATACATGTGTGCGCGCACCGTGCTGCTGTCCGTGCCGCCGCCGCCGCGCGCCGCCGACACGCGCCTGCACCCCAGCGAGCCGCGCGCGCAGCACTCCGACAGTGAGTACACACACACATACATGTGTGCGCGCACCGTGCTGCTGTCCGTGCCGCCGCCGCCGCGCGCCGCCGACACGCGCCTGCACCCCAGCGAGCCGCGCGCGCAGCACTCCGACAGTGAGTACACACACACATACATGTGTGCGCGCACCGTGCTGCTGTCCGTGCCGCCGCCGCCGCGCGCCGCCGACACGCGCCTGCACCCCAGCGAGCCGCGCGCGCAGCACTCCGACAGTGAGTACACACACACATACATGTGTGCGCGCACCGTGCTGCTGTCCGTGCCGCCGCCGCCGCGCGCCGCCGACACGCGCCTGCACCCCAGCGAGCCGCGCGCGCAGCACTCCGACAGTGAGTACACACACACATACATGTGTGCGCGCACCGTGCTGCTGTCCGTGCCGCCGCCGCCGCGCGCCGCCGACACGCGCCTGCACCCCAGCGAGCCGCGCGCGCAGCACTCCGACAGTGAGTACACACACACATACATGTGTGCGCGCACCGTGCTGCTGTCCGTGCCGCCGCCGCCGCGCGCCGCCGACACGCGCCTGCACCCCAGCGAGCCGCGCGCGCAGCACTCCGACAGTGAGTACACACACACATACATGTGTGCGCGCACCGTGCTGCTGTCCGTGCCGCCGCCGCCGCGCGCCGCCGACACGCGCCTGCACCCCAGCGAGCCGCGCGCGCAGCACTCCGACAGTGAGTACACACACACATACATGTGTGCGCGCACCGTGCTGCTGTCCGTGCCGCCGCCGCCGCGCGCCGCCGACACGCGCCTGCACCCCAGCGAGCCGCGCGCGCAGCACTCCGACAGTGAGTACACACACACATACATGTGTGCGCGCACCGTGCTGCTGTCCGTGCCGCCGCCGCCGCGCGCCGCCGACACGCGCCTGCACCCCAGCGAGCCGCGCGCGCAGCACTCCGACAGTGAGTACACACACACATACATGTGTGCGCGCACCGTGCTGCTGTCCGTGCCGCCGCCGCCGCGCGCCGCCGACACGCGCCTGCACCCCAGCGAGCCGCGCGCGCAGCACTCCGACAGTGAGTACACACACACATACATGTGTGCGCGCACCGTGCTGCTGTCCGTGCCGCCGCCGCCGCGCGTCGCCGACACGCGCCTGCACCCCAGCGAGCCGCGCGCGCAGCACTCCGACAGTGAGTACACACACACATACATGTGTGCGCGCACCGTGCTGCTGTCCGTGCCGCCGCCGCCGCGCGCCGCCGACACGCGCCTGCACCCCAGCGAGCCGCGCGCGCAGCACTCCGACAGTGAGTACACACACACATACATGTGTGCGCGCACCGTGCTGCTGTCCGTGCCGCCGCCGCCGCGCGCCGCCGACACGCGCCTGCACCCCAGCGAGCCGCGCGCGCAGCACTCCGACAGTGAGTACACACACACATACATGTGTGCGCGCACCGTGCTGCTGTCCGTGCCGCCGCCGCCGCGCGCCGCCGACACGCGCCTGCACCCCAGCGAGCCGCGCGCGCAGCACTCCGACAGTGAGTACACACACACATACATGTGTGCGCGCACCGTGCTGCTGTCCGTGCCGCCGCCGCCGCGCGCCGCCGACACGCGCCTGCACCCCAGCGAGCCGCGCGCGCAGCACTCCGACAGTGAGTACACACACACATACATGTGTGCGCGCACCGTGCTGCTGTCCGTGCCGCCGCCGCCGCGCGCCGCCGACACGCGCCTGCACCCCAGCGAGCCGCGCGCGCAGCACTCCGACAGTGAGTACACACACACATACATGTGTGCGCGCACCGTGCTGCTGTCCGTGCCGCCGCCGCCGCGCGCCGCCGACACGCGCCTGCACCCCAGCGAGCCGCGCGCGCAGCACTCCGACAGTGAGTACACACACACATACATGTGTGCGCGCACCGTGCTGCTGTCCGTGCCGCCGCCGCCGCGCGCCGCCGACACGCGCCTGCACCCCAGCGAGCCGCGCGCGCAGCACTCCGACAGTGAGTACACACACACATACATGTGTGCGCGCACCGTGCTGCTGTCCGTGCCGCCGCCGCCGCGCGCCGCCGACACGCGCCTGCACCCCAGCGAGCCGCGCGCGCAGCACTCCGACAGTGAGTACACACACACATACATGTGTGCGCGCACCGTGCTGCTGTCCGTGCCGCCGCCGCCGCGCGCCGCCGACACGCGCCTGCACCCCAGCGAGCCGCGCACGCAGCACTCCGACAGTGAGTACACACACACACACACACACATACATGTGTGCGCGCACAGCACTCCGACTGTGAGTACACCGCCGCACAAACACATCCACTCCAATACAAATAAACCCTAAACCACTCCTCTTATCACACATCCCAATATACTAAGGGTGAGGGTATACGAACATTTTAACACACACTCAGCCAAAAACACGCATTTATTTTATTTTATTTTATTTTCAAATTTCGAAAACTTACAGCTAATTACAATTATAAAAAACACACGCATTACCAATTTCATCGACGTTAACAGTCTGCCCTTTATTATACAACCCACTTTGTGGTTAGAAACTCAACAAAAGCAACCAATAATCTTAATAATCCTTATCGCTAACCGCTGAATGTTCCGCAGGCGAGCCCGAGTGGGAGGCTGGCGAGGAGGCGGGCGCTAGCAAGGCTTCACTGCCCGCGGCCAGCACCGCCCTGGCCGTGCCGACCGAACGACAGGTGACTGACGCTGATTTACTCCACTTTTGTACTTGACTAATATAGGATAAAAATCTTCGTCGAATTGGTTTTCTAAATTATATCTTTGTGAAACATTATCCTGCAATTTACCTTAAAAATATCCAGTCATCTTTATGTCCTTATAATTAGGGATATGAATTTTGTGTTTAAAAAACAAAAAAACCAAGTCTTTCACCATACTATAGATAATTTAGTGATACATTCGCAAAAATTGTAGGAGTAAGAATTCATGTCTGAAAATAGTTCCGTTTTTATCTAGGTTTTTTCTTCGAAGTATTTCTTCGTAGTAGTGAAAACAACAAAATTAGACCTAGATTAGAGAACTCGAAAAAGCTAATACAAAAGTGTACTGTATTATGCCAGATATTTGAAGCCAGTGCTCAAGCAACTTTTAACAAAAGAGCATTTTCGAACACATCTAATATTAGTAGAACATTAGTGGCCATCTTGAGAAGTAAACTTTCATAAATAATAAACTTGACATACGGACCTAATCTTGTGTGATGATAAAAATATTCTAATTCAGATGGTACGCGGTAGTTCAGTATCGGACGACCAGTCAGACACAGGAGGAGAAACACCTGACATTCGAGCTTTAGAGGTATGAATAGAGAAGCATAAATTAACTGAGTAGAATATCCAATGTTTCACAAAATTTACCATTTCTTTTTTTGTGTCACTCGACATGGTCCACTAAAGTATAGATTTGTTTAGACAATTAGAGCTAAGTTATACTCTTAATCAAGCTACCTGATTATGAAATACTAACCTCCTTAAAGATTTAACCAGGTGAAACTTTGTTAGTGTCTCTGTATAGCTTTTTATTGATGCTCCTCTCCTATATGTAGTAGCGTGATTTTTATATTCTAGGGCCTTCCTCGTTAAATAGGCTATCCAATACCTAAAGAATTTTTCACTTCCTTCTAAGATCCTGATAGTAGTGCGTGCATACTAGCAACTGACTCACGTATTCCAGAGTGGCAGTAGCGACAGCCGGGCGCTGGTGGCGCGCGGCGAGGAGGTGGACGTGGACATGACCCTGGCGCTGCCCGCGCGCGCGCCCTCCGCGCACTCGCCCGTCGACCTGCACTACGGTGAGTGACACGCCCCGGGTGTCTTGTGGATATGGACGCGCAGCACCTGACCCCCTTTACCCCAAAACTCTTATAATATATTCGCATTAAGAAAATAGTAAATCATCATTATCATTCAATTTCCACGCCTTTTGATCGTTTTTTCGCTTAACGCAAATAGACTATGAAAGTTGTAATGTGTTGTAATGGGCGTGTCAGTGACGTAGTTCTGTACGCAGATATCCGAGACATGGAGGTGCCGGAGTGGGGGTTCGAGGCCAACCTGTTCGAGGAGACGGCGCCCGCGCTGCCTGCGCCGCCGGACCCGCAGCCCTCGCACACACAGGTACGTGGCGAGACACCTTGATAGATATCATTGAATCATTATTAACACGCTCAACGCCAAGCCTATTTTACAAATTTCTTCCATTTTGGGACAATTCTATTTTAGCTTTTTTTTATCTTTATAAAGTTATCCTAACACAAAAAAAAATAAAAAAATGTTATCCCCCCTTTTTCTTACCCCTTTTTTTCTTGTGTATCATTTTGATACACACGGCCTGTGAAATAATTTTTATACGTCACCTATTTCCCAGGCCATGTGTATCAGAAAAGATACACACTTTTATCTATAACGTGTATTTTCTTTCTTCTTGTTGTTTCGCCAATATATACCTAGCAAAGCCGCTAAATACGGTATAAAGGTTTTCAAAGTCTGCATGATAAAGGATATACGTGGAACCTTATGATTTACTGCGGAAAATCCAGAGACAAAGAAATCGAGGTTTCAGAAAAAACAGTAATGTCCTTGACGGAGGGTTTGCTAGATGAGGGCAGGACACTATATACCGATAACTATTATACAAGTGTGCCACTCGCGTATCGTTTGAGACAGAGGAAAACTCACTTGATTGGTACATTGAGAGCGAACCGCAAACACTTGCCAAAGGATGTCATAGGTGCCAAATTGAAGAGAGGAGAATTGGCAGCAAGGCAAACAAACGATGGGATTGTTGTCCTAAAGTGGCGTGACAAGCGGGATGTCAGGATGCTTTCCACAAAAACATCTGCCAAGAAAACGGTTTCAACTAGAAGCAGGAACAACACGTCCATACAAAAACCATTGAGTGTGGTAGATTACAATATTGGCAAGGCAATATTGGTAGATAGGTATTAGCGACCAGATGGCGACATATGGCTCTGCATTACGCCGATGCACAAAATGGTATAGAAAGTTGGCATTCGAAATTATATGGGGTACAAGTTTGGTAAATGCCCATTTCATGTACAATGAAAACACCGTAAATAAGAAGTTAACTATAACGGAATTTAGAGAACACGTCATCACGGCGATGCTTGAAAGGAACACTACAGTTGTATCCTCACGTCGAACTTCGCAAACTAAGCATCACCTAATAAAAAACGTTGTGAACAACAAAAAAGTGCGTGGTCGATGCCAACATTGTTACCAAAAATATGGACGGACAGGGAAAACAATCGATGGAAAGCTAGTAAGAGCCTCTCAAGTTTTCACAAAATGTTCCTTATGTGAAATTTTCTTATGTCAAAATTGTTTTATTGCTACACATTAGGTAATTTCTTATTACCAAATGGACACTTTCTTATTTTTTTTATTTTTTTGTAACTTTATATAATCATTTAGTGATTTTTATTTGTCGAAATAGCGTTGATTGTTCAGTTAGAAATGGCTTATTTGGTTGATCTTTTTAAAAAAAAATTTAAAAAACTTTTTTTCTATTTTTATTCACCCGATCCCCAACCCAAATACACACAGAAATTCGCACAGGCCAGGGCTATTCATTACCGGTATAAAATGTACGAAAAACGTGTGCATTTCTGATACACAACGCTTTTACCGAAACAAGTCGTGTGTATCAAAAATGATACACAATGTTATAGCAATGTGTATCAGAAATGATACACATGGCGCTGAGCGTGTTAAAATCACTCGTAGAAGTATAATTTTATTCTTAAACGTTTGCATATTCTTTCAGATGCAATTACACACACAGAAGAATGATCAGATAATAGTCAACGAATCGATAATCTCGCTATTGTTGAAGTTACACTCACAACTGTCCGGCCGCCTCGACTCCTTCTCGCTGGAGGAGCCGGCGCCCGCGTCGCAGGAACCTATCGGTATATATCACTAGAAAGAAGCTAAGCCAAATATAAGTTAAGCTGTCGTAGTATTCGAACAGTAATAAAGGAATGTTCGATTTAATGATAATTAGTTAACTAGTATAGTTACAAAGCAAGTAGGTAGTTAACCGGCGACGTGTGTGTCCTTAGGCGACGGGCCTCACTTCATCGGCGCGCTGCTGCACAAGCTGGCGGCGCTGGACGCGCGCTGCGCCGGCGCCGTGCAGGCGCTGCGGCGCGCGCTGTGGCCGCACCAGCGCGAGCGCCAGGCCGAGCAGCGCGCGCGCGAGCGCCGCGAGAAGGAGGAGCGCGCCCGCCGCGCGCGCGAGCGCCAGCAGCAGCTCATGCGGGAGTTCGCGCGCCGACAGCAGCAGTTCCTGGCCGCCGTGGGCGCCGGCGCCGCCGACGTCATGGACTGGGAGGACGAGCCGCAGCGCGACTACGACTGCGTCATCTGCAACACCACGGCGCCCTCCACGCCGCAGGACCCCGTGGGGCTGGTCGTGCTGCTGCAGTCCACGTCCGTGCTCGGGCACCGGCGCCGGCGCGGCGCGGGCCCGGCGCGCCTGCCGCTGTCGGAGCCGGAGCGCGAGCGGCTCGCGCGCCAGCGCCGCGCCACGGCGGCCGCGCACCTGCAGCGGCTGCACGACGAGCTGGGCCCGTACTTCGACCGCGAGTCGTGGGTGCTGTCGCTGTCGGTGGGCTGGGAGGGCGGCGTGGCGGCGCAGTCGTGCGGGCACCACCTGCACCTGCGCTGCCTGCGCGCTTACATGCGCTCGCTGGCCGCGTCGCAGCGGCCGCACAACCTGCACGTGGAGCGCGGCGAGTTCCTGTGCCCGCTGTGCCGCCAGCTGGCCAACAGCGTGCTGCCGCTGGCGCCGCCGCCGCCGCGCGCCGACCCGCCGCCCGCCGCCGCCGACCACCGCACCCTCGCCGCGCACGTGCGCGACATGCTCGAGCGAGAGAGGCCCGTGCCGGTTGGTCTTCGCACTATATACCCTTTTGTAACTTCCACATTTAGAAAATGAGAATCTTCTAGTGGGGGTCCATAAATACATTTTTGTTATTGTGACAGAATCTCTCGTCAATAATATACCTAATAAATATAATATCGTCGCTTCATAGCCAATCATAAAGAAAAATGATGCCTGTAACATCTTACATTGGTAATTTTTACCAAGGTAGTAACGATGTGACGCGTTTTAGACGCCGAGCTGCCTGTCGGAGGCGATGGGCAAGGCGATGGAAGAGATGACGGCGACAGCCAGCAACAAGCTGAAGATGCGCTACGGCTCGTCGCCGGCCGCCATCTTCACGTTCGTTGCGTCGCTGGTGCGCACCAACCTGGAGTGCGAGCTGGTGCAGCGCGGCGGCGACCTGGTGCAGCGGCCCGCGCCGCGATACAAGCCGCGCGGCGACTGCATCGGTGAGCGTTAGCGTTACTTAGCCTGGCTCTCCCAG
This sequence comes from Melitaea athalia, assembly GCA_905220545.2. NCBI lineage: Eukaryota > Metazoa > Arthropoda > Insecta > Lepidoptera > Nymphalidae > Melitaea > Melitaea athalia. Next base: position 2,670,782 of record HG992183.1, on the reverse strand, counting down.
GAGGATACTTAATTGTTTCTAATGTTCTGACTTCAAATTAAGTATACGTTCGTTTTAATGTGTATGTAGCATATGCTAAATGTTATTTATTTTTGGTTATTTTATAAAAATATAAACAAATCGCGCTTAGATTTTAGCCGACATAATCGAAAAATTACCAGAATGTGCTAAATGTACATGTGACCAAAATCAAAAATACCTTCGAGTCATCGTTTTACAAATTAAAATTTTAATTATGGTTAAAAGTAAAGCTACCAGCGAAATACGGTTATGTGCTTGACGGCACAGCTGTCAAAGCACTGGCAGCTAGCAGTTGCGATTTCGATCCTTGCTCATGACAAAGACTTGTATTGTTTGTCGCGGTCTGGACGTATATCCTTGTGTGTCTTGTGTTATTTTTTTATTTAATTAAAAGTATAAAAGTAGCTAACCATAGTCGTTCCCCGGCAGTGCCGCTGCTGGCCGTGGCGGGCGCGCACGCGCAGGCGCTGGCGGCGGCGGCGGGGCGGCTGGGCGTGGGCGACACGTGGCGCGCGCTGGTGCCCGACGCGCCCGACGCGCCGCGCGGCCCGCCCGCGCCGCCCGCCTGCTCGCCGCAGCCGCGCGCGCGCCCCGTGCCGCTGCTGCTGCGCGACCCCTCCGCGCTGCTCATGCACTTCCTACTGCTGGCGCCAGCCTCGCCGCCGCACCTCGACATACGTCAGTATTGCGCTCACTATATACTGTCTGCGTTCATGTCCGGCTCCGAAGGACCATTCCCACTAACGTACTATCGAGACGGAAAATTTGACAAATTTATTATTCAAGCAATTTGATAAGATTTTGTGCTATTTTCTATGTCCGGAAATATATTTGATCTATTACCTTATTATATTAGATGTTTCGAATCGAAATTTTTGACACTATACAATATTGCTCACGTATGACGTCGAGCTTAATAAATTACGCCAATGTCGTGCATTTTACTTCAATACATATTTTACTGTTGTTAAAATCGGATGCGTTCAACGACATTCTTATTATTTAATATTAACGTAACATTTAAGAAATTTAATAAACATTTTTAAGGCATATGGCTTTGTAATTAAAATCACAAAACATTTTAACATTAAATATATTTCACTAAGGCTCAGGTACTCAACACACTCTTTGGATTATTTAAGACGAACGATAGAAACTATACAAGAATACTACTCACTCACTCACTTCAGCCTATCGCAGTCCACTGCTGGATATAGGCCTCCAGAAGTTCGCGCTAAAAATGGCGTGAACTCATGTGAATTGCCCATAGTCACCACACTGGGCAGGCGAGTTGGTGACCGCAGGGCTGGCTTTGTCGCACCGAAGACTCTGCTGCCGGTCTTCAGTCTGTGTAATTCAAAACCAGCAGTTGGATGGTTATGCCGCCCTGATTAAATTAATAAATAAAATAAATGAACGGAACGTGTACTTTCCCCTTGCAGAATACTTCACGTGCATCGTCCGCGCGCTGTACGCGCTGCAGTACTACCAGGTGGTGAACCAGCTGTGCGCTACGGGCGCGCTGCCGGCGGCCCTGCGCGCGGCGGCCGACGCGGAGGCGGGCGAGTGCGCCGGGCTGGCGGCCGCCGCGCGCCTGCTGCTGGCCGCGCTGCCCGGCGCCGACCTGCTCGACGACGACGGCGACGGCGACGGCGACAGCCCCGCCGCCCCGCGCGACCTGCGCGCCCTCGACCTCGAGGTGCCGTCTCGTTCCGACAGGGGCGTAGTGAGCTTAACTCGCGCCCTGGCACAATACCTTTTTAGCGCCCCCTCAATCCTCGCGCCCGGGGCACAATACCTTTTTAGCGTCCCCTCATTCCTCGCGTCCGGGGCTAATACCTTTTTACGCCCCCCATTTTCTTAATATGTCCAGCAATTTTTAGTTTTGCGGACCATTTGGCGCTCCTTTGTGAGTAGCGCCCGGGGTATGATGCTCTCCTTTGCCCACTCACTACGCCACTGCATTCCGCCCCATACTCTTCTTTTCCCATGTGCCAGAAGGATTTTATATTAATCCACCAAGCTGCTTCACTGCCGGTTGATTGGCAGATGTATTTATGATAACGACTGGGACCAACATCTTTATTCATCCTCTGAGGCACAGTGTAGAAACCCATAAAAAGAGACGTCCAAACCAAATAGAAATATTTGTGTCCGCCCTTGTCACAATTGTTTAGATTTGTGAGATCTCTTCTTACTTAGTGTGTCATCAAATATTTAGTAAATTTAGATATCGGTTCCGTTAATCTTAAATAGGTATCAAAATCGAATATTATGTTTCAATATTTACATATTTGTTACATTTAGCATGCTACAAATGTTTGGACTCCTCTCGTCACACAATGTCATACTTTGTCGACCTTAGCGTGTGACGTAAATGATGGTCGGTCCCCCAATAGCAGCCGTCGCTCACGGCGCCGTGTCGTGCACAGGTGCAGGAGCTGTGCCTGCCGTTCCTGCGGCTGGCGGCGCTGCTGCGCAAACACGTGTACGGCGGCGAGCTGCCGCGCGTGGCGAGCGAGGGCGAGGAGTGCGGCGCGCTGCTGCGCTACCTGGAGCTGGGCGCGCCGGCGGTGTCACCGGACACGGCGGCCGGCTGGGCGCGCCAGCTGGCGGCGGCGGCGGCGGGCGCGCGGCTGCAGGTGGCGCGCGCCGTGCGCTCGCTGCACGCCGCCTGGGCGCCGCCCGCGCTGCTGCAGCTGCCGCGCGACTACGACCGCCTGTTCTCGCACTACCACGGGCGCGCCTGCCCGCAGTGCGGCGCCGTGCCCAAGGAGGCGTCCGTGTGCCTGCTGTGCGGCACGCTCGTGTGCCTCAAGCAGGCGTGCTGCCGCCGCCAGCAGCGCGCTGAGGCCGTGGCGCACGCGGCCGACTGCGGCGGCGGCACGGGCGTGTTCCTCGTGGTCACGTCCACGTACATCATCGTGATCCGCGGCCGGCGCGCCTGCCTGTGGGGCAGCCTGTACCTGGACGACTACGACGAGGAGGACCGCGACCTGAAGCGCGGCAAGCCGCTGTACCTGAGCCGCGACCGCCTCGAGCTGCTGCAGGCGCAGTGGCTGGCGCACCGCTTCGACCACACCAAGCGCACCTGGGTCTGGCACCGCGACTCGCTCTGAGGTATATAATATACGAGGGCTGATCCAAAAGTAATGATAATGAAAATAAAACACGGTAATTAAAGTTAAAATAATAATTTATTTTTCTACACAGTCTCCTAACAAATCAATACAGTTAGTCCATCTTTTTTCTAAACCCAGGATTCCCTTTGCAAAAAATTCTTTTTCTTGACCCTCCCAAAACGCTTCAACAGCGGCCATTACTTCGCTATCGTCTTCGAATTTCTTGCCTCGGAGGCGTTCCTTGGGCCGAGGAAAGAGGTAGAAATCACTAGGAGCTAGATCTGGCGAATAGGGAGGGTGTTCGAGCAGTTCGAATCCCGTTTCTTGAATGGCAGCCATCGCAACTGCGGCTTTGTGAGCCGGTGCGTTGTCTTGGTGAAACAGCACTCCAGCTCGCAGTTTGCCGCGTCTTTTTTCTTTAATGGCCTCCCGTAATCTTCTTATTTGGTCTGCGTAGTAAGAGCCCGTAATAGTGGCTCCCTTTTCCAAATATTCCACCATAAATATGCCTTGAGCGTCCCAAAAAACAGATGCCATAACCTTTCCCGCCGAACTTGAAACTTTGAATTCCTTTGGCGTCGGTGAGGAGGCTCGCTTCCAAGTCATCGATTGTTGTTTCGTTTCATGATCAAAATGGTGGATCCGGGTCTCGTCCATAGTCTAAAACGGAACAAAAAATTTTCTTGATCTGCTTGGAACTTTTCGAGATTGACCCTCGAAATGTCAACTCGATTTTCTTTTGCTCGTCGGTTAACATTCTGGGTACCCAACGCGCAGAGACCTTTTTCATATGCAACTCGTTCACAAGGATTCTTTGAACGCTGCCATATGAGATCCCTGTGACCTCAGCTACATGCCTGATGGTCACTCTTCGATCTGCCAACACAACATCTTCGACTTTTTTCACGTTGTCTTCAGTGAGGGACGTGGATGGGCGTCCTTCGCGATGTTCATCTTCAGTGGATGTTCTGCCCACTTTAAACTCCTTGGCCCAGCGTGCAACTGTAGAATATGGAGGAGCAGAGTCCCCCAATGTTTCCACTAAGTCACTGTGTATGTCTTTTGAAGACATTTTTTTCAAACAGAGGTACTTGATGACAGCTCTAATTTCGTTTTTCTTCATGTTGATGTTATCTCTTTGACAGTTCGTATTCAAATGAATTGTTTACGCCAATCGCGTCCCTAAGGCGATTGCGTTAGGACTCAGTTTCGCGGTCCGCGGTTAACCGGCGGTTGTTGCCTTTCGTTGCGGCGTACAAGCGCGCCGCTCGTTGTTGCGTCATTAACTCGTATTGCCGCGCGCTGGCGCCGATAGCTTGACTTACATTCAGTTGTGATTCGAACTCGGTCGAAGCGCTCGCGTCTGTCTTTGTGTTAGACGTCCCTCTGCTGGCTTAGACCTACTGCTTGCGTGCGGCCACGCGGTCCGGGACGAATTCGACGCGAGCTAATTTCGGATGATAACTTCTGCTTCTGAACCCCTATATAACTATCGAGTATCGCTGAGTGCATCCGTGAGATATAGTGATCGTGAAAACGCGTTTGTGAACCGTTGTATATACTGTGATATGCCCGAGTCGCGCATTCTGCGATTGTTCGCGACCGTATAATTGTTCGGGTACTTATTGTAACAAATACTGCTAATGTGTTGTTACTGGTGCGAATTAATATTAGTCTGATTGTGAATCGACCATAGAATTCAGTGACGGTGTTTGCTTGCGAAGTGAATGTAGGAACCCGCTTACTGCCGACGTAAGGCCGCTTGCTCACTAGCGCGCGTGGGTCACCCGTGGGGGCCTCACATCTCAGGGACCTTCAGGACACATCTTACACACTTACGTCACAACTCACCTACCTACATACTACCCTGCCGGTCTTTGAACCGGAACACGTTCCCGGGCTCCCCGCTAAAGGTATGTCCTAGACTAGGCTAAAATACCAGTCTCGCGCAGGTTAAATATTATCGCCCATAGGTAATTAGTACCCGACCCTAGGCAGTCCGCCGGGAGGTCGCTGATGGGCCCCGATCTCTGAGGCTCTGCTGGACTGGCTAGGGCCGCACCATGAATGTATCTCCCGGAAATCGTGATCTATTTATATGATTGTTTTTGGCTGACGTAGTGAGTATATAAGCAAGTAAAAAATATTTTTTTTGGATTTTTATGCAGACTTGAAGCAACTGATTATCATTACTTTTGGATCACCTTAGTAAGTGCCAAGATACTAAACAATAATTATCAAGATGGGATCCTATAAAAAATTGTTGTCGTTTCAGAGCGTCCGAGGGCCGGTAGCTACAGCCAGGACCGGCGGCGCGCCGCGCGTCGGTCACCTCTCGCGTTATAATTATGTAGATAAATTATCAAAACTGTATCATATTGTTATCATTATTGTTTTCTATTAAGTTCTCATCTCGATCAGCGGTGATAAACGATTATAGGGATATATAATTATCCGCATGTAATGTATTAAATTTAGCAATAATTTAGACATAATCTAATGTTAAATTCTTTGACTATCGTCGTTCTTCTAATGTATTAAATGTAGCTAAACTTCGTCTTCTTCCATTTGTAACGCCCGCGTCGGACTGACGCAGAGATCGGAGCGGTTCGTTCAAATCTGACAATTGTGTAAAAATTGGTATGTATAAATTAGATAATTTAAGTTTCGTAGCGTTGTCCGTTTGACTCTGGCGAGTTCTCGTGTAAATAGGAAGGGACCGCTCGTCCGGTGGGTGTTAGGGCTGTGAACATGTATGTAATTTCTCTCTTATCGACTTGAATACTATTATGAATTATTTTCACGTCTATTCGTGTAAAACCATGTTTCATGTTTTTTTTTTATATACGTTGTATATGGCTTCCGACCGAGCAATGCACTACAGTAACAATCGAAGACAATACATGAATAAATAAATTATACAGATAACAATACCGTATAGTGTGAGAGACAGCGTCGAAACCGAGATTCATGTAAATATTCCCGACGGATCGGTTCGCGCTCGTAGCGTAGTCGTTAGTATAGTTTTGTGTGCAATTTCGTGGCCTTGAAATATTCGACAATTTATATATTTTCGCCCGTCGGTACACGCATGTTAACATGTTGACACTTTTGTCTAATTAGTTATTGTTGTTGATGAAATTTTTAAGATATATCGATCTGTACGTCTCACCGTACGTCATACAAGCCCGGTTCCTATATTCCAAAAACGAACCGCTCAGTATTGAACACGTGTTCATTACGGATCGTTTTCTGAATTTAGGAGCCAGGCGTTAGTGTTTATAGCGTTATTCGTATCGCAATGAGCGAATATATAATGTGCTAAATTTTATCATAGAAATCCGATGGATCACTTGAAGTATATATGTTTATATACGTTTTATTATTTAATGAAAATCGTTGAATCGTAAGTGGGAATATCATCGTGGGCGAGTTGCTCGTACGCGTCGGTTCAAGTTGTAACCAGAGGTCCTGTAATTTACCTTATTAACTCAGATTAAACAAAAAAATAATGTATATATTTTTCACAAAGCATATTTTTACAATAGTCAAAAATAACGACCTACCAGCCACCAATTTATTTTAAAATTTAAACAAGTATTCATCGTGCATGCAAAAAGATGTCATTTGTTATTCAGAATAGAAATTAATTTCACTTTAGCCAGTCAGTTGAGTTATTCGTTATGGTCTCATTACCAATTAATTGTATTGAATGAACACACAACACTTGAACTACGCGTCAAGCAACCCACCACAAGACCTATTGTTACGATATTTTTTTTGTTTATTTATATATATATATATTTTTTTTAATGTAATGGACGGACTCGCTGAAGATTGCTAAGCTAAAGGCTTTATTGGAAAGTTTTTATTGCGTGCATAAACTGTAACCTCGTTTATTATTTACATATAATTATGTTACTATGTTAGGATATTGTGATACGACTGATAAAATATAGCAGCTTTCTTTAATTGTTTATTATAGTGATTTAGGTTACTTCTCATATCGTTGAGGTACGGTAACGGATGTTACTGCGTCTACCTCACGACAGCGAGTGCTCACCTCTGAACTAATTATTGTTAACACTTGTATCTATTATTGTTCTTGTATATAATCAATAATAAAATTAAAGTTGTTGATATTTCGAATAAATGTTTTATTTCATATACATCCTCCGTGCACTTTGTTACACGTATTATTAGTATTTACTGGCACTTTTGAAATGGCAACCTGTTATCGATGTATTCTATTCATATATTATCATGTTTAAAAAAATCTTACCTACGTGATGAATGTACTGATTTTGCAGCCGGATCTTGGACTATTAGAACCTTTTAATTTTTTTTTCCTTCCTTTCATAGATAATTTATTAAACATTATACATATTTACAAGTCACAACTTACTAAATATTTACAGATAGTTTTGATAAAATTTTAAATTGAGCTTGTGTAGATTTAATCATGGCCTTAGATAAATCATGAATGAGGATCAGTAAAGTTCTAGCAAATTCAATAGAACTAGTATCCACGTTATTCTCTATGACATAAGAATGATATTTCTTTTTGAATTATCCAAATCGGACCATTACTTACGAAGATATTAAGTTATAAACATTATGCCGTTCCTGCCGCTACGTCAGTGTACGCGGGATGCGTGTGACGTCACTCCGACGGTCCATGCCAGTTAGCCCTTAGCAGCAACAAGATGCGATGGTGTTTTCTTTTAAACTATGTGTCTTGCAAAAAATTTGTAAGGACATAATTTGTAGCAAATTGCTTTGCCTACAAATATGTTCATATAACTTTGCCGAAATTTAAAAATTAAAGAAGTTATAAGCAAAAAAGGGAGAAAATTATTATAGAAATTTTCTTTATTGCTCTATAACTTTTTTTTTTATACATTTCACAAAAAAAATACCTCAGACCAATCTTGTAGATGGTTTTTTGAGGAAAATTTTTATCTACAATTTTTTGAATTTCATTCATTTCAAACGCTGTTACAGCTCTCTAAAGTAGACCGGGTTCGTCAATGCTCATGATAATCCGGTCAAAACGAAATGCTTAACTTAGTTTTATGATCCTTTTTTTATTGTAAATATATTCTTAAAATTTTTTTGTTAAATTCCTGCCTACAACTTTACTTATTCATTGGCATAAGCTGTCTGTGGGGTAGGCCTACTGGGAATGCCACGTTAAAAAATATGATTTATGAGATATTTGATTACCTAAGTAGATACATTCGAAGAAGATTAAGAGAAGTCAACGCATTTTTGGAAAACATTAGTATGTCCTAAACTGGTTGAGACTCAAAAGTACTCTTCTACACATATGTATGAGGATCAATAAAGTTATAGCAAATTCAATAAAACTAGTATCCACGTTATTCTCTATGTTCTATGATATAAGAAAGATATTTCTTTTTGAATTATCCAAATCGGACCATTACTTACGAAGATATGTAGTTATAAACATTATACCGTTCCTGCCGCTACGTCAGTAATAATAATAATAAATAATAAACGTTTCACACTCAACGGCCCCCAGTAGGATTTTCTCCTGTGTCGGGGGTCCGGAAACACACACAATACACAAACACAAACACCCAGACCATGACAAACATCTGTATGGCCAATACAAACTTTTGTCATGTGCGCGGATCGAATCCGCGACTGCTAGCGCAACAGCTAGTGCTGTGACCGCTGCGCTAACGCGTCATCATGTAAGCGGGATCAGTGTATGCGGGATGCGTGTGGCATCACTCCGACTCATAAATCTCACTCCGGATCATAAAACTAAGTTAAACATTTCGTTTTGACCGGATTCTCATTAGCATTGACGAACTCGGTTAACTTTGGAGCGCAGTAACAGCGTTTTAAATGAATGAAATTCAAAAAATTGTAGAGAAAAATTTTCCTCAAAAAACCATCTACAATACTGGTCAGAGGTATTTTTTTGTGAAATGTATAAAAAAAAAGTTATAGAGCAAAAAAGAAAATCTTTATAGAAATTTTCTCACATTTTTGCTTATAACTTCTTTAATTTTTAAATTTCGGCAAAAAGTTATATGAACATATTTGTAGGCAAAGCAATTTGCTACAAATTATGTCCTTACAAATTTTTTGTAGGACAGATAGTTTAAATGAAAACACCATCGCAGCTTGTCGCTGCTATGGGCTAACTAGCATGGACCGTCGGAGTGACGTCACAGCCTTCCGCGCCGGCCGGTCAGTAAACTCCGCTAGTAATTTGATCATAACTTCGTCAATTGTTGTCGTAGAACAAAAATTTTTGCACTGTATTTTAAGGATTTCTTGGTTCTATAAATCTGCATTCTCAACTAAAAACGTAACGGATCCTCATTGTACTGAATACTACATCTACATATTTTGTTGGTTTATCTGTTATCCTTATAAAATTTGATACAACCCAGTTTCAAGTTTCAGAATTTTAACGAAATTTAATGTCAAGTAATACGTGAAATTTAAATAGTTTTGTATTAATTGTTGTGCAAAAATTAGTAAATAAGGTAATGGCGTAAATAGACTTCAAGGTAAACGAAACGATCTGTTGAATTGACCTAGAATTATTGATCAATAAATTGTCGTTATTTATTGCAGAGGAAAAATAAAAGGAAAACAAAAACGCACAATTTTGTTAAAAGTTTATAATTATTATTGTACATCAACTATGATTTTAGAGGTAGAACATTCTACTCTTAAAGTAAACGGGTAGCGCGGTAGAATTATAATTAAATAATAATTTCAAAAGTTCGCTGCGATAATATCATCTATAGGCGGAGTAGATATACCCAATTACAACATAATATAATTTTTATAATTGCAAAATAAAACTCATTTTCATTTTTAAATAATACAAATTACCAATTCGGTATTTCAGTTCTTTTAAAACAATCTTTTGCGTTATATCTTTGTCTAAGACAACTGCGTAGTTGTATCGAAGGAGTAAATTAAATTTATGTATACCTAAACACATTTTATTTTCATTGTTTTTACATTAAATTAAAAAAAATAATTGTTTTTTTCATCGGTAATTTACACCTTCGACATTACACGTAACTGTTTTAATTTTTTTTTTAAATTGTAACATTTTCTCGTGTAGTTACTGTTTCAATGATTGCGATCGTGTTTAATTTTATGTAAATAATTACTTTTTCTTTAAAAAAATAACGAAGAGCTTATCACAGAAAATAATAAATATATATATTAAAAAAAAAAACAATAAAATGATGGCTCAAATTACGCACCGAGTTACAAAATACAATCTAAATTCAAAACGATTATATTTAAACGAAATGTATTTAGGGCCTGCGAACAGAACTTTTTTTTAAACGCGCAGTTGACGCGCGTTTAAGAAACGCACATTGAGAGCATTTTTGCGTTTGTATGTACTTTGTATCAATACATACGCGACCGTCAGCATCGCGTCTGTAGTGCTACAAACGCTCAACATTGGCGATATTATATAGATTCAAATATGCGACATAAGTGCGTCATTTACACGCGCTTCTGGTTTAAAGAATCTGCAATGTGTATGTTGTCTCGACCGATGTCATCGTGCTGTTGACAAAGTTCTAATTAAAAATGCAATTAGCTAGCACGTCTGTATCGATTAAAAGAGTCTGAATTCATGCAGGTCAGAAAACGTCTAAACGCGCATCAACTGCGTGTAAAGAACGTGATGTGCACATACCCTAAAATATAATTAATTTTAATATAATTACATTCGCGTTAAATTTAAATTAAAAAAAGTTACATTTTAAGTATCCAAAAAGCAAGGAATGTTAAATTACGAACCAATTTACATAACAACAAATTTGCGTACGTATTTTTATATATTAGCCTGAGTACATACTGCTATAAGACCTGGCACTATGTCCTCAGCCTAAACGAAGCGATCACCGCGTATAATAATTATAAACATATATATATATATATTCTTATAAATAGTGTCGATTGCGTGTTATGGACGACAATACCGCCGATCAAACAGCTAAACCTACCGGCGTCGATACTACCTCTACCGAAAAAACGCACCGTAATAAACGGTTCAAAATATGCCCATAAAATCTGAGAGCGTTATCACCTAATATATACACACACTTTACAATAATATAGGTATACAATCTAAAAATTCCTGAACACATTTCGATAAGATATGGGACTGTTTAGTCTAGCTCGAGGACGCCCGACTATATGGCACAGACGATATACGATATGGAAACAAAAAATTAGGCAAGCGCGAATAGTTCCGTAGGCCGAATTGTATTAATACTAAAGTTTTAATATATCGAATAAATTTCCGTAACTAAAATCATATATTTATATATATATATATCTCTTAAATAATATAATTGAACCCTATATGCTCGTGTGCGGGGAGCTTATCATTAGTTAAATATACTGGTCGTTCTGAGATCTCGTCTAACTGGCGCCGACACTAGGCCATCACTGTATTACTTCCGACGGCGATTTATCATTCATATTTCATGTTTCTAAACTAAATGAATTATTTAAGGATCGGACGCAATCCCAAATGAAATAACTAAAATATAAAACTTATGTTTGACTACATTCATCGGACCAAATGTATCTTCAACTTCTTGGTGTGGCCGTCGCTTTCTTACGTAGTCTAGGGTCTGTTCGACCGCGAATGACTTAACAATAATGAAACGATTATTAAACAATAATTATGTGAAATATTGTCGAAATTACTCAAATCAATTAACGCTGCCAAATAAACATGTAAATTTTCCTGTTAAAGTTCACCGCTAATGACCGTTATAAAGACCACATAATGCTCGTTCTGTGGTCCGTTTATTAAACAATACAAGGGGATGCGCTACTCCTTGAACGTTTCAAAACAAAATTATTATATCCTAAAATACAATATCAAAAATTGGTGTTAGTCTTCCATAGGTATTAAAACTGGCCACTCGCTTAGTCCGAGAAAATTTAAAGTTAGTTTTAAATATAACAATATTTGAAGACTGATTTAGAATTATATATATTCATTTATCATATTAATATTAGACAGACAGAGTTTGTATCAATCCATCCAAGGAATAGCACACTCCTGTTAAGATTACAATCTACATTAAAACTTACGGTAACTACTCTACTCTATAAAATATCTATAACTTGGCAGATATGTCACTTCACAATATTACATCTGTGTTGTTTTAAAAAAAAGATTATTATTGTTATTTTTTTTTACATTTTTTTTGTCACTTACACTAAGTAAAAACTATATAATACATCTGAACACTTCATACTGGTCTATGTTAATGATCTCTATAAACATTTGTCTGAAAACATATCAATTAAAAAAAAAATTATAACTTTTTTTAAATTTATAAAAAAATACTGGCAAACACATAGACTAACGCACTAAAGCTATCTTCCGACTCAAATTATATACTTTATATACATTTACAACTACACTATATATAACTATTATGCGATCGTTTCGTCACGATTCAAAAATATTGGGGTCGATAGATACCGTCAAACGTTTGACCAAATGTTTGAACCAAACTTTTAAAAATAAAAATATATGTTTCATAAAAATCTCATGATTATATGGTCTTTCAAGAAACGTTTACCTCTTTTGTAATAGAAAGGGGCCATCCATATTACGTCACACGAAAATCACAAACTTTTGGACCCCTCCCCCGTCCTTGTCACAGCTGGTCACGTTTATGACACCCCGCCTACCTTGTATGAAGTCACATATTTTGCAATTTTACATCTAAAAATTCTTATTTATTAAATTAAGACATCAGTTTTTACATTATTTTTATTAAAAATTATATTTTGAAATGTGATGTCACAAAGTTTTGACCTTAACGTGACCTTAACGTGTGACATAATTTATGAATGGCCCCTAACATGAATAAGCCTACTTATTCGTTACATTGTAATGTTAGACAAGGGTAACACATTCTCGCAAGTATGTAACGCGAAACATATTATTTTTGAGATAAAATAAATGATGTAGCGCCTCTTATACAAAAATAATAATTCTTTAACAAAGTCATAATCATTTCATATTTCATAATCATACCATGTTATTGACGAAATTTATATGATCTTCTATTCATGTTTTAATACGAGCCTACAAAATTGTGTAGTTTACATAAAAAGTCTTTGTCTAAAATCATACACTACTTACAGATAGATCGAATACAATTATACATTAAAAATTATTACAATTTAATATTTAATGAATGTGTGACCCCAGGATAAGCTGCTACACATGACATGTGGTGACATTTAAATTTGACAATCTAAGGTGACAGAGAGTTACTCAAGATAAGGTGAGTTAATACAGTTTGTTTTTCTTCAGCAGCAGCAAAAATATGTCAAACCTTTATCGGTCAGATAAATTTAACGATCAAACATGTTCCGTTAATGTCAAATTAAGGTCACATTTTGAAACTATAAATGTAATAGTCGTACATTATTGTATCAATACAGGACAATAAATGTAGCAAGACAAAGACTGAGCTGGTGATGCGACTCGAGTGTCGCTTTGTTGAGTCTGGACGATCCAATAAATAAACTCAAATTTTTATACCTTTTTAAATACACTCGACTCAACCATACATTAGTTCCGTACAAATTTAGAATAATTCAGACTGATTGAGTGACTGCGAGTCGGTTAGGAAGCGAGGCGAGTCGCTGAGGTGAGGGTCCTCGTTATAAGGCGGGCCAGGGGGGCGAGGGCGCGGGCGCGGGGGTGGGCGCGGGTATAAGTAGCGCGGCGCCGTCGTCGAAGGGGCAGTCGCAGTCGTGCGCGCGCGTGTCGAGGAAGTTGCCGTAGTCGTCGGTGAGCGCGGAGTGGCGCAGCTCGCACACGTGCCGCCGCGCGCCCGACCACCACCAGCTCTCTGGAACGATATTAACTAATGTATTGGCGTGACAACGTCTAATAAATCGATGAACGCCGGCGGCATGCACGAAAAAGGATGACTCATTGTAACGTTACGCTCATTGTACGCTTGCGCCGCATCTATCTCTATTCCACTTGACTGGCCTATGTGTCCGAGGAGATGTTTTGTTATGACGTTGTCAAATTAAACTATCGTCCGTAAATCAACTTTACAGACAATAAAAAAAAATTTATACTACTAGGTCTCACCTGATGGTAAGCAGTTACGTAGCTTATAGACGTCTGCAACACCAGAAGCATCGCAAGTGCTTTGCCGACCCTACACTCGATCTTCCCCAAGAGCTGTAGTTACCTTATTCACCAACCGGAACACAACACTACTTGAAAGCAGTGCTATTTAGCTGTGATCTTCTCTAAAATCGAGGTACTTCCCCGGTTTTGAGTAGGATATTTCCTGCTGTGCCCTTTTTTTTACGTGGGGAAAATCCATCATGGATACCCTTCGGCGCGGGGGCACCAGAGGGTTATGTCAGACTCCTACTGACCAAAAACCATCCACATGTGAGCAGACATCTGCCTGAGTGGGGCGAGATGGGGTCGCGTTAGCAGTCTCCACCCCGCCCCGGCGGTTGGCCCGAATGTAAACATCCGGACCCCGGCACCCAGAGGGGCGGCACCCACAAGACCACCCCTCCCGACGACGTGGGGTCTCAAGCCAGCCGAGGATCCCCCGACCCCCAGGCGGCCACCCCACTTAGCCCTACCTCAATATATACATGTACTGTAATTATTATCTCACCTCTACTGATATCCGCATCTGTGATTAGCTCTTCGTTCATAAGCGCTGACAACGCGTCGTCTGTATGTTTCGAATCTGAAAAAGTTAACAACGTTATATGTTTAAAATATATTATGAATAATCCATGGAATCTCAGAGATATTTATGACTAATAAACCGTTTCTTTAAGTCGTATCGATGTTTTATAAGCCCAAAATTTTCATAAATAATGCTAGATCCTAAAATTAGTGTTCAGACAATGTGACAAAAACAGCATACAATATCTAGAATAACATTTTGACTGATAACAAAATCATTAAAATAAAGCTGATGCGTTAAATATATAGGTTAAGCTATCAGTCAAACAATGTGTAATTACTAAGACTTGACTTTCAAAATTACACATTTTTAAAGCTTTTCATTAGAGTTATTAAGATTGGTTGAATCTCTATTCTCTTATAAGTGTAGATACATTTTTCTACACTGACAATATTTATACGACAGAACAGTATTCTATCTACATCGCAATCCATACTCACTGTTCTCCTCCTTGACCACGGTCTCTTCCTTGACCACGTTGGTGGTTGGCGTGTTGGGTGTGGTGGGCGTGGTTGGCGCTGTGGGTGTCGTTGGCGTTGCGGGAGGCGTTGGCGCCGCGTCCACTCCGGACGCCCCCGCCTCCCCACTACTGTTTGAACTGCATTCTGGACTGTATGGAGCCATCTGGTGGGGTTAAGATAAATTTCCAAATTTAAGTGCTTAGTGAAAAAGTGACCTAAGGTACATATATAATTAACTAGCCGTGCCCCGCGTTGATTTGAGGGAAAAAATTGCCTTCCTTCTTTTTAAAGCATAACCTTTCTCTTTAAATAGGCTATCCATGTCAGAGAAATTTTTCAATTTGAATCAGTAGTGTTTAAACAAACAAACAATCCAACTTTCAGGTTTATAATCCATACTAATATAATAAATGCGAAAGTACTCTGTCGCTCTGTCATATCTTTTACACTTTCGCGACGAAAATATTTATATAGGTAATATATTGACTTTGACTGGATTGACAGAATAATCTGAAATGTTTCAATGAGATCGGCTTTCGTCAGGGGCGGTCTACTGGAGATCTTCTGGTGTATGTCACTCACTGCTGGGGCGAAGCCATTGAGAAACGTGGTGAGGCGCTTGCTGTATCACTAGATATTTCTAAGGCCTTTGACAGGGTTTGGCACGCAAGTCTCCTTAGCAAGCTTCCTGCCTACGGCATCCCTGCTGGCTTTTGTAGCTGGATCTCAGACTTTTTGAGTGAACGGTCGATCAGAGTGGTCGTCGACGGCTGCTCCTCTGACCTGATGAATATAAACGCCGGTGTCCCTCAAGGTTCTGTTCTCTCTGCAACTCTTTTCCTGCTCCATATTAACGACATGCTACAACCAGGCATTGTTGGGTACGCAGATGATAGTACGGTTGTAGAGAGATATCTGTCCAGCGCAAAAGACGACAGGGACGTAATACGTTCTCAGAGAGAGGCCATGATAGAGCGAACGAACGCAATACTAGGGCACGTATCCCAATGGGGTGATAGCAACTTGGTTACGTTTAACGCCGCCAAAACGCAGGCTTGTTTGTTCTCCACCAAACGGAACCCCTTTAACTTCACCCCTACTTTCCGAGGTACACCTGTCCCTTTGTCCGATACCCTCGACCTCCTTGGCATGGAGTTGTGTTCTAACCTCAACTTCGGCAATCACATTGAGTCCAAAGCACAAACAGCGGCCAGAAAGCTTGGCATCCTAAATAAGGTTAAGCGATATTTCACGCCTGGACAGCTTCTAACGCTCTATAAAGCTCAAGTCCGATCGTGCATGGAATATTGCAGTCACTTGTGGGATGGCTCAGCTAAATACCAACTTGCCACACTGGACTCAGTGGAACGCAGAGCCAAGCGGCTAATCGGTAACGCCATTTTGGTGGAGTCTCTTCACACTCTGGCTCACCGAAGAAAAGTTGCCAGTCTCACGGTCTTCTACAGGTTGTACTTTGGAGAGTGTGCCCTGGAGCTGCACGAGCTCATACCCCCATCTCCTTTCTTCCATCGGACTTACAGACGCACCGCGGGCTTTCATCCCCACCTGGTTGATATACCCTTCGTACGCACTAAGCGCTTCGCATCATCTTTTTTAATGCGCACAGCCAAGGAGTGGAATTCCCTGCCGACGTCTGTATTTCCGAGTACATATAACCCGAGTTTATTTAAAGCGCGAGTGAACAGGCTACTTCTGGGCGAGCTCGCTCCATCTTCGACCTCGTCTCTGCCCTAGAGCTAGACTGGGGTCAAGAGTAAGCCCATAATTTAATAAAAAAAAAAAATAATAAAAATAAAGAGATCAATCAATTTAACGGTTTTTTATTGTATTTAATTCATTTGTACATTTAGTCGGTTAATAATAATAATTAATCAATCAGCATGCAGTAACTGTCTTTACTGCTATCATGAACACTAATATTTTCTACATAAAGTAACAAAAAATAGCAGTTGTGGGTTTTGGTCACCGCACATGCCATACATTTGTATTGGCCTTACACATGTTTGCCGTGGTCTGGGCGTTTGTGTTTCTTTATTGTCTTTTTCTTGACCCGCAACCAGAGGCGGCTCGTCACATTTTTTGTTGGGGGTTCAATAAAAAAAAAAAATAGAACTTACCATTTATTTTTTATTTTTTTTTTATAAAGAAAATCTATCCGTCGGTCTTTTTTACGAGCGAAGACATCTATTACTTTCTTGTGAAAATCAGATATGGAATTAATTATGGAAGAATTAATTAATTTCACTTTCATTGTGAGATGGGCTAAATCAACAACTCCGGTATCAGTCCATGCATTTTCACCGCCAATCGCCACCACCAAACAAAAGACACGGAAAACAAAATAATATATTGCTTTCTTCACATCCACACAACCAAGGTGTTTTGAAATAATGTTCAGATTTAAAAACACGCGTAAAAGACTTATTTTTAATACGACCTTTTTGAGTAAGTACTATTTCAGGCCACGGTGGCTCCTGATCACACTTTTCAATAAAAGTTACACTGTATTTTATTTTTAACTTTACCATTTTTAACTCAAAATGTCACGCAAAAATTATTTTTATTACTTATTTAAAAGAAAAACTGCTAATAAAAAATAGAAATCACGAAGTAAACAAAAGGTAACACGTTTGACGTTTGTATATGAACGACAACGTCGAAAACAGTGCTACCAACTGTTGAAAAAACTTTTCCCTAAATCTTTTATTTTTCAAAGGGTTTTTAAATAGAAAATAAATTCTTTTGTTTCTTTTTTTAAACTTCCTTTATGTACATTATATTTTATACAATTATTGATATTATGTAAGCATTTATATCATATTAGAAAATATATATTTTTTTGCGTGTATCAATAAATTTACAAATAAAATTTTTCTTTATCATATTAAATCTTATATTTTATTATTTATATTTGAGTAATTTTTATTAGTTTTTTATATTAAAATATATTATGTTAAAATAATACCCTAAAAAATTTATCACCTAAAACTTTCCCGCTATTTACAAAATATCCCTTTTGCTGGCAACACTGAAACGTGATCGCTGATTAAGAGCAAGCTAATCTCATTCATCGGCCTTTACGAATTTTATGATGTCCTGTCTCTTTCGCACTCATTACTAAACTCGTCCTGTCTCTTTCGCTAGTACTACTCGCTTTGTTCTGATCTTGAACTAACCTAACCTAACCTAACCTAACGCACCACTCGAACAATTTAATACCAAATGTACGTAATATAATAATAAACTATTGTAAAGGCATAGTAGAATAGAAATAATTTAATGTAGTATAGTATAGCATTTAATATAAAGACATATAGGAGCTAAAGATACCTGTGTAATTTTAAATCCTATTTTTAAAGTGGGAGTTCAGCGCACCGTCGCTCCTTAGAACGAGCCGCCTGTGCCCGCAACAAAGGAGTAAATCCTAATAGGGGCCGTTGAGTGCAAGGCATTTTATATTGCATATTAACTCACCCTGAGACTACGTCTGCGCCGCGGCGTCACCTCTGCCATCTTGTAGCTACTATCCATTGCCCAGTAAGAACCTTTGCCGGGGTCGTCTTTACTGCGAGCCACCTTCATGAAACATTTGTTCAGAGACAAGTTGTGTCTTATCGAGTTCTGAAACAGATATGACAATAACATTACAGTTTGAAATACAAAGAAAAAATAATTGTACAAGATTTGTTTGTGTCGATTCAGCCTGTAATATCCCACTGTTGGGCGTAGGCCTCTTCCCCGTGTAGGAGAAGGATTGGGAGCTTAATCCACCACGCTATGAGTAACGATCGCTATCAGGTGTACATGATAACAACCGGGACCGACGGCTTTACGTGCTCTCCGAGACAAGGTAGGGAGACCCACAAGCACTGCACAAACACCCAGACCACGGCAAACATCTGTATGGCCAATACAAATGTTGTCGTATGCGGGGATCGAGCCCGCAACCGCCCGCGCAACAGCCAATCACAATCCAGTACTGTGACCGCTGCGTCAACTCTGTACACATTTGACCAATAGACACACAAACGTGTTTATTGGTCAAATTTGTACAGAGTTGCTTTAAATTGACTTGATTCGTTTCTTTTTAATGAATTAAAATGTTTTCACCAAAATCAAAGATAATTTTATTCAAATAGGCTTCAAAAGCACTTTCGAATCGCCATTTTACAAATTAAAATTTTAATTCTTTTTAAAAGTGAAGCAACGACCGGTTCGGAATGCAGATACTGCAGAGCATAACCAGTAAAAAAACTCCGCAGTAACTGTTTATAAGAATCTATAAAATGTGTTTTTATATAAATTTGATAATATCTTGCATGAAATACAGCGTCATTAAGTCCACACGTCTTTATCATCTATGTAATCTTGTACCGAATAATACCCTTTATCTATTAATTTCTTTTTAATAAGCACTTTAAACTTATGTTGATACAATTGCAAAATTATTTGTGGGATTTTATTTGAATATCATAACCAGGGACCGGACAACACCGCTTAAGAGTTAAGCCTTTTCGCAGGGTAACCCCTACATGGTGTAGCCCTTATCGCAGAGTATCCTTTTATTCGAGTTACACCTCAAAACCCAGCGAAACGGGTAACTCCTTTAATATAGTAACCACGTGAAGGGGTTAACCCCTTCAGTGGCTTAAGCCTATGAGGAGGTTACCTACACGAAAAGGTTTTATTCGGGTTACCCTGAATTAACTAATAAAAAAATGAAGTAGGCACAACAAAACACACTTAAACAAAATCACTGCTAAATAGTTTTTAATTCCTTCCGTAGTTTCGTCCGAGTTACAACTTCCAATTTTCTAATTGAAATGATAATACATATTATAATAATAACTCTGAGAATGAACAAGTTCAGACACGAAAAAACCGGCGCGAGCGTCGGCGCGGCGGGAAAATACCACGTGTGGTAGTGGTTAAGCGATTCTCAATCTAATGTCGACTACGAAGAGTACATATTTAATGTACTTTGTTGGATTGGCTTACCATGTTCGGTTTATTATTATTCGGTTATGTTACAGTGTTACAGGGTTTTGAAAGGGTATCCCTTATCGGAAAAGGGTTGGTTTAAGCCGTTCGCAGGTGTTACATGCATCAAAGGCTTTATTTTTTTAGCGCTTCAAAATACCCCTTCAAAAACCCTTTCAACGAGTACCCGGCCGGTCCCTGATTCATAACCCAGAAAGGAGACGTTTACTTTTCACACTCGGAACCTCTACCACTCATTATAATATAGACTATGTTAAACCTACCTGTTACTTAGTATTCAAAAAATATTCAAAATAGTTCCAGTATTTTTTTAGTTTATCCATTAGAAAAAAACAAACAATCAAATAATGATAATAGATTGTAGTAGTACTAGACTAACGTGAATACATTTTAATGCAAATTTTAATAGGTCTAGTTAGGGAGGCATTAGAACTATTATATAATGACACACATTATAATTCAAAAATTACAGTAATCACTTTTGATAGTAATACACTTATTATATTATGCAAAGAAAGAGCATCATAAATACAATTAAATAAATAACTACCTATCTTTAGCATATACGCAGTGTCTGTTCTTAAGGTTTAAGGTTAAGGACCCTAAGGTTTGTTTTATGTAATAGATGACTGAATTTTTTTTTTAATAAAAATTACGTATCTCTCAGTTAACTGAGGTAGGGCACGACTGGGGTAGAACCTCGATCTTACAGAAGATCATAGCTAAATAATACCACTTTCAAGCAGTGTTGTGTTCCCGTTGGTGAGTAAGATGACCAGAGCTCCTGGGGAAAATTGGGGATAGGGTCGGAAGCGCGCTTGGGATGCTTCTGGTGTTGTCTATAAGCTACGGTAATCGCTTACCATCAGGTGAGCCGTACACTTGTTTGCCAACCTTGTTGTATAAAAAAATATAACACCCAGACTCTGGCAGGCAAGCAGAAAGCAGGAAAACTGCAAAGTGCACTTGACTACCTGTCAAAGACATTAAATTATCTACAAAAATCAAATAATCTTACCATCCATCCTTTTCCGGCTTCTTTATAATAAGGGAATGCACTGCAGATATAGTTATATATCTCATTGAGTGTCATCTTGCCATTCGGAGAACTGCTTATCGCTAATCTTATCATACTAGCGTAGCTGAGGAAAAATATTTAATATTGAATAAGTTTAATACATGATTTTTTTTACATGATAAAAATATAATTTATACAATAATAAAAAAAAAGAAAAGTCCTAAACACCAAGCAAGTTTCTGTTATCAATCTTTTACGAATACTTTTTATTTAGTTATTAAAACATGATTTTAACATTTAATAATGTGAAAATTTCGACATGATTGTACATTTAAAAACATCAACATTCAAAGGCTTTTCTCTTGTGTTCATAAACAATGAATTGTTACTAAATTTTTATCAAGAAAAATCATTTAATATCGGAATATTAATTTTATCGTTTGTCCTGTGCTGAGTCACTTCTAAATAATTTGAAGGTTTCTTGAGGAAAACATTACCTGTAAGCTGGCTTGGCGTGTTTTATTTTATTTGTGTTCTGTTTCTGATCGATTTCCTTGTTATTATTTTCCTGTTGGAGCGACGGCGGCTGGACATCTTCGTAAAGAAAGCGGGGGATGGGGCCCAGGGGACTGTGTCTCGGAGGTCCCGGGCTGTACGCCGGGAGCCACTCCACTCCAGGCGAATCACTCATTGTCCAACATACAACGCACCTTCTTACACTGATTTATTTCACGATTTCATTTTACGACGTACAAATACTGTTTGAGATTTATCACACTACGCAGCCCTTGATACAGCGTCTTGTGGGCGTCGAAGACACTCGCTACCTTTTATGAGGATGATCTCTGTTTTTCATTGTAAAACATCAATTATAAATCCTTGGAGTGTCGGCAGAAGTCACTTACACAATTTGCAAAATGTATTATAAATAAAGCTAAATTAGGATAAGAAGTAGCCTTAGACATCAATAAAACATGAAAAAAAACACAAAACATTAAAGAAAATGTAATTTTCTGAAAAATGAAATTATTATGACATTTGAGGCGCCTACAACAAGGAAAATGGCGACGAACAGATAAAGATTCGGCAATGAAGTATGTCTGCATTCATTTTAGATAAAATTTCAAAAGACATCTTAAAAGTTACTGTCATGTTTATTATTTAATATAAATATATGAATATAACTGAAATATATGTTTATGTGTAATAACTATAATACAAAAAAGTTTTTCGTGATAAGATCTAATAATTTTAGATATGGCAATGTAGATAGTGTAACCATATATCCATATAAACATGATATAAACAAATTTAAAAATCTGTCAGTTTATATTAAGCACTCGTGAGGGGTGATCGTATCTTGGTGTTGTCTATTTTTAACGGTTTGTTGATAAATGTACATACTCGTGGACTATTGCGGCGAAATTGTGTGAACATTTGTGTTTATTTGGTTGATGTGGATTGAAAAGTGGCGCGTTAAAGATGACGACGCAACCAGAGGTCGGTGTGTCCGATTTTGTCCTTCTGGACAATTTGACTACGGACAAGTTCATTGAAAATTTGCAACTGAGGTAATTCCTATTTTAATTATACCTAGAGCTTAAAATAGCTTATTTTGTTTGTTTTCCTCGTGGCTGAGCTTTACTTGTTTTACGTTAAGAATGAAAGAATATCGACTAAAGTTTAAGTGAAGTTTCAAAGTTCGTGTTTATTGAAATAAACTTGGAATAGGTAGCAATTTTAAATCATAGAAATACGTCGAATGAGACATATATTGTTTCTAAATATAACTTCCGTATCACTTGTGTAAATAGTGATATTTCTTTTGAAATTAAAGACACCAGCATAGACATACTTTTAAAAAATAAAAATTTGACATCATTATTAAATTGAAATGCTTGAATACAAAAGTCTTCGAGCAATGCGTCCTGCCTGTGTTGACATATGGAGCCGAGACGTGGACACTGAAGAAGGTCCACAAGTCGCTCAACGTGCAATGGAACGGGCTATGTTTGGGGTTTCTCAAGGATAGAATAAGAAATGAGACTATCCGTGAGAGAACGAAAGTAACCGACATAGCCCACCGAATTAGCAAGTTGAAGTGGCAGTGGGCTGATCATCTGTGTCGCAGGACCGATGGCCGTTGGAGCAGACGTGTCCTGGAGTGGAGACCGCATATTGGCAAACGCTGTGTAGGACGTCCTCCGGCCCGCTAGACCGACCATCTATGTAAGATTGCCGGTGTAGGATGGATGAGGATGGGGAAAACCGGGATGTCTGGTGCGAACTTGGGGCGGGCTATATCCAGCAGTGGACTGCAATAGGCTGATATGATATGATTAAATTAAAATATTTCTATTAACTCTATTATATTACATATGAAATGTAATATTTAAATAGAAAATACATTATGAAATAATGTTTTTTAGTAAACTAAAAAAAAGTTTAAAAAAACTAACTGCTTAAAACATCAGAATTATTTAAAAATTAATATGAAATTTATAATAACTTATAATTATCATCAATAAGTTCATAATTTACCTTATTACCTATTTTGGCAGTCAGTTACAAATTTTAGTAATATTAATCATTATTTTAAACTATTTCGTTGAATTAATTTAACATGATTTTATTCCTCTTAGACTTATGACAAAATTACAAAATATTCTAAATGCCCTCCCGCCTTCCCTCTAATATTTTAAATCAGTAGCTTCTTAAACTTAATAGTTATGGAACACTCGAAGTCCTTTTAAAAGAAAGAAACTTACATTCAATTATTTTAAAAATAAAAAATATAATAAATCTGTATATTTAAATTATTTTCCTAGCAACAGCTTTATTAATATTAATTTTTTTTTGTATGAGGTAAGTACCTATATCAGAAGTTTTTTAGAGGGGAATGTACATATTATATGAATTACATTTGATAACATGTTTATGCTGTAGTCAAAGTAACTAGCTGACATGCTAGTGATTGCATGCTCCATCCCCAGACATGATAAATATCAAAATATCTGTATAGACCATGTAGATATTACAGTATTTGTTCTGGTCTAGGTGTTGTTGTCTTCGGCTTGTATGTTGTTTCCGGACCCCCCACAAAGGATTCGCATCCTAGTGGGGGCCATTGAGTGTGTTAGGTGTTTGTTTATACATATTTCGTGTAGAACTGGCAGCAAGGTATAAATTTTAACTCATGTTAATGATACGTAGGAACTTTAAAGTAATTTAAAAGTTCATGTGAAAAGTCTTTTTATTTCATTCAAGCACACTATACCAGCGGTCGGCAACGTGCGGTCCGAGGGCCGCACTTTAAAACTACTTTATATAAACATAATATAAGCATTACATTATATATTATATTAAAAAAAAAGCCGATGGATGGCGGAGTAACCATCCATGCTGGCTTTGATATACACAGGCCAAAGACGGGCAGCAGCGTCTTCGGTGCGACAAAGCCAGCCCTGCAGTCACCAACCCGCCTGCCCAGCTTGGTGGCTATGGGCAAAACACATGAGTTCGCGTCAAGCATTACGTGTACGAATTAAATTCCGTATGTTATATAATGAGCAATTATACGTATATCAGGTAGAATCTAGGATTAATATCATAAGTCAGTCTGCCTATAGTTTACTTTGCCACCTTGTGGCTCTTGCCTGCCAAAAGGCTGCTGACCGCTGCTCTATACTATCAATTTGGTTAAAAAAGTGTTTTCTCATAAATTGCATTTTTCTTATAGTAAAAAATTGATAAAAATACGAGTTAGCAATTTATTGTTAATAATGATACTTAAAAGATGACATTTTAATGAACCAATGAAAATAAAATTTACATTATATCCCTTTACATTGTTCTGATGAGTAATGATTCCTAACTTTAGTTAAATAGAACAACTAGATTTCTTCTAATATGCGTCACAACGAACTAAACCTACTTTCAACTGGTGTCCATTTTACAAAATTCTGATTTATATTTCAAAATTTTTGATTAATAAAAATGTATTATTTTTTAATAATAATTAGCTAACCCGGCGAACTTCGTACCGCCAACAGTCGATTCCTTTATTTTATTTTTTTTAATACTTATCCTTGCCGTAACCCCTCCACTAACACTTAAACTTTATGGTATGGTATTAAAGTTCAAATTGACTTTTAAGTATTATTACGAATCGATTGCATGGGAATATAGAAAATTGTTGTCTTTAGACTTTTTCAGGGATTTTTTTAAAATTTTTCTCTCCGTAAGAACCATCCTCGTACTTCAAGGAATATTATAAAAAAAGAATTAGCGAAATCAGTTCAGCCGCTCTCGAGATTTACGCCAACACATTCAGCGATTCATTTTTATATATGTAGAGATTTACTTACTGAACGTTACGTAATGAATTCAAAACAACAACTGGTCCATCCCGCTGGGGGTGGATATTTGTATTTGTACATTGTTGTTTGTATTGTTGTTGTTGTTTTATAGGTCTCCCCAATGTGCCTCAGAGAGCACATTAAGCTGACGGTCCTGGTTGTTGACAGAAATACCTGATAGAGGTTGTTACTCATAGTAGGGAACATATCCGCCAACCCGCAGTGGAACAGCATGGATTAAGCTCGAATCTTACAAATCGAAAAATATCGATCCTACAAAAAAATTGATAAAAAACAAAATTGTAGGAAATTTAATTTCAAACAACTTTTGTAATAGGTAACTATTTTTTTGCTTAAAATTTAAAATAAACGAGTTATTCAAGAGGCAAAAAATAACCCTTTAAATCAAGATGGCGGATGAAGCAACATGTCTGGTACCCCTACTTTTTGAATTTAGACTATCAGTGACCCCTCCAACCAATTCCGAAGGAAAATTGCAATTTTTGTAAATCTCAGCCCGTTTTTGAGCGAATTCGACTGGGTTATTAACGCTTGTGTTATAGGTAACAGCCGACTGATATAACTAAATATATTTCTTTTTAATAAATGTGCATAGAAAGAAAACATAATATAGAAATACAAATATTACACCCAGACTCAGGCAGGAATCGAACCCGCAAGCCGCGGAGCAGAAAGCAGGGCCACTACAAACTGCACCAACAGGCTAGTCAAAGACAGCTATAGCTTATCGATTCAATTTTATTTTATGTAAATTGTTTTTTACAAGCAACTGAAGATGATAATAAACGTATGAATAATTTCACCTCGTGTAGACCCTTCCTATTGTTTACATGATGACACTCGCGGACAATGGCGCGCTGTCATACACTGATGTCATCGCTCAAGGTGCTATGTGTTACTTTTTCCTTATTACTTCATTTTAGAGGTGTAAAAGTAACGAAATAAAGCGTACCCGTATGTATTCGTTACTTTGACAATGAGTACTCGTTACTTTCGTATCGTTACTGGACTCGTTACTTCTGATACCTCATAACATGCTATATTACTCCGTACTCGTATGTCGTATCATCGTATATGTTTGAGTAACGAATCAAGTTGTATTGCCTATGCGTACAGTATGATCTCGCGGCGCTGCAACATTCGTATGTATGGTTTATATACTATATAAAATGCAGGGACATCACGATTGCGGCGGTACCGGCCTCCAGCGCGACAATTTTTGAAGTGAAACTTCTTTAGAATTTTTGTGATTTCAAACTGGAAGGCAACGACAGGGAAGGACGCGCGGCCGGGCCGCGCTGCACGCCGCTAATTTTAAATTAGTTTGCCAAAGAAGTTTCACTTCTATCGTGTGCGAAACGCACATACACCTTTTTGAAGTGAAACTTCTTTAAAATCGTTGTGATTTCAAACCGGAAGGCAACGACAGGGAAGGTCCGCGCTACACGCCGCTAATTTTAAATTAGTTTTTTTTAATTAGTTTGCTATAGAAGTTTCACTTCTTTCGTGTGTGAATCGCACACACACCTTTTTTTTGATAGGGTTAAACTAAAACCATAATTAATTCAAGAGTAACCTCTAAAGAAAACATGTTTGTATTGTCTAAAAAAGCTGTGAACGTTATGTATATAAAGAAATTCTGTAGTATATTTAGTATCAGCATTTCACCCGCGCGAAGCCGGGGTGGGTCGCTAGTTTATAATAAAAACAACAAATAGCTAGGTGTCAAAAATTATTTATTGACAATAATATTTAAATAACATTTTAACGATAAATCAAAACAAAAATAGATTTGCTTAAAATGAAATTAAACAAAAATATATATAAAACATGTTTTAAACGAAATTTAAACAACAAAAATCTTTTGTTTTCATATTTACTGATTACCTACATTGAATATACAGGAAGATCAGCTAATGCGATGCGAGTAATGAAATACATTCGTACTAGATTAACGTTTCGAACCCGCATGCGAAACATACGAGTCATACGAAAGATGCGAGTAACGAAATAGATTCGTGTAGCGTTTCGAACCCGCATGCGTAAAACATACGAAACATTCGAAAGATGCGAGTACCGAAATGAATTCGTGAGTACCGATTCGGTACTCGGTACTAGATGGCGTACCCGTTACTCAGTAACGAATACATACGGTTTGCTACAGCTTTACTTCATTTGGTAAGATAGCCTTGATAGAATCAATTGCAGTTTACCTAGGTTTCTGATTGATTTATTTTATTTACTGACTGATTTATATCTAAGTGTTAAAATAGTAAATCTTACGATAGGAAATAAAAAAGAACGCTAGAACGCTAAGAAGCGCTCATTTATCGCAAGCGAAGTACGCAGTAAAAAACGCATTTTTTGCAGTGCAGGAATCCAAAAGACAAAGCTTAATCTATAGTAAAATTAAACGTCGAACTATTGTTTGTATGGCCATAACTTCCGAACGACTCAAACTTTTTTGGAGTTTATTGGAGTTCACTCCTTAAGAATCGATTTTCATATTAGGCCCCCGGTTTGAATAAAATATGAGGAGTAAAATCTACTGAACACTGAACGAATTACCTCATTGGCTCATTACGTTTTTGTGGGCCATCTATCGCAACCCTGTTGGTAGATGGCGTTATTTGATTTGTTTATTTAACATTTGATATGGTATTTATCTTTTTCTTAGACCAGTAAGCCTATTTTCGTGCCTATTTAGACAGTCGATCTAAAGGAGTAAACTCCAGTCGTGCGTCGTAGCTGACACACGCTGACCAGTGACCACGCACTTCTTCTTCTTCGTCTATATACTAATATTATAAAGAGGTAAAGTTTATAACTTTGTTTGTATATACGGGGTAATCTTCGCAAATACTGATCGGATCATGAAAATTCTTTCGCTAACAGAAAGCTACACTATTCAGGAGTGACAAGATAAAAGGAAAAAGATAAAAATATATAAAGATTTTAAATCAGCAGGATTTGAACCTGCGCCCTCTGACGTGCCGTGTCAACAATTCAATCTAATCAAGCATTATTATTTGCCTTAGAAATTAATTGGTGATTTTAAAACATTTATATTTATCTGATTTGCTGAAAATAGTGAGAGTGTATTGGAACATATCAAATTTCACCGTACCCTTCTTATGTGAAATGGATTATAACGCCCAACGAAGTGGGCACGGGTCGGCTAGTACTATGTATAAATCTGTTTGTAAATAACTAATAAATCTATTTGTATGTTTTTTATGTATTAACCTTGCTAAAAAAGTAAAAAAAAAAAAATTTTGAATATGATAATTATTAGGCTGAATTTATGTATGCTAATTTTTGAATTGTCTGGAGAAAATAAGTGAATGAATTAAATGACAATGACAGTCTACCTATCGATTTTTTTACTAAATAAAAATAAATTTGTGATTTACAATAAAATTTTCAATACAAAACTAAAGCTAACTAAGCTTAACTTACCGGCCTTAGCATAAGCTAGTGCTACTTCAGCAATCCTTTTAACAGACGCAGCATGGTCAATAGCTCCGGTTTCTGTCAGCACACCACAATGTCCGTGTGAGGTGTATGGACAGAGACATACATCACATGCTATTGTAAGTTCGGGAAACGCAGCCTTTATCTTAGGCAGAGCCTTAATTACTGGGTTCTCTGCCGCATCAGCACTTGAACCTATGGCATCCTAAAATATTTAAAGCCTAAAATAGTTGGTTCCATATAAATTATGAGTATACAATATACATACATTTATATTTATACCTTCCAGTCGCAATAAGATTTTTTTATTTCTTAAAAAAATACTGAAAATCTGCTAACGTAATACTTAAGTATGACCCTAAATATAATTGATGAATTTTATACATATTTATGACAATTGGTAATTTTATAAATTTTTCGGCTTCTTTAACTTTTACATAGCATCACTATTATTTTATATGTTTTGGTTGAAAATTTACATAAGTTAAATACATACTTAACTGCATTTTTAGATTAACATTATTAATTATTATATTTATAATATGTGCTTACCTAAGTAAATATAATATATACAAAAGATGTATATATGTATTTGAATGTGACATTAAAATTTATTAGTATTTAGTTGTGTTAGAAGTTCTTGAAGTACCTTAGGCAGTGTTTCGACAATTCCAAAAATGAGGATAGACTTTAGTCCCTTCGCGACAAGCTCAGTGTCATATAAATATAATCACGTATTTTTATACGAAATAATTATAATATCTGTTACATCCGTAATTTTTTTTTCAAATAGAACTTAGGTTTACAAATAAAAATAAACTTACAACTAAAAAAATACCTTGTCCTTGTATAAGTAGTCTGAATAAAAGTTTAGTGTCCAAGTTATAATTTATATCTTAAAACCCATTTGTATAATAATAAAAAAATTAACGGAAATAGCGAAAGTGAACGTTGTATGGGACATCCGATCTAGGATTTATATTAAATTAGGTATTTTTAGTTTTGTTAAGAATTATTGTTGTTATCTAAAATCGTGTGAATCTTTTGTAACGTTATTATTTTTAGTTTTGAAAAAGTTTATCGTTACATAAAATCTTTTGACATACATTTTAGTTATTATTAAAAATGCTTCAAATGTCCTTTCTAAAGTCGAAAAAAAAATCGTATTTATAGGTAAGCCTGTATTTACCACGTAGCTACTGTAAGTATAATATAAGTACATATATATTATATATTAGCTGTGCCCCGCGTTTTACTCTAGTCTATAGCCTTCCTCGGGTGTGGAACTGTGGACTAGGTAATGCAATCCCGCAACAAAATTTTAATCCAAGTAATTGCGGGACTGAGAGGTCTCAGTCCCGCGGGATCCTGGTATTTGCGGGATCCCGCATGTTTCTGAAAGTCATTGGGGAAAGATAGAATTCCTGTATCATAAATGCATCTAGAACTAATAATTGTGTATGCTAGCTAACGAAAAAAAACCGACTTCAATTACATCGACAAGTAATACAACGTAAGTAGACAAAAAAATTAACAAACGCACTAGTAGTCATTACGATTTTCGAATCTCCTACTCGATTTCTCTGGATTCCTTATCATGGTACCAAACTAGGGATATCTCCTTTCCAACAAAAAAAGAATTATCAAAATCGATTCATAAACGACGAAGTTATCCCCGAACATACATAAAAAATATTTATAATATGTCTACAGTCGAATAACCTCCTCCTTTTTTTAAGTCGGTTAAAAAATGAAACAAAAATATATTATTCAAAATTACGTATTGAGAGATTAATAAAACGATATAATAAAACGAGATCGACAAAAATGAGATAATGAGAGCGACAAGCAGTTTTAAACCTCGATAGAGTTTGTTCAAGTTCATCTCGAAGAGACTTCGGTTCAGACCCCGTAGTTTCAGCTTGCATCATTGCGGCCACTGTAGCAAGAGGTAAATCATCATGATTTTTATCATGAGCCGAATCAGTTCGCGCGATTCCGCGTGCTGAACAACACATGGCGTTTACCGTTGCGCAGTCCCGCTAATCCCGCGGGATCCCACTCGATTTATGTGCGGGACTGGTCCCGCAAAAATATTGCGGGATCCTGGTATTTCGGGATCCTGGTATCCCGGTATTGCATTCCCTAGTGTGGACTATCTCAAAAAATAATTTTTCAATTCGCACCAGTAGTTCCTGAAATTAGCGCTTTCAAACAAACAAACTCTTCAGCTTTATAATATTAGTATAGATAGTTATATATACATATATATGTACCACAGCTACAGGTTACCATAGCTTGATCAAGGAAATTGAGTTTTCAAGTCATCATTTAGTAAATCCTTTAT
The DNA here is from genome assembly GCA_905220545.2 of Melitaea athalia. Lineage (NCBI taxonomy): Eukaryota > Metazoa > Arthropoda > Insecta > Lepidoptera > Nymphalidae > Melitaea > Melitaea athalia. Next base: position 2,639,149 of record HG992183.1, on the reverse strand, counting down.
TGGTTTAGGAAATGATGTTGCGAAGCCGCAGATCTCAGTTCAAGCCAATTGCCCTTTGTTTCATTTTAACGTCTTATTTTGAAGACAATTTGAACAGCTTATGTTAGTACCGCCTTCATTACATTTACGACTGCAATCTGAACGTTGGTTGGTATTTTGTACTCTCAACTAGTTTCTCTTATATCACCATTTTGGGTGAATTGATTCTGTTTTTAAATATTAAAGTTTTGTTCTACGCATGTCTGGTCCGATAATACCAAACTGTAATTTAGGTTTTTTTTCTGTTTTTAAAGAAAAATAATTTAAGTATAATATTAAACTTCTTGAAATTCCTTCTCACTCCTCTTCCTTTTATACTAAATCTTTCACTGTTCAAGCTTCTCGACTTTGGAATTCTTTACCCTTGAATATTAGACGTGTACAATTGCTTTCTACTTTTAAAAATGCTGTCAGGAAGCATTTTCTTGATACTCAACGTGAATAAAAATATATATAGGTATGTATGTATGTATGTATGTATCTGTCTATGTATGTTTATATGTATGTATGTGTGTATTTATGTGTATATGTGTTTAAGTAAATATATTTATAAGTTTATGTCACAATTTGTACACCTACACCGACACAATACCATCTCCTCTGCCCCTAGGTTGCCTGGAAGAGATCGCTTTTCAGCGATAAGGTCGCCCTTTGTACCTTATGATATTTTGTAAAAAAATCTGATATGTATTATTTCTGTTTTGGTGTACAATAAAGTGTATTGTTATGTTATGTTATGTAAAAATCCTAAAATACTAGATAAATACTGAGAAACTAAAAAGTTTAGATTTATATAACGCTTATTAAACGTACTTCTGAAAAGAATGCGAAGTATACGCCCTAAAATTAAGGCCACTCCGGTTCACCACAAGGTTCTGGATGGAGTTTTTTTATTTATTTTTTTTTTTCTCCTAGCCTAGCTGCAGAAGGTAAAGCCATTAGGGCCTGTTCCATCTCAATTAACTGAAACTTTTAGATTCACAATTACGTATAGAAATATACCGTAAATAAATTGGATATCGATAATGAAAAAGGAAAATACATCAATCTTTTATCTGTTCGATACTGTCACACGTCAGATAGCTTTGATGGCGACTGGTGAAATCTATACTAATATTATAAAGCTGAAGAGTTTGTTTGTTTGTTTGAACGCGCTAATCTCAGGATCTACTGGTCCGATTTGAAAAACTCTTTCAGTGTTATAGATAGCCCATTTATCGAGAAAGGATATAGGCTATATATCATTACGCTAAGACCAATAGGAGCGGATCACCAATGAAGAATGTTTTAAAATCGGGGGTGTTTTTCCTTTTGAGAGCTTCCCCAGTTAGTCCAAAGTAACTATTCCACGTGGACGAAGCCGCGGGCAGAATCTAGTAGGACCTAAAACTAAGCTTATCGATTTGACGTATTCCTTGTGTCGATAACATGATACCTATAATGATTTAGATGATTATCATCCATGTATCGATCGTGCCATATGTGACACGATCCGTCACATTTCGTTTGTTTTTTGAATCATCAGAGGGAGATGTGATCTACGATTAGTTACGGGTACTTACCTGTCAGCGGTAACCTCATTAATTTGTACTTGCAACTTAACGTACATTCAACTTAAGTTTGAAAACACGTTTGACATAAAATCTATGGCAATAGTACGGTATAGTACATCTTCTTCTAATATATAAAATTCTCTTGTCGCGCTGTTTGTTGCCAAACTCCTCCGAAATGGGTCGATCGATTTTTATGAAATTTTGTGTACATATCGGGTTGGTCTGAGAATCTTCCAACATCTATTTTTCATACCCCTAAGTTATAAGGGGGGGATTAAGGGGGATTAATAACATATATGGCAAAACAACGTTTGCGGGGTCAGCTAGTATGTTTATAAAGTATATAATTTATTTAGTTTACATTATGCGTCGTTACTTCGTCAGACATTTAATAAATTGAGTCTGACGTGAGTCGGTCGGGTTGATAGTGGTTTTGGGTTAACGAGTCAATTTCTTCTAAGTAAATTATCGCACGCAACTATTTGAATATAATGACTTCATCGACATTACTACCAAGTCGATTTCTCAATGTCTTAATTAGTTTAAACTAGTTTTAATTTTTTAATTATAGTAAAATAAATTAAATGTAAAAAACCTTTTTAAAAAACAAGCTTTTATTTGAATGCACTAAAACGAAAAAAATAAATTTTTACTTTAAAACTTTTACTATCTACTTATAAAGTCATTACACATAATCTATATGATATAAAAGCTTGTCGCGAGATATGAGTACTCGTATGTCCTTAAGGTACGGCCTCATGGAGCCGCTCGACGCTCGTTTTCAGCGATAATTAGTATTTTACTCTGTGGATAATGTGATCGCAGGAAATGTAGCGACAAAGCTGAAAATGTTGAGCTACGGCTTTTGCAGTCGCTCGTCGCTCGTTTGCAGCGACAAATCTGGTCACGTGACATGTTAGCGATAAAGCTGAAAATGTTGAGCTTTGTCGCTGGGAAAGGATCGTGAGTCAGTAAGCGAGATAGTTAGGTCGACATAAGTGTGGTGCTGCAACGATTATTTAATTAATCGCTCTAAATAATGGATTCAGACAAGGCAAATACTTTAAAACATTTAATTAATATTAGTAAAGTATGGACATATACGTTTAACCCGGCGTCGTGGGGGCTGGGTCAAAATTACCCGAGCTTTTTTAATTTGCCTATAATTTTACAACGATTAATGTGACGTTGCCACATTTCTCAGTAGCTGGAGCTATTGAGTCCCTCTACACGTTTGTGTCGCTAAATCAGTCGGGCAGCGACCGCGTTGAGTGCTATAAGGGCTGCAACGTGAAAAAGGTAAATATGACCCATGCCCGTATTCCGTGTAACTATTTCACGCCATTTTTTTCAAACGCACTTTAAGTGTTTATTGTTGTTTTTTATGCTTGTTATTTGTTTTACTGCATTTTTTTATGGTTTAAAAACTATTTTTTTATTTAAAGTGACGATTGACAACTTGTTCAGCATTTACTTAGTGAACATAAGTTGACGTCAGTTGGGACCCTACGTAAGAACTACTATAACGTACTTAAGCTGTTATTACATCCCGATTTGCTTTCCAAAAAGATAGCTCTTGTTTCTCAAACGCCTAAAAACAGTGAGATAGTTTTGCTGATATTGAGCCTGTTCAACTAGCGAAAAGAAAAAAGCCGGAGATCAACACCTATTACAACACAATCAAATGGGGTTGACGTTGTTGATGAATTATGCGCTACGTATGGACGTGTTCGTAACTCAAAGAAGTGGCTGCTGACAATTTTTTATACGTGTTGAACATAGCATCGATTAATGGAGTTATAATTTATTGTACAAATAATGAATCAAGCCTACGACGGCGATATTTTAAGGATTGAGTGTCAGATGTCAGTGAGCACTTGAAAGTCCGGCGGAGCGTTCAAAGTTTGCCGCCAGAACTGCGTAAAAGAATGAGACAATTGTCTGACGAACCTATAGAAGAACCTGCAGCAAAAAAAAAACAAAATGCTCTTAAAATGTGTCAGGTTTGCCCTGCAAGTAAGGACCGCAAAACTACCCACGTGCGTCCAGGATGCAACACACATTTGTCCTCAACATATAGTGCCCATCTGTGACAATTGTTTAAATAATAATGATTCTTTTTAGTGTTTTGGTGATTTTTCATATTAGTAGATTCATAAAAGTGGCATTAAAACCATAAAAACTGATAAATATTATAACTAGCTTAAGTTTTGCTAGATGAACCAAATTTGTTAATATTATTGAGTATTTTTTTCAAAGCTTCGTTTTTATAATTAAAAGTTTATATTTCATTATATTTTTTAAGTTTTATTATCCATAATACCCGTTAATTAATGTAGGTAACAAATAATAATAATATCCGCAAATAGATAGTGAAATATTTGCATTGTTTATCTGGGTAAAAATGACCCAGCCCCCACGTCCGTGTAACAATTTTCCACCCCCATGACGCCGGGTTAAACGATAATTTTGTTTCTTCATTGTAGTTTTGTAACCGTATTGCCGATGCAATGTCTAGAGAGGAACCAGTGCCTACACTACCTCCGCCACCACAAATCGAAGATGTTGATGGATTCCTACTGGGGGTGGGTGTTAATTTGAGACGTTTACCACTGTCGGAACGGATGGCAACGGTCATCGAGATTTTGAATCTGGTCCACCAAAAATGTCTGAGGTTTACGTCGGACACTTAAGACGTTAACTGGTTCTTTTTTCGTTTTTCCAATTTTTTATATGTAAGGACATTATTTAAAAAAAATTATAACATATAATTGTTAAATCAATAAAGAAAACAGGTTGATACTGAAATAAAACAGAATGATCATTGCCGATATTTTTGGCATTCATCCCTATTGTTCCTAGTTTAAAATAAAAATATTTATGTGTGCATTAAAAGGTCTAAAGCGACAAAAACTATTCATGTTGACTAGATTGATAATATTGCACCTTAAAAGTAAAACCGTTACTGAACTAAAATTTTCTTGAATTGAGTTCCATAAAATGGGGTGAATAGGGACAAATCCGAACTTCTTAGACAAAATTAAAGCATTTTTTTAAGGATATATTGCTGTATGGTGATCGACGTGATTGAGTCTTTATGGTATCTTGGTCATAAAATATAAAACTATGCAATTAGCATTTCAATTTATGAAAAAAACGTTAAAATATATGCATGTTCCCTATTCACCCGGAAATTGGGGTTAATAGAGACGAAAATAGGGTCAATAGAGAAATTCACCAGGGCTGGCTCTTGTGTAATATATAACAATTTCTAGCTACCTATTTATTTTGTTTTATCTAATTAATTAATGTACTAAGCAAACCACTAACTTTTACATTTTAGTATGATACTAGTAAATGTAAATGATTAGTACTGCAATACCTAAAAATGTAGTCGCTGAAATAAAATGCACTTATTAGACTAAGATCCCACCGCAAATTTCTCTATGTACTCGGTTTTTCTAAAAACCAACTTTTTATGTTTATTTATGATTAGGAGAATATATATGGACCAGGCTGCCTATCGAAATGTGGCCGCTAGTATTTTTAATAAAATTTTTGTAAATTGATTATTTTTTAAAATACGTGCATAACTAAAATTTATGATTTATATATCAAATTAAAGCTAATTTTTTTTCTATCTATTATTATATAATATGGCTGCCTAATTAAATCTGGCCGCAAATAAGCATTTCTGGCAGTTGAAAATGGATTTACCATTTCGCGTATTAATTATTTAATTTGCGTACGTTTCGTCGTCGTAAAGAGAGATGGCGTTATTTTTGCTTTGAACCATCGTATATTTGTATATTATTAACATTATGCACATATTTTTTTAACAAAAATCAATTTAAAAGAATTAATTAAAAATACTAGCGGCCACATTTTGATAGGCAGCCTGGTCGATATATATTTTCCTAATCATAAATAAACATAAAAAGTTGGTTTTTAGAAAAACCGAGTACATGCACAAATTTGCAGTGGGATCTTAACCTATATATGTTCCATGATTTATTTTTATTGAAAAATCGTAATGAACGAACATTTTGTAAATTATTATTGAAGTATTTAAACATTTCAAAGTCAACAAACTTATATTATATCAATTTATTATAAAATAGCTTAAAAAAACGTTTAACTGCTCAGTGACAACCCTACATATCTGTACCTATTCATACATAAGTCGTCCCTTAATTGATCTCAGTTTCATCCCGTTTAACCCCGCTTTCGTTGCTATTCATACCTGCGACGTCCCCATTCACCCAAAAAAAACAACAGATTTCTCATGTCTCTAATTTATCAAAATAATATTATTATTAATTAATAACTGAGATTTAACTTTTATGTATATGACGGCCCAAACACTAAATTAAGTTATTATTTTATGCACTCCTATTTCTTTCACTTTGTATCACTGCCACGTAGGGTTGCCAACCGTACTTTATAATAACTTGTACTTTATTTTTGGTTTATAGTTTATACTTTTGCTAAATAGTATGTGAAAATACTTTATTTTTCAATACTTCCTTACATGCCTGAAAAATGAGGTTAAATTTGAAAATTTTGAAATAATTATGTTTGAAATGGTAATTACAAAGGCCAAATTACAAGACAGATTAAATATTAAGATGGACGATATGTATTCTGAATCTATAAGACTTAAAGAGATCCAAAGAAAATTCACTAATGATGATAAACACTTTTAAGTGAAAATTACAGTTGAAAAATTGCAATATATACGTAAAAGTGCATCTGATAGCTTACCAAATATAAAAAAATATTTCTTATTTACTCTCCGTTCCCGTCACTTCAGTTTTCACTAAAAGAGGTTTTTTTTCAGTAATAAATATAAAGTGGTGAGAAGAGAGAAATAGAGCGTCAATAAAAATTAAAAACGAATTGTTTATTTAAATTAAAAACCAAAACTCCTGTTCCAAACAAGCTTTGAAACATTAAAATATACCAAAAAAAATTTAGCATGTGCTAAAAGCACACAAAATAACGTTTTTAAAGCAATAAAAACATAAAATTTGAAAAATACTTTATTTTTTCTTATCCAAACCATTTTATTTTATTTTTGTCAAAAAAAGTTGCCAACCCTACTGCCACGAGCTATGAAGAAGGTTAGGAAATCAGCAACACAGGGTCTCGTGTCCAGATTTATCGCTGCAAACGAGCGACGAGCGACTGCATGAGGTAGCAACTTTTTGAGTCGCGGGAAATTTAAAATGAGGTCACTTGACGAGATTGCCGCTGCAAACGAGCGACGAGCGGCTGCATGACGTAGTACCTTTTTGAGTCGCGGGAAATTTAAAATGGGGTCACGTGACCAGATTTGTCGCTGGAAACGAGCGTCGAGCGGCTGCATGAGGCCGTACCGGTAGTTAAACGAGCGACGAGCGACGAGCGGCTGCATGACGTAGGTAGTACCTTTTTGAGTCGCGGGAAATTTAAAATGGGGTCACGTGACCAGATTTGTCGCTGGAAACGAGCGTCGAGCGGCTGCATGAGGCCGTAGCTTTAGTTTGAGAATTTTAATAGTTAAAATCAATCACATCAATTTATTTAATGTACTTGTTTACAAGCAAATCTCGCGACAAGCTTTTATATCATATAGATTATGTGTAATGACTTTATATAAGTAGATAGTAAAAGTTTTAAAGTAAAAATTTATTTTTTTCGTTTTAGTGCATTCAAATAAAAGCTTGTTTTTTAAAAAGGTTTTTTACATTTAATTTATTTTTGACTTTTTAGTCGGTTATCACGTCACTTTATTCGAATTATTCTTAGCAAGCCCTTTCATTTGATACCCATATTGTAGAAGTGCACTAAAAATAACTAGTCCGCACTCTTGGATATGCTGCCATATTGAATTTAGAATGACCTCACAAAGTTAACCAAGCATTTTCATCCAAATTGAACCTGCATACAAAATTTCAGCTCAATTGGTTGCTTCAAAATTGAGTTGCAAGATTTCACCCGAACAAACATACATACATACATGCATACATACAAACCATGCATTGTCATCCAAATTGAACCTGTATACAAAATTTCAGCTCAATTGGTTGAAGATATCTGCTTCAAAATTGAGTTGCAAGATTTCACCCGAACAAACATTCATTAAAGTTACATACATACATACATACATACATACATACATACGTACATACATTGCAAGTTAAATAAAAGCTTGTAAAAAAACATGTAACGTTGGCTACTGAACATGCAATATTTAATTTCTATGACTTCTATTCGATATTACTAGGTGTGTACCGGATAGTACTGCTTTTTAGAAATATTGATTTTCATTTATAACTGTAAGTAATATTAATTATTATATGTATTGTATTGCAACAATTACAGTTAAGTTTATTTAATGTATGAACGCGTAAATCTGAAAAAGTAGGTACTGGTGTACTTTACTGACGACGCGTTGGCGCAGCGGTCACAGCACTGGCTCTTGCGGGTTCGATCCCCGCTCATGACTGACATTTGTATTGGACATATAGATGTTTGTCGTGGTCTGGGCGTTTGTGCTTATGTATTTTGTGTGTTTCTGGACCCCCGACACAGGAGAAAATCCTACTGGAGGCTCATAACTATGGCTATAAATTATTACGCTGTGTTCCAAATGACTAAGGCTTTGTATTATTGTCAAAGCAGGTAAGGCCGTATAGGTCAACAAATTAAATAGTAAGAATAGGTGAAAAAATAGTCCTACAAAGAATAAATCAAGTCAGGTACAAATATCCACCTAATTTTTAAGACTAGAAAATCCTACTGGGGGCTCATAACTTTGGCTATAAATTATTAAGCTGTGTTACAAATGACTAAGGCTGTATCGTTAAAGCAGGTAAGGCCGTATAGGTCAACAAATTAAATAGTAAGAATAGGTGAAAAAATAGTCCTACAAAGAATAAATGAAGTCAGGTACAAATACCACCTAATTTTTAAGACTTGTATTAAGATACTTTTGTGTACTCTCTTATCTCTACTAAACTAAAGTTCTATCTATGTATGCGTTGCTGTCCAGCAAATAACTCAACAACTTAAATTATTTCTTCCACAACAATTTTAACGCATACCTAATTGTATTTTAATTATTACCATGTACTATTTAAATTTAAAAAAAGGTTTCTGTTTTTCAAACGCTGACATCTTTATAATAGGTAAATCGACGCTGTTTAAGTGTTAATTATACTTTACAGCTACACTTCCTTCAAGACAATATAGATAAAAGCGTTGGTCACGTTCTTATAATTCTTCGAGTTAGTAATGGATCGCTTATCAGTGTCCTTATCAGCAGGTTGTGCACACGTGGCGGTGGACAGTCAATATTTGTTTAGAACTATCTATTTGATTGTTCCTTTAAAGTGTTGCGAGTTGACCTCAAAACAATAATATAATTAATAATAATGTTCTAGGGATGTTTATACAATTAATATTTTGATAGATACGGTATTGAGGTAGGGCGCAACAGGAAATATCTTCTTCAAAACTTTTGAGCGGAACATTTGGGGAAGTAACTTAACATAACAAAAGTTTCCGGAGAAGTAATGTTAATCTTAAGTAGTTTTGTGTTTCTGTGGTGACTAAGGTAGCCAGAGATCTCAGGGAAGGTCGAGGGTAGGGCTGTTGATGCGCTTGCGATGCTCCTGGTGCCGCAGACGTCCATAGGCTACGGTAGCCGCTTACTTTAAATAAAGTCATTGTGAAACATACATTTTTGGAGGTGAGAGAAACGGGGTGTAAAGTTCCTCATCCACCATTAAAAAGGAAGGACCCTCCGACCAGACGGGTGTTGCGTCTGGTGGGCTACTGCCCCGATGGTTGTTGTCGGGTTCTTGTAAATATACAGTCTAATCGCTCGGATAACTTTAATGTCGCGATGTAGGATACGTCAGTTTAACTGCTTAAGTGGCGAGATAGATGTCGCTACAAATTCTATAGAAATTTCACTTCGAAATTATGATGTGCCAAGCAGTTGTAGACCCGAAAAAAGCCTGACAATAAAAACATAAATTTTCCCATGTAAAAGGTGGTATTATCATAATAACACCATTATGGATACAGTTGTTTCGCTTGGATAACCTAATACTTTTGCGAAATGGTTTTTTTTTTCGTGCTCCGATTACCGCGTAAAAGGTCACTCAGGATTATGGGATAGGTCACGAAATAGAAAAGATGTAGTTTTTCTTATTCCGTGGAATAAGTGTAGGGCGACCTTCGGTTTTTTATTATTAAATCTATAATCCATACTAATATTATAAATGCGAAAGTATCTCTGTCTGTCTGTCTGTCTGTCGCACAATCACGCCAAAACTACTGAACAGATTTAAATAAAATTTGGTATACAGATAGTCTAGAGTCTGAGAAAGGACATAGGCTACTTTTTAATGCGAATAAAAGGGTGTAAGGGGTTTAAAGGTGGGAATGAAAATTTTTATGGAACTATGTTCGTATTTCGTAACTGTCAAACATTTAATGTTCATCCCTTCGATATGGTAAACTCTCCGATAAAATTAAAGAACGTATTTAAATAAAGGTTTCGAATCGACAACATATATCCACAATATACGGATAGTGGCGTATTTTACATTTTAAAAATGTATAATAATGTCAGTAATGAAAACGGATTGACATAATATATATTGGTTGTCAAATATAAAACGTAGTAGTTATATACTCTTTGGTCAAATATTTATGCGTGCGTTCAGAAATTTATTTAGTGTAAACTAAGGAAAATATATCAAGCTAATTAAATCTTATAGGTACTATTAAAAAAAAGGAAAGCATTTTTTCCCTCAAATCAACGCAGGTGAAACCGCGGGGCACAGCTAGTATTTATATATGTATCGCGCTTTGCGGTACCTACTCCAAACAAATTCTATGTTTAAAAATATTCATCGTGAAGGTTATTTTGTTGATTCTATAACTGAAATCATTATGTATGTCTAATATTGTTATTTTCATATAAATATGTAACTATAACCGCCATCCTGCATTGGAGCAGCGTGGTGGATTAAGCTCCGATCCTTTTCCTACATGGGGAAGAGTCCTATGACCAACAGTGGGATATTACAGTAGGCTGAATCGTGATCGTGATATATTTTTATTAAGTTCAAGTCGGCGCCAAAAGAAAGTTTTGTTTTGAAGTGATCCGATCCGACCCCTTCAACTCTATTAGTCAGAATTCGTCATCCCTTCGTTAGGGAAGTAGATATAACGAATAAAGATGTACTTTTGCAACAGTTCAAAATATCACTCATTCATCATCATTATTCAGTCATAGGGTGTGACTCATTGTAGCCGTTATAATAACGAGTAAATGAAAATAAACAAATATGTAAAAATTAAAGGGTTACCAGAAACGTGTAATTTTGGGTTATTGCGTAAATACCGAAGGGTGTCCTGTGGGGGTCTTTGTTTTGCTTTTTGACAACGTCTAATAAATCGATGAACGCCGGCGGCATGCACGAAAAAGGATGACTCATTGTAGCGTTACGCTCATTGTACACTTGCGCCGCATCTATCTCTCTTTCACTCGATTGGCCTATGCGTCCGAGGAGATTTTTTTGTTATGACGTTGTCACGTTAACCCTATACTTGGCAAGATTTTTTTTCCTAAAATTTTATAATTTTTTGAATTGATTATAGTTCTAGGTACATAGAGGACAGGTGAAAAAATAATAAAAAAAATTTACACTAATTAGTTTTATTATTATTAATAGTATCTTATAAGATACATTGCCAAGTATACGTGCAAATATCAATAAAAAATTAAGTATCCACACGGATACACTGTCAAGATAAAATTATTCTTTAGATATTTAAAACTTTACAAAATAACGAGATCACATTAAAATATGTAACATTTTTCAACATATCATTTATTCAATCGATGTAAAATAGTTATCAAAGCACATAACTTTACATGCAGGTCGGTGAATGGATTGTTTTTTAATATATTGCTTACGACTTTCTGCTCTGGTACCTTTATGAGGCACTATCATCTCACAATTCAGCCTGTAATATCCCACTGTTGGGCATAGGACTCTTCCCCATCTAGGAGAAGGATCAGAGCTCAATCCACCACGCTGCAGCAATGAGGATTGGCAGATATATTTCCTACTATGAGTAACGATCGCTATCAGGTGTACATGATAACAACCGGGACTGACAGCTTAACGTGCTCTCCGAGGCACGATGGGGAGGCCCACAAGGACTGCACCAACACCCAGACCATGGCAAACATCTGTATGGCCAATACAAATGTTTGTCATGTGTGGGGATCGAACCCGCAGCCGCAAGCGCAACAGCCACAAACCAGTGCTGTAACCGTTGCGCCAACGCGGCGTCAGAAGTACTCAATAGGCGTTAATCCTATATTCAAGTTCTCAACAAACCGTCTTCGATTTCAGCTACACCAGCGAACCTTTTGTTGCCCATTTGGGTTCAAGTTTCTTGATATTTTTGCGCATTTCTCTTCGTTACTACAACTCTAGATTTAGACCGAGTAGTAGGTCCAGGTGACTGTACGCTCAGTGGCAAAGCCACGTGTTCAGAGGTTCTCGGTGCAATGAATCGTAGTGGTATACTAGATATGCTAAATGGTGATGGTACCTGTTGATAATTTCCCAAATCGGTGGGTCTCAGGGAAGGCTCGGGTGGTGATGTTATTAGTAATTAGTTGCAAAATGGTTGGAGATCCTGTGATTAATGACGATGACTGGAAAGTTTGTAATGATGTTGAGGCTAGAACCACATTCAAATCTTTATCTTCATCTTCGTCTTCATCTGAGTCGAGAATCTTTAGTTTTTCAAACGAGGACGGCAATTATGGCAATGTAGAGCTGCTGTCTGATACGTTAGTTCGAAGCGTGGAAGGCTGGTGAAATTGTAACTCATCAGATGATGAGTCAGTGTCGTTTAGAAGAGGTACCTACACCCATAAAAACACATTTTCATCAAATCAGCTGCAGATATTAGGCTTTAAATTTCACTACATATTTGACAGTGTATCCACAGTCCACACAGATACATAACAAATAAAGCGTAATTTGTAGCCAGACTAGCAATGTGCATGTGGAGATACTATCACAGAAATGTGATATTTTCATGCTCTTCTTACAGTATTATAACATAAAAAAGCACTTTTACATAAAGTAAAATCTCTAATCTGCAAGATAAGCAACTTTTTTGATCCGATTACGACTAAATAATATTTAATATCTAATTTTCTTACCATGCGTGCAGTAGACGCGTACACCCTGTCTGCCATTTTACAATTTTCTGACAATTTGTGTCTACCAGTAACAGTATAGTATTTTTACACTACTAAAGCACAAAAATATCCACTATTTTAGTTGTTTAGTTTTAAATAATGTGACTTCCGACGGGTGTAATATTTTTTTTGGTTTAACGTATCCGCCAGGATACAATGTCAACTATAGGGCTAAACTATCGTCCGTAAACCAAATTAACAGGCAACCAATTTTTTTTCTGACGTGGGTGCCGGGGGGGAGGGGGTCCGACATGGTAATTACGTCAGCAATATTTATTTATTATTTCTGAATAGATTAAAAATATGTACATACCAACGTTTACGTAAGTATAGTGCATAGGGGTAGGGTTATGCTGACTTTCGCTGACAAGGGCGGAGGGGGGTTAAAATTTACTAAAATTCTGCTTACGTAATACTCGGATGACCTCAAACGACGCATATTGTATGATAGTAACCGCTCTGGTGTAGTGGTCCGAGTAGTCACCTAAACACCGGCTGTTTGCGGGTTCGATTCCCGCTCGGGATGGATATTTGTATTTGTACAAATATTTCTTTCCAGTTTGGATGTCTGTCCTTGTGCGTCTTTCCACCGTGCATCAGATCTTTTTCTAACACGTAAACACTTGATTACGTAAATAGACGGCTCTAATAAATACTAATATAATATTATCACATATTTATCAATATAACGATAATTTTATCTAAATTGATTTGATTAGCAAGAACTTATCATGTAAGTATTAAATATCAACACCTGAGAAGTGGGTCTCGTTTTGAAATAGGTTACATAAGAATCTATAAGAATAAAAACTTTACTTTTTTTATGGGAATCCAGACCACGGCATTTTTTTTTTTTTTTGTATGTCTATAGAAACAAGCGGATTACCCACATGATGGGTTTCACAACGATCACAGCACTGGTTTGTGCATGTTGCGCTGGCGGTTGTGGGTTCGAACCCCGCACATAACAAACATTTGTACTGCTCATACAGATGTTTGCCGTGGTCTGAGTGTTTGTGCAGTCCTTGTGGGTCTCCCCACCGTGCCTCGGAGAGCACGTTAAGCCGTCGGTCCCGGTTGTTATCATGTACACCAGCCTGATAGCGATTGTTACTCATAGTAATACGGATATATGCCCATATATCCGTCAACCCGCATTGGAGCAGCGTGGTGGATTAAGCTCTGATCGTTCTCCTACACGGGGAAAGACGCCTATGCCCAACAGTGGTATATTAAAGGCTGAAGCTGTAAGGTTGAAGTATTCCTCAGTCGGGCTGCTCTAAATTTTGAGTAAGATATTTATTGCTGGGCCTTATCGATGGGAAACCTGTCGAACACGAAAAATGTATAGGAAATATATGAAGTACCTACCTATATAAAGGAAAAGTAATTTACTAAGTAAGGTCTGTTCCAAGAATGCCAAAAAGTGATTTATTATTTTATCATAATTATGATTACATTGGATTTAGATATTACCTACTACAGACCTAGTGGTCGACACGTGGATATTTTATGTAGATACTTTTATTTTAATACAATGTAACACACATGTACCTATACGCAAGTTTGTGTGTAAAAAAAATAGTCATTTTTTAACCTTTAAAGAGTCGAGAAGATTCTCGATTAGACATTTTTTACAAGCTTTTATTTAACTTGCAGTGTATGTATGTATGTAAGTATGTATGTAAGTAGGTATGTATGTAAGTAAGTATGTATGTATGTAAGTTCGTGTGAAATCTTGCAACTCAATTTTGAATGACTATAAGTATTTAAAGTAAAACATTTTTTTTTTTCGTTTTAGCGCAATCAAATAAAAGCTTGTTTTTTAAAAAGGTTTTTTCTTTTAATTTATTTATATGTAATGTTACTGGCTATTTTTGATGATTTTCAATTCTCGAAAGCTGGTACCTTTTGTGTGTTCCCTGTAAAGTTTTAGCGAGAGTTGACAAGTAGTCTTAGTTATCCATGATAATGTGTGTTGTACAGTGTACTATACTTGTCGATGTAAATTGATCTCGATTTTTGAAGTTATACTTCTTTTGGCGCGTTAGGGAAAAATGATGAGCGTAATTTTTTACGATGCGTGAGCACACCGTGACAAAAAACCGACACCCTGAACTTATCTAGTCAACGAAGAAGAAGTTGGCAACGTGAAGTTAGCTAGCCAATGAAGTAGGTACGAGTATAACTTTTTACGTGCGTACATAAGTACACACAATTTTTATTTTATTGAGAATAAAAAAGTATTATTTTCCAACATTGTTTTTTTTAAATATTGCAAAGGTATATCAAACTAAAAAATCACAGACAGAGTCACAGGTTACGGATAGTATGGTTATAAAAGGATAAAAATAGGTCACCTGTTAATATTTCAACGTCGTCAGAGTCAAGGAAGCGGAAAGTGGCCGCGCACACTCCTTCCTTTTCTTCAGTCGTCCAACGTCAAACTAAAAAGTTATGTTCTAAAAATAACTACGAAATGGGGTGCTAGACTTCTATATATAACCGAATAACTAAAATTATAAATAATCTTACTTTTGATATATGATACTGGAATAAATCGAATCTAGTCGTTCTTCTGGTATGGGTATGGAAATGTCGAGCTTCTATACATTACAAGGCTAGGAAGGCAAGAGTATTTGATGGTGACCATCCATACCATGGCAATAAATAAAGGCAAAATGGGGGCGTTAGTCTATGTTAAGTAAAAATACATATTATGGTTATTTTAATTTTCTTTTAACACTATCTTACTAAGTAAGGTTACACCCGCGTAAATTCCGATCCCGTGGGAATGTCTCAAAACTTATCAAGTTTCACTAAAATCGGACCAGTAGTTTTTGCGTGAAAGAGTGACAAACATACATCCATGCTCACAAACTTTCGTATTTCTAATATTGGTAGGATACGATGGGCTGAGAGGCAAAGGACGTTTTGTAATGAGTAATTTCTCATAGGTTTTTTTAAATAATTTACTAATAGAAAATGAAAATATCTGAAAAATCTGTCTGTGTATCTGTCTCTTTTCGGCAAAGCGGAGTCCTTTGCACCTGACTCCCTCTTTCCAAGGTGTACCCATGCCCATAGCTGGCCAATTGGAGCTTCTTGGCATCACTTTGTCATCCACCCTCAATTTTGGCTCATACATTGAAGCAAAGGCCAAAACAGCTGCCAAAAAACTGGGCGTCCTCTCGAAGGTGAGACAGTACTTCACTCCGGAACAGCTCTTAAAGTTATACCAAGCTCAAGTTCGCTCATGTATGGAGTACTGCACTCATCTTTGGGATGGCTCGGCCAAGTACCAGCTCGAACTTCTTGAGTCAATCGAGAGGCGAGCCAAGAGGATCATCGGTGATGATACCCTGGTCGCTGAAAAGCTTCAAAGCTTGGAGCATCGGCGTAGGGTGTCCGGCCTATCGGTTTTTTATCGGATACACTTCGGAGAGTGTGCGCAGGAACTCCACGACCTGATTCCCCCCTGCCCCTTCCATCTCCGTACGACCAGACAGTCGGCGTTACGCCACCCTTATATGGTCAACATTCTCACTTACGCAATAAGCGATTCGCTAGTACATTTTTGATGCCTACGGCCAAGGAGTGGAACTCTCTGCCGGCATCTGTGTTTCCGGAAAGCTACAATCTGGGGATCTTCAAGAAGCGAGTGAATAGGCTACTTCTAGGCAGGCGTACTCCATCCTAGACCGCATTCTCACTTAAGATCAGGTGTAATAGTGGTCAAACGCAAGCCTATATAATTATATATATTAAAAAAAATCAAATTATTACTAAAAATAATTTTATTAAAGATAATTTATTTTCTGGTAAGTATAGTATTATACGCTCTAACGTACGATAAATTAAATGATTCAATTTCAAACATATGAACCAGACAACTTAAATGAAAAACCATTTAATGAGGGCAGACGTACTGTATGTAAAGGCCCTACATATCTCGTACATAGCTCCTTTAATCACGTGTCAGACTAATGAATGGTTAAGTGGTGGAGGCATTAAGGGGTCGTCGACCGGGTCAAGCGGTGGACACGCTAAAATTTTGCGGTCTGTCCAAGGTGTTAGTATCAACATGTGGGAACCATATGCTATTAGTTTGACTTTGATAAACTTCTATTTATGATCTAGATCTATCTGATCCATTGAGCTATTATTACTAACGTAACGTAACGTTAGTACATATTACTTCAATGATCTGATCTATATGAGTGCTAGTGAATAAAGTCTCTAAAAGAGCCAGCAGGTCTTTCTCTCCAAATCGTTCGAACCCTAGCACGTAACAGTAATTTATCTTTGCCTACTTTTACTGGTTTCCTATATCAGAAAACTATTCGTTTTGTGTACGGACCGTTAATGTTAACGTTCCGTAAGTAAAACTAATGTAACGAATCGTTATCTGAATATAAGAACCGGCCTTCTGTGACATAATTGTTGAAATATTTGAACATAGAATAACAGTAATTTTTTTAGTTTCACATGAATGTCAAATTAAGTTTTTCTATCTCATTATAATTAATTATTGAGACGAGTTCATAATAAACAAGAGTTAATTTAATACAATAAGAATATTTCATTTAATTATCGTGAATCATCGTAAACTGGGATCTATTCTTATTAAAACAGAGGTAACGTATACGAGAAAGTTAGACAGCATAACTTTTAATAAAAGATATTGTATAATAACTGCATTTCTTATCAAAAGCACATTCCTATTCCCATACAAAACGCATTTCTCACGACAAACATGTATTCAATTTGAATAGAATACTCCATTATGTACGTTAATAAAAAGTACATCATCGCCGGCCACGTGATGGATATTATTATCTTATTCTCTCATTCGTGACTGATAATCTCTTGGATTAATTAAAGCATTAAAATACGTAGGACCGGTTTAACCAGTTGTGGTTAAAGTTTATCCAGCACTTAAGTTATGAATAGATTTTAACAGCAGGAGGTAGAATTTGACCATTAGTACCTGTTCTCCTCAATTAATAAACTACACTTTTTAATGTATACCACATTTTTGATTAGAAATCATTACATAGTATTAAACAAAGTCGCTTCCCGCTGTCTGTATGCTTAGATCTTTAAAACTACGCAATGGATTTTGATTATTTAGTAAATAGAGTGATCCCATAGGAAGGAACTATTTCCAGCACAAGTATCTCCGATTACTTATTGGGAAGACCCGGTGTAATTTATAATTATTGTAAGATTTCATGAATAAAGATATTATTATTATTATAGGTTTATATGTATAATATAGTAGAGGAACACTGATAGTTTTTGCAACCGTGCGAAGCCGGGGCGGTTCGCTAGTATTTAATAAATTTGACTAAGGTAGGGCACAGGTACAGCAGAAAATTTCTTGCTCCAAATCTGGAGTAACCCGATTGGGGAAGTACCTCGATCTTACAGAAGAGTAATACTGCTCTCAAGCAGTGTTGTGTTCCTGTGGTGAGTAAGGTCACCAGCTTGTTCACCAACCTAGTAGTTTAAAAAATATATAGCTATTAATAATTATAAAAAAATTTTTTGGGTTGTCTGGAAGAAATGGCTTAATAGCCATAAGTCCGCCCATTGTACTTCACAGTCTGTAAATTACTTTAAATTTGTTTAATGTTTAAAATGTAGTTGTGGTGTACAATAAAATGAAAATAAATAAAATATCAAAAAAATACTATATAATAAAAAAAATCTGTGTATTGTATTCCATTATCTGTTCAATAGCGTGAGTACAGGCTGTGAGAAAGAGTCTTAATCTGCAGGCTTAATTAAATCATTAAATTGACTTAATGTTTTGGTTGGTCGGCGGTAACGACTTTAATGGTTGTTTTTAAATCTCATAGCATTTTATTGTTGTCAGTATTAATCGTCTCGCTAAATGCTTGGTCGAGGTATTAAGAGTGTTTTTAAAATGCGTGATTCCGTTTTATGACTAGTCTCATTATCAAATTAATGTTTTGGTCTAACGCTTTTACTAAAACGTTTGAGTAGCTGTATTGTTTGTGCTCAGAAAAAAAAAAAAGAAGTTACGCATTATTAGGGATCTCATAAAAATCATCATATCTCGTTCAAATTTAAATGGGGATTTGAAAATTTTTCTGTTTTTTTTCTTTAAATCGTTTAATACGTATGCTTTTTATTAGCTTTATGCAATTATGATTGAACTAAAAATGTGAAAACAGTTTTAAGTATGTATCGATTTTCAATTTTGTTTCGTACAATCTTTGTCCTGAAGTAAAACTTCTGCACAATAGGCCTGCACTGTGTCTTGATATACGAAACGTACCTGGTGTTACGTTGTAACAAGTACAATACTTATTAAATTATAATTATATTTTATTTTAAACCGGAAATATCATATAATTTAATTAAAACTATTTTTTTTAATTCAAACATTACCTTTACATACGGACAAATCGCATAATTAGTTGTTATTATCAAACGGAGTCCGCGCGCGTTAACTAGTGTCAGCACTGATTCCAGTTTCATTACCATTTATGGTAATGGTTGCACGGCAGAAGCGATATTCTTTCGAGAACATTGTACATCGTCCTTCCTCCCCCCCGCGGCTAGTAGCTACTACGTCGTTTTGGCCCTGTGGTCCAGGGATAGTCAAATAATGGGTCGTGTTACGATTTCGTTTCATCGTCATATTCTTGCAGACCACTAGTTCACGAATACTGTTAATACTATGCTATTTCAACCTTTAGGCCGATGGTCCGTATAATCACTTATAAAATGTAATTTTCTCCTTTTGGTGTGTATTAGTTAAAGATAAAAATACAATCGCTTAGTAGATTCATTTCGGTTAGTTTAGCCTTACGATTGTTGCAATTTATTTACAATAGAATGATGAGTGGACAGGGAATTTCATTTCTCCACGCGACCGTACACTTAGTTGTCCCTGGAGTTGAGTAGCAATGCTTTGTTAGAACTCTCCTGATTGGTCAATACGAAAGTTCTAGAATTGGGTGTGGGCAAGCCCCTTCCCCCCGCGACGGATAGCAAATTCATAACGATTATATATAAAGCATTTCTGCCGTACGAAATCATTTTCTGTCGACGCCGCAGTTAATAACTAGTTAAAGTATTTAAGAAAAAGTTGTGTTTATTTTCTGTGAAGTGAAATTTTACGTGCCTTGTTGTAAACCCCCTTGGAAACTGGGGGTTCACCCTGCGGGTTGGCTTCATTATTTCACCCTGCGGGTTGTCGACATCTCCAGTTCACCCTCCGGGTTGATTACAACACTTCACCTGCGGGCTAACCCTACATTTCATCCTGCGGGTTGACGTAATCTCCGTATTGCACCCTGCGGGTTCACTACCGACGCCTGCACATCATCCAACGGGACGAAGTCCGACCTTGCGCTCCACCGTAAGGCGGCGTCAGCGGCCACTGTCTACAGCTGAGGGTCCTTCTACAAGGTCACCGGGACCCGCTACACATTCCGAGTTTCCGACGGCATCGGACAGCCGTAACCGTGCCACGCGTCACCGGATCGGACCGCAATAAGATAAGTCCCCAGTGCACGTCGGTTTATTGTACAAAGTGCCAAAAGAAATTTTCCTGTTGCTTAGGACCTACTCCCTGAGAGTCAATTAATTGAGTATTATTTTTTTTATTGTAATTGTAATTTTTTTTATTAATTAATTTTTACAATATACATTGTAACTTTTAATTGTGTTTTTTATTGTTACCCCGCCGTCAGGCGGACGTAACACTGGCATCACTGGCTATGAGAGAAAGAAAGAAAATGTGTGCTCGCACCTCTCATGCTTCGTTCGTAACGCTCTCGTCACGCATTCACCAGCATACTCCCCAAGTCACGCGTGCTTAAAGAAGTTTTACTTAAAAAATAATGAATTTTCATTTTACATTTGACAAGACAATTTTCTTATTTCCATCTGACCATGATTATTTCTTGATGATGTTATCGTGATAAGTGTGAATCACATCGATGACGTGATGCCTGCATCTGTAAGCAGTTGCGTCCTTGACGGTTTGTTTTCGTAGATGTTTTCATCGTTGCTTCAATTGTTTGGACTGTTGAAATGTTCAATTACATAATTTTTATAAGATTTGAAAGATATAATTATGACGTTATTTATGTTATATATTTTATATTTTTAACCGACTTCCAAAAAAGGAGGAGGTTCTCAATTCGACACGTATGTTTTTTTTTTTTTATGTATGTTAGCTCAGAACTTTTGACTGGGTGGACCGATTTCGATCAATTTTATTTTAATTGAAAGGTGTTGCGTGTCATGTGGTCCCATTTTAATTTAATTGAGATCTGACAAGTACTTTTAGAGTTATATCTAATAATGCGTATTTACGTGACTACTTTTTCGTCGACCTACGTTGTATTATACCGTATAACTTTTTACTCGGTGTACCGATTTCGATGATTCTTACTTTAATCGAAAGCTAATACTTGTCTTGTAGTCTTGTTTAAATTAGATCGAAAACTGATTACAACTTTTTGAGTAATCTTTAATAGCGCGTATTTACTTGACTATTTTTTCGTCTTATTACGTTGTATTACTTGTCGATGTAATTGAAGTCGGTTTTTTTCGTTTGCGAGCAAATACAATTATAATTTTTATGGCTTACTAACTAACTAAATTTATGTACAGCTATACCTCTACCCATAGGCACAGATTAGTAAATAGTAATAGGTAGCATATTTCAACACATTTCACATAATTAGTTGTAATTGTAATGTGTGGTGATTTACTGAGACAATGTTCTATACTTTAGAAATACTTACTTTAGAAATACTTTGCCAGTATACACTTAATAAACAAATACATAGGGATATTTTTGAAATTATACTTCGGTTAGGGAAAAATTATGAGAGTAATTTTTTTTTATGCGCGCGCACACCGTCATGAAAAAAACCGACACCCTGAAGATAGCTAGTCATTAGTCAACGAATAAGAATATAAGAAGTTAGCAACGTGAAGTTAGCTAGCCAATGAAGTATAACTTCTTACCTGCGTGCATAAGTACACACACACACACTTTTTTGTTATAAATATACCTACGGAATGTTTTGATCGGATAAGTTCAAAGGATGGGGAGGCTTAGAATTAAAATGATACTCTTACGCTTTCTAAGCTTCTTTACGTTACTCGAATGTAAGCTTAAAACATAAATAATTATACAGTATTATAACACGTATTTCGAGATATTGTGGTAAAAAATGTAATCGTAAACGTCTAATAAACCACTTATAGTCTTGTAATAAAAGTTTTAAAGATTAAAATTATTAGTATTTAGAGTAATACCTTTTTGTAAGTCGATAATATAGCGCTGAGAAGATAATAAACACATTTTATGTAATTTAGTAGTGTGTAGAGTGTAATTTAGTAGTTGCAAAAGCAAAAAAAAAACGATCACAATTCAGCCTGTAACATCTAATACTGATGTTCATAATTGAATGAGGCCTAGTTTGTTCGCCGCATTCAAAGTTTAGACGCCGCGTTGGCGCAGCGGTCACAGCACTGGATTGCGATTGGCTGTTGCGCGGGCGGTTGCGGGTTCGATCCCCGCACACGACATTTGTATCTGCCATACAGATGTTTGCCGTGGTCTGGGTGTTTGTGCAGTCCTTGTGGGTCACCCCACCGTGCCTCGGAGAGCACGTTAAGCCGTCGGTCCCGGTTGTTATCATGTACACCTGATAGCGATCGTTACTCATAGTAGGGAATATATACGCCAACCCGCATTGGAGCAGCGTGGTGGATTAAGCTCCGCTCCTTCTCCTACATGGGAAAGAGGCCTATGCCCAACAGTGGGATATTACAGGCTGAATCGTGATTCAAAGTGAATTTACATTTATTTACCAACGAGAGTTATGAATGTCTGTTTGTGTTAATGCTATGATTAGGCGCGAACTTATACTGTGTAACTTGTGTAAGAGTCGGAAATAGATGTGGGCATCAGCTGCGTCATTTCCTGCGTTAGAACTATTCTTTAGGTGATTCGTTGGCTACACGTGGTAACACGTCTATTTCCTTGCGAAAATGAAGGTTTTGAGAGTTACGTAGATCAGTGTTCCGCAAACTTTTTGTGTTCAAGGTACACTTACGAAAAGGAAAATATTGTGGAGGTACACCACAAATAAAAAATCATTTTCTAAGTAAGAACATTAATTTATTAATCATCGAAACAATATTTATTATTAATCAACAAACGAATTTTTTTTCCTAGGCACACCAATTAACGACCACGGCACACCAGTGTGCCGCGGTACACCCTTTGCGGAACACTGACGTAGATAATTTTCTAAAACTTCCAAAAAAGGAGGAGGTTCTCAATACGGCTATATTTTTTTTTGTAACGTCATTACTTTTTACTCGGGTGTGATCTGTGACTCGGTGTAACGATTTTGATGTTTGTTTTTGCATTCGAAAGCTAACACTTGTTGTGTAGTCCTAGTATCAAACATTATTGGATAAACTTTTAGATTTTGGGTCAAATGAAAACAAGAGATTCTCATGTGAAATAATAAGGATAACTTCTAATTTCTATACATTTTTAAAGTAGAATAAAATTATGCGTTCTCCAGATATTTGCTATGAGATATCTCTTTAGGCCGACTATTTTGTGAACTATTTTGGGCAACCTCATAATGTTACTAAATATTATTTTATTTATAAAACTTTTTTATCGTACTAATGTTGACTGGTACACAAACGTGATATGCAAATAATTCTAGTTACTCTATGTTTAGAATATGGAGCAAATGTCACGAATTCTTCCATAAGTCTACTTAATTGTAAACCAGTAAAGGCTGGACGTCCTCGAGGGGTCCTGTTTAGGAGCAGCGAGCACGTGCCGTCCATGTGTTGACACGCTTTCTACTGCACGTAATGAAGGTCACGTTCTGTCTGCTCAGGTGGACGTGTGGCCATCGTCGCCCAATTTGAAACTGTATTGTAAAAATGTCAAATTTATTTGGAGTAATGGGTGGCAAGATATTGGTGTTTTCAGATATATTTGACAAGGTTGATTTTTGATCTATTGTTTTGAGTACTTTTTTTTTGTTATTAAATTGGGTTACTTTATTCAAGCCAAACGTACTTTTGAACCGTCACTTTACAAATTACAATTATACTCGTTTTCAATAAAAAATAATTGGACCGATTTGAAATGTAGAATGTAGATACTGAAGAGAAGAATCGGTAAAAACTTCGGAGTTTAACCTTTTTTTTTGGTTTAATTGTTATATTAAGTCTTTATTATTATTAAGTTTATTTTATTAAGTCATTATTTTGTAAAAAAAAAATCACCTTTTCACATTTTTATAAAGATTACACTTCTAATAATTGCAGTAATAATAACTTTAAGTTGTTACTCTATTATGTAAACAAATGTACAGGTGTAATATATCTTATTTATATTGTCTAATATATGTATATTGTTTTCATACATAAACTTCAAGCTTACGAATTCACCCGCATGACAAATCGGTGAGTACCTAGGTTTCAAAAAATTATTGTTCTAGTTTAAAAGTTATCGCGCTTTGCATGCTTAGACTAGTCAGCCGTTCATGTTTTATTCATTACGTATACTGGTTTAAGGTTCTGTGATCTATATTTTTTCTCATATAGATGACTCATATCTAAATATATGCGAAGATAACAAATCAATATTAACAGCACTTGTATTATCAGTGTCGCTTCTAATCTTGCTGTCGATAATATTCTTGAAATTCTAGATAAAATGTGAAATTGGAAAAATTTATCAAATAAGGTTATAAACCATACATTTGGTACAAATATTATTGGAAGAGATCGCTGTTGTAGTAATTAAGCGACCATTTTTGTATCTTTTCGTAACCGACTTCAAAAAAAAAAGGAATAAGGAGGAGGAAGTTGATAACGCGTGTTTAACTGACTATTTTTTCTTCTTCTACCTACGTTGAAGTAGTTATTACCAAAGAATATACTACTCTCTACCGAGAGGTTATTACTGATTTGTAATTGAAGTCGTTTTTTTTTTCGTTTGCGAGCAAACACAATTATATTTTTGTTCCTGTTCTAAATTTGTTTTGGTGTGCAATAAATACTCGTAGTAGGTAGATATACTTCTCCTACATAAAGAAAGAGGCTTATGCCCAGCAGTAAGATAATACAGGCTGAAACAAATTAAAAAAGTATATAAATAGTAAATACTTTTTCAGTATTAATTTTAAATTTTAAATGATTGACGATGGTGAATTACGACAACATTTTAATGTTTTTGCTTTTATTTCGAAAACACGAAGTTAAGTACGAAATAAAAGAACATTGAATATAATTAGAAATGACATAAATGTATCTCAATTCTCAAGTATGAATCACTTTGAACGATGTTCTTTTATGATTCATCGGTGTTAGCATTGCTATAACAGATTACTAAGTCACAACATAACATTTGAAAATGTTTTATATAATGACTTACGAAAAGTGACACCACCTAGCATAATAATTTAGTTGAAAGTAAAAGTTTTCCCACATTCATTAACTTTTTGAACTTTTACTTATATATAACCATATTATATTCATATTGAATCTAGGTATCTATTAATAGTGATCAACAGAAGTGTGGTGACGTATCAAATTGATTAAAATAGCATCCTAATATATACGTAATATTATAAATCAACGTTAATAAAAATGAATCCATATAAAACGAGTCACTAATGTATATAACCTCTCGACGTAGTTGATCTTGAACTAAAAACCGGACAGAGAGGCGCGTGGGCAAGTTGACGTCACCGGCGAAACTTTTGAACTTGACAATCGAGAACTATATATTATACTAATTCAAAATGTTCAATCTAGTTCTCTCTACCCCGCTATATGACATTTTTTCATGAGCAGTCTAACTGAGACACAGCAGGAAATATCCTGCTCAAAATCTGAAGCAGCCCGACTGGGGTAGTACTTTGACCTTACAGAAGACCACAGCTCTAAATAATACTTCCTTCAAGCATTATTGATCCTGTGGTAAGGTGACCAGAGCTCCTGGATTGGGATAGAGTCGGCAACGCGCTTGCGATGCTTCTGGTTTTGCAAGCGTCTATAAGCTACGGAAATCGCTTACCATCAGGTGACCCGTACGCTTGTTTGCCGACCTAGTTATGGAAAAACAATTTTAACCTATTAAACCTTTGCCATTAACCATACATATAATTTTCTCCATATTCTTTTTTTAGTGCGATAAAGTATTTGGATTTTTATGTTAGTATCAATAAGGCCTAAAACGCAATAGCACAAGGCCCTTAATGCATTTCTTATAAAAAATGCATATGCTAATCAGAACGTGAAGTTATGACAGACCTATTTTCCGTTATGCTAATCATTGACTTTTGAAAGAAAGCCTCAGGCAATTGTGTCTTTGATTATGTAATGCTAAGAAAAAGATAGTAGTTTATTGTAAACAGTTGTGAAAATAAACCGCATCATTAGATTACACTCAGTTCTTTTTAATAAAATGAAGATAGTTTTATAGCAGCTTTAATAAATCTTTACTTATTATAAAAACATAACAGCTCCTGTACTGTACATTGAAGGCTTTTTAACGTTTTTTTTTTATTTTCTCTGTTTAGTCCAAACTAAAAAAAGTGTTTAGATTAAAACTGTCTTCTTTCGACTTTTGTCTTGTCCTCTCGACTGTACCTTGGCCGTGTATTCGAATGTTCTTGTTCTTCGAAACTATTGAATGGGTTTGAATGAAACTTGAAATGATTTGAGTTCTAGTAAGAAGGTAGCATTCCACCTGGTAGTATACCAGGTGGGATGCTTTTTATTCTGTCATTAAATATGTTTCTCTTGGGGATGAAAGTCAAAATATTTTTTCACAAAAAAGGTATAGGAATGTTATGGAACTCAGTAACCGCAACCACGTCTTAGCTTTACTAAGCAATCACAGGACTGACGATCTGTCGACTATCTTGCCTAATAAATCCCCTATAGATAAGGGCAAAGAATAGACGATTGAAAAGGTACGGGAAATTTAGAGCCAAAACGAAACAGAAAAAAAAATCTATCGATATATATAATATTATTCAAGAAACAGCACTGGTTTATATTTTAAGTAAAAAGGTCTCTAATATTATGTCATCCACTATCTAACACACTCCATTAATACCCATCCAGACTATATAATTAAAATCTACACTGCATTCCCTGAAGTATAATGGGTAGTATATTGCAGTACTAAAACAATATACTTACGCAGTTAGTATTTAGGTCGACTCCTGACGCACGATCCGGGATTCCAACCGCTAGCTTGCCGTTTTAATGATGCATGCTGCATTTCTTACGCGTCTACCGGATTCCTGTTCAAAATTATTCGGATTAGGTTCTGATTCTTTCATTTGGATTTTTTTTTGGAGTTTACTCCTTAAGAATTGATTTTCATATAAGGCCCCAGGTATGAAAGAAATATGAGGAGTAAAATCTACTGAACGAATGATCTCGTTACGTTTTTGTGGGCTATCTATCGGAACCTAATCGGGTTATTGTGCCAATGGCGCTATTTGATTTGTTTATTTACTATTTGATATGGCATTTATCTTTTCCTTAGAATAGTAAGCCTTTTTTTGCCTAAATAGACAGTCGATCTGAAGGAGTAAACTCCACTCGTGCGTCGGAACTGACACAGACATTTTTAGGTCTGTTTTAGTAGCTGCTTCCTCTAAAGGAAGATACGAATGTGTTTTTTTATGTGTGTTACCTAATAAATATTTATTGGGTGGACCGATTTAGATAATTCTTCTTTTATTTGTAAATCAATAAAATTAGCGAGATGAGACGAATAGTTTCAGTGTTATCTCTAAAAATGTGTATTCTACAATGTAAATTGAAGATTGTTATTGTTTGAGAACAACCAATTATTATTGTATGTAATTTGTGAATTATTTTATGAGGAAACTTCATTCATTTAGGTAGGGCACTACAGGAAATTTCCTGCTCAAAATATGGAGCAGCCCGACTGGGATAGTACCTCGACCTTACAGAAGACCACAGCTAAATAATACTGTTTTCAAGCAGTATTGTGTTCCTGTTGGTGAGTAAGGTGATCAGAGCTCCTGGGGGTGATTGGGGATAGGATCGGCAACGCGCTTGCGATACTTCTGGTGTTGCAGGCGTCTATAGGCTACGGTCTTACCATCAGGTGAGCCGTACGCTTGTTTGCCGACCTAATTAAGTACATAAAAAAAATAATTAATTATTACTTAAAGAATAAATAAAACACTAAAAGCCTATTCAATAGAAATGTTACATTGATATATACGGTAGAGATAAAGTACATGAATAGTAAATGAAAAGTTAAGTAAGACCGACTCTAAAGTAATTTTATATGGAATATTTAACGTTAAGCGCTTCTGCTATTAAGGTTAGTTCGTGTCTTTATGATTTATGCTCTTCGATGCTCCGTGTGCTGACATGCAAGTCGAGCTTCGGTCAACGAACCCGAGGTTATGAATTTTGGCACACGAGAAATAAAAGTGACGAGAAACTGTTCAATGTTGCTTTTGTTTAATGGCTTTTATAGTCGCGACGAATTGGTACTCGTATTACAATCACTAAAATATATATATAAATAAACGGCTAAAATAGTCGTTTATTTATAGACTTTAGTTCTTTTAGTGTGTATGGTCAATTATTTTTTGTAATTTTGTTGATCATTATTAAGATTATTACTTATGTTATTGTTTTAGCGGTTTTTTTTTGTTACAATAAATTTGATATACAAAAAGACTTAGTTTTAGCATGATAATGGGATATATCAGGTTTAAATTTTGGTAAGAAAAAAAAGATTTTGTTATTTGTATTGTTAGAAGTTTGACGTAAACAATACTCATTATTATACATATATCATATTATTAACTTATACATACATACATACATAGTAATGTTACAATACAATGTAATAAACTTTGAAATCTGAGTATAAAATTATTCAGGACTTTCATTTGCTAGCGACTTATTAATACGTTATAGATTTCATGTTTAGATTTTGAATCGGAATAAAAAAAAATGAAATTTGACTTCCAAGAACGGATTTGAAATGTAATTTATAATTTTATAATACGGGAAAAAATATAAAAGAAAGAGCCAAAAATTTCTTCAAGTACTTAATTATTAATAGGTAGGGATCCCTAGTACATATTTTTCACCTGATCAGTATCAAGCTAATTTTCCGGGAGTAGCTTTATTTTGATGAGACGAACAAAAAGTTCCTCTTTGAAAACTCTCGATTGTGGTAGATAATAGAGTTAGCAGGAGATAGAGCAGCAGTGAGCGTAGGACCGGAATAATGTACCACGCAATTTGGAGGACAATATTACCATCAAATTATATAAATATTAATTAACTAAAAGAAAAAATAAATCAGCTGGTTAGTAGATTTTTTTTTCTCATTTTTTTTTTCTTTTAGTTAGTTAATATTTATATAATTTGATGGTAGTATTGTCCTCCAAATTGCGTGGTACGTTATCCCGGTCCTACGCTCACTGCTGCTCTATCTCCTGCTAACTCTATTATCTACCACAATCGAGAGTTTTCGAAGAGGAGTTTTTTGTTCGTCTCATCAAAATGAACTCTACTCCCGGAAAAATAGCTTGATACTAATCAGGTGAAAAATATGTACTAGGGATCCCGTACTATAATTACTATTGCTTTTATAAAAACGCCTGTTATTCGTTATAATTTAATATCGTTCGTGGAAATAGACCTTATAGCTTTTTTATGTGTAGATAATTAAATATTAAAACTCATTTTTAAATACAGAATTTCTTATTAAAAATTTCTAACCATTATGCATATTGTTCCAGATTCCAAAATAACAAAATCTACACATACATAGGCGAGGTGTTGGTCTCCGTCAATCCCTACAAGACCCTCGACATCTATGGACAGCAGCACATGGCGCAGTACAGGGGGAGGGAGATGTTCGAGGTGCCCCCACACGTGTACGCAGTTGCCGATGCCTGCCAGAGAGTACTTCGACAACAGGTAAGGATAAGTACGAAATAAAAAATTGATATTGAGTTTTAACTGAGGTAGGGCACAGCAGGAAATTTCCTGCTCAAAATATGGAGCAGCCCGACTGGGTTAGGTTACCTCGACCTTACAGAAGATTACTGCTAAATAACACTGTTTTCAAGTAGTGTTGTGTTCCTGCTGGTGAGTAAGGTGACCAGAGCTCCTGGGAGTAACTGGGGATGGGGTCGGCAACGCGCTTGCGATGCTTCTGGCGTTGCTGACGTCCATTACCTCCGGTAATCGCTTACAATCAGGTGAGCCGTACACTTGTTTGCCGATCTAGTTACATGAAAAAAAAATCATTATTTAAAATTTCAATGTATTTTGATTTAGACTGTAACTTGTGTGTAACTTCGCACTTCTGGGCATAAGCTTCTTTTTCCATTTAGGAACTTTGTCCACAACGCTGCTCCACTGCCGGTTGGCGGATATATTCCATACTATGAGTAACGATCGCTATCAGGCGTTTTATGATAACAATCGGGACCGACAGCTTAATGTGCTCGTACTATGTACTTTTATGTTTTGTAATCTATCTAAATATACTAATATTATAAAGCTGAATAGTTTATTTGTTTAAATGCGCTAATTTTGGATCGAATTGAAAAAATATTTTTGTGTTGGGTGGCCCATTTATCGAAGAAGGCAGTAGCCTATTTTTTCCTGAAATTGAGCCGTCTAAAACCGCATGGCAGAGCTAGTAGACACATACGTTACAAAGTAATGGTATTCCGAATAGTATGGTAACATGTAGTGATATATGGTACGCACCATATATGCACTTTGTTATTGTCTATTCTTCAGTTCAGTTTTAGGTGTGTTGTCGCATTGTTGTACAAAATAAAGAATAGTACACATTTAGATTGAACCTAAAAATAACTTTTAGTTAAAGAACACACCAATAAGTTAATTCGTATAAAATTAAAACAGTAAGAAAATGCCTAAATATACCTATTCATTCTCTCAATTAATAATGCTCAAAAAACATGTATAGATATATCAAATGTATAGTAAACTATAGTGGATAATAGAACCTCCTTTTGTAAGTCGGCTAAAATACTTACAAATACACATTAATTAGATCTAACTTTATTATATGTTAGAGATACTAAGTTTTCTCCGTATAAAAAATATATTATTTACCTAAATTAGCATATCATTTTCTTAAATTAAGATTTAATCTCTAAGTTAACGATTTGGACCTCTGTCAAATAGAGTGCGTTTAACGCACGTAAAACTATTTATAATAGCAATGCCGCGATGAAACGCAGTATTTTCTTCCATTCTACGATTTCAAAAAGAACTTTAATAAGTTTTGACGCTCTTGTACATTACTTTTGAGTTAGGGCACAACAAGAAATATCTTGTTCAAAATCTAGAACAGCCTGAACAGGGGAACCTTAACCTTACAGAAAATCATAGTAAAACAATACTGCTTTCAAGAATTGTTGTGTTCTTGTAGTGAGCAAGGTAGCTAGAGCACTTGGCAGAAGGAGAGTTACTCCTATATTTTTTATTTTTTATTTTTATTTTGGAAACAAACCGTAGTATGATAATATACAGAATGACAAACAAAATAGTATTACTCAACCTAAAACAGTTTCTGATATTACAATAGAACATATTATAACAAAGAAGAAGAGATGCTTAATATTAATAGTTCCATAATTATATTATATGTCCGATGCTATATAGGCTGCGGTAACCTCTTAACATAAGCCGGATCGAACAATAGTTTATTAATCTAGTGGCATAAAAATCACTAAATACGCGCCCAATTTAACAAATAGCTTAACATTCGATTTTTGAACGTAAACGCTTTTGCCGTATTGTCGAAGTCTGCCGTCCTGTAATGAATGCCCAATGTTAAGTGCCCATTGTATTATTGGCTCGAGTCCACTGACCGATTGCCTTTAAAGTAAAGTACTTTAAATATAGGAGCGTATTATCATCGCTTCGGACCACCTGGGTGTCGTAAAGATTTTAATGGCTGTTATCCTTAGCGTTATCATCAAGCTAAGCTTTTTTTATGTTACTAAGTCGACAAACAAGCGTACGGCTCACCTGATGGTAAGACCGTAGCCTATAGACGCCTGCAACACCAGAAGCATCGCAAGCGCGTTGCCGACCCTATCCCCAATCCCCCCCAGGAGCTCTGGTCACCTTACTCACCAACAGGAAAACAATACTGCTTGAAAATAGTATTATTTAGCTGTGGTCTTCTGTAAGGTCGTGGTACTACCCCAGTCGGGCTGCTCTATATTTTGAGCAGGAAATTTCCTGCTGTGCCCTACCTCAGCTGTAATGTATACATTGCTGATGTGCTCAAACTACAAATGGAAATAAACTTTATTAAAAATAAGCGGTACGAAAAGTAAATTCTGTAATAAGCTAGCAAAAAAAACGAACACGATATGGTATGTTACTCTAAAATAAAAACTAAATAATCCAATTAACTTTATCATCGAAGTAATCTTCAAACAAACTAATCTAATTTATGTTGAGTAACTTTGTTTTTATTTATTTATTACTAGCGACCCGCCCCGGCTTCGCACGGTTGCAATGCTGAAACTAAATACTATCTACAATAAAAGATACGCTAGAAACCTCTAAAATTACCATTGTTCTTCTACTATAATATGCATGTATTATACATAAAAACCTTCCTCTTGAATCACTCTATCTACTTAAGAAAACCGCATCAAAATCCGTTGCGTAGTTTTAAAAATTTAAGCATACATACAGACAGACAGCGGGAAGCGACTTTGTTTTATAATATGTAGTGAAGTAACGATTTTTTTTTTATTTTATTAAGTAGGTAACGATTTTTTTTATTTAATTAAGTAACGAATTCTCTATTTTTGTTAAAATGCACTTAGTATAAAGTATATTTATAATTCAATGCGAATGTATTAGTCGTATATCATGGTGTCGTGTTTTTAAAGGTTTCATTTCGCATGATAGCCATCGATTTTGATAAATGGTGGTCAACCCTAGTGTAGGCTTTAATATTTTTAATTGGAAAATCAAGTAAATTGTACTTTTTATACATAACATATCAAACTAAATATTTAACTGAGGTAGGACACAGCAGAAAATATCCTGCTCAAAATTTGAAGCAGCCCGACTGAATAAGTACCTCAAACTTACAGAAGATCACAACTAAATAATACTGCTTTCAAGCAGTGTTGTGCTCCTGTGGTGGGTAAGGTGACCAGAGGGGCATAAGCTACAGTATCGCTTACCATCAGGTGAGCCGTACGCTGTATAAAAGAAAAATAATCAAACACAAAACGTTGATGCATTATAAAATTGTGTAAGTTATCGTAACATATTAACATAATCCCATTTAGTTTTAATTAACTACATCGAAACAGGAAAACGATAAACACATTTATGTTTCCTAAAAGATAAGTATTGTTGATATTTATAAAATTAACGTGAGACAAAACTCAATAATCAAATACGAAATGGTTGGTACAAACGGTACAGCCTAAAGGGACTATAAATCTGTTATAGCCTTTTGTGTGAGCGGCATGAGTGAAAAATAAAAGGAAAAAGCTATTCTATTTTGGCGCTGCAAGACTTGGATCGTAAAAATTTAAAGGTACCTATAGTTTGAGGAGGTAAATAAATTATAGCAGATAGGTACTTTATTTTTGAAAGCTCTGAAGTAACATAGATAGCTGGACAAAGTCCTCTTTCTCCACATAGGAGAAGGGATTGGAGTTTAATGCACTAACGCTGCTCCACTGTGGCTTGGTGGATAATTTCCTTATAACAAGCAATGTTTTGCTGTCAAGTGTCTATAATAACAACGGGACTAAAAATTAAATTTATTTACCGGGTGACATAGAAAAGGCTTACAAAAGATATACGCCCATGCCAGAAACAATTATTTCTACGTATAGAAATATCTGCCTTGAATGGGAATCAATCCCGTAACCGCCGTCGTCAAAACGGATGTCAACGTAGATACGTACGTACAGCTAATCCTATAAACGATACGAACTCACGAAGCCGGAAACTAGGTGTTATAAGCTCGTATTTACTTCGTCTATTAATGTAATTTTTATCTCTTTCACTTGGACACGGACGGCTTTTTAGAACTATAAAAATGTATTAATGTCGCTGGCATTATCACATAAGTTATGATGCTATAAAACTATCTATAGTTAAAACTCGAGCTGTACCAATATCTGAACTATGAAGAACTAAAGATTTTGTCAGAGGTATCGCTTATGTTGATAATCTTATGACTTAGTATTTTGTTTATTTTTTTATTTAAAGCTATGTATTTGTGGTAAACTAATTATGTGTACTTGACAAAATATTATTTACGTCTCTATTTACATAACGAGGTAGTTCGTTAATATATTAATGTCAGAAATAATAAAAGATCCTAAATATATCCTTGTGGAACTCACAATATTCTAAAATGTATTCTCATAATGCAATAAAAATTGTATGAACATGTGTGCCTGCTATGGTTTACCTTGTCTTGATGTTAACTAAATAGCATTAAGCAGCATAAAACTGCTTGGTTTTAAATGTTATTAGTAATGCATGTAATTGTTATCTATACTAATATTATAAAGAGGTAAAGTTTATAACTTTGTTTGTATATACGGGGTAATCTTCGCAAATACTGATCCGATCATGAAAATTCTTTCGCTAACAGAAAGCTACACTATTCAGGAGTGACAAGATAAAAGGAAAAAGATAAAAATATATAAAGATTTTAAATCAGCAGGATTTGAACCTGCGTCCTCTGACGTGCCGTGTCAACAATTCAATCTAATCAAGCATTATTATTTGCCTTAGAAATTAATTGGTGATTTTAAAACATTTATATAAATTTATCTTATTTGCTGAAAATAGTGAGTGTATTGGAACATATCAAATTTCAGCGTACCCTTCTTATGTGAAATCTATACTTAATATAATAAAGCTGAAGAGTTTGTTTGATTGTTTGTTTGTTTGTTTGTTTGTTTGAACGCGCTAATCTCAGGATCTACTGGTCCGATTTGAAAAATTCTTTCAGTGTTAGATAGCCCATTTATCGAGGAAGGCTATAGGCTATGTATCATCACGCTAAGACCAATAGGAGCGGAGTTCACGCCGACGAAGTCGCGCGCAGAAGCTAGTTGATTATAACGCCCAACGAAGTGGGCACGGGTCGGCTAGTTTATTTGATAAATAAAGTGAAGAAGAGAAAAGATTAATTATATTTATTTATTAGATTCGACTTTTTGACGTTAGTCTTTTATGGTTGCAACAAATTTGCAATATTTTATATAACATTTTTATGATGATTTCTCAAGACAGGAAATAACCCATTAGATAAATACAAATGAGGGCCTATGTCACACATTGCTAAATAATATTGACTTACTGACATACCTCACTGATGACTATAACTAATACCCATTTACCGACGTAGGTGTTCATCAAACAAAGTTGAGTACTAAATTTCTTGACTATATTTTCTAGTTTTGTAACTTAGACGAAAATGATTTTAAACAAAAATGTATTGATTCTGACTGGATCATTTCGTATTTTAAAAATGTATGATAAGATCCAATTGTGTCTCATCATATTTAAAAAAAAAGTGTGTGTGTACTTGTACGCACGTAAGAAGTTATATTTCATTGGCTAGCTAACTTCACGTTGTTAACTTCATCTTCGTTGACTTCGTAGCTAACTTCAGCGTGTCGGTTTTTTGTGACGGTGTGCACGCGCATCGTAAAAAATTACTCTCATCATTTTGCCCTAACGCGCCAAAAGAAGTATACTTAACTTCAATAATATATTTCTATTCATTTATAAATTATGTATGTATATAACTGTAGCTGAGTATTATGTTTGTTAGTTTAAAAGTATAATAAAATAAGAACTAATTAATTTTTAAGCAGCAGTCATTTTAATTATTAAATTAGGCACGGGCGGCTATATTTTTAAAATAATTAACTTTTTAACGATTAGGTACTGTTTTAGATGAAATATTTAATTCGTTACTTATGTACTACTTACTATGCGTGCATTACGTATTTAATGCAAAATTGATAATGAATATTACCTTTTTTTACTTGTTATTTAGTTTGTTTAATTTATTTTATTATTGACATATAACAAGGGAATTCGTTATCGTTTGTAATAATTTTCATGAATGAACATCCACCAACCCGCAGTGGAGCAGCGTCGTGGATTAAGCTCCGATCGTTCTCTTGCATGGTGATAGAGGCCAACGCCCAGCAGTGGGATGCGACAGGCTGAACCGTGAAACTTACAATTGTTTTTATTGTTCCAGGGCAGAGATACTTGCGTACTCATATCAGGCGAATCCGGTGCGGGGAAAACGGAAGCATCCAAATTTATTATGAAGTACATCGCAGCGAACACTATGCAGGTGCACAGGGAATATATAGACAGGTGATTGTTTTATATCAAACTAGCTCTGCTTCGCGATTTTTCTCGTGTCTTTAACTTTTTTAGACTTAGACACTAGCGGTTTTCAAACATAGTCTATTTTTTTTTAAATATAATATAACGAGTACATACCACGATATAGATTGTGATGATTGTTGTCGATATTTCGGACCAGTTACATGGTCCGTGGTCACGACGAGACCTACCTATGTAAAAAAGGTAGGTTTTCTCCTGTCATTTCCGATCGAGTGGTAATATCGGGATAAAAAGTAGCTTGTGTGCTATTCTCGATATCCAGCTATCTACCTACTAAGTTTCATTACAATCAGTTCAGTGGGTTTAATTTGAAATAGTAGTAAGCAACAAGCAAGTCATATCCATGCATTATCACAAATTTTCACATTTATAACATCAGTAGGAATGGAATTATTATCTATACCTACTAATATTATAAAGCTGAAGAGTTTGTTTGTTTGTTTGCTTGAACGCGTTAATCTCAGGAACTACTGGTCCGATTTGAAAAATTCTTTCAGTGTTAGATAGCCCATTTATCGAGGAAGGCTAAAGGCTATATATCATTACGCTAAGACTAACAGGAGCGGAGTCCACGTGGATGAAGTCGTGGGGAGAAGCTAGTCAATAATAATAATAAGAGATATTG
This sequence comes from Melitaea athalia, assembly GCA_905220545.2. NCBI lineage: Eukaryota > Metazoa > Arthropoda > Insecta > Lepidoptera > Nymphalidae > Melitaea > Melitaea athalia. The sequence goes on along the minus strand of HG992183.1, from coordinate 2,602,113 downwards.
ATATCATATTGTATATTATCTTTTTAAGCACTCATATCAGCCGATGCAGTGGCATATATTTTTCTAAAATTATTTTTCGGTCTGTCTACTGGAATAATAAGCGTAACTGTTCTACGATTTTCTGGTATTTAGAGGCCTATAGAGAACTGTCTTTAAAATTCATAAACATTTGCTTTAAGGGTATCTTCACATTAAAGTGCTGTAAAAAAGGTAGGTTAACTGAGGTAGGGCACAGCTGGAAATTTCCTGCTCATAAAATGGAGCTGCCCGACTGGGGTAGTACCTCGACCTTACAGAAGACCACAGCTAAATAATACTGCTTTCAAGCAGTGTTGTGTTCCTGTTGGTGAGTAAGGTGACCAGAGCTCCTGGGGGGGAATTGGGGACAGGGTCGGCAACGCGCTTCTGGTGTTGCAGACGTCTACAGGCTACGGTATTTGCTTACCATCAGGTGAGCCGTACGCTTGTTTGCCGACTTAGTTATATATAAAAAAAGTATAATTAGCTGCTGTATATTTTCTATCAATCGATATCCACTCAAATCTTGATGATGTTCGTACTGTACTGTTACAAATTGACACCATTTAAGCAACCGCATTAGTGCACATTAACCTTGCAAACAGATAAACATAACGCCGATATGTAAACGTGGTCCACACATTAATGTATTGTTTTATTTTATGCATTTCTTTTATTGATATTTTTATTGGATCATAAAAATTATTGATATTCTATCAGTGTTATAAGTTAGGTAGCTAACTGACCTTGAGTACTTTTATGTAATTTAAGTCTAAATGACGGACTTTTTAAATCGATTTTAACGCTTATTGTTGTCTCAAGTTCCTACCGACATCGCATTTTGACGGGTTTAATATATTTCAAACCCGCTTCATCCGCTACTTCGCTATTAGTTCAAAATGGCGGACCAATCTTCAATTTCTGGTTTAATAAAGAAGATGTCTTTTACTCACCTAATACACGTTTTGATATTTTATGTATGATATTGCTTGTTCGTGATAAGAAGTGATCAAATCAAATCCGCATTTATTTATTTATACTTTATTGTAAACCACAACTACATTTTTAACATTAAACCATTCAGCCATTTCTTCCAGACAACCCAAATAGTTTATTCTTCTTATCAAGTGTATTGAAAACTACTAATTAAGACAACATTATCTGTTCATTTTATTACAGAGTCAAAAATGTTCTCATCCAATCTAATTCCATTTTGGAGACATTCGGAAACGCGAAGACAAATCGTAACGACAATTCCTCAAGATTTGGCAAATATATGGATATTCACTTCGACTATAAAGGAGATCCTGTCGGGGGTCATATCAGCAATTATCTTCTGGAGAAAAGTCGAGTGGTCAACCTCCAACCCGGAGAGAGGAACTTCCATGCCTTCTATCAGGTATGCCATTTTTTCTTCTTCACGTGGTCTTTTTGAATTTTGCACATTTCACCATAAATAGAAATACTGTTAATGTGTATTAGGTTTCATTTTACTACTACTACTATAATGTAAATTATATAACACATACAGGTTGGATACATGCGTCAATAAATTACTAGACAGACATCGAAATCCATATTCCAAAATTATAAACCTAAACCAACCAAACCAAATTATATAAATGATTTAATGATGTCTGAAAGAAATGGTATGTACTGTATGTTGTTTAGCAGGGCCGGATTTAGAGGTTTGGAGGCCCCGGGGTAATAAAGGAGTGGAGGCCCCTTGGCGCCAAATTATGGTGTGGAGGCCTCAGGGCAACAAAGGAGTAGAGGCCCCTTGGCACCAAATTATTTTCCAAATAAAATGGACAAAATTTTTAAAAGGTGAAACGCGAAAAAAATGTTATTTACTAGTCAGAATTTGATTTTTTTCCGAAGTCTCTATTGTCGGGGCCCTGGGCAGTAGCCCCGGTTGCCCTCCTCTAAATCCGGCACTGTTGTTTAGTTTAATGCCTAAGAAGCATTAGCGTTATCATTTATCAACAATAAGCAGATTCTGTTAATGATTACAATCGAGAGAAAACAATAAACGTATTACGTAAACCGTCTCTATAAACATTGAATAAGATTAAATTATTATTGTTCAGCATATCAGATCTAGTTCAACGTAACCGTGTCAATATTATTGTATAAATTGTTTGTTTACATCTCATCCGATCTTAGAATCACTAGACCAAAGTAATGAGAAAATAAAATAAACGCTTTACACTCATCAGTCTGGAGACATAATACAAAACACAAACGTCCAGACTACACATACATCTGTTTGGCCAATACAAATGTTTGTCATGTGCGGGAATCGAACCCCTAAATGCAATAGCCAGTGTAGTGACCGTTGCGCCAACGCGGTGTAATGAAAACATTATCGTTTGGTAGAGGGACTTTTGCAACAATATTAAATTTAGGTACCCTCAACTCTCTAATGGTAATAGTATACGCTTGAGATCTAGTGGATTACTCTGTTAGATTGTCTTCACTTATAACATACAAATTAGTTTTTACATAAATATTATTATCTCTGCATAAGTTTTTACTTCTAAGAATTATAAGGATGTGATCGATTATTTTTAAATTGTAGTGGACAAAGCTACAATCTATATATGTATATAAAAGAGATTTCCACCCATTGACTCATCACGATATCTCTGGAACCCAGCCCCGGATCTTCAATTTTTTTTAGGCGGGGCAAAAACTGAAAAATGCCGCCCCCGCCCACTTATATTTATTTTATTTTTACCTTTATCATGCTTATAATTTCAGCTATTTGATTGAAATTTGGACATAGCCTACATAGGCCTTTCGGAAATAATGCATCCATCGCTGTTCTTTCTGCGTTAAACCTATTTATTTACAATACATAGGTACATAGACATAAACGTGTAGGATATATATTTTATAAACAGCATAGGATAGGATTTAAAATAAAAATATGTATAATAAAAATAAAAATCAAATATATTATTGCATTTGTGAATTGAAATTACAATTTTACTCTTTTGCACTCTTTGTACTCTCTCTTTCGCACGCACGGTAACCAGACGCGTGCTGCCGCGATCTGCGATTTCTGCGGGCGAGCGGGCGCGTATTTTTAACCCCCGACGCAAAAAGAGGGATGTTATACGTTTGACGTGTCTGTCTGTCTGTGTCTGTCTGTCTGTCTGTCTGTGGCACCGTAGCTCGCGAACGGAGGACGCGATTTCAATTTAGTTTTTTTTTGTATGAAAGGTAAGTTACGGGCGAGTGTTCTTAGACGCATGTTTGATGAAAATCGGTTGAGTCCTGAAAAAAATCTGGGGGTAAAACCGAGGAAAATACCCAATATCTGCAATTACATGTGGTGGGGAGAAAATGAGGATGGAAATCCGAATGTCAGCAAATTTATCCAAGTAGGGTTGCAAATGAAATAGCATCGCATGCACTTTACAAAATTAATAATAAAAATAAATGAATGAAAGTATAAAATAAAAATTAATTTAAAAACAAAAAAAAACCGACACAGTAACCTGAGTTCCCTTTAAAAGTAAAAAAATAATGAAAGAAACTCAATCTTAAAGTACCTAAGTATGTACGAGTATTAATAATTCAAAAAAAAAAAAAAATAATTACATCGCGTTGCGGGACCGCTCCAAAACTAACAGTTCAATTACAAATAGTCTAAATAGTCCAGTCATTTGATAGTTTTACCTGGAAAGTTTTCCAGTAGTTTTGAAAATTGGTGATTTTATAGATTTCGACATGCTCTTTTCGAATTTTCACTTTGCCACTTCGTATCTTTGCCGCTCGCGTCGCCATATTGGAAAAATGGCGCTCAAATACAGTTTTTTGAGAATAACTCCGTTCCAACTCATTTTACGATAAAAATAGTTATGTAATAAATTAAACTAAAGAAAATTTCCTACGATTTATGTAGTAACCTTTTTTTTGTAAAATCGATAGTTTCAGCGTACGAGAGCTGCAAAGTCCACTCTAACACGCGTTTACGTGTCATAATTATATTTCGTAAGTCCAGTTGACAAGTTTTGAATATTTTTTTTTAATTTGAAAAAAATATGGTGTAATCTAAACACTATAAACATTTCATTCCCGTTGGAAATTTTACTTAAACTTAATTTTTTAACAAGTTAAACGATTGTTAACAAACAAAATTTTCTCGAAATTACGTCTCAATTGTAAATGAAAAAAAAAAAATGTTTAAAGATTGTCGTAAAAAATTTTCGCTTTGTAGAGCCTTATACATAATTAACAAGATCGCGCCATTAAAGTAAAAAAAATATTCATAGTTTGTTTATAATAATTTTTATAGTTCCAGAAAAATCACCACTTTTTGTAAAAATCACCAGTTTTTGTTCAAGTACAAATATTATTATAAACATAGTATGAATATTTTTTTAACTTTAATGGCGTGATCTTGTTTATTATGTATATAAGAAAGGCTCTACGAAGCGATAATTTTTTACGACAATGTTTAAACATTTTTTTTTTTCATTTACAATTGAGAAAAACAACAAGAAAATTTTGTTTGTTAACAATCGTTTAACTTGTTGAAAAATTAAGTTTAAGTAAAATTTCCAACGGGAATTAAATATTTAGTGTTTAGAACATACCATAATTTTTTAAAATAAAAAAAAAATTATTCAAAACTAGTCGACGGGACTTAACGAAATATAATTATGACACGTAAACGCGTGTTAGAGTGGACTTTGCAGCTCTCGTACGCTCAAACTATGGATTTTACAAAAAAAAAAGGTTACTACATAAATTGTAGGAAATTTTTTCTAGTTTAATTTATTACATAACTATTTTTATCGTAAAATGAGTTTGAACGGAGTTATTCTCAAAAAACTGTATTTCAGCGCCATTTTTCCAATATGGTGGCGCGAGCGGCAAAGATACGAGGTGGCAAAGTGAAAATTCGAAAAGAGCACGTCGAAATCTATAAAATCACCAATTTTCAAAACTACCGGAAAATTTCCAGGTAACCCCCTTTTTGAGCACCAAATGACTGTACTAAAACTAACCTAACTAAGAAACATAAATTTTTATAAAATTACTTCAAAATAAGCGCGTTTTTTACTTTATAAAGGGAACTCAGGTTACTGTGTTGGTTGTTTTTTTTAATTTTTAATTTAATTTTTATGAACTATGCCTACGCGCTTCGCGAATAATAAATGTTCATACAGCATGTCTCACTCTGCGCTCTGGGTATCGGTAGAGTTGATATGGCCATGAAATTTCTGTACTTGTAGGTACTATTATTTATTCCGTGGTCAAAGTTAAGTAAATGATGAGTTGTCCATTCGTCTGTAAAATGTGAATTTGGCCGCCCCCTGAAGTTGCCGCCCGGGGCATGGGCCCCGGCTTGCCCCCCCCTAGATCCGGGCCTGCTGGAACCATAAGGCGTAGAGACGTGAAATTTGGTAGGAATATTCCTTTCGCCGAGTAGAGCTCAGCTAAGAACGGATTTTACGAAATTCCACCCACAAGAGGGGGTTGCGGGGGTTAATAACATATATGGCAAAACAACGTTTGCGGGGACAGCTAGTAAGTAATATAGTGTTGAAGAGAGAAAAATCAATCGAAAAGGATGTCTTATATTTAAAAAAAAAAACTACAAAAATATTAACAATTTTAAGTTACTAACACGAAAATTCAAGAAGCATAATATAAATAAATTAAAAGTAAAAAAACTTTTTAAAAAACATGCTTTTATTTGAATGCGCTAGTTAACCATGCATTGTCATCCAAATTGAACCTGTATACAAAATTTCAGCTCAATTGATTGAAGATATCTGCTTCAAAAAAGATTTCACCCGAACTTACATACTACATATATGTACTTACATACATACATTGCAAGATAAATAAAAGCTTATAAAATTATATTGCATATTTAATTTTAGCTTCTCAGCGCAAATGCGACACACGCAAAGAAGTTCGGTCTGAACCCGAATTCAACGTACAAGATCCTCGGCAACGAGCGTCCCACCGCCCAGGACTCGAAGCTCTACAACCTGACGAACAGTGCCTTCAACGCTTTGGGCTTCCCTCCATCTGTCGTCGATAACATTTGGAGTATTGTGTGCGGAGTTATCTTATTGGTGAGTTATCTTTATAACTACTTATGCAAGACTAAATTTTTGAAGGTTCCTTCCGTTCCAATATTTGGTCCAATCTTGGTGGTCTTTGATAAATGTGTTCATTAAAACGCTTCATTTTAAATTTAGACTCTTATTATGCTATAGTCCGGTCAAATTAGACCAAATAATAGGGTTAAGGTTACAATAATTCACACTTGGCTGAAAATTGGTAAGATTGTTCAAAAAATCTGAAAAAAAAATTATTCGGGTTCAAAGGTCACAAAAACTGGTTCTTCGCGATTTTCAACAAAACGGTAAGTTTTATCATAAAATTAGCTTAGACAAAAATTTTAGATCAGATAATTATCTATAAAAATGACTAAGCACTTTTTTCCCTAAGAGCCACTGTTTTTGAGATATAACGATTCAAAAAGTTTAAAGAGTTGTTGACCGGACTAGCTAGTTCTATTTCTAATTTTTAAATTCCTACAGTATTTGATCCAATATTGGTAATCTTTGACAAATGTATTGATTACAATGCTCCATTGCAAATCAATAGTTATCATTGCTTTAACAACCTGTTGCCTGGAATTTTTTCGGCAGATCTGTTCAGCTGTTCTTCCATGATTATGTAACAAATATGTTTCCGAAATTTCTCATGTATTATAATAGTAAAATTTATTAATATTAGGACGTTATCAGTAAAAGAACCAATAATTTCTTTACAACTATGTACATCTGTTGTTATATCTGCAAATAAAAGCGTTACTATTATAATAATTTATTAGACATGCTTACCTTATCAAGGGATATTACATATGCGATAAATAGGGTTAGAACAGTTTTAAATGGTTGAAAAGTTGATTGCTATTGATACACTTAAAATAAACCAATAAACCTAAACTCATAGCTAAAATTATTAGGTTTAAGTAAGATATTTGTACAGTTACTAACAACTCAAAAGATAATGATATTTATTTAGCTAAGAATAACCTTTATTGAGGTAGGACGCAGCAGAATACATTCTGTCCAAAATCTAGAGGAGCTCGTCGCAGCACTTTTTTAATAATTTTTATTTTATAGATTAAAGTTGTATTCAAACGGAATCAGTGCATCGTGTTAACTCTGGTGATCGAACTTATTTTTATAATCAACTTAGTCTAATAGTTTAGTCTTATCAACTTAGCCTAAACTATTAGGCTAAGTTGATTATAAAATGTTTGATGTGAAGGTCAGACGCAGTTCAATGTTGGTGTGATGTCAATATGACCTTAAATCCTCCTAATCCTATCCTGCTAACCTTACCTTACTAATATTATAAATGCGAAAGTTAGTGACGAAGGATGGATGATTGTTACCCTTGTACGCAAAAACTATTAGGTACATACTTCTGAACTGGTTGTAATGGAACTCGGTAGGTAGCTGAAAATTCAGAATAACACGTAGGCTATTTTTTATCCTGACATTCCCTTGGGATCGGTAACTACGCGCGTGAAATCGTTACATTGCAAGTAAATAAAATAAATAAACGCTTCACACTAAACGGCCCCCACTACATTATGGTTTCCCAAAATATGGAACAGCCCGACTGGGGAAGTACCTCGACCTTACAGAAGACCACAGCTAAATACCTAATACTGTTTTCAAGCAGTATTGTGTTCCTATTGGTGACTGGTGACTAGAGCTCTTGAGGGAAATTGGAGATAGGGTCGGCAATGCGCTTGCGATGCTTCTAGAGTTGCAGACGTCTTACGCTACGGTAATCGCTTACCTTCAGGTGAGCCGTACGCTTGTTTGCCGACCTAATTATATATAATAAAAAAAAAAAAACTTATGAAAATTGTGACTGACTAAAAGAATCGTTAAAATATGTTCATCGACTTTGGCTTTTATCTATTAAAAACAAACGAAATATTTTCATTTATAATATCAGTACACAACTTAGGTAGGTATAGTACCTAAGTTGTCAATGACCAATGAAAATGAATAAATAGATTTTCACTACCACGGATTAGTACTGAATGTAAGTTGGATGAATCCCTAACAAGTCACGCAATAGTCGTTTATAAATAAACAGTAGTGACGTTTTCAATGACTCGTGTAGGTTTTAATATAAAAGTTTTATTGGTTACTAGCTGACCCGGCGAACTTCGTACCGCGTAACAGTCGATTCTTTAATTTTTTACTTTTTTTAATACTTATCCTTCTCGGAACCTCTCCACTAACACTAAAACCTTATGTTAAAGTTCAAATTGACGTTTAATTAGTATTTCGTATATTTTGTATGGGAATATAGAAGGGAATATAGTGTTGTTTTTAGACTTTTTGAGGGAGTTTTTTAAATTTTTCTCTCCGTAACAACCATCATCGTACTTCAAGGAATATTATAAAAAAAGAATTAGCAAAATCGGTTCAGCCGCTCTCGAGATTTGCGCTTAGCAACACATCAGCGATTCATTTTTATATATATAGAGAAGAGACTAGCTTTGCTCGCGACTTCGTCCGCGTGGAATAATGACTTTACATGTTCAACGTGATTCTTTAAATTGGCATAACTTTTTTATTTATGAACTGATTGACATGAAACAAATACTAAATGTTAAGTGAAGCTTACCATAATAATACTAGTAAAGACCACATCTAAATCGGATAAGCTGTTTCTGAGATTAGCGTGCACAAACGCACAGACAAACAGACAAAAATTCTAACAATCATTGTTTGGGTGCTATTTGCGTTGATAAAGGTCCCAATAATATTTTTTCTCATATATCTTCCATGTACAGACAGCGATCCGTTACAGTTTTATTATATGTATTGACTTATTTATAAAGTACTAGATACTTAAATTAAATGTCCACTAAAATTATCAATCAATAGTTTTTTAATTTGTGTTCCTAGCTTCGTCACGCGGTTTTTCCTGCGTATCTTCCGATTCCGTTAGTTACATAGTAAGAAGTATTCAGGTATTCTGGATTTAAAGCTAATTTCACTCAACGTTAAATCCCACTCGATTCAACTGTGAAGAAGTAAAAAAAACCACTGCGGTACAAACTACGAGAAAAATTATTTACGATAGCATTACAGAAATAATTTCTGATCGTTCGATCTTACTTTAAAAAAAATGCAAAATTTTTATTTGGTACTTTGCTTCTATTCGTCGTAACGTAACATTATATATAATATAGCCTTTCTCGATAACCAGGACTTCTTACTCTTGAATCAGCATTTTCTGTGATTAACACGTCCTCATGTTCAACAAAGCCCTTCAGCTTTCTCAAATTTTAATTCATAATTAATATTGTTTGCATTTCCTTCAAATGGGTGAAGACAACATTACGTGTAAAATATTGTCAGTCAACTGGTAACATTTTCCCGTGAACTTTAAAAGTCAAGGTTTGTTTTCAGTAATTTATTTCTGCCTCGTTTCACTGGAAATTATTAATTTGGTTATGTTATGTTGCATAGTAAAAAGGGCAAGGTTTTTTATTAAGTCTTTAATTTGGGCAATTTTTTTTTATCAACATTTTTTGCTAATGTGTATTTTTATTTTGATCAATATGCAATATCTCAATGATTGATAAATATTTGGGATATTTATTATTTCATAAAAGGGGTAAGTAATAGAAGTCATCTTAACGCTTGCGAGATCGGGCTCGATTCGATTCGGGTTCGAATCTTTTCTCATGATAGAGAAATTATTCGCCAATTTGCATTGAAGCGGCAACCGTGCGGTTGAGCTCAAATCGTTCTCCTATCTTTGCCCAACTATTGGACGTTGCCAGGTTGATTCAGTTCAATATCTTTGTTATATTTAAAAACGACTTACGACTTATAAGATGTGAATCTTTTCAAAATTATATGTTGTATCATGGGGGAGGTTGGCTGATCATCCTTAACACAGATTATACTAATAATCCATATAGGATGTTCAGTCTGAACTCAAAAATTAATAATTTTGTAAATGATACCATTTATTGTTAAATGTTTATTTGAAAATAAAGTTTATTATTATTAAAAAAAAATTATTATCGATTTACAAGGTGACTTAATGTTTAGCCAGAAAATAAGAACATAATTATACAAATTTGTATAAAAATATTATGTATATTTATTTCTTCGACTAGCCCGTTGGCGCAGTTTGTATTGACCCTGCTTTCTGCTCCGGGGGTTGTGGGTTCGATTCCCACCCCGAGTCTGGGTGTAATATAAATATTTATTTATATATTTATATATGTATTATTTATAAGTATGTTTATCGAAATAAAAAAATATGTAGCTAGACCAGTCGGCTGTTACCTATAACACAAGCATTAAGTTGCTTACTTTAGGAACAGACGACCGTGTGTGTAATGTGTAGATATTTATTATTATTATTATTATATTATTTACAGGGAGAACTAACCATCAACGAGTCAGGTGAGGGTCAGATAAGTGTAGGAGGACCCATGAAGCAGTGCGCCAACGCATTTGGTGTATCAGAGGAAGCGTTACGAACAGCTCTAGCAGGCCGTATTATATCAGCTGGTGGAGATCTCGTCAGTAAAGATCATTCAGTGACGGATGCGAACTACACGCGACTGGCGCTGGCTAAAGCGGCTTACGACAGACTCTTCACGTGGATAGTTCAGCAGGTGAGCGAGAGGTACTTTGGGTGAAATGGTTGTGAATGGTTTTTTAGGGAGTAGTGTTCACTATTTAAAGATCCTTATATTCCACAAAAACGGCATAGGTTTCTGTTTTACATTAGGAACTTGTCATCATAAAATCTTACGTATTTACTTATTCTATTTATAATAATAAAAATATTTACTTGAGGCTCACAACAAAACTAAACGTGACGCCTCAAAAAGCTTCAACCTTAGTCGCGTTTTGAGTTACATGCACTATGATGTCATAAAAATACATTTTCAGATAAACAAGAAAATCGAAGCCCCCGAGGACTCGTACAAGAGCTCACTGATCGGCGTGCTGGACATCTACGGCTTCGAGATCTTCGACACGAACAGCTTCGAACAGTTCTGCATCAACTACTGTAACGAGAAACTGCAGCAGCTATTCATTGGTATTTCTTAAAACATTTTTTTTACTACAAGTTTTTTTTTTTTTTTTTATAGAATAGGGGGCAAACGGAAAGTTGGTTCGCCCGGTGGTAAGTGAAAGCAACATCCATAGACAGCCGCTACATCAAAGATAAGCAGGCGCGTTGCCGGCCTTTCAAATAAGAGTATGCTCTTTTCTTGAAGGTTCCTAAATCGTACCGGTTCGGAAATACCGTAAGTGGCAGTTGGTTCCATAAAGTGATCGTGCGAGGCAGGAAATGGCGTTTAAAACGAGTTGTTGTAGATTTCCGGACATCGAGGTGATGTGGGTGAAATTTTGAATTTTGTCGCGATCTCCGGTGGACAAATTCTGCTGCAGGTGTTAGTTCGAACAATTCCTCAGTGGCGAACGAACGTACAGTCTGCGTTGCCGACCCTACCCCCGACCCTCTCAAGGAGCTCTAATCTCATTACTCAGAACATAACGTTACTTGGGAGCAGTACTATTAGCTGTGATCTTCTGTAAGATTATGGTAATTCCCCACTGAGACTGCCCGAAAATTTCAGCAAGATAATTTCTGTGCCCCACCTATAATAATAATATTTTATAGGGATAAAATTCCATTACTTATTCTTACATCTGAGACACTTTAATCTTTCGTTTTAGTCCATCGGCTTAATAACAAATTTAATACAATGTCGCCTACATTCACCAGTATAAAACGATGTTTTTTAACATAATCAAGCAAGGTCAATTGAGTGTAAAATACAAGATGTATCTTATCCTTCCAGAGTTGGTATTGAAGCAAGAACAAGAAGAGTACGCTCGTGAAGGCATCCAATGGACTCCAGTGCAGTACTTCAATAACAGGATAATATGTGAGCTAGTCGACGCGCCGCATCAGGGCATTATCGCTATTATGGACGAGGCTTGCTTGAATCCTACCAAGGTATGAGTTGCTTATTTCTACATGATTGCGACTATGAGTATTACATTAAAAAGGTATCAAGAAAGACGTATTGTACTTATCGTCAAACTGTTAGCAAAATCTTTCCCAAACTCCCAGTTCGTCGTATGAGTAGTTACATTGTTTTTAAATAAAATCGTGGGGGTTCCTCAAGGTCCATGTTTAAGTCATGTATATTTTATGATGCATATAAATGATAAAAATACATAGAATTATTTATGGCCACTTAAATTGTATTGTTTCCTAGTGTAAAGTTGAAATATAAGTAAACTAGATTTTGACAGACAGAATGACAGACTGCTAACCTAAGATATTGACAGTACGAAAGTACTAACCTTTTGTAATTTTGTTTATAGATATCGGATACACAACTACTAGAGGCAATGGACAAGAGACTGAACGGACACAAACATTACACATCTCGTCAACTATCGCCCACAGATAAAAAATTAAAACATGGCGTCGATTTCAGAATAACGTAAGTATGAGTTTTATAATATTCTTACACGAGAATTAGGGCCCGGCCCCAAGTCCACGGCACGGCGCCGTCGCCGTAAAACGGCACGGCGCCGGCACCGTAACACGGCATGTCGTACCATTAAACGGCGTGGCGCCGTACCGCCGTGCCGCAGCACATTGCCGTGGACGGTGCGTACCAGTGCGCCGCGCGCAACTTGACAGTTGATATTTCGCAGTTTGTGTGCTCGGGGTTCGGGCGTGATTGGCTGGATATGGATCGCAAAAAAGTTATTCTACTGTTGTTAGTAAGACGACGAATGAAAAATAAATAGAAACGGAGGATATTTTGGGTAAATCCATATATTTATACAATGAATCAAGACGGAGGTTATTTCAAAAGAAAATATGTAGCGCTAAAAATATGTGAGCATGAGAAATTTTTTGAATATTTTAGATGACGATATCAAGTTTTGAAGAAGTACTTATCAAGATAGCACCTCGTTTACAAAAACAATTTGTGTTCAGGAAACCTGTTGATCCTATGGATATGCTTTGATTTACGCACTAGTGTGCACCATCCACGGCAGTGTGCTGGACATGGGGCCGGGCCCTCACCCTCCCCCGGAGCTCTGGCTGCCTTACTCACCACTGGAACACAACGCTGCTTGAGACTACTCTCAAGCAGCGTTGTGTTCCAGTAAGTAAGTGTTATTTAGCTGTTATCTTCTGTAAGATTGAGGTACTTCCCTAGCCAGCCTGCTCTAAATTTCGAGGGAAATACGTTCATCTGTGGCCTTTTCCAATGTAAAATAAAATAAAATTTGTTATTCTTTTCACAATATGGTACAATATCTCGGTTTTGTGTGTTAGGCACTACGCAGGCGACGTGACCTACTGTATCACGGGCTTCATGGACAAGAACAAGGATTCGCTCTGGCAGGACCTCAAGCGGCTGCTGCACGCGTCGCGCAACGCGGCGCTGCAGGACATGTGGCCCGAGGGCGCCGCGCGGCTGCAGCAGGTGGGCTCCTTGTATATTGTGTAGGCACTACGCAGGCGACGTGACCTACTGTATCACGGGCTTCATGGACAAGAACAAGGATTCGCTCTGGCAGGACCTCAAGCGGCTGCTGCACGCGTCGCGCAACGCGGCGCTGCAGGACATGTGGCCCGAGGGCGCCGCGCGGCTGCAGCAGGTGGGCTCGTGTATTGTATATACACCTTATATACACCCTCATGGGTGGGTGGATGGGGCTGATACCCAAAATAAGAATAACACTAAGGGATAACACAGTTCCACTACCACCTTGGAACTTATAAAGCCGACCGATGGCGGGATAAACATCCAACTACTGACTTTGAAATACACCTCCCGAAGACGGACAGCAGCGTCTTCCAACCAACCAACCCGCCTGGCCAGCGTGGTGACTATGGGCAACACACATGAGTTCACGCCATTTTTGGCGCAAACTTGTGGAGGCCATTGTCCAGCAGTGGACTGTGATAGGCTGAAGTGATGAGTGATGACCATACAGTATAGATTTGCTCCGTTGTCGGAAATCTCTTCTACCACACTTATTGCACTGCCAAGTTAAAAATATAGGTGTAATCAAACTTGTTCGTGATCATTAAATACATTAATTTAGTGTTTTTCACATTCTTACCCAAATTTATAAGAAAATAGTTCAATTTAAAATAGCCAGAAACGAGTTTTATTTGTCATCGCATCTTTTGTACATACACTACACCCAATAGTTTTGCACATGAAAGCTAACTATGTCCACAGACTTCGAAACGACCGCCATCTGCCGCGACACTGTTCCGCAATTCAATGTCGGCGCTAGTGACGGGTCTCGCCAGTAAGGAACCCTTCTACGTGCGCTGTGTCAAGCCTAACCCTGTACAGTCACCGCAATTGTGGGACGACCAGCTCGTGAGTAATTCCGCCAGTATCTTCTAGCCATAATTATCAAGTCAACTTTATGAAAGCTATGTTAAAATTTGCTATTCACTTCTTAAAGTATGCTTACGTTTTGTAGCGTCAACCGTCCAAATCCCGAGCTGTCAGCGTACATTATAATTATTTGTCTACTATGTTGTCGAATATACAATATGCTTGTTCGAATGTGAACTCTATATAATTATTACCTCATTACTACTGAATGACCGTGTCAATCGAAAATCTCAAAGTCTGTTGAATGAACCGTGTGCTGATATACGGTGGTGTGTCAAGTGGGGCACAGACCTCCTCACACTCAAAGGTAATCGAGAAGTAATTTCCACTCTGTCCGGGGTTCAGAAGCACACACAATACACAAGCACAAATACCTAGATAACACCAAACATCTATATAGGGATCGAATCGATCGATCGATCGGCATGCCCTATGACCGATGCGCCAACCCGTCGTAATAATATCAAATTAAAGAGGATGCCTCGCAATGAAGCCCGTGCTAGTGCAGTGTGTTGCCGTAGGTGCGGCACCAGGTGGCGTACCTGGGGCTGGTGGAGAACGTGCGCGTGCGGCGCGCCGGGTTCGCGTCGCGCCAGCGCTACGACCGCTTCCTGCAGCGCTACAAGATGCTGTCGCAGTACACGTGGCCCAACTTCCGCGGCGCCGGCGCCAGGGACGCCGTGGCCGTGCTGCTGCGCGACCTGCAGCTGGCCGACGTGCAGTTCGGACACACCAAGCTCTTCATCAGGTACTGACCGCTGACCGCTGACCACTGACCATTGACGCATTGGCCGTGCTGCTGCGCGACCTGCAGCTGGCCGACGTGCAGTTCGGACACACCAAGCTCTTCATCAGGTACGGACCGCTGACCGGTGACCACTGACCATTGACGCATTGGCCGTGCTGCTGCGCGACCTGCAGCTGGCCGACGTGCAGTTCGGACACACCAAGCTCTTCATCAGGTACTGACCGCTGACCGCTGACCACTAATAACTGACCACTGTCCACTGACCATTGACGCATGGGCCGTGCTGCTGCGCGACCTGCAGCTGGCCGACGTGCAGTTCGGACACACCAAGCTCTTCATCAGGTATTGACCGCTGACCGCTGACCACTAATAACTGACCACTGTCCACTGACCATTGACGCATGGGCCGTGCTGCTGCGCGACCTGCAGCTGGCCGACGTGCAGTTCGGACACACCAAGCTCTTCATCAGGTACTGACCGCTGACCGCTGACCACTGACCATTGACGCATTGGCCGTGCTGCTGCGCGACCTGCACCAAGCTCTTCATCAGGTTCTCACTCGCTGTTCGGTGGTGTACTATAAGTACACTGTACTTAATCCCCCTCCCCCCAGGAGTACCCGCACGTTATCCTCGCTCGGCCTGCCTCTATGATGTCTGATGGTGTGCTAACCCCCCCTTCCCCAGGAGCGCCCGCACGATCCACTCGCTGGAGGTGGCGCGCGCGGAGCTGATCCCGTCCATCGTGGTGCTGCTGCAGAAGCTGTGGCGCGGCACGCTGGCGCGCATCAAGTACCGCAAGATGAAGGCCGCCATCGTCATCTACAACGCCTGGAAGTGAGTCTCTGGAACTTGCTTATATCTTCTGTTTAAGCTCAATATGTCCAAATTATTTTTATAAATAATTGAAAGATCAATTTTTTTTACAATTTTTCCGGATACGCTAACAAAGCAAAACTCACTAACTGGATCGTACAAATACGGTCTTTTTTTATGTATTTATTCAAAAACCAATATGATGGTATAAAGGGTACATAATTCGAAGGAGTTAGCGCCCCTTATAATGCATGTTAGAATGGTTTACTTTAAGGGCCTATGCAAACCACGTTTTTTAAACGATACAGACGCGATACACACGCGAGACAAACGCAGCCTGTAGACCTTTGCACGCCTGTATGTAAAAGTGCGCCGTTGACGCGCGTTTCTAAAACGCGCGTGTGTAGCGATACAGACTCGATACAAACGCGCGGGTGTATCGATACAGACGCGCCGGTGCCGCGCGTTTTTATCGATACAAACGACAACAAACTGCCCTGTAGGATAAAAGGGCGCCGTCGACGCGCGTCGACGGCGCGTTAAAAAACGTGGTTTGCATAGGCCATAAGTGGTCAATTTAAATGGCGTTCTAATTTTATATGATTTAATCGGTTAAGGGGCGTCGCCACTATACTCTTAACGCGAATAGTACGTACTATTTAACGACGTATTTATTCAAATATAACTTTTTTAATTTAAATTCTAATTGTTTATTCCAATATTAATTTCACTATTCCCAAAACTAGTTATATCCAGTAAACTCACATAACTCTTTATACACAGACGTTACCGCTTCCGACGCTACATTGCATCCCTACAAACGGAGCTCCAACGCAACCGGGGAGTGATCAAACGCTGGCCCCCAGGAGGGGGCATTGCGGCGCCCATGCTGCAGGGGGCCTACCGCCGCTGGAGGGCCTACCTTACACTCAGGGGGGTGCCGCGTGAACAGTGGCCACAACTCAAGCTCAAGATATGTGCGGCGAGTGCGCTGCGTTCGCGTCGCTCGCAGTGGGGCGCCACCCGGGAGTGGAGGGGCGACTATTTGGCTATCAACTCTTATAATGCGAAATCTGGTGAGTATAACTAACGTAGCGACAAATATTAACGTTGAAAGTTCATCTCAATGTTAATATATTTTTTTGCATTTTTAGCTCTATCTTTAATATTATATAGTGTCTCCGTCTCCCATGTTGTTCTGTAGTACCGAATCCTCCTTGAGCGAAAAACCCAAGAAAATCTATACACATTTATTTTTTTCTGGTGCATATGAATGTATCCAAAATTCTTTCAAAATTTAAATACATTCAACAAATTTTTCGACTTTTAATTTAACATCAATCATCAATTAATAATAGTAGATCCTTGAAATTTAAAAGGTTTCAAGTAGCCCTCTCAGGTCGGCGTCTGCACGACTATCCACTATTCCATAACCAAGTATTTTTAATATATTTCTTATATATGAGTATAATGTTTTTGTCTTCCAGCGACGTACCAATCAGCAATAGCCAGTCTACAACGCTCACAGAACATCGGCAAGCCGCTGTTCTCGTGCAGGATCCACAAGTTCAACCGGTTCAACAAGCTGGCGGAGCGATGCCTCCTCGTTACGGAAACCTCGATATACAAGCTGGACGCTAACACCTTTAAACCTCTGAAGAAACCTACCCCCATCACTGAGGTGCGGTTTTTTGT
The DNA here is from genome assembly GCA_905220545.2 of Melitaea athalia. NCBI lineage: Eukaryota > Metazoa > Arthropoda > Insecta > Lepidoptera > Nymphalidae > Melitaea > Melitaea athalia. Next base: position 2,584,337 of record HG992183.1, on the reverse strand, counting down.
TATACAATACATAACGCTGTTACTTGGTTCTTATATTAAAAAAGTATTTAGTATGTTTTATTAGATGAAATAGTATATCTAATAGCACGGGAGCGCAAGAGCGGCTTTTTGGGATTTACTCAAGCGCTTCTTATAGATGGTAGGTAGAAAAGCAGATGGTAGGTAGAAAAGTGTGCATTTTGATAATAAGACAATGTTAGCGTGACATTATCCTTAGAACGGAATTCTAAAAGTTGCAAAAAATAAGCCTCATGGACGTCCTCGAGCACGTTTTGATTATAATAAAAATTGTAATAGCATAATTTGGCAATTGTCACGTGCGTATATTTGACTCACCCAAGTATGCTTTTGTGACTTTTTCATTTTTCAAAACCTGTTCTCGGTTCCCCAACCGGTAAAAGAGGTGTATGTAAATAATTATTATCTTTTCTCAGCATTATCTTCACAATCCAATAGGTTTTCCAAAACGCTCGAGTAAACTCCTATTTAGCCTCTTGAGCTCCCCTACTATAAATGTAAATTAATTTGTAGAGAAAATTAATTCTATTTTTACAAATATCCGGAGGCTTTGATGTTGTGCGTTAAGTTCTTCGTATTTTTGCACAAGAAACGTATGAAGTACCAATAAGAAGTGGTGGTGTCATACAGGTGGGCGCCGTGCGAGTGATGAGCAGCGGCGCGCAGCTGGTGGTGGTGAGCGTGCCGAGCGCGCGCAACGACCTGGTGCTGGGGCTGGTGCCGCCGCGCGGGGAGCCCGACCTGCTGGGCGAGCTGCTGGGCGTGCTGGCGCACCGCTACCGCCTGTGAGTTAGTTGTGCGAGCTAGTGTGGTGCGGGGAGCCCGACCTGCTGGGCGAGCTGCTGGGCGTGCTGGCGCACCGCTACCGCCTGTGAGTTAGTTGTGCGAGCTAGTGTGGTGCGGGGAGCCCGACCTGCTGGGCGAGCTGCTGGGCGTGCTGGCGCACCGCTACCGCCTGTGAGTTAGTTGTGCGAGCTAGTGTGGTGCGGGGAGCCCGACCTGCTGGGCGAGCTGCTGGGCGTGCTGGCGCACCGCTACCGCCTGTGAGTTAGTTGTGCGAGCTAGTGTGGTGCGGGGAGCCCGACCTGCTGGGCGAGCTGCTGGGCGTGCTGGCGCACCGCTACCGCCTGTGAGTTAGTTGTGCGAGCTAGTGTGGTGCGGGGAGCCCGACCTGCTGGGCGAGCTGCTGGGCGTGCTGGCGCACCGCTACCGCCTGTGAGTTAGTTGTGCGAGCTAGTGTGGTGCGGGGAGCCCGACCTGCTGGGCGAGCTGCTGGGCGTGCTGGCGCACCGCTACCGCCTGTGAGTTAGTTGTGCGAGCTAGTGTGGTGCGGGGAGCCCGACCTGCTGGGCGAGCTGCTGGGCGTGCTGGCGCACCGCTACCGCCTGTGAGTTAGTTGTGCGAGCTAGTGTGGTGCGGGGAGCCCGACCTGCTGGGCGAGCTGCTGGGCGTGCTGGCGCACCGCTACCGCCTGTGAGTTAGTTGTGCGAGCTAGTGTGGTGCGGGGAGCCCGACCTGCTGGGCGAGCTGCTGGGCGTGCTGGCGCACCGCTACCGCCTGTGAGTTAGTTGTGCGAGCTAGTGTGGTGCGGGGAGCCCGACCTGCTGGGCGAGCTGCTGGGCGTGCTGGCGCACCGCTACCGCCTGTGAGTTAGTTGTGCGAGCTAGTGTGGTGCGGGGAGCCCGACCTGCTGGGCGAGCTGCTGGGCGTGCTGGCGCACCGCTACCGCCTGTGAGTTAGTTGTGCGAGCTAGTGTGGTGCGGGGAGCCCGACCTGCTGGGCGAGCTGCTGGGCGTGCTGGCGCACCGCTACCGCCTGTGAGTTAGTTGTGCGAGCTAGTGTGGTGCGGGGAGCCCGACCTGCTGGGCGAGCTGCTGGGCGTGCTGGCGCACCGCTACCGCCTGTGAGTTAGTTGTGCGAGCTAGTGTGGTGCGGGGAGCCCGACCTGCTGGGCGAGCTGCTGGGCGTGCTGGCGCACCGCTACCGCCTGTGAGTTAGTTGTGCGAGCTAGTGTGGTGCGGGGAGCCCGACCTGCTGGGCGAGCTGCTGGGCGTGCTGGCGCACCGCTACCGCCTGTGAGTTAGTTGTGCGAGCTAGTGTGGTGCGGGGAGCCCGACCTGCTGGGCGAGCTGCTGGGCGTGCTGGCGCACCGCTACCGCCTGTGAGTTAGTTGTGCGAGCTAGTGTGGTGCGGGGAGCCCGACCTGCTGGGCGAGCTGCTGGGCGTGCTGGCGCACCGCTACCGCCTGTGAGTTAGTTGTGCGAGCTAGTGTGGTGCGGGGAGCCCGACCTGCTGGGCGTGCTGGCGCACCGCTACCGCCTGTGAGTTAGTTGTGCGAGCTAGTGTGGTGCGGGGAGCCCGACCTGCTGGGCGAGCTGCTGGGCGTGCTGGCGCACCGCTACCGCCTGTGAGTTAGTTGTGCGAGCTAGTGTGGTGCGGGGAGCCCGACCTGCTGGGCGAGCTGCTGGGCGTGCTGGCGCACCGCTACCGCCTGTGAGTTAGTTGTGCGAGCTAGTGTGGTGCGGGGAGCCCGACCTGCTGGGCGAGCTGCTGGGCGTGCTGGCGCACCGCTACCGCCTGTGAGTTAGTTGTGCGAGCTAGTGTGGTGCGGGGAGCCCGACCTGCTGGGCGAGCTGCTGGGCGTGCTGGCGCACCGCTACCGCCTGTGAGTTAGTTGTGCGAGCTAGTGTGGTGCGGGGAGCCCGACCTGCTGGGCGAGCTGCTGGGCGTGCTGGCGCACCGCTACCGCCTGTGAGTTAGTTGTGCGAGCTAGTGTGGTGCGGGGAGCCCGACCTGCTGGGCGAGCTGCTGGGCGTGCTGGCGCACCGCTACCGCCTGTGAGTTAGTTGTGCGAGCTAGTGTGGTGCGGGGAGCCCGACCTGCTGGGCGAGCTGCTGGGCGTGCTGGCGCACCGCTACCGCCTGTGAGTTAGTTGTGCGAGCTAGTGTGGTGCGGGGAGCCCGACCTGCTGGGCGAGCTGCTGGGCGTGCTGGCGCACCGCTACCGCCTGTGAGTTAGTTGTGCGAGCTAGTGTGGTGCGGGGAGCCCGACCTGCTGGGCGAGCTGCTGGGCGTGCTGGCGCACCGCTACCGCCTGTGAGTTAGTTGTGCGAGCTAGTGTGGTGCGGGGAGCCCGACCTGCTGGGCGAGCTGCTGGGCGTGCTGGCGCACCGCTACCGCCTGTGAGTTAGTTGTGCGAGCTAGTGTGGTGCGGGGAGCCCGACCTGCTGGGCGAGCTGCTGGGCGTGCTGGCGCACCGCTACCGCCTGTGAGTTAGTTGTGCGAGCTAGTGTGGTGCGGGGAGCCCGACCTGCTGGGCGAGCTGCTGGGCGTGCTGGCGCACCGCTACCGCCTGTGAGTTAGTTGTGCGAGCTAGTGTGGTGCGGGGAGCCCGACCTGCTGGGCGAGCTGCTGGGCGTGCTGGCGCACCGCTACCGCCTGTGAGTTAGTTGTGCGAGCTAGTGTGGTGCGGGGAGCCCGACCTGCTGGGCGAGCTGCTGGGCGTGCTGGCGCACCGCTACCGCCTGTGAGTTAGTTGTGCGAGCTAGTGTGGTGCGGGGAGCCCGACCTGCTGGGCGAGCTGCTGGGCGTGCTGGCGCACCGCTACCGCCTGTGAGTTAGTTGTGCGAGCTAGTGTGGTGCGGGGAGCCCGACCTGCTGGGCGAGCTGCTGGGCGTGCTGGCGCACCGCTACCGCCTGTGAGTTAGTTGTGCGAGCTAGTGTGGTGCGGGGAGCCCGACCTGCTGGGCGAGCTGCTGGGCGTGCTGGCGCACCGCTACCGCCTGTGAGTTAGTTGTGCGAGCTAGTGTGGTGCGGGGAGCCCGACCTGCTGGGCGAGCTGCTGGGCGTGCTGGCGCACCGCTACCGCCTGTGAGTTAGTTGTGCGAGCTAGTGTGGTGCGGGGAGCCCGACCTGCTGGGCGAGCTGCTGGGCGTGCTGGCGCACCGCTACCGCCTGTGAGTTAGTTGTGCGAGCTAGTGTGGTGCGGGGAGCCCGACCTGCTGGGCGAGCTGCTGGGCGTGCTGGCGCACCGCTACCGCCTGTGAGTTAGTTGTGCGAGCTAGTGTGGTGCGGGGAGCCCGACCTGCTGGGCGAGCTGCTGGGCGTGCTGGCGCACCGCTACCGCCTGTGAGTTAGTTGTGCGAGCTAGTGTGGTGCGGGGAGCTCGACCTGCTGGGCGAGCTGCTGGGCGTGCTGGCGCACCGCTACCGCCTGTGAGTTAGTTGTGCGAGCTAGTGTGGTGCGGGGAGCCCGACCTGCTGGGCGAGCTGCTGGGCGTGCTGGCGCACCGCTACCGCCTGTGAGTTAGTTGTGCGAGCTAGTGTGGTGCGGGGAGCCCGACCTGCTGGGCGAGCTGCTGGGCGTGCTGGCGCACCGCTACCGCCTGTGAGTTAGTTGTGCGAGCTAGTGTGGTGCGGGGAGCCCGACCTGCTGGGCGAGCTGCTGGGCGTGCTGGCGCACCGCTACCGCCTGTGAGTTAGTTGTGCGAGCTAGTGTGGTGCGGGGAGCCCGACCTGCTGGGCGAGCTGCTGGGTGTGCTGGCGCACCGCTACCGCCTGTGAGTTAGTTGTGCGAGCTAGTGTGGTGCGGGGAGCCCGACCTGCTGGGCGAGCTGCTGGGCGTGCTGGCGCACCGCTACCGCCTGTGAGTTAGTTGTGCGAGCTAGTGTGGTGCGGGGAGCCCGACCTGCTGGGCGAGCTGCTGGGCGTGCTGGCGCACCGCTACCGCCTGTGAGTTAGTTGTGCGAGCTAGTGTGGTGCGGGGAGCCCGACCTGCTGGGCGAGCTGCTGGGCGTGCTGGCGCACCGCTACCGCCTGTGAGTTAGTTGTGCGAGCTAGTGTGGTGCGGGGAGCCCGACCTGCTGGGCGAGCTGCTGGGCGTGCTGGCGCACCGCTACCGCCTGTGAGTTAGTTGTGCGAGCTAGTGTGGTGCGGGGAGCCCGACCTGCTGGGCGAGCTGCTGGGCGTGCTGGCGCACCGCTACCGCCTGTGAGTTAGTTGTGCGAGCTAGTGTGGTGCGGGGAGCCCGACCTGCTGGGCGAGCTGCTGGGCGTGCTGGCGCACCGCTACCGCCTGTGAGTTAGTTGTGCGAGCTAGTGTGGTGCGGGGAGCCCGACCTGCTGGGCGAGCTGCTGGGCGTGCTGGCGCACCGCTACCGCCTGTGAGTTAGTTGTGCGAGCTAGTGTGGTGCGGGGAGCCCGACCTGCTGGGCGAGCTGCTGGGCGTGCTGGCGCACCGCTACCGCCTGTGAGTTAGTTGTGCGAGCTAGTGTGGTGCGGGGAGCCCGACCTGCTGGGCGAGCTGCTGGGCGTGCTGGCGCACCGCTACCGCCTGTGAGTTAGTTGTGCGAGCTAGTGTGGTGCGGGGAGCCCGACCTGCTGGGCGAGCTGCTGGGCGTGCTGGCGCACCGCTACCGCCTGTGAGTTAGTTGTGCGAGCTAGTGTGGTGCGGGGAGCCCGACCTGCTGGGCGTGCTGGCGCACCGCTACCGCCTGTGAGTTAGTTGTGCGAGCTAGTGTGGTGCGGGGAGCCCGACCTGCTGGGCGAGCTGCTGGGCGTGCTGGCGCACCGCTACCGCCTGTGAGTTAGTTGTGCGAGCTAGTGTGGTGCGGGGAGCCCGACCTGCTGGGCGAGCTGCTGGGCGTGCTGGCGCACCGCTACCGCCTGTGAGTTAGTTGTGCGAGCTAGTGTGGTGCGGGGAGCCCGACCTGCTGGGCGAGCTGCTGGGCGTGCTGGCGCACCGCTACCGCCTGTGAGTTAGTTGTGCGAGCTAGTGTGGTGCGGGGAGCCCGACCTGCTGGGCGAGCTGCTGGGCGTGCTGGCGCACCGCTACCGCCTGTGAGTTAGTTGTGCGAGCTAGTGTGGTGCGGGGAGCCCGACCTGCTGGGCGAGCTGCTGGGCGTGCTGGCGCACCGCTACCGCCTGTGAGTTAGTTGTGCGAGCTAGTGTGGTGCGGGGAGCCCGACCTGCTGGGCGAGCTGCTGGGTGTGCTGGCGCACCGCTACCGCCTGTGAGTTAGTTGTGCGAGCTAGTGTGGTGCGGGGAGCCCGACCTGCTGGGCGAGCTGCTGGGCGTGCTGGCGCACCGCTACCGCCTGTGAGTTAGTTGTGCGAGCTAGTGTGGTGCGGGGAGCCCGACCTGCTGGGCGAGCTGCTGGGCGTGCTGGCGCACCGCTACCGCCTGTGAGTTAGTTGTGCGAGCTAGTGTGGTGCGGGGAGCCCGACCTGCTGGGCGAGCTGCTGGGCGTGCTGGCGCACCGCTACCGCCTGTGAGTTAGTTGTGCGAGCTAGTGTGGTGCGGGGAGCCCGACCTGCTGGGCGAGCTGCTGGGCGTGCTGGCGCACCGCTACCGCCTGTGAGTTAGTTGTGCGAGCTAGTGTGGTGCGGGGAGCCCGACCTGCTGGGCGAGCTGCTGGGCGTGCTGGCGCACCGCTACCGCCTGTGAGTTAGTTGTGCGAGCTAGTGTGGTGCGGGGAGCCCGACCTGCTGGGCGAGCTGCTGGGCGTGCTGGCGCACCGCTACCGCCTGTGAGTTAGTTGTGCGAGCTAGTGTGGTGCGGGGAGCCCGACCTGCTGGGCGAGCTGCTGGGCGTGCTGGCGCACCGCTACCGCCTGTGAGTTAGTTGTGCGAGCTAGTGTGGTGCGGGGAGCCCGACCTGCTGGGCGAGCTGCTGGGCGTGCTGGCGCACCGCTACCGCCTGTGAGTTAGTTGTGCGAGCTAGTGTGGTGCGGGGAGCCCGACCTGCTGGGCGAGCTGCTGGGCGTGCTGGCGCACCGCTACCGCCTGTGAGTTAGTTGTGCGAGCTAGTGTGGTGCGGGGAGCCCGACCTGCTGGGCGAGCTGCTGGGCGTGCTGGCGCACCGCTACCGCCTGTGAGTTAGTTGTGCGAGCTAGTGTGGTGCGGGGAGCCCGACCTGCTGGGCGTGCTGGCGCACCGCTACCGCCTGTGAGTTAGTTGTGCGAGCTAGTGTGGTGCGGGGAGCCCGACCTGCTGGGCGAGCTGCTGGGCGTGCTGGCGCACCGCTACCGCCTGTGAGTTAGTTGTGCGAGCTAGTGTGGTGCGGGGAGCCCGACCTGCTGGGCGAGCTGCTGGGCGTGCTGGCGCACCGCTACCGCCTGTGAGTTAGTTGTGCGAGCTAGTGTGGTGCGGGGAGCCCGACCTGCTGGGCGAGCTGCTGGGCGTGCTGGCGCACCGCTACCGCCTGTGAGTTAGTTGTGCGAGCTAGTGTGGTGCGGGGAGCCCGACCTGCTGGGCGAGCTGCTGGGCGTGCTGGCGCACCGCTACCGCCTGTGAGTTAGTTGTGCGAGCTAGTGTGGTGCGGGGAGCCCGACCTGCTGGGCGAGCTGCTGGGCGTGCTGGCGCACCGCTACCGCCTGTGAGTTAGTTGTGCGAGCTAGTGTGGTGCGGGGAGCCCGACCTGCTGGGCGAGCTGCTGGGCGTGCTGGCGCACCGCTACCGCCTGTGAGTTAGTTGTGCGAGCTAGTGTGGTGCGGGGAGCCCGACCTGCTGGGCGAGCTGCTGGGCGTGCTGGCGCACCGCTACCGCCTGTGAGTTAGTTGTGCGAGCTAGTGTGGTGCGGGGAGCTCGACCTGCTGGGCGAGCTGCTGGGCGTGCTGGCGCACCGCTACCGCCTGTGAGTTAGTTGTGCGAGCTAGTGTGGTGCGGGGAGCCCGACCTGCTGGGCGAGCTGCTGGGCGTGCTGGCGCACCGCTACCGCCTGTGAGTTAGTTGTGCGAGCTAGTGTGGTGCGGGGAGCCCGACCTGCTGGGCGAGCTGCTGGGCGTGCTGGCGCACCGCTACCGCCTGTGAGTTAGTTGTGCGAGCTAGTGTGGTGCGGGGAGCCCGACCTGCTGGGCGAGCTGCTGGGCGTGCTGGCGCACCGCTACCGCCTGTGAGTTAGTTGTGCGAGCTAGTGTGGTGCGGGGAGCCCGACCTGCTGGGCGAGCTGCTGGGTGTGCTGGCGCACCGCTACCGCCTGTGAGTTAGTTGTGCGAGCTAGTGTGGTGCGGGGAGCCCGACCTGCTGGGCGAGCTGCTGGGCGTGCTGGCGCACCGCTACCGCCTGTGAGTTAGTTGTGCGAGCTAGTGTGGTGCGGGGAGCCCGACCTGCTGGGCGAGCTGCTGGGCGTGCTGGCGCACCGCTACCGCCTGTGAGTTAGTTGTGCGAGCTAGTGTGGTGCGGGGAGCCCGACCTGCTGGGCGAGCTGCTGGGCGTGCTGGCGCACCGCTACCGCCTGTGAGTTAGTTGTGCGAGCTAGTGTGGTGCGGGGAGCCCGACCTGCTGGGCGAGCTGCTGGGCGTGCTGGCGCACCGCTACCGCCTGTGAGTTAGTTGTGCGAGCTAGTGTGGTGCGGGGAGCCCGACCTGCTGGGCGAGCTGCTGGGCGTGCTGGCGCACCGCTACCGCCTGTGAGTTAGTTGTGCGAGCTAGTGTGGTGCGGGGAGCCCGACCTGCTGGGCGAGCTGCTGGGCGTGCTGGCGCACCGCTACCGCCTGTGAGTTAGTTGTGCGAGCTAGTGTGGTGCGGGGAGCCCGACCTGCTGGGCGAGCTGCTGGGCGTGCTGGCGCACCGCTACCGCCTGTGAGTTAGTTGTGCGAGCTAGTGTGGTGCGGGGAGCCCGACCTGCTGGGCGAGCTGCTGGGCGTGCTGGCGCACCGCTACCGCCTGTGAGTTAGTTGTGCGAGCTACCACTGCACCACCAGCTCTAACCACACTCCCCCTTTCCCCCCAGACTCACAGGCGCGGAGCTCCCCCTGGAGGTGGAGAGCGGCGCCACGACGCGCTGCACGCTGGGCGGTAAGTCCCGCGCGCTGCAGCTGCCCGCGCCCGCCCCCGCGCCGCCCGCCGCGCTGCCGCCCTTCACGCACGCGCACAACGTCATCACCTACCACCCGGCCTCCGCGATGGCCTGACCTGAGCACTGCTGACTTAGTACAACGAGACGTTTGATAGGGTCGACTGGATCTGTCGCGCCAAAAAATTAATCGACTGGAGTAAGTTAAATCGAACACTTCTGATCCTCCTGGACTTACCGTGATTGTTGTAAACTCAGGCGACTGTCACCTGGATATCGAAAGTGTTCATAGGGACCGTGTAATTATAAAAAGGTAATTAAGTCGAGTAGATTAGTCATTTCGTTCAGTTTACTAGCTAATTTATCGTGATAGTTGATTCGTTAGTTGCTTCAAAATTGAATATAAAACGTCACTGTGTAAAGCAAAAACTTAAGTGTGAAGATTTTTGCGCAGAAGCATGTATTTCACTTAAGATCAGATGCCACTTCATTGATGAAGTGTTTTATACCGTCGCGCAGTTAAATGGTAACTTTTGAAGTAAAAGATTGGTTAAATCAATCACCATCAACCACTATACAGATCACCATACCAGTTCTCTGGGTGGTAGTGATAGGTGTGAAATGGCACGTGTTAAACGTTTTTTCGTTACGTTAGTGTGTAGGATAAATTTAAACGGTTTTGCAACACTTATCAATCAAGGGCTAAGTCCAGCATTGCCGTATAATAGCTGTAAGCTGTTATAACTGAGTCACACTGGTATCACCTCAAAGACTTCGTGGTCTTAATTTTCGTACAAAGCTTGAAAATCTTGTGTATGAGTGGTTCTTCCTGGTACACCCAGGTCTACCAGGAAACAGAACTATCCGTTGTGCCACATAACTGGGATGTATCATCCCTGGATATACAAGTATCATTATTACTTAGACCCAGAGCGGGATAGCCATAGGTACTAAAGCAAAGGTTATACTTCTAACGGCTTTAAGTAACTTTAAAATATGACACAAGACCAATTTGTTATAGATATTCGTTTTTGCAAAATCTCTGACGATGTATTGGTTTTCACAGTGTGGTACGTCGAGAAGAATATATTTATTTAGTTGTAAGTTGTCTTCTACACAGAGAAAGAGGCCTATGCCAAGCAATAGTGGTGCAAATTGCAATGGAATGTTACAGTTGGAATGTTAAAATTATTATATTATGTTCCATGCATAATATTAAGTACCTGTTTTGAATAGACCTTTGGTATCGTAAATATGTACTAAAAATACATTTAGCAGACGGTAGAAGAAAAATTAACTCGAAGCGCCATCTGTTACAGTTTAACGGAAGTTGTAGGTAGAGAAAATAAATAAACTCGCAGCGCCATCTGTTATAGTGTAACGGAAGTTACGTAAAATATTTTAAAATGAATTCTATTTTAGAACGAGCGTCTAAGGCTGCACTCACAGGTTCCTACCAAATTTGGCTAGGCAGGGCGGGAAACTCGAGCGGTGAAGGTGAGCGTTGATGCGCATCTGTAAAGGAGGCCTCCTTAAACCTACACCCGGGTCGCAAGTCCTGGGAGCTGCTCGGAGTTTCTCCCTCTGCCACACGATGGACCCGGCACCCGCACGGTGAATCCATGGATTGCTGAGAAGTTTGTCTCTCTCCTAACAGGGATTAATGGTTTATGTTACCATTCTGCGTGACATTAGAGCACCATTAAAAATACTAAAGCTAAAAATTCATGAATTTAAATTTAATATTGTTATTTCCTGCGCTTAAAGTCAGAACTTAGTTATTTTAATAAAATGCGTTGATGTTATTAGAAGTTAGAACTATATGCATTATTCATACTATATATTCTACAATTGAATATGTTAATATTTATTATAAATTCTTAGTTCAAAGTGTAAGGGTAGGAGACATCGATGTATTCATAATTTAATAATTAGATATTTAGTTGTATTGTAGTCGGGTTGTAAACAGTACGTTATAATGAAACAACTTTTTCGGATTTTATCGCAGTCCTCCCGTGAACATAATTGCTGTAAATTAAAAAAAAAACTTAATAAATCGCGATAAAATCCGAAAAAGTTGTTTCATTATAATGAGTGAAATTCGCGTAAACATTAGAAAACAATATATAAACAGTACATTTAAGATATTAATTTTAGTAATTGTTCGATATAAATTGATTTTATAAAAATATACCACAGGTTAGCGGCGTGCTTTATTGGTTTTTGATATGTACGAGATAAATTTTAATCTGGTACATAAGTTACAGATAGTCTTTATCAGCGGGAGATAAAAATGGACTTGTTACCCAATAATATAATGGACACTTAACAGTGGCGTAGCGAGCCTAACTCGCCCTCGGGTCACAATACCTTTTTAGCGCCCCCCCATTCCTCGCGCCCGGGGCACAATACCTTTTTAGCGCCCCCTATTCCTCGCGCCCGTGTCACAATACCTTTTTAGCGCCCCCTATTCCTCGCGCCCGGGACACAATACCTTTTTAGCGCCCCCTATTCCTCGCGCCCGTGTCACAATACCTTTTTAGCGCCCCCTATTCCTCGCGCCCGGGACACAATACCTTTTTAGCGCCCCCTATTCCTCGCGCCCGGGGCACAATACCTTTTTAGCGCCCCCTATTCCTCGCGCCCGGGGCACAATACCTTTTTAGCGTCCCCTCATTCGAAAATCATATAATAATTATGTCCAGCAATTTTTAATTTCGCGGACCATTTGGTGCCCCTTTGTGAGTAGCGCCCGGGGCATAATGCCCCCCCCCCCCTGCCCACCCCTCGCTACGCCTCCGTAACTTAAAAAATTATTTTGGATACTCGGGTTGCGAATAAAAATATGTATCAGAAAAAGTGAGAAGTGTATTATCTACAGGATATTGTTATACGTCAGTTATCTGCATACATCCTTCTATAGGAGAAGGATGTATGCAGATAACTGTACACATACAAACACACATGTGTAACATGTAGGACATGGAGAAGAGGCCTATGCCCAACAGTGGGATATTACAGGCTAAATCGTATCTGCATACAGTAAAACAGGCCCTAAATGTTAAATCATGATATCACATAGCCTTTTTTTCACTTAAATATTTGTCATGTTTTTTGTCGTAATTTTTTTTTCTATTTTCTTTTCTTTTTCTTTCTATGAAAATGGGTAATAGTTTTTGATTGTTATTTTACGATTTAAAACCGGTTCCTATATTACACAAAACGATTCGTTTCGCTTACGAAACGTTTAATTTCGAACACGGATGCTTTCAAATTTAATTTATAATTTTTTTTTTATATAGTGATCAGGCTTTAATCCTTTTCTTGTGGCAAGGTTGTACAAAAATGTATTATAATTTTAGTATGTAGTTTTTATAATTCATATTACAAATAATTGTACTTAAATATTAACGTCCATTTTTCGAAATAAACAAAAAAAAATATTTTAACAATTTGTCAATTAACAAATAGAAGTAACATCACAATCAATTGTATTAATTATTAATTAAACGTTAGTTATATATACTTAGGTTTTAAGAAATATTTTATCGACAAAAGATAGTATTATCGTACCATTTAAAATTTTTACTTATTGTAAATACATATGTCAATTTCGACATTACAAAGTGTAAAACAAAGTTAAAAATAAATAAAAACACACTTTTAATGTGAATAATGATCCAAACGAACGCTAAAAATAATCCAAGTCCAATTTGTTGCAGTCGTTCGTAACTTATGCGCTTACATTTACATTACATTATTTATTTATTAGGGATGGTACACAGCACAGAAAAAGTTATAAAAAAGAAGAATGAAATATAATCATTAAGTCCAATTACGACCATCCATCCGTTTAAAATTAAATTAACAATAATTGTGTTTGCTCGCAAACGAAAAAAAACCGACTTCAATTACATCGACAAGTAATACAACGTAATAAGACGAAAAAATAGTCAAGTAAATACGCGCTATTAAAGATTACTCAAAAAGTTGTAATCAGTTTTCGATCTAATTTAAACAAGACTACAAGACAAGTTGCTTACATTAGCTTTCGATTAAAGTAAGAATCATCAAAATCGGTACACCGAGTAAAAAGTTATGCGGTATAATATAACGTAGGTCGACGAAAAAGTAGTCACGTAAATACGCATTATTAGATATAACTCTAAAAGTACTTGAGAAAATGTAGATTAGTATAATTCTCTACATAGATACACATGAAGCTACAAAATGTATAAGGGTGTTGACAGGGCCGGATTTAGAGGTCCCGAGGCCTCGGGGAAACAAAGGAGTGGAGGCCACTTGGCTCCAAATTATTTAACCAAATAAAATGGACAATTTTTTTAAAAGGTAAAACACGAAAAAGAAATAGTAGTTTACTAGTCTGAATTTGATTTTTTTTCAGAAATCTCTATTGTGTGGTCCCCCTCTTTTGTGAAGGCCCCGGGGCTGTATCCCCGGTTGTCCTCCCCTTCATCCGGCCCTGGGTGTTGATATCATCTGTTTCGATCAAATATAATTGTCAATTAAAATATCTTAACGGATTTTTAGAATTAAACAGTGTAATATGTATTAAACGGATCCTAAGAATAAAATTTGATGGAATGATTAAAGTTATTTTATTATATATTATTATGCACTGTAAATTAACTAGGCTCGCCGTCGACTTTTACGATAATTTTATAAAGTGAATTGTTGATAATAATTTGACGTAACTTTTAAGTACAGTGATGAAACAAATTTCCATGATTTGGTTTTTAGTATCCTTTCAAATCTGTGTACATACATTAGACTTAGGCGATCATTCAAATTATTATGGCACGATTCTTTTCACACTATTGAATTTTTATAAAATATATTTACATAAAGTAAATTTAAAATAATATTTCTCACAAAAGGTTTGTAAAGTAATAAGCGTTCTAGAAATTAAATACTTTTAATGATTTTTTATACGCCATGTTTCTAGTTAATTAAATTTAATAATTTATTTTAGAATTGAAATAAAGTCAAAACTGAAATTGTTCTAGCGATTTTTTTTTTTGTAATGTGCAGTCCATTCAGTCACTTCAGCCTATCGCAGTCTTATCCAGCCTACAACGGCAATCTTTGGGAGAGACCCCAAGCATATTTCGTTTCATTGCATGTTGAGCGACTTTAAACTTGTGGACCAGTCCCTACGTCAGTTTCCACTCTCGGCTCCGTATGTTAACACAGGCAGGACGCATTGCTCAAATACTTTTGTCTTTAAGCATTGCGGAATCTTCGAAGTGAAGACTCGATGTGCACATTTATTTTGTATTACTGTTTTAAATCCAAGTTTAATTATGGAAAAAATATTTCTTATTGTTTTAAAATTTTAATAACATTAATTATTTCGATAAACGGCATTTAATTATTTATTCTTATAGTTATCACAATGTAATCGCGTTGTTTATGAAGTATGAGACGTATGTTTTTAAATATAAAATTTTTCAATACATGTTTGTAGATTAAAAATGTCACATTTTTAAATAGTTTTGACAATAATGTAATTTTTGTAAATAATTAAATAATATTATCGCAAGATACTGTAAGACGTTTTTAAATTGTTTTAAAATTTGTACAAAGTTTATGATATATTTAGTCTGTGGAACGATCCACAACAACGCCTTAGGACTTAGGACGACGTGTTAGGGTCTATTTTATTTAATTTGTATATAACTGTTACATACGTTATGTTACGTTGAGTGATATGTAAGAAGTGCCTTCGTATGGTGCCATGGTGTTTGTAATAAACGCAATATTTAACTTATTTGTATTTTTTATTTTTTCCATCTTTAGTATAAGGGAATACTTTTAATAATTTAACTGAGGTGGGGTAGGGCACAGCAGGAAATTTCCTGCTCAAAAAATGGAGCGCCCAACTGGGGCAGTACCTCGATCTTACAGAAGTGTTGTGTTCCTGTTGGTGAGTAAGGTGACCAGAGCTCCTGGGGGGAATTGGGGGTAGGGTCGGCAACGCGCTTGCGATACTTGTGGTGTTGCAGACGTCTATAGGCTACGGTATTTGCTAACTATTAGGTGAGCCGTACGCTTGTTTGCCGACTTAATTATATATTTTAAAAAAATCTGCTAATTTGTAGTGGCGAAAAAGACCAGTCCTTTTGTATGGAATGAACAGTTTTCCCTAGCGATGGGGTATGTAAAAACGGTTTCTGTTCAGTTATTAATTACTTTATTACAAAACTACTATAATTATGTGTGCAATTGTAAAGCCATAACAATGATCGTGGTAAGATTCACTTCCAAGTTTGATGCAGTTGATAACGAATTTACCAAGTTAATATATCGAGCAACTTCGACATCTTGTATTAGCGATTGTGTACGCCTACACTCAATATAATATAAGTTCAGGAAAATTAAATAATAATTCAACTAGTACAATTAAATCATTATTTTTTAAATATTTTTCCGTGATTTTTATTTTATAGTATGACAATATTCAATTAAAAAATGTTAGGCCAGAAAATGTTTTATAGTTCTTCTAAAACTGTAATATCAAAAATATGTTTATCAAAATGGTCATAAAATGTAATGATGAAGTGTGGAAATTATTTCACTATAAAACACGCTAAAGAATTTTTCCGAAATATGAAAATGTCGAATATCTTTCTACATCCGAAAACGAGATTTAAGAAAAATGCCACATGAAAACTGAGTGATATAAACCCAGATTTAAAGTCACCTCACAAACAAAAATAAAACTATATATAAGACTAACACGTACGTCTTCTACGAAGTGTGTAACTGTACCATTATTAAGGTTAATGTTGACTTAATTAATTTACTAGACGGTATTAGATGATTAGTAATAAATTACATTACTCGATGTATCCACTGGCGGATCCAGGGGGGGGGGTCATGGGGGTCATGACCCCCCCTGGGCTGTGTCCAGGACCTAGGTGGACCACTAATTAAAATTGTTAAACAAGATTTTTGTCACAATATAGGTATTTTTAAGTACATTACTTACATAGATTAATAAAATACCTACTTTTTACCTGTATCTATCATTATAAAATTTAAATTATAACTTCTTTTTACTTGACCACGACTTTGTGACCCCCCCCCCCCCTGGCGCCTTGACCATGACTGTGACCCCTCCCTGGCGCCAAAGCTGGATCCGCCCTTGGATGTATCCAAACATTTCCGTTACTCCTAAGTCCTACACATTGGTTACGTGTCACCAAATGAAACCTAACCGTATGCTGAGATGAGCAATTATGCCTACTAAATTATTTATTGTTTGAAATGTTGCAAAGCGCATAACTCGAGAATGGCTCGACCAATGCAGCTATTTTTTTTGTATGTTCCTTAAAAATCCCACGAAAGGTTTTTTTGTGGTTTAAAAAAAAAAAAAAAACAACAGACAGAACGAAGTCTGTCCGGGCAGCTAGTCTATATAATAAAAATGAATGTTGCTAAGCGCATAACTCGAGAATGGTTCGACCAATTCGGCTATTTTTTTGTGTGTTCCTTAAAAATATCCACGGAAGGTTTTTATACTTAAAAAAAAAAACAACAAACAGAACGATGTCTGTCCGGGCAGCTAGTATATGTAGGAATCAGAAGTGAGGAGTAGGACGGATGGCCTGGTTAATTCACAATGTAATTTAAAACACGATAGTTACTACTTAGTATTCAATGTACTCACCGAGCGGGTACCGTCTATCGCGTGGCAGAGAGACAACTCGACGCAGTGCCCGGGACTTGTGACCCGAGTGTTGGTTTACGGCGGCGCCGCCTAACAATGCGCATTGGCACTCACCACCACCGGTCGAGTTGCCCAATCAGTAACAATTAATTCGTGTACACAAACTAACTATTAGAAGAGTCGAGGTTAAGCTACTAGCAGGATACACAAGTGCACTGCACCACGCCAGAGCCAAGAATGCCTTAGCCGACGACAGAATGACTCGAATAATCACAGGTACTGACATACACGTCAGAACGACTCGAATAATAGAATGATTGAGGGTAGGTGAATATCAACAACAGCGTAGGTAGCCTACACGGCCGTCCTGATTTGCGCGCGTCCTCGCGCGCTATTTATTACAATCTTAGGTATTTGTAAGCAAAAACAAAATATCGCTCGACTATCCTGACAAAAATCTATCCAACATATTAATATCTGATTCCGTCCAAGCTGGACATTCCGACTAAAAATAATTGGTTTCAGTTAGTAAGTCACTCGGTGACACCAGTCTGAATATGGTTAACATCATCATCATTACAGTCGTATCAATATGGTAAGTAACACTAGTCTAGTTTTACAATAGGAAAACCCCTACAATTCAAACCTGCTGGTCTAAATCGTCACCCACTATAGCAGGTGAGATTCCAGCAGCGCATCACTCATCATTACAAACAGTCTGGTCTTCAGTTAGTTCTCTCAACAACAAACAAGCAAGTTGGACCGGACGGGTGTGTCCTCACAGCCAACCGCGGACGGTATGACCCGGACGACACTGTCCTTTCGACCAACCTAAACCAACAGTATGGCCCGGACGGGTGCATCCCTTCAACTAACCGCGCACGGTATAGCCCGGATGGCACTGTCCCTTCGACCAGCACAAACCAACAGTATGGCCCGGACGGGTGCATCCCTTCAACTAACCGCGCACGGTATAGCCCGGATGGCACTGTCCCTTCGACCAGCACAAACCAACAGTATGGCCCGGACGGGTGCATCCCTTCAACTAACCGCGCACGGTATAGCCCGGATGGCACTGTCCCTTCGACCAGCACAAACCAACAGTATGGCCCGGACGGGTGTATCCCTTCAACTAACCGCGCACGGTATAGCCCGGATGACACTGTCCTTTCGACCAGCGCAAACCAACAGTATGGCCCGGACGGGTGCATCCCTTCGACCAACCGCGCACGGTATGGCCCGGATGGCACTGTCCTTTCGACCAATGCAAACCAAAAAGCGTTCTCACCTACTAATCAGCTCTGTCTAGTTCAGCGTGAATTTCTACATCGTGTAAGAGTCATGAGATCAAGTCAATGAGGTCGAAAACATTATAGAACTTAGTCTCTTCCTCAGTCTTACCAGGCAAAAGTTACACAAGTTAGTACTACTACTACTAAATCGGTTCTACTAATCACTTAGTACTTATTATATACTCGTAGTTAATTTGCCACCTTTGTTTCTTAAAGTTATCTCATTTACTGAAATTAATTGTCTCTTTTTTTTTCATTTTACCATTCATCTCTTAAGTACTGTAGTTAGTTCTGTAAACATCAGCTTGTATCATAATGTTGACAGGTTCAGATCGCACAAAATATCATAGTATCATAGTTGTTACAAATAGTATCAGATGTAGCAGTCATAGTATCAGAGTTGGCAGTCATAGTATCTGAATTATTCTGGGATTGCTAATTATCCAAAATCGACAGTGCTCTTTGGCATAACTGAAAGCCATTAAACCCAAGAATTAACTAATTATTACCAGAATAGGCCAGTATAGGTCAGTGTGGACCGGTTTCGCCTCAATTAATAAACTATATAAGTAACAAAGGACAAGTCACGATCATCCTGCTAGCACACGCCCTTGGTCAACCTGGAGTAGAAGAAAGGCCGCAACAGTACTTTATACTCAGTCAAACTCTACGTAAAAGGGGAAAGTAGACAAACTCTACGCTCAAAACTTAGTTTGTTTCAAGAACTTTACAATAATCTGAATCATAATATTGTCATTAAACCAATTATAACTAATCACTTCACTCAAATACCACAGCCATGTACCATCGAAATCATCACAGCCAAAACTATAGACGTACTCTACTTCGACAACAAGCTTGCGAAAACCTCGCGTAAAGACTTCTAACACCACGGCTCTCTAGACGAAGAGTAATCACAGTACATGTGTCAGTCACATACATCTCAGTACGCATATCAATCGAATGGATCACCCGTGTCAGTCACCTCTTGTGACTACACGCTACGGTATCAAACACTACTACCTCCGCCAGAGTTAAACGCACAACGCACACCCACGAACTCTTGGGTTGCCCCAAGAGACACCTTCTACAGGGCTACGACTACTAAATAACTAGACTGGTACGGTTGAACACATTATACAGTCGATAGAATTGATCAATCGAGTTTCTCCCTCTACTTAAACTTGAACATCATCATTATCAACAAGATCATAAATTACATCAATATCGTCTGGTACATGACGTGCTGGCATTTTTCTTAACCTTTCGTGAGCAAATTTGTAGGTACGTTGACAATTTAAGCTTTAAGGGTATACCGATTACCTTCGAGAACTTTTATTACGTGAAAAGGGCCTCAATATTTCGGATCAAGTTTCGTTTGATTACGCTCCTCATTTTGTAACAGAACAAAATCGCCAATAGGATATTAAAAAGCCTAGCTGTCTCTATGAAGGAATTATCGAAATCATACAGTTCCATTTATAATCCTTGCTTCGCAAAGTTACTCAACAATTTTTAGCACAGATGGAAACATAAGAATTTCAACAGTTACCTACAACGACTGCCTTAAAATGTACTACTCACGCGTTAGTGTCATTTAACTTTAAAACGCGTGGTTAATAAAGTCGAAATCAAGTTGGAAAATCGTACACCTGTCTACTCATTTATTTAACAAACTAGCTACGTAATTAACTAAAATAACTAATAAAGGAACAAATAATTTTTTTTAACTAAAAATATTTCATTAAATCGATTGAAATTTCTTCTTAACTAAAATCGATTTCAAATCAAATTGGTAACGTGTGAGGGAGTCACTAATTTCAAATTTTCTTGAACTGTTAAAAGAAAACAAACGAATATAGTAAGAATTTTCAATAGTTACCTACTCATAAACAAAATTTTTAATCTTAGGTGACCTACCTATAACTATTGTTGTAATAGGTTTACGATTGTACCAAGGTGTTATCAATTAACTCTCTGTAATTTAAACGTTCTTAAACAGAACAACTAAAACAACTTTTAAACAGTTTAAATAAATCAATCAAAGGTAGAAAAAGACTAAAACCCTCAAAGAAACACTCATTTCTCACTTCAAATCTGTAGTTCACGATACACACTTTTAACTATATCGAATTAATCACAGTAATCACTTATACGCCACGTAATAATTAAAACTACGTAATTAAACAATAACTGCTTATTCACTTGCAAATTTCAACAATCCCGCCAGTAGATGATAAAAATGGTGACTGACTAAATCAGAAAATTAGTATTAACTATTCGGAAGATGGAGTCTTTAATTTTACGCTCTTTCGGTACTTCGACAAATAATATTAGTTAAAATATCGTGTAAGATATATCGTGTAACAAACACAAAAAAATATTCGGGTAATCGGAAATACTCAAGCTAAGACGATATTAACACTATATCACAAACAAGTAGGTAACCACAAAAACTTTAACAACCTAAATACTACAACTACGCTTGCATCATTTAATATTTTAACTTTGAACTGAGTTCAGAATACTACAAATTACAATTATTTAAAACTACCCTATGGAAACAGATATGTTCTAGTTTCCGAAAAATGGCTTCGATACCGTAAGCGAAGAGAGTCATTAAAGTGAAGGTGGACCTTGTCGCGAAATATGAAAAATGAGTATTCACTCTTAAAAACTCAGAAAGTACGCAACGAATCCGTTCGATACGCTTTGCCTTTCGCTAGATCTAGACCTAGAACGCGCTGCAAGCTCGCACTACAATCACACTCACAATCTAATATTGTAACTGAATCGAAATAAAAACAGAATCGCAAAATCTATTAGCAAAAATCATTAACTATAAAATTAAATTCAACAAATAACACTGAATAAAACCCTTGTACACCGATAAGAACACAACAGAACGACCGAAAAGAACTAAAATATCGATGTACCTACGATCACTACGAAATATTGCAACTTAATTGCACACTGCTTATTGTTCGGCGCACGGCTTTCGCGATGTGGGTCGTTAAGGTTGCATCCCACTTCTGATGTAGGAATCAGAAGTGAGGAGTAGGACGGATGGCCTGGTTAATTCACAATGTAATTTAAAACACGATAGTTACTACTTAGTATTCAATGTACTCACCGAGCGGGTACCGTCTATCGCGTGGCAGAGAGACAACTCGACGCAGTGCCCGGGACTTGTGACCCGAGTGTTGGTTTACGGCGGCGCCGCCTAACAATGCGCATTGGCACTCACCACCACCGGTCGAGTTGCCCAATCAGTAACAATTAATTCGTGTACACAAACTAACTATTAGAAGAGTCGAGGTTAAGCTACTAGCAGGATACACAAGTGCACTGCACCACGCCAGAGCCAAGAATGCCTTAGCCGACGACAGAATGACTCGAATAATCACAGGTACTGACATACACGTCAGAACGACTCGAATAATAGAATGATTGAGGGTAGGTGAATATCAACAACAGCGTAGGTAGCCTACATATAAATCTATACTAATATAATAAAGCTGAAGAGTTTGTTTGTTTGATTGTTTGTTTGTTTGAACGCGCTAATCTCAGGATCTACTGATCCGATTTGAAAAATTCTTTCAGTGTTAGATAGCCCATTTATCGAGGAAGGCTATAGGCTATATAACATCACGCTAAGTCCAATAGGAGCGGAGTCCACGCCGACGAAGTTGCGCGCAGAAGCTAGTGTATAATAAACGTATACAGCTGTTGTTAATGTCTCCCAAAAAACTTTCAAGCTGGTCATACAGAAACCAAAATGGCTTATAAAATAATGTTATCCTGCATAACTCCTGACTTCAATGATGCTTTCTTTTTCCTGAGGTGTCCCCGGAACGTCGCTAATATTGAGTTTTTTTTTTCAACTCCCTATTGGAATTTTCATAATTTCACTTATTCTTTTCCATGCATCGTTAATTTCGACCACAGACCACAGAAAATTTCGACTTAGTCTTTGTGGTTAGGGTTTTTCGGATCCCATATCATTGCTTCCGCTTGATATAACTCCATAAACTTAACTAAATCGTCCTGGGTCCACTCGTAAGTCATTATTCCGCGATAAAATTTAACAGCCTCTCACAACAAAGTCTGGTGGCATATTTCCTACTATTACAATGTACTCTGTGTGGCGAGCGCGCGAGAATGTGGACGCTGCGCCTCGCCTCGTCTACCGCCGTACCTCTTGTCCTTTGACTCGCGCCCTAAAAACCGACTCCAGGTCCAGACAGAGACCAGACGAGCCGAGGCGAGGTGCGGCGATGTGACGCGAGGGCTCCGACTTCACTCTCGTGCTCGCGTTCCCTCGCCTAACCCATGCCTAACCTCGACGAGAGTGAATCAGTGAAGAGCTAGCTTTAAATGATTGTATCAAGGGGCTCTGCATACAAGAGTTAGTACCAAAACGCAATAACAGATGGCGGTGTACGGAATAAAATCGCGCCAACGTTTCGTTTCTTGCGCAGTACATAGGTAGAAGATACTTATTACTTATTGATATGACATGAAAAGATATTTAGTTAATCTCAATTTTTGAACTCCGCGTTCTTTCCAAGTGAGAAACGCGGAAGCCGGAAATCGGAATCTATAAATTCTATAAAATAATAGTGAACTGTGAAATAGATGCTATAATCCGTGATTTCCAATTTCCATGAACATGAAATGAATGATGAATGAAACAGTTCAATTCTTCACAATATCAATTATTGTAGCTGTATTCGCTTTTTTAACCGACTTCAAAAAAGGAGGAGGTTCTCAATTCGATTGTATTTTTTAAGTGAAAGTTGAAACTTCTTTAAACCGCTAACGTGGCAACTCAAGAGGGTCTGCATATTCTGCTCGTCTGGATTCCAGGCCATTCTGGCATTGCAGGCAACGAGACAGCGGATTCATGTGCTAAAGCAGCAATCCAAACCGGTATCCTTGATCACTACAAAAATCACAGAGTACATTGTAATAGTACAAAAATGTAGAATAATGTCAGTATGTAATGAAAACGGATTGACATAATGACTTAATGTATATTGGTTGTCAAATATTTATGCATGCGTTCAGAAATTTATTTAGTGTAAACTAAGAAAAAATATATCAAGCTACTTGAATAAATACAATAAATGACAAATGTACAAATGAATTTAAAAAAAAAAACTTTAAATTGATTGGTCTCATTGAAGGATTCCAGATTATTCACTCAATATGCCCTTATGTAATTATCCTTGTCCTTATGTAGTGTAATATGTCCTTGCATTTTAAATCTGTAATACCTTCGAAAATATTTCTTTTAAATAACATGCTGTAAAAGGCTATATTGATTTATATTAAATGTACAATGTATTTAGGGTACTTAATAGGATAAGGATTAATGCTGTACGTATTGCTTAAAATCGCTTCTTAAATAAACCATTATTTCTCGTAAAAAGTAAAAGATAAAAAATGGTTGTTGTAGCCTGTAGGTTATCCCTAAGAGATAATACCATCGCGGACTTTTTTGTATACCTTTTTAAGGTACCTATACAATTCTGTAGTACCTACATTATTTTGATCTATCTCGTAGGGTTCAGCCAGCGTTTGCAATGTAAGCGCAAAAAATGTGCTTATTTACGATATCACATTATAGGAACCTCTAAAATTATCAGTGTTTCTCTACTATATTACTATTTACTATATTATACATATAAACATTCCTCTTGAATCACTCTATCTATTAAAAAGAAACGCATCAATATCTGTTGCGTAGTTTTAAAGATTTAAGCATACATAGGGACAGACAGACAGCGGGAAGCGACTTTGTTTTATAATAATGTATTGATGTAGTGATATATGTGTCACTGACAAGTGCCAGTAAAACAAATCGTTCTGCGGTTCTGTACAAACATACTCCTTGTCCTAATCTTACTTGTGGTTGCTAGATAATTATTTAAAAAATTTAATTTATTGGAGTTTACTTCTTAAGCAGTGTCGGATTTACCAATAGGTTAAGTAGCCTAGGGCGGTAAATTCTAGGGGCGGCAATTTTATTGTGAAACGTATATATATAGATACAGAAAATGAATGGAGAGGGACACCGGACATGCCCAGAAGTCCCAAGCTTTCACATGCGTTAATTTAAGGAAAAAAAGTACTTAAATATATTATATAGCCTATGACCTTCATCGGTAAATGGACTATACAACACAAAAATAGTTTATCAATTCGAACCAGGGAGTAGTTCCTGAGATTTGCGTGTTTGAACGCAAACAAACTAACTTGTCACCCTACAATATTAGAAAGCCTTATTACGTCGTGTATAATCTCCAACAGGTGCACGGTACGAAACTACAAAGTTTAACTAACTACGGAACTTTTACTGCGTCTTGTTCATTAAAGTTGGATTTTGTAATTCAGTCAGTTAGAAATTTGCAATTCAAAGTTGTGTTTGCTCGCAAACGAAAAAAGAAAAACGATTTCAATTTACAGTCGACAAGCAATACAACGCAGGTCTGTAGTCGAAAAAATATTCATTTAAATACGAGTACGCGTTACTATACTGCATTTCACCTAGGATGGCCATGGCTGGATGACCATGCATAGTTAATTTATGTGATTCGATTTAAATACAATTGCGGTTAACCTTTAATCGATTATAAAAAAAATACTTTTAACTGCTTATTAAAAATTAATTTTCGCTCTAGTGAATAAATATATAATCTATATAATAAAAATGAATGTTGCTAAGCGCATAACTCGAGAATGGCTCGACCGATTCGGCAATTTTTTTTTGTATGTTCCTTAAAAATCCCACGGAAGGTTTTTATACTAGAAAAAAAACCATAACAGACAGAACGAAGTCTGTGCGCGCAGCTAGTATAAAATAAAACTTTCGTCCAATATTGTTTCGACGCGGACATCGCGTTCCCAGTCCTAACGTATGACGCTTTTCTATGACAATACTCTAGTTTTCAGCCGTTACGTTTTCACAAGCTTGCTGGAGTAATGACACCATCTTGTTTGCCGTAAAAGGCGGCGTTGTATTGTTTCTTGCAGCGAAACCTGCAGAGACACAAAGAAATATTTATTGACACATACTTTAATCGTGGTCGTATTCGTGACAGGTACACATTAATTCAATTGAAAAAACCTATATATGTGTTATGTTACGGCGCTAGACAGCCCAGCAGTGCCCCAGAGGTCTGGGCCCATCAGAGACCTCCGGCGGGCTGGCTAAGCGTCGGGTACAAAGTACCGATGATATTAATCAGCTGCGCGAGCCCGTTATAAATTGTTACAAATTATTACTCACCGTCAAAGGAGGAGCTCGGCTATCCGGTCAAGTACCGTCAGGGTAGGTATGTGTTTAGGTAGTGGAATAGTGTGGTGACGTTGGTGTGTAATAAAGTGACCTGACAGCACTCGGCAGCGCCGCGACTCGACGACAGCAAACCCGTTGCGCCCAAGCACCTCAGCCCACTTCGCACTCGCGGTCACGGAATTTATAGTCTTATATAAACAAAACGTCGGCAGAGAAAAATCCAAGTTTAAGGCACATAAATAATATTATTACTTCTTTCACTCACACATACAAGAGCAACGGAACAAAGGAGATCCACTTATAGTCAACACAAAACAATCCAAGGTAATTTTCAATCGGTTTATACGAGAATCGCAGCAATATTACGAACATAAACTGCACACAAACGCGTCGACCGCCAACAAAAATGGCGTCCGCGATCGCGATATTAAAGTCACCGCGCCGTAACTAATACACGAGGTCAAACCAAATATCTCACGACCGCCTCACGAGGGACCCCAGCACAGAATTTATACGAGAACGTCAATAGACCTCAAATTATCACTAGTTTCACGAACAGAATACACGTATGCAGTGAACTTTTAGCTGCGAATCGCAGCGGGGCGGCCCAATACAGAGCGCGGCGTGCGCACCGCCCGGGTACTAGCAGCGACTAAGCTGGTCGAGGCGCGCAGGCGCTGGCTCCACGCCGAGCCGCTATTCAAACCAAACCGGTTCCCCGATGAACGCGACCTTGTCATACCGAGAGCGCTTAATCCGGCCATAACAGTCCCCCGTCCCGGACAGAAGGGCATTATGTCCGCGAGAAAATCGTAACGAAACAAATATCAGAGACGAGTGGACGGGGTCGAGGAGTCGCGTGAGAAGAGCGGCCCCGGACAGCTCCAACTCAGGGATCGACAGGCGCGACACAATGGAGAGCCACTCTCGCAAGAGAGCACCGTTAAGAGGCTCGGATCTCGCCTAACTACACGATAGGTCCCAGCGCGTCAATTAAGGGGACATTAGGAAGAAACCCCACTACATCATCAAGGACATCCATTCAAACCAGCATGCGAAGAAGATCGCCAACAGTGACAAATTACAGATGGCCCGGCACTCAGAGGGCCCCGGCCGCGCTAGCCGGAACAGATAAGAGCCACTCTCGTACGAGAGCACCGATAAGAGGCTCGGATCTCGCCTAACTACACAATAAGTCCCAGCGCGTCATTTAAGAGGACGTTAGGAAGAGAACCTACTATGTCATAGAGGACATGTACTCAAAAATAGTATGCGAAGGTAATCGCCAGCAGTGACAAACCAATGATGGGCCCGGCACTCAAAGGGCCCCGGCCGTGCTAGCCGGAACAGATAAGAAGTCGCAGTGACCCGATAACGACCGACGCCGACTAAGAGGGGGAGGGCGGCGCTCCAGTCGCGGCCACTCCGCTAGCGGAGGGGGTCGCGTGAGAAGAGTGGCGCATTCTCGCTCAATCCGCTGAGGGGGGGGGCAGACCCCCCCCCCCGCCCCTGGCAGGGTGACACCCCAACTGATCAGGGGAACGTCCCCTGTCCAGGCCCGGGGCGCAGTGGTTGGTGGGCGAGCCAGAAGCGTCACGCACCGGAAGGCGCTCACGAGCGCCCCCGCCCGTGGCGGAGGCGCGGCCTGGAGGGACGCGAAGGGAAGCGCTGATAGGGCCCAGGCATCGTACACAGAAACAAACAAATTCAGTGATAGAAACACATTCAGCAATATAAACAAATACAGTAATATATTTCAGGAATAGAACCAAATTCAGCCATACAACAAATGCATCAATACAAATTCAGCAACAGAAGCAAGTCAGTAACATAAACAAATGCAGTAACATAAATTCAACAATAGAAACCAATTCAGTAATACAAACAAATGAAGTAACACAAATTCAGCAACAGAACAAGTCAGTAACATAAACAGATGCAGCAATATAAATTCAGTAATAGAAACAAATTCAGTAGTACAGACAAATGCACTAACCCAAATTTAGCAATCGAAACAAATTCAGTAATACAAACAAATGCAGTAACAGAAATTCAGCAATAGACACAAATTCAGTAGATAAACAAGGCAGTAATACAATTCAGCAATAGAAACAAATTCGGCAAATACAAACAAACACAGCAATACAAATTCAGCAACAGAACAAGTCAGTAACATAAACAGATGCAGCAATATAAATTCAGTAATAGAAGCAAATTCAACAAATAAATTCAGTAACAAAATTCAATAACAAAAATTCAGTAATAGAGCCAATTCAGTACATAATCAAATGCAGTAATAGAATCCAGCGACATAACAAACCCAGCAAATAACTTCAGTGGTAAAACAAAGACAAAAAACTGAGATGTCGCACACAGGCCAACCTTCCCCTACCTACCCTATCAAAAAGAGCTCGCGCAGCTCAAGGCGCGGTAACCACGCTCTGCTACCAATTGTTACGGCGCTAGACAGCCCAGCAGTGCCCCAGAGGTCTGGGCCCATCAGAGACCTCCGGCGGGCTGGCTAAGCGTCGGGTACAAAGTACCGATGATATTAATCAGCTGCGCGAGCCCGTTATAAATTGTTACAAATTATTACTCACCGTCAAAGGAGGAGCTCGGCTATCCGGTCAAGTACCGTCAGGGTAGGTATGTGTTTAGGTAGTGGAATAGTGTGGTGACGTTGGTGTGTAATAAAGTGACCTGACAGCACTCGGCAGCGCCGCGACTCGACGACAGCAAACCCGTTGCGCCCAAGCACCTCAGCCCACTTCGCACTCGCGGTCACGGAATTAATAGTCTTATATAAACAAAACGTCGGCAGAGAAAAATCCAAGTTTAAGGCACATAAATAATATTATTACTTCTTTCACTCACACATACAAGAGCAACGGAACAAAGGAGATCCACTTATAGTCAACACAAAACAATCCAAGGTAATTTTCAATCGGTTTATACCAGAATCGCAGCAATATTACGAACATAAACTGCACACAAACGCGTCGACCGCCAACAAAAATGGCGTCCGCGATCGCGATATTAAAGTCACCGCGCCGTAACTAATACACGAGGTCAAACCAAATATCTCACGACCGCCTCACGAGGGACCCCAGCACAGAATTTATACGAGAACGTCAATAGACCTCAAATTATCACTAGTTTCACGAACAGAATACACGTATGCAGTGAACTTTTAGCTGCGAATCGCAGCGGGGCGGCCCAATACAGAGCGCGGCGTGCGCACCGCCCGGGTACTAGCAGCGACTAAGCTGGTCGAGGCGCGCAGGCGCTGGCTCCACGCCGAGCCGCTATTCAAACCAAACCGGTTCCCCGATGAACGCGACCTTGTCATACCGAGAGCGCTTAATCCGGCCATAACATGTTATTTAAGACCATTATCTATCTCTGTACCAAACAGATTATTAATTCAGCTCTTCTGACGTGGTTGAGTACTTAACAAAAACCCACACAAACTTTCACACTTATAATAACAGTTTGCCTAACCTTTTATTTGAGCCCAAATTAGTTCAATTGCGTTGTACTGGAAATGTTATGGTGGTGGCCGCAAAACTTGATGACCGCGTTGTTGAGCCATCTCGTCGAGTTCGTACGTCGGCCGCCTCGGCTTGTGAAGCTGCACCAATTGGACTAGCTTCGCCTTCACTTCAACATTGTCATGTCAGCATCAACGTTATTTTTTTTAAAGCCACTCGACATGTTGCGCTTTGTTGTGACACGATGTTGGCGCTTTATTTCAGCTGAAACGAATGGTATGGCGCATTATGATCCATAATATTATGGTGCTCGGTTCCTTTAAATTGTCCATCATTTTAATAAACCACTCTTTCAATTTGTCCGCATTCATTTCTTCATGATGGTCTCCCGTCTTTTTGGACTTAAACGCGAGAAGTGAGTTATCGACAAATCCATTAACTGTGCCCGCGTGGCTAATTATTAGTCGTTCGCCTTTACCCTCCGGTACTTTAGTCGAAGCATGAGCAGTGCTATCCATACTTTTCCAACAGTATCATTGGCGTTCAACCATGTCTCGTCAAGGAATACCTACATACTACGTTGTTCCAATCCCTAATGTTTTTTTTTTCTAAGAATGTCATCCGTGCAATAGCGATATCCGTCCTTTCCATCAGCCTTTTTCGTTTCTTATTTTTTTTTTTGTATCGAAATGCGATTATATTTAAAAATAGAGCTCACAAAATCTCTCTAGGTTATATAGATTAAATGAAATTAAAAAAATTAAATCGACTCAGCCATTACCTGATTAATATTTTGTTAATGGTGTATATCGACGTAAATAAGTTGATATTTACGAAAAAAGACTTACCTACGTAACGAAGTACTTAATATATGTATTTGTATTATAGTTAAGTACATTCTTTGTAGGTTATATATTAGGACTTTTCTAAGTCTAAAAATAACAACAATTACTTTTAGCGATCATTAGTTTCTACCTTATAGTGATGGATTGGCCGAGAGACCTCCATAATCTTTTACACACATCAATATATGCCTAAATACACCACATTACTTTCATTTATTAGTTTTCTAATTACTTAAATGTTTTTTCTCGTATTTGATATAATTTTTGAATAAGTCTTGTTGTGTATTTTTAGAAAATGTCTTTTTATCTCTGTTAGTTTTCTGTTAGTTTAGGCAAAGAAAAAAATAGCTACAATATGATTAGAATATGAAGGTAAATTTCGCCTTTATCAATATACTTGCAGTAGCTCAATTAAGAAATCGGCGGGTGTCGAATCGAGTAGATCCAGGTTCAAATCCTAATGTCTCTAGATCGATTACATTTTTTCCTTTTTTTTTTCTATTTGCAGTCGTGATTTTTATTTAAATAACGAGTTTATTTTTTTTATTATTATGTCGGTAAGATCGATTAGAAGATGTAATTCGTATTTACATATGATTTCCAAAAAAACACGATTTAGTAAAAAACACCCCAGACCCACACACACAGACAGAGGTGACCCAGGTTCTAGATTATGTATATAGATAAATTGAGTCCGAAATAAAAAGCAAACATTTAAGTTACAAATTGTATTACATAATCGCCATAACGAATCTTTAAAGTGGACTATGGGGAATAATATTTTCTAAATACAGTTCTCTTAATTAATCTAATCCTAAAGCGTTTAAATTGTTAAATTAATTTTAGAAACGATTATATGATATTAACCAGTTTTCAAACGGCTTCAAAAAACAGATTTTGATTCAGATTAATTTTTACATATATTTGTACTTACTTTACTTGAACGAGGTTCGAACGAAACAATTTAGTTGAAATTATATAAATACAATTAAAATACAATGGAACAATATATTTATTTTATAAAATATATAGCTGTCCTTTTATATAACTTATTTAGCATACGTGTTACATGCGTGACGGTTATTGCCCTTGACACTTAATTGAATCGATTCAATCGATTCAGCCTGTAATATCCCACTGCTGGGCATAGGCCTCTTTCCCCATGTAGGAGAAGGATCAGAGATTAATCCACCACGCTGCTCCAATGCGGGTGGGCAGATATATTCCCTACTATGACTAACGATCCCTATCAGGTGTACATGATAACAACCGGGACTGACGGCTTAACGTGCTCTCCAGGGCACGGTGGGGAGCAAGGGCGGATCCAGGGGGGAGGTCATGGGGGTCATGACACCCCCTGGGCTGGGTCCATGACCTAAGTGGACCACTAATTAAAATTGTTAAACAAGATTTTTATCACAATACAGTGGACCCCCGGTAATCCGGCCCCCGGCTAATCCGGCACCCCCTGTAATCCGACATGGTCTGTTTGAATATTTTGCTAATGCATGATTGAACGAGTTATAACTTGTTCGCACTAGTAGGTACTATTGTGCTCGACGCGTAGGGTATTCATTTGTTTGTACACAATTATTGGTGGTGAGACCCACAAGGACTGCACAAACACCCAGACCACGGCAAACATCTGTATGGCCAACACAAATGTCCTAGTTGTATAAAAAATTAAATAAAACACAATGGTTTTGAAAATATAAAATTTAATATCCTTACTAAACTATAATTCATAGGTATTATCCCCAAACACTGTCGAAGGAAAATTCCAGACAAAAAGAAGTACGTGAAGTTTTTCGCATAGGTACACATACGATCGGCAACAACTTACGTAATACTTTATTCACAAAAACAAACACACTAATACACACACTTGTAGAAATACATAAATTAATACATCATAATTATGCTTGAAAAATTGAAAGTAGGTAATTAATTATAAAGTATTTAAAATCAATATACACAAGAAGCAGCTTATGTTCGTAATAAAATCGCTAAAATTGGTTGTAAACATTAAAGATTGTATTATTTAGACTTTCTTTTACACAGTAAACAACCGTTATTTTCCACGTTATGTATTTTTGTCGTTTCGCATAACAATATATTATGTTAAAAAGTTAAATAAAAAGTAATGGGTAAGTAACTAGGTATCTACTCGTTATAAAAATTTTCAGCAATTTTACAATATAAATTGAAGAAAAAAAAATTATGTGAGAAAAATTATGTTATACTTTAACTTACTACTAAGTTAAGTAATTAATATATTATCTCTTTATCTTTAATTTTTTTGTCAGAATCTACTTCCAGAATTCACCCGTACTTCGATAAGATATCGAAAATACTTGGAAAAAGATATACATACATATTCCGGCCCCATACCGCATCTATATGGTTAAACCTTTCATGATTTATAATTGTGAATTTAACGACATTCGGTAATTTACTCATTAATTGTCTAACATCTTCTAATCTCGATATCTCATCATTCCTTCCAGCGAGAAGAGCAATCTTCATAGACACCTTCCCTAAATCGTACTCCGGAGGATCAGATGAATTATAAACCTCTATATTTTTCAAGCCATAGTCGAATCTAGCAAAAGAACTTTTGATACCAATTTGGGACACGTGAATGACGTTTTTCTTCGACGTGCCTGTAGGATAATGTGCGACCACAGTTGGAAAAAAATCAAGTTCCATTTCATCGGGATCGCTTCCAGCTAAACTAAACATTATTCCTTTCGCACAGACACTATAACTTTTCTTCGATCCGCATACATATCTAAATAATCTAATAGGGGTTGTATCATCGCCTAAAAACTCATCCTCCCCTATGAATGTGTAAAACCGATCGATTACTGGTGTGAAGTTCATTAAATGCGAAACAGAATTCTTTATGTTGTTTAAGTAACAAACTGGCGATAAAGATATCATGACTTTAATCTTTTCGTTGTATTCTGGTCGTGTTGCACCGAGCACTAGAAAGATCGAATTACCTTGAGAATGTCCAATTGCACTCAGGGTCTTCATGCCCGTGTTATCAAGCACGAAGTCTATCATGGCTGGAAGATCATAATACCCGAGTTCATGGAAACTGAAGTCCCAGAATTCCTTGTCAGTGTTGGGATCCAAAACGATATGTCGGCGGGAATATCTACTGCCCCTACTGTTTCCAACCCACACATCGTAGCCGGCGTCAGCCAGCGCAGCCGCTAAAGACGTGTTTCCTCTTATGATAAAAGTGTCAGCAGAATCAATGATTCCATGCATTAGTAAAATCGGCTTCCTTCTGTCACCGGGTATATGAAATAGCTTCAAAATGTAGCCATCTTGAGTAACTACATTGTACTCTTGGACTGGATAACCTAAATCAATTGCAATTTGCGTAAAATTCCTTGTTTTATAGTTTCGACGTGATGCGGCGTAAAAAACAATGGTTACAATTAGTATGAGGGTTACAATTCTGTGTTTCATTATTTAAACTATAGATAGCACACAACCAACACTGAATACAAAGTTGAAATGAATATTCAATTAAAATTCGCACAAAGAATACAATAATTCCTATGTGTCTAATACAAATATATACAAAACTCATAATGACTGTTTATGCTAGCAAAGTCCTCTTTCATCACGAAAACTAAAAAAGTTAGTTATTGGGCACAAATTTATGATGTCACAACAATACCGTAGTTACTGTGGCAAAGTAACATTATAACTTTTTAATATTATCAATTAAGTCAAATGACAGCAGAGAAGAGAAACTGCAGAACTAAGCTTGTTAAGAATAAACATTATATTGTGGTCAAAGGTTACTGAATTCGATTAATGAAAAAATAAATGAACAAAATGTATGTGTACTTATGTACCGCACGTAAAAAGTTATACTTCATTGGCTAGCTAACTTCACGTTGCTAACTTCTTCTTCGTTAACTAGCTAGCTTCAGGGTGTCGGATTTTTTGTGACGGTGTGCGCGCGCATCTTAAAAATTTACTCTCATAATTTTTCCCTAACGCGCCTCCGGATTGTAATTTGAGGATGGCGACTATGAAGGTTGCCTTTGTGGCTGGGAGAAATGACGAAATATCGATGTTGAAAGATGTAGAACTATTGACGGAAAATTTGTTGTTTATTTCACTGTTTTGAAACGAAGGAAATTTAATCACATAGATGCGATCTGGGGTCGGATTTGTGTCTATCTTTTTCCAACTATTTTTCACATTTTGTCGAAGTATGGATAAAATGCGATATTTGTCTGATTTCTTAAAATAACATTTAAATTTAGATATTTAATAGAGAACGAAAGCTACCGACATAGCCCACAGAATTAGCAAGTTGAAGTGGCAGTGGGCTGGTCTGGTGGCTGAAGTGATGTGATGAGAATGGTACACACATCACATAACATGAGCTATGTAGACCGTTTTACTGACGTTGATTTGATATTACACACAAACAAAAACAAATTATAATAAACCTTGAGTTCAATTCAACTCGAACTTCTCGTTATGAATTATTAAGAACATTGCCATAAAACGAATAGTTGTTTAAGATGTTCTTATTAATTTATACCATACTAGCTTCTGTGCGCGACTTCGTCCCCGTTGAATAGGACCAATTCTGTCATACATGATTTGTGCGAAACTTTAACCGTTTACGCAGCGGAAGCTCTCAAAAGAAAAAACGCCGATTTTGAAACATTGATCTTAGCGTGATGATATATAGCCTATAGCCTTCCTCGATAAATGGTCTATCTAACACTGAAAGAATTTTTCAAATCGGACCAGTAGATCCTGAGATTAGCGCGTTCAAACAAACAAACAAACTGTTCAGCTTTATTATATTAGTATAGATCTGTAATTGTACATTTTAAAACGTGTAGAGATCTGATTTTTGTCTCTTTCTAATGAATAGACTAAAAATAACTTTAACAATAATAACATTTTTTTCGAAAACAAAATGTGTATTCACCGAGTAGGTACCTTAAGCTATTATTTATGGGAAGAAATCGGAATATTTAAAATCGTGTAGTTCCGGTAGAAACCACTGGCAGAAAGCTAGTAGGTATCATAATTTTACGTTTAGGTATACCAAAATCGCAGTATTGTTGTTCGGCGTTCGCAACTGAGGTAGGGCACAGTAGTAAATATCCTGCTCAAAATCTGGAGCAGTCCGACTGGAGAAGTATTTCGAAGATCACAGCTAAATAATATTGCTTTCAAGTAGTTTTGTGTTTCAAGCAGTTGTGAGTAAGGAGACCAGAGCTCCTGGAGAGGATCGGGATTAGGGTTGGCAACGTGCTTGCGATGCTTCTAGTGTTGCAGGTGTCTATACGGTAATCGCTTACCATCAGGTGCTGTACGCTTATTTGCCGACCTAGTTATATATAAAAATATCCTTTGTTGAATAAAATACCTTAATCTATATATTAATACGCGAAGCAAAAGCTTTGTAGGTACCCCTTTTTACGAAAATTGCCCGGACGGAGGAGTAAGAAATTTCGCACACTTATAAGTTATATAGAGAAGAAGTACAGAATGCTAATATTTTTTTAAATTATGCATACAAATATATTAAATCGATAAAAAAAATTTACATTCACTACCATGTATTTGATACACACACGCATATTATATTCTTTTGTTGATTAACAAAGTGCAGGAAAATTTAAAAAATTTAAAAAGGTTCTTTATTTTCATAATTTTTTGGTTTTCTTTAATTTAAATTTTTAATTATGGTCCGTCCTCTGGGCGACTACTAGTATTATATAAAGCTAACATGGATAATATATAGTATAAGGGTAAATAAAACACATGATAAATGAGTTTGTCATGAGTTTATTAAGATAGTAAGCACTACACAAAACAAACTTTTAAGTTATTTATTTTAAGTAACAGTTCTTGCTTATTTATACTCTTAACTAATGCGAGCAGAAGACACAGGAAGTTGCCTAAAAGCCTTCTTAAATTCAATATACGCGTAAGTTCATAAAATGTTTGTGTAACTATTTAAAGTTACATTACTTTTATTTTATTAATTAATTATTATTCGAATAATTAAAAGGTCTTAATAACAATAAGAGTTAAGGTAGGGTTTCTCGTAAAGGTTTACTTTTAACGGTTACGAATTAAGCATTTTAATATAGCTCTTGCCACCATCGACATCTCTGCCTGCCGAGAATAGAATTGTGGAAAGATACCTGATGGATTAACAGGACAAATCCAAACAATTACGAAGACAATCTCAGCCGTAATAAAGCCTAGTAAAAGTCGTTCAGGGAGTTAATAGACAGTTTTAAGGTCAACCGTATACAAACAGCTTCTCTTACTAAAGTAATTATGCAATAGTCTACACGTCTCTGTCGGACGTTTGATACGGTTCGCCGTAATTAAACCTTGGGTAAGTTCATTTTGTGTCTAATTGTGCTACAAAACAAATTGATTACTTAGGTAGGTCATTCATTGGTTTTGTGTTGACATTTGATTGTTTGGTGAGAGAGCATTTATACAAGCATTATTTATACGATTACAGTTTAAAAATAAAGTGTGTGTTAAAAATAGATTGTTATTAGTTTTGCTTTTAAAGGACAATTTTAAAAATTAAAAGAATTACAAATATATACTTAACGCACTAATTTAGACTTTTCTTAATAATGATTTTGAATTTAAAAACGATACGAAATCTGCTATAAAGTTAAAAAAATTCTTATAATAGTCATTTTTCGTACGATTAAATCTCACGCGATGTGACCACCGGAATAAAAGATTAAGATCCATTATTGACGTGTGGGTGATAAATTTTCAATCGATTTGAAATTTTTGTCAAATTAGTTAGAATACCGGAATGAGCATAATTTGAAGTAGCACAGCATTGGAATACCTGTAAAATAACAATTATACTTTAATATATATGTATATCCAATGTAATAAGTAAAATCTTTGGAAATAAATTTTAAAAAGTTAATTAAACCTTTTTAACAAAGGGTTTAAGCCAGGGGTTCCCAATCTTTTTCAGCCCGCGGCGCACTCACAAATTTAAAATTTTGTCACGGCGCCCTACCCTATTTAGCTATTTGAAAAATATACAGTAGAAAGAAATAGGCATCTATAAAGATAATATTAATTAGGTTGAGAGGAGCAAAAATGAAAATGTCTGCTTACAATATGAAATTTATTTTTTTTATTATAAAAGAATTGAAATAGACAATAACAAGAAAGACTTAAGTCCTAAGGAAAGCAAAGATAAAATACGATATTCACTCAATCAAATCAATGTGACGAGTGAGCTTGATGAATCTTTGTAGTTTCGGATAATACCTAATAGAGAATCGACTCACGGCGGCGCCCCTCTTTACTTTCTACGGCGCATCAGGGCGCCGCGGCGCACAGTTTGGGAACCCCTGGTTTTAGCTATTGATTGCAACAATTAGGTGTTGCTTAAATTGTTGCTCTAAGTAGTGGTCGTAGCTTTGATCTCATGAAAATTATTTGTATAAGCCATACAATTATTTAACTATCAATTGACTCACCTTTGCCTTTCTTTGACTTCCACTTAGGCTGTGGTCGAGGGTTGGGGCTCTTGGTGCTCTTGCCAGTGTTAGTAGACAACGCAGTTACCCATTTCTTCTCGCCCGGGTCTTTCAGTTCTGTCAGTTGTGACCATTTCTGATCGATGTTTAAGTCATCATTCGTGTCGTATCTAGATAAAGTGATAGGATTTTTTTAAATCTAAATATTACACAAAAAGCTTAAGATATTACAGAACAATTCATAGTAAATGTATTTTATCTTTGAATCGGTGCATCTGCATCTCCGACTTATCGTGTCGGTGCTCTAGCCAATTAATGAATTAAGCTTTGTTTGATCACCGCTGGAACGGTCAATTTTTGATATAATATTAAAAATGTTAAGAATTCCTTAATGTATGGGTAACACAAAAATAAATAATAGGATAATAGGAAAAAAAACCGGTCAAGTGCGAGTCGGACTCGCGCACCGAGGGTTCCGTACAAACCTGCAGGTATATAAATGTAAGTAAAAGTTATGGTATTTTGCTGCTAAATGAAATCCGTAACATTACAATATGGAAAGTTGGAGGAGCATAAACTTAAGACAAAGGTATCTTATCTTTTCATTAATCCTTTAATTTATATAAAATGAAATATATAAATAAAATAAAAATCGCCTTTATTTCTATTACTATTAAAATTTCAATTAATACTAGCGTAAGTATTCTTAGTTTAAACATATGTATGTATATTAACCTATGTATATATTTATTCTATACTCGTATAATTAACTCGTCTACATGTTTATAACATCACTTAATTAATATTGGTAATAGTAATAGTCGCCTCTGCGGCGTAGGCCTCTCCTAAACATTTCCATGTATCCCTTTCCCGTGCTTTCTGTATACACTGCGGTCCACATAATTATCTGGTTGAAGATATCTCTCCACCTTTTAATTGGTCTCCCTTTTTCCCTTGACCTGTCTCTTGGTAGGAAAGTTCTTTTATCGAAGTTATTTATCTACAAATTTTTTAAACACTATTTAGAAATCTGGTTCAAAAATACCCTATTACTATTAAGTATTAAATTTGAACCATATTATATATAGTATATATTTATTTATTATTTATTTATTTATTTAAATAGTCCCACAGATGATGTAACATTTATTTTGTAATTTAATTCGAGCCTTTTTGACCTTTGTACCTGTTTTCAAGTTTGTATAAAACATGTTTTCCTAAATTTATTTTTATTATTGTCTGCTATTGTTTAAACATATATATTTTTTAATGTCTAGAATTCTCATTACAGTGTTAATATTACTTGATTTCATTAATCATTTCAATACTGTTGATTTTGACTTACTACTAGCTATACTTGGTTCTCTTAACATATCTCCTAAGGTGTCTGACTGGTTTCATAGTTACTTGCATGGTCGCCGGCTACGAATACATATTGAAGAACTTTCTTCATTCTGGTCTAGAATCAACGCTGGCGTTAAAGATAAATATATAATATGTACCTTTTCGCTTAAATGATAGCCTAACTTCGAAGATACCTTCACATTCGTCTTCCTTTTATTCTAAATCTTTCACTATTGAAGCTTATCGTCTTTGGAACTTATTGCCACTGTCTAACGCGCTCAATCTTTAATGACATTTGAAAAACTTGTTAAGAGCGTGCATAAGGCGAGCAAAAAATCAGATTTCACCCGCGCGCCCGATGAAACAAAACATACACAAAGCCTCGTGTCAGAGTGCGATAGACGATATAGTTTTGAGCGCATTACGAATGTAAAAAACGACAAATATGTTATTTTGTATATAATTCCGAAACTAAAAGTAATAACATTAAATGCCTTGGCATAGCCTTTACTTATATTTAAATGTAATTAATTATCAAATTTTTGTCTTAATGGTCATAACCATATCGAGTATAAATAGAAAAAATATAAAAATTAGAGGTTACTTCATAATTATATTTTATCGAGGAAACCTTATTTTATGTTTTTGATATGGGTCAACCCTTGCAAATATCACGTAGTTTGTCATATATTTTTATTTTAAGATTTGGTCTGGAACTTTTCATGTCAAAACAAATAGAAGATGGTAATTTTGCATTATGCACACTCTTAAGGAAATGTACTTATCATATTAAATTATGTTAAGCAACTTTATTATTTATTATTTTTCATGAAGTTACGTTATGTTGTTATGTCATTCGTCTTAATCTATCAATTTGCTTATAGTGTATAAACGTATGTATGTATGTATTTATATATTTGTGTATATGTTACGCTCAAAGATCGAAAACGCTCATTGAGCGGAAAAATAGC
The DNA here is from genome assembly GCA_905220545.2 of Melitaea athalia. Taxonomy (NCBI): domain Eukaryota; kingdom Metazoa; phylum Arthropoda; class Insecta; order Lepidoptera; family Nymphalidae; genus Melitaea; species Melitaea athalia. The sequence goes on along the minus strand of HG992183.1, from coordinate 2,545,056 downwards.
TCACAACGCGATGTGGTCACAGTAAAACATCCACATAGCGAAATTCGTGTTATGGCTTTAATGAAAACGTGCACGACGCGTTGTGGCAATCAAAGAAAGACCAAATAGCGAAATTCGTGTCGTGGCTTACATGCTATTCGATCTCAACGCGTTGAGGCAATGAAGAAAAGCCATGACGCGTTCTGAGCATTCATTGTGTTAACCACATCACGACGGACAGGTTTGTAACTTGTCGGTGTCGGCTCGGGTGCAAAGACGCATTGAAACATCAGTTTTATTCATTTCTTTTCTATTTATGAGAGTGAATTTTAATGTCAGCGCTAATTATGACGAATAAAAAAGAATTGTTTTACGATAAATTACGTGAGTTTGTGGAAACAAGCACTGATCGCAGTTTTATTAAGACTACAGAAAAGTATGAAATGTTACTTAATGAAACAAAACCGTCTCAACTTATTAAAAAGAAAAAGGAGTCTCTGTCGTCGAAGCAGTATCGACGTCTTAAACGATATGATGTCTTAAAGATTGGTGATACTGAAAAGTTGGTTGAAGCTGGAATAGAAAGCTCAAGTTCAAAAATTCGATATTTCTGCAAAACAGATGAATTTTTTGATACTTTTGAAAAAGCACATACTAACGTCGGTCACAAACGGACTATAGGACTATCATTTTATGTGAATTATGAGTAATTTACAAATGATATGAATATTTTGTGTTCAGTGATTTATTACTTAATACATTGATTTTTTTAAATATAAAGTAATCTCAATAAATAATAAATATCGTTTCATTTATATAATTATATACTTAATATATTTGATAATAAGAAAAACGTTAGGTCGTGATTTTATAAAATGAAAAATATTTCTTAAGGACATCTACCAAAACGTTTCCAGCCTAGGCCTAGTAGGATCTACATCGGAAAGTATTGTGCGTTGTAATCAAATAGTATTCCATACGCGTCATGGCTTTTCTTCATTGCCACAACGCGTTGAGATCGAATAGCATGTAAGCCACGACACGAATTTCGCTATTTGGTCTTTCTTTGATTGCCACAACGCGTCGTGCGCGTTTTGATTAGAGCCATAACACGAATTTCGCTATGTGGATGTTTTACTGTGACCACATCGCGTTGTGAGCTATTTTTCCGCTCAATGAGCGTTTTCGATCTTTGAGCGTAACATATACATATGAGTAAACTTATATGTACATATGTGTCATTAAATATAGCATCTATTTTTATATAGTTATTTATTTATATCTGATTTTTATTTTATATTGTTCCTTTTTTACAAAATTTTACGCCCTTCCCCTAGTTTATATGCAAGTCCTCTGCCCAAAGGTTGCCTGGAAGAGATCGCTGTGTTAGCGATAAGGCCGCCTGTTGCAATTGATGCAAGTTTATTGTTATAAATTCTATGTATTGTTCTTTTGTGTATTGGTGTGCAAAAAGAGTTAGTAAATAAATATTACTTTGCAAAGTTTTATAATTGAAAAACAAAGCAGAAATAAACAACATTACACATACTATTTCTGTGGTTGCGATGTAACTATACATTTAAGGTTTACGTAATTTTTCCTGTATCTGTGCTATAAGACGTTGCTTTATACCTGAAGATTTTAGGTCGACGGGAAGTATTCTTTAGATTTTTATTCCCTTGTCAGTTGTTTGCTAGTTTCAATATATGCGGTTTAAATTGCTGTTTCTTTTGATATCGTGGACATAGAAGTTTGATTTTGTTACAGCTTAAAGTTATTATAGACGTGAGTATTTGATATGAATTTCAATTTAATACTTTTACGCGTTCAAGAGAAAAGTGGTATTAAGTGTAAAATTATTAAAATATTTTTTTTATATGTAGTAACTAAAAATTTAAACTTTTCGCAATTTTTCCTGTATCTGTGCTATAAAACGTTGCTTTGTACCAAATTTCAAGATTCTGACTTCACGGGAAGTACCCTGTAGGTTTTGATTCCTTTGCGACTATTTTCGATGAAAATATGCGGCTTAAATTGGTTTTTCTTTTGATATCGTTGACATAGAAGTTTGATTCTGTTACAGCTTAAAGGTATTATAGACCTGAGTATTTGATATGAACTTTAATTTAATACTTTTACGCGTTCATGAGAAAAGTGATATTAAGTGTAAAATTATTAAAATATTTTTTTTATATGTAGTAACTAAAAATTTACACTTTTCGCAATTTTTCCTGTATCTGTGCTATAAGACGTTGCTTCGTACCAAATTTCAAGATTCTGACTTCACGGGAAGTACCCTGTAGGTTTTGATTCCTTTGGGACTATTTTCGATGAAAATATGCGGCTTAACTTGGTTTTTCTTTTGATACCGTTGACATAGAAGTTTGATTTTGTTACAGCTTAAAGGTATTAAAGACTTGAGTATTTGATATAAATTTCAATTTAATACTTTTACGCGTTTATGAGAAAAGTGGTATTAGGTGTAAAATTATTAAAATATATTTTTTTATATGTAGTAACTAAAAATTTACACTTTTCGCAATTTTTCCTGTATCTGTGCTGTTAGACGTTGCTTCGTACCAAATTTCAAGATTCTTAGTTCACGGGAAGTACCCTGTAGGTTTTGATTCCCTCGAGAGTGTCGAAAATTTGCAGCATAAACGGCTGTATCTTTTGATTGCCTTGGCTTAGAAGTTTCATTTTTTCACAGCTTTAAGAGGCAGCAGATCTGAGTATTTAATATAAATTTCAGCTTGATGCCTCCACGCGTTTCTGAGAAAAAAGGTCTTGACAGACAGACGGACAACAAAGTGATCCTATAAGGGTTCCGTTTTTACCTTTTGAGGTACGGAACCCTAAAAACGAATTGTTTTTCTTCAAATATTATTAGAGACTTAATCAATTTCCTTCAAAATTAAGTTGAAGTTGTATGAAGTGAAGATCCTTCTCCTACATGGGGAAGAGAGCAGTGCAAACTTAGCACCTCATCGATGGAATTTTGGGTCGAAAATGACCTTAATCGATAGGTCCACGCAAATTATATAAATATTAACTAACTAAAAGAAAAAAAATCAGAAAAAAAAATCAATTTTTGATGACCTTACGAGGTCATCAACTTGATGACCTCGTATTACTAACCAGCTGATTTTTTTTCTTTTAGTTAGTTAATATTTATATATATAATTTGATGGTAATATTGTCCTACAAATTGCGCGGTACGTTATCCCGGTCCTACGCTCACTGCTGCTCTATCCTACACAAAATCCTTGGATGGGGTGCTAAAATTGCATTTTCTTTACCTTAATTTAAAAAATTATTTATTAAAAAACTATAGCGGATCTAACGAAAACTTTACTGGACCTATACGGACCTAACGTAGACCTATCGATTAAGGTCATCTTCGACCCAAAATTCCATCGATGAGGTGCTAAGTTTGCACTGCTGGGGAAGAGGCCTATGCCCAACAGTGGGATATTACAGGCTGAATCGTGATCGTGATCGTGTATGAAGTGGACACTCGAATGACACAATGTAGTTGAAGACTTCTGATTAGTTTTTTTAAAGAAACAGTGGATTGAAAGTTCAATTGACAAACAAAGGTTATATTTCGCAACTTAGCTTGATTATGCTGACGAACAATGACAACCAACTGTTATCTAAACATATTCAAATTTTAAATACCTCTCTTCATCTCCTTGCAATTGTTTCATCAGATTGAATATAAATAAGTTCCTTCCCCAGTCGGGTTCTGTATTTTCTTTAAGTTCAGCTGGCCAAGATGCCATTTCATATCCCTCCTGTAGAAATATTAGTATTAATGATTGAACATAAAACAGACAATCCGCGGTATTGCTCCATTTTGAGTTGATAGGTTGACAGGCAATTTTTTTAGCTAGAGTACTTATCGGTTATTTGGTTTGGTTTAGGTTTATATTTTTTCCTCATTGGGTCTCCTAACCGTGTCTCGAATGTAGGTACGTGCTGTGCACGTTAATATCTTTGAGCACATACTAACTAGTTACAATTGGTAGGGATAATTTTCCTCAACCCATTATGGAGAAACGTCAAAGATTAAGTTCCAATTATTCCCTCTGTATAAGATAAGGCCTTAACAAAGTGTACCAATGGGACATTCACAGGCTAATTCAAATTTGTGAATAAAAATGATATAGAGAATATTATTTAATGTAGTGAATAAAAATGATGTATATTATTAATGATTTTTCCTTACCTCCGATGTTGCTGGTGTTTCACCATACGCAGCAAATATCGCGGCCATGATGAAAAGCATCAATGCGGCCATCTTGTTCCCAGACATTGTTCTGGGGACAAAGTGCTCAGTTAAACTAAAATGAATAGTAATCTAATTGTAAAGAATTTTAACGGGCAGCAGCGTCTTCGGTGCGACAAAGCCAGCCCTGCGGTCACCAACCCGCCTGCCCAGCGTGGTGACTATGGGTAAAACACCTGAGTTCACGCCATTATTGGTGCGAACTCGTGGAGGCCTATGTCCATCAGTGGACTACGATAGGTTGAAATGATGATAATGATTAACTGACTTCGAAATAGTAAGAAAGGCTGCAACTCCACATCACACAAGGCGCTGGTCTATGTAATTTTTCAAAATACTGTTTTCGCTAAATATTGTAATAATGATAGATAAATAGATAGATAGATAAAACTTTATACTAACGGTTATAATGATATAGTCATTTAATATAATATAATTTTTAATAAACATAACAATAACATAATTTAATAAACATAATTTTTAATTAACATAATTTTTGTACAAAAATTTTTTTTAACAAATTCATCAACAAATTGAGTAGGTACATTTTTTTTATCGGTCTCGTGTTTAAACAAGTTAAATTAACTAATTCCTCTTTGTAAACGATAGGTTTTTTTTACAATAAGACAAATACAATCAATATAAATAAAAAAATTTACGCAAAGATAAATAATTAACCATATTCAAAAAACTTATTTAAATGTGGCTTTCTTTAATGACCTGTGTTTTTATCTAATTCAATTTATTTCTTTACTATATGACATTTAGTACGACATACATTTAAGCGACTCTTAACATATAATAAATTTAAAACAACTTTCAGTACAGTATTATTAGCGTCGTAACATTTGACACAAAGTAAACGCCTGCACGTTTATTATAGCAAATATATCGCATCATTAGTTTCATTGCGTTTTCAAACCGTCAGGCGTAATGATGATAGCATGAGGATTTGAAATAAAATTGCTCGATTAAAAAAAGCTAGTGGTCGCCCAGAGTTCGAAATTCGACCATAATTAAAAATTTTAATTCAAGAAAACCAAATAATTATGAAAATAGAGAACCTTTAGTTCAAACAACAACAAACCGTATAATACCCAACAAATAGTATAATATTATGCATGCGTGAGTGCTGTAGTGTGTGTATTGTTTTTTTTTATTAATTTAATGTATATTTCACGTATAATTTTAAGAAAATATTAGCATTCCGCACTCTTTCTCTATATAAACTATAAGTGTGCGAAATTTCATACTCCTACGTACGAACAATTTCCGTAAAAAGGGGTAGGTACAAACTTTTTGCTTCACGTATTAATATATAGATAAACCACTAAAATCACTAAAATTTTCTAATATCTACTTTTTAAAAAGTTTTTATGGAATGAAAATTACAAAAATGCACAAAAAATGTAAAATGACTGGTTTACAGTTCACATGACAGAATTCAGGTACTAGACATGATAAAAATGTTATGATTTTGGTTTTAATTCACAGTGTGCGAAACTCGACATTTTGATATATCTATATATGTGACTGATTTTGTGAAAAAAAAACGCATGATTTTTTTTAATTATCCTTAATTTTTACCATTTTAGTTGAAAGTTTTGATTAATTAAAATATTTTCTACAAATAAAACTTTCATTTTCTGTCTAAAATAAAAATGACGCTGCTCGTGGATACGTATAGTTCACATAGTTATTTTTTTTAAATGGGCTTGGTTAGGCGAAAAGCTCGAACAGTTGTCATGAAATTCGTAACAAAATTTATTGTTTCTAGTGTTTGATTTTAATACTTTAATAAAATAATACAAAAAAACTACATGATTTTTTTTTAATTTTACTTTACGACTATATACTTACCAAATTATCTATGGAAAGTGAAAGATGAATAATTTTAACTATAGATGAAAATTTAAAAAAGTGATAACTTTGTTTTACATTATTTCTTTGATTGAAATGTCATTGAAACTCTAGGTTTACTAAAACAGATTAAAATAAATATAAATGAAAAAGAACTCAATATTAATATTCATTAAAAATTAAACAAAATCTGGTATAATCGCAAGAATATTAGATATTCATGTTTTATTTTTTCTCAACACTACCTGTGCCTCGCGGTTTAACCCGCGTTAATTTGAGGTAAAAACAAACTAAAATATTATACAGACTTCCTCGGTTATTGGATTATCTAACAGAAAAATAATTTATTAATTCGAAACAGTAGTTTGAGAGAGATTAGCGCGTACAAACAAACATACTTTTCTCAACCCAACATATCAATCATCCATAACAAATTGATGGATTTGTATCGTGAGTCAGTCGATAACTGTTTATTTACAATAATAAATTATAATATTCAATTAAAAACAAATGAATATAGAATTTTACCGAATTAAAATTTAAAATATATTTTAACGAAAGAGCTAAAAGTATACGTAAAGAAATAAAAAAATATAATATTTAAGAGCATAATTTTAATTTTTTTATATATATTTTCATATAAAACCGAGATTATCTATATAATAAAAATGAATATCCGTATGCGTAGTTGATTAGTTTCTTTAAAATAAATAAAAATTTAAAACTGTTAAATAAATTTAAATATTATTGATACATATCATCTAACCAATCGTAACCTATTTAAAACTTAAGTAAATCACAGCAAAAATTGAAAATAAACCCCACTCACTTACCTGAAATGTCCGTAGCGAAACCTCTACACCTGGCTACGCGTTGTCTACGACTGGTTCTCGTAGCGGTTGGCTCACTTTTATATATCCGGACACGAAACAGGAGCATTCAATACTGTAATTATGTACATCTATATACATATATTCCTATGTTTATAAGAGACATAGAACTGATTTTTTTTAAAAACAGACAGTGACTAAATCTATTAATTATGTGGGATCGGTGAAATTGAATTTAGGTTTTGATTTCTCACAGCATCAAACAATTTTTTTTCAAAGATTATTTGTTTTTGTTTTTAACTGACTTCCAAAAAAGGAGGAGGTTCTCAATTCGATTGTATTTTTTTTGTGTGTTACTTTAGAACTTTTGACTGGGTGGACCGATTTCGATTTTAAAAAAAATAATCGAAAGGTAATGCGTGTCATTTGGTCCCATTTAAATGTATTTGAGATCTAACAAGTACTTTTCGACTTATATCTAATAATGCGATTTTACTTGACAATTTTTTTCTCGACCTACGTTGTATTATACCGCATAACTTTTTACTGGGTGCACCGATTTCGATGATTTTTTAAATCAATCGAAAGCTGATGTTTATCATGTTGTCACATTTAAATTTCATCGAGATTTGATTAAAATTTTTGAGTAATCTTTGTTAACGCGTGTTTACTTGACTATTTTTTCGTCTACTTACGTTGTATTACTTGTCGATGTAATTGAAGTCTGTTTTTTTTCGTTTGCGAGCAAACACAATTATTTTTTGTTGTTGTTGTGAGATTGGAGTCCGAACGCAGGGAGTTTAATTGAAGGGGGGATTTTGTGCAGACAGGGAAATTATAAGTAGACAGGGAGGTTTTAAGAGTTGTTATGCTTAAAGTATTTATCGATCCATTTCCTAAAAAGAATTCTACCTCCTATATATAAACTTTTACCTTTTTCTCTAAACTGCTCGTCATTTCGTTTATATTACGTCGTTGTCAATATATAACAAAAAACGTTTGTATTTTTTATTTTTGTAAATTAGCACTAAATTAATATTAAAAAAACGAGTGTGCTGTAGACCACACGACTGAAATAAAACATACGAAACGTAACTCTCTCTCTTTCTATCTTAACTGACTTATATCTCCCTCTTAAGTTCCGGTCACCTCGCCCGATCACACTTGCCGTAACGCTCTCGTCACGCATTCACCAGCTTACTCCCCAAGTCAAGCGAGCGTAAAGAAGTTTTACTTCAAAAAATATATCGCACACAAGTCTAAAAATGTATTATTATTAATTAATTTACGCATTCGTTTTTTTATTTTTTATTTTTGTGTTACCCCACACATGAGGAAATTATCAAATTATAAACATTTTTAAAATCATATCAATTTTTTTTTCTAACACGGCACGTCAGAATGGCGCCGGTTCATATCCCGCTGGATCGAAAAATTTTGATATGATTTTAAAAATGTTTATAATTTACGCATATTTACTTATGTTCACGGGTTGTTTATTAAGAATAATAATCATTAGTATTCATCCTCTTAAAACAAAATACCTACAGAATTTTTTTCAATGTTGCAGGAAGAACCGACTTTAGACCAAAGTAAACTTTTCTAGAATAAAATTTGTCGTCGTACGTTTGCGAGTACGTCTAACTTTTAAAATAGGTACAACTGAAAACAGTAAACTACCATTGTCCTATTTTAAACTTTATCAATTTCAAACAACTTACTTTTTACTCGGTACAGATTAAATATTTATGTATTAATGGCGGAATGAACGGAAGCGTGGAGGCGTGAATAAACTATTCCCACAACACAAATATGAAAAAAAATTAAAGTAAGTAAAAAACTTTTTAAATAACAAGCTGTATTATTTATTTATTAAAGTACAAGTCGGGATGTTTCAAATTTTGTACAATATTATACACAAAATTTGGTACATTTCGACTGGGAAAGTACCTCAACCTTACAAAAGATCACACTCAAATAACACTGCTTTCGATTAGTGTTTCGCTCCTGTGATGAGTTAGGCAACCAGCACAGAGTACATTGTAATAGTGCAACCAGAGCTCCTGAAGAATTTCGGGTATAGGGTCGGCAACGTACTGGTATCCGCTTACCATCATTCGGTCCGTACGCTTGTTGTCCACCTTTGTAATTAAAAATCATGGCCGTTGCGCTGCCGGTCGCGGTTTCGATCCGCACACATTGCATACATTCGTATTGGCCATACAGATGTTTGGGCGATTGTGCTTATGTGTTGTGTGCACCTATTTGAATGACTTTGGCTTGTTAAACGAAAGGGTTAGTCGACTTATTGAAAGAATATTTTAACAAGCTGGCTGCGACATGACGTAACGAACCCTTAGAATATTACGTTCAGTTTTATAAAAGAAGACATACTCAGTATTAAATTCATTGTTGTATTATTTGAAATATGTTGAGAGCTTTACAATGGAAACTAATACCGTTATTGTTCTCTTGTTATACATTGAAATTGAACTCAATACAATATAAATGAAACACAATTACTTTATAAAATTAGTATTTATTTGAATTTTCTTAAAAGATTAATGCTACAAAAATTCTGCTTAGCTGAATATTCTGAATAGCTCATAGCAACAAGACATTTTTCTTCGAAATACCCGCGCAATTCCAAGTTCAAGTGCTTGTAAATCGATACTAATATTCTTAGTAATCCTGAAAGTGCATCTCAAGTGCAAAGCTAACTCGAGCATATTGCTACTTAAGATCACACTCAAATAGCACTGTTCTCAAGTAATGTTATGTTTATTTGTTGAGTAAGGCGGTCAGATCCTAGTGATATATATGCTGGGTTGATTGTGGTGGTGGAGTCGACAACACGTTTGTGGTGGTTGCCTGCGGTCATAAGCTATCACGTCACAGGCATTGTCTGCAACTTAACTCCTTTCTTGGAAGGAAAGTAGCTCAGTTAACATCATGTGTGGACACAAGGGCGGATCCAGCTTTGGCGCCACAGTCATGGTCAAGGCGCCAGCGGGGGGTGACATAGTCGTGGTCAAGTAAAGGGAAGTTATAATTTAATTTTTATAATGATAGATACGGGTAAAAAGTAGGTATTTTATTAATCTATGTACGTAATGTACTTAAAAATACTTATATTGTAACAAAAATCTTGTTTAACAATTTTAATTAGTGGTCCACCTAGGTCCTGGACACAGCCCAGGGGGGGGGTCATGACCCCGTGACCCCCCCTGGATCCGCCAGTGTGTGACTAGATAGTTGCTATAGAACCTGTAGATATGTATAGATGTTTATTTTTTATTTATTATATCATACTTTTGTATACGCACAGTCTACAAGCTATGAGTAGGCGAGAGTAGATATAGTTAGACGAATTAGAATTTTTTATAATCATTTTTACTTAGTCCAAAGGCTAAAGGCATTGGCACCCGCTAACAATCTAGGTTGGGGAGCAAATAAAATGTTCAACTCAGGGAATTCATGACCATTCCGCACTATGAGTAGATATACAATAAAATTATGTATGTTCTACTCACAATAGAATATTAATGCTAGAGATGTTTGGTTTAGTGGTGTATTTCATAAAACATTTCATGCAACTTCGACCGCGTGAAATTTAACAAAATAGTAGGTACCTATATAGGTATATATATACTTACAAATAAATAAAATTGGAGTGTCTGTTTGTAATATTAAAATAACCGCTTTTTTACTCAATTCATATCATGTATGTATACACGGTACATATACCAAAATAACATTTTTTATAATTTTTGTCTGGCTATCTGTTTGTTCCAGCTCTCTGAATCTCTGAAACGACTGGACCGATTTTCACGGGACTTTCACTGGCACATAGCTGATATAATAAGGAGTAACTTAGGCTACTTTTATTTTAGAAATTTGTGTATTTTATAACTTTGTGAACTAAAAATAAAAAATGTTTAGTTGATACTTGATATACATACCTACTATGTATTTTAGAAAGTATGTGCATTTTGCTTACGTGGGACTCAAGCAAATGGTACGGGATGCGGGTTACCGACCTCTCTATTGAAATGAAACTTAGGAAATCAGGTTATATTAGGTTAACAAGAAAGTCAAAAACCCAGCTAAATAGTTCAATGATCAATTTACAATTAAATATAATTGTTGGAGCAACGGTCGCAACGGTCACAGCACTGGTTTGTGCCTGATGCGTTGGCGGTTGCGGGTTCGATCCCCGCACATGACAAATATTTGTATTTTCCATACAGATGTTTGCCGTGGTCTGGGTGTTTGTGCAGTCCTTGTGGGTCTCCCCACCGTGCCTCGGAGAGCACGTTAAGCCGTCACATCGTTATCATGAATACCTGATAGCGATCGTTACTCATATTAGGGAATTTATCCGCCAACCCGCATTGGAGCAGCGTGGTGGATTGAGCTCTGATCCTTCTCCTACATTGGGAAAGAGGCCTATGCCCAACAGTGGGATATTATAGGCTGAAGCGCGTATAAGCGTGACTATGTTTTCGTCGACCTACGTTTACCTCATATCTGTTCACTGGGTATACTGATTTTGATGATTCTTGTTTTAAACTAAAGTTGATGCTTGTCTTGTAGTCCCATTTAATCGATATAATTATGAAGAGGACTTTTTGAGTAATTTTTGATAGGCTGATAGCGCGTATTGATTCGACTATTTTTTTTGCCTACCTACTTTATATTACTTGTCAATGTAATTAGTCGGTTTTTTTTTTCGTTTGCGATCAAACACAATTATTTGAATCGCGTATGTATTGAATGTAATCTATACCTCAAATTTCATCTATAAAACAATGAAAAGGATCAATCATTGTGTTCAGAAGATTCTAGATCACCGAAATTAATTACATGTTATAGGTAAGTATTGAATACTGTCAGTAGCTACTCCGAAACGTTCATCTATAAAAATAAATAAAATTGGAGTGTCTGTTTGTAAAATTAAAATAACCGCTTTTTACTAAATGCATCTATATACGGTACATATACCAAAATATCATTTTTTTTACAATTTTTGTCTGTCTGTCCTGTTTGTTCCGGCTAATCTCTGAAAAAGCTGGACCTATATTTACGGGACTTTCACTGGCAGATGGCTGATGTAATAAGGTGTAACTTAGGCAACTTTTATTTTAGATTTATTTTTTTTATAACTGCGAACTGAACAGTAACTTTTTTGTTTAATTCCACGCGGACAAAGTCGCGGGCACAGGCGCTGGTTAATTAATAAATATTCCGAGGTTCATACTTCATTGTTACAATAATTGAAATGACGCGAAATAGACGTAGAACATTCGAGATTAGGGGAAGGGGGTAAGAGTGGGGTAAAGCGATACAGAGGGGAAGTATTCACGAGTCACGTGGTGCGAAAGAAAGGCTGTGCAGTATCAAATGACTTGCTTTCATTGGACGTCGAAACGTGACTTCGAGCTTCAGCTAATACGACTCCAGTTTCTGATATAATAGCTTATGTTCGCGACTTTGTCTGCTTATTTCGTTGACGATTTATTTTATGTGCAAAATTTTTTATAAAAAATATTAAAAAATATAAAAATACTCCGCTTGCAATTTTTTTTATTTCATAATGACGTAGTCCTTTCAAGAGTTGCGTTTTAATAATTTTTAACCGATTTCAAAAAAAAAAGGAGGTTCTCAATTCGACAGGTATGTTATTTTTTTTTTATTTTTTTTTATGTATGTTAGCTCAGAACTTTTGACTGGGTGGACCGATTTCGATCAATTTTGTTTTAATTGAAAGGTGTTGCGTGTCATGTGGTCCCATTTTAATTTAATTGAGATCTGACAAGTACTTTTAGAGTTTCTAATAATGCGTATTTACGTGACTACTTTTTCGTCGATCTACGTTATATTATACCGCATAACTTTTTACTCGGTGTACCGATTTCGATTATTCTTACTTTAATCGAAAGCTAATACTTGTCTTGTAGTCTTGTTTAAATTAGATCGAAAACTGATTACAACTTTTTGAGTAATCTTTAATAGCGCGTATTTACTTGACTATTTTTTCGTCTTATTACGTTGTATTACTTGTCGATGTAATTGAAGTCGGTTTTTTTTTTTCGTTTGCGAGCAAACACAATCATTTTAGTTATAGAATAGAAGTAACCATGTTAATCTAAAATATTATTTAAAGTCTATTAACCCTACATTGCATACAGTGACATATTTTGTGGCACAACCGATATAATTGCGATTTGCGTGTAGCTCATGGTGAAAGACGTCGACTGCCATATCTTTACTGCTGAACGAAACTTTATAGATTTCACGACTATTTAGTACCAGAAAACATCACTAAGTGGTTTGAGTAATTGTTTGGTACAGCAGTTTTTGCAAAATTTCGGTGGTTGATATGAACTTGCACTTTTTTTTTTATGTAACTAAGTCGGCAAACAAGCGTACGGCTCACCTGATGGTAAGACCGTAGCCTATAGACGCCTGCAACACCAGAAGCATCGCAAGCGCGTTGCCTACCCTATCCCCAATCCCCCCAGGAGCTCTGGTCACCTTACTCACCAACAGGAACACAATACTGATTGAAAACAGTATTATTTAGCTGTGGTCTTCTGTAAGGTCGAGGTACTACCCCAGTCGGGCTGCTCCATATTTTGAGCAGGAAATTTCCTGCTGTGCCCTACCTCAGTTAGTAGTTAGTATACGTAAATTTAAAATTGTAAAAAAAAATAGTACCTAATTTCGCTATTTTTGGAGTGAAAAAATTAATTCAGTTTGTTTATAGCCTATATTTTATCGAGGTAAGTATTATAATTGGATATAAGTTATTTTTTTTACTATAATATCAATTTATTTAAATGTTCCAAATATGGAACACCATGCACTTATTCATATTTCTGTATTGTATAAGTTTTTGTGTTATTTTAGATTATGGCAAAGAAAATATTGTCTGATACGGCCATTACGCAATTTTTAGAGATACTGTAGGAAAGCGAAGATGGTCAATACTCTTTGGACGCCGAAAGTGACGATGAACTAGCAAAACTAAGACAGAACTTGAACCAGGTTCACGACGTTTCTAGTGACTCCGTTATTGACTAATTGCCAAATATTGATACCGCCTGTACTGTAAACGTAAATGAGCAGCCATTAGAACCCCAACCTAGTACTTCAAGGTCAGGTTATACACTACGGTCTATTAGAAGTTCCATCACCTTCACTGTTCAAAGAACTGCTGTTTCTACTAAAACTACAGTCCCTAAAATACGATTGGTCAGGGACTCGCGTATGTCTGAAGTATACTCCGGAATGGAGAATAACCCGGAGCTGAGGTATCCTGGTGAATCTGACTTAGGTGCGAGCGGAAATATAGTAGTTCGTCTGGCAAGATCTATTAAAAAAATCAGCAATATTAATTACTAGCTTCTGCGCGCGACTTCGTCCCCGTGGAATAGGACCAATTCTCTAGGAAGCTCTCAAAAGGAAAAAAAATCCCGATTTTGAAACATTCTTCATTGGTGCTACGCTCATATTAGTCTTAGCGTGATGATATATAGCCTATAGCCTTCCTCGATAAATGGGCTATCTAACACTGAAAGAATTTTTCAAATCGGACCAGTAGATCCTGAGATTTGAGTTCAAACAAACAAACAAACAATCAAACAAACAAACTCTTCAGCTTTATTATATAGTATATATATATAGTAATAGTATAGATTTTTCGATAACTACTACACTTTCCCTGAATTAGTTTCTCACTTATCAAAACGAGGAATCTAGTCATTGGGAATAGTAAATAAAAGCTGCCTTGGCAATAATTTAAAAATCCTGTCTTTGAAAGATATAAAAAAATAATAAAATGGAAAGGGGCTTTTCAGAGGAATGGGTTGCGGATATGGATGGGATCGAAGTTTGTACGGTAATGTGGTACGACAATAAACATGTTATCTTGTCATCACCATTTGTGGGAAAACAGCCGACTGAACAGGTGACAAGCTATTGCAAAAAGCAAAAAAATATGTAGAGTTCGACTGTCCCAAAATAGTAGGAATTTATAATAGGCACATAAGGGAAGTGGGTTTATTAGGTTAATTCCTTGGGAAGTATAAAATAAAAATGTGACCAAAAAAATGGTATTTACGTCTATTTTACCATATATTGGATGTTATGGTAATAAATTTCAGGTTGATAGAAGAATTGGTGAACAGAACAATAACTTGATATTGCCAAAAGGTTCTACATGTGTGGTAAATCACGAATGAAGAAAAGAGGCCGGCCGTCATCTGCAGCAGCTGATTTAGTTTAAATAAAGAAGAAAAAGTCTAATATCACAATTCTTCTCCCCGAGGATGTCAGGTGTGATGCATTTGATTACTTACCTATATGGAATCTGAAGAGACAACGCTGCAAATATCCTCAATGTAAGGGAAAAACGTAGGTATATATCCTATGAAAAATGTCGTGTAGAGCTATGTTTGACAGTTTGAATAAGGATAATAATTATTTTTAGAAATTTCATCAGTAATTGTTTCTTTTTCGTTGAAAAGTCTAATCTTTGATTGGTAAATTATTTCTCCTAATGAACCAAAATAAATAATAATGTGTAATTTACACATTATTATTTATTTGGTATATTGTAATTTACACATTATTTACACATTATATTACACGCTATGCATTTACACAGTGTAAATGCATAGCGTACCACATATGAAACAGAGAAAAAAAAATAAAGTTTCTATAAAACTATTGGAGTATTGGATTTTGATTTTTTTATTATTTTTCCAGCGGTCTAAGATCATGCCTGTGCCTGGCATCATATTATAATTATAATTTTTCTAGACAAAAATAAAACACCATGCATTGTAGGGTTAAAGGTCCGCGTCAGAAAGGAGTAAAGGACGCGGATTTCAAAAATTTCTAGAAAACTGAAGTGGCAGGACATGACACCCCATGTGTCACGAGACCGTTATATTATCGCCACTGAGGCGCTGACCTATATGTTGCGTGAGAAACGAAACGTTAGCGTGATTTAATTACGTACACCGCCATCTATTATTGAGTTTTGGTATTAACTCTTGTATGTAGAGCCCTTGAAATATTTTTTTAGTTTTTGAAGTAAAACTTCTTTACGCACGCTTGACTCGGGGAGTAAGCTGGTGAATGCGTGACGAGAGCGTTACGAAAAGTGTGATCGGGCGAGGCGAACGAAGTAAGAGAGATAGAGGTGTGAGCACACATTTTCTTTCTGTCTCTTATAGTCAGTTACGTTTCGTATATCTAAGACACAGTACAGGCCTATTTTGCAGAAGTTTTACTTCACTCGTATGGTCTAAACTCTAAAGCACACCGGTTGTCTTACTGTCATACTTTTTACAAGACGTGGTATCAACTAGCTCACCTGCATGTAGTAGGGCAGCATGAGCGTGAGCACGGAGGACACCCCGCAGTAGGCCAGGAACACGATGAGCAGGGACGCCACCACTGCGAAGGGGATGCTCTTCTGAGGCCTCCGGGCTTCCTCCCCGGCTGTCGCTACGCAGTCGAACCCTGGAGGGAACACATCTTTACGTTAAAGATCACTTGTTTCTGAAGAGAATATGATCATATTGTAGTCTATAATTAAATCTCTCTTTCGATTATTGATTTTTTTAACCGACTTAAAAAAAGGAGGAGGTTACTCAATTCGACCGTATACGAGTATATATATTTTTTCTTTTTTTTTATTATTACGTTCGGGGGTAACTTCGTCGTTTATAAACCGATTTTGATAATAATTTTTTTGTTGGAAAGGAGATATCCCTAGTTTGGTAAGGTGACCATGATAAGGAAACCAGGATCTGATGATGGAATCCCAGAGAAATCGAGGGGAACCTTCGAAAATCGTAGTGACAACTAGTGCGTTTGTTAATATTTTTCGTATACTTACGTTGTATATTAGGTACTTTTCGATTTAATTGAAGTCGGTTTTTTTCGTTTGCGAGCAAACACAAATTATTACTAAGTATTTATTTGTAAAAAAGGACCAATATAAGTACTGATAATCAAAAAAAAGAAATTTAAAAAGATTTGTTTCAAATCAATGCAGTAGGTACTTTTATCCGTAACTTTTTCCGTGGTGCTTTTACAACGACACTACGATAATTTCATTTATGTAGATAAAAAAACAAAAACAAAACAAAAAAAATCGCAGTGTTATTAATTAAAAAAAGCTTCAAAAAAATACGTATTGTGATATCTAACACGTTTTGTGGCCTTATAAATTTTATATTAAAAAGTTCACGAGTTGTTGTGAAAGAGGCGAGTAGGCGTTGTTTTGTGTTGTTGTGAAAGTACCAACGGTGTATAATGGGATATTGTTTCAATTATGCCTAACATAGACCTTTATAGGCAACTTTAACAATCTTAGGGAGAGCTATTTACGAATTTCGACAGAAAACTATTTTAAATAAATTAAATGGGCTTATACGGAATTCGTATACAGTACGAATAAAATCAAAGATTTTTTTAAGAACTCCAAAGAAAGTAATATACGCTTCACACTCGACGGTGCCTAATAGGATTTTTTCCTGTCGGGTGTCCAGAAACACACACAAGCACAAACGCCTAGAACATGGCAAACCACTGTATGGCCAATGAGAATGCCATGTGCGGGGATCAAACCAGCGACCCCCAGCGCAACAGCCATTTTTTTTATTCCAAAACAAAAAACTTTAGCTTGGAAAGTGATCTTCCGTTTGACTTTGAGCAGTGCGTACTTCCACCATCATTCGTGTAGTTAAAGCAAACCTGTTTAGTATTAAATATAAAAGTCAATCTATTATTTATCTACTAACTACATATTTTCTCCGTGCCGTGAACAGCACGTAAAGGCTAAAGCTTATCGGTCTTATCGTCCCGGTATTACAGTCAGCTGGTAGTACCTAGGTAATCGTTACTCGTGGTAGGGAAAGGCTGAATTGCAGCAGCGTGGTGGATTAAGTTCCGACACTTTTTCTTTAAAAAAGAAATTAATAGCTATAGCTCACTATTCGGTGCAGAATTATATCAATGATAAAACTGTGAGGATTTAGTGTCGCTGTCTTTCATGCAAGATATTATATATTACCAATTTTATAATAAAACACAGATTTTTTAAGAGTACCTAACCGCAGAGTTTCTTGCCGATGCTTGTACGTACATTCCGAATAGCTTCACTTTTAAGTATATAATTATAATTAATTAATTAAGACAAATATAATTTTAATTTGTAAAATAATTATTCAAAAGCGCCTTTGAAGCCTGTTTGAATAAAGTATGTTTTGATTTTGATAAAGAAGCCTTTGCTAAACTATGGGACGCTTAAGCTAATTTTGTTCAGTTACTTAATTGTCAAAAATTTATAGAAAGGTACATGTCTAAATTTATAGGTATAATACTAGCTGCTGTGCCCGCAACATCGTCCGCGTAAAATTTAACAAAAAAGTTATTGTTCAGTTCGCAGTTATAAAAAAAATATCTAAAATATAAGTAGCCTAAGTTACACCTTATTACATCAGCTATCTGCCAGTGAAAGTCCCGTCAAAATTGGTCCAACCGTTTCAGAGATTAGCTGGAACAAACAGACAGATAGACAGACGGACAGACAAAAATTGTAAAAAATGTTATTTTGGTATATCGATCACGATTCGCCCTGTAATATCCCATTGTTGGGCATAGGCCTCTTCCCCATGTAGGAGAAGGAACCGTGTATAGATCCATATGCATTTAGTAAAAAGCGATTATTTTAATATTACAAACAAACACTCCAATTTTATTTATTTGTATAGATGTCTCGTTTATAATTTTAGCGAAATCATAAACGAGACAGAAACAAATTTTTACTAATGAAAAAAAAAAAACTTTATATCCACATACTTTTTAGACCATATTTTTACGCAGGTATCAAGTTATTGAAATTAATTACCATTATTATCCTTGTAAATCTATGCTGATTAATTGTTCTAACCGACGATAAATATAAAGTGTTGGACTGAAAAATGTGGCCCATATTTTTATGAACTTTGACATATTTTAATTAGGTACTATAGCTGTTCCGGCGAACTTCGTACCGTCTATTTTCCCGTAAAATACACGATTTTTTCATTTTTTTTTAATACTATTATCTTATTTACATTATCTTATTTATATGTATTTTTATTATTTGTATTTGCTTGACTATTTTTTCGCCGGCCACTCTTTACCTACTAGATGTAACGATTTCAATGATTGTTTTTAAATCAAAACCGTGGTTCACTTGGTCCCATTAAAATTTGTATGAGATCTGAGGATTAATTTTTAAGTTATCTCTAATAATACGTCTTTACCTATTTAATTTTTATTCGTCTACCTGTATTACTGTTTGATGTAATTGAAGTCTTTTTCTACGTTTGTAAGCAACCCCAATTACCTTTAATAAAATAAAAAGAGAGTAAAATAATAAAAAAATGTACGCAGCAAATACCTTAATGTTTAATCATTTAACTAGGTAGGTATTACTAATATAGTCGAAATATGAGAATTAAAAATTACAATATGAAGATAACAAATGTTAAATTATCCTTATTTGAGTTCATTTTGGTTATAAAATTACATTCTAGGTAGTTGTTAAATTGTGATAAATCTTATCTTCTATATACAGGGTGTGTCGTAAATCGTGGATAATCCGTTAACTGGGGGTAGCCCTGATGTCGACCTCCAAGAAAATGTACTTTTTATTTCAGGGTTGCCAACACTGTGAAAATTGTGAATATTTTTGTGTTTTTTCAAAAAATTCCTACCGCGACTAGTAATTTGGTCATAATTTTTACAAATTAAGGTATTTTAATGTAATTTTTATTTTATTTTACTCGGGAATACTTGTACTATCTAACAAAATTACTATTTCAGGCATAATTTATTCTAAACTTATGAAAATTAGCGTTAGAAGTTTTTTTTATTTTTATTCCTAACTTTTTGTCAATATTTAAACATCGATTGTGAAAAAAAAATGTATGGCACTAGAATTGCCCAGTATTTAAAAAGAATGCTTAGTTTATGTAGTTTCTAAAAAGGTATAACAATTAGTGCTTGACAAGCAAAATTATTTTTTAGGAGCGAAAGAACTTATCACGGTCGGTAAGTTCGTTTTGAATCATTAGCATTTGTGTCACTTAAATGTTAGGATAAAGAAAAAAAACAAAGATTTTTTTAGTAGAAATGCATTTATTACATCAAACTAAATGTTCGAAATGTCCTCCATTGGCAGCAATGCAGGTTCGGCATCGCCTTATAAAAGATCTTTTCATACGGCCTACATAGCCTGATACTTCAATTTCACGAGTGACTAATTGCACACATGTGCGCAATTCTTCGATTGTCGACACTGCTTTAGTATAAACTTTTTCTTTAATGCATCCCCCAATAAAAAAAGTCCAGGGGGTTCAGGTCAGGCGATCCTGGTGGCCATAAAATTAGACCCAAGCGCCCAATCCACCTATCTGGGTATGTGTCGTTTAAATATTCCCGCACCCGAACAGCAAAATGCGCGGGACACCGGTCATTTTGCAGCCTCATTCCTTCTCTTGTCTCCAGTGATAAATTTTGCAGCAGCTCAGGTAAATTATTTTGTAAAAAATTTATAGATTTCAGCATTTAATGTAGCTGGCAACTCATGGGCCTATTATTTTCTCACCAAACTGCTGCATTTATCACTGGAGACAAGAGAAGGAATGAGGCTGCAAAATGACCGGTGTCCCGCGCATTTTGCTGTTCGGGTGCGGGAATATTTAAACGACACATACCCAGATAGGTGGATTGGGCGCTTGGGTCTAATTTTATGGCCACCAGGATCGCCTGACCTGAACCCCCTGGACTTTTTTTATTGGGGGATGCATTAAGGAAAAAGTTTATACTAAAGCAGTGTCGACAATCGAAGAATTGCGCACATGTGTGCAATTAGTCACTCGTGAAATTGAAGTATCAGGCTATGCAGGCCGTATGAAAAGATCTTTTATAAGGCGATGCCGAACCTGCATTGCTGCCAATGGAGGACATTTCGAACATTTAGTTTGATGTAATAAATGCATTTCTACTAAAAAAATCTTTGTTTTTTTTCTTTATCCTAACATTTAAGTGACACAAATGCTAATGATTCAAAACGAACTTACCGACCGTGATAAGTTCTTTCGCTCCTAAAAAATAATTTTGCTTGTCAAGCACTAATTGTTATACCTTTTTAGAAACTACATAAACTAAGCATTCTTTTTAAATACTGGGCAATTCTAGTGCCATACATTTTTTTTTCACAATCAATGTTTAAATATTGACAAAAAGTTAGGAATAAAAATAAAAAAAACTTCTAACGCTATTTTTCATAAGTTTAGAATAAATTATGCCTGAAATAGTAATTTTGTTAGATAGTACAAGTATTCCCGAGTAAAATAAAATAAAAATTACATTAAAATACCTTAATTTGTAAAAATTATGACCAAATTACTAGTCGCGGTAGGAATTTTTTGAAAAAACACAAAAATATTCACAATTTTCACAGTGTTGGCAACCCTGAAATAAAAAGTACATTTTCTTGGAGGTCGACATCAGGGCTACCCCCAGTTAACGGATTATCCACGATTTACGACACACCCTGTATATAAAAGAGTTACCCACCCATTGACTCATCACGATATCTCTGGAACCATAAGACGTAGAGACTTGAATTTTGGTAGGAATATTCCTTTCGCCGAGTAGAGGTCAGCTAAGAACGGATTTTACGAAATTCCACCCCTAAGGGGGTTAAACGGGGGTTGGAAGTTTGTATGAAAGTCCTATGTTTTTGAAGTAAGAGACTTGAAATTCAAAATGTATGCTCTATAGATAGTGTTGAGGTGTACTAATAATGTATTTTGAGAAATAAACCCCCTCTTGGGGTTAAAACAGGGGATGATAGTTTGTATGAAAGTCGAATGAAAAATACACCTACAAACTTGAAATTAGGCAGGTAGGTCCCTTAAAGGGAGTAGATATCCGCTAAGAACGGGTTTTACGAAATTCCATACCTACGGCATTTCACCCGTGCGAAGCCGGGGCGGGTCGCTAGTATTTAATAAAAGAGTAATGAAATTGAAAAGACTAAAAAAATTAAATTGATCTATTTAATAATAATAATAATAATAATAATGGTTTATTGCCACACAACAAAAGAAAAATACAGAAATAAAAGTACAAACAAAATCTTACATATAAATAGAACAAATAAAAGACTACAAATTACTCTTTTTGTGGGCAAAGGGAAAGTCTCAGCTTTTGCTGTCACGATCGACCTCGTGCAGCGCTGTTTTTCAGTCTTTCCCTCTCCCTTAGGTGTCTTTTGGGAGATCCAGGTTCCACCCCCGATCGCCGCTACAGCATTAAAGGTGCATAAAACATCCATTACGTTAATAATTAATAAATATGTACATAATTTGAAATTAAACATAAAAAAAAAATTAAAAAAGATTTAAAAAAAAAAGATTAAAAAATTAATACAACTGAAGGCATGTGTGTGTGAGTGAGTGTGCGCGCGGTTGAGTGTGTGTGTTTGTGTATATGCACGCGTGTGTATTTCAATTGTTGGACGTAACCTTTTTTGTATGACGCAAGCATAGATATAATAAAAAGAGGATACGCCATATAGTCACGTGATCTGAAGCCAAATGCTTATCAAATATGGCGTCAACTCCGCCCACAGCGAATAGTGTTGTAGTTGTACCCATTTGGTCGATAGTATCCGTATCGATGTAATGCTATTCTAGTATAATTTACAGATATTTTTCACATTAAACACCCTCGACCAGTGTTGGCTTTACATCTATACAAATAAAAATGAAGTGTCTTTTTGTACGTAATTTAAGAGAACTATCATGTTCACTATTGGCACTATTCAAAATTTTGTCATTTTCAAAATGTTCCATTAAAAATTTATAAAATATACAGTCTGTTGTAAATAGTGGATAATCAGTTAACTGGGGATAGCCCTAATGTCAAACTTCAAGAAAATGTACTTTTCATGTCAAGGTTGCCAAAACTGTGAAAATTGTGAATATTTTCGTTTAAAAAAAAAATCTACCACGGTTAGTATTTTTGTCGTAATTTTTACAAATAAGGGTATTATAAAGTACTTTTTTTATACTCGGGAATACTTGTATTATCTGATGAAATTACTATTTCAGGCATCATTAATTCTAAACTTATGAAAATTAACGTTAGAAGTTATTTTTATTCGTTACTTTTTGTCAACTTTTAACCATTAATTGTAAAAAAAATTTACTGTACTATAATTGCCCATTATTTAAAGTTTGTGTACTTTATAAAAACGTATAACAATTAGTGCTTGACAAGCAAAATTACTTTGTAGAAGCGAAAGAACTTATCACGGTCGGTGAGTTTGTTTTGTGTCACTTAAATGTTAGGATAAAGAAAAAAACAAAGGTTTTTATAGTGAAAATGCATTTATTACATAAAATGTTTACGTTGTTTACGTTGCAAATGTTACATAAAATGTTTTAAATGTCCTCCATTGGCAGCAATGCAGGCTCGGCATCGCCTTATAAATGAACTTTTGATACGGCGTGCATAGCCTAATACTTCAATTTCACGAGCGGCTAATTGCACACGTGTGCGCAATTCTTCGATTGTCGACACTGCTTTATTATAAAATTTTTCTTTAATGCATCCCCAATAAAAAAAGTCCAAGGGGTTCAAGTCAGGCGATCATGGTGAAGTAAACTAAAAAAACAGAAAATTTATATTAATATTTAAAAGCACACTCTTCCTCTCTCTTATTCTAAAACTAGCTTCTGCGCGCGACTTCGTCGGCGTGGACTCCGCTCCTATTGGTCTTAGCGTGATGACGCATAGCCTATAGCCTTCCTCAATAAATGGGCTATCTAATACTGAAAGAATTTTTCAAATCGGCCCAGTAGTTTCAGAAATTACCACGTTCAAACAAACAAACAAACAAACTCTTCAGCTTTATATATTAGTATAGATGAGGCAGGTGTTCCAGTAGGAATCAGCAAGTCTACAAATTATTATAAGCCACACAAGTAGATAAGTAAGAGATAAGTTTCTATAATTTTTGAAGGGCTTCATTCCTCGGAAATCTAAACAATGCACTGCATAATATCATTAATAAAAAAATTTAAAGTTATAGTTGAGACTATAAGGAACATCTATAAGAAAATTACTTTTATATCGTTGTATTGTCGTAACTACAGTTAATCAGAAAAATATTATAGAGTAGGTATGTATCGATAAATCGAAACTTGCATAACAATATTGCATAATAGATGCCCAGCACTACGTTTGTATGTAAACATTCCAAACATAATTGTTTTATTATTTAAGTGTTAGTAATAGAAATGATTATGTATAAAAGCGAAAAACATAATCTTCAATCCCTATTATGGAGCTAAAACTTAACTTACACGAAAAATATACACGGATATAAGAAAAAACTACAACTAACCTTAAAAAATGATAATCCTCCGTCATTCTCTCTAGATTTTCAATTGAATCCACTGATGCAACACTTTATCATGTTAATTTTGCTCAAATATCCTTCATATATTTACAAAATCACCAAAACACACACAGTTTAACAGAAATAGTAACAACTTTAGTCCAAAAAACGTTTTTATGACAGACGAATTACCTTTAGGAATGTCGACTTAAAATGGCGTTTTGGCTTCAAGGCGGAGTTTGATGATGTCATGAAAACTGACAACGAAAAATTTGAAACAATGAAATTATCTCTATACTCGTTTTAATATGTAAATTACAACGTATTAGAATGAGACAGATATACTTTTGTTATTGAGGTATATATTAACATGGTATAAGTACAGCAAAAAATTGTATATGCAATTAACTTCCTATCCTCTTTTTATTATATCTATGGACGCAAGACTATTAACATTTACGTCACATTACTAGTGCTGTCCGTTGTAATGATCGAAATATTAGTTACTAGCTTCTGTGCGCGACTTCGTCCGCGTGAGATAGAATCAATTCTGTCATACATGATTTGTGCGAAACTTTAACCGTTTACGCAGCGGAAGCTCTCAAAAGGAAAAAGACCCAGATTTTGAAACATTCGTCATTGGTACTATGCTCCTATTGGTCTTAGCGTGATGATAATATATAGCATATAGCCTTCCTCGATAAATGGGCTATCTAACATGAAAGAATTTTTTAAATCGGACCAGTAGATCCTGAGGTTAGCGCATTCAAACAAACAAACAATCAAACAAACAAACTCTTCAGCTTTATTATATTAGTATAGATTCTATACATTTATAACAAAAATAGTGTTTTTATTATGTATGCCGAAAAACTTTCGGCTGATCTTTGGAGATGATATTTTTTTCTTTTTTCCACCCGTCTTGAATATTAATTATAAAAAAATATCATATATTTATACAACAATGGCATTGTCATTACTCATTACCTTTTAAAACGGCTAACGCATTTCAATCGACTGATAAGTAAAGTTTAGTTATTTATGATTAAGTAAGATTAAGTAAGTTATAAGTAAGTCATAAGTAGTATATAGTAGTTTATAAGTATGATTTATTATCATTAAAAAAAGAATTTAATACTTGGTTAAGCAAATTGTTATAAATTTTTAATTGACCTATACTTTGTGATATATACCCGGTTGAAAAAATTCTACATCAAACATTAACATTCCACATGGTCAGATTATGTAGGTATTCAAGTGGTTTTTTTATTTCGTACACGGAAACAAGGAGATCGATATCGATGTGCCCTTGAAATCACTATCAGTTGCATAAAACTGTCACTGTCAAGTTTCTTGTCTAAATCCCGTGTTCCGCAATATTGCAATATGTTGATCTTTGAAATATGATAGATAGTATCCGATGAACTAAACTATCACTAACCTAGCCTAAAAAGGGCACTAAATGTGACACCCGGCAAATTGCAAATACATTACGGTCGTCATCTGTGTACGTGTATACCCTATAACCTATAAGGTACAGTGTAGCGTTTAAAAAATGACTTTTCCTGATGATAATGGTTATTCAAACGGAGCTATGGGACACCATAGGGGAGCTCAAGGACCAACCATTAAGGAGGCGTACAATGAAGGTGAGGTTTTTGTAAGAAAAGTGAAAGATTGAACATTATTATGACCATATTGTATAATATAAAATTAGCCGGTAAATATCCAGTTAATTATTCGGTACTCGTCTTTATAAGAATTAATATTTAATTCTACAGAAATTCTGTATAAAATCATGTGTTTTTTAGTTTGAACAGACAAGATTAGAATTTTCTTAGCTGAAATTAAAAAAAAGAAAACAAAAAAAATCATAATCATGGTTTTATTATTTATTAATTTGATAACATACATACATGAAAGAATATAAATTATAATAACTTATAATAAGATGCCACATAAACTCATTTGAGTTTTACCGGACATCAGTATTGTCGACATTATCAGTAGTAGGTAACAAGTTAAAAATATATGTTATAATTTAGAAGTACATCATCCTACTATCACATCAATTTTATTAATTATATAATAATAATCGTCACACATCAATCAGTTAAACGCTGTATGCCGATAGACCGACCAATCAGTTTAATTTAATTCGGTTATATTTTTATTTAAATTTGAGATTTGGTGTTATTGTATATTATTAATAAAATATTTTTTTAGGTATCTTTTTATGTTTTTTGTTGTTAAAGATTCCCGTAAAGCTAAAGGAAGTTCTTTTATAAGATTAGGTATTATATAGCTCAATTTTCTTTTACCATATAAGTTATTGTATTTCGGTAATAGTAACATACAGTTACTTTTTTGTCGGGTGACTATACTATTGGGGTCTATGTTCCTAAATACTTTTAAGGAATCGTTAAAAAATTCTTCATTTAATAAGGTGAGTTTAGGTTTTAGTACATATTTCGCGAA
This sequence comes from Melitaea athalia, assembly GCA_905220545.2. Taxonomy (NCBI): domain Eukaryota; kingdom Metazoa; phylum Arthropoda; class Insecta; order Lepidoptera; family Nymphalidae; genus Melitaea; species Melitaea athalia. Next base: position 2,518,136 of record HG992183.1, on the reverse strand, counting down.
TTTAACTCTAGCACTAGGGGATGATTTTCAAAAGTTTATATTGCATATAATATTTTACTTTATGCTTTATACCATTTCTAAGCATTGATTTACTAGTTGATAGCACCAAACAAAATAAGTAATTATTATTATGAATTAGTAACAAATTTTTTAAATTAATAATAGAATTATTTGTGAGTCAGGTTGAGTAAAAATATAATTTTACTAGTATGAGAAAAAGAAATCCTAATTGTAGCACCTTCTTATTATAATAGTACTGGCCGACCCGTGCCCACTTCGTTGCGCATTAATTATTTTTAATAATTACTTCTAACGATGATATCTCAAAAACTATTCATCTGATTGATATAGTGTACAGGGCAATTTTTGCATTAAATGCCTAAGCTAAATATCATATTCATTTGGATAAGGATTAATACTGAACTTAAGAAAATAGCTTTGAAAATAACGTAATGTTTTTAATTAAAAATTTGAACATAAAAGTGGTTATTGTAAGTCAACCCTAAGAGATAGAGATATGCTATCGCGGACTTTTTTGTAGCATTTTTATAGATTTTGAATTTGCTAGTACATTATACAACTATATCTTTGCTAGTTTACGCAGCGTTCGCGTGGAAAGCTCCCCGTTGGCGAGATTTTTTGCGACCTCTTCAACATTTATCGCCGTATTTCTGCTATTTATTATATTAAAACATAATAAATTATATACCTTAACCTTCCTCAAGAATCACTCTTTCTATTGTTGAAAACCGTATAAAAATCCGTTGCGTAGTTTTCGAGTTTATCGGGTTCAGACAGACAGGAGGGCAGAAAGACGCGGCCGGGGGACTTATTTTTATAATAAGTATAGATTACATTTTTTGTATAATTTTGATCTTGTCCATATAATTCACTAACTGTTGATTTAATTAATATCCTGTATCTTATCTTTTATCTTTTTAAAATAAATTAAGATTTAAAAAAATATAAAGATAATATATGATGTTTGTTCAGAACGTTAATCAATATTGTGTATTATTAAAATATTATATCGTTGTATGTAAAAGTTCGCCAACGCTCGACAGATGGCGTGCGGATCGAGATAGATCGCGCTATAACTGTATTCACGCAATATTGTATATAAGATCAATAATAATTTAAATAAAGGAGCGGGCGAGCTATCGGACACCGGTTTGGTGGTCGATACGTAGATCAGCATACGGTCGTGGTTTCATTTCAACCCTTCAAGTAGTGCACAAATAGACCAAAAGTCGACCCCAGCCGCCGCAGCACGTCAAGTGCTATACATTTGGTTCATCGAGCCGGACGGATCTGCTCCTGGATTTTTGACAAGTGACCCGTCGTTGGTCACACCCCCGCGTACTCGCAGTGGATCGCTGCACGAAGAGTACGTGCAAAATCCAGTTTCCAGGAGAAGACAGTGCAACCGACGCGCCATCTTCCGGAGGACAGAAACGTCAGTTCAAATTTCAAGCTTTCGAAGAGCCTCACCAGAGGGCGCCACCAGTCACTAATATAGTGACAGATCAACCAACATCGCAGTGAGTCAGTGAAGTGCAATTGTAAGTACATTTAATATTTATAATCAAATAGTGCAGTGTATTAAAATCAAGTAATTTTGAACTTTAAATACATCAAGATTTTAACTTAGAAAATATTTCAAGAGGACTTAGTAAATTTTGTGCAGTATTAAAATCAAGTCATTTTGAACTTTAAATACATCAAGATTTTAACTTAGAAAATATTTGAAGAAATTTGGACGTAGTAAATTTTATTAACTTTTATGAAGAGATCAAGGACTTAGCAGTTTAAAGTTAGTTATTAATTTAGTTGTAAGATTGTGTGCATGTTAGACTTAGAATAATTTTAGAAAAAACGAGGGAACGGGGAACCTATGCCCGATTTTTTACTGAGTAACTTTATTATTTAAACACTTGTAAAATTTTCGGCAAATTTTAGACATAAATGTATTTTTACAATTTACCCTCAATATTTTAATTTTACTTTGTTGTTGTAGTTTGAAGTTTATTCTATTTTTTATTTTTACTATTTCATTTTATCAAGTTTACATTTGTTGAAAACGTTTATAGGAAATATTTATAATTCATTTAGTAAAGCAAATATATATTAAATATCGTAACAATGGAGGGATTAGTCAATGTTTTGAAAGACATCCAAAATGTTATCCAAAAAGGTTTAATTAACTTTAAAAAGAGTCCTAAGGATAGGCTAACTGTAGAATATATGGAAACTAGACTTGAGTTATTAGAGAATGATTGGGCTTTGTTTAAAGAAAATAATACAAAACTTCACGAAAATTACAAGGTTCAAGATGTTAAACCATTCGTTGATATTTATGATAGTGCTGAGGACACATATATAACTTATAAATGTTTAATAAAATCATCGTTAAATAAATGTAAATCAACAAATGAGCATAAAACTAATGATAAATCTAATTTAAAATCAAGTTCAGTTAAGCTACCTAGAATCGCCATTCCTACTTTTAGTGGAAAATACAGTGAATGGACGACATTTCGTGATTTATTTGTGTCGCTTATAGATAAAAATGAACATTTAGACAATGTTGAGAAGATGCATTATTTAAAATTACACCTAACAGGTGAAGCTGAACAATTTGTAAGGCATAAGGAAATTTCTGATTCAAATTACTCTCAATGTTGGTCGCAGTTAGAAAAACGATACAGTAATAAAAAATACCTTTCAAATTGTATATTAAAAAGATTGTTTGGTCAGAAACGTATTTCAGTTGAGTCAGCTACGGGTATAAAAGAGTTGCTCGACACAACTAATGATTGTTTGAGTGCGCTTAGAAATTTAAAGGTTGATGTATCCACATGGGACATTATCATCATCCACATAATTGCTTTTAAACTAGATCCTGAAACACGTAAACAGTGGGAATTAAGTACAAATAATAACGACTCTAATGAATTGCCCACTTATGAGCAGTTTGCCAACTTTTTAGAGAATCGTTTTCGCGCTCTTGAATGTATAGAACCAAAAAAAGTTCAACATACCGCCGGTCCCCATTCATCTAGAGCAATGGTAGCGGTTAGATCCCGAGGTATACGTTGCGAATATTGCACTGAGTCACACAAACTTTGTTTCTGCAAGAACTTTGCGAAACAAACAGTGGACTTTAGACGCGACTTCGTGGTAAAAAATGATATGTGTTTTAACTGTTTAGGTAGTAACCATAATGTGTACAACTGCCGAAAACAGACAAAATGTAAAATTTGTCAAAAGCGACATCATTCGTTACTGCATCCAAGTGGTGACACTGTTGCCCCAAATCAAGATATCAAAGCAAATTTGACTACTGTTAATGCTAGCTCATCAACTAGTACTAATCATGTAGTTTCATGTTTATCTACAGATAAAGTACTCACGTCTCGACAGGTTTTATTAGCCACAGCGCTTGTAAAAGCCGAGTCCAGGGGAGGTGATTACAAACTAGTTAGAGCTTTGCTCGATCAAGGTTCTCAAGCTTGTTTGATAACAGAGTCCACAGTTCAATACCTAAGACTTACTAAAATTCCTATTAAGGGAATAGTATCAGGATTAGGTAATAGATCAACCATAGCTAAGTATATGGTACATTTAAATATTCAGTCGCGTATAGATCCAGAGTTCAAATTTCAAGTAACAGCTTACGTGCTTAGTAAAATTACATCATACTTACCTGAACAGATCATAAATAATAATGTTTTTGAGTGGATCGACGTAAATAAGTATGATTTAGCCGACCCTCAGTTCAACCAATCGAATAAAATTGATATTTTATTAGGTGCAGATGCCTATAGTTGCATCTTAAAGGAAGGAATAATGAGAAGTCCATCTGGTGGCTTAATCGCGCAAAACACCAGCATAGGATGGATATTATCAGGTACTGTAAACAGATCAAACAATAGTTCACATAGGACACAATCGAATATAACAGTAATGCATGCCCAAATTAAAGATGATGAGATTTTAAAACGATTTTGGGAAATTGAAGAACAAATTAATAATAAGAAGATACTTACTCCAGATGAACAAAAATGTGAGGAATTCTATAAAACTACTACCTCGAGGCAAGAAGATGGAAGGTACGTAGTAAGATTACCGTTCCGTATCGAAGATCCTCAATTCGAAAATACGCGTGCTATAGCTGAAATGAAATTTAAGTCATTAGAGAAAAGATTACAAAAGAACAAAGAATTAAAACAACAATATACAGATGTAATAAATGAATACTTACAGTTAGATCATATGAGGCCTGTGAAAGAGTGTGATAGTAAAAAGAAAGTGGCAGTTTATTTACCTCATCACGCAGTAATTCGAAACGACAAAACCACAACCAAAGTTCGAGTAGTATTTAATGCCTCTGAAAAATACGGTAAAGGTGTTTCGTTAAATGATACCTTGATGTCTGGTCCAACGTTGCAGGCTGATTTGAGATACACAGTGATGAAATGGAGAGTTTATCCTATTGGTCTTGTGGCTGATATTGTTAAAATGTATCGCCAGATAAGGATAGCTGAAAAAAACACTATGTATCAAAGAATACTATGGCGAAACGACCCTAAAGAAGAAATTAAGGATTACGAGTTGCTAACGGTCACATTTGGTACGGCTTCAGCACCATACCAGGCAGTCAGAACTCTGCACCAGATCGTGTATGATGAAGGTGAAAAATATCCAATCGCTGCTGATAGAGTTTTAAATTGTTTTTACATGGATGATTTGATGACAGGATGCTATAGTGTTGAAGAAGGTGTAGAAATATATAAAGAAATAACAGAATTATTAGAAAAAGGTGGAATGTTATTACAAAAGTGGAATAGTAATGATCAGGAGCTATTAAAAAGGATAAGTTCAGTAGGAATTGAAAAAGGTCTAAGAAAAACGGATCAAGCAAATAAAATAGAAACTAGAGCAAAACAAGGACAAATGGGCAATGACAAGGAAAAGGTTACAGAGGATGAGGATGTAGATATAAAAATAGATAGTATTATTAAGATTTTAGGACTTACCTGGAACCGAAGTAAAGACACATTCCAGTACACGGTGAATCTTCCGCAGCAAACAAATGCACCTGTAACAAAAAGAGCTGTAATTTCAGACATAGCCAGATTATTTGATCCTCTGGGATGGCTGGCTCCAAGCATAGTATTAGCAAAAATATTTATACAAAAACTATGGCTTACAGGAATCGGTTGGGATGAACAATTAAGCATCGACCTAGTACAAGAATGGCATACTTACCGTCAGGAACTATCTCTTCTTACAAAGGTTATGCTACCACGTTGGCTTGGTACTAACTCAAACGATGATCTTGAGCTTCACGGGTTTTGCGACGCTTCCAAGGCTGCCTACTCAGCGGTAGTATACTTGCGAATGATCGATGTCGCAGGTAAGGTCAAGGTTGCTTTGTTGGTGGCAAAAACCAGAGTTGCTCCAATCAAACAGATCAGCATTCCTCGTTTAGAATTGTGTGGGGCAGTTCTTCTTTCAAAGTTATTAATAGAAACAGCAGAGGTATTGAAGATCTCAACCAATAAAATCAGCGCTTGGACGGACTCCACTATTGTTTTGGCTTGGCTTAATAGTCACCCAAGCAGATGGAAGACATTCGTGGCCAATCGCACGTCAGAAATATTGTCATCCATGCAACCAACTCAGTGGTTTCATGTGTCAACCACCGAAAATCCAGCAGACTGTGCTTCACGAGGAGTTTTACCCAGCTTACTTCTTGGAAATACACTTTGGTTTTCTGGACCGACATTTCTAAGAACAACATTAAATAAAAAGAATGAAAGACCACAAGATTTTAAAACAGAATTAGAACAATCAGTTAAAGTTCACGTTGCAGTCACATCAACTAACGATTGTGAGATATTTACAAGATTTTCTTCTTTACCTAAACTCCTTAGAGTAATAGCGTATTGTCGTAGATTCTTGAACAAACAAACTAATAAAACAGAGTATTTACACAACACATATGAGGAGCTTACAACTCTTCTTAACCAAGTCGAAGCGTGTCTAAATTCGCGACCGATTAGTGTGATTAACCTGAATGATCCTGGGGAACCGATACCATTGACACCGGGACATTTTTTAATAGGAGAACCATTAATATCAATTCCAGAATATAAGGATTATGAAAGTTTAAATGTATATTCTCTAACCCGTTGGCAATTTGTTCAGCGGATGGTGCAAGCATTTTGGAGACGCTGGTCTCAAGAATATTTAAGCAACTTAATGCATCGATACAAATGGTCTTCCAAAACTCCAGAACCGAAGGTTGGTGACATAGTTCTCATAAAGGAAGACAATTTGCCCCCTACTCGTTGGTTAATGGGTCGTATTTTAGAAAAGCATCCCGGTGATGATAAGGTCACGCGTGTGGTTACATTACGTACTAAATCCTCAATTATTAAAAGACCAACAAATAAATTATGTATTTTACCAATCGCAGATCAATGAACTGTTATGTATATTTTAAGTATTTTTTATTGTAATTTAAACTTTAAAAGAAACATGTTTTTATACTTTTTACAATTGTTAAGTTTACATCTTAATTTTATAAGTTCATTTTAACTTTATAATATGTTAAAATAAAAATAAAATGTTTAGCTTATTTATAGTTCACGTGGCAATGTTTAAAAAAAAAACATTGTACATCATCTAGTTTAATTCATAGTTGTCATAAATCATAGTTTTACAGTAACATACAACTTAGGAAGGACATTCTGTCACTAAATGTCCTTGGTGGGCGCTATGTTCAGAACGTTAATCAATATTGTGTATTATTAAAATATTATATCGTTGTATGTAAAAGTTCGCCAACGCTCGACAGATGGCGTGCGGATCGAGATAGATCGCGCTATAACTGTATTCACGCAATATTGTATATAAGATCAATAATAATTTAAATAAAGGAGCGGGCGAGCTATCGGACACCGGTTTGGTGGTCGATACGTAGATCAGCATACGGTCGTGGTTTCATTTCAACCCTTCAAGTAGTGCACAAATAGACCAAAAGTCGACCCCAGCCGCCGCAGCACGTCAAGTGCTATACAATGTTATATTGTCGTTTAAAAGAGATTGATTTAAACTAAGAAGGTCTTCTGTTATACTAAGTATGCTCATAATTATTATTTAATTTCCAATTTGTAAATTAATTTTTTTAAATATTCCGTAGTCCACGGTAATCTATAACCATCAGGTGGGTTTGCATGCTTGTTTGCTACTGTACTCATATAAAAAATAAGAGTTTAATAAATACCATAAATAAATGAGATAAGTCGAAAAATATTTGAGAGTCTTAAATTAATTGAATACAGAATACTCTTTTATATATAGATAAAATATTCATTATAATGAATTACGACTTGCTTAAATCTGTATGTCATTGTACACAAGCAAATAAAGTTGTGGAGATAAGAGAAGTTAGTCTTTACTGTAACCATTCAAGGAAAAAAGTATGTTAAAATGGGCTATGTGTGGTTCATTGTGACATCATAACGGTTGTTTCATATACTTTTTATAATGTTATCATCAAGGCCATTATAATTTCCTGATAGTAGACTATAAGATACTCATGGAAAATATATTTGAATCTGATATTTATGTATCTATTTTAAAAAAGTAATATTAGTTAACTTATTTTCTACTACTATAAAACTATTTTAACATCTTCAGTAATTGTAATAAAACTTATTTAAAAATAATAGAAAAAGTATTATAATTTTTGGTACACAATAAATCCTGTATGTGCCCATGTGGGTCTCCCTACCATGTCTCTATAGCACGTTAAGATGTCAGTCTTATTTGTTATCAAATACATCTGATACGGTCGATACTCATAGTAGGGTATATATCTGCCAATCCGCAGTAGAGTAGCATGATGGATTAAGGTTCAACCCTTCTCCTCTATGGTGAAAATGGCCTATGTCCAGCGCTAAGATGTTACTGGCTAAATCTTAATCAATCTAGAATCTAAATATAATGTAAAAGCCCTTATTTTGTCTCTGTCAATTCAATTCACTGTCTCAAAGTTGTGTACTATTGTGCTTTACTATGTGTTACGCACACATTTACAATAAAATATATTATCACAACGAATCAATCCATTCCATAAATACCTACAGACCGTTAGAAACCTTACAGAAAATCAGCCAAAGTAGTCCAGGTATTATATATATATATACCAGGCTCGAGTATTGCACTTAGCAACACATTTTTGTCTATATATATTTTTAGACAATTCTGGTATCCCTAACCCCAGATCCTTTTCTCACATATATCCTTCCCACCTATCCTTTTTCTTAGCCAGGAATTCCCAAGGAGGGTTGATGTAAGGCGGCTGGTCGTAACATATTCCATGCCAAATCTTTTACAACATGAATTCCATGAGAAAACATGTTGTGCCGACCCAACGTAAGTGGAATAAGGGCAGGGAGATGATGATATTTTTACACAATAAGAATAAGGTAACTAATTAAGAAGTAGACTTAAACAGTCACTCAGTCAGTCCTGCAGTATGTCTCAGTTGCCTGTCTATCATGGGACGTCATTAAAAATGCTACATAAATAAAATTGTGGATAAATGCTTGTCGTATCATAAAAATGCAATGGGCAATGAAAATTTTGACAACCAATTGACATAGCTGTAACCTCATTTATCACCAACGGTTTGATTCGTAAGATCTTTATCGTCGATTAATCAAAACAATTTAGTTGGTTCTCAGTAGTGTCGCAAGACGTACATGGTTACAAGTTATTAATATGTGGGCGATGCTTTTGATGTTTCTTGGTAGGCTTGTTTGAAATATTTTATATATTGAAGTACTACTTTTGTCTGCATTTTGGGTATTAAAGGGTTTATATTATTTATGATATGGTAGATGTTTATCGTGGTCTGGGCGTTTTTATGCTTGTGTATTGTGTTTCCGGACCCCCGGCAGGAGAAAATCCTACTGGGGGCCATTGAGTGTGAAGCGTTTATTTATTTTGGACATTAAATTTTTTAAATCTACGTACTTCTAGCTCATAGTTAATTTGACATTATTTTAAAAATTGATCTTCAATTGTAATTTGAGGATTTAGAGTATTTTTAAGTATTTTGTCTTTTACTGAATCAATTTATTTTAAGTCTTCATTACTAGTTTAATTTAAAAAAATGTATATTAAGTTTAAACTTAAAGTTATTTCAATCTATATTAGGTACTTGCAAATATCAATTTTTTTATTAGATATAGTTACTAAATTAACTGTCATAAAATAGTGTATATATAATTATTTATTTAATGTAAATTGTGAAATAAGTCAATTGTAATTCATGAAGTCATAATAGTCGTAATTTATGAAGAAATTAAAAAAAAAAATTACATAAAAATAAAAAGGTCATTGCTGGGTTTTTAAATATTATTTGTTTCTTTATATTTCTAATAACGATGAAGAGAAACCTTGTGAGAATACATGCATGTCTAGTGAGAATATCTTTGAGATGAACATACCACTTCAGCCTATCACAGTCCACTGTTGGACATAGGCCTCCACAAGTTCGCGCCCGAAATTATGACGTGAACTCATGTGTTTTGCCCATAGTCACCACGCTGGGCAGGCGGGTTGGTGACCGCAGGGCTGGCGCCGTCGCACCGAAGACGCTGCTGCCCGTCTTTGGCCTGTGTATTTCAAAGCCAGCTTGTTGAGATAACATAATATAAACTTAAAAAATATTTTTCAGTTGTAGGATAGTACCTATGGTATATAATGGGTATAATTAAAGATATTAATGTGTTTTTAAATAATATTTTAGGTGGCCTTAAAGCAGGAGCAGTACACGCGGCAAGGATCGCGTATAACATTTTATCCCGTCGTAAAGCAGCCGAGGAAGGTGTAGCCAGGCTCGCCCGAGTTCTGTCAGCGCTTGACTTGACAGCACTGGGAGTAGGGAGCACACTGGGTGTGGGGGTGTACGTCCTCGCTGGTGATGTAGCTAAGAACTATGCGGGGCCGGCTGTTATACTGTCGTTTTTGCTGGCCGCTGTTGCTAGTGTTTTTGCAGGTGAGATTTCTTTTAGTTTCTTTTATAAGTTACCAATGTTGGTAAGATTTTTTTTTATATGTTGTTTTATTATACTCAGCTGTCTGTTTATAAGGTAGGCTACGTAATTCGTTTATATAAGGTAGTATTTTCCTGCTATACATATCTATTATATTTTTTTAAATATTGTAGTAATATCCAACTGTGAACGAGAATCGAAACACTACCTATAACATCTATAATGTAGTTAAAAAAAAGGGTTCCTATCAACTTCCCGCCGTGTGACGCCGCGTTGGCGCAGCGCTCACAGAACTAGATTGCGATTGGCTGTTGCGCGGGCGGTTGCGGGTTCGATCCCCGCACACGACAACATTTGTATTGGCCATACAGATGTTTGCCGTGGTCTGGGTGTTTGTGCTGTCCTTGTGGGTCTCCCCACCGTGCCTCGGAGAGCACGTTAAGCTTTCGGTCTCGGTTGTTACCATGTACACCTGATAGCGATCGTTACTCATAGTAGGGAATATATCCGCCAACCCGCATTGGAGCAGCGTGGTGGATTAAGCTCCGATCCTTCTCCTACATGGGGGAGAGGCCTATGCCCAGCAGTGGGATATTACAGGCTGAATCATGAATCGTGATCAACTATAACAATAGACTAGTCAAAACTGTATACCCTATCACTCTGTAACTTGACAAAATCACTCAACTGGAACGTATAACAATGAACAGTAGAAATTTGATTACAGCAGCAGATACTTCAGTTGACCTAAAAAGATTATGTAATTGCGAACATTTATCCGTAGACGAGTTCCGAGAAATATTAAGCAAGTTAAATTGTCGTAATATAACGTCTTATAAGCTTTATTCTTATGAAGAAAAAAAAAACTTAAATCTAATATGATGGAATTTTTCTTAACACTATTTGAAACAGTGTCACGATCTTTTCTGTAGAAAAAAAATATTGCATCAGTTGTTATAATGAAACAACTTTTTCGGATTTTATCCGATGCCCGACATTTCGGATACTTAACCATGGTCACGGGGGGACTGGAGTCGATAAAATCCGAAAAAGTTTCATTATAATGAGTGATAATCATTAACAAAAAATTTCAGATCAGTTGATCAATAAGATAAAGAATACAGTGTTTAGTATAAAATAAATAAATATCTTATGTTAAGACATTATATCCTAATCAAAATCTATAGCAGTCCGACTGGGGAAGTACCTCGATCTTACAGAAGATCACAGCTAAATAATACCGCTGTCAAGCAGTGCTGTGTTCCTGTGGTGAGTAAGGTGACAAGAGCTCCTGGGGGGAATTGGAGGTAGGGTCAGCAACGTTGCAGACGTCTATAAGCTACGGTAATCGCTTAACATCAGGCGAGCCGTACGCTTGTTTGTCGACCTAGCTGTATAAAAAAGTCAACCGGTACAGTTCAAGAAGACCAATTTGGACGCAGCCCTTCATTACAACAAAATTTTATCCATCTCTGGTTCATTTTTTATTTGTTGCAGTCACTTAAGTCTTATACCTAACTAGCTTCTGCGCGCCACTTCGTCGGCGTGGACTCCGCTCCTATTGGTCTTAGCGTGATGATACATAGCCTATAGCCTTCCTCAATAAATGGGCTATCTAACAGTGAAAGAATTTTTCAAATCGGCCCAGTAGTTCCAGAGATTACCGCGTTCAAACAAACAAACAAACAAACAAACAAACTCTTCAGCTTTATATATTAGTATAGATTATGTATGTTTCTAAGGTTTGTGCTACGCCGAGTTCGGAGCTCGTGTCCCTAAAGCCGGCTCGGCCTATGTCTACAGTTATGTCTGTGTCGGAGAGTTCATCGCCTTTATTATTGGATGGAATCTCATACTCGAGTATATCATTGGTGAGTTTGTTGATTTTAAATTGTTTGTCTTTTTTAATTCGTTTTTATTTTTATTTTTGTGTTACCCACACATGAGGAAATTATAAAGATTTTAAATCATATCAAATTTTTCGACCCAGCAGGATTTGAACTTGCGCCCTCTGACGTGCCGTGTCAGCGCTCTGCCAACTGAGCTATGGGTCCTCATCTAGCCGCGTCGAAATTCTTGATATGATGATTTTAGGTTTTTAAGCAAACCTTGGCGTCGTCTATAGCGAGTTCTTTACAGATCCCGACTACTCGAAGATTTCATATTACAATGAATTCTTCGACAGGAGACGATACCATGCTATTTTTAATTCGTTTTTATTTTTATTTTTGTGTTACCCACACATGAGGAAATTAGGTTTGCTTAAAAACCTAAAATCATCATATCAAGAATTTCGACGCGGCTAGATGTTTGTCTTTTTGTTAAAATTGTTGAATGGTAATCTCAGATATACATAAAAACTATTTTTATATAAGCTATATGATCTCTTTGGTATATTATGTTTAAATTATTTTAAGTTTAGAATTTTAGTTATATTTCTTTAGGTTGAATGTTGTGATATTTCATGATTCCGTTCGAATCTCTCTCGATAATAACATGTATTAGTTGCACGAACATATTTTTGTATTTATATATATTAATTTTATAACGACTAGTGTATCAGAAAAATTCAAAATGATAAATTTACAATAAATAGTTTTTCCAGTCAATCCTAAAGTGTCTTTTAAGTTATATAGTTTTAACATTAGCCACATCTACCTATTCAAGAGGTTATGGGCCCAGTTCACGCTAGTCACATCTACCTATTCAAGAGGTTATGGGCCCAGTTCGCTAGTCACACCTACCTATTCAAGAGGTTATGGGCCCAGCACGAATTGCCCAGCATTGCCCAGAGCACGCAAGCCGCATCTTACATATTTTAAGGGGTGTTGAAACGAGAATGTTACAGAAGTAACAATTTATTGTGTTGAAAATGAAGAGAACAGAGACAAACGAATTCGTTTGTGAAGAAACAATTGAAGGTGTGAGGAATGTGAATTTTGATGAAGAAGTTATAGAAGAGAGGAGTTTATTGTGGTTGATGTTTTTGAGGATAGAAGAGGAGTTTATTGTTGTTGATGTTTTTGAGGATAGAGGAGAGGAGTTTATTGTTGTTGATGATTTTTGAAGAGGAGGTTGTTGATGTTTTTAATGATGATGACGTAACAAGTGAGGAAGAAGCTGAAGTTGTCGCGGAAAGTGTGGACCTAAGGAAGAATTTATCCAACGTTAAATATTTGCGGCTTCGTAATCAAGTTTTAGTGATGTGACGGTGTAGGTAGGAAATGACTTAAGTGACTAGTTTTTAAAGTGATTAGTGTTATTTTCTTGTGATTGATGATTTTTAGGTATTTTAATTCCAAATCTTTTAGGTATAGTTAGTGCTAGTTTAAAGGGGTGTTAATAATAGAGATTTGCGCAGTGGAAGCATGTATGAGATTGTTGTAAGGGAAAAAGGATTTAATGTTTTGTGTTATATGAAATTGGAAACGGAATCTTTAGAGAAATTTTTCTTTTTTATATAGAATTTTTAATATTACTTGTATTTTATGTGGTTTTTGGTTTTTGTTGAGAAAGAGTGTGTTAGTGTTGGTAGTTTTGTTTGTTGTTAACTTTGAAATTATTTTGATGGTGTTAAATTATTTTGTTGGTTGTCTGGTGTTATGATGTATATCTGAGATTAAGGGGGTGTGTTGAATGGTAATCTCAGATATACATAAAAACTATTTTTATATAAGCTATATGATCTCTTTGGTATATTATGTTTAAATTATTTTAAGTTTAGAATTTTAGTTATATTTCTTTAGGTTGAATGTTGTGATATTCGATGATTCCGTTCTAAGCTCTCTCGATAATAACATGTATTAGTTGCACGAACATATTTTTGTATTTATATATATTAATTTTATAACGACTAGTGTATCAGAAAAATTCAAAATGATAAATTTACAATAAATAGTTTTTCCAGTCAATCCTAAAGTGTCTTTTAAGTTATATAGTATTAACATTAGCCACATCTACCTATTCAAGAGGTTATGGGCCCAGTTCGCTAGTCACACCTACCGATTCAAGAAAAATAACCAGCTGACGGTGACCTTCGTGCCGCCATATTTTGATTCCGATTTTCGTTTATTCAAACCTCGTCTTGACAATCGCGAGTACAAAAAAGAATAATCCAATTCGGTGTCTTTGTTCGGAATTTATGTGCGTACGTATATATTTTGGCTATTATTATTTGATGCTCCTTGCGACCATAATATATTATATTTATCTGACAAATTCTTGTCATCGTCTGAATTATTGAATTTAGAATTAATGGCTATCACTAGTGCCAAGATAGCATAGATGATTTCGCCAATGTCACGTAGGATGGAGAAGACACTAAGGATATTATTCGGTGAATTAGATATTACAACCTTAATATAATTATATGTCATCATCTGTTCCAGGCGCGGCGTCAGTAGTGAAAGCTCTGAGCGAGTATTTGGACTCGTTGCTCGACAAGGCGATCTCCACACAGCTGATGGAATGGATGCCGATGAACTCGCCTCATCTGGCGAAGTATCCAGATATCTTCGCTTTTAGTGTGATCATGGCCTTCTCTGGTAAGTTTAAATTGACTCTTCTACTAAAAACCAAGAAATAAAAAAAGTCTGTGTGTCAGTTCCGACGCACGTCTGGAGTTTACTCCTTTCGATTATATAAAATCACAAAAAAGGCTTACTAGTCTAAGAAAAAGATTAATACCAATACAAATTGTAAATAAACGAATCAAATAATAGGTTCCGATAGATGGCGTTATTAGAAAACGTAACGTAAAACAAAAACGTGTCGAGGTCATTCTTTAAGTAGATTTTACACCTCATATTTTTTTCATACCGGGGTCCTTATATGAAAATCGATTCTTAAGGAGTAAACTCCAATAAATAACAATAAATTAATACATAAGCAAATTGATTTAATTAATACCAGTATGAAGTCGAAACTATAGAAGAAAAGGTTAAATTTGAAGTAGGAAAAAAATGTATTGAGTATTTATTTATCTACATGTTTGGCTGTTAGTAGGTATATATTTTTTATTTATTCTCAGTTTGTCTCAAAACCCGGAAAAATAAAATCTATGAATACAATAATATTACGATATGATAATAAATCTAGTTTTCTAAACTCCACATCAGCGTTTCCTATTAACCCAGTTAGTCTATTTTTTTAACTGATTCAGCGACCTTCATACATCACGTACATTGATTGCTAGCTTTAATACTTGATTATTATTGTTTTGTAAAAAAAAGTGTTATTACTGCAATAATTTTTTTTATCTATACGAATATTATAAGGAGTAAAGTTTTTAACTTTGTTTGTTTGTAGAGGGTAATTTTCGCAATACTTATCCGATCATGAAAATTCTTTTACTAAAAGAAAGCTACACTATTCAGGAGTGATATAGGCTGTATTTTATTGTTATAAAAAAAAATTCAGCAAAAATTTTAGTATATGTAAATCAAGTCGGGGAAATGCGAGTGAGATAAAACTTTACTATATATATATTTGCATCACAAAAATAATTAATTAACGTTCAACGAAGTGAGCACGGGTAGGCTAGTTTATAATATGATTGGTGCTAAAATAAGTTAATTAAACTACTATTTGAACTTTAATTTGGCTTGATGTGTGGTTACGGCACTAAAGAATGTAGCCACCCCCTCTCTTCCCGTGGGTGTCGTAAGAGGCGACTAAGGGATATCACAGTTCCACTACCACCTTGGAACTTAAAAAGCCGACGGATGGCGGGATAACCATCCATGCTGGCTTTGAAATACACAGGCCAAAGACGGGCAGCAGCGTCTTCGGTGCGACGGCGCCAGCCCTGCGGTCACCAACCCGCCTGCCCAGCGTGGTGACTATGGGCAAAACACATAAGTTCGCGTCATAATGTCGGGCGCGAACTTGTGGAGGCCTATGCCCAACAGTGGACTGCGATAGGCTGTAGTGGTGGTAGTGGTGGGGGGTTGGCTTGATGTTTACAACAGAGTTAGTGGAATGTTTGCAAATTGTTATGCCTATTGTACAGTATTGCACGATTTCGATAGTTATTCCAGTATGTATTTAAATTCCAGTGGCTCTAGCTTTCGGTGTGAAGGAGTCAACCAAGTTTAACAACTTCTGTACGGGAGTCAATCTCTGTGTTGTACTCTTTGTCATCATTTCTGGATCTTTCAAAGGTAATTTCTCTTAAAATGTACAAAATTTGAACGTATATAAAAGTGAAAGTATATAAAAGGTATATTAATTTTTTTATATGTAAGATTAAATTGAGTTTTTAATTTGTTGTTATATAACTGTAAGTGCTTGTCTATGTCGCATAAATAAATTGGATAATTTGTATATCTATAATTTTGAGGTGAAACTTCTTTAGGCGCGTGAGGGTTAAAATTTGAGTGACCGCTAACGCGGCAACGCGTCACGCGGTCAGTACTTGGATGGGTGACAACCTGGGAACACCGCGTGACGTTGGCTTTTTGTTTTCTTTTTTTCAATTACTTTTTTTTAATTTTCAATTAGTTTGTTCAATTCGTTTTTTTTAATTAGTTTTTTTTTTTAATTATTAGTTTACCAAAAAAGTTTCACTTCTGACATGTGTACTTTGTACGCACGCATTTTTTTTTATATATAAGGTTAAATTGCGTTTTCAATTTGTTAAAGTACCTCTATTTAGTCGCATAAATCATTTCGTAATTTTGAATTCCTGTCTTCCACGTTTTTTTAAATTATTATTTGGAAATATATTTTTAATAATTACCAGGTCAAGAAAATTATATAATTTAATTTAATTTTTAAAAAACTACGTATTAATCAAATCATTTCTGATATAATTTTTTTCTCGGTGACCAATAGCTGATACTAAGAACTGGCGCATCCCAGCCTCAGAGGTGCCTCATTCGGAGACTAAAGACTTTGGTACTGGAGGGTTCGCGCCGTATGGCCTCGCGGGGATTATAAAGGGCGCTGCCGTCTGCTTTTATGGGTTCATTGGTGAGTATAAACCTCACGATCACGCTTCAGCCTGTAATATCCCACTGTTGGGCATAGGCCTCTTAGCCATGTAGGAGAAGGATCAGAGCTTAATCCACCACGCTGCTCCAATGCGGGTTGGTTAGCGATCGTTACTCATAGTAGGGAATATATCCCTACTATGAGTAACGATCGCTATCAGGTGTACATGATAACAACCGGGACCGACGGCTTCACGTGCTCTCCGAGGCACGGTGGGGAGACCGATAACGACTAACAACCAGAAAGGAAATAAATATTTTTATAACCTATAAACACAAAATGATATTATTATAAATTAGAATAATTGTGTTTGCTCGCAAACGAACAAAATCGACTTCAATTAAATCGACAAATAATATACAACGTAAGTAGATGTAAAAAATTAACAAACGCACTAGTCGTCTCTACGATTTTCGAAGGTTCCCCTCGATTTCTCTGGAATTCCATTATCAGATCCTGGTTTCCTTATCATGGTACCAAACTAGGGATATCTCTTTTCCAACAAAAAAATAATTATCAAAATCGGTTCGTAAACGACGAAGTTATCCCCGAACGTAATAATAAAAAAAAAGAAAAAATATATATACTCGTATACGGTCGAATTGAGTAACCTCCTCCTTTTTTGAAGTCGGTTAAAAAAAATCAATAATCGAAAGAGAGATTTAATTATAGACTACAATATGATCATATTCTCTTCAGAAGTAAGTGATCTTGAACGTAAAGATGTGTTCCCTCCAGGGTTCGACTGCGTAGCGACAGCCGGGGAGGAAGCCCGGAGGCCTCAGAAGAGCATCCCCTTCGCAGTGGTGGCGTCCCTGCTCATCGTGTTCCTGGCCTACTGCGGGGTGTCCTCCGTGCTCACGCTCATGCTGCCCTACTACATGCAGGTGAGCTAGTTGATACCACGTCTTGTAAAAAGTATGACAGTAAGACAACCGGTGTGCTTTAGACCATACGACTGAAGTAAAACTTCTGCAAAATAGGCCTGTACTGTGTCTTAGATATACGAAACGTAACTGACTATAAGAGACAGAAAGAAAATGTGTGCTCACACCTCTATCTCTCTTACTTCGTTCGCCTCGCCCGATCACACTTTTCGTAGCGCTCTCGTCACGCATTCACCAGCTTACTCCCCGAGTCAAGCGTGCGTAAAGAAGTTTTACTTCAAAAACTAAAAAAATATTTCAAGGGCTCTACATACAAGAGTTAATACCAAAACTCAATAATAGATGGCGGTGTACGTAATTAAATCGCGCCAACGTTTCGTTTCTCACGCAACACATAGGTCAGCGGCGAGATTGTAACGTTGACGTAACACGTGGGCTGTTACGTCTTCCCACTTCTGATTTATAATAAATTTTTGAAATCCGCGTCCTTTCTGACGTGGACCCTTAAGACCTTATTAATAGACTTTATAATATTTTATTATTTTACTTGATACTTCTATAACTAAAATTATTCGAAAACGGGATATTTACCATGTTTATTATTTTCGTTCGAATATCGAATTCGAAATATCGAGCTCCACAAAATTTCGACATTAACTACGAAAGATGATGATAATTATAAGGGCCTATGCAAACCGCGTTTTTTAAACGCGCCGTCGACGCGCGTTTCTAAAACACGCGTCGACAGCGCGTTTGTATCGCGACATACGCGCGTTTGCATCGCGTCTGTATCGCGTGACACGCGCGTCGACGGCGCGTTTTTATCCTACAGAGCAGTTTGTTGGCGTTTGTATCGATTCAAACGCGCGTCGACGGCGCGTTTGTATCGCGTCATACGCGCGTTTGCATCGCGTCTGTATCGCGTGACACGCGCGTCGACGGCGCGTTTTTATCCTACAGAGCAGTTTGTTGGCGTTTGTATCGATTCAAACGCGCGTCGACGGCGCGTTTGTATCGCACATACGCGCGTTTGCATCGCGTTTGTATCGCGTCACACGCGCGTTTGCATCGCGTCTGTATCGCGTTTAAAAAACGCGGTTTGCATAGGCCCTAAGAAAGATGAATTAAAGTACTTACTAGTCACTACTCGAAGTTTCTTATTATATAATATTAATATCAACTTTTCAAGTTCTATTCGAGGTATCAAGAAAATAATTATTCAGATATACATACTATGGTAACCGCTATATGTCACCGTGATTGTATAAAAAAATAGACATGCAGTATAGTCTGGCTAACGAAAATAGATACTTAGTCCAGGAGGAATCGGCGCATGAGTTCCGAAAACTATTCCACCTCTTTTTTTTTTTACGATCCAATTCAAATTGCCCTACTGATGATATAATATGTAAATGGCAGGGGGCAACCCGGGGCCATATTGTTTAAACCGAAATTGTTTAAACAATTGCAAAGAATTGTTATTTTTCAACCGGAAAATTGTTTTTTTATTCTTTACTAGCTTCTGCGCGCGACTTCGTCGGCGTGGACTCCGCTCCTATTGGTCTTAGCGTGATGATATATAGCCTATAGCCTTCCTCGATAAATGGGCTATCTAACACCGAAAGAATTTTTCAAATCGGACCAGTAGATCCTGAGATTAGCGCGTTCAAACAAACAAACAAACAAACAAACAATCAAACAAACTCTTCAGCTTTATATATTAGTATAATTATGATAACGCGTATTTATTTCACTATTTTTCGTCTACTTAACATAATTATATAAACACTAGCTTCTGCGCGCGACTTCGTCGGCGTGGACTCCGCTCCTATTGGTCTTAGCGTGATGATATATAGCCTATAGCCTTCCTCGATAAATGGGCTATCTAACACCGAAAGAATTTTTCAAATCGGACCAGTAGATCCTGAGATTAGCGCGTTCAAACAAACAAACAAACAAACAAACAATCAAACAAACTCTTCAGCTTTATATATTAGTATAGATTAAAATACAAATAAAAAAGTTCCTATGACTTTTCACTATAAAGTTAATATTTTTAGAGATATGAATTTTTTTAAAGGTTCGAAAAATCTCAAATTTGGGTACTTTTGGCCCATGAAAAATATATTAAAAGAAAAAATAAAATATAAATTATATATTTTTTAAAATTCTTTATACAATAATTAATGATATTCTTAATAAAGATTAAAAAAAAATTCATTGTTTATACCTGTTTTTAATTGTTAATTTCCACCAGCCACTGTCCTGAATCATTATTTATCATTTATCTTAAAATCTATTAACTTTATCAAGAATTCAAGATTGTTAAAGAGAGAAATCTTATTAATAATTAAATTATCTATAATTTTTTTTCAAAAAAAAAAAAAAAAAAATTGGAATCAATATAACAGAAGTTATTTAAGCATGAATCGGAACATGTAATTAAAATTACTTTTTGAAGTTATACTTCTTTTGGCGCGTTAGGTAAAAAATCGGCCAAGTGCGAGTCGGACTCGCGCACGAAGGGTTCCGTACCATTGACTAGGTAAGTACATTGATTGTAATAACGGGCAAAAAGCGGCTAAAAATCACTTTTATTGTATGAGAGCAAAAATACTCAAAAATGACGTTTTTTGTATGGGAGCCCCCCTTAAATATTAATTTTATTTTTATTTTATTATTTATTATTAAATTAAAAATACAACTGAGTATTTTGTGAATATTTCAAGTGCCTACCTGTTGCCATTATTGATATCGAGCAAAAAAGGGCAAGAAAATCACGTTTGTTGTATGGGAGCCCACTTTAAATATTTATTTTATTTTGTTTTTAGTATTTGTTGTTATAGCGGCAACAGAAATACATAATTTGTGAAAATTTCAACTCTCTAGCTATAGCCGTTTTTGAGATACAGCCTGGTAACAGACGGACGGACGGACGGACGGACGGACAGCGAAGTCTTAGTAATAGGGTCCCGTTTTTACCCTTTGGGTACGGAACCCTAAAAATGATGAGAGTAAATTTTTTAATTTGCGCGCGCACACCGTCACAAAAAAAACCGAAACACTGAAGTTAGCTAGTCAACGAAGAAGAAGTTAGCAACGTGAAGTTAGCTAGCCAATGAAGTATAACTTCTTACGTGCGTACATAAGTACACACACACACACTTTTTTATCATCAGTTTATATTACTTTTTTTGTTTTATGTGTACAGGACGAGAAGGCTCCGTTCCCGTTTGTGTACGACCAGCTGGGTTGGTCGTGGGCCAAGTACGCCGTCAGCGTTGGAGCCATTTGTGCGCTCTGCTCCAGGTAATCTATACTAATGTTATAAAGCTGAAGAGTTTGTTTGTTTGTTTGTTCGAACGCGTTAATCTCAGGAACTACTGCTTCGATTTGAAAAATTCTTTCAGTGTTAGATATCGCATTTATCGAGGAAAGCTATAGGCTATATATCCTAAGACCCTAAGACCAATAGGAGTGGAGCACCAATGAAAAATTTTTCAAAATCGGGGTCTTTTCTCCTTTTGAGAGCTTTCGTTGCGTGCGCTAAACAGATAAAGTTTCGAAAAAATCATGTATGACAGAATTGTTCCTATTCCATGCGGACGAAGTCGCGAGCAGAAGCTAGTAATCGGATAAAATTTTGAAAAATTAAGCACCGAGACACAATTTCCAGACAGGTATTAGTGTTGTATGGTGTTTGCTGGTTGTCTTCTTGGTTAAGAAATTGCATGTTCAACGAAAATACACATGATATAACATAATAACCCTTCCTAATCCTTGTGATATTTCGTGATTTTTGAAGTAAAACTTCTTTATGCATGGTTGACTTGGGGAGTAAGCTGGTGAATGCGCGACGAGAGCGTTACGAAAAGTTGATCGGACGAGGCGAACGGAAGTTGAGAGGGAGATATAAATTAGTGAAGATAGAAAGAGAGATAGTTACGTTTCGTATATTACTTTTGGTGCAACTAAAGAAGTTTTACTTCACTGCATTTATTAAAAAGCGGTTATTTTAATATTACAAAGAGACACTCCAATTTTATTTGTATAGATGTATAGATATATAACGGTAACTGTGTATACGGTCTCCTGGCAAAATACATAACAACGACACTTTGTAAAATGTAGAGGAAATAAATAAAGATTTATTATTAATAATAAAAAATTGATATGTGTTTACAGTCTCCTGGGCGCAGTGTTTCCTCTGCCTCGCATCATCTACGCGATGTCGTCGGACGGACTGCTGTTCAAGTTCATGGGCCGCGTCAGCCAAAAATACCAGACGCCGCTTGTGGGCACCGTGGTGGCTGGGCTCTTCACTGGTGAGAGACATATAACTGAGATAGGAAAATTTCCTGCTCATAATCTGGAGCAGCCCGACTGGGATAGTACCTGATCTAACAGAAAATCACAGCTGAATAACACTGGTTTCAAACAGTATCGTGTTCCTGTTCGTGAGTAAGGTGACCAGAGCTCCTGGGGGGATTGGGGATAGGGTCGGCAACGCGCTTGTGATGCTTCTGGTGTTGCAGGCGTCTATAAGCTACGGAAATCGCTTAACATTAAATGAACCGTACGCTTGTTTGGCGACCTAGTTATAAAAAAAAGACATTCTGTATAAATGAATATATCCAAAACACCAATCAAATAGAAGCAGTACTTTATATCCAAAATATTATAGGCTACGTATATTATAGGCTAAGTATTTTTGGATTGATTTATTAATTCATCCTGTAACATCCCACTGCTGGGCTCATTCTCCATGTAAAGAAAAAGGGTTGGAACTTAATCCATTTCGCTGTTCCGCGTCAGGCTGCAGATATATTCCCAATTAATAGTTACGATCGCCATCAGGTTTCTATGATAACAACTGGCACTGACAGCTTAAAGTGTGCTCTGACACTATGACAAAAACTTAGAATAGAAAGAAATATTTGTTCGAACACAAATATCCACTCCAAGCGGGAATCGAAGCCGCGACCGCTGGTATCTTATCACATATATAAAATTCTCTTGTCACAATGCTAGCTACCATACTCCTCCGAAACGACGACCGATTTTTATGAAATTTTGTTTTGCATACCGCGCAGGTCTGAGAATCGGCCAACATCTATTTTTCATACCCCTAAGTTATAAAGGTGTGTGGGGGGGGATTAGGGTGTCGCGTTATAGAGAAAAATGGGGTTTAGGTGGTAGATTTAGTAGTTTTTAGGTAGCTAGGTTATAAATTAATAATAGGTAGTTACGCGAACAGATAGAAGTAGATTGGTTCGAATTAAGGCGCTGAGGGCACCTTAATTTCAGCCTTTATTTCGTCGGCTGACCCAGATCGCAGTACGCACTGTGGGCAAATAATTAAAACTAGGAATTAGAAAAAATAGTAATATATTAAAGAGTAAGTAGCTGGCCTTATATTCCCAGTGTGAGAACTGACGAGGAATGGAACCGTGCTGCTCCTTCTTCTCGATCGTCGAGATCGTCCAGGAACTTGTCTTGCCGCCCTTTAGGCTGGATCCGAGATCCCGTGCTGCTGCCGTCAGATGACACCACCGACGATAACTCCCACGGTCGATCCTAGGAACGGTGACAGCAGTGAGTTGGTCATCGTTATAAGATCTCAATCCAAGGTGCTGGTCAATCAAACGACGAGGTCGCCCCATTCCATAGGCCATCAAGTAAAGTGACCGATCCATTGCTTTGTTTCACTTGTAGGTAGTTGTAAGTTAGTTGTAACTCAGATCCTGGATAGGTAAGAAAAATCTTGAACTGAAAAGGTAGATCCTGGAACGTAGAAGGTTCCATGTCAGGGAGAACACAAATATAGGCCCAGCGTCTCGTTAAGAAACACTAATTACAATTTAATCTTTTCATTAAAACTCGAGAACACCGGTTGATATCATTGAAAACTTACCCCAGCGGGATTTATCCGTGTTATTTAGGCGAAGTTGAAGTCTCGAAAGTAAGAAAATAATTATTTAGTCGTTACCTATAACTTTTTGCTAGCATGAATCGACGGAAAAGAGACCAGAGAGAAAGGACGCTGTCCCTCGCTCCAGAGCGTTCTAGATTTTTTATCGTCTATGGCTCAAACAGCCAGTCTGTATTTTTACAATTAGTTAAGATATTTTATTTATTATTAGTTTTAAGAGCAAATTAATTTAAAAATTGAGTATTAGTAATTCCACAATTAAATTCATTTTAATTCAGCGATATTATTAAATTATTAAAACTATTATGTAATTAGGAATGCGACATCTATTAAACTTAAGTAGAATTAACAACGTCAAGAGTTATGAAGCGTTGGCAAAGTAAAGTATAGATGGCGTTACATGTCTCCAATAGATTTAATTAAGGGTAACGTACTAGCAACGTTACAAGGGGGATAATAACATATATGGCAAAACAACGTTTGCAGGGTCAGCTAGTATTTCTATATAATTTTCCTAAATGACCACGTAGCATGTACCCGTGTTATTGTGTCACATATATGTTCCAAAGACACGAGTATCAAATAAGACGTTGACTGTTGTGTCCACAGGAACGTTGGCGATGATCTTCGAGCTGGAGCAACTGATCCACATGATGTCCATCGGGACCCTGCTGGCCTACTCCATGGTGGCCTCCTGTGTCCTGTTACTCAGGTATGTTTATGATCTTCGAGCTGGAGCAACTGATCCACATGATGTCCATCGGGACCCTGCTGGCCTACTCCATGGTGGCCTCCTGTGTCCTGTTACTCAGGTATGTTTATGATCTTCGAGCTGGAGCAACTGATCCACATGATGTCCATCGGGACCCTGCTGGCCTACTCCATGGTGGCCTCCTGTGTCCTGTTACTCAGGTATGTTTATGATCTTCGAGCTGGAGCAACTGATCCACATGATGTCCATCGGGACCCTGCTGGCCTACTCCATGGTGGCCTCCTGTGTCCTGTTACTCAGGTATGTTTATGATCTTCGAGCTGGAGCAACTGATCCACATGATGTCCATCGGGACCCTGCTGGCCTACTCCATGGTGGCCTCCTGTGTCCTGTTACTCAGGTATGTTTATGATCTTCGAGCTGGAGCAACTGATCCACATGATGTCCATCGGGACCCTGCTGGCCTACTCCATGGTGGCCTCCTGTGTCCTGTTACTCAGGTATGTTTATGATCTTCGAGCTGGAGCAACTGATCCACATGATGTCCATCGGGACCCTGCTGGCCTACTCCATGGTGGCCTCCTGTGTCCTGTTACTCAGGTATGTTTATGATCTTCGAGCTGGAGCAACTGATCCACATGATGTCCATCGGGACCCTGCTGGCCTACTCCATGGTGGCCTCCTGTGTCCTGTTACTCAGGTATGTTTATGATCTTCGAGCTGGAGCAACTGATCCACATGATGTCCATCGGGACCCTGCTGGCCTACTCCATGGTGGCCTCCTGTGTCCTGTTACTCAGGTATGTTTATGATCTTCGAGCTGGAGCAACTGATCCACATGATGTCCATCGGGACCCTGCTGGCCTACTCCATGGTGGCCTCCTGTGTCCTGTTACTCAGGTATGTTTATGATCTTCGAGCTGGAGCAACTGATCCACATGATGTCCATCGGGACCCTGCTGGCCTACTCCATGGTGGCCTCCTGTGTCCTGTTACTCAGGTATGTTTATGATCTTCGAGCTGGAGCAACTGATCCACATGATGTCCATCGGGACCCTGCTGGCCTACTCCATGGTGGCCTCCTGTGTCCTGTTACTCAGGTATGTTTATGATCTTCGAGCTGGAGCAACTGATCCACATGATGTCCATCGGGACCCTGCTGGCCTACTCCATGGTGGCCTCCTGTGTCCTGTTACTCAGGTATGTTTATGATCTTCGAGCTGGAGCAACTGATCCACATGATGTCCACCGGGACCCTGCTGGCCTACTCCATGGTGGCCTCCTGTGTCCTGTTACTCAGGTATGTTTATGATCTTCGAGCTGGAGCAACTGATCCACATGATGTCCATCGGGACCCTGCTGGCCTACTCCATGGTGGCCTCCTGTGTCCTGTTACTCAGGTATGTTTATGATCTTCGAGCTGGAGCAACTGATCCACATGATGTCCATCGGGACCCTGCTGGCCTACTCCATGGTGGCCTCCTGTGTCCTGTTACTCAGGTATGTTTATGATCTTCGAGCTGGAGCAACTGATCCACATGATGTCCATCGGGACCCTGCTGGCCTACTCCATGGTGGCCTCCTGTGTCCTGTTACTCAGGTATGTTTATGATCTTCGAGCTGGAGCAACTGATCCACATGATGTCCATCGGGACCCTGCTGGCCTACTCCATGGTGGCCTCCTGTGTCCTGTTACTCAGGTATGTTTATGATCTTCGAGCTGGAGCAACTGATCCACATGATGTCCACCGGGACCCTGCTGGCCTACTCCATGGTGGCCTCCTGTGTCCTGTTACTCAGGTATGTTTATGATCTTCGAGCTGGAGCAACTGATCCACATGATGTCCATCGGGACCCTGCTGGCCTACTCCATGGTGGCCTCCTGTGTCCTGTTACTCAGGTATGTTTATGATCTTCGAGCTGGAGCAACTGATCCACATGATGTCCATCGGGACCCTGCTGGCCTACTCCATGGTGGCCTCCTGTGTACTGTTACTCAGGTATATTTATGATTTTACTCACAAAAGTCTAATATTAAGTGTCACATTACGTAGTTTCTAGTGACGTAAGGACCTATTTATAATAATGTATTGTTATTTAAAATATGCCTGTGACATCTAGGAACAATTTAGTTTTTACTGTTAAATGAGTCCGGTGCCAGTTGTTATCATACATACTTGGTAGCGATCGTTACTCATAGTACGGAACGTATCCGCTAACCCGCAGTGGAGCAGCGTTGTGGATTAAGCTCCGATCCTTCTCCTAAATGGAGAAAGAGGCCTATGCCCAACAGGTTGGGCTGGGCAGGCACGTGGTTGTTATCATACATACCTGGTTGCGATCGTTACTTATAGTAGGGAGTTTAGTTTTAACTGAGGTAGGGCACCGCAGGAAATTTCCTGCTCAAAATATGGAGCAGCCCGACTGGGGTAGTACCTCGACCTTACGGAAGACCACAGCTAAATAATACTGTTTTCAAGCAGTGTTGTGTTCCTGTTGGTGAGTAAGGTGACCAGAGCTCCAGGGGCGGATTGGGGATAGGGTCGGCAACGCGCTTGCGATGCTTCTGGTGTTGTAGGCGTCTATAGGCTACGGTCTTACCATCAGGTGAGCCGTACGCTTGTTTGCCGACCTAGTTACATAAAAAAAGAGAACATATCCCGCCAACCCGCAGGAGCATCATGGTGGATTAAGCTCCAATCTTTCTCCTAAATGGAGAAAGAGACCTATGCTCAGCAGTGGGATGTTACGGGATGAATAGCGTGTTATATTTGCAAAATCGGTAGGTTAGACTGAAAGTATGTATAATAGTTCCAGAGATTATCCCCCCTGTAAATCTAGAAATAATTTAATAAAATTTACCGTACTGCTGATCCTTCTATGAAGAAGAGACATTTACCCAGTATTGGGATAGGAAAAATATTGATATCGGGATCATGTGAAGTAGATCGCAACAGGAAATAACTGTTCTCAAAATTTGGACCATCTCGAGTAGATCTTCAACCTTACAGAAGATCACAGTTAAATAATACTGCTCTCAAGCAGTGTTGTGTTCCTGTCGTGAGTAAGGTGACCAGAGCTCCTGGGAAGGG
This sequence comes from Melitaea athalia, assembly GCA_905220545.2. Taxonomy (NCBI): domain Eukaryota; kingdom Metazoa; phylum Arthropoda; class Insecta; order Lepidoptera; family Nymphalidae; genus Melitaea; species Melitaea athalia. Next base: position 2,490,444 of record HG992183.1, on the reverse strand, counting down.
TCTTGGGTAGAGTCGGTTCGGTTTTCGGTACTTACCTTCTTAATTTATTTACTTTATTAATTAATTATCGTTATTTGCGCATGACTTTATTGGGCAACCTATCAGATATTTGTATGTATATGTCTTTAGCGAATGAGCTCTTTAATGGATGAAGTAATAATAAAATCGTTGATATCTCCACCAACTTTTAATTAAAAAATAATAAAATCAAACACGACCTACTCGTAGCAAAATATACATATAATTGAATTAATAGATTTTAAAACATAAATTATAAAAAAGAATCCAAAATACAATTTTTTGACATTATCAAAAATCTAACATATGAAATTTTCGTGTCACAATGTTAGTTACGGTACTCCTCCGAAACGGCTCGACCGATTTTTATGAAATTTTGTGTGCATATCGGGTAGGTCTGAAAATCAGCCAAAATCTATTTTTATACCCCTCACAAATGGGGGGAGGATTAAGGGGGTTAATAATATATATGGCAAAACAACGTTTGCTGGGTAAACATTGATTATTATTATTCTAATATAAAAAGTTTGTATAATTATGTGTGGAAACCCACATGTCGTTATATGTATTATCGTGCATATGTACTGATCAAACCCATGAATATATTCCTTAAGAAGGATCATAGACTAGGCTCTTACACTAATAAGCTTGTTAGCTGACCCTGTTGTATAAAAAAACTAGCTGCTGCCCGCGACGTCGTCTGCGTGCGTTCACTGCTCGTTCCCCGTAGGTGATAGCGTGATAATATGTAGCCTATGTTCTGACCCGACTTCTTAATAATATTCGTGCAAAATTTGAAGTAAATCCATGCAGTACTTTTTGAGTTTATCCCGGACATACATACAGACAAACAGACAAACAGACAAAAATTCTAAAAACTATATTTTTGGCTTCGGTATCGATTGTAGATAACACCCCAAGTATTCTTTTAAAAAAATATTCAATGTACAGTTTTGACTTTCCTACCATTTTATTATATGTATAGATTATGTTTATCTGTTCGTCAGGTACGAGCGGACTCAGTCGCAGCAACGTTCGGCCGAGCCGCTGCAGCTCTCCTGGCGAGCCGTACTGACGCAGTTGTTCAACTCGTCCGGACTGGACACGCCCACTAGGCTTAGTTCCTTGCTGGTCTCCGTGCTCGTTACTCTTTATGGTGAGTTATATACACTATACACACACGGTCGTCTGTTCCTAAAGTTAGCAACCTAATGCTTGTGTTATAGGTAACAGCCGACTGGTCTAGCTACATTTTTTTTTCGATAAACATACTTTTAAATAATACATATATAAATAAATATATAGACCAGACTCGGGGTGGGAATCGAACCCACAACCCCCGGAGCAGAAAGCAGGGTCACTACAAACTGTGCCAACGGGCTAGGCTAAATGATGGTATAAAGTTCCGTGTTAAAAGTACTCGCATGTGATACGCAAACAATGACACGTACAGTGTTAAGAAGAAATATTGTTACGGTTTTATTTGGCTTAGAGATTTTTTTATATTTATCCTTGGCGTTTAAAGAAATTAGTCTAAAGGTATAGCTAGAATAAATAAATTGAAAGAATCTGCCGATATTACAAACATAAAGATAATTTTGTCGTTATTTTATACATATTATGATTTATTACGCAAATATATTTGCGAAAATTCCAAAATCGACGGTACCTAATAACCAATCCTGGAATTTCAATCTTTCGAATCGTTATGACATCAGCAATACAAAGCTTTACACAGAAAATAACAATTTTACAGTTATAGCGAATCACAGGTTTACAATTTTATCGTAGAGGTTCTTTATTCATTGACATTAATAATTAAAGTAATTAGACACTCAATACGTCCGTTCGTCAAGAATAACTATCGTTTACCTAATATCGAACCTCGTCAATGTTGATGTGAGTCTGATGCCTATGCTAGGTATTGAAATACCTGTATTACAGGTCATCAGTTTCGCACTACCCCGGGCCACTTAATATACTGATCGCACTTTGACAAATAGTTAATATCTATGCAAGGCTGTTTTAAAAAAGAAATAGTACTGCTTCTAATCTTATAACCGATTAGATTGCATTGTCTATTATATGTGCGTGGGTGTATCTACGCGCTAGTAATCCCGGGATCCCATTAGGTAATTAACTCTTCTACAATGTCCAGGCGTGTATGGTATGTTACTAATTTATTACTAACCTTGTTGCGGCTGGGAAGAATTTATTAATTAATTAATTTATTTATTTTGCCACAATATGGTTGGTTGTCAAATTTAAAGGTTTAACCAACATATTCTACCTATTTTTTCGGTGTGCAAATATTAGGTCAACACTAACGATTCTGTGTTAAAGTAGAATCAATAATTTAGTAGACTAAAATGACAGTTGCTAATGTCACTTTGTAAAATAATCGTTGTGCTTGTGTTTATTGTTAAGTTTTGTTTTGTGTTTTGTTAATCTGTTTTGTTTGTACTGTTTTGTTATCAATACGAAAGATATGGATGTTCCAAGTAATAAACACAAACCCAACGATTATTTTACAAAGTGACATTAGCAACTGTCATTTTAGTCTACTGAATTATTGATTCTACTTTAGATAAAATTATAAAAAAAAAATGTATATACATATTAACTGAAATTCAATTACAGACATTAGACATTGGTATTAGGTAGGGATCCCTAGTACATTTTTTTCACCTGATTAGTATCAAGCTAATTTTTTGGGAGTGGCTTCATTTTGATGAGGCGAACAAAAATTTTATCTTCGAAAACTCTCGATTGTGGTAGATAATAGAGTTAGCAGGAGATAGAGCTGCAGTGAGCGTAGGACCAGGATAACGTACCACGCAATTTGTAGGACAATATTACTATTAAATTATATAGATAATAATCACTAACTAAAAGAAAAAAAAATCAGCTGGCTAGTAATAATTTTGATGACCTCGTAAGGTCATCAAAAATTAATTTTTTTTCTGATTTTTTTTTGCTTTTAGTTAGTTAATTAGAAGCCACTCCCAAAAAATTAGCTTGATACTCATCAGGTGAAAAAAATGTACTAGGGATCCCTACCTATATAATATGTTCATTAAAAAAAAAAAAAAGAAACAACGAGGTTTCACGCTACCGCTATGTCCAGGTGTGTGGTGCGTGGTGGTGATGAGCCTGGTGTCGCATATGGGGGGGTCGGCGCTGGAGGGGAGCGGGGGGGCGGTGGTGGCGCTGGCGGGGGGCGCGGGGGGGCTGCTGGCCCTGCTGCTGGCCATCTCCAGGCAGCCCGTCTCCGAGAAGAAGCTCGCCTTCTCGGTATGTCTCTTTCACTTCACTTCTTATAGTCCCATCTTCTCAAGTTCGGCGATCATTTTGACAACTTGTGGGTACAAGTTGATATAACCCTGAATAACGAACGGTTGCTTTACCCAAACCATTGGCGTAGTTCCCACTTCACTGTCTCTAAAACGGCCCATAAAATATTAGAAGGTAATAAATCGCCTAGAGCTGGAAGTTGGTACGAATTTTCCGAATAGCATTATAAATGAAATTGTTATATTTATTTAAATTTCTTTTCATATCCAATATATTATATTAAAAATCAATTATTATAGCGAATTATTGTGGGTTCAAACGAGAATTATGAAGTACACTTGTCACTTATAAAAGTGGGACATGAGATACGAAACAGACTTTGAGGTGAGACTTTGTGAAGATATCGTATTCCATTAAGTTTGAAAGTCAGTTTCCCACTTCTCCCCTTCTCACTGTCATAGTACCAACTTCTGGTTAGTAAAAAACAAATTGAACATGCGTATTGATAAATTAATATTTACCAAAAGAAAATCTATAACAAATGAACCAATTTCGAATACATATACAAACTTTGTTCTTCAAATGCAAATGCACCAAGGCAAATATCCATGACCTTTCGTGTACTGATCAATTTATTTTTATGGACTTATAACTATTACATCTAACTTTACTTTAAAAGCATTATTCTTAGGGCCTATGCAAACCACGTTTTTTAAACGCGCCGTCGACGCGCGTTTGTAGCGATACAGACGTAGGGTTGCCAGATGGGAAGACTAAAATGTCTGGACAAATTTTCAAAAAGTCGGGATTTTGGGATTATGGTCGGGACCAAACGGGACTAATAAATATTACGAGATATAAAAAAAATCACTTTTTATTATAAAAATTTAAATCACAAAAACAATAAACAAAATCACTTTTTATTATAAAAATAAAAATGAAAACAACAATAAACAAAAAAATAGCACTTTTTGGCAGATTCTGAGATCATTAATTTACAAAAACAGTAAACAAAATTACTTTATTATAAAAGTAAAAATCACAAAAACAATAAACAAAAAAATAACACTTTTTGGCAGATTCTGAGATCATTAATTATCAGTTAAATCACAAGAACAATAAACACAAAATCACTTTTTATTATTAAAATAAAAATCACAAAAACAATAAACAAATAATAACACTTTTTGGCAGATTCTGAGATCATTGATTATCACAATCACTTATTCCTATTTATTAAGTATTATAATTATTAGTAATTTGAACTCTTTTTTTTTATAAATTACTGCCACATGTACTTCGCATTACATTTCACTGCATCGACTAATTTCGAGCCTTGCGAAGTGTTGAGATGACTTTTAAAATTTGAACAAGTTTCGTCAAAATTAAGTTTTATCATTAACTCCGCTTTTATTAAGTCGATTGCCATGCGATTTCTCTCTTTGGTATATAAACTATTTAAAAGACTGAAAACTCGTTCACAATAAGCATTGCTTACTGGAATTGAGAGCACAAACGATATAATTTTTTTCAACTCTTTGAACTCGTTTTGCTCTTTGGAATTTTTAAAAAAGTATGACCAGATTTTGTCATTTGACATGTTTCTATTTTTAGGAAGGTAGTTAAATGCTTCTCTAAGGCAGCAGTAATCACTATATAGAGTATCTTGATCAATTTCATCAGAAATATTCAGCACATCGGGAAACAAGGAGAGCTCTTCCCAAGTGAATAAATTTTCGCCTTTTAGGGACAATACAGCAAGCTTCTTATAAAATGAGTTGCCGGAGAAATCATAACGTTCTTCTAAATACTGAATTGCTCGGTGTAAAAATTGTTCAGCCTCGACACAGAAAATGTTTTTCTCATGATCGGAAATTTTCTTTAATAAGGTTTTATTTCTACTTCCATAAAATTTATCATCCAACCTGTTTTTAAGGTGGCTCAACAGTTTTGTCATTACACCATCAATTTCTAAGATGGTACATGCATCACTTTCTAAAGCTAATATTGCTGATTGAAACTCTGACATAATATTATGTATGAAGTAAAGATAAGCTTCTGAAACCCCTTCGTGTTTACATTCATCGATCTCTTCATTGTTATCGAAATGCGTTAGACTCTTCGACACAAATTCCCATATCTCTTTCCGACATTCGTTTTCCCCTTTCAACAAAAAGTAGTGCTTTACAGCAGGCCAGCATTTAAGCAAACGGTCCAAAGCGGGCAAAAGAGATAGCCATCTTGTTGGGACGTGCCGAAGAAGGTTTTTGTACTCGACACTCGCAAACAAGAAACATTCTTTTAGTTTTTCGGTTTTTGTAGATGATGAACTAAATTCGTTGAATGTTTTTATTATAATGCTTTCAATATCTACGGACAAAGCTTTGAGGGCGTATTTTACGCAATTGTTTATGACATGGCAGTTACAGTTTGCTTTAATCAGATGGTCGTTAGTCATTCGTAATTTTTGGAATACCGAGTTGTTCACACCGTAATTAACTGAAGCATTATCCGCGCTGTAAGCAGTGATCTGAGTCAAGTTTAAACCATTATTCTCAGTCACCTCCTTGATTTTTCGAAATACATCTTTAGACGATTCAAAGGGATCCTCATAAAAATCTAATAGCTTCTTAGATATGCCTGTTTCTGTATTAAAATATTGCACAGCATACGGATAGGTTTTCATATTGCCAACATTAGAAGCATCGCTTCCTACTGAAAAATATTCCGCGTTCTTTATTTCAGTAACAACTTGTTCTTGTGCATATGGAGCAAGAACATTCCGTGCTATTGCTGCAGCTTTTGTCCGCCCACAAGACATTTTAGCGGCAATTTTACTATCAGAATATATAACAGGAGCCAGTTTTATCTGGCAATCAAGGCTGTTATAGCTTAAGCCGTGAGTAACATTGTGAAATACAGACATCAATTCTGCTTTTGAGATGTCATTTTCTTGGTTACTCTCTTTCTTTACTAAAAAAGTTTGCAGATTGCCTGATATTTTCTGCGACATTACAAGTTTACTGTGTCTTTTCGTTTGCTTGTGTTTGTCTAAACCACGACTTCCTTCATACTTGATTGATATATCTGTTTGACACAATTTGCATGTGGCAGTATAGTCATCTTTTTTTTTAATCCATTTAGAGTAGTCTGGATGATTTTCCCAAACGTTAGAATACACCGTATAACGTTTTGTTTTCTTAGATGGTCCAGGTCCAGTCTCCTCTTCCGCTTCACGACTCTCTTCTGATGGTTTAGAATCTGACATTATCTAAAATAAAACAAAAATAACTGCCGTCACCATTACGCCACTTACACCTATCCATGTACATTGTACATGCATGCAAGATATTAAATCACCGTGGTCAACGAACAGCAATCACAAAATTTATGGAGTTCTTTACCACCAATTGACCATGGCGTTTGCGAAAGAAATATAATATACCTACCTATTCCTTAAGTAGAATTTAGCCGTCATGTCTCATACAGAGAGAATTTAATTAAACCAAAAAAGTCGAAATATTACATAACACCTTTGTTTACGTATAAACCCGTACTAATTAACTTAAGACCCGGGCCGATGATTTAATTTTATTACAATCTTACTAACAATAACTAAAATAGTTTATAAGTAAATATTGTTACTATCACACTAATACACTATGTATGTACAGTTTGAAATAAACTACTTTTAATATTATTTTATTATTATTGAATAAGACGTCATTAGCCCGGGTCTCAAGTTAATTCGTACGTGTTGTAAATTTGTAATTGTATAGCAGCAGATTAGTAAAGCAGCGTGCCCGCCGTTAATCCGAAAGCTTAGCAAGTAGCGTAGACACCCACTTACACACACACGCAAATATAATTTGAATGACGTACTTCAAATTTTAAATCATAAAGTAGCAAATGAACTTACCTAGGTACAGTTAACACTACAAAGATCAGCAGTATACAAATTAACTTGACGCAACATAACGTGCGCAACGGACGAACAAACAGAGCTGTGACAGCACGGCCTGCGAGTGAGCGAATGAGCAATAGCATACTGCATAGCAGTTAGCACGTCGTCGCGTCGCGTTGTCTCGTTTCAACTCGCCGCCTGCCGCCCGCGCCGAGCGGCAGGCTCTGCCCACACCCGACGCAGGCACTTCGCTCTGCCGATCGCGGGAGCAGGCCGCAGCGCAGAGAGCAGAGACTCACCGAGCGCGTTCCGTGCGCGTTCTATTCATCGTAGAGTAGTGGTGTATGAAATGATTTCTACGATGATTTGATGATAATGATTTTTTACGGAATTTTAGATTATAATTATCGCGATAGTTTGAGATTTTTGCTTAGTTGTTATTTGTCGGGACATTTGGTATTTTTTCGGGACTCTGGACATCACACGAAAAGTCGGGACAATCCCGACGAATCCCGACCATCTGGCAACCTTATACAGACGCGATGCAAACGCCCGTGCTATCGATACAGACGCGTCGGTGCCTCGCGTGTTTAAGTCGATACAAACGACAACAAACTGCTCTGTAGGATAAAAGCACGCCATTTAAAAAACGTGGTTTGCATAGGCCCTTACAAATGTCTATTAAAAATGTCATTTATTCCCCTTCGCCCCAACTCAATAGAATCTATACTAATATAATAAAGCTGAAGAGTTTGTTTGTTTGATTGCTTGTTTGTTTGTTTGTTTGTTTGAACGCGCTAATCTCAAGATCTACTGGTCCGATTTGAAAAATTCTTTCAGTGTTAGATAGCCCATTTATCGAGGAAGGCTTATAGGCTATATATCATCACGCTAAGACCAATAGGAGCGTAGCACCAATGAAGAATGTTTAAAAATCAAGTTTCTTTTTTCCTTTTGAGAGCTTTCGCTGCGTAAACGGTTAATGTTTCGCACAAATCATGTATGACAGAGTTGGTCCTTAGTCAACAAATAATTATAACACAGTCTTTTATAAAAATCATGAAAAAGTGCAAAAGGCGGCCTTATCTCATAGCACAAAAGTAAAGTAATGAACATTCCAGGTCCCGCTGGTCCCCTGGTTGCCGGGCCTCAGCATCCTAATCAATGTGTATCTCATGCTGAACCTCGACCACATGACTTGGATAAGATTCGGAGTTTGGATAGCTGCTGGTAAGTATCTCTTTTTTTCTCTTTCTAACTCTACTCTCATACTCATATAACTCCATTCTCATACTCTTATTCTCGTGATTTTTTGTAATTATTATGGCATGGTGGCAAAGTTTACAGGTGATCTTAAACTTAACCGAATAGAAAAATATATTTAGATTCTAATAATATAGATAAGTGCTCTATTCAGATTTAAAAAAAAAAAAAACTGATGCAATAATTCTCGGAGTTTGGGTTCTCTTTTCTTCTTATTCTCATAGTTTTGTATAATCCTTCTGGCCTGCTCATAGCAGTAGACGTGTTCTTAATATTAAAATAATCTATATAATTATATAAAAGGGAAAGGTCACTGACTCCTCACGAAATCTCAGAAACTATAACACCTACAAACTTGATATTTGGCAGGTAGGTTTCTTATAGGGTGTAGACATTCGCTAAGAACGGGTTTTACGAAATTCCACCCCTAAGAGGGAAAAACGGGGGTAAGAATTTTATATGAAAGTCCTATGTTTTTGAAGTAAGAGACTTGAAATTCAAAATGTATGCTCTATAGATTGTGTGGAGGTGTACTAATAATGTATTTTTAGAAATCAACCCCTTTAGGGGTTGAAACAGGGGGTGGTAGTTATATGTGAGCGAGATGAAAACTTAAGTATAAGTAATTATTTGCATCACAAAAATAATTAACGCCCAACGAAGTGGGCACGGGTCGGCTCAATTGGTCGTCAAATATTTATAGGTGCGTTCAGAAAGTGTTTTGTGTATATTTTTCACAAATATACGTAGGTGATACGAAGTTCACCGGGACATCTAGTAGAGAAATATATTTAAGGGATTGAAGATAAGATGATGATAAAAACTACAAGGTTATTATTCGACTTTGAAAAGAAAAACGAGTTTGCTTTAGACCACGCGACTGAAGTAAAACTTACGAAGCGTAACTCTCTTTTTTATCTTCAATAACTTATATCTCCCTCTCAACTTTCGTTCGCCGCGCCCGATCATACTTTTCGTAACGCTCTCGTCACGCATTCACCAGCTTACTCCCCGAGTCAAGCGTGTGTAGAGAAGTTTTACTTCAAAAATATTTATTGAACCGATCATCCCCCAACCCCCAGGAGCTCTGGTCACCTTACTCACCAACAGGAACACAACACTGTTTGAAACCAGTATTATTTAGCTGTGGTTTTCTGTAAGGTCGAGGTACTTCCCCGTCGAACCGCTCCATTTTTGAGCAGGAAATTTCCTGCTGTGCCTTATCTCAATAAAAATTATGAGGAGTAAGGACTGCCCATCTAACAATGGGCTTATAGGCTGTTACAGTACGAAAACTCATTACTCCCATTTGAAACCACGTCTTATTTGCGATCCATTAAATCTATTAGAAAACAGATAAAAATACACATGTATATCGAATTGTTTCTCTTTTAGTAAGTAGTATCATTAACATATAAATGAATTTATATAAAAACAGTTGATTAATAAGAACGCGTACAAAGATATTGGTAAAATAGTGAACTTATCGTACATATTTTATGTTGGTTCAATGGCGGTTACTATTGAGAATGTAGAATGGATGTTTTTTCAACAGCACGAATCGAATGAATCAAAATGGGCGTTAAAAAAAGCGTAAGTTAGAAACAAAGTAATGTGTGCCGTAACTTTTTTTAAAGTTATACTTCTTTTGGCGCGTTAGAGCAAAATGATGAGAGTAAATAACAATGCGCGTGTGGATATGAAGTAGTTCAAGCATGCATGAATAGATGCCGCTAGTTTTTCAGACAAGAAAGTAGTCTATCATTTCTAAGAGATGGCGTTGTGGACTAAAACAAGAAAGTAGTCTTTATCATTTCTAAGAGATGGCGTTGTGGACTAAAACAAGAAAGTAGTCTTTATCATTTCTAAGAAATGGCGTTGTGGACTAAAACAAGAAAGTAGTCTTTATCATTTCTAAGAGATGGCGTTGTGGACTTATTGTCTAATTATTAAGTGGTAGGTTTTTTTGGAAGTATTTTAATACTCTAGCTTGTAGTATAACTTCTTACGTGCGTACATAAGTACACACACGCTTTTTTTAAACTGCTTCATAAAAGGGAGATGGCTTTCAATTCAAGTGTGTTACTTCAAAAGTTCACAACTTATTACTAAGTGTAGAGATTATATTGATTCTTTTTTTTAATCGATATTTGATGCTTGTCGTGTTATCCCATTTAAATTTGATCGAGATCTGACTTTTACGACGACGAGACTTGTACTTTTTGAGATATCTTTGTGTACTAATATTATAAAGAGGAAAGATTTGATTGTTTGTTTGCAATGAATAGGCTCCGAAACTACTGAACCAATTTTTATCAAATTTAGCATCTGTAATTTTGGGATAGGGTAGTTTTTATCTCAATTGGACCCGGCAGGTGGCGCTGCTATCGGTATTGTAAGCAATCAAAGGCAGCTGTTTTCCGGGCAGGACAACGTCTGCCGGGTCTGCTAGTGAATATATCAGATATTTAAAATTTCCTCTAATACTATAATTATCCAACTTGGTGCATCGTCATTGTTCTTCTATTTATGTATATAGATAAGTAAGTAATTAAATTATTTTCAAACTACATAATTATACTTAATACGACTTAACATGTCCACAAGTTATACCTATAGATTTGTAATGTCATGGTCTCAGTTAACGAGGCATTATAATTTAATGGCATAATATATTATAAGTACTTGTTTTACTAGACAGCTTGTTTTAGGACGAATGGTCTCCCTTTTCACAGTTATTTGTAAACGACTTCAAAAAAAGGAGGAGGTTCTCAATTCGATTGTATTTTTTTTATGTATGTTAGATTAGAACTTTTGTCTGGGTAGGCCGATTTCGACGATTCTTTTTTTAATCGAAAGCTATTATAGGCGCTTGTCATGTAGTTTCTATTTAAATTTTATCGACACGAAATTATTATATATATATATATATATATATAGTTATGAAAAAAAAATTTACTTCAAAGTTCGCTGGCATAGCATGTAAGCTATACATATACTAACAATATAATAATAATATTTCAAAATTATAATTGCCCCGTTTATATAACGCTCAAATTAATATTAAAATACACTTAAATAACTATAAATGTAATAATAATAGATGATAATAAACGTTTGACACTCAATAGCCCCCAGTAATACGAGAATTCTATACTTACTACCTCTGCATAACCTATAAAAACAATATTGTTATGTGCGGCGATCAAAGCAGGGATGTGACACAACCGATTAATATTAATTTTTTTTATTATTAGAAAAATAACATTTTTTTATATGTAGTAATAAAATTGCAAGATTAAATACGCTTCAGCCTGTAATATCCCACTGTTGGGCATAGACCTCTTCCCCATCTAGGAGAAGGATCGGAGCTTAATCCACTACGCTGCTCCAATGCGGGTTGGCGGATATATTGCCGACTATGAGTAACGATCGCTATCAGGTGTACATGATAACAACCGGGACCGACGGCTTAACGTGCTCTCCGAGGCACGGTGGGGAGACCCACAAGGACTGCACAAACACCCAGACCACGGCAAACATCTGTATGGCCAATACAAATGTTGCCGTGTGCGGGAATCGAACCCGCAACCGCCCGCGCAACAACCACTAACCAGTGCTGTGACCGCTGCACCAACGCGGCTAAATCGGTTAGGGTAATCGTTTATAAAAATTAAAAAAAAAATACGTCCGTACATAGTACACATGTCAGAAGTGAGACTTCTTTGGTAAACTAATTTAAAAAAAAAAAACAAATTCAAAAAAACGAATTTAAAATACAAGAAAAACTAGTTGAAAAAAAGCGGTCACCCATTCAAGTAGTGACCGTCATGAGGCTGCCGCGTTACCGGTCGCTCAAATTTTCGCGATTGTAACTCAAATGTAAAGGGCCCCGTAAACGATCAAATAATTTGTCAAATTTTAGTTTGTCAAACGTGTTTGTCAATTTTTTTGAACGTGTGCGAGCTTGTTTGATGTGTTTGTTATATGAAAACATGAAGTTTGACAAACAAATTTGACAAATTATTCGACAAATGATTTGATTGTTTACAGGACCCTTTACAAGTCGTAGCGTGGTGTTTTATAGCCTATGATCATCTTGATTAAATAGGCTTTTAACGCTTAAAGTAATTTTAAAATTGGACACATGGATCGTAAAATGACGGTATTCAAAGGAACACTAGCGTTTTAATATAAATAAGTATTAATTATTTTGTATCTAGAGGTAAGTAGTAATGAAACAAACACTTCTAATATATCTTTTTTTATTATAAATATTAAATAATAAATAACAATAAAACTTGATCAATAATAAATACTAATATTCTTAAAAAATAAGAACAGTACCTAGTACTCTTATCAATTTAAATTAACAATATTATTTCCTTCATGTGAAATAGTAAAATATAAAAAATTATCGAAATATTCAAAGCTACAAACATGCAATATTTTCAGGCGTGATGTAACATTTTAAAAACATTGGTTTATCACTTAATCGAACCCATTGTAACGTTCTAGAATTTCAAATATATATGGAAATAGGTAGATACGCATCCGTCTACCCCAAACATCGTCGAAATGGTTAAACTTAGATCGGGAGCTCACAGCGTAGTAGACCACGTTTGGCAATTGATCCTTTAGTTTTAATACGTCTTGTATCATTGAAAGACGATCGTTTCGCCCAGCTATCATAGCGATGGGCATAGTTATTTTGCTAAAATCGTAAAGTGGCGGGACCGTCGAGTTGTAATATTCTAAATTTAATTCCGGGCCGTAGTCGTATTTCTTGAAAACATTCGTGCGACCCAATTGCGAGTAGTGATACATGCTTTTCGCTGAAGTTCCCGCTGGGAAATGCTCGAGAATCGTTGGGTTGAAGAAACTCGCTTCTATCTCATACGGGTCGTGGCCCACAAGGGGGAATAAGATTCCGTTGAGACAGACCGCGTAACCTACGACGGGCGTAGAACACAGAACTCTGAAAATACGAGAGAGTAAATTGGTATCACCTAAAAATTCTTGTACGTTTAGTTTACTGAGTAGCTCGATCACGTACGGTGCATTTTTCATAATAGTTGATAGTGGTGGTACGGAATGTTCGAAGTAGCAAATGGGCGCGAGTGATATCATCAGATTTATCTTTTCGTTGTATTCCGGTCTCGTGGCGCCGAAGACGTAGAACGAAGTGGTTCCCTGCGAGTGACCGATCGCAGTCAAACTTGTCGCGCCCGTCTCCTTCAGAATCTTGTCGACCATAGCGGGTAGATCGTAGTAACCGACTTCGTTGAAACTGAAGTCCCAGAATTCCTCGTCCTTATCGGGATCAAGGCGAACATGTCTTCGGGCGTATCTGTTCCCTCTGGAATTACCAATCCATACATCATATCCTCGGGATGCCAACGTAATGGCCAGGGAATTGCTGCCCCTAATTATCCAGGTATCCGCCGAATCCAAAATACCGTGTTGTAAGAATACAGGATATTGACTCTTGCCAGGAATGTGGAACAGCGTGAGGATGTAGCCATCATCAGTGGTCACGTCGTACTGTTCAGCGTAATATCCGTTCTCTTTAGCGATGCTGATGAAAGTAGGCGGTGTGAAATTGTAAAATTTGTGCAGTGAAGTAAAAGAATGTATGTTAAACGAATCATCATCAAGATCTTCCACGGATATTGCGGAAACTGTATTTATTCTTAAAACGATAAACGCAGCGACGGTCGTAAGGAGGATCGTCGAGTGATACATTTTAGCTTTGCATCGATATGTAAAGTTATATAAGTAATTATTACTATAGTTACTATTTAAATTACTCGAGTATGCATCGATAAGGATAATGTTGTTGTTGAAGAAAATTCTCGAGGGATAATTAAGTATATTTCTTATTACTTATTGTTAGTTAAACGCGATATTGCATTTCATAAAAAAATTGATTTATCTTTGTGTTTACAAATACTGATCTATAGCTAAAAGTACAATACTGAAGTTTGATTGTGCTCTCTGCTAAATAAAACTTCGGCACAATATTTAAAACTATTAAATTGTACGAAATAATTAGTAAAATTTCATGCCTTATTTTTTCTTTGCCAAAAAATAGTCTCCACAAATCATATTCAAAGTACCCGCATAAATTATATTTTAAACCAATATTTTTTTAATAATTCGGATGTGAAACCTCGATATAAAAGATATCTTGATAAAGAATGAATCGATTCTTGATTTATGCTTGAATTTTTCAAAGTACTACTGTCTACCTGAAATAAATTTATCGTTATATGTAGGTACCTACTAAGAATCAAGTGTAATAAAGTGCAATATTCGATATTATCTTCTGTTATACTCAATATGGATTATTGAAATAAAATAATAGAAAAGCCAAAAATCGTCAAGTTATTTTAAGTTTTAGTGACATTTTTAAAAAAAATTTTTAGTATTTATAAATTAGATCGAGATCTGATTATCACTTTTTTCAAAAAGTTGTAATCAGTTTTCGATCTAATTTAAACAAGACTACAAGACAAGTATTAGCTTTCGATTAAAGTAAGAATCATCGAAATCGGTACACCGAGTAAAAAGTTATGCGGTATAATATAACGTAGGTCGACGAAAAAGTAGTCACGTAAATACGCATTATTAGATACTAGCTTCTGCGCGCGACTTCGTCGGCGTGGACTCCGCTCCTATTGGTCTTAGCGTGATGATACATAGCATATAGCCTTCCTCGATAAATGGGCTATCTAACACTGAAAGAATTTTTCAAATCGGACCAGTAGATCCTGAGATTAGCACGTTCAAACAAACAAACAAACAAACTCTTCAGCTTTATATATTAGTATAGATAACTCTAAAAGTACTTGTCAGATCTCAATTAAATTAAAATGGTACCACATGACACGCAACACCTTTCAATTAAAACAAAATTGATCGAAATCGGTCCACCCAGTCAAAAGTAAAAAAAAAAACATACGTGTCGAATTGAGAACCTCCTCCTTTTTTGGAAGTCGGTTAAAAAAGTTCCATGCTATAGATGGTGTGGAGGTGTAACAATAATGTATCTTTAGAAATCAATATCAACCCCCTTGGGAGTTAAAACAGGGGATGGTAGTTTGTATTAAAGTCCCATGTTTTTATCTGTCTTTGGTTTTTTCCTTTCATTAGGTATTTAGCGTATTTTTGTAAATCATTGTCAAGTGTAATCATTATTTAAATGTGCTTCTTAATTTTGTAAAGTATTTTACTTTTATTTTTATCGATAAAAATCAATAAAAAATGTGCATCCGAATAATTAATTATTTTCCTGATAGTTGATACCTCGAATAGAACTTGAAAAGTTGAAATTAATACTTATTTAATATTAACCCGCCACCGGTGACGTCAATTTTACTTACATCATTGGTGACGACGGTCTCATACACCGGGTTTTACAATGGAAGATTTACATAAATATTTTATTTACTGTCTATTTTATATTTATGTATATATGTTCTTTGATAATAAAACAAAGATATTCTGTTAATCACAGCACGTTTATTATATTTTTATTTATTTTAAAACAATATCACTTATAACAAGAAAATTTGTTAACTTTTTAAACATAAATTTTGTTAGAGCATAGAAAACACAAATATTAATATATTTTTTTATTAATTCAGTCTTATCCCTTTTAGGACACTAGGAACATACATAAAATAAACAAAAAGTGGCATCCTACGAACAAAAAAAATAACAAAAAATTGATCTGAAAAATGACTATTCTTCAGTCAAACAGCTTCTGCAGGAAGGCACTTCATGTTCAAGACACAAAAATTTTTGCACTTCATCATCATCATTATCATTTCGGCCTATCGCAGTCCACTGCTAGACATAGGCCTCCACAACTTCGCGCCAAAAATGGCGTGAACTCATGTGTTTTGCCCATAGTCACCACACTGGGCAGGCGGGTTGGTGACCGCAGGGCTACCTTTCGGCCTGTATATTTCAAAGCCAGCAGTTGGATGGTTATCCCGCCATCGCTCGGCTTTCTAAGTTCCAAGCTGGTAGTAGAACTATGTTATCCCTTAGTCGCCTCTTACGACACCCACGGGAAGAGAGGGGGAGGCTATATTATTTGCCGTAGCCACACAGCTTTTCAGCCGGAGAAGGATTCGCCACTTCGATACCATTTTCAGCTTCACTGTCTGATAGCGTGGGTGGCCCGTCCTCGTCGAGTACTTCTTGTACAAGAGACTCGAGACGACGCTGTTTATTTTCGAATGACATGCTGAAATAATTTTTTTAATTTGAAACATGTTATCTTCGTGAAATATCGAAAAAATCATGCCAATAAACTAACTGATTTTAGGAAAATACAATAAAGTAATAACAAAATTAAAATAGCAAGTAAAAAATGTATATGGCCCTGATAAAATACGAACAATCAAAAATTCAACTATGACTATTTTACTTACATAATCGGTGACACCGGTCTCACGCACCGGGATGGCGCCAAAACTTCAGAACCTGAGTCCGCTTCGATGTCGCGGGGGATACTGGCGATGGGCCGCGTAAAATGCGGCAGCTACTCGAGATCACGACAAAAATCGATTGCGCGGGAAAAAGTTATTCGATTTTTTTTAACCGCCCGGTCTCTCAGACATCGAAGTCACCGGTGGCGGGTTAAATAATAAAGAACTTCGAATAGTGACTAGTGGAGTTAGTGGACTATACTTTAATTCATATTGTGTCATGGAATAAGTCTTTAAGGTTTAGGAGTCCACGTCCAGGAAGGACGCGGATGTCAAAAATTCTAACTATTCAGGAGTGATATAGGGTAGAATTTTAGTCTCGACGCTGACCTATATGTTGCGTGAGAAACGAAACGTTGGCGCGATTTAATTACGTACACCGCCATCTATTATTGAATTTTGTTATTAACTCTTGTATGTAGAGCTCCTTAATATACGCAAGACCGCCAGAGTTACGCAAGACCGCCAGACGGGCGTCCACTACCTCGTGAGCTCCTGCTGCAAGCGCAGCAGAACACCGACGAAGGTGACAGTGGCGACGAGGAGGACGACGCAGGGGAGACTGCGTAAACAACCTGAATGTGAGGAACTACCGATTAGAGAACTGGCCCATAGGGTAACGCTCACTTCGGTGGGCTTATCCTCGGCCCATTGGGCCGAAAATAAAGCACCCGGCAGTGGGTACTGCCGGAGAGGATAAGCCCGGGCAAGCAGGCATAGCCTGGATACCCGCACCCAGACAGGCCCTCGGACCTGTCAGGAAGAACCACACACGCTCCTTAATATTATTTTATTTTATAGATTTTGAAGTAAAACTTCTTTCCGCACGCTTGACTTGGAGAGTAAGCTGGTGAATGGGTGACGAAAGCGTTACAAAAAGTGTGATCGGGTGAGGCGAACAGAGCAAGAGAGAGAGGTGCCAGCACATATTTTCTTTCTCTCTTTCTTACCAGTTACGTTTCGTAATTATATGACACAATACTGTCCAAGTCTATTGCTAAAAAAGTTTAATTCAGTCGTGTGGTCTAAAGCAAACTCGATTTTTTTTTTTTAACACGTTGAACGCCATGTCGGACAATGTTGGGCGACACTTAACTTTCTTCACAGGCCATACAAAAAAATAGTAAAATATCCAAAATTCCATTTTTGTTTTATTAGTGCATATGAATAGTTAAGCTTTTTAAACTATATCACTATTAAGGAAACTGGCGAAAACAGTCTGATTACGACAATAGATCATGTCACCCAACATTGTCCCCCGCGGCCCTCTGCGTACGATCATCGGCATTTATTACGTATGGGGCCGCGCGGGTCACGTCGTCGGTCACTCTGTTTGCCACCGCGCCGGACGTTACACGCTTTACGTTAGCACTGTGTTTTTTTCCGCCAATTACTAATTATAATTGCTGACTTCGACGATAGTTTTGACATTACAGATGACGTTTTGACGCAACTTGAAGATATTAAAATATCATTGGTAAATAGTTAGGCCAGTAAATGAAGCATTTAACCTCGCACTAAATTTCCGATCCAATTGCAATTTTTTTAGGCTAAGGGTCACTTACTGACCCTAAAAACACAAAATGCTGACAGATCCAGGTGGAGCCTCGATCGCAATCTTAAAGAAAAGTTTTTGGCCGATATCTCGAAAGCTATTCACTTTAGGGCAAAAGTTATTCAGACCTTTTTTGTAGAGAATAAAATTTCGCATTGTAAACTTTTTTGTAAAACTTACCGTTAAAATTATTGTAGACTACAATAAAGCCAAAGGTGCGGTTGATTTGGCTGATCAATTGGCTGCTTATTCAACACCTTTGAGAAAATCTCTTAAGTGGCACAAGAAGCTTGCCATTAATTTATTGCTCAATACAACATTGGTCAACGCCTACATTTTGTACCAAAAATAAACACATAACATAACATATATTCACGCCTGTATTCCAGAGGGGTAGGCAAAGATTACGTCCCTCCACCAGGTGCCACGATCCTGACAAACCCTCGTGCCTCATCTACAGTCATGCATCTTCTCATACACTGTCGGCGATTGTGCGTACTTCTTACTTGGCCGATTTCCAAGACTTTTCGGATTTGATCCTCGAAAGTCCTTCTTGGACGGCCTTTCGGAACCACGCCCGCCAATTTACTACCAAAAATGCCCAAATAAAAAGATTTCTATAAGTGACTTTAGAAAAGATATCGTGAAATCTTTTTGTATGCAGACAGATATTAAAGATGGAAGACCTAAGAGGTTAAAACACAAACTGGTAAAGAAAGAAGGAAAGAGTTCAATTGTTAGGAGATCATTCTCTCAGTGTTACAAGAACATCGTACAGAGTCGGGGAAGAAAACAGGCTAAAAACAATGTGAAAAAAGTCAAACTGACGATTGCCCAAACAAACCATTTCTATGTTTGAATTGTTTTAATAAAGCACATTTGCTTAAAATATTTGTTTAAAATATTTTTATATTACAAACAAGTTATGTTATTTAATTTTTTAAACTTATTATAATAAAACTGTTGCGATTATCTCAATAATGTGATTTAAAACAAGAATGGTCTCATAACGATCTCATATTTTCGAATTTTTTTACTAGATTTTAAGATATTTGTATATTCATTATCAATAAAAAATTTAATTTCATTGGATATTAATGTGTTTCATCATTGACTAGCCGTATTAATATTACATTTCAGTAATTAAGTAATTAAATAGGTAAGTATTTCGTCTATAGTTGTGCTGTAAAAAAGTCTCAGTAAAAAGAGGCAATTTCTTAACAAGTAATTAAAAACTTTAAGTGCTGCGATATTCAAACTGTTCCGTGGAGCCGCGCGGGTCATACCACATACAAAACAGCCTAAAATTAATGCCCGGCGGCTCAACGGAGAAGTTTGAAAATTGGCCTGACCGTCGGACAGCGTTGTCCCCCATGGCCCGAACGAGACATACTAGTGCCGGTCAACATTGTCCGACATGGCCTGTCCGGAAACATATACATTTATTCGTTGGCGTTCAACGTGTTAAATATAGAACTAGGTCGGCAAACAAGCGTACTGTTCACATTATAGTCAGAGATTACCGTAGTTTATAGACTGATGCTTGCAACACCAGAAGCATCGCAAGCGCTTTATCGAACCACACCACAGGAACACAGCATAGCTTGAGGACAGTATTATTTAGCTTTGATCTTCTATAAGGTAGATGTACTTTCCCAGTCGGGCTTGCTCCACATTTTGACCCTGATATTTTCTGCTGTGACCAATGACCAACCTCAGTTAATATGCTAGCAAATACAATTATTCTGTCTTTCTTTCTCAAGGAATATTATTTATACATAAAGAACATTTAATTGAATGAAAGAAGTGTACAGTTCAGCAATTATCACAAAACAAGCCAGGGTTTAAGTTGGACAAACTTCCCTCGCATCTGTTCATGAGGTTTCATTTTATTTACTTAATAATCGTAAGACATTAATCTTGTCTCTTCTCTATATAAATAGAAATGAATCGCTGAATGTGTTGAACCTGAGCTGAACCGATTTCACTAATTCTTTTTTTTTCCCTTGAAGTATGAGGATGGTTCTTACGGAGAGAAAAATTTAAAAAATTGCCTGAAAAAGTAAAAACAACACTTTTCTATATTCCCATACAAAAGATTCGTAATAATACTTAAAAGTCAATTTGAACTTTAATACCATACCATAAATTTTAAGTGGAAGGAAGGATAAGTATTTAAATTCTTTTTTTGAAAAATCCACTGTTAGGCGGTACGAAGTTCGCCGGGTCAGCTAGTCTTAAATAAAATTTACTAATGGCAAGAGCAGCACTATCTTAATAATTAAAAAGTAAGGGCCAACTATTCAATTCTAAAATACAGTAGGTGTTTACCGCGAATTTGTTTCGTTTCAGACTGTTTCAGTTCAATTTATCTTTCTTCCTTACACAAATGGTCAAGGAATAAACGTATATTTTTATATGAGGTAACGTAATTCCTAAGGAAACGAAAGTATCTCCTAGGATTGGAGCTTAATCCATCACGCCGTTCCACTGCGGGTTTGCGGATGTTTCCTACTATGAGTAACGATCGCTATCGTATTTATGATAACTAGGGACCGGATTATATGCATTTGCATATTTGCATATGCATTTTCTTATTTAAGCCATTCTCAGCGGTAATAGCATATTTTACCTAAGATCTAGTTATGATGCATATTATCGGTACATTTACAATATTACATAGACGTGATTTGCACTAATTTTTCTACATACCTGAAAGTTTTAAAAAGCTCGCGGTCGGTGAAACTCGCGGTCTAGCATAGACTGAATCTATCCAAACAACGCCAAATTAACTCTACGTTGCCAATAACATTGCCGCATATAGGTAAACTTAAAAAACTTTGAAAACATATTGAACAATAACCCAGGTTTTGAAAGTTTGTGTCTAATTGATAGTTTCATTAATGGGACGGAAGAACTTTAGCTAGAAACTATAAGTACCTACTAACATAGCACCCAAGTTAAAATTCTACCCATAGTTACCTCAGTCGATGTGGAGCGAACCTTTTCAACTTTTCAAAAACCTTTTCAAAAATATTCTAAATGAGCGAAGACACAATCTCACCACTGAAATTTTGAAAAAATACTTGATTGTTTACGTTTACAAAAAATTTAAATAATTATAATGTCATGTTACAATACTTATTTTCACCTATCAAAAAGTAATTTACTCAATGTATGCTGATTTTGAAATTTAAAAAAAAAATGAAAACTTACTTCTTTTGGGGGGGTTCATAAAATTTATCATTTAATTTTGCATATTCTGCCTATTTCCGTGCATATTTCAAGCATTTTTCATGCATATTTGCATGCATATAACAAGCTTTTTATGTTGCATATAATCCGGTCTCTAATGATAACAATCGGGACCGCAGCTAAGTACAGCCGTACAGCGTTCTACATTAATTAATATTATGCTATAATTATTATAGCTATATTGAATATTCTTTGATCTCAAGGTGGAGATTATTAAAGGCCCGCAGACTTCTGGTCTAAGATTCGGGATTAGACAAAATATTCCCTCATCTGTTAATTAGATGAAACAATTTTTTATAGGCTGATTTCAATATTGTGAATTTATAAAAACAACCCCTGCCACCATAAGCCTGCTACAATTTTCTTTTTTTAATTTTTCCCTCTCATGTTAATTACATGTAATAAGCTAAAACCGTCAATATTTGACATTATATACCTGATAATACCTGACTGTAGTAGGCACCCATCTCTATGATTGCTATACTTATCTGAAGTTATCTGCAGCCAGGTTACTGCTGACTGAGGTTACTGACCTTAATAATAAATGGATATTTATTTTTACTGAAATAAATAGTAAATGGAGTTTTACCAATGTCCGTAAGCTAATATGTTGTGAAAGTTAGTGATAAATGCGGAAAAAAGCGTGAATTCCCGGATCTTATACCATTCGTTCCTATGTGGTGACCCACGGGCCACGACACCATAGCACACGGTTGTTGTTGTTGTTGTTAGTAGTTATAGCCTATAGCTTTAAGAGCTAAAGATATTTTTATTTAAAGCAACTGCATCAGCCTCTTCAGATTCTGAGCGTTGCAATCCAAAAAAAGTCTATGTATGTATGTTTGTTACCGTCACTGTATACGAATTGATCTTTATATAATTATTGTAGAACGAAACGATAGCGTGTTTTAAAGCACAACTAACGCCACCTGTTGATGAATGTGAAAAACTATCGTGACATTGAATAATTGCAAGTTATTTTATTAAACAACACAATATGATTATGCTGTACATATTTAATTGAATATTAAGAATAATTTATTTAAATATATTTCTTTTTAATTATAAATGAATATACGAATGATATTTTTTTAAAACTGTACAAATACGAGTTATTTTATAGCTCCTCAAGTTTTATTGAGGTATAGGAGTATTATGTATTTTAATAATTATTATACTTTGATAAATAATTACTGAACTATATATTTTTTAAGCTTATTACCTTTAAATATTAGACGGTTTTAATCGAAATTACTATTAACTTGTTACATATTGTTTTTCTAATATTAATATCAAATAGTTCAGTTTTAAAAACAAATTTTGTTATGAAAATAGCTGTTACCCAAAACACTCAATCGACGACCGCGCTGTGTCGGTGGTGCCTACACACCGACGCTCGCGGGTTCGATTCCCAGTCGGAGTGTAAAATGTGTTTATACAAATGTTTATTTCTGGTCTGGTTGTTAGTCCTTGTGGGTCTCTCCACCGTGCCTTGGAGAACCCGTTAAACCGTCGGTCCCGGTTGTTATCATGTACCACATGATAGCGGTCGCTACTTATAGTAGGGAATATATCCGCCAACTCGCATTGGAGCAGGTGTGGTGGATTAAGCTCTGATCATTCTCCTACATGGGGTAAAAGGCCTATGCCCAGCAGTGGGATATTACAGGCTGAAGCGAAATATTTGTAAATAATATTCGATTGCCAATTTGGAAAAAACACCGTTTCGTATGTTTCTGTTTACTAGTATAGTATGTCAGTTAGATTGCTTCCAAACATTCCGATTTTTATAATTTCGAAATTTGACGGTTTGTAATTCCGAATTCAGCAACTTGACTCAAACCCTTCAAATAGTAGAATGGTTTACACTCGTAAAACGTTTGTAGAGTTTAATTTTACATATTCAAAAAATTGTTTGAACTGATACTTGCAATACAAATCGATATAATTTACGGATGTACTGAGCTTTCGAAATACTGTACTTATATCTATCTATACTTATTATAAAAATAAGTCCCCCGGCCGCGTCTTTCTGTCGTCCTGTCTGTCTGTCCTCCTGTCTGTCTGAACGCGATAAACTCGAAAACTACTGAACGGATTTTTACACGGTTTTCAACAATAGAAAGAGTGATTCTTGAGGAAGGTTTAGGCATATAGTTTATTATGCTTTTATGTAAATTAGCAGAAATACGGCGATAAATGTTGAAGAGGTCGCAAAAAATTTCGCCAACGGGGACCTTTCCTCGCGAACGCCGCGGAAACTAGCAAAGATATAGTTAAGTAATGTACTAGCGAATTGAAAATCTATAAAAATGCTACAAAAAAGTCTGCGACAGCATATCTCTATCTCTTACGGTTGACTTACAATAACCACTTTTATGTTCAAATTTGTAATTAAAAACATTACGTTATTTTCAAAGCTATTTTATTTAGTTCAGTATTAATCCTTATCCAAATAAATATGTTAGTTAGCTTAAGGATTTAATGCAGATTAAAATTGCATTTTACACTATATCAATCAGATGAATAGTTTTTGAGATATAGTTGTTAGAAGTAATTATTAAAAATAATTAATGCGCAACGAAGTGGGCACGGGTCGGCTAGTTTAGGGCCTATGCAAACCACGTTTTTTAAACGCGCGTGTCACGCGATACAGACGCGATGCAAACGCGCGGGTGACGCGATACAAACGCGATGCAAACGCGCGTATGTCGCGATACAAACGCGCCGTCGACGCGCGTTTGAATCGATACAAACGCCAACAAACTACTCTGTAGGATAAAAACGCGCCGTTGACGCGTGTGTCACGCGATACAGACGCGATGCAAACGCGCGTATGTCGCGATACAATCGCGCCGTCGACGCGCGTTTTAGAAACGCGCGTCGACGGCGCGCTTAAAAAACGCGGTTTGCATAGGCCCTTACCGATAAATGCGACCGCACAATGCTTGTTTCTTAGCCGGCTTGAAAACAGGAGGTTCTTTATTCGACTGTATTTTTGGAACAAAGTTCCTTTTGGGGCGTTGCGGAAGGGTACCTTAGTCGGCGAAAAACGTCCGTAACGTTAAAAACAAACGTAATATTTCTTATTCTTAATCTATACTATAATATTATAAAACTGAAAAGTTTGTTTGTTTGAACGCGGTATTCTCTGGAACTACTGGTCCGATTCGAAAAATTCTTTCAGTGTTTGATAGCACATTTATCGAGGAAGAATATAGGCTATAAATCATCACGCTAAAAGCAATAGGAGCGGAGTCCACGCAGACGAAGTCGCGCGCAGAAGCTATAGAATCGAAGTTCAAGAACGAACATTGTCGGGGTCAGTCTTGCTACATATACTCGTAAAGTACTTCCGCCGCGTAGGTACTTATTACCTACTTGATAAAATTGTTAATAGGCCGTTAAGTTTTTATTGATTTCCGTGACAATGAACATTTTATCGAAGTCTACATAATAATCGCAGTTTCTCTCATCATGTTACACATTTTACTTCAATACATATTATAAAACAAAGTCGCTTCCCGCTGTCTGTCCCTATGTGTACTTAGATCTTTAAAATTACGCAACGGATTTTGATGCGTTTTTCTTTAGTAAATAGTAGAGTGATTCCAGAGGAAGGTTTATATGTATAATACATGCATAATATAGTAGAGGAACACTGATAGTTTTAGAGGTTTCTAATGTGATGTCGTAAATAAACACATTTTTTGCGCTTACATTGCAATTATTTATTTTATATTTTGTATCAGTATTGTACCCGTGCGGAGCCGGGGCGGGTCGCTAGTGTCAGTATAAATTGAAGTTGGTTTATGTCTATCTGTCTACTTATCTGTGTGTCTGTCTGTGACTTAGCCGCGCTTTACGATAAAATTACGATCCAGGAAGCTAGGTACCTTTTGTGCCGAAATAGTACGAGTATTGTCGAGTTTTCTTGAAAGAAGGTACGAAAATCGGAATATGGTATTACGAACACAATTGCAGATGCGTTGCAGACAGTAACATCCCACTGCTGGGCATAGGTTTTTTTCTTCCACTACACCCAGAGAAGTTGTCAAGGAATGTTGTGTGAAAATGATACAATAGTAATGTCTAAGATCCGAGAAGCTAAATCTTCCCTCATCTGTTAATTAGATGAAACAATTTTTTATAGGCTTATTTCAATATTGTGTGTAACCTGGCTGCAGGTAAGTAGGTATAGCAATCATAGAGATGGGTGCCTACTACAGTCAGGTATATAATGTAAAATATTAACGGTTTTAGCTTATTACATGTAATTAACATGAGACGGAAAAGATTTTTTAGAAGAAAAAAGTTTTTTAAAGTATTATTTTATTTGCAGCAGGCTTATGGTGGCAGAGATTGTTTTTATAAATTCACAATATTGAAATCAGCCTATAAAAAATTGTTTCATCTAATTAACAGATGAGGGAATATTTTGTTATATTTCGGATCTTAGACCATAAACATACAGTTGACATTGAAATTGCAACTTAAAAGACTGTGACGGTCAAAATAATGCCAGTTCATTATACTTTGACTGTCACGGCCGTCAGTGCATTGCGTCAAGTTCAATGTAGGTCAACTGAAAAGATATAAATAAATGAACATGAAATAATATAAATTCGAAAACAATTTAATATTCAATATTTTATATAAAAAAATGTTTTTTTAATATAATTATTTATTTGTGTGCAATCAATATTAGTTACACAATGTAGTACAGTTTTAACATTTTAATTTGTATATGGTCACAAATACTATAGAACATAATAGAAAACAATATATCACTATACATAAATGGCATACAAAATTAGCAAGCGTATGTGTGTCTGACTCCTAACTAGAAACTAGTGTCTAGAACATCATTTCGCTTCCTGCACAGTTTGCATTTTTATGAGTACAACCGGTTTAAGAAGAATCTATTAAATTATTATGAATGCAAAGATTTATAAATTAATAATATTTCTGTATGTATTTTATAAACTAGACACGGTAAAATTTAATAAGTAACATAAACAATGTTAGTATTAAGACAGTGACAAATAATATTAAAAAAATTGCGTGCGTACAAAGTACATATGTCAGAAGTGAAACTTCTTTGGCAAACTAATTGAAAAAAAAACTAATAAAAAAAAAACGAACTTAATATAATTTAAAAAAAAAAACAAGTTGAAAATAAACAAAAAGCTAACGTCGCGTTGTCACCCATCCAAGTGCTGATCGTCATGACGCTGCCGCGTTACTGGTCGATCAAATTTTACCCCTCATGTGCCTAAAGAAGTTTCACTTCAATAATAAAATAATATGTATATCACAGCCTTTATATTAAGTAACAATCAATCAAACTTTTTTATAAAGTGTGTCAAATGGATAGTAACCTAATTCACAGTTACACCCCCCGCCTCCCCCCACACACAAATCACACATACACACACGTAAGGACACTTAAGTAACGTTACTCTGAGGAACCAATTGACATAGTCTCTTGTGCCACGGATCACCAACTGATTCTGGATAAAATGCGGAGTAACTATAAAGCATTTCGTAGATGTAGGTAAACGACGGTGTTTGACGGAACACATGAGCCTAGTGAGAACTCTCTCTGCACCACCATCACTACTTTTAGACAGTCTTAAAAAAGCCTTCAGGAGTATTCCCTTAGCAAATCGAATAAAAACGGATATAAATAAACTTGCATATTCTCGCCCCAGATGTGATCCATATGGTTAAACGTTTTACGTGGACCGACCGTGTAGTTCACCATATTCGGTAACTGGTTTCTCAATAATTCAATGTCCTCTACAGAGGAAATATTATCGTTCAGTCCGACGATCAAAGCAACGCGCATGTCGACCTTTTTCAAATCGTAACGAGGTGGTTTTGAAGAATTGTACTTTACCCTATTACCCGGGACTCCATAGTCGTACCTCTCAAATCTTCTGTTCCTGAAAATCTGTCCGAAATGGTTCAAATTCTTCCTTGATGTGCTCGATGGGAAGTAGGAATTGACGATTTTAAAAACATCTTGATCAAATTCTTCAGGATCGGCTCCTGATATATCGAACAGGATGTGTTCAACACATATCGTGTATCCAACGTATGGTATGGAGCACAGCGCTTTCATTAGTCTACCAGGTAATTTCACGGTCCCGAAAATTTCATCGAGTTTAGCTTTCATTAAAAAATCATTTATCACGGGAACGAAGGTTAACAACGCATTCAAAGGTGGTTTAACGTTATGCAGGTAGCACACAGGAGCAAGCGCGATCATGAGATTCACTTTTTCATTATATTCTGGTTTGATTGATCCAAGAATGTAGAATATCGTATTACCCTGTGAATGCCCGATCGCGTTCAACTTCTTTGAGCCAGTCTCGTCTAAAATAGTATCGATGGTCGCTGGCAGGTCGTAAACGGCATGTTCGTGGAAGGAAAACTCCCAGAAAAGAGGATCACTATCCGGGTCCATGTAAAGATGCCGTCGAGAATATTTATTTCCTCTGCTATTGCCCAACCAGACGTCGTAGCCAGCATTCGCTAGAGTAATTGCCAAAGAACTGTTTCCTCTCACTAGCCAAGTGTCCGCTGTATCGCTCGCCCCGTGCATCAAGAGCACTGGAGGCTTCCTTTTACCGGGCAAACGAAATAGCTGCAGTATGTATCCATCTTCAGTTATCACTTGGTACGGTACCGCTGGGTGTCCAAATTGTCGTGACCTATCTAGCACGTTCATGTTGACTAAAGGCGGTAATAACACACATTCTAATACTACAAGTTGATATATGACAACTGTTATAAAGCAAATACGCCAGGACATCATAACACGACAACCAGCGTTGAGATTAAATTAAAACGAAATAGTTTTTACCTACTTTATATCAGTATCAATTCGCATTGTTGACCTTGTCCAGATTCTTCCGCTTCGAATGTAGGTAATATTTGATTGATAATATTTACGTACAAGTGTTTCAGTTCCGTATGTTTGTGTATTTTTATGAAAACGTTGAAGTTTTAAACGAGGGCATACCCATAAGACATATGATAATTTTATTATGAGGTTCCCGCAGAAATGCGGACATACAATTGTTTTTTTAAGGTTCGATTCCAAATTGATAAAATTTATGTAGCTCTGTGCTTCAGCCTAAGTACTGCCAGCCTAAGATGATTGATGATTGATGATCAACCAAAAGTTGAGTAGAGCTAGGTAGTAAAAAATAGTTGGTGTGAGCAAAGACTGGGGAACAGGCCTAACTACTATTTATTTTTTAATGAATCGTTTAAGGTTTATATACTACAACTAGCTGACCCCGCAAACGTTGTTTTGCCATATATGCTATTAACCCCCGCAACCCCCTCTTGTGGGTGAAATTTCGTAAAATCCGTTCTTAGCTGACCTCTACTCGGCGAAAGGAATATTCCTACCAAATTTCAAGTCTCTACGCCTTATGGTTCCAGAGATGTCGTGATGAGTCAATATATACGTGGAAATCTCTTTCACACCGCGCTCAAGGCCCGCGATAGAAGCTATGCAATAGCTTAAAAAACTAATTTAAAATTAGCGGCGTGCAGCGCGGTGCGCCCTTCCCTGTCGTTTTGTCCGTTGCATCCGGTTTGAAATAACGATTCTAAAGAAGTGTCACTTCAAAAAAAATTTAAATTCCCGTGTGAAACCGGGGCGGGATGATCGTTTTATAATATTTATTTTTTGCTAGACAACCAGCGTGGATACAACTTGAAACTTAGTCCAAAACAAGAGTAGGTAGGTATGTAGAGGTGAACAATCTTGATTTCAAATTAAATGTTTTGTTGTTTTGAGCAACATTTTGTTAACTTTTTTAGGCCAGGATGTTATGGATTAAATACATTCGTGTTAAAAAATGGTTTTATAAAATTTATCATTTATTTATTTACACTTTATTGTACACCACAACTACATTTTAAACATTAAACACATTTAAAGACATTTACAGACTGTGAAGTACTTAGGACTTAGGAGGGGACCTAACAAAAATTATTGTGGTCCTATACGGACCTAACGTAGACCTATCGATTAAGGTCATTTTGATTTTAAAAATCCTTGGATGGGGTGCTAAAATTGCATTTTTTTTACCTAAATTTAAAAAATCATTTATTAAAAAACTATAGCGGACCTAACGAAAAATTTAGTGGACCTATACGGACCTAACGTAGACCTATCGATTAAGGTCATTTTCGACCCAAAATTCCATCGATGAGGTGCTAAGTTTGCACTGCTTCCAAATTGTATGTTAAAAATTTAAAAATGTTCGTAATCACTAATACTGTGATTTAAATGTATATCAAGGACAGCGTTATTCTAATTATCGTCATGACGTATGACGATAAATAATTAATATTATAATTATTATCCGCTATGTGAAAAAAAAGGTGTAGTCGCAGATTGCAACAAAAGAATTCACACCGGTCCCCTGACGCGACGCGACGATTGGAAAATTAAATATTAGAAGTTACATAATATATGTGACGATAATAATTTATAATAGGTTTAAAATATTATTTGTTAGTTTTATTTTTGGTGTAGGGGGGTTTATAAAATTTTTATTTTTACTTTTATCGTTCTGAATTAATGACTCCGACATATAAAACGAAATATTTACCATATTGTTTTCTAATGTTTACGCGAATTTCACTCATTATAATGAACCAACTTTTTCGCATTTTATAAATTATTTATCGGATTATGTATTCACAAAAATTTACAATGTTTTTGTAAGTAATTTTGAGTTTCCGAGGTTCCATTCCAGCATTCCAAGACCCATGGGTAGCGCCCGTTCCAATGTATCATAAAATTAGTACGTTTAGGTATATATAAAGCTAGGTGATCTGATGCACATTGTCATATCTTTTGAACCATGAAACACGTTCAGTTAAAATAATCGTTACTATTCTGAAGTTTTCCAAATTTCTTAACTTTTTATTCCATAATTGTGTTTGCTCGCAAACGAAAAAAAACCGACTTCAATTACATTGACAAGTAATACAACGTAATAAGACGAAAAAATAGTAAAGTAAATACGCGCTATTAAAGATTACTCAAAAAGTTGTAATCAGTTTTCGATCTAATTTTAACAAGACTACAAGACAAGTATTAGCTTTCGATTAAAGTAAGAATCATCGAAATCGGTACACCGAGTAAAAAGTTATGCGGTATAATATAACGTAGGTCGACGAAAAAGTAGTCACGTAAATACGCATTATTAGATATAACTCTAAAAGTACTTGTCAGATCTCAATTAAATTAAAATGGGACCACATGACACGCAACACCTTTCAATTAAAACAAAATTGATCGAAATCGGTCCACCCAATCAAAAGTTCTGAGCTAACATACATTAAAAAAAAACATACGTGTCGAATTGAGAACCTCCTCCTTTTTTGGAAGTCGGTTAATAAAAACTTCTACAAAATATTCGAAAACTTAAAAAAAAATTGTCTAATCGGTCCAACCGGTTCTCTAGTTTAGCGCTTAGCAACACATGTTGTGATTTGTTGAAGTAAAAGTTCTTTACGCACACTTGACTTGCGGAGTAAGCTGGTGAATGCGTGACGAGGGCGTTACGAAAAGTGTGATCGGACGAGGTGAACGGTGTAAGAGAGAGAGGTGTGAGCGCACATTTTATTTCTCTATTTCTCACATAGCCGGTTAGGCGGTTAGCCGGTTACGTTTAGTATATCTAAGACAGAGTGCAGGCCTATTGTGCAGAAGTTTTACTTCATGTGGTCTAAAGTTCTAAACCACACTAGTTTTTTTTTATATAGATTACATCATATTTCTATCGACCTTAAAAATCCCCTAATATTGCAACTAACCCATTGCCATTAAATTATCAATTATAATTAAATGTCACATCTTTCCAGGTCTCATAATCTATGCGACATACGGAGCGTGGCATAGCTCAGAGCGCCGTAGAACTTTGGATGCGGTACAATTAGCTGAACTCCATAACGATAGTCAAACCGCCCTGCTTCAGACCGGACTGTCTCAACACGCGCTCGGCTGACAGAGGGAGAGGCGCGATACACCAGGTACGGGTGCGAAAGAGACGGATAGAGACGTCGTCAGCCCGTCTAGTACTGTGGTGTCATTTATTTCCAGTATTTGAGGTATTAAGTTATGACGTAGGAGTTGCCAACTGTAATACTATTTTGTGTGAAGTGTTTTTCAGCTTCAATATTTTTTGTACGGAACCCTGCCTCGGTGCGCGAGTCCGACTCGCACTTGGCGGGTTTTTTTAAGGAAATATTGCTCGTCTTCATATATTTTTTTTTTAATTAAATTAAATCAAGAAAAAATATATGGATTTTAAGTTAATTAAATTGGATTAGGAAAGCGAACACAGTTTGTTTACTTAGGCGACTTCTAATAATAATAATTATAGTTTGTTATTTTTAAGAATAAGTTGATTTTTCATGCATTGCTTTTTTTAGATTATGTACAATAATGTATTGATATAATTATATAAAAATTTTAAGAACATTTTGTTGTGTGATCACTGCCGTTGTGCTTGAAAAGCTATACGTCTAACTTTGATATTATTGGTCTGAGATCCGAGAAGCTAAATCTTCTCTCATCTGTTAATTAGATGAAAGAATTTTTATAGGCTGATTTCAATATTGTGAATTTATGAAAACAACCTCTGCCACCATAGGCCTGCTGCAAATAATAATACTTATGTTAATAATAGTTTATAATATATATATAATATTTTGTTATATCCCGGATCTTAGACTACCATTAAATATAGAAGAGTGAGATAAAACCACATACATTACAGATATTTTTAAGCTATATACAAATGTCAAATAGAAGTTATAGAACAAGATGGATTTACAAGTGAACTTGTATTTGACAGATTTTGAAGATAAACTTCTTTACGAACAGTTGACTCGGGGAGTAGGCTAGTGAATGCGTGACTAGAGCGTTACGAAAAGTGTGATCGGGTGAGGCGAACGGGGCAAGAGCGAGAGGTGTGAGCACTCATTTTCTTTCTCTCATAGTTAGTTACGTTTCTTATATCTAAGACACAGTGCAGGCCTAATGGAGCTAAAGAAGTTTTACTTCGGTTGTGTGGTCTAAAGCACAGTTGTTTTTTTTTTTTGTATATAACTTAGAATTACGTGTATGTAGTTAGTACATGTGGTTATTTTGTTAATTAAACACTCGGTAGACATCAAAAACTCACGTTGCAATGCTTGTATCAATCCTATATATGTATATTGTAAAAATCATAGTGAATATACCAAAATCAAGCGTTTAATAGCAGCGTTTTACCTGAAATAAAACGCATATTAAATACTTACCTATACTGGAAGCTTTATTATGAGATAGCATATCCGTTTCCGTCGAATTTCTACCAGTTTCCGGTCACTTTTGACTCGTCTCCGTGGCGCCACCTGGCGGCAGCGTGGCAATTTTTGTTACTTCGATTTTGCCACGCTGTGTTTTATCATTGGCTCTTTTTCACCAGGCAGAAATGCACTGAAAGCTTCCAGTATAGGTAAGTATTTAATATGCGTTTTATTTCAGGTAAAACGCTGCTATTAAATACTTGACCGTAACTGGAAGCTTTATTATGAGACCTGTTTGTTATCGCCTGGTGGTGCCACTTACTTTTGTATATACAACTTTTAACGCCAATGTGATAGATATAAGATAAGGAGAAGAAATATAATAGACTAGTATAATGATTAATTTATTGTAATTAAAAATTTATTTTATATAATAATTTAATCATATTGTGGCAAAAAATACATAACTGTAATAATTACTTAATCATTTAATGGTATGAATAAGTTTGTAACACCATTAGACGGGTTGTTATTAATTACTTCACGCCTGTAGAATTTTCTAAATGTATTACCTGACCTCCAATTTCCACGAGCCAGAATTTCCTCTATAGAATGATTTTCAAGCCAACTTTTAGAAGCGACTGCAGATCGAACACTTCCAGGTGTAGCAATAATGTCGGCTTCCTTAAGTAAGGTTTTAATCCAGCTTGCTATTACTGTACGTGAAGCATATTTTGCTAAACCTTTAACTGTAACAAATAAATTAAATACTCCTGCAGTATCGCGCCTGTTGCTCAACAAGTTAATTGTTCTTTCTATCCAAAAAATAGGATTGAGGTTAATATTCTCCAAATTTGGAAGAAGTTTCCAACCAGACTGTCTATAATTGCTATTATCTGTTTTGGAACCAAATTGAGGCCAAAACACGATAGTTTGATCATACTTTACGTAATGGTTTTCGTCAATCAAAAGTAGAGTTAGATCATGTATGCGTCTACCTGAACAAAGCAGTAACAAAATTGCACAATGACGTGATACTTGAAAAGGATTATTACAATCTACTTTGTAATTACTAAGATAACATGTGAGCTTATTGATATCCCATACGGGTGGCTTGGAAGTTTTTGGCTTTTTTAAAGAAATTGATTTTAAAATATGTTTGACTAGTACATGTGAACTTAAGTTGCTGGAAGAGTCTGTGTTACACAGTGTTGACACAACTGACTTATGTAACAGGATAGTATTGTATGAAAGCTTGTTAACCAAATACAGGTCTGATAAAAATTGAGCTAACTGTGCACCAGTAGGATTTATCGTATCAATATTTTTATCAGTACACCATGAACACCAACGATTCCATGCAACTTCATACGTTTTTAATGTAGATATTCGCCACGAATTTTTAAGCAGCGATAGTTGTTCAGTATTCCATGTACTTACCGCTTCAGACCACCCCCACATTTCCACACCTCGAGGATGATGGTTTCGACTTTGGGAGGTGGAAGTCCTGTCGAGGTGTCGATTAGGTTTTTGTTTAGATTTCTCAATGTTATTGGAGCTGCTAGGGCTCGCGCTTTGAGGTCTGGACGCCAAAACACTTTCTCCCATCGAGGAACGACGACAAGAAATACTCCTGTGGACTGATTGAGGTGAGTCAGTACTTTCGGGACAAGAAATGGCGGTGGAAACACCCAAGCTAGTTGAAAGTTCCAGTGGACGCTGAAGGCGTCGTGGAATAGGGCTTGTCTGTCCGTCAGATCCAGAGACACATAATTGTGCACTACGTGAGCTGTTGCGGAAGCGAACAGATCTACAACGGGAGTCCCCCATTTCCTGAAAGCCATCTCTACTGATGCTGGTAATAGATGCCACTCTGGTGGACGTCGATACCGTGACAGGTGATCGGCGTGATTGTTGTATATCCCCGGTATGTGATGTACCTTGAAGTGTATCTGGTTCTGATCTAGAAGCTTCAGAATTCGATAAGTTATATCGGTTAGGACTATCGACTTCGTTCCTCCTTCGTTCCGTAGATAAGAAACCGTTGTTTTGTTGTCGCTTTGAATAAGGACCGAACTGTGGCGCAATAAGTGAATTTGTTTTTGTATTGCGTATAATATGGCTAGCATCTCTTTTGCATTGCAGTGCATCGCTTGTTCGTTTTGTGACCACCTGCCTGAGAGGGGTAGATTGTTGAGCTGTGCACCCCATCCCTGATCTGAGGCATCCGTTGTCAAAAAAATATTCGGAGGGGGACAATGAAGAACCGTCGACAAGTGACAATTCCGAGTCCACCATCTCAACTCGCTTGTTACCTCTTGGGTCAGTAAGTAATCTTTGACTGGGAGATTTTGTATTGTATGCATAAACTTTAGTAGTTGGCGGTGATTTAGACGACCTCGTGGTACTACAAAGCTGGCAAAATTTAACATTCCAACTATTCTTTGAAGAACCTTTATAGAGATTTTCTTGTTGGTTATGACATTTTCTACGTTTTTGACTATTAAGATAACCTTGTCCTTCGGAAGGGATTTCAAATTTTCCCATGGTCTCCACAATATACCCAGATAAACCAGACTTTTTACGGGCTGAAGTATGCATTTTTTGAAATTTACTTGCCAACCCAATATCTGTAATAGCTCTACTGTCTGTTGTGCATGATTGTAAAGCCTCTGCGCATCTTGATGTACTATTACAAAGTCGTCCAGGTACACTAGTATTCTTATGCCATATCTTTCTCGTAATATTTGAGCGACCCAATTTGTGAGGATCGAGAATGTTTTGGGTGCTGTGCTTAGGCCGAACGGTAGACACGTCATCTCTAAAACTTCTTGATTGTACACTAGGCGTAGGAACCGTCTGTGTGATTCTGCGACATTTACATGGAAATATGCCTGGGACAGATCGACTTTGTACATCCAGTCTCGAGGTTGTAAGAAGTCGGGCACACGATACATATTTATCAGGTGGAATGGCTCTGTGATTATAAAGTCGTTCAGTCGTTTCAGATTGAATATTGGTCGAACAGATCCGTCTGGTTTGGGAACCAGAAATAAGGGGGAAACAAAACTTGGAGATATTGGAGCTACTTTTAAAATACCTTGCACTTTCATTTTTTGAATAATTGCAGACATTTGTGCTGTTACTTGTGTTTGAAATTGATTTTCTTTTAATTTTGGAATTATGAGTGGCGGTCTTTGAGCAAAGGGTATGCGATATCCTTGAATTAGTTTTAAAACTATTTTTGGTGCACCCATTTCCTTCCACTGTGGAAGAAAATGCATTAGTTGACCTGCTCGGAACGGCCTCGAGTCATTGCTTGTATCGCTGATGTCTTTTTGAACCTCGAGAGGGGACTGTACGTCCACGATTATATCCACGTTCGGGCCGCGAGCCTCGGTTGTGAAATGATTCTCTTTGTCGGTCTAGAGAAGAGCGATGGTCGTTATTAAATGTAGAGGTTTGGCCTCTTGAATGATATTTAAATAGAGCGCCCCGCGAGGGTGCGTTATTGCCAGTATAATTTTGAATATCACTGAGTCCATTATGAGCTGTTATGTCTGACTCATGTAAAAAGTGCGTTCCACTCGATGGAACAAGATGTCGTAAGCCGTGCCCCCGCGAGGGGCGGCGATTAAATCGATTGGACTTCATTTGAGAGAATCCATCGGATGATTTTACAGGCCAAAATGCTTTACGGACCCCTCCAGCCTTTTCTAACGCAGTTGCAAATTGTTCAGAATCAAATATGTAAGAATTGGAAGGTGGAATTTTGTTAAGCAATGCTTTAAGCGAAGGGTCTTTCACTTGACTTGTTATAGATTCACGGCGCATCTCAATACTTTCGGCCCTGTGGCCACAAACTAATTGTAAAAGATCTGAAGATATTTTATTCAAATCACCTTTCAGAAATAATTCATCTACCTTACAACTCAAATTATCAAAATTAACATCGTTACTATTTGCCCATGATAGAAGATTACGTATGCTTTCTTGTAAAGATTCTTTTTGTTTTAATATACAGTACGTAATAGCTGCGTACGATTTATCAGCGTATTTTAAATAACGCATAGTGTCATACAATTTGACCTCTTCATTTGTATCGAGGTCTATGAAACCGGGCCTATGATTATATAATTTTTGTGTTTCTGCGTATCTTATTTCTGACCAAGACGAACTACCCAAACGCTGAACATCGCTTAACATTTTAAGAAATTTCTCTGAAGTTTTAGGAACAGATGGTTCTTTCAACTTTGTTTCGATATCGAAGGTAAATTCGTTACTGGACTTATTCGTACGGCCGTATTCACTCTCAATAAATCTTTCATCAGTTACATTATGATTGTCATAAAGATCTCCACTTACCTCCGAACAAATTGAATTGTCATCATTGTCACAACTGTTCACTTCAACATTATTTGATGGGAAAATATATTTACGGAGCTCGCCTACTTCCTTAATTAGTTTATCCACCTTATCAAATCGCCGATCCCGCTTACTCTTCTTACGTCGATTTCGGCGCGAGCGCTTTCGCTTATTATTAGAAGATGACGAGCTACTAGAGGTACTACTCGTACTACTACTACTAGAGCTCCGGGACCGTTTATTTGATACTCTCTTATCGCCAGATACAGACCCAGTATTTACGATTATTTCTTGATTATCCATATCTGTAAGCAAATTCTATTAGACAAGGTAGTAGTTAAATACTATTATAGTTATTTTTTAATACACTATAAAAAACACGGAAAACTGGTAGGTTCAAATATTTAATTGAATTTATTATAGTAAGCAATCCGAACGGAAAACCCGTTAAAAATTTTGATTGCTTACTGTTTCAATTTGAAACAATTGTTCAAATATTTATTTTACACTTACCCTCTTTTTGTTCACAGTAAGTATTTCACTTTCTTTAAAATGCTTTTAGTCACTTTCAGAGTAACTTACTTATTTTTAATTCTTTTTATATTATAATATTAAGAATAATAATCACTAATTTCGCAATAATCACGAGTTACTGCGGACTTGTTGCTTCGACGGAATACGAAACGCCAATGATAAAACACAGCGTGGCAAAATCGAAGTAACAAAAATTGCCACGCTGCCGCCAGGTGGCGCCACGGAGACGAGTCAAAAGTGACCGGAAACTGGTAGAAATTCGACGGAAACGGATATGCTATCTCATAATAAAGCTTCCAGTTACGGTCAAGTATTTAATGTAATATTTTAATACCTTGATAAACTTACTAGTTTAATGTGTTTTATTTATTTATATTATGACGTTTTTTAAGCTAGAATATGTTTTTTGTTTGCTTTTTCATTATTTCAATTTTTAATCCAATATTTTGAAAGACTCATATCGTAGTATTTGGTGTAAGAGTTTTAAAACAAATGCGTGGTTTGGTAATATTAACTTGATATTAATATTTTAGAAAAAAATAATTTATGACTTATGTAAAGACTCATCTAAACATTTTCAAAGTATTGATATTATACGAAATATATTTTTGACAATCGTAAAGTCTAGCTTGTAGAAAATAACTTCCTAAATAGTATTATTAGGGTTGTTTATCGGTTTATAGATATTAATATTATCTCGTACTTAAGATACTGATAGGTTTGGTCTCAAGATAAGACACTGTTACGCCTCATCTGATTATCTGCAACTTTAATAATAAAAATATTTGACGGATTAATTCTAAACTAAGTTTGATGGTGAATAAATATGTCATAAACTTTTAAAAACTGTAAAACTCGTATTATGTATATTTATTTTTATTTTTGTGTTACCCACACATGAGGAAATTCTAAATATTTTTAAATCATTTTTAATCACATTCATTTTCGATCCAGCGAAAAAATTTTTTGATGTGATTTAAAAAAAAAACCTGTGTGGTTTTATGAAACCACGGTAAAAGTGAATCTTTTTTTTCACATTATAGACATTTAACTAAAATTTTTTCGAATAATATTCCATTAAGGGTATAAAAATCGCTTTATCAATCTTACCGCGCGGACGACCGTCACGCGACATGCAACACACACACGAAAACGTTTGAGACGATGTAATAAAAGTTTCACTTTAATATTTAGAATTTCCTCATGTATGGATAACTGTAAAACTGTTGGACACTGTTATACATGAAATAGCTTCACCAGTAATCGATGTAACTGGCCCTTAACATCAATGTGATTTTTTTTAATTACATTTCTCGCTACGGGCGTTATCCAAGCTGATAAAATTAGTAAATCTATACACGCATAGAAAAATTACGATTAATTTATTTATACTTTGAATGTATAATTAATATATAAAGCTGAAGAGTTTGTTTGTTTGTTTGTTTGTTTGAACGCGGTAATCTCTGGAACTACTGGGCCGATTTGAAAAATTCTTTCAGTGTTAGATAGCCCATTCATCGAGGAAGGCTATAGGCTATGTATCATCACGCTAAGACCAATAGGAGCGGAGTCCACGCCGACGAAGTCGCGCGCAGAAGCTAGTGTATAATAATATGAATCTCCATTAGTTACTTATGTGTTCGCCAAAGTATATTAACATAATTATTATAAATAATCATGTTGGTTTTGTATGAAATATTTTTTGTGACTATGTATTTTCATTACTATGCTAATATTGTACTTAATTTTAAAAAAAAACTTATGTTTTGTCTATGTAATGTACTGTATACAGTTGGAGGACAGAATTTATCATTCGGTCTTATTCGCGACTTCATATTTTTTTAAATATATGTATTTTATGTTATTTGAACATTAGGCATGAATTGAAATGAAATCAAGTTGGCTATGATTTACGTTTTGAAGCCTTAGCCTAAGTTTTTATTTTATTATTGAAATTGTTATTTATCTATGATTATATATTTAAGCGTTTTTTTTTTTAATTTCTTTGTAGATCTGAAATGAAGCCATGAAATTAATTTCGTATCAAAATTGTACTTAATCTTTTTAGTACTTCCTTCCGCTTTAGTTGTACTTATATTGAAATTCTGCATTCTTGATTAACATAACAAGTATATAACAAGGTTATATAATAAGATAATTAAACATGACTGTCTAAGAAAACCAAACTGAGGTGAAACAGTTCCCTTTACAGTTGAAAACTGTTTTTCTCAAATACTGAGGGTAGTATGAAAATCTTGTGTTAGGCCCTTAAAACACGTAATTCAAACATAAACGCCAAGAACCAAAAGGCCGTACCCATGTAGGAGAAGGATCTGAGCTTAATACACTACGCTGCTCTACTACGGATTCGCGGATATATTCCCTACTACGAGTAACGATCGCTATCAGGTGCACATGATAACAACCGGGACGGACGGCTTAACGTGCTCTCCGATGCACGGTGGGACAACACACAGACCACGGCAAACATCTGTATGGCCAATACGTTTGTCGTGTGCGGGGATCGAACCCGCAACCGCCAGCGCAACAGCCACAACCACAAATATTTTTCATAACATAAATGCATAAGCGTTGTATGAGTACATATGACATAGAGCAATATTGCACGATAAGTGCGCGATTTTCGCAACTTAATAGTGTTAAACTTCTGAATGTGGTTTTTTTGAGATGAAATAAAGTAATTTATACATTATTATATTATTTATACAAAAAATATTATGAAATCGTATAAATATAATACTCATTTTTTTTAGGCAGTCGTGTTTTAAATTTTGCTGATATATTGCGTGTACTTAACTATTCAGTATCTATGTGTGAGTAGGCTGTGAACAGTAATTGCTTAAATTGTATTATTTTAAAAGTATGTTTTATTTTTATTTCTCTAGTGACCAAGTATTTGAATGCTGTATTGATATGCTAAGGTATTAAATAAAGTGTTAAAACCTTTATGTATTTTTTTTTTCTATTTAAATATGATTTATGGAAACAATAACTTTTTCTTCATATTTCATTAAATTTTAATCCCTAAAACATACAAATTAATAAAGACTTATGAACTTATTACCTAATACATAGTTATAAAGGAAAAAAAAAACAATTTTTACTATTTTTATATTAATTTTAATTAATGTATAGTATTATTATAATCACAGTTTGTTAACACTTAATAATTTGCGTCTGTATTTCATTATAATATCATAACACATATCGATCACATAAATATATTAAAACTAAAATTGTAAAAAAAAATACATTAAATCATAATAGACTCTTTTTTTATTTGAATAGGGGATCGGACAGTAATCAGATTAAAATCTATAATGTACTTAGATAGAATAAATATACTGTTTTACGATTATTTATCGAATAATAATTTAATATAATTAAATGAATACAATATTATTAATCTGTACTAAAACTCCAACTAGAGTGCGTGACGTCATTTGTCGGAACAAGCCACAGAGTACTTTAGAAAAGAGCAAGCATTTACTGCACGGGTTATTCTATCCGTATGTTCAACGTACTCTGTGCTTTATATACTCTATGTTTATGACCTGCAATTGACGTCACGCGCTGTCAGATATCATAACGTGGCGTTTTGGCGGGATTTTTGAACAAACAATATTAAAACATGATTTTGAGTACCTAAAAGGCTGTAAATTAATAAAATTTTATTTTTTATGGGTATAAGTATCCATAAAGATTAATTGAAAACACTTTTTGAAAATTTGTCCGATCCCCTATTACACATTTAAATATGCGTGCAATGATGAATGAATAAATGAACGAATGCTATAGATGAACGAATTTCTGAATGATTGATATTAAAGTTATTTTTTTTTATTTATCAAAATGACATAACTATATTGTGTTGTAATTGGCAACTACGAAAAAAAAGGTTTTAGTTGGTAACTTCTTAAAATCTATATAGTGTCTTATATTTCATAGCAAGAGGCACTAATGGTGATAAATTTACTTTTGATTATGCTTTTAAAATGAATATACTTAAAATACTATAAAGTTTGAAAATATAATAACATTATGTATCAATTAATTTTCTTTTAATTTTTCTTCTTATTTCTTAGAATTTTTTATTACATTTTGTTAAAAAAACAAAAAAAAAAAAAAAAAAAATCATTATTGGTTTCTTCTTAACAACATATATTATCTATGGCACGTTCAACCATTTCAAATTAAAGTTTGCTGCCAATTTGAATTTAATTCATTTATGGTGCTAAAATCTATAATACAGATTCTAATCAAAATTACATTTTCATTTCTAAATACGTTCATCATTTGAATGTCCATATTTATAGTATCACAATAAAAAATATTAAAACATTGAAATTAATAAATAACTGAAATTCCTACTAAAAACTATGATTTTTATGTAAATAATGTCAAATTATTTTATAATAGTCACATTATAAAGTTAGTCGCTTTTCCTAATTACTTTTGACCAATCGAAAGTTGTAAAGTTAGATATTCACTCACATCACTTTATAGTAAATTATTCTATGGGACATGGCTAGTGGCAACAAATGTTTGGATTAATCGGGTTGCCACTTTACGTTAATTTAATAATAGATTAATGATCCGGTGCACTGGTTTCTGATGAAATTTATTTAGTACAATTGCTGAAAAGCAGTTTCGGATTTACAAATTTCCCGTCAGTAGGATATTCAATTTTTGCCACCCCTCGATACCCTGTTTCAAGTAGGAGTACAGTCAGGCAAGGATACAACCCTTAAAAAGGTTGTGATCACAGTCCCTCGAAAAACGGCCAAGTGTTAGTCGCAATTTTTTGCCTTTTTTGGGCCACCCATTCCATCTATAATTCCATAAAACATAACCAGATAACTAGATCATTAGGGTCTCTTATGATACTTAATATAAAGAAAGTTGTAATGTCACAGGTATTGTCCTGGACTGTGACATAATTATGATTGGAAGATCATAATTATGTCACAGATATTATGATAAAGGATTACAATTTCATAGTATTTACACACTTTCATACCTTCTAGATCGTTCTATTCTAATAAAGAATTGCTATTTTTAAGTCTTAAGTAGCCCACCGTTGGATCAAGTTATATCTTTTTAAGTTATCTACTTATACATTATACATACAGTTTTCATACACAGAAATATAGCTAAGTCTAGGTGTGCTAAGACGCAAACGACTTGACAGACAACTTGTCAAAATGTTGTACTCTAATCGTCTTTTTTATATATTAATACATGCTTTATATACATCTTTATGTGAAGATGTCCTGTCCATTCTGTAGTTCTGTACTTACTAAATACTAAACTACATGCATAGGATGCGTGAATCCAAAATCGAAATTCAAAAAAATACGTTTTAAGAATGGAATCTATTTAGAATTGCGGATCATTTTTAATTAGGTATTTGAACAAAAAAAAAAAAAACGTACAAAGAAATCCATAATTCTATGTTTAAAAAATATAATTATGTTTTAATTTGTCACTGGTCAACTTAAAAAAAAGGTCACTGTCAAAAATACAATGCTGTCAATACATATTAGTTATTTTACGTTCAGAATCAAGTCGCCTAGACACATTTCCATTTAGTATAATTTAGTCATTAGCTATCGGTGGGCTACTCCATCAATCTTAAACCTAAATCAACCTGTTTTAATTCACAAATCACTTTTACTTTACAAAAATAATATTTACAATTATTTTAAAACTTTGTTATCACTTGTTTTTCGTTCTCTGTCTTTCCGTTAACTTTTTCTGTCACTATTTCCTTTTCCCTCAGAGAACTGTTCCTGATGCCGTAGAAGAAGTAGATCGCGTAACCTGAAAAGAAAATAAACATACATATTATTCATATTATGCTATATTAAATACAAATAAAAAAATATACGAATGGCACAAGAGAAAAGTATAACGTTCTTACTCAAATTTAAAATAGTATTAT
The DNA here is from genome assembly GCA_905220545.2 of Melitaea athalia. Taxonomy (NCBI): domain Eukaryota; kingdom Metazoa; phylum Arthropoda; class Insecta; order Lepidoptera; family Nymphalidae; genus Melitaea; species Melitaea athalia. The sequence continues at coordinate 2,446,459 of HG992183.1, read as the reverse complement.
TATAATATTGATGTACGGATTAAGTATTGAAACCAATTCCTATCTCGATTCAGCCTGTAATATCGCACTACTGGGCATAGGCTTCTTTCCCCCTGTAGAAAAAGGATCAGAGCTTAATCCACCACGCTGCTCCAATGCGGGTCGGCGGATATATTCCCTACTAAGAGTAACGATCGTTATCAGGTGTACACGATAACAACCGGGACTATATAACGACAAAAAGCTTAACGTGCTCTCCGAGGCACGGTGGGGAGACCCATGACTGCACAAACACCCAGACCACGGCACACACCTGTATGGCCAATACAAATGTTTGTCATGTGCGGGGATCGAACCCGTAACCACCAGCGCAACAGTTGCGCCAACGCGTCGTCGTTTATTATGTGAATACAATATAAAATGAAGTTACCGATCGCGAGCCATATGATGAACCGCACCCAGGTCTGGTAGTCCAGCTGGTTCATCAGGTACAGGTTCATGCAGACGCTCAGGTATGGGACCAGCGGCACTAGAGGCACCTGGGAGATCATATTTCAATATCACGTCACACTGTGATTGATGAAAGAAACAGTAGGCTGAGCTGTTTTAAATGTACAAGACATTGTTTTAAAAATACATAATTTACATAAACTTTTCATTTGGATGATTAGACATACATCATACATAGTACCTATGTCGTAAGCCGATAATAAATAACAGCCTATTACTGAATACAATAACACTGATGTATCGTTGTTTGTATCGCGTAATTTATTATTCCTAAGAATTTAGGTTACTTTTATGTGACAAGGAAAAATTGTTACATTTTTTTGATGAATATAGCTTGTCCATTAATCTTTTTTAATCGGAAGTAATTTTCTCAACAAAAGACGTTTAGAAACCCATATAGAAGTGCAGTGATTTATCAATACTGTCCTAGTTACCCCCCCCCCCCCCTATTTCTCCAAGCACTCACCTTAAAGGCAAGATGCTGCACAGTGGCGCGCGGCTGCCGGCACAGCACCACCAGCAGCAGCGCCAGCAGCACGCCGCAGCAGATGACGGCCACGTCGCCGCCCGACCAGCGCATCAGGGCACACGTCACCAGCGCCACCACGACTGCAGGACATTTACGTTTACATTAGTGACATAGGATGTTCCGGCCACGTCGCCTGCCCAATCTGCGCATCAGAGCACAGGTCGCCAGTGCAACAACAACTGCACGACATTTAAGTTTACATTTGTGACATAGGATGTTTCGGCCACGTCGCCACCAACTGCCACTGCGCGTCATTTGGATTACATAAGTCATGTAAATTTGACTCTTCTGGGTACCATTCTTCAAGATTTAGTGGTATGATTTCCATGATTATTAAGGTAGGGCACAGCAGGAAATATCCTGCTCAAAATATGGAACAGCCCGTCTCGGGTAGTACCTCGACCTTACAGAAGGCCACAGCTAAATAATACTGTTTTCAAGCAGTATTGTGTTCCTGTTGGTGAGTAAGATGACCAGAGCTCCTGGGGCAGAATTGGGGATAGGGTCAGCAACGCGCTTGCGATGCTTCTGGTGTTGCAGGCGTCTATAGGCTACGGTAGTCGCTTACCATCAGGTGAGCCGTACGCTTGTTTGCCGAACTCGTTACATAAAAAAAGGAAATATCCTGCTCAAAATATGGAGTAGCCCGACTGGGGAAATAGGTATAAAGATCATTTATTCTCATAAAGACACAATATCACTTACATGAGAACACAATTACAAAAAAAACAAACAATTAACAAACATTCGTTGTCGTACATTACGTTACATTTTTCAATGGAGAAAATAACACACAAATCATAAAACACAAACCAACCAGATACCCCGGATCAATTAAAAAGAAAAACATCACCACGGTTTGAAAACCACTATTATTTCATTCTACATACTCAGACAGATATTTTTGTAATTATATACCTAATGATACAGTCGCTTTTTGAATACATCGAACGAGTCAATATTTTTGATGTCTGAGGGTATTTTATTGTAAAGACGAACTTTGTACGAGTTTTAGGTAAAACAATAAGACTCGCGCGTCGGGTGCAGGGGAATCCAAGTTTTTTGCTGCTTTTAAATTGTAGTTCGGTATGGACATTTTTATTAATAGTTTTAAATACTTCAACTTTACAGAAGATCAAGGGTAAATAAAACTGTTCTCAAGCAGTGTTGTGTTATGCGGTGAGTAAGGTGGGTAAGAGCTCCTGATGAGAGTCATTTACGCGCTTGTAATACTTTTGGTGTTGTAAGCTGAATCTGACCGTATACTTTGCCACCTTTTTATAGTAAAAAAAGATCCATGATATAAAAACTTCAACATCTAGCATTAATTAGTCCGCTATAATTTTTACGAGCACAACACTTATTATAGATGCTAGGCATTCTGACGGTTATCAAAATTCGATAAGAGTTAATCTGTAATATAGGTTTAATTAATTAAATACATTCTTATTATTAGTTGAGCTATATTGGCACAGCAAAAATATGCAAAAAATATAGGCATGCCTGCGCCTATTGAAGCATACTGAATGATCAAGTACCAATTTTAAAAATACGATCAGTATACTTAATATGTAATCTTTTGAATATAAGAAATATGTGTTTAAGGCCATTTAATATACAATTGTAGTAAAATACAGTTTCTGTGTTTACTTACAAAATAATCCGATGGTGCACTTGGCGATTTCAAACGATAGAGAGGTGGGGTGCTTCAGACCAAGTAAGTTGAAAGTTTGTTTCAATACACTGAACGCAGTGTCTGGGACCGCCTTGATGCCGTTCATGATCATCTGACTATCTTCCTCATACCTGAATATAGAGAAATACATCTTCATAAATAAAAAATAATCGTTAAAATTTATGTTCGATCAAAACTTCCGAAGGACTGCACCATAAAGGATAATTCCTTTTTTGTGATCTTTCTGTTATTTTAAAAAGTATTATATTATTATTGTAGTAGTATTATATTAATATTGATTTTATTCGTTTAAACTCATATCAGAGTCAGGAACATCTGAATTGTCTCTAAATTCATCATCTGTATCTGTGACTTGTTTTATTGGTAAAAATGATTAAAGCAAATTTTTACGATGCGCGCGCACACCGTCACAACAAACCGACACCCTGAAGTTGGCTAGTTTACGAAGAAGAAGTTAGCAACGTGAACTTAGCTAGTTAATGAAGTATAACTTCTTACGTGCGTACACACATTTTTTTTCTTCCTTATTGCCAGGACAATATTTGTGTTAAAGAAAATTGAAAATAAATGACGCATTAAATTTTGGCGAACTAAGTTCATCGTGTCAGATATACAGTAAAAAATTTAAACATATTTGTATTTATTTACCTGAGAATCAGCACACTGGTAGCAACTATTGTGTACGCCAGCAGAGTTCCTATCGACATCATGTCGATTAGTTGATTTAAGTTAAATATAGCCGCCATTATCGCTGAAAAGAGAAATAGTTTTATAAATAATGAGATTGATTTTACGTGTTAGCAAATACAGAACTTTTTTGCACATCTTCCGAGCGAATAAAGACGAAGACATAAAAATCTTCGCGTCTTGCAAAGGACTAAATTTTTACTGGTAATTTCATTCAAAACACATTAATATTTAAAACAATAACGTCACATTTTATTTTGAACATTTTACAAATAGTTACTCTAGTATGTGTAAAATTATAGTATGAAATATAAGCATAGGCATGAAACTAACTATTAAAGCTAAATTATACTGTTTTCAAGCAGTATTGTGTTCTTGTTCGTGAGCAAGGTGACCAGAGCTCCTGGGGGGATTGGGGATAGGGTCGGCAACGCGCTTGCGATGCTTCTGGTGTTGCAGGCGTCTATAAGCTACGGTAATCGCTTACCATCAGGTGAGCCGTATGCTTGTTTGCCGACCTAATTACATAAAAAAGGCACTTTTATAATTTACTCCAGAAAACTAACCAGAAAACAATCCACTAAGCAAAGTCGCCAGCAGTGGCGTTTTTGTACGAGCATTGATTTTGCACAGGGGACGGAAGAGTACACCGTCTGATCCCATCGCGTACAGCACGCGTGGGAGTGGGAACATGGCGCCCAGCAGGCTCGTGCACAGCGCGAACACGGCGCCCACCGTCACTATCCACATGATCACCGGCATGCCTGTCTGAGTGAACACGTAGGGGAAGGGCGCATCCGCGTCCTGTGGGACGAAATTACGATTGCTTGCACTTTTCACGCGAAATGGAGAATTTTGAAGTGAAACTTCTTTAGGCGCATGAGGGGTAAAATTGGAGTGACCAGTAACGCGGCAACACGGCAACGCGGTCAGTACTTGGATGGGTGACCGCCTGGGAACACCACGTGACGTTGGCTTTTTGTTTTTTTTTTTCAATTAGTTTTTTTAAATTAGTTTGCCAAAGAAGTTTCACTTCTGACATGTATACTTTGTACGCATACAATTTTCAATAGAATAGGATGTTAGTTACGTATTCTTTTTCTTAAAATCTGTAAGCATCATCAGTTGAAAATAAGGTACACCTTAAGGTGTGTTTAAATTTTTTGAATATGATGAAGAGATCTGAAAATAAGTATTACAGGATTTCGAAAAAGTGACTGATCAATTTGACTAAATTATGCAAATGTTAACATTTGTTCAATAATAGGAAGATAGACATGTTCTTGCGAACAAGCATCGATTACAAGAACATGTATTGCAAGTTCATGCATGCAAGAACGGTTTGCATCACTATGTACCATTAGTACCATCTTTAACGTATTAAGGGTCTTGGAATCCTCAAGGTAATGAATGTTACATTATACATACAACATATACCTACATATACAATATACACCTGTCGTCGTTATCTACTAATTCATATTTACTATTTTAAAATTAAATTCTAAGTATAAATATTGCAAGTCAGGATCTGTTAGAACTACCGGAATCATCGATTTTACATGCACTCCGAGGCACAGAGCCACAATGACATGAACCCAGACAGAAATAAAGAGATAGAGAGAGAACTAAAAACGAATTGTGTAAACAAAACACCCTTACCCATAATAATAATAATGCTTTATTCATTCATTAAAATATTTACATACAATAATGAGTTCCCTGGTTCTTGTGATAGGCAAAAGCCTGCGCCACAATGAACCAGTGTGCTCTTCCATTATTTATTTCTTACAACAAGGTTGGTGTGAGTATGAGTCTGTTTTTATGTCTACGCAATAAACTGTAGGTACAAAATGTGCATACTACCGCAAGTATGCCTTGAGGAGATCCTCAGTTTTTTGGTAGTCTAGCGAGGACAGCCACTTGAAAATAATCTCTTTGAGTTCTTTTAGGGATCGAGAGTAGAAATTTAGTATTTTATTACCTGCAGATAGTACGGCCACATCATCGTCAAGACAGTGGCAATGCTGAAGTATGACACGAAGATCACGACCAAAGAAAACACGATTGACAATGGTATGTCCCTTTTCGGGTTTTTGGCTTCTTCGCCAGTTGTTGCCACGCAGTCGAAGCCCACAAAGCCGAAGAAGCACTTCGCGGCTCCAGCCATGACGCCAGCCAAACCCCACGGCATGAAACCTCCTTCGCCTGCCTGCTCGCGGTACTCTTCTGGTATGTCCTTAACTTGTATCCTCCAGTTCGCCGGGTCGCCTGGAAAATTTTACCCATATAAATTGAAATTTGCCTACCATGTCCACATCACATCCTACATATTAACAGCTTTCTCCTTGAATGAATGTTAGTACGGACTTGGCATATCGAAATTTTCTGGTTTCTTAGTCTGATGTAGCTTATCTCCGAATGCTGTTATATTAGTTTACCCATAGGGTAAGCTCGCATAATTATGGGACTCATTTAATTCTGTGATAACAAGTTCCGAAGCTCGTATCTTTTTACATGAGTAAAATACACTATTAGAAATACAACCTTAAAACCGGGGCATAAACCCTCTTTTTGTATGCAAAGTTTTGTCATCGTTGCGTGAAATAGAAAGCAACAGTGCCGCGTATTGTCTCCCAGTCGCCATTTTTTCTTATTCACCGGCCACTTGTTGTTGTGCTCTTTTAAATTAATTGTTTTCTAGTAGAAAACGTTGTTATTTTTAGCTGAAAATTTGAGTATTTGTGGATAATAGTGTTTACTTGTTACTACCAGTTACGGATTTAGTTTAACTTGAACAGTATTCGGATAATACCTTACGTACGGAGTCTCAAAAATAACGATTTTTTGGATTTAAATGGAAAAACAAATCACCGAATTAAACAAGGTAAAGTAGCTCGCATGTTATTTTCTATGTTAATTAATGCTTTTATTACGAATAAATGGGAAAGATAAGTAAAGTAAAATTAATAAAAAGTGTAGAAAGTTATTTGAACAACTTTAATTAATATTTATCTGAGTCGTTATTTTTATTATCACATAATTAAGTGAGTTGTATTATTTTCAGAAAAAATGGAGGGAAAGGACAATACTCCAGAAACGTCTAAACTGAAGTCAAAAATATTAATTAAACTATTCTGTGTGTTCTATAATATTAATTACTGTTATGTTTGAAAAAAAAACCATAAATACTTGTTTCTAGTCCTACTTAGTTAATTCTAATTATAATTATGTGATAAAAAATATAAAAGACTCATCTAATTGTGTTATATCAGTATTATGATAATGCTGTCACCGAATTAAAGTGATTATCACAAAATTACGTAAGTGAACGTGTGATTTATAAAGCCATGTTAGAACAAGTTCTTTGTTGTAAAACTAAGAATTTATTAGCTTAAATAGTAAGTAAAAGACTGAAGAAAGTTCCTACAAAAAATAAAACATTTTGATTACGATTGTCCTGGGTTTTATTGCTATTATCCAAATTATCACAGAATTATGCGAGCTTACCCTACCTATAAATCTATAATCAACTAGCTGACCCCGCAAACGTTGTCTTGCCATATACGTTATTAACCCCCGCAACCCCCTCTTGTGTGTGGAATTTCATAAAATGCGTTCTTAGCTGACCTCTACTCGGCAAAAGGAATATTCCTACCAAATTTCAAGTCTCTACACCTTATGGTTCCAGAGATATCGTGATGAGTCAATATATGGGTGGAAATCTTTTTTATATCTTATCTTAATATATATATATAAATAAATAAATAAATAAATAAAGCCTTTATTAACAATCATACATGTTACATTTTATCTTAGAGCTACTAATGTTAAAAATGGTTATTTATGAAAGCAACGTAATTAAATGTTCAAATTTATATTAGACACCGGTTCCGTGATTGTCTTGCCTTCGGCATAGGCCTCCCCAAGTGTTCTCCACAACAATCTATTTCTTGCTAACCTCATCCAACACGGTCCTGCTACCTCCTTGATATCGTCCTCCCATCTTCGATACTGCCTGCCTTTACTTCTCTTTCTATACTTAGGGCACCATTCCGTCACTTCTTTCGTCCACTTTTCTGTCTTACTTCTTGTCAGGTGTCCTGCCCATTTCCATTTTAGTTGTCTGATTTGGTATTTTATGTCTATAATCTTGGTTTGTTTCCTGATTGTTTTTAACCTTATTTTGTCCTTTAATTTTATGTTGAGCATGCTTCTCTCCATTCGGTGTTGGCAAGTTTCTAGGGATTTGTAATTTTTTGTTGTACAGCTCCATGTTTGACATCCATAGGTCATGCTTGGTAGAATGCATGTATTAAATATTTTCTTCTTCCCTTCTATTGGTATATCCGAGTTTTTCATTACATCTTTTAGAGCCCAGTATCTCTTCCATCCTAGATTTATTCTATGTTGAACTTCTTTTGTTGTGATGTCTGTTGGAGATATTATTTGTCCTAGGTATGTATATTCGTTTACGTATTCTAGTTCAGCAGCATTATCGGGTTTAATGGGGGTTTTGATGTAATTAGTCATTAATTTCGTTTTGCTGGTATTTATAGATAGTCCTACCTTTTTACTTTCGCTTATCAGTTGTTCAATCATAATCTGCAGAGTTTTTGGATCACCACCTATTAATATAAGATCATCTGCGAATCTTAAATGGTCTAATAGTACTCCATTAACATTTATACCAAATTCCTTCCAGTCCAGTTGTCGAAATATATGTTCTAAGGTAGCCAAGAACAGTTTGGGTGATAAGGGATCTCCCTGTCTAACTCCTTTTCTAATGCGGAAACATTTTCCTATTCTCTCTGTGCGTATTTTAGCCGTCATATTGATATATATGTTCTTTATTATATTTATATATTTACTGTGGACCAGTTGTGCAGTGAGGGCTTCCCATATTTTCTCATGTTTCAGCGAATCAAAGGCTTTATTGTAATCTATAAATGCTAAGTAGTAGTTTATTTTATATTCCTTACATTTCTGGATCATTTGTTTGATGGTGTGGATGTGGTCAATGGTTGAAAAGCCACTTCGAAACCCTGCCTGTTCTTTTGGCTGATTCTCATCTAAGATCTGTGTCAACCGGCCAAGTATTATCTTAGAGAAAATTTTGTACACATTCGACATTAGCGAAATGGGTCTGTAGTTCGATATGTCATCTTTTCTTCCTTTCTTGTGAAGTAAAGTTACTGTAGATGTAGTCCATTGAATAGGTATATATTCAGTTCTTAAAATTTCATTAAAAAGGTTTGTCAGTGTGTCCAAAATAGTCTCCGACACTCCTATTAACAGTTCATTAGAGATGTTATCTTCACCGGGGGCTTTTCCTCTTTTCTGTGATTTGATAGCTTTAATAACTTCACTTTTCAATATGCTAGGAACTGATTCTTCTTGTGTACTCATTATTGTTTCGCTACTTGTAATTGATGTACTCGTACTTTGTTCGTCATTATATAGTTCGCGATAGAAATCAGTTGCTGTATTTAGTATATCGTTTCTTTTTGATTTATATTTTTGAATTTTGTGATGTGTTAAGTTAATAATCCAATTTGTATGCTCTTTAAGTTCTTTCCACGCATTCTTGATTCCACCTAACTTTGTTATGTGGTGTTGTATTAATTTAGTTTTTTGTGTATTTTTGTATTTCCTTATTTCAGTATATATGTCTTTACTTATTTTAGTTATGTTTTGTCTATTATTCTTCCTGTTTTTAAATAAATTTGCTCTTTGTTTTATTAATCTCCTTGCTTCAGGTCCTATTCTATCTTTAAGTGGTTTATCTTTTTCTATCATTTTATTAATTCGTTTTATTTCTTCTTCTAAGGCATCATATTTTTCTTGGACTGTTCTTAGTTCACTTATTGGCATTAATTTAGTTTTTAGGGATTCTAGAACATAGCTGGGTAATGGTAGTGAAATTGGTTGTTTAGTATTTCGTATATGTTTCCTTGAATTTTTAGGTTCATGTAGGTATAATTGACCTCGGAGCAATCTGTGATCAGTAAAATAGTTAAATTTGTTAAGTACTTCCACATTTAGGAAAAGCTTTGGTTTGTTCGTAGTCATGAAATCTATCTCATTTTTTACTTGGCCATTGGGAGATTCCCATGTCCATTTTCTTTTAGGTTTTCTTTTATAAAAAGTATTCATAATATGCAAGTTATTTTCTAACGCGTAGTTTATTAATCTTTGTCCATTATCGTTACGCTTGCCGGTTGTATAGGGTCCAAGTATTTTATTTTCGTTCTTTTCTCTTTGGCCAATTTGGCTATTAAAATCTCCCATCACAATAATGGTTTTATAAAGGGTCTCCATTGTCTCATTTAGGTTTTCGTAAAAGGTATTTTTAATTTCATTTTTCGCTACCTCAGTAGGAGCGTATACTTGAACTATCGATATCGGGTGTTTGTGACCAGGAAGTATAATATTTAAGACAGCTATCTTGTCTGAAACTCCTTTAAATTCTATAATGTTATTTTTCAAATATTTTTTGACTAAGAAGCCCACACCGTATAATCCTGGTATTTCATTTTTATAATATAATATGAATTCTTTATGCTCTTCAATATTTTCTGTCGATCTCCGTACATCACTTATACCAAGAATATCCCAATTAATGTTATTTAATGCATGTTCAAGTTCTGTTAAACATTCCTTTGACTTCAATGATCTTGTATTTAATGTTGCTATGTGGAGTCTCCTTTTCTTGGTGTTTATTTTTGTTTTATTTTCCGTTTCTAGTGAAGTATTTTGGGGGTTTTGGTCGATAACCCCGCGGTGACCAACCGTATTGGGGTTTTCCTTGATTTTTCCTTTGTTCTTGCCTATATAGTTTGTTTTTATTTCGTTACCGGTGTCTGACATTTCCTATGCATTATGTTGCTGAGATGGTTTTTCGGTCAAAGACGAAGATCTTGCCCTCATGTACTCAAATGCATTTATTTTATGTAGTTTAGGGGGTGCAACAATACTTTTCGAACAATTGGAGGATGATGTGCTTATGTTGTTAGGTGATATCGAGGCCTCTCTCTTTCTTCTTTCTGTATCTAATGTTTCTTTTATAACTACTTTATTGTTTCGAATGAATGCATCTTTTCCATTTTGTTTTACTTCTTTGAGTTTTTCCTGTAGGTTCTTTCGCATTTCCAACGTTTCTTTCGAAAAATCTTCAGTAATATAACTTTGTTTCGGCATTTTGATTTTATTTTTCAGTATTATTAGCTTCTTCTGAAATGATGTGAATGATATGAGTATTGGCCTTACTTTATTCTCTCCTTGTTTTTTTCCTAATCTATAGTAGTTATTTATTTCGTATATATCTATGTCAATATCTATGTTTTTCAGTGTTTCTTTAATTAAATGGAATAATTCTTGATGGTTCTTTTCTGTTTCTTTTATACCATGTACTAGCAAATTATTTTTCCTATTTTTTTCTTCTAAATATTTTACCTTATCCTTCAATCTTTGTACTTCATTTTTCAAATATTTATTTTCTTCCAAAAATGGTTGTAGTTTTTCGTCTATATTGTGCATGATATTTTCAGTTACGCTCCTTGTAATTATTGCGGTTTGTTGGTCAAGTTCAGTTTTCATCATCTGGAACAACTGTGCCATATCTTGTGACATTCCCGTAGAACTCATGTTGCAAAAACAAAACGTTTTATTCTTCGTGTATTGGAACGTATTTTTCCAGTTGGGTTGGCAATACTTAGTGACGTTTGTTACTGACAAGAGTGACAAGTCTTGTTAGATGTCAGATGTCACTGGCGTAGGAGTTGTGTTCTGTGGCCAGATATCACTGTTTGCTTGTCAATATTGATCATGAAATATTTCCACCCTCAATTCTTAAAATTTAAAAATTCTTAAATGATTTTTGTGAAATTATTGGTTTTTATCGGGATTTTCGCGTACCTTTTTTGTAGTGTTCGCGTAGATATTTCTTCCTGACAAAAGATTTTGCAATGTGCGGTTTGTATTGGTTAATATTCACTGTTATTTAGATTTAAAAACTGGGAGCACTTTTCGTACACTGTTGTCTCTTTGACATCCGGAAACGAAGATATATATATATATATATATATATATATATATAAATCTCGTGTCACAATGTTTGTCCTCAATGGACTCCTAAACCACTTAACCGATTATAATAAAATTCGCGCACCATGTGCAGTTCGATCCAACTTGAAAGATAGGCTATATTTTATTTCGATATATATAATTAATATATACAAAAAATATATAAGGCGGTACGAAGTTCGCCAGGTCAGCTAGTAGGTATATATAGATCACAGAGTACATTGTAATATAGATTAACCCGTGTAGAACAAAGTGTCTTATAACACGAATACTCCAGAGGTCGTTATGATTGAGAGATACATATTGTATTCTAAATTATCAATGAACAAAAGGCTATTTATTAACCGACTTCCAAAAAAGGAGGAGGTTCTCAATTCGACACGTATGTTTTTTTTAACCGACTTCCAAAAAAGGAGGAGGTTCTCAATTCGACACGTATGTTTTTTTTTTTTTTATGTATGTTAGCTCAGAACTTTTGACTGGGTGGACCGATTTCGATCAATTTTGTTTTAATTGAAAGGTGTTGCGTGTCATGTGGTCCCATTTTAATTTAATTGAGATCTGACAAGTACTTTTAGAGTTATATCTAATAATGCGTATTTACGTGACTAATTTTTCGTCGACCTACGTTATATTATACCGCATAACTTTTTACTCGGTGTACCGATTTCGATGATTCTTACTTTAATCGAAAGCTAATACTTGTCTTGTAGTCTTGTTCAAATTAAATCGAAAACTGATTACAACTTTTTGAGTAATCTTTAATAGCGCGTATTTACTTGACTGTTTTTTCGTCTTATTACGTTGTATTACTTGTCGATGTAATTGAAGTCGGTTTTTTTTCGTTTGCGAGCAAACACAATTATTATTATTATGAGTTGTGTGACAAATATTGAAGTACAAAAATTACACTTAGAACTTCATTCTTTTTTGTTAAAGCTACGTGACATAATTATAATGATTATCAACAGATAAAAGTCTCACTTCAGCCTTTAATATCCCACTGTTGGGCATAGGCCTCTTTCCCCATGCAGGAAAAGGATCAGAGCTTAATCCACCACGCTGCTCCAATGCGGGTTGGCGGATATACTTCCTACTATGAGTAACGATCGCTATCAGGTGTACATGATAACAACCGGGACCGACGGCTTAACGTGCTCTCCAAGGCACGGTGGGGAGACCCACACACCCACAGATAAAAGTCTATAATATAAATATACTCGTCATGTCGTTTGACTTACATTTAATAGCCCCAGCCACAATAACAATCACGACGGTCGCCATATTGAGAGCAGTGAACACGTTGTTCAATTTCGTCGATTCTTTAACTCCCACGCAAAGAAGAACTGGAAAGAAAGAAGTGGAATTACAAGAGGATAAAATAACCATACCATATAACTTCATATGTTTGTGATTATTCTATAAATCCTTGGCTTGACTTTAGCCATAATAAATTTAATATCAAGTTAGCATTAATTTTATTATCTATATTTTATTTTGTTTAATATTTTGTTTAATACAATCTTCAACAAAAGACAAAAATTTTACGTCCTAATGGTATATGTACAATATTTAGCCATACAATTTGTGTTAAAAAAAATTAATTATATTTTCTTCACAAACAAATAAACTAAAAATACCCTAAAACTAACAATAACTCTAACAATACGCTCGTACGTCAATTTATGACAAGATTAACAATAACAAGATACGCCTTTAATAATGATCATAAATATTCTTGAACGAAATATTTTTTCACATTCAAAAATTACAAACCCAAAATCATATATTGGTAGCCTTATAAGGAAGGTTAAAGTTATGTACGTAATCTTTTTTACGATAAGGCACGTCTTTTACGAAAATTAAATAAACGTGTTCTTGAAAACCAAGGCGATTTAAAACCCCATGAATGGATATTTATCATAAAGATGTACTCATATTTTACAAGAAATACTTAACACGATCGATTTATTAGTCAAGATATACAACGAAAGAAGATATAAAATCGAATCCTCGACCTACTTTATTAAAACCTGTTAAAAAGTTAACACGAAATACTACAGCAAACACATTTTATACATTTCACGATTCAGCCTGTAATATCCCACTGTTGAGCATAGGCCTCTTCCCCATGTAGGGGAAGGATCGGAGCTTAATCCACCACGCTGCTCCAATGCGGGTTGGCGGATATATTCCCTACTATGAGTAACGATCGCTATCAGATGTACATGATAACAACCGGGACCGACGGCTTAACGTGCTCTCCGAGGCACGGTGGGGAGACCCACAAGGACTGCACAAACACCCAGACCACGGCAAACATCTGTATGGCCAATACAAATGTTCTCGTGTGCGGGAATCGAACCCGCAACCGCCCGCGCAACAGCGCGTCCAGTCCAACAATCGTAATCCAGTGCTGTGACCGCTGCGCCAACGCGGCGCGTTTTATACATTTATCTGGCCAAAAAAAACATACACATAAACTTACTCGTAATCAGAAGTACCAAAGTGAACGCGAAGAAATCGGGATAATCGGCGAGAAATGACACATTTATTGGCGCCGCTGCCGTCATGGTTTTAGCCATGGTGTTGTTGAAGAGGCTGTCTATGTAGTTCGCCATGCCTTTGGCGACGCTAGCTGTGCCTATCACGTACTCCAAGATGAGGTTCCATCCTATCGTGAAAGCTATGAACTCGCCAACACTGACGTAGCTGTACACGTACGCCGATCCTGCTTTCGGAACTCTTGCTGCGAATTCCGCGTAGCACAGACCTGAAGACAGAAAGAAAAAGAATAAACAAACGAATACATAAATTAAAGCATCACACTCAACGCCCTCCATTAGGATTTACCCTGTCTGGGTACGGAAACACGCACAATACACAAGCCCTAACGCCCATACGCCCACGCCCAGTGTATAAATTTTAATAAAAGGCCAATCATCATCTCCCTGCCCTTATCCTATTTATATAGGGTCGGCACAACATGTTCTCCTCTTCCTCAGACTCATGTTGTAAGTGATTTGGCATGTTATTTTTTACGACCGGCCGCCTGCCTGACATCAACCCTCCTTGGGAATGCACAGTATAATACAGAAAATTAATAATGAGATATGTTAATAACATTATTAAGATAATTCGTCAAGTTGCAATGTGTCCCATTTCATATTGATTATCTTCATTTTCTAGTAAATTTTTATCTTCATCAGGAGATTTTTATATTTAGATTTTTCTAAGCTCAGTGACAATATGTTTGCATTCCTGACTTCTGTTCAATTGCTTTATGGTTCTTTCTTTTGTGTTTACTAATCGCTTCTGGTTCAATTGAACGTGTCTCATTTTTTTTTATAGTGTTTATTTGGTAATAAAACTGTTGCTGAATTTGATCCAATGTCCAGTAAAATTTCAAATCTGCCATTGTCATTAATAATAACGTAGTATACCAACACGTTAACACAATAGCGAACTATACTAGCTTGGATCGGAAGTCGAAAAGAAAAGACAGTCTTCATTAATTTTTATGCAGCTCCAGAAATAAGAAGGCGTATAATACCAGTCATAAGCTGATTTCATGACTTCTTTATTATATTTAGTTAAAGAAACTGAAATAATTTTGATTCATTTGACAAGACGTTGTCTTGAAATCATCTGGAAGGTGCAAATTATCGGACTACAACGTATACCTAACACATTTTTTTTTAACATTCACTTTTTTATTATTTATTTACATTTTATTTTTATTTTACAATATTTATTGGGTTACATTAAGTCCAATTTTTATTTAATTTTGTTTTATAATATATTATCGTATTTTACATTTTAATTTTGACATTGACAATAATTAAAAATAATAAAAGGCCAATAAATTTAATAATTATTTTTATTATGAAAAAGTTATGAAGGAAATAACAAAAACATACAGTCGAATTGAGAACCTCTTCATGTTCTGAAGCCGAATAAGAAACAAGCATTGTCCAATCGCAGTCATCATAAAGATTATAGTATTAGTGGAAAGCTCAGTACATCCGTAAATTATATCGATTATTATTGCAAGTATCACGTACCAAAAACTGTTTTGAACGACAAGAAAACTCAACAAACGTTGGTTAACATATTTGAAGAGTTTGGGTCAAGTTGCTGAATTCAGAAAACGTTTCGCTCTGTTATCAAACTTAAGAGGGCGCATAAAGCGAGCAAAAAAACAGATTTCACCCGCGCGCCCGTGACTAATTGATGAAACAAAATATACACAAAGCCTCGTGTCAGAGTGCGATAGACGATATAGTTTTGAGCGCATTACGAATGTAAAAAACGACAAATATATTATTTTATATATAATTCCGAAACTAAAAGTAATTACATTAAATGCCTAAGCATAGCCTTTACTCATATTTAAATGTAATTAATTATCAAAGGTCATAACCATATCGAGTATAAAAAGAAAAATATAAAAATTAGAGGTTACTTCGTGATTATATTTTATCGAGGAAATTTCCTTATTTTATGTTTTTGATAAAGGTTAACCCTTGCAAATATCACGTAGTTTGTCATATATTTTTACTAGCTTCTGCGCGCAACTTCGTCGGCGTGGACTCCGCTCCTATTGGTCTTAGCGTGATGATATATAGCCTATAGCCTTCCTCGATAAATGGGCTATCTAACACTGAAAGAATTTTTCAAATCGGACCAGTAGATCCTGAGATTAGCGCGTTCAAACAAACAAACAAACAAACAATCAAAGAAACAAACTCTTTAGCTTTATATATTAGTATAGATTTTAAGATTTGGTCTGGAATTTTTCATGTCAAAACAAATAGAAGATTGGTAATTTTGCATTATGCGCGCTTTTAAAAACAAAACATACGAAACGGTGTTTTTTAGGGCTCCGTACCCAAAGGGTAAAAACGGAACCTTATTACTAAGACTTCGCTGTCCGTCGCTCCGTCCGTCCATCCGTCCGACTGTCACCAGGCTGTACATCAAGAACGGCGATAGCTAGACAGTTGAAATTTTCACAAAATATGTATTTCTGTTGCCGCTATAACAACAAATACTAAAAACTAAATAAAATAAATATTTAAGGCTCCCATACAACAAACGCTATTTTTTGCCTATTTTAGCTCGATATCAATACATAAATGGTAACAGGTAGGCATTTGAAATATTCACAAAATAATTTATTGTATATTTACTTTAATAATACTTAAATAATAAAATTTAAATAAAAAAAATATTTAGGGGGGTCGTGCAACAAATGTGAATTTTTTTGCCACTTCTTGCTCGAATTTAAAATCAATGTACCTACTGTTGTTCACCTAGTGACCTAGTCAATGGTACGGAACCCTTCGTGCGCGAGTCCGACTCGCACTTGCGCGCACGCGTATCTTCTCGCGTGTGTCAAAATGTATGAAAATGAACGCGTGTAAAAGCGCTTCTCCGTAAACGCACTCATACAACGCCCTACGTTTGAATTTAGTGCGTTCCGCCATGCCACACGCTACGCACTACGCTCTGCGTCTCCGTAAACGAGGCCTTAGTCGTCTTGAGTATTCGCAAACACACACAACAAACAAACAAACACACACATACACAAAACTTTCACATTTGTAATTTTATAGTTATATAACTTCACTCACCAGCAAATGCTGACGCGATGGCCGCCACCAGGAAGCTGAGAGTCACAGCTGGTCCCGCAACAGTCTTAGCTACTGCTCCAGCTAAAACGTACACTCCAAGTCCTAGAGTACTCCCAACACCAAGTGCTGTAAGATCCAGGAGACCCAAGCACCTGGATAACTGAGTCGATGTGTCACCATCTTCAAGTCGTTTGCAACGACGCAACGCTGCAAATATTTTCGCGCACCCCATCTGTGAAAAATATTTTGTTTTTGTTAATAGATCCATATTTTAATAGAATTATCAATACATAGTATAATAAAACATAGTCGCTTCCCGCTGTCCGTATGCTTAGATATTTAAAAACTACTCAACGGATTTCGATGCGGCTTTTAGTAAATAGAATGAGTAAATAGAGTTCCAGAGGAAGGTTTATATGTGTAATACTTAATAAGTACATGCATAATATAGTAGAGGAACACTCATAGTTTTTGCAACCGTGCGAAGCCGGGGCGGGTCGCTAGTTTTAATATAAATCACGTTCACGATTATCGTGAAATATTTAAAGATTTTCTAAGCACTGATTATTTAGTTTTCCAGAGATTTTTGTCAGTTTAATCTGTTTTTCGTCGTCTGGCAGATCGATTAATATTTTGATCATTGATGGAATGCTATGAATACGTTTCGTTTGTTTAAATAGCCTCTATCCTATCCTCCTATTAATCTTCCTCAACAGATGTAATGTTCAAATTATTAAGTTCTTGATAAAACTCACTCCTTGACCTTTACATCTAAACGTAATTATTTATATGTAATAACAAATCACTATGCGTTTACCTACGATATCTATGCAGTCTTAATATTTACTGCAATTAATTTTTAATTAAGTAGATATGTTTGAAAAATAATCCTCAAAAATATCAAGAACACTCCTAACATATATATAGGTATTTATATGAACTGTTTTAAATGAACGTTTCGAAAAGAGTAATTGAATAGTTATTGTATTTCCCCTTTTTAATACATCACACAGTCGAAAAACATATTTGTGGTCGGTTTTTATATTTTTTTCGTTGCGTCATTTTTAAATTTCCCTAAATGTAAGTCACGGATGATTAAGTATTGGTAATTTTACGGCTATGAAAAATAATGACAAACTACTGTTAAATAGTGATTTTTTTGAAGTTATAGGTATTTCTTTTGGTTAGAAAAAATGATGAGAGTGAATTTTTACGATGCGCCGCACACCGTTACAAAAAATCCGAAGAAACCCTGAAGTTAGTAGTCAACGAAGAAGAAGTTAGCAACGTGAAATTTTTTCTAAGAGTAATAATTTTTTTTTCTATTTATAAAAATGTATTTTCATGCGATATCTTAATTTTTAAAGTGAAACTTTTATTACATCGTCTCAAACTTTTTCGTCTGTGTGTTGCATGTCGCGTGACGGTCGGCCGTTGATAAAGCTTTTTTATACCCTTAATGGAATATTATTCCAAATTTTTTTAGTTAAATATCTATAATGTGAAAAAGGTACTACGTAAAAGTACACGGTAAAAGTTTCACTTTTACCGTGGTTTCATAAAACCACGTACAGTTTACGTTCATGCCTCAAAAATTTCAGCATAAAGAATGTTGTAATCTCTTTTATTGTGATATTTTATTTCTTTCCAATTTCAGCTGCTATTACGCACTTCTTTTACGTACGTGACACGCTTAGTTAAGACTCGTTTAATAGGAAGGTTAAACTTCGATTCATCGAGGTTAAGCCCTAAAATGTATGAGATTATATCACCATTCAACATTGCCGTTTGAAATATCATTCATACACGTCATACATTCATATGAGTTTTGTGAATGAGTTACGTATGTGATTAATGTCACATGATCATTATTGATTTGATTGATTTATTCTGTAACATCCCACTGTTGGGCATAGGCCTCTTTCTGCATGTAAGAGACTAATCCACTGTAGAACTGAGAAGTGAGAACTTAATCCACCTCGCTTCTCCTGTGGATTGGCGGAAATATTTCCTTCTATGAGTAACGATCGCTATCAGGTCAGTATATCCATGATAGCAACCGGGATCGACAGCTTAACGTGCTCTCCGGAGCATAGTGCGGAGATCCTCAAGGATAGACAGCCAGGCTGGAAAGTGATTTTTTTTAAATGTAACCAACTAGGTCGACAAACAAGCGTACGGCTTACCTGGTGATAAGCGATTACTGTACCTTAGACTTCTGCAACAACAGAAGCATCGCAAGCGCGTTGTCGACCCTATTACCAATTGCCATCAGGAGCTCTGGTCACCTTACTCACCAACAGGAACACAATACTGCTTGAAAACAGTATTATTTAGCTGTGATCTTCTGTAAGGTCGAGGTACTACCCCAGACGGGCTGCTTCACATTTTGAGCAGGAAATTTCCCCCCGAAAACCAACGAAACAGGAATTAATTCTAGTGAGTGTGAGGTGTGAGTGAGTGTCCGTTGAGTGTGAGGAGTTTATTTTATTTATTTATTTTATTTAGACGATTTTAGGTTAATGTAGATGTTTACATCTATCAGAATCTACCAGGAGAGCAAATTTATTTGTCTTATATTGGCCTTTTAGTAAAATTCATACATAGATTTGTACAATGAAGTATAAAATATAAATAAACTAGCGACCTCTGTCCGTTCATATTTTTACATGTTAAATAATCTCCAACATTATATACTAAAACCTTCTCCGAAACCGCATCTTTTGATATAAGTACGAGTATTATTCCGATCGGTTCAGTAGTTTTCGCCGTATAACCGAACAAAAAAACCGACTCTCCATTTAATAGTATAGAATAGATAATTATGTCAAACAATCGAATATAGTCTAAACTCGTCACTTAAGTAGGTAGCTACGTTTGTTCTATAGACAAACTCGTCATACCGTATTGTGAGTGTGACGTCATGAAACCTTGACCGTATCGCACAGCTGAGTGAGCTGAGTTCAGCTGACTACAAGAGCCGTTTTACATATTAATGTCGAACTATAATAACGTATTCAATTCTAACACGTTTTAACGGTGAAACGTAATTAAATATTTTATTTCATTGTGGGCTAGTATCACCGGTTATTTAGAAGCATATAACTCTAGTTGACGGATCACTGTATCCAACAGATTAAAAATTTTAAAACAGATAAATTATTTTTGAAGTGAAACTTTTTTAGGCGCATGAGGGGTGAAATTTGAGCGACCGGTAACGCGGCAGCGTCATGACGATCACTTGGATGGGTGACCGCCTGGGAACACCGCTTGACGTTGGCTTTTTGTTTTTTACGTTTATTTTTTTTTGTATTTTAAATTCGTTTTTTTTTTTAATTAGTTTGCCAAAGAAGTTTCACTTCTGACATGTGTACTTTGTACGCACGTAAAATTTTTTACCATCAAATTCCATTATGTCAATGAGATATTATTTCTGTTTGTAAATGTGAACCTACCATTGTAGTAATTGAGGAGAAATACTCGTAGATTCGAATGTCTTCTCCTCGTTCGTAACTTATGAGTAGGATAAAACTTATTTACAACTAATCCATATAGTAATCTATACGAATATTATAGATAACGGATTCCCCGTTTTGTTGTTTTGTTTGTTTGTAAAGGATAAACTCAACAACTACTATTCTGATCTTAAACATTCGTTCACCAAGAGATTGCTACATTGTTACTGAGTGATATAGGTATATTAACGGGACTAAAACGAAGCTAATCAATACTCAATACATATTATTAAACAAAGTCACTTCCCGCTGTCTGTCCCTATATGTGCTTAGATCTTTAAAACTACACAACGGATTTTGATGCGGTTTTTTTTAAGTAGATGGAGTGATTCAAAAGGAAGGTTTATATGTATAATACATGCGTAATATAGTAGAGGAACTCTTATAATTTTAGAGGTTTCTAATGTGATGTCGTAAATATACATATTTTTGCGCTTATACGCGTGCGAAGCCGGGGCGGGTCGCTAGTTTTTAATAAAAATCAGGTTTATTCGAAAGATATTGTATTTTTTAACCGACTTCCAAAAAAGGAGGAGGTTCTCAATTCGACACGTATGTTTTTTTTTTTTTATGTATGTTAGCCCAGAACTTTTGACTGGGTGGACCGATTTCGATCAATTTTGTTTTAATTGAAAGGTGTTGCGTGTCATGTGGTCCCATTTTAATTTAATTGAGATCTGACAAGTACTTTTAGAGTTATATCTAATAATGCGTATTTACGTGACTACTTTTTCGTCGACCTACGTTATACTATACCGCATAACTTTTTACTCGGTGTACCGATTTCGATGATTCTTACTTTAATCGAAAGCTAATACTTGTCCCGTAGTCTTGTGTAAATTAGATCGAAAACTAATTACAACTTTTTGAGTAATCTTTAATAGCGCGTATTTACTTGACTATTTTTTCGTCTTATTACGTTGTATTACTTGTCGATGTAATTGAAGTCGGTTTTTTTTCGTTTGCGAGCAAACACAATTATATGGTATATATTTGTAGCTGTATTGCTATTTTTTATAACTTTATGACAGACTTGAAATACAGAATTTACTTGAGTAAAATTTGGCACTGTAGTAGTCTAAAATAGACAATTGAACTTGTGCTCCTTCTTATCACGCTATGTTTAAAATAAAGTTTAACAAAATATTAATATCTAAAAGCAACGATAGTTTAAGTTAGTAAACATAATTGTATAGTATAAAAAAAATAAATTTATAGATTTATAAAGCTGTGAATTTTAGTTACTAAAATTATTGTAAAAATAAGACAAAAAAATGTATAAAATAAATTGTGTTTCTATATCAAATTGAAGTAAAAATTGCTTTCAATGTTTTTTGGAAGGTCATATTTTATGTTAATAAAAGTATCTCCTTGGCCTCATGGATAATACCATAGACCCAGATAGATAGGTACCAAAGAAGACCCATCAAGTAGGCTTTGGTACAAGTATTCCTTAGAAGACGTTTACTAACTATTAACTATCATTTTGTCAAATTTCAAGTTTGTAGCACAAAAATTAAGGACTGATACAAACTTGTATCAACCCTTAGAAGCCTTTAATCTAACCCTATCGAAAACTCCCTTCTTAGCGAATACCCACTAACTATAAACTATCTACCTGCCAAAATTCGTCTTGATTGGTTTTGGACGGGTGGACTCAATTTAAATTTTATATAATTATATATACTAGCTGTGCCCCGTAATTTCAACAGCGTTAATTTGAAGAAAAAAATCACCATCAAAAAAGGCTATAGCCTTCCTTGGTAAATGGGCTATCCAACATAAAAATAATTTTTCAATTCGAACCAGTAGTTCCTTAGATTAGCGCGTATAAAACAAACTTTTCAGCTTGATAATATTAGTATAGATTTTAAAACATAAGGTACTAAAGCAATTAACGCCAGCTTAACTTCATTTTTTTATTATTTTTTTTTTCTATAAATACAAATTAAACTAAAAAAATAATGCGATTAAGAAATAAACCATACTTTTCTAACCGAATCATATTGATTGAAAATATAATTCTTTAAAATTTCCGTAGGTACTTACGGCATCTTTTTAAAAACTTTGTCTTTGGGCTTTATTAAAAATACTACTTATAAAAGGACATATCTCCACAAATCAACTTATTTAGCCTCGTACCGTACTGACGAATATTGATGTTCAAATCCGTTATTAACTAAAAACGCGTTTTCGACTATTAACTATCTTTAGTTAGCGCGTTTTTTATACGTTTTCATAATAACACATTTTTAAAAAACTTGGCCGCAGTCTCAACGCGGAGAAATTGTCATTTTATCTGACCACAGAGTACCGTAAAATGGGGTGAATAGGGACAAATCCGAACTTCTTCAATAACATTAAAGCATTTCTTTGCGGATATATTGATGTATGGTGATCGAAATGATTGAGTCTTTATGGTATCTTGGTCATAAAATATAAAACTATGTAATTAGCATTTCAATTTATGAAAAAAACGTTAAAATATATGCATTCCCTATTCACCCGGAAATTGGGGTTAATAGGGACGAAAATAGGGTCAATAGAGAAATTCACCAGGGCTGGCACTTGTGTAATATATAACAATTTCTAGCTACCTATTTATTTTGTTTTATCTAATTAATTAGTGTACTAAGCAAACCACTAACTCTTGCATCTTAGTATGATACTAATAAATGTAAATGATTAGTAATGCAATACCTAAAAATATAGTCGCTGAAATAAAATGCACTTATGTCTTCCATGTTTTATTTTTATTGAAAAATCGTAATGAACAAAGCTTTTGTAAATTATTATTGAAGTATTTAAACATTTAAAAATCAAGAAACTTATAATATATCAATTTTTTATAAAATAGCTTTAAAATAATCGTTTAACTGCTCGGTGACAACCCTACAAAGCTGTACCTATTCATACATAAGTCGTCCCTATTGATCTCAGTTTCATCCCGTTTAACCCCGCTTTCGTTGCTATTCATACCTGAGACGTCCTCATTCACCCCAAAAACAACAGATTTCTCATGTCTTTCTAATTTATCAAAATAATACTATTATTAATTAAGAACTGAGATTTAACTTTTATGTATATGACGGCCCAAACACTAAATAAAGTATTAAACAAACACACGTATTCTCTTACTATAAAATAAATGTTTTAGAGCAAAGTTTCTAATACTGTAATATTCGGCGTCTCGTCTAGCTTATTTTCAATGACGTTAAATTGATACTTTGCAGCTAATTTTGCGCTTATTCAGTGTTTCTATAAAAAGTGCCACAGATCTACTATCGTCCCACAAAAATTGGTAAAAATTGTAACGACTTGGTACCTAATATTGAGCGTTAAAAATATTTCTTAATTTTATCCCGATTCACCCCTGGATCCCTATTCACCCCATTTTACGGTATCTGACAACCATGGGCTGGAAACTTAGAACATCGGCCACAGTAAAAAATTAGCAGTGTCATCTATTAATCGTGCCCCGAAACTATTGCTTAAATTTATTAGCGACTACCAAGTCCTATCAAAAGATGTCGCTAAGTTGGCACTCGTCAATTCAGCAATCCAGTACACGCATACCAATTAAATTTGCATACAAAAATAACTATTTACCTATACTTAAAAAAAAAGCATGATGTCACATAAAAAATTATCCTGTTTTTTTGCTTTAAGTAACAAATTAAATATTTCAATCGATATAAATTTATATCGAAACAGCACGTAAAATATATATAACTTTTATTTTTAGGCAATGAAAAAACCATTATTAATACAGCAGCAGTCTCCAGATTATTTTTTTTTTCTTTTTTTTTTTTTTAATTTCACTCGTGATTTATTATTTAAATAAAATTAAAATATAAAAATACCGAAAAAAAAAAACAAAAAATAAAATAAAAATACCGAGCTGGGCTCGGTCACCCAGGTACTTATAATATTATTTACACAATATTTACAACAGCACGACGAATGTATGAAAAGAGAATTATTATATTATTTACAATTATTATAGTACTGTAGTACAACTTGCACAGCAACCAAATTATTATATTAAAAATTTAAAACGAACGAGCCATGTTTGTTCACGAAACAACGCGAACAACGTTTACGGTAAATTAATACGAGTAATACTAATAACCTAAAAACGAATAACACGGGCCGACGACGCGTCTACGACTGTAATCTCTAGCCTCGCTGCAGAGCGTTGCGCGCTGTGGGAACGTTTTAGACGTTTTGCGTTTTCAGACGTTTTCCGTTTTCAGACGTTTTCGACTATTGTTTGTTGAGACGTTTTTGAGATAACGCGAAGTCAGAGTAGGAATAACAAACGTTACGCGTTTTTAACAAAAAACGTGTTACACTTTGACGTTTCCGTTACTTTAACCACCACTACTGACGAAGGTAAGGTCTTATCATCATTTTCCTTATAAGCCTTGAAACTACTCTCCGAACTGGCTGTACTTACTTGTTCGTGTACTCAGATGTACTTTGATAAAATTTACGTATTTCTCTTTTAACAGTTGCATTTACTTTACGTTATTACACAAGTCGACTTTTGTAACTGGTTTTTAAATGTCGAGGGCTGCGTTTGGAGGCACAGGAGTGTCAACAAGTCGGCCTAAGGCAATAAATAAATGGACTTGATGTTGCTGCTAGCAATGTTAGAAGTATATTAAAAGAATTTATGTTCACCATTACTACAAGAAAATATTAAAAAAATATTCCTGATATGGAACCTTCTCCTACATGGAGAAAAAACTAAAAAAGGTCAAAGCCGCCACACAGGCTACAGGCTTACAGGCTAAATCGCCGATCGCCACCGATAGTCGATGAAAATTTAAAAAATATTTTTTTTACAATCACTAGTACCTATGCATGCTTACTTCAACATCTTTTTTCTTAACATTAAAAAAATTAGTATAGTGTCACTACATATCATAAAACAAAGTCGCTTCCCGCTGTCTGTCTGTATAATTATGTATGCTTAAATTTTTAAAACTACGCGCAACGGATTTTGATGCGGTTTTCTTTAGTAGATAGAGTGATAATACATGTATATTACAGTAGAGGAACACTGGTAATTTTTGAAGTTTCTAACGTATCTTTTATTGTAGATAGTATTTAGTTTCAGCATTGCAACCGTGCGAAGCCGGGGCGGGTCGCTAGTCTATACTAATATATAAAGCTGAAGAGTTTGTTTGATTGTTTGTTTGTTTGTTTGTTTGTTTGTTTGAACGCGGTAATCTCTGGAACTACTGGGCCGATTTGAAAAATTCTTTCAGTGTTAGGTAGCCCATTTATCGAGGAAGGCTATAGGCTATGTATCATCACGCTAAGACCAATAGGAGCGGAGTCCACGCCGACGAAGTCGCGCGCAGAAGCTAGTATTTGAATAAAGTTCAACGAACTTTGCAGTGCATTTAATTTAGTACTTTAGCATTTATTTGTATGTGTATGTTTTTTATTAACACAGTAATAAAAAGCCTGCGGCTCGTATTAATATATACAAGCTTTGCAATTCTGCATAAAATCTTAAAACTAAAGAGCTTTTAAAATTTGTGTTGATTAATATTTTTATTACTGACTAGCTGTGCCCGCGACTTCGTCCGCTTGGAATTTAACAAAAAAGTTATAGTCCAGTTCGCAGAGTTACAAAATAAATAAATTTCTAAAATAAAGTTAGCCTAAGTTACTCCTTATTTTATCAACTATCTGCCAGTGAAAGTTAAAATATGTCCAGCCGTTTCAGAGATTAACCGAGGAACAAACAGACAGACAGACAAAAATTTATTGTAAAAAAATGTTATTTTGGTGTACGTACCGTGTATACATCAATATAGGTACATAAGTAAAAAGCGGTTATTTTAATATTACAAACAGACACTTCAATTTTATTTATTTGTCTAAGTATAAGTAGATAACTTTCATTTGGCAAAAATATATTTTTATTACCTATACTTTGTAAAAGAAATTTCGTTATTTAGCTTAATTTCAAACACAATTTTTTCCTTAATTGATTGTAACGAATCCAGTTACAATCTTAACTGACCTCAAAATTGGTTAATATTCGATCATAAATAATTTAATAACAGATTTCTTTAATTAACGACAAAATATCGAACTCTGTCCCGTTTTAGGAGGTGAGGGAAAGGCTCAATACGCACCTATATATCATCTAAAAAAACTAACTAACTCCTCTGGCGCAGTGACCCGAAGTGAGTCTTGGCCTCCGAAACAAGATCCCTCCACTTCGCACGATCTTGCGCGATTTCCCGCCAGTTGTTGGCTTGGATCTCACACAAGTCTGCCTCAACTACGTCCCTCCAGCGGTATCTGGGCCGACCCACCGGTCTACGTCCAGTTGGTTGACCCAGATAAGCTCTCTTGACTGCTCGATCCTCCCCCATGCGTTCGACATGTCCGAGCCATCGCAACCGATGAGATTTGGTGACTCCAATGATATTTGGCTCAGACACCAGGTCTGCAATTTCAGTATTGGTCTTTATACCGCCTTATTTTTTTTTCTAAAATAAATTTTCTATTATAAATAAAAATAAGGAGTCCAAGAGAGAGTCAAGGAGTCCAACGCAGACAAACAACGTGACGCGTAATTTACATATATATTATATTAAGATTAAATAAGTGGAGAATTTGTTTGTTCGTTTGTTTGAACACGCTAATCGGGAACTACTGGTTCGAATTGAATTTTTTTTTGTGTTGTATATATCAGATTTAAGTACGTTTTTTTCTCTATTAATATCATATGAATAGGACCATCATATTTTTCTTTGCTATCTAAGACATAATACAAAATAAATATGTAACAATGATATCTATGTATAAACACATTTAGGAATGTAGAGCTTAACTTTAAACAAACGAACATCTAAACATTCAGAGTGCCATTGGGACAACAATGGCGAGGAGAAATTTATGTTATCACCGAGTGTCATACACTATTATTTTATTAATTAACTAGCCGACCCGTGCCCACTTTGTTGGGCGTATATTACGTCCATGGATGGGCGTCAAGTATTTATTTTTGTGATGCAAATATATAGAAAAAATTTCATCTCGCTCGCATTTCTCCGACTTGATTCATATATACTAATATTTTTCACTGAATTTTTTGTTTAATAACAATAAAGTATAGGTATAGCCTATATCACTCCTAAATAGTGGATCAGTATTTGCGAAGATTACTCCCTACAAACAAAGTTAAAAACTTTACTCTGTAATATTAGTATAGATTGATTAATATTAGTATAGATTGATTATTGAAGTGAAGCTACCGTGTCGATTCGAAATATAGATTCTGCAGAGAAGAATCGGCAAGAACTTCCGCAGTTAAAAAAAAAACTGCGTACCTACTATTTAAATATTATACTAGGATTAATATGATGGTGGTACATTTCAATATCAACTCGATTACGTTAAAACAATACGCATGTATGTAACTCCATTGACAACGTTCTTAAAGTTAATACTTGCTTCTTATAAATGATAAAAGATACTCCGGCTCTAACAGATTGTGTATGATAACGTATCTATACACGAATGTAAGACATGCTTGTGTGATAAATCAATGTTAAATATTAAATAGCATCCCGTGTATGTGTATCCCTTGTATACCAATTATCCCTAATCTAATATCCCCTGTATCCCTAAGCGGCTCAAGTAAAGAGAGGAAGAAATATAATAAATAAAGTTGTGAAAAAATGGCAAATCTAATTAACAAAGATAGAGATGTATGATTAGTTAAAACAAAAAAATACTACATATATAAAAATTAAATTCGAACCAGTAGTTCCCGATTAGCGTGTCCAAACTAGTGGTGGTTAATATAGCGTATAGCATAAAAGTATAGCATGCTAAATGTTTATAGCATATAGCATTTGCTATACCGACTATGACTTCGCGCTAAATTTTTAGCATTTTCGAACTTTTACGTATGTCCACTCACGAAAAAAAACTGTTATTACCAATTTTTATTTTTATTATAAATCAATGTACGAATAAAATTTCCCTAATACAGTGACCAATAAAATAAACATCATAACACTTTAAGATGCTACAAAAATAACTTATAAATTCAAAATTCAATTTCAATACCTCACCTTTCGATATTGGCAGATTTTTATCACAAACAGCACAATAATATTTACACTTAATACTTTTTATACACATTACCACTTATTATTATTTAACACATATTTACACTTACCTATTATTAATTATTATTTAATCACTGTCGTTGTCGCTGCAAAATCAAATCACACTTAATACTAACACTAAATAAAACAAAATTAATACTAACACTAGATAAAACAATTAAAACTAAATAAAACAAACTGAATACTATAACACTAATAAACTAATTACTAATACTAATAATAAAAATTAACAACAATAAAAACGAAAACTTTTGTAGCCGATAGTGTTAAAGACAGAGATAGTGGCACGAATACTAACGTGTGACTGAGACAGATTACCGTATACCGAGCATTTCCGAATAAGCACGAAGCTGTATGAAGTAAGCAAGAAGGGATGTGCAATACGCGCGCCTGAGGGTGTTGTTTAGTCGATTTTTATTGAAATCGATTAAAATTAAGTCATAAAAATAAATTTATTTTTAATTTTAAAAGGTTTTAAATTTTCTCAAATAGTTGTTACTTAAGTAGTCGTTAATAGATAACTGATATTCAAGTAAATCGTGTCTTTCAACTGAGAAAATTTAATTTTTGTAGTTTTTTTTTTATTAATGTCGAAATCTCGTTTATTAATGACAAAATTAACTATATTTGTAAATCTAATAATATCTTATATCGTTTAATATCTTATATAAACAAAAATCAATAAATCCTAAATAAAACTAATCGATTGCGCAATTCGGTTGATTAAAGGATCGATTGTGTTTACATATGGTTAACAATGTGCTATAAAGATAGCACATAAAATAGCATGCTAAAAAAATTTAGCATTTAGTCTATAGCATGTTTTTAGTTTATAGCAGATTTGAACATCACAGGTCCAAACAAACGAACAAACAAATTCTTCACTTATTTAATCTTAATATATATATTATGTAAATATAAAAATTATAAAAATTAATTATCGAGCAAACACAATTATTGTGTTTGCTCGCAAACGAAAAAAAAACCGACTTCAATTACATCGACAAGTAATACAACGTAATAAGACGAAAAAAATAGTCAAGTAAATACGCGCTATTAAAGATTACTCAAAAAGTTGTAATCAAATCTCGATATAATTTAAACAAGACTACATGACAAGTATTAGCTTTCGATTAAAATAAGAATCATCAAAATCGATACACCGAATAAAAAGTTATGCACTAGGTATAATACAACGTAGGTCGACGAAAAAGTAGTAAAGTAAATACGCATTATTAGATATAACTCTAAAAGTACTTGTCAGTTCTCAATTAAATTTAAATGGGACCACATGACACGCAACACCTTTCAATTAAAATAAAATTCATCGAAATCGGTCCACCCAGTCAAAAGTTCTGAGCTAACATAAGTACATAAAAAAAAATACAATCGAATTGAGAACTTCCTCCTTTTTTGGAAGTTGGTTAAAAATCAGTTGGAGCCTTAATATTAGTTATCAGTTTATAATTATTGCAAGCCTCAGTAGTCGTACCATCATAAATTATAGCCTCCAACTATCCTTTATTAGCAATTTTGCAAAACAATTTTTTATTACTTTAATATAAAAAATAAATAATTTTACAAATTTATCAATTTTGTTAACTTATCAATTTAATTGATTTAATTTTTTATGTAGGTAAGTTCAATTAATCACTCTCCGGCAAGACCACTTTCTGTGGTCTGTGGGCAAGACGTTTAAAAACGTTTAAAAGCATTATAAATTAGTGTCTACATTAGGTACTCCGTAGTAGATACTATTTAATAATCTGTAACATTACTACCTACCGTTAATTCTTTTATTCCTTATCAACTTTTCTGAAGCTTTAACGATTTTCAGACAAAGATTTAAGCGTCTTTGTTTATAGATTACTAGCTGTGCCCCGCGGTTACCCCCGCGTTAATTTGAGGAAAATCATAGCTATAGCCTTTCCTAATTTCAAGTTTGTAGGTGTATTTCATACAAACAACCATCCCCTGTTTTAACCCCAAAAAGGGGTCGATTTCTCAAAATACATTATTAGTACACCTCAACACTGTCTATAGACCATACATTTTGAATTTCAAGTCTCTGAATTCAAAAACATAGGACTTTCATACAAACTTCCAACCCCCGTTTTACCCCCTTAGGGGTGGAATTTCGCAAAACCCGTTCTTAGCTGACCTCTACTCGGCAAAAGGAATATACCTACCAAATTTCAAGTCTCTACGCTTTATGGTTCCAGAGATATCGTGATGAGTCAATGGGTGGGTAACTCTTTTATATATATAGATTTTTCCTAATGTTGTTATCACACATGATTAACAAATTGAATGTTTAAATGTGAAAATAGTCTTTACACATAAAATATAATTAATTAAGTATAAAATATATTTAAACACTATTATTTAATGGAATCTGTACGATTTTTTATGGCTTTTTTATTTGAATGTGTCTTTGTAAGGTATAACATTTATAAAATATTAATTTTGTCGAGTTGTTAACGAGAAAAATGTGTTAGCTGTTAAATGAACGCCTTCAGCCTGTATAATTTCACTGCTGGGCGTTATAGGCCTTGCAGGCTTTCTCCATATAGAAGTTAAATGACAATATTAATTAAAATAAAGAAAAAAATATAAAACAATATTTTACCAAACTGATAATTTTTTTTAAATATTGGTAAGTATTAAAATAATATTGTGTTTTTGCTGCTTTATTTTAAAAATTAAACAATTAATTAATAATAATTTTATTCGTATATGTATACCTATATCTATAGTAGATAATTTTAGGGTAAAATTATTTAAAAATGTACTCATCATCAATCAAATTTCGTAATCAGCACAAATAATATTCCATAATAATACTCACATTAAACAAAAATATATTTCAGAATAAAAAAAAAAAAAAAACACCAAAAAAAATTATTGTATAAAAATGAACAATCACTGAATGACAAGGAATAAACAGTGACGAAGTTAAACTGAAAGTGTCGCGTCAGGCTGTATGTTTACATTGATTACACCTTAACAGCACTATAAGCTCAATAAATACAGATAAGGCACTTAAATAAAATGTAAAGCGGGTGCACAAGACTAGAAAACGTTTGAAGGACGTATAATTTCTTCTATACTAAATTATATTTCACAAGCAAGCTAGGAACAAAATCACAATAAAAAATAAAAATGTATTGCTTTCAAAGAGGCTTTTAAAGAATTTTTGAATCGAAATTTTTGCTTTTAATAAATTAATTATATTTAAAGTGAAGCTACCACTGATTCGGAGTGTATTTTCTCCAGAGAAGAATCGGCAAGAAACTCCGTAGATACTCTATTAAAATAAACTGTCTTTTGTTATAAATTCAATCATATCTTGTATGAAATTCAGCGCAACTAATCCTACACATCTTTATTATTAATATAATATCGAATAGAATAATGTGACAGACGACAATATATAATTATGCTATAACTGAGGTAGGGCACAGCAGGAAATTTCCTGCTCAAAATATGGAGCAGCTCGTCTGGGGTAGTACTTCGACCTTATAGAAGATCACAGCTAAATAGCACTGCTTTCAAGCAGTGTTGTGTTCCTGTTGGTGAGGAAGATGACCAGAGCTCCTAGGAGGAATTAAGGATAGAGTCGGCAATGTGTTTGCGATACTTCTGGTGTTGCACATGTCTATAAGCTACGGTAATCGCTTACCATCAGGTGAGCTATAAGTTTGTTTACCGCCTTAGTTATATGAAGAAAAAAAACGCTAATCATATTCAGGCGTAAGTGAGCTGGTTTTATTGAGGTTGGGCATAACAGGAAATATCTTGCTAAATTTCAAAATATAACCGGACTATACAAGTACCGTAAGCTTACAGAAGATCACAGCTAAATAACACTGCTCTCATGTAGTGTTGTGGTCCTGTGGTGAGTAAACTTGAGCTCCTGTAAAGGGTTAGGTATAGGGTTGACAAAACGCTTGCAATGCTCCTGGAATTGCAGGGATCCATAAGCTGAGGTAACCGCTTAACATCAAGCATACCTACTGCACGCTTGTTTGTCATCCTAGTAGTGTGAAAATCTTTACATAAAACCGAGTAGCGAAGCTCAAATAGTAGATATTTTAATATATAACTGAACTGGGCATAGGAAATTTTCTGCTCAAAATATGGAGCAGCCCGACTGGGGTAGAACCTCGACTTTACAGAATACCACAGCTAAATAATACTGTTTTCAAGCAGTATTGTGTTCCTGTTTGTGAGTAAGGTGACCAGAGCTCCTGGGGTATTGGGGATAGGGTCGGCAACGCGCTTGCGTTGCTTCTGGTGTTGCAGGCGTCTGTAAGCTACGGTAATCGCTTACCATCAGGTGGGCCGTACGCTTTTTTGCTGACCGAGTTGTATAAAAAATATATATTTGCCTTTTCATTCATTCATTAAAATTAATGAATTTCACTTATACCAAAATAACGCGGATTAGGGAATGCAATCCAGCACCCAAAAGACAATCCGCAAATCCGCAAGATTGAGACCATTAATCCCGCGGATCCGCAAGATTTGCAGGATTGTACAATATTTTAGAATTATTAGTCCACAAAATTATTTTCGAAGTCATTAAATGAATCAATATAATTTACTTAGAAGAAACAAATAGTATAATTATATTTTGATCAGAAATAATGACAAAAACTAAATTATTTTATGTGAATTAAAGTCTGAAAAAAAAATTATACTACGTTTCGTTTTTCGTCGATTTTTTGATAAAAAAAGCGAAAACTGTCCTTTCGAGTACCGACTGCCGACTTGCGGTAATCTAAAATTGATTGATTTGTAGGTACTTTTTTTAAATATATAACTAGGTAGACAAACAAGCGTCCTGCTCACCTGATGGTAAGCATTTACCGTAGCTTATAGACGTCTGCAACAACAGAAGCATCACAAGCGCGTCGTCGACCTTATACCCAATTCCCTCCAGGAGCTCTGGTCGCCTTACTCACCAACACGAACACAACACTGTTTGAAAGCAATATTATTTAGCTGTGATCTTCTGTAAGGTCGAGGTACCAGTCGGGCTGCTCCATATTTGAGCAGTCAATTTCCTGCTGTGCCCTATCATATCATTGTTTCACTCACACTCATACATAAAATACATCCATCCTACTTTGTCAAACGACCGATAGATAGTAAAAAACCAAGGAATTTGTATACTACGTACACCAGTATACAAATTACTTGGTAAAATTCATTAGGTACATTGAGATTCACCAAAGCTTCTTGACGACTGTTTGGTTTTTGCCTGATTAATAATTTCTTTATATTGAAGGGTAAACAATAAAAACAAAATGATTCGACCAATAAATGAAGTCAATCGACCTGAAGGTATAATATTTATGGTAGTTTCGCGCGTAGTATCCTTGCTTTACGAAACTACATACTACAAGTCATGAAATAATGGTACAAATAGCATAATTATACTACGAAATCCAACACTTTTCGTGCCGTACACATTGTTATGCGAATTCAGGCTGGAAAAAATAAAATCTTGCAAATCTTGCGGATCCCGCAGGTGTAATCCCGCATTTGTAATCCCGCTAATTTTATGCGGGATCCCGCATTTGCGGGATTGCGGATCCGCGGGATTGCATTCCCTAACGCGGATAGTTTCGCCAAACACATGAAAAGACACATGATGAGAAGAGTGATTAGTGTAGCCGAAATTCAATCTAAATATGTATTTAGATCATTCATTAACATATCAGACTTATTAGTTTGATTTAGAATATGTCTAGACTTTCTTAAAAGCCTTCATAAGTAGTTCATTTGATCGTATCATTTTCGAATTTTTTATGTTACATAAGGATTCAACTTTCGTTGCTTATGTAACAGCTTATATCACATTTTATTATGTGGCTATGTTTGATTATAGTCCAGTATTCTTGACAATTTCTGACTTCATAATTATATCTCTATGATATAATTAATTATTAATTTCATATTAATTCATTAAATATAATTAATTCTTTCAATATTATTTTATTAAAATGTCATAAAGGCAATATTAAGTACAAAAAAAAAAAAGATTTAAAAACTTTTTTGTATATCTTGTTTACATAAGCTACAAAAACCTAAGTAACCAATTAATTATATAAAAAAAAACTCCACGGTTATCATTCATATCAATTATAATATATTATTATGTAATATGATATGCAGAAGTGAACAAGGTATATAAAGACTACATAGTTTGCGAGCGTGTGTTGCAATGGTCTCGAATGTCATAGTGCGAAACTGGTAGAGCGACCCACTATTTGCATATTTATTTTATACCCAAAATTAGTATATGACAAAAAAAATATTCAATCAAATTCGCTTATTTATAAAAAACAGTCAATTACATCAAAGACATATTTATGGGCTTTTAAAGTGAAACTTTTATTAGGCATCGCCTAAACATACATACATACACTATACAAACATACACTACATCGCCTAAAACTTTTTCGTCTGTGTGTTGCATGTCGCGTGACGGTCGGCCGCGCGGTAAGATTGATAAAGAATAGAAGAATGTCAAAAAAGTAATATTGTTTTAAAGATCCAATGGGTACCTTCACATATTGGTCTGTCTGGCAATGAGGAGGCTGACCGATTAGCAAGAGCAGCAGCTATTGATGTATCAATTATTTGCATAAAACCAACCTTTTCGGAAATTTTACCAAAATATAGACATAAAATTAATAACATTTTTAAAGAATATTTTGACGAACGCTCTCTTGAAAAAGGCATTTGGTATAAAACGATACAGTGTCAGCCTCCTCGTATACCATGGTTTGCTAATACGAACATGAAACGTACACTTGTTGTAACGGCACTAAGACTAAGGTCCGGACACATTCCTTTAAATAAATTCGCATATTTAATGAAAAAAGTAGACTCGCCAAACTGTGAATTATGTAATTATGTAGAAGACGTACAACATGTTTTGATGGAATGCGTCCGCTACAAACGGAGCAGACGAGATTTGGTGTCCAATTTAGGTCTGAATTTATTGGAAGTCGGCTTGTTCAATCAGATCTTGTCTGAACCAACATCCCAATGTGCCAAAACTTTACTAGAGTTTGTTATTAGTAGTATTAAGTTAAGATCTAGTAATAATTTAGTGTTATAATTTAGTTTATCTAAAAATGTTAAAGTTGTTAGTTTCATATAGATAAGTTACTATAGGACTGTCATGTACATATGTATAAAAGTCCCTAAATAAAGATATTAAAAAAAAAAAAAAAAAAAAGATTGATAAAGCGAGTTTTACCCTTAATGGAATATTATATATTAATATTATTCCAAAAATTTTTAGTTAAATGTCTATCGACGACGACGATCACGATTCAGCCTGTAATATCCCACTGTTGGGCATAGGCCTCTTCCCCATGTAGGAGAAGGAAAAAATGTCTATAATGTGAAAAAAGTTTCACTTTTACTGTGGTTTCATAAAACCACACAGGTTTTTTTTAGGTACATATTTTTATTGGTAAATAGTGTAATTTCTCATCTAATGACAATGTACTTACTAATACTTATGCTTACGTTCAAAAATAAAAAGAGCCTAATCTGGAGTTTGAAGTGTAAAAGGTAGAAAAATTAGGATAATTTCCAAAAAATCGGAAATTCGTGGAAAAATCGTTTCATTTCGTTATTTTGGTAGGACAGAGCATAGAGCCCATAACGAAAGAAATACCGAAAAATCAATTCAAGACCACCGTCGTGTTGAGCGCTACGAATTAGGAATTCTACCCGCATATTGCGCGCACGCGTTACTCTTTCATTGCTCAAATGTTTGTCATTCTTATTCTCTGTTATATTTTAATTTATAGTCCTTTTTATCTGTTACTATTGTGAATAATTATGTCTTACAGTTTAGAATACATACAAATCCTGTAATATCATTTATTGTATATTTTGGATGAACCTTTTATATCTTAAAAAAATACTCAGCGCTTTATTCCTCTTTTATAATAGTAAATAGACCACGTTCCCACATATTTACAACAAATTAGTAATGTTTTATTTAACTACCAAAATATTCGATAGAAATATTTACTATGGCTTCGTTTGCCTGGTCATCGAATATAAATACAAAAGTAACAGAAGTTTAATTATTATTCATGACTAGTAAACTTCTTTGGGTTTTTTTACAATACCATTTGTGTATTTTGATAATTCTGTTTAGGAACGAAAAAACTTATTAAATTAAACTAAAATTAATTCAATGTTTCTTTTCTGCAATTTTTTTTTTAACATTTATAATTTTGCAGATAAACGAAAAATTACACAAATGTTTCCTGGTAAATTAATTTTAAAATTTTGAGTGCTAAACTGAAATAAAACTAAATGTTTCTCTAGCTGTAATTTTTTTCTGGTTCATAATGTTTTAGCTAAAAAAAAAATCTACAAATATTTCTAGTTAAATATAGTTTGAGTTTTGAAAATTTTTAATCTATACTAATATAATAAAGCTGAAGAGTTTGTTTGTTTGATTGTTTGTTTGATTGTTTGTTTGTTTGATTGTTTGTTTGATTGTTTGTTTGTTTGTTTGTTTGAACGCGCTAATCTCAGGATCTACTGGTCCGATTTGAAAAATTCTTTCAGTGTTAGATAGCCCATTTATCGAGGAAGGCTATAGGCTATATATCATCATGCTAAGACCAATAGGAGCGGAGTCCACGCCGACGAAGTCGCGCGCAGAAGCTAGTTTTTCAATAAAATATTAAAACACCTACTAATTTTAGATTAAGTTTGACCCCATCTTGGCTTTACGTATTACATTTTAAAACACTTATTTTAATGCGCTGATTATATAATTACTAGCGACCCGCCCCGGCTTCGCACGGGTGCAATGATGACATTTTTAAATGACAGGATCTTTACGTAATATTCCGACGTGGCGGCTGAGGTACTACTCTTACAACACGTAATATTACGGCGATGGCGGTTAAAGGGTTAAATGTTTCGCTGTTAATTACTTCTAACGATGATATCTGAAAACCTATTCATCTGATTGATATAGTGTAAAGGGCAATTTTAATCTGCATTAAATTCCTAAGCTAACTAAAATATTTGTTTGGATAAGGATTAATACTGATATAAAGAAAATAGCTTGGAAAATAACGTAATGTTTTTAATTAAAAATTTGAACATAAAAGTGGTTATTGTAAGTCAACCGTAAGAGATAGAGATATGCTATCGCGGACTTTTTTGTAGCATTTTTATAGATTTAGAATTCGCTAGTACATTACTCCACTGTATCTTTGCTAGTTTACGCGGCGTTTGCGTGGAAAGCTCCCAGTTGGCCCGATTTTGTGCGACTTCTTCAACATTTATCGCCGTATTTCTGCTAATTTACATAAAACTATACTAAATTATATACATAAACCTTTCTCTTGAATCACTCTATCTTTTAAAAAAAACCGCATTAAAATCAGTTGCGTAGTTTTAAAGATCTAAGCATACATAGGGACATAGGGACATAGGGACAGAGAAAGCGACTTTGTTTTATACTATGTAGTGATTTTCGCAGAAATACTTAATAAGATACTCACAAAATACATTACTTTTATCATCTCCATTTCTGTCTGATAAAACAATGAGAACTAAGCTTTAGTAACAGTAATAAAATTCGGTGGTTTGTCTTTTCATATACTTTGTAGTTTGTTATAAAATTTAATTTTTTGTTTAGAAAACATGTTATATTATATTATGTTCTAGTATCTATGTGTTGATTCAAAAGCAAATAAATCTCGATAAAAATGTTTTATACATACACAATTTTTTTTCAACTAGAAATGAAATATTGTTATGAAATATTGTGAAAAATATTTGCCTTCTTAATTTCATTTTTACTATCTAGATACGTAACAATAAATTAAAATGATTTGCGAAATAACGATTAAGGCAGACATTGAAAAATTTAATTTGAATAAAGTGCGAGGGAACTTTGATTACTTATTATAAAGAATTCTTTAACCAATTAAATATTTCCAAGGCGCCATGTTAAATTCAAATAGGTTGCGACTGTAAATAACAAAAAAATTACGTGCGTACAAAGTATAGGTACATGGCAGAAGTGAAACTTCTTTGGCAAACTAATTAAAAAAAACAAATAAAAAAAACAAAAAGCCAACGTCACGCGGTGTTCCCAGGCGGTCACCCATCCAAGTACTGACCGTCCCTGACGTTGACGCGTTAGCGGTCGCTCAAATACCCCTCATGCGCTTAAAGAAGTTTCACTTCAAAAATTCTCATTGAACATTTATGAAAGAAACCAGCGTTATTGAATGTTATTGAATGAGTCGTGGTTATCTTTATTACTGCAGTGACAATTATAAATTATATTTACAAAGAATGAACTTGTCATTCTTGTAAGGATTGCAAGTAATTATCATAGCATGTCTGATCTTTTAAGAGGCAACGACCGAAGCCGCCATTTTTAGATATTTCTCATATATAGTACCGCTTGCATGGTATCATTTTATATATTAAAAAAATAATCAATTTAAATGAAACAACTTTTTCGGATTTTATCGCGGTTCATAAAGTATTTTTGGATGCACGACGTTTCGGATACTTTACAGCAAGCATGGTCACGGGAGGACTGACAAAAAAAATAAACCACGATAAAATCCAAAAAAGTTGTTTCATTAAAATGAGTGAAATTCGCGTAAACATTAGAAAACGATAAATCAATTTAAATTTCAATAGTGACCTGATAGTTGGTCATTACTTTTAGTAGGAAATATATCCGTAACCTTACAGTGGAGCAGAGAAGGAGATTAAGCTACGATTATTCATCTACATTGACAAAATGAATTAAAAATTTTCATATTATATATTTTTTTGATTTAGTGCCTTTCTTTGTTCTTACACTATGCTATTAAAAATATATTTATTTCTTAGATAAATAAGAACATAATATACGTATGTATTTGTAAAATAGACGACAACCAGTCCTGGATTAGCAATTGCTTAGGGCAGTGTTCCGCAAACTTGTGTTCAAGGTACACCTAGGAAAAGGAAAATATTTTGGAGGTACACCACAAATAAAAAATCAGTTTTAAGTAACATAATTCAACAGTTATTTATTAATCATCGAAATAATATTTATTATTAATCAACAAACGTAAAATTTATTTTTTCGAGGCACACCAATTAACGACCACGGCACACCAGTGTGCCGCGGTACACCCTTTGCGGAACACTGGCTTAGGGCATCCCGTCTAGAGGGGGAGGGGGGCCTCAAGAGACGACAAGAGATGCTGACAATGAAAACATAACGCATTTATGTTGCTGATATGTTGGAGTTTTGTGCAAACAATTTAATAGTCAACATTACTATAATATGTAGCTAATTATAACAATTCGTTTACATTTCACAATGACAGTTGAAAAGTTATTTATAAATAAACTTGTGCCATGGAAACAGAGCTCGCGAACATTGTATACGGTTTATCTATAATGTCGTTAAGTGGAAAGGTTTTCCCCGTTTGTTTCTTTATAGATTACGAATAAAGTTTCAAGGAGTCTTTGAAAGTCTTTTTTTAGGGTTCCGTACCCAAGGGTAAAAACGGGACCCTATTACTAAGACTTCGCCGTCCGTCCGTCCGTCCGTCCGTCCGTCTGTCACCAGGCTGTATCTCAAGAACGGCGATAGCTAGACAGTTGAAATTTTCACAAAGTATGTATTTCTGTTGCCGCTATAACAGCAAATACTAAAAACAAAGTAAAATAAATATTTAATACGATGTGATTTAATTCCAACGCCATCTATCCAGAAACCAAGAAAACGTCGTCGATAGACTAATATAATAGCTTTCCAATAGCGGCATGGATCGATAGATAGATGGCGTATTTGACTAGTTTATTTTCCATTTTTATATGGTATAATATTTTTCTTATTTACCTACTAAGTATTTTGTTTAATAACAATAAAAATGTATTAATATAGCCTTTAGTTTAGTCAATGGCACGGAACCCTTAGTGCGCGAGTCCGACTCGTACTTGGCCGATTTTATTTTTTTCGCATACCTTCTCAATGACTGCATCGAATTGGGTAATTATTACTTTGTTGTGTTAGTTAATGTCAAGTTCATATAACAAGGTTAGTTCAGAAGACTATTAAAAAAACAGCTTTCCATTTATATAATATCTTATACAGATATTTTTCGAGGACTGGGTGTATGTATAATGTATTTCAAAACAATTTCCTTATAAGAGTTATAAGTATACTAGCTGTGACCGCGACTTCGTCCACGTGGAATTTAGCAAAATAGTTAAGTATTGTTCAGTACGCAGGGTTATAAAATAAAATAAAAATCTAGAATAAAAGTAGCCTAAGTTACTCCTTATTACATCGGCTATCTGTCAGTGAAAGTCCCGTCTAAATCGGTCCAGCCGTTTCAGAGATTAGCCGTAACAAACAGACAGACAGATAGACAAAAATTATAAAAAAATGTTATATTGGTATATGTACTATACATACATATGAATTTAGTAAAAAGCAGTTATTTTAATTTTACAAACAGATACTCCTATTTTATTTATTTGTATAGATTAAAACAGTTTAATATTGATGACACAAATACATAACCTTTACCGAAATCTTATTCCACATCTTAAATAAATTCACACTTCAAATAGATAAGGACTTATGAAATCCTTAAGAGAAGCTTTAAAATTTACTTATATTTGTTTATACGGACAATACAAAAATGGTTGTAATACATATTTATTGTCATTAAGTTTTTGAGCTCTTTTTTATATTTTAATAGTCGACCTGTGCCCACTTCGTTGGGTGTTAATTATTTTATTTGTGATTCAAACATACATATAGTAAAGTTTTCATCTCGCTCGCATTTCTCTGACTTGATTTACATATACTATTATTTATCACTGATTTTTTTTTCAATATCAATAAAATGTAGCCTATATCACTCCTGAATAGTGTACTTTTCTGTTAGTGAAAGAATTTTCATGATAGGATCAGTATTTGCGAAGATTACCCCCTACAAACAAACAAAGTTAAAAACTTTACCTTCGTATTGATATCGGCGAACTTGGTACCGCTAAACTTTTTTCTTGTTAATATTATTGTTTTTAATACAAATTATGTTTTGATAAAGTCGGTTAGATCTAGATCAGTAGATCAGCTAAATCTAGGTCAGCTAGAGTAGTTTTGAATGAAGTTAATAGAACATAGAATAGTTAATAGAACTTGTGCCAAAATTATATTATGTTGTACTCGTATCACGGGGGAGGTTGTCTGATCATCCTTAACACAGATTATACTAATAATGCATATAGGATGTTCAGTCTGAACTCAGAATTTTTAATGTAATTAAACCATGCATAAGTAATAATTTTTTAAATGATACCATTTGTTGTTAAAACTTAAAATGTTTATTTGAAAATAAAGTTTATTATTATAATGCGTATTTATTTCACTTCGACTTAGTTGATGATTATTCTCATTTTACCGCTCATCGATGCAAATTGAAGTAGTTTTTTTATCTTTATGAACAAACACAATTACCTATATTTAGACTTGTTGGAACAAGTTTCTCAAAAGGAAATGTTTATTTATATTATTCGAATGAGACTTCAAGTTAATACATAATTCGCCATCGTTTCGATTACATATGACGTTCTTGCTTTCTCCGCAAACGTGTCCCGACTACAGTCCTTATTCATTAGGAGTTATACCGGTTTTGATTGGGCTAAAATTTCTAAAAGAATCACAGATGGTCGTTTTGCTTTGGTCTTGGTGGAGAATGGCTTACAAACACAAATATTCTTTGATGCACTACTAGAAACAATTTATGTAAAATATAAATATACAAGAGAAAAAAAAAATTGTAGAAAAGGTGGTCTTATCGCTAAAAAACGATTTCTTTCAGACAAAGTTTAGGAGGAGGATATAAAAAAAGAAAGCATTATTTGTCAAGATTACGAGCTTCTTTCATCAGCTGCTTATTAGGATGTCATTATCAGATCCTGGTTTCCTTATCATGGTACTACCCTTCGGATATCCACTTTATAACAGAAAAAAAAAGAATCATCAAAATCTTTTCATAAACGAAGAAGTTATCCGC
The DNA here is from genome assembly GCA_905220545.2 of Melitaea athalia. Classification (NCBI taxonomy): domain Eukaryota; kingdom Metazoa; phylum Arthropoda; class Insecta; order Lepidoptera; family Nymphalidae; genus Melitaea; species Melitaea athalia. The sequence continues at coordinate 2,403,546 of HG992183.1, read as the reverse complement.
GAACACACATTAAAATAAGATATATACGGTCGAATTGAGAAACCTTCTCCTTTTTTGAAGTCGGTTAAAAATACCTTTGCTCTTTCATTAATTTTTTTTTTCTATAAAATGATGTGCGGACCGCGACGATCATTTCATTTCTTCAAACGGACTCCGAGCGAAAGTAATTGGTGACCCCTGCCCTATGGGCTTGTTTTCACTCCTGTTGATAAATATCCATGGGTGTCGTAAGAGGCGACTAAGGGATAACACAGTTCTACTACCACCTTGGAACTTAAAAAGCCGACGGATGGCGGGATAACCATCCATGCTGGCTTTGAAATACACAGGCCGAAGACGGGCAGCAGCGTCTTCGGTGCGACGGCGCCAGCCCTGCGGTCACCAACCCGCCTGCCCAGCGTGGTGACTATGGGCAAAACACATGAGTTCGCGTCGTAATGTCAGGCGCGAACTTGACTGTGGAGGCCTATGTCCAGCAGTGGACTGTGATAGGCTGTAGTGGTGGTGGATAAATATCCGTAACTTAAACGCTACTTATATTCCTATAACCTTTATGTTATTGCCTATCAATAACTTATATGCAAGACAACCGCTAACAATAATCGGTAAATCAAGGATAAAATAATTTGCCATCAATGTCATCATAAAAAAAATATTGCTCGTTTTGTTTCTTTTTTTGTTCATAGTAACTAAAGTGACCTTATGATTTTTTGACTCATATCATCATCGTCTGAATCAATTAATCACCATTAGATACATGTCTTTTATAATTCACGCAAAAAGTGGTAATTTACCATATTAGTATTGTATTGCTTAAAATAGATAATAATTGTTGAAGTGAAACTTCTTTAGAATCGTTGTGATTTCAAACCGGATGCAACGGCTAAACAACAGGGAAGGACGAGCCGCAGCCGGGCCGCGCTGCGGCCGCAGTGCGACCGGGCCGCGCTGCAAGCCGCTAATTTTAAATTAGTTTTTTTTTAAATTAGTTTGCCATAGAAGTTTCACTTCTATCGTGTGTGAATCGCACTCACACCTTTTTTTTTTGTTTAACCGCAAAATCAAAACATAAAACGGGCAAAGTTTAAAAATGTTAGTGTCATAAAACTTGTTTATGCAACGAAAAATAACGTGAAGTAAGCCATGACTATTTTTAAACAATGCAAGCGTATGATAAAGTTGAATATTGATATGTACCTACACTATGACAACGATAATCTGCAGTAATGTATTGAGTTCTGCAACGGATGTAGGTACTTAATTCGAACTAAAAACTGTTCGGAAACGCTTTCGACTCTAGACAAATAAATAAAAAACTTTAATAAATAAGTGAATTCATATAACAGGACCGTGCCTCGGAGAGCACGTTAAGCCGTCGTCGGTCCCGGTTGTTATCATGTAAACCTGATAACGATCGTTACTCATAGTAGGGAATATATCCGCCAACCCGCATTGGAGCAGCGTGGTGGATAAAGCTCCGATCCTTCTCCTACATGGGGAAGAGGCCTATGCCCAACAGTGGGATATTACAGGCTGAATCGGGTCCATATAACAGGAAATAACATAACATTATATTAATATTATCAAGATATTGTAGTCCTGTTAAGATCCATCATCCACTCCACATTTACCGTAACCAAAAATAAAACTGTTTTAATTTTCTTGTTCACTTCAATGTTTTCTCTTCCAATCAGTTTTGATAAAGATTTAACACATCATTCTATTAAAATAAACAAATGAGAACACGTTAAAAATTGAATAAAATATAATAGAATAGAAGTTTTTAGTTCCAAAAAAAAAACGAGTACCTATGCTTTAGAGACCACACGACTGAAGTAAAACTTCTGCACAATAGACCTACACCGTGTCTGAGAAAGAAAATGTGTGATCGCACCTCTCTCTTGCTCCGTTCGCCTCGCCCGATCACACTTTCCGTAACGCTCTCGTCACGCATTCACCAGCTTACTCCCCAAGTCAAGCGTGCGTAAAGAAGTTTTACTTCAAAAACTATAAAATAAATAAATATTCTCATCGTAACGCGATAGGATCCTGCAATTTATAATCTGCAGCACTTTATCATACATGGGAAGTGAGACAATTTTCTTGCCTAGAATAGTACGCTGGACGGAAGCAGACATTTTTCAATAAACGGCGACGGTGTTGGCTTGCGGGTCGATTAAATATCTTGTAATCTATACTTAATATTATAAAGAGATAAAGTTTATAACTTTGTTTGTATATCGGGGGTAATCTTCGCAAATACTGATCCGATCATGAAAATTCTTTCACTAACAAAAAGCTACACTATTCAGGAGTGACATAGGCCATATTTTATTGTATTTGTACAAAAAAATTAAATAAGAAAAATATTAAAATATATTATCAAAATCGCAAAGAAACTATCGCCATCTATGGCTATTTATTAGTCTATTTATTTTATTTACTCTTATTTTATTCTATCGACGACGAAGTTTTTTCACTTTTTGATAAATGGCGTTGGAGCAACATTTTATTTATAAAGTATGTTATTTGGTTCTGTAGTTTAAAATAATAAATACACGATATTATTACGATTTTATACGTCAAATTCTAAACAATGAACCTAATAAAACAGTACTAAGAACTACACACCATAATTGCATCACAAAGATAATTAACGCCCAACGAAGTGGGCGCGGGTCGGCTAGTAGTAAAATACTAACAAAATATGTTAAATAGGAACAATATTCGTAAAAACAATAAGCTAAGATAAACAATCAATATATTTGTTGTGTACAATAAAATTTAATAATTGTGTTTGCTCGCAAACGAAAAACAACCGACTTCAATTACATCGACAAGTAATACAACGTGGGTAGACGAAAAAATAGTCAAACAAAATGGGCATTAAGAAATAACTCAAAATATACTTGTCAGATCTCGATGAGCACCACACAAATCGATCTACCCAGTAAAAAGTTATGAGATAACCATACGCATAAAAACAATACATTTTAATGAGAACCTCCTCCTTTTTTGAAGTGAGTTAAAATAAATAGGATAATACTTTGCACTTATTATTAGGTACTGTTTTTTTTTTAATGTGATTTAGTGTACAACTATAAAAATTATTAGTGATATATTTGTATATTGTAGCCGATAAGATGTGGATTATTTAAAAAAAATGTGTGTGTGTGTGTGTGTGTGTGTGTACTTTTATGTAACTTCACGTTGCTAACTTCTTCTTCGTAGACTAGCTAACTTCAGGGTGTCAGTTTTTTGTGACGGTGTGCGCGCGCATCGAAAAATTTACTCTCATCATTTTTACGAAAGCCAAAAGATGTATAACTTCAAAAAAAAAAAATCTTTATTATTCCAATAAAAAATATACCTATATCGACGATAATTTTATGATTTTAGAGAATTTCCCACATTTAGCTTCTCATTTCTAGCATCGAAGAAAATGTCCATAATGTACTTCATATAGTTTCATTCTTTTAACCCTGGAGTGGTCGGGAATAAATACGTGTAGTATTTTTGACACATTATTATTTTTGTTTATATATTTTTTTTTGTCATAAAACTAAGTTTAAAGTAAACTTTGCCGTGTTGTTGTTATAACTTACTTTTCTTTGTCCTCGCCTCTTCCCGTTATGCGGGGTCGGCTTTCTTAATCATTCGGCGCCATTTACTTCGTTGGTAAGCATCGTCATCTCTAAGGCCAAGCTTTTGCATGTCCTTTCGGACATTTGTAATCCAGGTAGTTTGCGGCCTAACTCTCCCTCTCCTTTTTGTAGCTATTGAAAGGCACTTTTTCACGATATGGTCATCGGGTCCACGCATAACATGTCCGTACCACCTCAGCCTGGACTCACTAATTTTCTCAGTAATGGGTGTTACTTTGAAACTCCCCCTTACGTGTTTGTTACGCACTTTGTCTTTGAGAGTAACTCCACCCGCCCAGCGTAACAGTTGTTATAACTTACTACCATGACATTATTATAGGACAATATTATTTTATATTTTTTAGAATAAAAATGAATAATCAACAAATCTATACTAAGTTTTTTTAGTAAGTTTGTTTGATTGTTTGTTTGTTTGAACGCGCTAATCTCAGGATCTACTGGACCGATTTGAACAATTCTTTCAGTGTTAGATAGCCCATTTATCGAGGAAGGCTATAGGCTATACATCATTACGCTAAAACCAATAGGAGCGTAGCACCAATAAAGAATGTTTCAAAATCGGGATTTTTTTCCTTTTGAGAGCTTCCGGTGCTTAAAGGGTTAAAGTTTCGCACAAATCATGTATAACATAATTGATCCTATTCCACGCGGACGAAGTCGCGCGCAGAAGCTAGTTACAAATATTTAGTTTTGGCTGGCTGAATCTTCTATTATAAAGCGAACTTTTAAAGCTGAGTAAGGTCTTGACGAGGTGATTCATCTTTTGGAAGAGCAGAACCATAATTATATCTGAATTCTAAATAACATGAGGAGCAGGACACCCCTGGTGACGAGTTTGACGAAAGTTGGTTAGTGGCCTCAGCGACCTCGATACACTGACTTGACGATATGGTGAAAACAGTTCTTTTTAACCGACTTCAAAAAAGGAGGAGGTTACTCAATTCGACTGTATCTATACTAATATTATAAAGCTGAAGAGTTTGTTTGTTTGTTTGTTTGTTTGTTTGTTTGTTTGTTTGTTTGTTTGAACGCGGTAATCTCTGGAACTACTGGGCCGATTTGAAAAATTCTTTCAGTGTTAGATCGCCCATTTTTCGAGGAAGGCTATAGGCTATGTATCATCACGCTAAGACCAATAGGAGCGGAGTCCACGCCGACGAAGTCGCGCGCAGAAGCTAGTAACATATATATACCTATGTTTTTTGAAGTGAAACTTCTTTAGAATCGTTGTGATTTCAAACCGGATGCAACGGAAAAACGACAGGGAAGGGCGCGCCGCGCTGCGGCCGGGCCCGCGCTGCAAGCCGCCAATTTTAGTTTTCCATTATTAGTTTGCCAAAGAAGTTTCACTTCTATCGTGTGTGAATCGCACACACACCTCTTTTTATGTATGTTCGGGGATAACTTCGTCGTTTATGAACCGATTTTGATAATTCTTTTTTTTTTGTTGAAAAGGAGGTATACCAACTTAGGTACCATGATAAGGAAACCAGGATCTGATGATGGGATCCCAGAGAAATCGAGGGGAACCCTCAAAAATCGTAGTGACAACTAGTGCGTTTGTTAATTTTTTTCGTCGGCTTACGTATTACTTGTCGATGTAATTGAAGTCGGTTTTTTTTTCGTTTGGGAACAAACACAATTATTAATAGAAAATTACGCATATCACTTTATAGTATTTGTTAAAAATTACGACTCAAAAGTGGCTTTGAAGTCTAATTGAGTAAGGAATTGTTTTTTTTATTTGATCCGGATATTAATTCGATATACGAGAATGTGGTTATCGAGACAATGAAATGACCTTGCGTTTTTAGAGCAGGAAGAGCAAAAACCGTTGTTAAATAACCTTGATGGTTTGTATTATATCAGGTATGAACTGTGGCTAATGACGACAAATGCGCTTGCCTTGAAACCTGAAGTACTTACGCTGGAGTGTCACCGACACGCAAGCAATGGCCTCGTGTGTACATTAATTTGAGTCCAGTGCTGGGTCTTATTTAAGGGCATTGATTTCAAAACTACTTTTACATTAGTATTCTACGATACATTAGTAGGTATTGTACGACGATAAAGGTTTCTAAACCATCTATACTAATATAATAAAGCTGAAGAGTTTGTTTGTTTGATTGTTTGTTTGAACGCGCTAATCTCAGGATCTACTGGTCCGATTTGAAAAATTCTTTCAGTGTTAGACAGCCAATTTATCGAGAAAGGTTATCTATATATATAAAAGAGTAACCCACCCATTGACTCATCACGATATCTCTGGAACCATAAGACGTAGAGACTTGAATTTTGATAGGAATATTCCTTTCGCCGAGTAGAGGTCAGCTAAGAACGGATTTTACGAAATTCCACCCCTAAGGGGGTTAAACGGGGGTTGGAAGTTTGTATGAAAGTCCCATGTTTTTGAAGTAAGAGACTTGAAATTCAAAATGTATGCTCTATAGATAGTGTTGAGGTGTACTAATAATGTATTTTGAGAAATAAACCCCCTCTTGGGGTTAAAACAGGGGATGATAGTTTGTATGAAAGTCGAATGAAAAATACACCTACAAACTTGAAATTAGGCAGGTAGGTCCCTTATAGGGAGTAGATATCCGCTAAGAACGGGTTTTACGAAATTCCATACCTAAGGGGGTTAAACGGGGGTTGGAAGTTTGCATGAAAGTCCTATGTTTTTGAAGTAAGAGACTTGAAATTCAAAGTGTGTAGTATATTTAGTATCGGCATTTCACCCGTGCGAAGCCGGGGCGGGTCGCTAGTAGGCTATATATCATCACGCTAAGACCAATAGGAGCGTAGCACCAATGAAGAATGTTTCAAAATCGGGTTTTTTTCCTTGTGAGAGCTTCCGCTGCGTAAGCGGTTAAAGTTTCGCACAAATCATGTATGACAGAATTGGTCCTATTCCACGGGGACGAAGTCGCGCGCAGAAGCTACTTATTAAAAAACGACCGTAAACGTAAGTTGAGTTTCTGTATAGATATTTACCTTAGTATGTCATTGGTCAGTTAGTCAGTCAGTTCAGCCTATCGCAGCCCACTGCTGGACGTAGGCCTCCCGTCTTCGCGCCAGACATCCGGGTTTTCGGTATGCATGACATTGGTAAAGTATTACAATAACACAATGCCATAGTAATAGCAGTTCTCTATACCTGTTGTCAATTTGAAGGGTCAGTAGTTGGTTCAATTACTCATACACCATTGTGACACAATTTTATGATTAGATCGAGGGGCCTGATAGCATACAACACCCCCCATTCTAAATTTTTTTAATGTACTCAGACTACCGCTTGCTTCTAAAATACTTAAAATGTTTTACAAGTACAAAACCTCAAATATATGTTATACATGCTTGGTCACTATTCATGAATTGTTATTATGTCTTCTTTGTAAAGTCATTATTATAATAAATTAAAAGTAAAAAACCTTTTTAAAAAACAAGCTTTTATTTGAATGCACTAAAATGAAAAAAATAAATTAATACTTTAAAACTTTTACTATTTACTTATAAAGTCATTACACATAATCTATAATATGATAGAAAAGCTTGTCGCGAGATAGTACTCGTATTTCCTTAGTTTGAAAATTTTAATAGTTAAAATCAATCACATCAATTTATTTAATTTACTTGTTTACAAGCAAATCTTGCGACAAGCTTTTATATCATATAGATTATGTGTAATGACTTTATAAGTAGATAGTAAAAGTTTTAAAGTAAAAATTTATTTTTTTCATTTTAGTGCATTCAAATAAAAGCTTGTTTTTTAAAAAGGTTTTTTACTTTTAATTTATTTTTGACTTTTTAGTCGGTTATCACGTCACTTTATTTGAATTTTTCTTAGCAAGCCCTTTCATTTGATACCCATATTGTAGAAGTGCACTAAAAATAACTAGTCCGCACTCTTGGATATGCCGCCATATTGGATTTAGAATGACGTCACAAAGGTAACCATGCATTGGCATCCAAATTGAACCTATATACAAAATTTCAGCTCAATTGGTTGAAAATATCTGCTTCAAAATTGAGTTGCAAGATTTCACCTGAACAAACATACATACATACAAACCATGCATTGTCACCCAAATTGAACCTGTATACAAAGTTTCAGCTCAATTGCTTGAAGATATTTGCTTCAAAATTGAGTTGCAAGATTTCACCCGAACAAACATACATACATACAAACCATGCATTGTCATCCAAATTGAACCTGTATACAAAGTTTCAGCTCAATTGCTTGAAGATATTTGCTTCAAAATTGAGTTGCAAGATTTCACCCGAACAAACATACATACATACAAACCATGCATTGTCATCCAAATTGAACCTGTATACAAAGTTTCAGCTCAATTGCTTGAAGATATTTGCTTCAAAATTGAGTTGCAAGATTTCACCCGAACAAACATACATACATACATAAATACATACAAATCATGCATTGTCATCTAAATTGAACCTGTATAGAAAATTTCAGCTCAATCGGTTGAAGATATCTGCTTCAAAATTGAGTTGCAAGATTTCACCCGAACAAACATACATACATACATAAATACATACAAATCATGCATTGTCATCTAAATTGAACCTGTATAGAAAATTTCAGCTCAATCGGTTGAAGATATCTGCTTCAAAATTGAGTTGCAAGATTTCACCCGAACAAACATTCATTAAATTTACATACATACATACATACATACATACATACATACATACATTGCAAGTTAAATAAAAGCTTGTAATTAGTTTTTCTTATATAGGCTTCACATAGCAATCAGACACGGTGCGGTGAGTTGTTAACTTGTTATGTGAAGCCTGCCTTTGTTACTTCGGAACTATTTAGCTTTGTAATGTTTCATTAGTTACAGATTATAACACACCCATTATTCTTTCAATTAGCTTTCCGCCTGCGGCGTCATCCTAGTGGCTTACACGATTTTGGGTATTCTGTTTCATATCTCTGCTTAGCCCGTTGGCGCAGTTTGTAGTGACTCTGCTTTCTGCTCCACAGGTTGTGGGTTCGATTCCCACCCCAAGTCTGGGTGTAATATACATATTTATTTATATATGTATTATTTATAAGTATGTTTATCGAAAAAAAAAAAATGTAGCTAGACCAGTCGGCTGTTATCTATAACACAAGCATTAAGTTGCTTACTTTAGGAACAGACGACCGTGTGTGTAATGTGTAGATATTTATTATTTATTTATTTATATCGTTAAAATATAGCCTATATAACTCAGTGATAACCATAGGTTGCACTCTACTGGTAAAGTGATTTATAAAATTAGGCGAACATCATCTTGAATCTACCATCATAAAAAAAACTCTGTATGTTATTAGTAGGTATACTAGCCGACCCGTGCCCACTTCGTTGGGCGTTAATTATTTATGTGATGTAAATATAATATAGTAAAGTTTTCATCTCGCTCGCACATCTCCGACTTCATTTACATATAGGTACTATTATTTTTCACTGATTTTTTGTTCAATAACAATAAAATATAACCTATATCACTCCTGAATAGTGTAACTTTATGTTAGTGAAAGAATTTTCATGATCGGATAAGTATTTGCGAAGATTACCCCCTACAAACAAACAAAGTCAAAAACTTTACCTCTTTATCATATTATTTTTTTTTTACATTTAGATCTGTATGTTACCAGCTATACTAATATTATAAAGAGGTAAAGTTTTTAACTTTGTTCGGGAATTACCACCTAAAGTCAATAAAATTGTTTATCAGTGCAGGATGTTAGATAAATGCTTAAAGGATCTTGTTAAGTGTTGACTTTCATCTTCAAATGATAAAGTACAAAACTAAAATACAATAAGTACAAATAAACTGCTTTGTACAAACAAAAAGCATGTTACATGTTAGTGTGCAAGAAAATACCATAACATGTAAAAAGGTGACCTTATCGCTAAAAGTACCCTAATGGTAGCAGTGTATTTACACATTTTAGAAAAAGGTAGCTCTTGCCCGTGACTTATGACGACTTATGACGTATGAAATTTCAATGTTATCCCACAGGCCACATGTATCTTATGGTAACCGATAGCTTTGGCGGAATAAGTTTAATCATAAAAATGCTACATTTCCTACTTACTTGTATCTATGTAGTGGTAATACATAACATAACATAACATAAAAATACACTTTACTAGCGACCCGCCCCGGCTTCGCACGGTTGCAATGCTGAAACTAAATACTATCTATAACAAAAGATACGTTAGAAACCTCTAAAATTACCAGTGTTCCTCTACTATATTAATGCATGTATTATACATAAAAACCTTCCCTTTGAATCACTCTATCTACTAAAGAAAACCGCATCAAAATCCGTTGCGTAGTTTTAAAAATTTAAGCATACATCCAGACAGAGGGAAGCGACTTTGTTTTATAATATGTAGTGATGATTGCACACCAAAAAGGTACAAAGGCGACCTTATCGCTGAAAAGCGATCTCTTCCAGGCAACCTAGGGGCAGAGGAAATGGTATTGTGTATATATATTATATGTATATTATATCCTTTATTTATTTTCATGGAAACAAACAGGACATAATAAATTTTATACATAGAACATATTTAAAAATTATTACCAAAACAGTTTCCATAGATTATTTAATATAATTATATGTATAATAATAGGTCAGCAAGAATAGAATTTAATTTCTTGATAAAAAAACGGTTATTTTTACTGACCTATAAAGTACGTAACGTAGATATGCCTTTCGAAACCAAGCAAAATTTAAATTGAATAATTGATATTATAGAGAAAGGGGGAAACTATTCAAATTAACGATTAACATTAAAAACAATGATACTATCATACTAAATAACAATTATATAAATTTGTACAAACTTTCAATTTGTCGTATTGCAGTGCTGATATTTCTCAAGAGTCTTCTAAGCTATTAAAATATAGGTAGGTAATACTAGTGGTAGCCCAGAGTTCGAAATTCGACCATAATGAAAAATTTAAATTAAAGAAAAATAAATCATTATAAAAATAAAGAACCTTTTTTTAAATTTTTCAATTTGACTATAGACTTTGACAATCAACAAATAGTATAATATGCGTGAGTGAGTGTGGTAGTGTGTGTAATGTTTTTTTTCATTGATTTAATATATTTCGATGCATAATTTAAAAATAAACTATAAGTGTGCGAAATTTCATACTTCTCTGTCCACGCAATTTTTGTAAAAAAGGGGTACAAAATTTTTGCTTATATAGATTTCAAGTAATTTAGAAGTGAAACTTCTTTAGAATCGTAGTGATTTGAAACTCGATGAAGCGAAAATGGCGACGATTACGAAACAAACACAAAAATATAGGTAGGTACAGGATTAAGTCGGCGAGAGAATGAGAAAAAAAACCATGACATTTTTGAGTTACAAGTTCTTTTTTGACCATTTTTAAGGCATACAAAACCGAATTCTGCCTTGATACGATATATCTCACGTATTTAATCACTACATATTATAAAACAAAGTCGCTTACCGCTGTCTGTCTGTCTGTATGTATGCTTAGGTCTTAAAAACTACGCAACGGATTTTGATGCAGTTTTTTTAATAGATAGAGTGATTTAAGGGGAAGGTTTATATGTATAATACCTACATGCATAATATAGTAGAGAAACACTGATCATTTTTGCAACCGTGCGAAGCCGGGGCGGGTCGCTAGTATATATACATAATTTACTCTGTAAACAAATAAACAAAAATATTTACCGTTCTAAATAAATGAACAAGTTATGCAAACTCGTCAGTAGGTAATCTATACAAATAAATAAAATTGGAGTGTCTGTTTGTAATATTAAAATGACCGCTTTTAACTAAATGCATATGGATATATATACGGTACATATACAAAAATAACATTTGTTACAATTATTGTCGGTCTGTCTGTCTGTTTGTTCCGGCTAATCTCTAAAACGGCTTGACCTATTTTGACGGGACTTCCACTGGCAGATAGCTGATGTAATAAGGAGAAACTTAGGTTACTTTCATTTTAGAAATTTATTTATTTTGTAACTCTGTGAACTGAACAATAAAATTACTTCTTTGTTAAATTCCACGCGGACGAAGTCGCGGGCACAGCCTGCTAGTTATTTATAAAACTGGTTCACCTTAGTTTCCTACAGTTACTTTAAACTACTCGCGGTCCTGTTAGGTTTAATTAGATTTTTATTAATTTATTTAATTATATAGGAAGCCAACATTGTATACAGTATTTTTTATCTTTCGTACTTAAGCATTGAATATGTTTTACACTACATACTTAAAGGCTTACTCAACATCTGTTTCGAAAATTATGTTAAACATATATATTTCCTTCTCCTGCATGGGGATGAGGCCTATGCCCAACAGTGGGATATTATTGGCTGAATCGTGTTCGTGATATATATTTATATAATCCTATAGCAAATTAAAACGTTAATAAAAGTGTTACAAAGTATTAAAAAAAAGTGTGTGTGTACAGCTACTTATGTACGGACGTAAGAAGTTATACTTCAAGCTAGAGTATTAAAATACTTCCAAAAAACCTACCACTTAATATTTAGACAATAAGTGTTGAATGGTAATCTCAGATATATATAAAAAACTATTTTTATATAAGCTATATGATCTCTTTGGTATATTATGTTTAAATTATTTTAAGTTTAGAATTTTAGTTTTTATAAGTTAAAATTGTATTATGTCATATTTCTGGATTCCGTTCGAATCTCTCTCGATAATAACATGTATTAGTTGCACGAACATATTTTTGTATTTATATATATTAATTTTATAACGACTAGTGTATCAGAAAAATTCAAAATGATAAATTTACAATAAATAGTTTTTCCAGTCAATCCTAAAGTGTCTTTTCAGTTATATAGTATTAACATTAGCCACATCTACCTATTCAAGAGGTTATGGGCCCAGTTCACGCTAGTCACATCTACCTATTCAAGAGGTTATGGGCCCAGCACGAGTTGCCTAGCATTGCCCAGAGCACGCAAGCCACATTTTACATATTTTAAGGGGTGTTGAAACGAGAATGTTACAGAAGTAACAATTTATTGTATTGAAAATGAAGAGAACAGAGACAAACGAATTGAAGGTGTGAGGAATGTGAATTTTGATGAAGAAGTTATAGAAGAGAGGAGTTTATTGTGGTTGATGTTTTTGAGGATAGAAGAGGAGTTTATTGTTGTTGATGTTTTTGAGGATAGAGGAGAGGAATTTGTTGTTGTTGATGATTTTTGAAGAGGAGGTTCTTGATGTTGATGAGTCTTAGAAGAGAGGGGGATATCGTTGTTGATGATTTTGAGGATAGAGGAGAGGAAGTTGTTTTGTTGTTGATGATTTTTGGAGAGGAGGTTGTTGATGTTTTTAATGATGATGACGTAACATGTGAGGAAGAAGCTGAAGTTGTCGCGGAAAGTGTGGACCTAAGGAAGAATTTATCCAACGTTAAATATTTGCGGCTTCGTAATCAAGTTTTAGTGATGTGACGGTGTAGGTAGGAAATGACTTAAGTGACTAGTTTTTAAAGTGATTAGTGTTATTTTCTTGTGATTGATGATTTTTTAGGTATTTTAATTCCAAATCTTTTAGGTATAGTTAGTGCTAGTTTTAAAGGGGTGTTAATAATAGAGATTTGCGCAGTGGAAGCATGTATGAGATTGTTGTAAGGGAAAAAGGATTTAATGTTTTGTGTTATATGGAATTGGAAACGGAATCTTTAGAGAAATTTTTTTTTATATAGAATTTTTAATATTACTTGTATTTTATGTGGTTTTTGGTTTTTGTTGAGAAAGAGTGTGTTAGTGTTGGTAGTTTTGTTTGTTGTTAACTTTGAAATTATTTTGATGGTGTTAAATTATTTTGTTGGTTGTCTGGTGTTATGATGTATATCTGAGATTAAGGGGGTGTGTTGAATGGTAATCTCAGATATACATAAAAACTATTTTTATATAAGCTATATGATCTCTTTGGTATATTATGTTTAAATTATTTTAAGTTTAGAATTTTAGTTATATTTCTTTAGGTTGAATGTTGTGATATTCGATGATTCCGTTCGAATCTCTCTCGATAATAACATGTATTAGTTGCACGAACATATTTTTGTATTTATATATATTAATTTTATAACGACTAGTGTATCAGAAAAATTCAAAATGATAAATTTACAATAAATAGTTTTTTCCAGTCAATCCTAAAGTGTCTTTTCAGTTATATAGTATTAACATTAGCCACATCTACCTATTCAAGAATAAGTCCACAACGCCATCTCTTAGAAATGATAAAGACTACTTTCTTGACTGCAAAACTAGCGGCATCTATTCATGCATGCTTGAACTACTTCGTATCCACACGCGCATTGTAAAAATTCACTCTCATCATTTTCTCTAACGCGCCAAAAGAAGTATAACTTCAAAAACAATACAAGAATAAAATTTAATACATAATGCTGAATTTTCGCTATTGTATAAATATTTCATTGATTTACCTAATGAATGGACTGTATCCTGGTATATACACAAATAGTAATTATCCTAATTTAATATCATATTTGATTTCGTGACGTATAACGTTTATTACAACATCACACATTACATGTGATGTCATCACGGCATCATCTTAACATCACGTGTGATACTACATTACACGGTCTGATATTTTTGTGAAAGTATTGTATGTTCTGTATATTAAAAAGTAAAATTAAGTAAAATAAATAATATTCCGGCCTTCAGTAAATTTCATTCGTCAGTAGTAGTGTGTTTGTACCAGTTCTGGCTCACGAGCCAGAACTGGTACAAACGGTCGGTCCTCTGATCGAGTGATCCTAAAAAAAAAAAAAAAAAAAAAAAAAAAAAAAAAAAAAAAAAAAAGGTTTTGGGGTCATCTAAATCGATTGCACGCATCCATTTTGTGCTAACTCTAACGATTCGCGACTTAGGTTTCTACATTTGCAAACTCCAGTACCCTTAATTACCTCTATTGTCCGCTTATCTATCGTTCCTCGAGCATCGTCGCTATTGTGCTCCATCCATTGTTTCTCGAAAAAGGTCGTTGCCGCTCTTATCTGTTTCTAATGATGCACCTTGCTTATCTGTGCTATTGTATTATATTATTATCATTCTTTGTTATTCTCAATGTATATATATATATATATAAAAATAAATAAAATTGGAGTGTCTGTTTGTAATATTAAAATAACCGTGTTTTACTAAACTCATATGTATGCATACTCAGTACATATACCAAAATATTTATTTATAATTTTTGTGTGTCTGTCACTGAACAGTAACTATTTTGTAAAGCTCCACGCGGATGAGGTCGCAGGCACAGCTAGTCATAAATAAAACTCATACTTTTTTTTTTGTTACAATTTTTATTTCCAAAATGTTATTGTTGATTATGTATAAAATAGGAGCGAAACATCTCATCCACTAAAATATCGTTGTACAATGTGTTCCCTGTAAAAATGCTCGTAAAACTGTGCATTGAACATCCCCGAAACTTATACAGCAAATACATTAAACAATATTCGCCACAAACTGAAGTCCACTCATTCTGAATCATATCAACATTCCAGTCCCATCTTTTACAATTCCTTTTTAAAAACTCTAGATGATATCGTGCAGGTGATCGTCCGTATGAATCAAAATATTGACCGATGCCATTCGTATCGATATGTAAAGCTATCCAATGTGAGCCTGGTTTATCATCTGTATCTAAATTGCATATTATATACGTTGGTACGTGGGTATACATGGGCAGTCTATTAGCAGCATAAACATTATTTTCTAGACTGGGGTGAATCTTTTTCAGATGTTGTTGTACATCTAGTGTATCCATGATATTACTGCTATTAGTAGATTATTACTGTACCAATCTATTCAATGGTTAACATAGGAATGATTAATTATATTGATTTCTAAATATTAAATCATATTCCTTAGTGATAATTTGTATGATTCATCAGCGTAGCGCGTCTCGTCGTGTCGTCAATACGAAACATACTTTCTAAATATTAAATCACATTCCTTAGTGATAATTTGTATGATTCATCAGTGTAGTGCGTCTCGTCAATACGAAAGAATGCGAGATAAGTGAAAAAGTTAAAAAATACTTTTTTAACAATGACAGTCATTAGCTGATCATTAGTGAATCTGTTTACTTAAATTACTTCTTTGTACTCATTATATTCTTTTTCTAATCATTTGTAAATCTATATTAATTGTTTAAACCAAAACTTTCATTTTTTATTTCACCCCCTAGAACCTTAGACGTGTGTAATGTTTCACTTTATCCATCCGTTTACTGCTATTGTAGCAGGACCAAGTGGATGTGGGAAGTCAAATTTTGTAACAAATTTCATAAAATCAGTTACAGAAATATGTAATTGTGATTTTAATCAGATCACATGGTGCTTTGATGAAATGCAACCTTTATATAATTTACCAAATGTTAACTATCATCAAGGAATTCCAAATCTTAATATGTTTGATGGTGAAAACCCACATCTTGTTATTATTGATGATCTGATGAGAGAGTCTGATGGAAGAATTGTGGATATATTTACAAAAGGTAGTCATCACAGGAATCTTAGTGTATTTTATTTAACACAAAATTTATTTCATCAGGGTAAAGGTCAAAGAGATATTTCTTTAAACTCAAGTTATATAATATATTTTAAAAATCCTAGAGATAAAACTCAAATAAGATATTTAGCACGACAAGTGTCACCGGATAACCCAAAGTTCATTGAAGATGCCTACAGGGATGCAACTCTAGAAGCACATGGATATTTAATGGTAGATTTAAAACAGAAAACCAATGATTTTTGTCGTATCAAATCAAATGTCTTCCCATTTAATGGTTTCTGTACAGTCTACGTCCCCACAAAAGAGTTTAAATACACCAAGAATCAAACAATTCAAATCATTTCTAAATGATGCATCGTCGACTCACAACGCATAAGCATTTGCTAAACGCTTTGCATACGCTTAAACCAAAATATCAAAGAGCATTACTTAAAACGTGTGACGAAGAAGAAATAAATTGTATTTGTGAATGTATTCATAACGTTTTACAAGGAAAGGTACCTCTTAAAGATCAAGATAAACAAAAATTGAATAAACATAAAAATATACTCCGTAAATTGGTGCGTAAGTGTAAACATAAAATAAGAAAAAACATAATTATACAAAAAGGAGGAGCTTTCTTACCAGTAATATTAGGTGCAATATTGAGTGGATTAGTAAGTGGACTAGTCAGTTAACATGGAAAATGCAAAGAAAATGATACTAATTGAACCTGGATTGATTGAAAAATTAAAACAAGAAAATACGGTTAATAGTAATTTGTCTCGATTAGATATGGAAATGCAAAATATTATGAATAGTAAGATAGAAGACCGAAAGAAGTGGATGTTATATTTACAAACACTACAAAGATATCTTCACTTTGTCGAAGAGGATCGTCAACCACTCAGATTACCAATTTATTCTGATACATCTAATGAAGATTCAAATGAGTCTAAAATTGGATTTAAAAATAAAGATAGAGATTTAAAAAGTTCAGTTGATGCTGAATCTTTGTTGGAAGAGAATCGTTCCATTAAAAGTAAAGAAAATGATACAAAACCACTTTATACAACAGCTCAAATACTCAGTTTAATACCAAAAACTTATAATAAAAAAGGTGAGTTATTATTAAACTTAGTTGAAACAAGTAAAAGTAAAATAAATTGGGATAATGAAGGCACAGTCATAATTGATAATGAAAAAATTCCTGGAAGTAATATTGTTGATTTAATAAATGATTCACTAAGACCCTTAAAAAGAAGTGATCCGATAGGGTGGGATAGATTTGCTAAAGCATTAAAAGATATTAAAGTACCACTTACTTATATTGGAAATCCAAAGAGATGTGAGTTTATTAACCGGCTTCAAGTAAAAGATCTAAACAAATCCTCTGAGACTGAAGTTCAAGAGTTTTCTACACCAAGAAGTGGAGATAAAAAATCTGAAACTAAAATAGAATTTTCTACACCGGGAAGTCGAGATAAAATATCTAAAATACGTAAAAAGTTTGATTGGGAAAAATGGACCCCGTACTAGAAGAAATTAACAGGATTTATTATGATCCATCTAACCCCGCTGGTTTTGGTAGTATTGATAAATTATCGAAAGCCATGAATGGTAAAATGGATAAAAAGCAAGTAAAGGAATGGTTACAATCACAAGAAACATACACATTACATAAACCCATTCAAAAAAAATTCCCACGTAATAGGTACATTCTATCAAATATTAATGAATTGTGGCAAGCTGATTTAAGTGATATGCGAACTTATTCTCAATATAATGATGGTTTCAACTATATACTTTGTGTTATTGATGTATTTAGTAAATATGCATTTGCAAGATCAATGAAAAAGAAAAACTCAGAAACTATTAAAGAATGTTTTGAAAGTATATTTACTGAAAGTAATTTAACACCTACTCACATACAATCTGATAAAGGTACAGAATTTGTTTCAAAAGATGTACAAAAATACTTTAAATCCAAAAAGATTAATTACTATACCACTAACAATCCTGATATTAAGGCCAGTATTGTTGAACGATTTCAAAGAACTCTAAAAATGAAAATGTGGCGTTATTTCACTCATAATAATACTTATAGATATATAGATGTTTTACAAGATTTAATATATTCTTATAATCACAGCTTTCACTCTAGTATTAAGATGTGTCCATGTGATGTGAATTCCAACAATATTATGACGGTTTGGACTAATCTTTATGATAGACGATCAAACAAACTTTCCAAAATCAACTTTCAAAAACCAAATTTCAATGTGGGTGATTATGTTCGAATAACTAAATATAAACATGTTTTCCAAAAAGGATATGAATCAAACTGGAGTGATGAAATATTTATTATAACTTCAATAATTGATAGATCTCCATGGGTTGTTTATACAATAACAGATTTACAAAATGAACCAATAGTTGGTACTTTTTATGAAAGGGAATTACAGAAAATCACTTACAACCCCACCTCACAATATAAAATAGATAAAATAATTGACACTCGTTATTCAGGTAACAGAAAAGAAGTATTAGTGAAGTGGAGAGGTTATCCAAATAAATTTAACAGTTGGATTTTAGCTTCTAGTTTAAAAGAAATATGAATAAAGAAAGTTTTTATTTAACATTGCTCAGCAATAGTTCAATGGAATACTTTCCTGATAACAAGACCACAAATTTTTCAACGAAATTACCAAAAGTTATAAAATTAGAAGGTGAATGGTCGGTTGGAGTTGTTGAGTTTCAATATCCATGTACCATGTTTACTGTTCAAGATCATGAAAATGTTATATACATTACAAAATCCATGATAATGCCTAGTGAAGATAAACCATCCACAGTGCACTACAAAAAACATATTCCAGCTACCAGCTATGCTAACGTTGAGCATATTTTAAAAGCATTAAGTGGTATCGGAGAGAGCATAAAATTTCGCTATGATGAAATAACAAAATTTGTTTCTGTTTCTGCTTTGGATAAAAATATAACATCTATAACATTATCACCCAAATTAAGTTTACAACTAGGTTATGAACCAAATAAAAATCTCCTAGACAGAAATTTCGGAAAGTGTCCTGCTAATTTACACTTAGGGTTACCATCTCAACTATTTCTATATTGCGACATTATCGATCCTCAGATTGTGGGTGATGTTATGACTCCCTTGCTAAGAGTAATTTCATTAGATCCTTCAAAATACATTTATGGAGCAAATAAAATGCACGTTTTCTCTCCACCTCACTACTTACCTGTTATGCGAAGAGAGTTCGATACGGTGGAAATAGTTATAAGATCGAGCACAGGACAGAAAATACCATTCCAGTTTGGAACCGTGTGTGTTAAACTACATTTCCGAAAATTGTGATAATGAATTCTCTTCGTGATCATCATATATGCCCATATGAAAATTATTATACACATCAAGCTGGTTCGGGGGTAGGAGTAATTTATAAGGGTTCACCATACCAACGTGGTCATGGTATTGGAAGCTTCTTAGGGGGGTTATTTAGATCAGTTTTACCTTTACTTTCAAGTGGGGCTCGAGTGGTTGGTAAAGAAGCATTAAACGCTGGAGTAGGACTTTTATCGGATATGATTCAAGCGCGTCCTATGGAAGCATCAATAAAAGATCGTCTAAAGCAAGTTAGTACGAATTTAAAACGAAAGGTTGATGGCAAAATTGATCGATTAAACATGACAGGTTCTGGGTATATAACTAAAAGAAAACGATTGACCTCGCTCATTCCACCATTAACTGCTAAAGTGAAAACCGCTAAAAAACTTGGTATAAATCCAAAAAATATCAAAGATATATTTTCAAATTAAATATGTCTTTCCTTCATAATAATTCTTGTGAGTGTGCTAAGTCAGAATTAGATTTGTTTGCACTACCGTCTACACAAACAAGCATTGAAAATGGATTGTGGATTCACTATAAACCAATTTCGTCTCTTGCTGATGATGGACCTATAGAGTTTCAAGTTCCTGGGACAGGCGATGACTACATAGATTTGTCTCATACATTACTCCACATAAAGGCAAAAGTATTAAATCAAGATTCAACTAAATTGACATCGACCACAGTAGTAGCACCTGTAAATAATTGGCTGCATTCACTTTTTAGTCAACTTGATGTTTATTTAAACCAAAAACTTGTATCACCACCTAATAATACCTATGCATATCGAGCATACATAGAAACCCTTTTAAACTATGCTCCTGCTGCTAAACAATCTCACCTTACTTGTAGTCTTTGGTATGAGGATACATCAGGAAAAATGGATTCTACAGATGATAAAAACTTAGGATTTGTTAAAAGACAGGATTTGGCTAGTGAAAGTAAGGAAATAGAAATGATTGGACATCTTCATGGTGACATTTTCAACCAAGATAAATTTTTAATTAATGGTGTTGAAATGAGTGTAAAATTAGTTCGGTCAAGAGATAGTTTTAATTTAATTGCTGGATCAAGCGATGTAAAGATCAAAGTTTGTATTACGGATGCAACTCTTATTGTTCGACGAGCAAGAATTAATCCAAGTGTATTACTCGCACATCAGAAAGTTTTAGCTGCTACTACTGCTAAATATCCTATTACTCGAGCCGAAGTAAAAGTTTTAACAATTCCATCGGGTGTTCAAGGAAAAACTCTTGATAATATATTCCTAGGACAGGTACCCAAAAGGTGTATAATTGGATTTGTGAACAATTCTGCATTTAATGGTTCCCTTACTAAAAATCCATTTAACTTTGAAAACTATGGTATTAATTCTTTCAGCTTATATATTGATGGACAACAAATACCTTCAAAAGCTTTGCAACCATCTTTTAATAGTAGTATATTTACATCAACATATCATACTCTATTCTCGGGAACTGGTATTCACTTTCTTAATGAAGGAAATGGAATCTCTTGTGAACAGTATGCCAAAGGTTACTGTCTATTAGCATTTGACTTAACTCCTGATTTATCAGCTAACTCATCAACTCATTGGAATCTCATAAAGCATGGTAGTGTAAGATTAGAAGTACGATTTGAATCCGCACTAATACAAACAATTAACTGTATAGTTTATGCTGAGTTTGATAATATTATTGAAATAGATAAAAACAGAAATGTTAATGTAGACTATAGTAGTTAAAGTTATAATGTGTGTTAGATTTATGTGTAATGCATTTTTTTGTGTATGTAAAAATTATAAATTAAATAAAACAAATTATATGTAATATATTATTTTTTATTTCTCATACAAATTATCACTAAGGAATGTGATTTAATATTTAGAAAGTATGTTTCGTATTGACGACACGACGAGACGCGCTACGCTGATGAATCATACAAATTATCACTAAGGAATATGATTTAATATTTAGAAATCAATATAATTAATCATTCCTATGTTAACCATTGAATAGATTGGTACAGTAATAATCTACTAATAGCAGTAATATCATGGATACACTAGATGTACAACAACATCTGAAAAAGATTCACCCCAGTCTAGAAAATAATGTTTATGCTGCTAATAGACTGCCCATGTATACCCACGTACCAACGTATATAATATGCAATTTAGATACAGATGATAAACCAGGCTCACATTGGATAGCTTTACATATCGATACGAATGGCATCGGTCAATATTTTGATTCATACGGACGATCACCTGCACGATATCATCTAGAGTTTTTAAAAAGGAATTGTAAAAGATGGGACTGGAATGTTGATATGATTCAGAATGAGTGGACTTCAGTTTGTGGCGAATATTGTTTAATGTATTTGCTGTATAAGTTTCGGGGATGTTCAATGCACAGTTTTACGAGCATTTTTACAGGGAACACATTGTACAACGATATTTTAGTGGATGAGATGTTTCGCTCCTATTTTATACATAGTCAACAATAACATTTTGGAAATAAAAATTGTAACAAAAAAAAAGTATGAGTTTTATTTATGACTAGCTGTGCCTGCGACCTCATCCGCGTGGAGCTTTACAAAATAGTTACTGTTCAGTGACAGACACACAAAAATTATAAATAAATATTTTGGTATATGTACTGAGTATGCATACATATGAGTTTAGTAAAACACGGTTATTTTAATATTACAAACAGACACTCCAATTTTATTTATTTTTATATATATATATATATATACATTGAGAATAACAAAGAATGATAATAATATAATACAATAGCACAGATAAGCAAGGTGCATCATTAGAAACAGATAAGAGCGGCAACGACCTTTTTCGAGAAACAATGGATGGAGCACAATAGCGACGATGCTCGAGGAACGATAGATAAGCGGACAATAGAGGTAATTAAGGGTACTGGAGTTTGCAAATGTAGAAACCTAAGTCGCGAATCGTTAGAGTTAGCACAAAATGGATGCGTGCAATCGATTTAGATGACCCCAAAACCTTTTTTTTTTTTTTTTTTTTTTTTTTTTTTTAGGATCACTCGATCAGAGGACCGACCGTTTGTACCAGTTCTGGCTCGTGAGCCAGAACTGGTACAAACACACTACTTTCGTCTATGATTCCGGCTAATTCCTACAAACTAGTGGTCGCCCAGTTGTTGAAATTCGACCATAATTCATCACTACATATTATAAAACCGCCGCCTGTCTCCTGCTGTCTGTCTGTCTGTATGTATGCTTAGATTTTAAAAACTATGCAACGGATTTTGATGCAGTTTTTTTAATAGATAGAGTGATTCAAGGGAAGATTTATATCACTACATATTATAAAACAAAATCGCTTCCCGCTGTCTGTCTGTCTGTCTGTATGTATGCTTAAATTTTTAAAACTACGCAACGGATTTTGATGCAGTTTTCTTTAGTAGATAGAGTGATTCAAGAGGAAAGTTTTTATGTATAATACATGCATATTATAGTAGAGAAACACTGGTAATTTTAGAGGTTTCTAACGTATCTTTTATTGTAGATAGTATTTAGTTTCAGCATTGCAACCGGGCGAAGCCGGGGCGGGTCGCCAGTGTATAATACATGCATAATATAGTAGAGAAACACTGATCATTTTTGCAACCGTGCGAAGCCGGGGCGGGTCGCTAGTTTGTAGATAGTATTTAGTTTCAGCATTGCAACCGTGCGAAGCCGGGGCGGGTCGCTAGTTAACAATAAACAAAAGAGTATTATGGTTGTCAAATATATGGTAATACTTGTAATGTTTTTATTGATTTAATGTATTTTTATGCATAATTTAAAAAAAATACCTAGTATTCTGCACTCCTTCTCGATATAACTTTTCGTGTACGAAATTTCATACTCCTCCGTCCGCGCAATTTTCGTAGGGTACAAAGTTGTTGCTTCACGTATTAATAAATAGATACCTAAAAGTTATCAATATGGTAGCATATAGGTATATATATAAAGGTACATATAAATGTAATAGGGCTGTTTTCACCGCTTGTGGTTAAGGTTTATCCTGCATATAAGTCACGAATAGACTTTAAGAGGAGGGCTATAATAGGCCAGCAGGACCTGTTTCACCTCAATTAATAAACTGCAATTTTTAGATTTACAATTGCGAATAGAAATATCTCATAAAATATTATAAAGCTGAAGAGTTTGTTTGTTTGAACGTGGTAATCTCTGGAACAGTAGTTCCATCGGTCCGATTTGAAAAATTCTTTCAGTTTTAGATAGCCGATTTATCGAGGAAGGCTATAGGCTATATATCAGCACGCTAAGACCAATAGGAGCAGAGTCCACGCCGACGAAGTCGCGCGTAGAAGCTAGTATCTCAAAAAATATAGAGGAATTCGATGATTAAAATTAATAATACATCAAATCCACGACCTGTGTAACCGGCCCTTGATCTTTTATTGATGACGAGAGCGTTACGAAAAGTATGATCAGGCGAGGCGAACGGACCAAGAGAGAGAGGTGCGAGCACACATTTTCTTCCTCTCTTTCTCTCATAGCCAGTTGCGTTTCGTATATATCTAGTGAGGGCATATTGTGCAGAACTTTTACTTCACTCGTGTGATCTAAAGCACACGTTTTTTCCCCCGACGATATTTATACATAATATATTCTGTCAATCTTATGTACAGTTGAAAACCGAGTTAAAATTGTGAGTATTAAACTTAAAAATAAAATATTAAATATAATTAATTAAAACTATAAGAGATCGTATATGAACGTTTTGTAAAATTAAAATATAATTATAAAATAAAGATTATGTATTTTTTTAAAATAATAATTATATATTTAAAATAAAACATTTTTAAATTAATGCTTAAAATATTTTTCTATATAAATTAATGCTTAAAATGTTTTATATATCTACTGGTACCATTTCCTAGACGGTTAAAATTTATTTCTGAATTTTCAAGTAGGTAGGTACTTGCCAAAACACCGCGTTGAAATGAAGGAGAGTACTAGTATCTAATAATGAAGAGGTTATGAAAAAGGCAAGGCTTTAGCTATAATGGCCATTTGAAGCCATTTTATGTAAGAGTTTGGGATTACCAATGTCGAGCAAGCTTTTTTGGAGTTTACTCCTTAAGAACCGATTTTCATATAAGGTCCCCGGTATGAAAAAAATATGAGGAGTAAATTCCACTGAACGAATGACCTCGTTACGTTTCTCGTAACGTCATCAATCGGAACCCAATAGCATTCCGATAGATGGCGTTATTTGATTCGTTTATTTACCATTTGATATGGTATTCTTTTTTTTAGACTAGTAAGCCTTTTTTGTGCCTATTTAGGCAGTCGGTCTGAAGGAATAAACTCCAGTCGAGCGTCGGAGCTGAAACACACACTTTTTTCTAGTACTACTGGGGTGGCCAAGAAGCGTACGTCCCTCGTGATGGTAAGCGGATACAGTAGCCATGAACGCCTGCAACACCAGAAGCATAGCAAGTGAGTTACCAACCCTACCTTCAACCTTCATCAGGAGCTCTGGAACTTTACTCACCACAGGAACATAAAAATACTTAAAAGCAATTTTATTGTACTGTGATCTTCTGTAAGGTTGAGGTACTTTCCCCAGTCTGGCTGCGTTTAATTTTTAGCAGGATATTTCCTACTATGCCCTACCTCAAAAAAAACAAAGACCAGCTTATTTTTTCACCCAGATGATAATCACTCTAGTTACTAAAGGGAACGCGATAAACGGTGATTAGTTGGTTAAGAGTAGGTAATTAGTTGTCTTTATCACATAAAACCTATTTTAACACAGAATGTAGTAAGCGTGCTGTTTTCATTAGAATTGTATTTGTATAACTACTTTCTAGTAGAGATTACTACTACATATAGATAGGTATGTTGCCGAGGGACTAAAGAAGGGGAGGGATAGGGATAGGGATTAAAATTAATGGGATTTAGTAGTGCATTTATTTTTTCCAATGGATATAATGAATGCAAAATAATATTGACAATATAAAGTGTAGCAAAGATAAGATTATCAAATGATGCAAGACTGTTGAATGAAATTGATCGATTCTATTCGAAAAACCCGAAAGACACTAAAAATAAATTTTGCAACACTTTTTCCTGTATTCAAGTTGAATTATAGAATCTATACAAGTCACCACCGTCTGGTAATTTACATGTTTCCTACGAAATTCGGAGAGATTGAGTCGTTAATTTAATTAAATTCTGCAAATAGGTAATATCGGCTATAAAGGAAGTTATATACCTACATATATATTTTTTCTTGTTTATTTGATTTCATTGTAAATACTTTTAAAGATTATTGCTTTTTCTTAACCTACATTTTTGGTAATAAATATTGAAATAAAAAGTGGTAAAATGTTCGTTGGTCTCGTACATAATTAGTTTCATACAATGTAATAATATTGAACAATGCATATTTTTGAAGTTCAAGCTAGTATAACCTAAAACTAAAAAAAATGCTTTTTTTATACCACTATGTTGGCAAATAAACATCCGGTTACCTGGTGTTAAGCAGTTACCGTAGCCTAAAAACATCAGAAACATTGCACTGACATTGCATTAACTGAGGTAGGGCACAGCAACTGAGGTAGGGCACCGCAGGAAATTTCCTGCTCAAAATATGGAGCAGCCCGACTGGGGTAGTACCTCGACCTTACAGAAGACCACAGCTAAATAATACTGTTTTCAAGCAGTATTGTGTTCCTGTTGGTGAGTAAGGTGACTAGAGCTCCTGGGGGGAATTGGGGATAGGGTCGGCAACGCGTTTGCGATGCTTCTGGTGTTGCAGGCGTCTATAGGCTACGGTCTTACCATCAGGTGAGCCGTACGCTTGTTTGCCAACCTAGTTACATAAAAAAAAAAACGTAAAAAAAATGCAATCGCTTTGCCTTCATGTCTGGGAAATACTGTTACGAGTAACGAATTAAAGGAGCTTACGCGATCTAGCGGGGAGCAGAGGAACCACGTTGTGTGCTGTACAAACCACTTTGTTACAAAGACAACGTGAAACACCCACTCAACACTAGATGGCGCTAGAGGACTTATATAAGGTGAATGAACTACAGATCGAGTACACGCACGAACATTCTAGAACTGTCTGGGTGTAGGCTCGGCCCGGTATAAAAAGGCCGATTGAGGCCGAGCGGAGTCAGTTCAGTTCAGTTTGAGCTAACGACGAAGCGACTTCGAAGTGAATACTAGTGATCAAGAAGTGATACCAGCGGAAACCTACGACATTGGCTACGACCTCGGACATTGTTAGTGCTTAGTGAAGTGTACCTAGTGATAAGTGAGTGTACCTAGTGCTTAGTGTTTTACTTAGTGCTTAGTGTTTGGACCTAGTACTTTGTGTTGGACCTAGTACTAGTGAATAAAGTCTCTAAAAGAGTCAGCAGGTCTTTCTCTCCAAATCGTTCGAACCCTAACAATACTAACCTGGATGTTATCAATTCGATTGTATTTTAATGTGTACTGGTACTATAACTTTTTACTGGGTGGACCGATTTTGATGATTATTTTTTTAATTGAAAGATAGTGCTTGTCATATTGTGCTCCCATTTAAATTTGATTGAGATCTTGCGAGGATTTTTTTGAGTTATATCTAATAACGCGTAATAACTTGACCATTTTTTCGTCTACCTTCATTGTATTACTTGTCGATGTAATTGAAATCGATTTTTACGTTTGCGAGCAAACACAATTATTTACTAATATTTCTTATTTCTTATTATGTAGCATAGTAATAAACATTCTGTGATTGTTTTTTAATGTCTATCTAATTATTATACTTTCAAAAATTCATTCAATCATTTACAGACGGATGTGCAGCGTAGTTTGAGAAATGTAGACGGGTTATCTTAAGGTACCCTAAAACATACAAGTCTTCGAACTGTAGTAATAATCTTCCTGTTCTTGGGTTTTAACGTCTGTCGTAAAATAAAAATAAAAAATAAAATTAAAAAGTAAAATAAATTTGCGAATACGCTTGTTTGCCGACCATGTTGTATAAAAAAAAACCGCATTTTAGCAGCGGGGTGGATTAGGCTCTAAGACTATGTCCAGCTCAGTGGGATATTACACGTTGAAGAGTAGCGTTGCATGACATAAAAACACAAATAGTACAGTAAGAAATATAGAAAACTTAAAAACATGTCAATAAAAACAAAGGAAGAAAACAATTAAATAACCAAACAATACTACTTAAAGAGAGAACTTACTGTTTTAAAAGAAAGCTAAGTTTCCGAAGACCAGGCACAGTCCCAGTTATTTGTCGTTTCGTTGTAATTTACAAAGTAAAATGCGACTTCACTGACGATAAAAATTTAATAACTTAATATTATCACAAAGAAAATATTTATTAAAAATTCAAAGCGTTAAATCGAATAAGGATATACCTAAACACCATTTAGTGTTAACTGTAAATAAATGCACAAAAACCATTGTTTCAATGTTTCAGTTACAGGGAAACTCTGAGGATCGATCATCTTTTTAACGACCGATCACTTCATGTAACTTGATAAGTCGGGTTTTTCTCATAAATTGCACAAGATTTTAACGTTATCCATCATTTCATCGAAATCAAAATGTATTATTTAATACAGCTATAAGAACAATGATACACCAGCATTAATTCAAAAACTCCTTGACGGCTGTAATTTAAATTTAATGTTATTAAAACCTTCCTTCATCCTTCTCCTACATGGGGAAGAGGCCTATGCCCAACAGTGGGATATTACAGGCTGAATCGTGTTATTAAAACGTTATACTCGTAGGTATATAATCACTACTGTTGTGCTTAGGTAAAAAGCAGTAACCCTTTTTCACTGCTTTTTAAAAATTATTAGATTCTGATACAATTTTTTTTTTATTAAAGTCGATCTGCAAACTGGCGTACGGGTGACATGATGGCAAGAGGTTACCGTAGCTTACAGACGCCTGCAACACCGGAAGCATCACAGACGCGTTGCCGACCCTAACTCTAACCCTTCCCAGGAGCTCTGGCCAGTTTACTCACCACAGGAGCACAAGTTATAGACTAAGACTATGGGCAAAATACATGAGTTCGCGTCATTGGCGCGAACTTGTGGAGGCCTATGTCCAACAGTGGACTGTGATAGGCTGTAGTGATGATGATGATGATGAGGAGCACAAGTTGAAGATATTACTTCTGACGAAGCCTCACTGGCTAAATTGTATATGCGGTAAAACAGTGTGAGTGTCGATAAGAGCTTCATTTATAATAGTCTACTGATAACCTTCGAATGTAACACTTGACCGACAATCAACAAATTAATTGTGTGTTTTACTATTATAAATAACTAGACAGAACTGGCTTAACCACGTAAGCAAATTAGGTGCTTGCCTAGTTGCCTTGATTCAAAAGAAAACTAAAGGAAATATTCGATTTCGTATTTCACAAGCGTTGTCGCCACGCGCTCGATCGGTTACTTAATTTTATCGTAGTCGCCATTCACTTGTGGTAGTACAAACGACAATCGTTAATAGACGTATTAAACTGTACTTACAAATACATAATATTACGCTTGCCTCGTCTACTTGTTGGTTGACCATTAGGTAATTTTATAATCACTTCAATAAAAAACGAGGATCTCCTCAATTCGACTGTATTTTTATGTGTTACCTTATTAAGCTTTAAAACATTTTACTGAGTGTACCGATTTCGATGATTATTTTTGAAGTTATACTTCTTTTGGCGCGTTGGTGAAAAATGACGAAAGTAAATTTTTACGAGGCGCGCGCACACCGTCACAAAAAACCTACACACTGAAGTTAGCTTGTCAACGAAGAAGAAGTTAGTTAGCCAATGAAGTTTAACTTCTTACGCGCGTACATAAGTATCGTATTGGATAACTGGTACTTGTCATGTGGTCCTATAAGTTGATCGAGATCCGAAGAGTAAATTTTTAGAAATCCCCAATAATGCGAATTAATTTCGATGACGCGGATTCTCATTGTTCTCTCTTTTGCTTATTGATGCTAATCGAAGTATTTTTTTTGTTTAAAAACAAACATAATCACTTTAAAAAAACTTGTACGTGTACGGGTGCGGTTTTAAACTACCGATTTTAGCCCCGTGGAATTAAAAGTGTTGATTGAAATTAAAATGATGATTGAAAGAGACCGAATCTTAAGAAAAATATTCTTTATGTGACTTTGTAGCATGTTTTAAACATAGTTACCTAAGTATTATCAAATGCAATTCAAACCTAATCAACGTAATGGGTATAATAAAAGATTATATTAATTAAAATAAACATTATTTAAGCCTGAGACGAAATCGGTCAGACATTTTTTTTAAATATCGTTATTTAATTATAAGAATAACAAAGTTGATCTCATAATAACAATCTATATCTAGAACAACATTACGAATAGATAATTTTTTATATTTTTGTTTCGTTTTTTTTCAGCAAGATAATGTGCTACGTAACACACTTAACACAATTCATTGAGTAACATAGGCTATATTTTAACGGGGAAAAAACGGAATATGCAAAATGAGTGTCATTAAGGCGGGCGAAGCTATTAGTACGGGAGGTAGCGTAGCGATTTTTTTAGGAATTTTATACCGAATAAATTGTATTTCAAATAGTTGTTTAATGGTCAGAAATCGGTAAAGTGAGCGTCAGTTGTCGCACTAGCGGTGGAGCTAAAGGAGACAGCATGAGAAAGTAATTGGAAAAAAATCTGCTCCAATGAATTTTATACCGAGCGAAAATGTGTTATATTATAGTTTCAATCACATACTTTAAAAAAATAGTCGTCAGCTGTATTGATGAAGGTGGGTTATATGTCAGTCACGTGCATGAACATCATTGAAAATTTGACAAAAAAAGTAATTTTATACCTTATGAAATTTGTAGATCTAAATTTTTATACTTTTAAAATAATAAAGAAAACCGTCAGCCGTATTTTTGATGGGGGAAAGACCTTCAGTCAGCGTGATAAACATTTTGCGCGCTCAATGCATTTGAGCGTTGCATAGTATCTTTGGAAAATAAACTGATGATCTTTACACCCATAAACATTTTTTTTACATTCAAATTATCTTGTACTTTGAATTCAATAAGTATAATATCAATTTAGTATAAAAAACACCACATTTTATTTATTATTTTGTATAGGTTTCATATTATAATAGTAATATGTACTGTAGCATCAAGGAATTTCAAGCAGTAAAGGTTTCATTACTCTAACATACCTTCCCTAAAAGTTATTTTTCGAGCCTTCTGGTAGAATTATAAAATAATGAAAAATAGAAAGAAGCGTAGAGCACAATTTAAATTATACAACGCATGAGGAAGCAAAGAAAAAACGTAGTAATAAGATGTGATGAGAATATGAGTCATATTCAGAGCAATCTTAAAATTTATTTATTACTAGCTGACCCGGCGAACTTCGTACCGCCTACCAGTCGATTTATTTTTTTCATATTTGTCCCTCCCGGAACCCCTCCACTAACACTTAAACTTTGTGGTATGGTATTAAAGTTCAAATTGACTTTTAAGTATTATTACGAATCTTGTATGGGAATATAGAAAAGTGTTATTTTTCGACTTTTTTTAAATTTTTCTCTCCGTTACAACCATCCTCGTACTTCAAGGAATATAATAAAAAAAGAATTAGCGAAATCGGTTCAGCTACTCTCGAGATTTGTGCTTAGCAACACATTCAGCGATTCATTTTTATATATATAGAGATAGATATTCGGAACTGGAAATGCACAACGTTATATCGATGTTACTCAACTGTACAAAGTATTAGAACCTAGCTTGTGCGCATCGTTGCCAGGATTTTATGCATTCACAGGATACGACTTTAATCCCGCTTTTTGTAGGAGAGGAAAAAACCGTTCGAAATTTTAAGACAGTCAGAATAATTAATAATAACATTTACAGATATAGCAAATATAAAGGATTCTAATATACATCAACTTCTAAAAAAGATCGAAGAATTTGTATGCAGAATGTATGGTCTGAAAGCAATAAATAAAGACGTGAATAAAGCACGAGTAGAGACATTTATCAGAACATATAAAATGAAGTCCAAAAGACAAATTCACACTTAAAAGTACACTTGACTGTGCAATATTCCCTGCACGTCAATCTGAATTATACCAGCAATCAGCATGTATTACGTACATCCTATATAGCGCATCTTTCGAGTCATGCTCATCAGTCAGTTTCATCAGTACTATCACCGTTATACTACGGATGGAAGGAAGAAAATAATGAATACACTTTGAAATGGCTCGACGGTGATCAAGTTCCACCATCACCATCTGTGGTTTCTACAGTACATTGAAGTTCTCATCGTCGACAGCTCCGATGATAGTTGTGAGGAAAGTGATGGATATCACACAGACACAGAAGAAGATGTATATAAAGAAGTAACATAATAATTTATGTATCAATAGAAATCTGAGTTTTTTTTTTCTTATTTATGTACATTACAAATTTTTTTTTAATAATTAGTATTTTGTTTCTAATAAATATATATTGTGACGTCGCGTTGGCGCAGCGGTCACAGCACTGGATTGCGATTGGCTGTTGCGCGGACGGTTGCGGGTTCGATCCCCGCACACGACAACATTTGTATTGGCCATACAGATTTTTGCTGTGGTCTGGGTGTTTGTGCAGTCCTTGTGGGTCTCCCCACCGTGCCTCGGAGAGCCGTCGGTCCCGGTTGTTATCATGTACACCTGATAGCGATCGTTACTCATAGTAGGGAATATATCCGCCAACCCGCATTGGAGCAGCGTGGTGGATTAAGCTCTGATCCCTCTCCTACATGGAGGAGGCCTATGCCCAACAGTGGGATATTACAGGCTGAATCGTGATCGTGATCGTAAAATATATATTTCTGTATATATACATATAATTTGAAACCGGAACAAAATGAATAAATAAAATGTGGTGTTTTGTAGATACTAAATTGATATTATACTTATTTAATTCAAAGTATAAGATAATTTGAATGTAAAAAAAATGTTTATGGGTGTAAAGATCATCAGTTTATTTTCCAAAGAGACTATGCAACGCTCAAATGCATTGAGCGCGCAAAATGTTTATCACGCTGACTGAAGGTCTTTCCCCCATCAAAAATACGGCTGACGGTTTTCTTTATTACTTTAAAAGTATAAAAATTTAGATCTACAAATTTCATAAGGTATAAAATTACTTTTTTTGTCAAATTTTCAATGATGTTCATGCACGTGACTGACATATAACCCACCTTCATCAATACAGCTGACGACTATTTTTTTAAAGTATGTGATTGAAACTATAATATAACACATTTTCGCTCGGTATAAAATTCATTGGAGCAGATTTTTTTCCAATTACTTTCTCATGCCGTCTCCTTTAGCTCCACCGCTATCAGAGCAGCTGACGTTCAGAGCTGTTATGTGATAGGGGAAAACTATTTATTGTTATGATTTTCAGCCGGTATAAAATGACTTGCTCAACTATAGCGCTGCCTCCCGAGCTATATATAAAATGAAAAAAGAGGGGGAAAATTTTCATTCTTTTTGCTCAGTGATTTAGAAAACCTATAGGAATAAGGAATACACGGAAAAACTAAGTAAGTTGACTTCATGAACACGTTATGTTATAATATGTTTATCCGCCTACCCGCAGTTGAGCAGCGTGGTTGATGCTCCGATCCGTCTCCTATATGGAGACAGAGGCCTATACCCAGCAGTGGAATGTTGCAGGCTGATCTGTATCAGTGTGTTTAATTAAAGTAACTAGATGTGTGCGCAATTTCATATTCCTCCGTCCGCGCAATTTTCATAAAAAGGGGTACAAAGTTTTTGCTTCACGTATATAGATAATCCAGCATGAATGACCTAAGTAGCTGTGAATCAAGTCAAACTAAAAAACAAAAATTTATCAGAACACTAGCGACCCGCCCCGGCTTCGCACGGTTGCAATGCTGAAACTAAATACTATCTACAATAAAATATATGTTAGAAACCTCTAAAATTACCAGTGTTCCTCTACTATAATATGCATGTATTATACATAAAAACCTTCCTCTTGAATCACTCTATCTACTAAAGAAAACCGCATCAAAATCCGTTGTGTAGTTTTAAAAATTTAAGCATACATACAGACAGACAGCGGGAAGCGACTTCGTTTTATATGTAGTGATGTACAGGCACTTTATCAATTACGAATGTATTCGATAACATTTAAGGGCCATTGAAAGTGTTTTATCAAGTAAATTTGAGTGCCGTCATAAGTAGCGATGTATTTTGTAAACCTTGTGCAAGAAAACTACCTACTAACGATAATGTTGATAACGATATGAAATTTAGTTCAATATTTGAACGTAATTGCTAAATATTGAATGAAAATGAATCCAGAACGTTTAGGGCTGTCGTTAGTTATAGCCGACTTAAAAAAGGAGGTTTTAGGTTCTAAATTCAGTTATATTTTTTCATGTCTGTTGCCTCCAAACTTTTTACTGATCGTAACGATTTCGATTACAAGTTTTTAGGATTCCGTACCTCAAAAGGAAAAAAACGGAACCCTTATAAGATCACTTTGCAGTCCGTCTCTCTGTCAACAAAGTGAGTTAATATATTATATTTAGGTAGTTTTTAATATTTTTTGTACGGAACCTTCGGTGCGCGAGTCTTACTCGCACTTGGCAGGTTTTTTTTTATACAAAACCTGGTGGTTGTCGCGTGGTCCCATTGACATTTGAACGAGATCTGATAGCAGTTTTTGAGTTATCCATGATAATGTGTATTGTATTGTTTTGTATTGTCGATGTAAAAAGACGTCGCTTTTTACTGTTTGAGAACAAATAAAATTTTAATGAACAAAGTTGAACAAATATCTTTTTGGATATTTGAAGAAAACGGTTTCTAACTTTAAAAATTATACGCAGAAGAAAAACCCGGGTTGCTGCTCTTAGTCCATTGTTCTCTGTTTAGACAATTGGATTGACTTGTTTGTGTCAACAAACCGATCTTAAAATACAATACAGTGAATGTATATTAGCATTAGTTAGTTGGATTATGCTTATTATGTTTGTACAGGTTTTTGAATCATGTTAGAAAATGTTTGTTATAACAAGGGTTGAATTAAATTCATTGGAAAGGCTCGAGTTAAGGTTTAAATAACGTATCTATATCTATACAAATAAATAAAATAGGAGTGTCTGTGTAATATTAAAATAACCGCTTACCAAATTCATATGGATGTACATGTATGGATACACGGTACATGGTACAATACGGTACGTTTGGTACGCAGGGCCGTCTTTACCCGGGGGTTCAAGGGGTGCAGCGCACCCGGGCGCGGGGACCTAGGGGGCGCCGAATGCTAAAAATTGGAAATTTTCTTGACTTCGAAACTCATTAAATGTCAACGTAATTGCACTGTCTCGTACACATTGTTACGTCATATAGATAGTCCATTGATATGTTACATGAGCTTTACATTTATTAAAGGACGCAATTTTATTTTGGGACATGTGTGGGACTAATAGAAGCTTAAGTCCAAGTTTGTGGGGTTGACGCCCATGTCCCCCGGCCGCCATCTTGGAAAAAGGGTTGCAAACAGCGTTTTCGTAATATCTCGGAAACTATGCGTCCTACAAACAATTCGTAGACATAATTTGTAGCAAATTGCTTTGCCTACAAATCTATACTAATATAATAAAGCTGAAGAGTTTGTTTGTTTGATTGTTTGTTTGTTTGTTTGTTTGTTTGTTTGAACGCGCTAATCTCAGGATCTACTGGACCGATTTCAAAAATTCTTTCAGTGTTAGATAGCCCATTTATCGAGGAAGGCTATAGGCTATATATCATCACACTAAGACCAATAGGAGCGGAGTCCACGCCGACGAAGTCGCGCGCAGAAGCTAGTATGGTTATATAATTTTTTGCCCTAAATTAGTTCATTTTCATTTTCATAAAGTTCATTTTCGAATTCATTTTCTTCCATTAACTTTGATATATCCATGATGTCACTGCATGTTTTGCCAGAACAATGGAGGCATACTTTAGAGCATTGGAGGCATACTTTAGAGCATTGGAGGCCTGCTTTTCTGCAGCCACATATCGACGCTTGAAAGGCAATAATTACCAAGCGACAGAAAAATTTTCCTCAAAAGACTATCTACAAGATTGGTCTGAGGTATTTTTTTTTGTAAAATGTATAAAAAATGTTATAGAGCAAATAAGAAAATTTTTATAGAAATTTTCTCACTTTTTTGCTTATAACTTCTTTAATTTTAAAAGGGTAAAAAATTATATAAGCATATTTGTAGGCAAAACGATTTGCTACAAATTATGTCTTTACGAATTTTTCGTAGGACGCATAGTTTCCGAAATATCTTGAGAACGGTGTTTGCACTTTGCACCCCTTTTGCCAAGATGGTGGCCGGGGGACAAGGGCGGCAACCCCACAAACTTGGGAATAAGCTTCTATTGACCCCCCTCACATGTCCCAAAAATAAAATTGCATCCTCTAATAAACGCAATATTAGGTCCTTAAATTGTAACATTTCAATGGACTAAGGTAGGTACCAGTAATTAATTTTTTTTATAAATTAAATACACTTAAACAATGCCGCTTTCGGCACGTGTCATACCGCTCACAATGTGGAACTCTACCTTTATATAAGTATAGAATCCAAAATTGATTTCAAAATAAAAGACATAATTGAAATATTTGCCAACACTAAAGCCCGAAAAGTTGATATTTGAGTTTGATTTATAGTCATTGAACATTAAATTGGTTGTTACCTATTAAATAATAATAATTAAAAAAATATATAATATTAATACGAGTATAATTATATTAAAATGTTGATTTTTGTTTGTGCATTTTTTTTTGTAAATTACAGTTTTAAGAAATTAATAAATAAAAGATAAAATTATATTGCGTTTTTTACAACAGCAGGGGCGCGGGCTGATTATCCGCACCCCGGCGCGGAATATGCTTAAGACGGCCCTGTTGGTACGTACACGGACCAAAATAATTTTTTTTTACAATTTTTGTCTGTCTGTCGCGGACACAGCTAGATAAAATATAAATAGTTTTTAAATTCACAGATGACTGAATCGTTGGCAATTGGCAATGACGACCTTTTGCTCCAACTCAACAACAACACAAGTCTGTTTATAATACACTAGCTTCTGCGCGCGACTTCGTCGGGGTGGACTCCGCTCCTATTGGTCTTAGCGTGATGATATATAGCCTATAGCCTTTCTCGATAAATGGGCTATCTAACACTGAAAGAATTTTTAAAATCGGACGATTAGTTCCAGAGATTACCGCGTTCAAACAAAAAAAAAAACAACCAAAGAGTTTAAACTCTTCAGCTTTATTATATAAGTAGGTATAGATATGTCTGTAAATATATATTTATTACAAAAATATCTACCAGAAAGATATTACTCAAAAGGCAACTTAATGTTACAGACATTATGTTACCATTTTTGCCATTAACTAAGGTAGGGCACAGCAGTAAATATCCTGCTTAAAATCTGAAGCAGTCCGACTGGGTAATCACGTCTAAATAATACTGTTTTCAAGCAGTGTTATGTTCCAGTGCTGAGTAAGAAGACGAGAAGCCTTGAGGGAATTGGGGGTAGGGTCGGCAACGCGCTTGCGATGCTTCTGGTGTTGCAGGCGTCTATAAGATAAGTTAATCGCTTACCATTGCACATTTCTTCACTATTCACTACATAGTATAAAACAAAGTTGCTTTCCGCTGTCTTTATGTCTGATGATTTTGATGCGGTTTTCTTTAGTAGATAGAGTGATTCAAGAGGAAGGTTTTTATGTATAATACATGCATACCATAAAGGAGGAACACTGGTAATTTTAGAGGTTTCTAACGTATCTTTTATTGTAGGTAGATATTATTTAGTTTCAGCATTGCAACCGTGCGAAGCCGGGGCGGGTCGCTAGTTTAAAATATTTTAAAGTGTTGTATCTATGATGTGTATGTGTACATTTTGTCTCGCACCACAGAGCCACGTAACTTATCGACTATATACAATATACATAAACACATTATATGTCTTACTTCATTTCACAAACGCTTCATAAAGGCAAAAGCCTTTATTGCTGACATACAAGTGTGATTGTTTTGTGATGTTTTTCCCCTACGAAGTCATTTCATGGCTATAAATTTTACCGTTTATTAATTTTAATGGTATAGCTACATTGTCTCACAATAGCTGTCTTTCATAATACACATTACAAATGAGACATTGTTATTAAAACGTTAGTCAGTTAAAAATTAATTACGTCAGTAGTTTTCAATAACAAGAGTATAAATTTTATGATTACGGGTTTTTGAACTTGGTTGATTGATTTTAATAGTAATTAGTGATGACTATTTAAAATAAATTAGAAAAAACAAACTTTAGAATATGAAGATAAGTGAAAACGTTTCTATTTTATTGTATTTAGAAATTATCAAGAAAAATATTTATAGCTGTTTGTAATTGGCATGACTATCTTGAAATTATACAGAATAGCCTATTGTAATGTTATATTAATGTGTGTGTGTAAAATATATTGATAATAGAACTTAAGATTTTTGTTAATGTTTATAAAATGTAACGACGATAAATAGTGGTACAAAGTATTTTCGTAATAAATTGACGAAAGCATTGTAAATATTCATTTATTATGTGGACCTTTACTGTTCTAAAGTATGGTCTAAACTAAAGTAAATTTGGCTTTATTGTGGCGCAGCGGTGGACTCTGCCCAGCACACCCTCGAGGTGTGCACGAGATGAGCTGAGACACTGCGTCAGGGTTTGACGTCGGTCCTCGGAGGGGACTTGTCACTCCCGAGCGTCATCATCGCGATGCTCGGCGACGACGAATCCTGGAAGGCGATGGTCTCCTTCTGCAAGACAGTTATGTCCCAGAAGGAGGCTGACGAGCGGGTGAGAGAGGAGGCCGCCGACGTGGCTTCCACCCGAGGGCGACGAATGGGTGTGCGTAGGAGGCGCTACTTAATGCGATTCCAGTAACGCCCCTGTGCCCGTGTCGGGCCGGAATAGGAACTCGGTTCTGCTAGATACGGCGTCGTCGGGACTCAGAGGTGAGCCGTACAGGAGCCCCATGGAGGAGAAGTCTGGCCTTTTCGCCGATGCCAGCCTGTCGCTGGAGGGATCCTGTTGCCTGCAGCCGGGACCCTCCAATTAAAGCGGCTGAAGGCTCCCGCAGGGAAGTGCTCAGCAAAGTGCTGAATCCGACATACGGTCTAGGACTGCCTACCCGAGCGTCCAGGATATCACCCGTAAATGGGCTACCCAACACCAGTCATATATAAATAACTAGCTGACCCCGCAAACGTTGTTTTGCCATATATGTTACTAGCTTCTGCGCGCGACTTCGTCGGCGTGGACTCCGCTCCTATTGATCTTAGCGTGATGATATATAGCCTATAGCCTTCCTCGATAAATGGGCTATCTAACACTGAAATAATTTTTCAAATCGGACCAGTAGATCCTGAGATTAGCGCGTTCAAACAAACAAACAAACAAACAAACAAACAAACAAACAAACAAACAAACTCTTCAGCTTTATTATATTAGTATAGATTAAATATCCTTCAGCCTTCTCCTACATGAGGAAGAGGCCTATGCCCAACAGTGGGATATTACAGGCTGAATCGTGATCGTGATATATAAATAATGTATAATAATTTGTATAATAATTGGTTATCATATATTATAAACTAGCTTCTGCGCGCGACTTCGTCGGCGTGGACTCCGATCCTATTGGTCTTAGCGTGATGATATATAGCCTATAGCCTTCCTCGATAAATGGGCTATCTAACACTGAAAGAATTTTTCAAATCGGACCAGTAGATCCTGAGATTAGCGCGTTCAAACAAACAAACAAACAAACAATCAAACAAACAAACTCTTCAGCTTTTTTATATTAGTATCTATACTAATATAATAAAGCTGAAGAGTTTGTTGTAGGAGCGGAGTCCACGCCGACGAAGTCGCGCGCAGAAGCTAGTTATAAATAATTTGTTGTGTTCTGTTTAGTTTCTATAATATGTGGTAGCTTGTTATTAGCTTTTTTGGATTTTTATTCTGTACTAGCTGCTGTGCCCGCGACTTCGTCCGCGTGGAATTTAACAATAAAGTTATTGTTCAGTTCGCAGTTATAAAAAAAAATTCGAAATGAAAAGTAGCCTAAGTTACTCCTTATTATATCAGCTATCTGCCAGTGAAAGTCCCATCAAAATCGATCCAGCCGTTTCAGAGATTAGCCGGAACAAACAGACAGACAGACAAAAATTGTAAAAAAAGTTCTTTTGGTATATGTTCCGTGTATAGATCCATATGCATTTAGTAAAAAGTGGTTATTTTAATATTAAAAACAGACACTCCAGTTTTATTTATTAGTATCGATTAGTTATAGTTATAATAAGCTGTAAGATATCCTAATAAAATAAAATAAAAAATATAATACGTACAGTTTTGGATGCGGACTGCCTAGAAGCGGGAAATTTATCGCTAAATTGGGGAGGCTTACGCCCAGCTGTGGACTGCGAAAGACTGAAGCGAGTGAGCGACACACAGTTTGCAATGTTTTCTTCTGTAGTATGTCCAAAGAGCATAGTATGTCTTTTTAGTATGTCCTCTCCCAGTAATTTTACTGTATTTTATGAAACAGACTTGAAATTATGTGTCAATGTCGTTTACTTATATTCTTGTCACTCATATCAAATGCAAATTAGTGTTCAGTATATGTTTTATGTGTGTCATTGGTAAATTGTCATTAGTATACTTCCGTTTAGCCCATACCTCCGATCGATCTGAATTTTGGTACACATATGGATTTTGGCTCGCTGATTAAGAATATCATACTCAAAATACCCGCAAATTCGTTACAAAAAAAAAATAGCCCTAACCTATTTAACTTCTGTAGTATAGGTATGTTGTATACCTCATAAGCCTTATAATTGTAATTGTATAATTGTCGTGTTTAGAGTGAAACTGCATGTTTATTACTGACTCCGTTACAATTATGACTTACAATTATAAGGCTTATGAGGTATACAACATACCTATACTACACTTCAAAATTAGACCAATAATCGACATAATTTCGTTACAAAAAAAAATATATTTTCATATCATTGAAAATGTCTAGAAGGGATCGCTCTTTAGCGATAAGACCGACTTTTGTACAATTATTTTTTGTTTTTGGGAGATTTCTACATATAGGAGAAGGGTTGGAGTTTAATCAACCACGAATTACCATTAAAATTTTGAGAAACTTAATATTTTCACTAAGTTAAGGTTGCTTATAACACTGGGTATTTACCTTAGACCCAGGACCCTTACAAACTAGGGTCATTACCTTAGTTTGTAATGTACCCAATGTTAAGATATAATTTTTTTTATTGTTTGATATTTTGCTACCTTAACTTTCTTTTATTCAGATTGGCAAATATATTACTTCCTACGAGTAACTATCGTTATCAAACTTCTTTGATAGGAACTTAGACTGGCAGCTCTTGGAGACACAGTCGGAAGACCTATATATAAGGACAGACACCCAGATCGGGAAAAAACATTAATAATAAAACCTACGTTCGCCTACACGAAACATTAGACCAGAACTGTAATCTCTATATATATAAAAATGAATCGCTGAATGTGTTTCTAAGCGCAAATCTCGAGAGCGGCTGAACCGCTTTCGCTAATTCTTTTTTTATAATATTTCTTGAAGT
This sequence comes from Melitaea athalia, assembly GCA_905220545.2. Lineage (NCBI taxonomy): Eukaryota > Metazoa > Arthropoda > Insecta > Lepidoptera > Nymphalidae > Melitaea > Melitaea athalia. The sequence continues at coordinate 2,362,091 of HG992183.1, read as the reverse complement.
ATGAGGATAGTTCTTACGGAGAGAAAAATTCAAAAAAAAATCCCTGAAAAAGTCTAAAAACAACAATTTTCTATATTCCCATACAAAAGATTCGTAATAATACTTAAAAGTCAATTTGAAATTTAATACCATACCATAAATTTTAAGTGTTAGTGGAGGGGTTCCGGGAAGGATAAGTATTAAAAAATGAAAAATTAAAGAATCAACTGTTAGGCGGTACGAAGTTCGCCGGGTCAGCTAGTTGTCAATAAAATTTTCATTCCACATTAAAGTACATACATGATTAATTTGTAAACTAGAAATCATTGCCTCATTTCACAGTCCAAGTAGTGTATTGAAATCAACCGTGGCAAGGCACTACGGTGCTGTACTAGTATAAGGCGTTTTCCTCGCTACCGTTATGAAACTCTTTACCTTGATAAATAAAACGACCTTCAAACAGTTATATATTAGTACACGTGAGATAAATAAAATACTTAATTATTTCGTTATTACGTAATTTTATTTTATTATTTCTATTTCGATAATATAAGTGTTTATACTTTCACGGTCACGGGCGGGTCACTATGAATACTTATGAGCTACCGTTCTGGTATAGTGGCGCGTGTAGGCGCTTAAAACACCGGCGGTTTGCGGGTTCGATTCCCGCTCGGGATGGATATTTGTATTTCACAAATATTTCTTTCCGGTTTGGATGTGTATCCTGTGGGTCCTCCCTACCGTGTCTCAGAGAACACGTGTAGCTGTTGGTCCCGGTTGTTATCATAAATATCTGGTAGGGAACGTATCTGCAAACCGGCAGTGGAGCAGTGTGGTGGATTAAGCTCCAATCCTTCTCCTACATGGAGAAAGAGCCCTATGAGAACCTCCTCCTTTTTTTAAAGTTAGTTGAAAAAGAGGATTTAAATTCAACTAAGTATATTTTTTTAATATAGGTATGTGTTATTTCAGAATTTTTGACTGGGTTCGCCGATTTCGATAAAAAAAATTACACAAACGTTATGTGTCAAGTGGAAACATGTAAAAATCGAGATCTAAATAATTCTGCTTTCAAGCATTGTTGATCCTGTGGTAAGTAAGATGACCAGAGCTTCTGGGGGGTGTGGGGGTAGGGTTGGCAACGCGCTAACCATGCTTCTGGTGTTGAAGGCATCTATAAGCTACAGTAATCGATAGCCATCAGGTGAGCCGTATGCTTGTTTACCGATGTATATAAAAAGGTCAATTATTTTTATTCGTCTAGTCTTTTTTATTGTATTAGTTATTGTCAGGACAAGTTGGAAAAAAAAATGTTTTCAAGACAAAACAACATGGCAGTACGAAGTTCGCCAAGTCATGTCTTATTATTTACATAACAAGCATTATGCTGATTTAGTTTGAGATTGACAGCGAGGGTTATTACAACTGACAGGTATGATAGTGGGCGATTACAACAAAAAACTATTATTAAATGCAAAAAAAGTTTAAGGTTCTATATTTGACGGTTTATTTTTGTTTTTCTTGTATGGAGGCTGATTTTTATTTTTGATTGATTTATTTTTCTGATGTTGTCATGAGAAACTCAAAATACCAGCTGCTTCAACTTATTATCCAGGGCAAGATCCAAGGAAAGCGCAGTGTGGGTCGTAGAAGAACATCTTGGCTGAAAAATCTACGCCAATGGTTTGGGAAAAGCACCCGTTCGTTGTTCAGGGCCGCGGTATCAAGGGTACAAGTTGCCAAAATGATCGCCGAACTTCGAGAGAAGATGGCACTTTAAGAAAAAGAAGATGTTTCTGATAAGAACACAGTCGTCTTTTTCTAAGGTAGGCAAACCGAATGCCTGTATTTTAGGCAATACCTGACTACAAGTAGTATAGAGTACATATTTTTAAAGCCCTGAAATAGAAGGCACGGTCACTGCCAAATGTACCAACTGGCCAATCAAATCTTCATCTGTTACAAAAGATATAAAAAAAAAAAACTTTTAAGGAATGTTACGATTTATAGAAATGACACCTATTAGTTTTTTTAATGGTACTACGTAACAGTAGGTTTTTTTTTGTACACAGTCATCAACACCATGTATAACCAGGCTACCTTACTGACCACATGAATACAACACTACTTGAAAGCGGTATTGATTGCTTGTGATCTTCTGTGCTGTGTGGTTACGGCAGTAAAGAATATAGTAAGTGTCGTCAGAGGCGACTAAGGGATAACACAGTTCCACTAACACCTTGGAACTTACAAAGCCGACAGATGGCGGGCTAACCATCCAACTGCTGGCTTTGAAATACACAAGCCGAAGACGGGCAACGGCGTCTTCGGTGCGACAAAGCCAGACCTGCGGTCATCAACCCGCCTACCCAGCGTGGTGACTATGGGCAACACACATGAGTTCACGCGGTTTTTGGCGTGAACTGGGGGAGGCCTATATCCAGCAGTGGACTGCGATAGGCTAAAGTGATCTTCTGTAAGGTTGAGGTATCTTCCCAGTCGGGCTGATCCAAATTTTGAAGACGATGTTTCCTACTGTCCTCTACCTTAACACCTACCTAGTAAAGTATATTGAATAATGCAAGTTATGAGATGTGGTATATTTATTAGTGTATGAATAAATGATCAGCATTAATGTTGAGTAAGAAAAAAAATCATTGACGAATGTCAGCAATCATACGGTTATATAAAAAAAGTATTGTTATATATGTATACATCGACATAATGTGTATGCGGATGTGTTTTTTTAATACATAAGTATTTTAAATATCTTATACTATTAAACGAGTCTTACACTATTAAACGAGTCTTACACTATTAAACGAGCAATTCTTGTATATATATATATATAATCTGAATCTCGGAATCGGCTCCAACGATTTTCGTGAAATTTAGTATGCGGGAGATTTCGGGGGCGAAAAATTGATCTAGCTAGGATTTTTAAAAAATGTAATTTTATCCCTGTTTTTAGGCAATGAAAAAATATCATTAGAATACGAAGCTTAATTTCACCGATGTTAACATAGCTGTAATAGCTTAATTAGGAAATCGGCGGGTGTCGAATCTTGTTGACCCGGGTTCAAATCTCAGTCTCCAGATTATTATTTTTTCTTTTTTTTTTTAAATTTCACTCGTGATTTATTCTTTAAATAAAATTAAAATATAAAAATACCGAGAAAAAAAAAACAAACAAAAAAAAAAATAAAAATACCGAGCTAGGCTCGGTCACCCAGGTACTATTTATTAAGGCCAATTACTAGTGGAAGTTATACCTATGTGAAGGTACACGATTACGATTCAGCCTATAACATGCCACTGTTGGTTGGCCTTTTTCTTCATGTACGAAAGGATTGGACCTTAATCAACCACGCTGCTCCACTGCGGGTTGGTGAATATATTCCCTACAATGAGCTTCGATCGCTAATTAACAATCGGGACGGATAGTTTAACGTGCTTTCTGATGCAGGGTAGGAGTTGCATAAGAACAGACATCTAGAAAGGAAAGAAAATTTTGTACAAATACAAATATTAATTTCGAGCGGAATCGAACCCGCAATCCGCCGGTGTTTAGACGCATTCAGACAGCCCTACACGCACCACTAATTTTATACTACTACTATTCCGCTTTACTATTGTAATATTTATAAGCACAGAATACCGAAAACGCAAGGTTAACTAGTAATTATAATTATATTATAATATAATATAATTATTCATCATCAGGTGAGACGACCTAGATATATAAAAAAAGGTCGAGGTAATTACCCAGTCGGGCTGCTCTATATTTTCAGTAGGAGGTTTCCTGCTGTGCCTTGGCTGTGCCCTATCTCAGTTAATATAAATAATTTCTGAATATTTGAGCAATCTGAAAAATAGAACGATGAAAAAACTCTTTTTTAATCGACTTCCAAATAAGGAGGAGGTCCTCAATTTGACTTTATTTTTTATGTGTGTCACCTCAGAAATAGGTGGAGGGACTTTGTTGATTCTTTTTTTCAATTTAAATGAGATCTAACAAGTAATTTTCGGGTTATTTTAGTGCGATTTATTTGACTATTGTTTGGCCACTGCACTAAACCCTTGCGGGAGCCTTCAGCCACTTTAATTGGAGGGTCCCGGATCTGCAGGCATCAGGATTCTTCCAGCGACAGGCTGGCATCGGCGAAAAGGCCAGACTTCTCCTCCATGGGGACTGTACGGCTCACCTCTGAGTCCCGACGACGCCGTGTCTAGCAGGACCGGGTTCCTATCCCGGCCCGACACGGGCACAGGGGCGTTACTGGAGGCGCATTAAGTAGAGACTCCTACGCACCCCCATTCGTCGCCCGCGGCTGGAAGCCACGTCGGCGGCCTCCTCTCTCACCCGCTCGTCGGCCTCCTTCTGGTACAATAACTGTCTCGCAGAAGGAGACCATCGTCTTCCAGGACTCGTCGTCGCCGAGCATCGCGGTTGTGATCTTGGTCTTGTAGTCTAATTTAAATTTTATACACATCTGATAATTAGCTACTTTTTGAACAATAGTTCATAACGCGTATTTACTTGACTATTTTTTCGTCTACCTACGTATTACTTGTCGGTGTAATTGAAGTCGGATTTTTTCGTTTGCGAGCAAACACAATAATTATTATAATAGTCTCATCTATCATTAACTAAATATAAATTTAAAAAAAAAAAAACGTCTTACAGTGAAACCCCCTAATATCACTGTGGAAAGCCCCGTAGGCAGCAACTAGTAATTAATAAATAGTTTTATAATTATAGAAACTAAACGACCTTAATTCATAATAACGTGAATGCGTTAAATGAAAATATAGGTACTCGTGAGACTCAGAAATTCTTATATATACTTACGTGTTTTTCGATATTACTATAATATAATTTAGTATTACGAATTTATGATGTATATAATTATATCTTATATATAAAATTCTCGTGTTACAATGTTAGTTACCATACTCCTCGGAAACGGCTGGACCGATTTTTATGAAATTTTGTGTGCATATCGGGTAGGTCTGAAACATCTATTTTTCATACTCCTAAGTTATAGGGGGAGAGGGATTAAGGGGGTTAGTAACATATATGGCAAAACAACGTTTGCGGGGTCAGCTAGTAACCCTACCAAATACACCTAGTGTGTGGAGGGAGAGGTGGGTTACAAAAGCAAAAAATTTTTTTTTTTGGTTTTGTAACCCACCTCCCCCTCCGCACACGCACGTTCAGGATTATGCATTCGTTACGGGACATCCTGTACCTATATATGTATAATTGCTAAATGTAACGTATAAAAATCTCGTGTCAGGGCTTTTGTGGTCGCATAAACCTCCAGATGTTTTTAGAACACAAAGTAGGTAATCGATAAACAAGTTTATTCAATACGAAAATATTTCCTTATATAAGGTACAACAATGATAGATTAATGTTGTTTACCAAAATTAAATACCTATCGTAATGAAAAATAATTATTTTATAAGTAAGAGAACATCGCTATTTTTAATTTAATTAACGTTAATAAAAAAAATTTCACCACCTTCACTCATATGATAACCGAATGAGTTTTATCTCAGTTGATAGTGTTTAACAAACAGAATATGCCTATATAGGTAGGCTTGCCTACTTATTTCTGTTCATGGCTACCTGGCAAGTAGATATGAACAACTGAACAGGTAGGTCAATATAGGTAACTACATCGATCTGTTAACCAATCGAAATTGATATCATAGGTAAGATATTGTAATTACAAAACCAATCATACAGGCTTGCCTGCAAAAAATCAAAAAAAAAAATACATAAAAAAATAGCTATGAACACTTTTCGATAGGCAAGTTTAAGCATAGGCTTATTTGTTTATAAATTATATTAATTTGATAAAAAATGTCTCATCGAGTTATCAGATCGGTGAAGTTCGATCTTCCACGTCTCCTCTACTATGATAATTATATAACATTAAAAATATTTCATATATGTAATGACTGGCTTTATTGATTACATTTATAGACATGTGGCATTCCCTTGCAAATTATTATAATAAATTGAATAAATAAATATTTATTAAAAAATACCTTAAAGCCGTAATTCTAATTATGTCAATGTTATACATTCGCATTTACGATTCAAATTGGACACGTTTATAAGCAGAATGTGTCTCACTAAACGTGCTAATCTGGAACAACTTTAACATACCTTATTTAATGGGATTAATTATTATTATGGAAAGAATAATAAAAGGAAAAAAAGGAAGAAAAGAAATCTGAAAAAGTCCGCAATTAAGATTATTGTCAGTCTAAAGGTTTACAATCACAATCAATCATATAATGAAGTAAAATGAAACAAAAAAATCTACAATAAATATTACGGTATTCCATAATATTGGGAATGTATTTCATAATTGGATACTTTCGTCATTACAGCTCGCAGTCGAAGCCAGGTCTAGTAGTGCCATAAATGAATTAAACTTGTATTACTGAAATTATTTAAAACGGGATATTTGCCATTTACCATTTTATTTTTGCCAAGCTCGATATTCGACAGTTTTTGTTAAATATTAACTTCGGAGTTCTTTCTGAATCTTCTTAGGAGAATCTACATTGTAAATCGGTTGTAGCTTCATTATCATCTCCCTGCCCTTATAGGGTCGGCACAACATGTTCTCCTCTTCCATTCCTCTCTATTATTCGTCACTGACTTCAGCGCATACTCCTTTCTTTCTCATGTCCTCACTCACACAATCCATCCATCGCTTTCTTGGCCATTTTTCGATTGAAGCTTCAGTTTTAACTATTATTAATTATTTAAAATTTTAATTTGTAAAATGAGTATTCAAAGTGTGAAGCCTTTATGCTTCGGGCTGAATTATCCTACTACTGGGCATAGGCCTCTTTCCCTATATAGAAGGGTCAGAGCTTAATCCACCAGACCACCACGCTACTCCAATGCGGGTCGACGGATATATTTCCTACTATGAGTAACGATCGCTATCAGGTGTACATGATAACAACCGAACGGCTTAACGTGCTCTCCAAGGCTCCGAAGTCTATTTGAATGAAGTTATTTTTAATTTTAATTTTTTTGATTTCGTAAACGTCGCACAGATAGGCACAGATCAATTTTTCTAAGAAAGAAAATATGACGTATGGGGTGATCTTTCGTGAGAACTTAATCTATTATGTTTTATAACTGCATATTGACGAATAGTCTAGACTTTAGAACATCATTAATAAATAATCAATTAATCAGGACAAGGACAGTTATAATTATAATTAATATTCTAAGTTTAAGGTAGGCAACATCGCGTGGAAATTGAGCATTAAATTATGCTAGTGGTCGCCCAGTGGTCGAAATTCGACCATAATTACGAGTACTCGTACTCGTAATTCAGTTTGAACATTATTAAGGTTCTGTTTTCCAAGACGTATAGTCTTTTACAATAATAAACAAAAAAGTAAATATGCGCGTGTGTGTCGAATACACGGTAGTGTGTGTAATGTTTTGTTTATTGATTTAGTGTATTTGTTATGCATAGTTAAAAAAATATTAGCATTCCGTACTCCTTCTCGATTATAAAGTATGAGTGCGAAATTTCAAACTCCTCCGTACGAACAATTTTCGTAAAAAGGGGTACAAAGTTTTTGCTATAATACTCGTATATATAGATAGATATATATAGGGGGATTATAAAATAAAAAAAAAAAAACAAATATAGGTACTTATATTTAAAAAAAAAAAGTTGTCATAAAAAATTGTTGATGATAATTGATTGATTGTAAAAATCGCTTAACTTAATTTGTTTTCAAAATAAAAAAGTAAATGTTCGGAGTATTTGTATAAAAAATTAAGCAAAAAAAATTAAGTGTGTACAAAGTACCTACACATATCAGAAGTGAAACTTCTTTGGCAAATTAATTTAAAAAAAAAACGAGTTGAAAAAACTAATTGAAAATACAAAAAAAAAACTAAGTAATTGAAAAAAAGGCCCACGTCACGCTGTGTTCCCAGGCGGTCACCCATCCAAGTACTGACTGCGCCCGACGTTGCCGCGTTAGCGGTCACCCATCCAAGTACTGACCGCGCCCGACGTTGCCGCGTTAGCGGTCGCTCAAATTTTCATGCGCCTAAAGAAGTTTCACTTAAAAATTACATACAAATTATCTAATCCATAAAGGAATAAAATGTCATTCCAAAAAAAATAAAAAAATAAATAAAATTGAATTGCATTTTGCGACCAAGAACCGTAATTCGTATCGGTTAAATTTTTAATACATATTTACATATTATATACTTAGATTGCGAGTATATTAAACTTACCGTTACTTGTTATAACAACACAAATATAAAAAAAAACAATAATATTTTGAAAATCAACTGTTTACAATATAAAATATCACATGCGATTCGAATCGGTCATTATTTATTGGTCGGCGACCGGCGCACGCGCATACATTTCACTGACTGAACGCAGAGAACGTTGACGGTGAGAGTTTAGCGTTTGCCTGGTTTAACTATATTGATAGTAAACCTAGTTTTTAGTTCTGATAGTAGATATTTATTTATTTATATTTATTACTGTACAACAGAAATACATTATCTAACATAGTTTTAGGATAGGTACTGGTTCTGTTAAATACCCATTTATCAGGCTTGATATACTTAGTAGGTAATAATAAATTAGGCGTTTCTTCCAGATATCACATTTATTTCATAAATTTAATTTAAATCTTTGTCTATTGCTGTAGTTATCATTTTACTAAGGAAAATACACACAACCCCCCCCCCCCCTCCACACACATTTCAGCGGTCAGCCTATCGCAGTCCACTGCTGGACATAGGCCTTCTACTCTAGGCCTGAATTCGCGCCAGACATCCCGGTTTTCCGCAATCCTCATCCAGCCTACACCGGCAAGGCGGCAATCTTACGTAGATCGCCGTTCCAGCGGGCCGGAGGACGTCCCACACTGCGTTTGCTAAGATGCGGGCTCCACTCCAGGACAGGAAAATACAGAAGGAAATATCTGGTCAGCTAGTTTTAACATATAAATAAATACATATAAACAGAGTTAATTCAGTCTTCCCTTGTGAACTTTCAAACGCGTGAAGTTTAAATAATCGTTTGTTTTATAAAATGTTCTAATTTTCTAAGCAATTTTCTTGATTTATCATTCCATAACAATCTTCTACACAGTAATAGAAAAGTTATAAAAAAGCTAGATAAAACTTATAAAAAAAAGGTGTGTGTGCGATTCACACACGATAGAAGTGAAACTTCTATGGCAAACTAATTTAAAAAAAAAACTAATTTAAAATTAGCGGCTCGCAGCTCGTCCTTCCCTGTTGTTTTGCCGTTGCATCCGATTTGAAATCACAACGATTCTAAAGAAGTTTCACTTCAAAAATAGCAACGTATTTATTGATAAATTTAATTTTTATTTACTCGTAACATACATGTAACGGCAATATTGACCAAAAAATGGCAAGTCAGGATAGGCAGTGATTCCATCCAAGTAACTGCATAAAATTAATGCCTTATTTATGTTTCCTCGTAGTGTTTGCCATAAAAAAGTATGCAATCATTTCATTAGTTAACAAAGATTTCGTCCAAATGACTCATAATTATGTATAATAACTATAAAATAATATGATTCTAATAGAAATCTTTAAGACAACGAATTACTAAATACAAACATGTTTTTAAGGAAGGTTATGGTATAAGTTATGAATACTAAATACAAGATTAAAACAGGAACTACAAAAACTATGGAATATGTATAACGATTGAAATATTCTACGAAATGACTTGAGTTATAGGAAAACTGTATTGTAACCCTGTGTATTAAACACTTTGGATCAACGGGACTCAACACGATTATTATTTTGAATCCCATACTTACGTAAACTTTATAGAAACTACCTAAACTATCATATTGTATGAAACCAAAAGGACTTTAAGATATAATTATAATAACTGTGTTTGCTAGCAAACTCAAAAAATCGGCCAAGTGCGAGTCGGACTCGCGCACGAAGGGTTCCGTACCATTGACTAGGTACATTGATTGTAATAACGGGCAAAAAGCGGCTAAAAATCACTTTTATTGTATGAGAGCAAAAATAGCAAAAATGACGTTTTTTGTATGAGAGCCCCCCTTAAATATTAATTTTATTTTAATTTTATTATTTATTATTAAAATAAAAATACAACTGAGTATTTTGTAAATATTTCAAGTGCCTACCTGTTGCCATTATATATCGAGCAAAAAAGGGCAAGAAAATCGCGTTTGTTGTATGGGAGCCCCCCTTAAATATTTATTTTATTTTGTTTTTAGTATTTGTTGTTATAGCGGCAACAGAAATACATAATTTGTGAAAATTTCGACTCTCTAGTTATAGCCGTTCTTGAGATACAGCCTGGTGACAGACGGACGGACGGACGGACGGACGGACGGACAGCGAAGTCTTAGTAATAGGGTCCCGTTTTTACCCTTTGGGTACGGAACCCTAAAAACCGACTTCAATTACATCGACATGTAATACAACGTAAGTAGACGAAAAAAATTAACAAACGCACTAGTCGTCACTACGATTTTCGAGGGTTCCCCTCGATTTCTCTAGGATTCGATCATAAGATCCTGGTTTTCTTATCATGGTACCACCCTTGGGATATCTCTTTTCCAACAAAAAGGAATCAGCAAAATCGGTTCAAAAGCGACGAAGTTATCCGCGAACACACATTAAAAAAAATATTTATACAGTCAAATTGAGAAACCTCCTCCTTTGAAGTCGGTTAAAAATCTGTTCGATAACAAACACAATGTAATCATCCCATTCGTCACATAATAATTTGTATTATTATTTAGGTACTATGTTTCTGTTACATAATGTTTATGGTGATGTTTTAAAAAAATAAGAATGACAATAAATAGTCATGTGTTTACATCAACTACAAGTGTTGATGACATCACGAAGACGTCGAAAGAAAACATCCTGAGGAATCGTTTAATAATATTTGAAATACTCGTTTAAAGACTTTTTTTTTAAATTTTTAGAGTTCTGTACCTCAAAAGGGAAAACGGAACCTTTATAGGATCACTTTGTTGTCCGTCTCTCTGTCAAGACCCTTTTTCTCAGACACGCGTGGATATCAAGCTGAAATTCATATCAAATACTCAGGTCTACTGTCCCTTCGAGCTGTAAAAAAATCAAACTTCTAAATCTAAACCAACACAATCAAAAGATACAGCCGTTTATGCTGCAAATTTTCGACACTCGCAAGGGAATCAAAACATAAAGGGTACTTCCCGTAAACTCAGAATATTGAAATTTGTAACGAAGCAACGTCTTATAGCACAGATAAAGGAAAAATTGCGAAAAGCATAAAGTTTTAGTTACATCATATAATAAAAATATTTTTAATAATTTTGTTTGTACGGAACCCTCGGTGCGCGAGTCCGACTCTCACTTGGGCGGTTTTTGATTTCAAGCGTTTATGATACAGAGTAAAAACTTAATTTACGCTTGAAGGCTAAAGAAGTAAAAGAAACAAACATACAAAAATAACAATAAATAAACTGTTATATACCGGCGGAATGCTGGTATATTGATTTCTCTTGATGGACTTCTTGTCAGGATAATGAAAGTAACGTTGTTTGAATTTACTGTTTATTCAAATATGTTCACGTTACAATTAACATTGAAGAGAGCGTTGCACTATAGGTTACAGAGGCGTTTTGATATTAAGGACTGATATGTTCAGCCTGTATCGGATGGATACTGAATCTAGTCTGACGCTTACCGATGGATGTTCGGTATTTATTATTGAATTACACAGCTCCCACTTTTCTCGGTTCCCTTGCATTCGCAGAACGATTACAATTTATGAGGTAATGACAAAACAATGACCATGGGAACGTTCGTTGGAGTATTGTTAGTATTGTTTATGATCTATAAATTTAAGCATGTGCCACAAATTGAAAAGACAATACGAATCAATACTTCAAGCTGTGACAGTGTGATTTGACGCAAGTACAATGGCTACATCGAACACAATAACAAACTAATAAGACAATAAGTTGAATAGATTAACATGTGCGTAAGGTTATTTAGTAGCTAGTTCAATGGGTTCTTTACTTTAATGTAACAATGGAGGCTGAGTTATGGGCGAGTTACAATTGAGTAAAAACAATAGACTTGTTAACAATAGCAAAGCTAAAAGATAAGTTATAAACATATGTATATTTACATACCAGTACATAACACCTCCCCACTTAAAGTGAACAACGGGGTTTACAAGTTGTTTACAAAAGTTTGTTTACATAAACTGAAATATTGAAAGTTACGCTCTCATTAATATAAAATAACAACTAATTAAACTTACACAATTTGTTATGACATAGTTCTTGTCTCTGAACTTAATGTTCTCATAAACAGTGTGTCTTACAGTAAGTATTCCTTATTCTAATTTCTAACAAGATTACACAAATTCTATTAAATGTTGGCTTACAATTATTTCTTATTCTTAAACACATTAGTAACAATAAATTTCATAATTCGTTATTTATTAGTTAAGATAAAAATTTTCTTTATTTTGTTTCATTACAATGTTTTAACAACAATTTCATGATTTTTTTTTTTTTTTTTTTATTTATTTATTGGTTAACATAAAAATCTTTTCTTCTTTTGTTTAATACGACATTTTCTTTAATATTTTCCTTTAAAATAAAATACATGTCTACCTTAAATTTAACACAAGTGCTTAATTATTTAAATTATAAGTATACTTAAATCTAGAATGAGACTCTACGCTTGGGGATCTAGTTATTCTAAGTGGTTGTCTTACTATGCTATCCTCATCATCTGTTTCAGTTATTTCATTCAGAGTACTACTTACTGCCATTCTAACTGAGGTTTCTGCCTTATTATTTCTTCGATTACACTGGTTAAATATTTGTACGCAACATCTACAATTATCGGGGTCGTGGTTATTACAAGTAAGTGTTTTATATAATTGCGTTATTTTACAAAACTTAAATATTAAATATAGTAATATACTTATACATAAACAATAGACTATCCATGATATATGGCTTTGAGGTAGAAACTCAAAGGTTTTATTAAGATTATTTGTTAACTTATCATTTAATGATTCCAATGTTTTGTTTCAGGTAATGCTGATTATTCATTATTCAGTATATACTTGTCTTGGAGTTATTATATATGGGTGTAAAACATTTTGTTTGGCAAATAAAATTGAATTTAATAACATTTCGATGTTTTCATAAATTTCTTCACTTAATGAACTTAATGTAATGAAATGAGTATTAACCGTTGATTTTAAATTTATAAGTGTTAAACTTGCATCAGTATTATTTATAAATGTATCAATGATCTTAAAGTTTTTTAATATTAATTTTTCATTTTCATTTAATTTCTTAATCGTAGAATTAAAGTTTTGTATTGCTGATTGTGTGAGTCGAATCTGGTTTTTCATTAACTATATATCTCTTTATCGTTTTCAATGTCGTCGCGATCGCAATGAATAACCTACAGGAGGTTTAATGATCCTTTTAATTGTGGGTTTTCTTTTTATTACCGTTTTACTGTTTTCGGTGTTATTCTTATTAGCTAATTTAATACGATTCACGTGAACTCTGACATGTTTTCCTTTTTCGGATTTTATTATAACATTCGCGTTAGGTTTAATTGCAATTATAGTGTAAGGGCCTTTCCAATTTGGTATGAGCTTATTAGGGCTTTTATAATTTAAATATACTTCGTCATTAATTTTATATTTATGAACGTTATGTTTTTCGTCATATCTAACCTTAGATTTTTCCTTACTAACTATTAAATTATCTCTCGCTATTTTCAAAGTTTTATTCAATTTGTACTTAAGATTCTGTATGTAATCATTATAATTAGGTTCATCAACATTTTCTATTGAGCTAGGTAAGTTAGGTTTTTGTCCAAAAACTAATTCATGTGGGGTAAATTTACTGCTACTGTGTATACTTGTATTATAAGCAAACATTGCTAGGGGAACATAGTCATCCCAATCGTTTTTATCGCTTGAAACGTATTGTTTTAAATAATCTTTCAATGTGGAATGGCTTCTTTCTAAGGCTCCATTCGTTTGGGGGTGATAGGCTGTTGAAGTTAATTTTTTGATCTTAAATATATTTGCAATATCTTTTAATAAATTCGACATAAATTCTGTACTTTGATCAGTCAATATTGTCTTAGGTATACCGAAATAAGTCATAAACAATATTAGTTTTCCGGCTACTGTTTCTGCATCGTGTGAAGGCATACTAAAAGATTGCGAGAACTTTGTTAAATCGTCTTGTAATGTTAATATATATTTATTTCCTTTAGAGGTTTCAGGTAATGGACCTACAATATCCAAAGCTACTCGTTCGAACGCGTATGTCGAAGTCGTTGTTATGATCATCGGTGCTTTAATCTTTTTCCTCACAGTTTTATTTATTTGACATTGCTTACAATTTCTTACATAATTAATTATATCTGATTTCATATTAGGCCAATTGTATTGGGTTTTTATTCGTGAATACATTTTAATTATTCCGTTATGACCGGATGATGTACTATTATGATTTTCCTTCAATATGATAGGTATTTCGTCGGCATTCGGGTTTATTATTTTATTATGACACATTCTAATGGAAATGTCTAAATTTCTAAATATATAAAAGATAATTTGTTTTACTTTATCTGGGTGAAGAGAACTATAAGAATCTTTGAAGTTCGGTAAGTATATGAGTTTAATTTGATCTTTAATGAGTTCTTCGCGTAGATTTCGTAAAGTATAGAATAAGTCTTTCGGGGTTAAAGTATCGTAATGATTATATTTAGCAATACAATGATATATGACTTGTTTGTCGGATGAGGTTTTATAAATTTTATATATTTCTCTAGGTTCTGAAAGTAAAATATCAATATCATTTCCTCGGGAAAAAGTTTCAATTACATAAGGGTCTTCCTCATCAAGGTTTATGTTTGTAAAGTAGGCAATATGTCTATGTTTATTATCGAGAAGTCGTTCATTTATTTCAAGAAAGTCTTTTATTGTAAATTCATTATTCTGTAAGAAAAAATTCTGGAAGTCTGTATATGTTTCTAAATTTTGTAAAGTACTATTAACGGTATTTATTTGAATTTTTACTTCCTCTTTATGAACTTCCGGATATCGATAACTTTTTGAGTTAATTGGGTTCTGTTGTTGTCCAGTATTTATCTCGTGAACAATTGAATTGGTACATGTCAGTTCGTCACCTTCTAAATAGAAAATTTCACTATATTTATTGCAAATTTTATATAACGATTGTTTTTCTTCATAATTTAAATGATCAGTTCTAAGTTCATTACATATCCTTTGATATCGTGAGAGTTTACTGTTTTGATTAATATTAGAATTATAATTACATGTTAGCTTAGAATAGTTATCATTAAACAAAGTGGCGAGATTATTATTATCTCCCATAATACTTAAACGATTGGCGGCATTAACATCGCCTGTACAATTAAAACAACTCGCGATATTTTCATCGCGTATATAATTAAAACATTTCGCGGTATTTTCATCGCTTATATACTTAGAACAACTGGCGGAATTATCGTCGCCTATATAATTAAAACATTTCGCGGTATTTCCATCGCTTATATAATTAGAACAACTGGCGGAATTATCGTCGCCTATATAATTAAAACATTTCGCGGTATTTTCATCGCTTATATACTTAGAACAACTGGCGGAATTATCGTCGCCTATATAATTAAAACAATTCGCGGTATTTTCATCGCTTATATAATTAGAACAACTGGCGGAATTATCGTCGCCTATATAATTAAAACATTTCGCGGTATTTTTATCGCTTATATAATTAGAACACTTGGCGGAACTTTCATCGCCTATATACTTAGAACTACTGGCGGAATTATCGTCGCCTATATAATTAAAACAATTCGCGGTATTTTCATCGCTTATATAATTAAAACACTTGGCGGAACTTTCATCGCCTATATAACTTAACGATTCTAACTTTATTTTTATTTCTTTAATATCAACCTTTTTATCTAAACAATTTAAAATCGATACGAAAGCCTGGTTATTTTCATCAACTTTAGTGACGCAACTGGATAAATATACTCCGTCTATGATTCTTTTATTTTCCACATAACCCTCTTTTATTCCGGGGTTTAAAACATTAGCCTTTATCAACGTTTCCGTTCGCGCGTTCAATGTATATAGAGTATTATTCATATCGGTATCTTTATATAAATTTAAAGGAATTTGAAATTCTAGGAAAGAAAGAGTTTTATTTTCGTAATCTATTTTAGCATTTAATTTAGTTAATATATCGTTTCCTAATATACCATCAAACTTTAAAGTAGGTATTTGATCTCCTTTAACTACGTGAAAGTTATGCTGAATTTTTATTTTATTTAAATTTAAATGTAAGGTCGCATATCCTAAGGTTGTACATGGGACCTTTGATTCCGTAATTCCGTAAATGGTTAATTTTTTTGTCTCTTTGTATTAATAATTTACGATGGAGGTTTTCAATTTTTATAATGGATACGCTGGCTCCTGTGTCAATAAGAAAATTTAACGATTGTTTTTGCTGCGTTTCTACTATTGGTAAATTTATATTTATCATATTTATGTTTGCGGTGGTAAATATAATTGTTTTATGTTCTACTGGGGTAGTGCCTGGATAAGACTTTCCATGCTCATGGGATCGGCACCATCCACGAGCTGGTTCGAGTTTAAAGAATTAATATTACTTGTATTATTTGTATTTCTTATATTTCGAGTAAAGTCACGCGTATGATAGGGTGCTCTGCGATCTCGATATGGATTTCGTTGAACGGTACATTGCTGTTCTATGTTAGGACGCCTTACTGGACTCGGAAATTCTTTAAAATGATTGCGAACTCGATCATGGTTATTATAATTAATTCTCTTATTATAATGCGGATAATTAAGTTGACTATGAGGACCGAAACTGTACCTGTTTTCTTCTCTTTTACAACATTTACAAAAGCTAGTTTCTTTAAAATGAAATAAGGGTTTATTACGCGATTCTCTGTTAAAATTGTAATTATGATTTCTATTAAAATTATTTCGATTATAGTTGTTTCTATGGTAATTATTCTTATTAGGATTATAACTACGGCAGTGCGCTGCTATATGTCCTGGTTTATTACATTTCATGCATATTTTATTTTTTGAATTTTGTAATAAATGGAATTTCTCTTCCTCTAATGCTATATTGAATGCTTCATTAAGATTGTTAGGACCTCTAGAGCGGAGCATTAATGAAATTTGTGGGTTAACACCGATTAAAAATGTATGTAGTGCTAATCTATTAGTGTTTTCTATTTCTCCCGGTAACAGTTTGGGATCGTTACAAGATTGTTTTATTGACATTAATAACCTCTTTAAACATGATTCTATTCTGGAGATGTATTGTGAGATTGTTTCACTATATAATTGTTTGCAATTTTGTAACTCAAATAAAAGATGGGTTTCG
Source organism: Melitaea athalia (assembly GCA_905220545.2). Lineage (NCBI taxonomy): Eukaryota > Metazoa > Arthropoda > Insecta > Lepidoptera > Nymphalidae > Melitaea > Melitaea athalia. The sequence continues at coordinate 2,344,574 of HG992183.1, read as the reverse complement.
TGTTTTCTATTACCGAACCTACTTTTAAGGAACTCCTTTAGGTCTTCCCAGTTGTCAAAAGTTGTATTAGAGCACACGGATTGAGCTCTATCTGTTAATTTGTTTTGTATAAACGCGAATAAAATTTGTTCTTGGTCTTGTGAAGCTATTTGAAAAGCACGATCGCAATTTGTGAGCCATGCACTTAAATCGTCTCTATTTCCGTCATAAGAATCTATAAATTTTAATAAGGTATCGATTGAAACTCGTACTTGTGGTTGATAATTTCCCGCTACGCTATGCGAAGGATTAGCGCATTGATTTACTATCGGATCATTATTTGATGAATTAGATAGCGCCATTTTAATTATTTTCATCGGTAAATTATTTATATATATATTTTATTTATTTATTTATATACTAATGATTTGTCTTTATTTAATTCGTTACTTCAATTTATTTAATAATAGTGATTATAAAAAAAAATTTATGAAAATTATATAATTTAATTCGTTACGTTAGGTATTTATCGAGAAAAAAAAAATATATAATAATAATAATGAGACTAGCAGATTGGCAGATGAAATAGTGAAACAGTGAATTTATAGAACTTACAGTAGTATCATGGTCGTAGTCGATAGTTTCATCGGGGCCACGCCTGAAGCTGCTCTGCTGAGGGATGGTTGAGTTGCTCTCTGTAGCCTTTGTGTAGTGTCGCCTGTAGCCGCTCCTCTTCTTTTCAGGAAAAACACCGTCGTACGTCGAGGCCAGACCAAAACCGTCGTGTTGAACCTGATGCTCGTCGCCGTCGTCGCCTGTCTTGCGTTATCGCTTTTCTTTAGGCCAAAACCGTCGCGAATAGAGCTTCCTTTGCCGTCGTCGCCTGTCTTGCGTTGTCGCTTTTCTTAGGCCAAAACCGTCGCAAGGGATGTGCCACCAGAGCTTGGGATTCTTCCTTGACTAAAAGCCTGGAGACTACCTTCTTTTTTCTTTCTTGAGAAGTGTCGAGTGGAATCCCACTTCTGACACCAAAATTTTGTTATATACCGGCGGAATGCTGGTATATTGATTTCTCTTGATGGACTTCTTGTCAGGATAATGAAAGTAACGTTGTTTGAATTTACTGTTTATTCAAATATGTTCACGTTACAATTAACATTGAAGAGAGCGTTGCACTATAGGTTACAGAGGCGTTTTGATATTAAGGACTGATATGTTCAGCCTGTATCGGATGGATACTGAATCTAGTCTGACGCTTACCGATGGATGTTCGGTATTTATTATTGAATTACACAGCTCCCACTTTTCTCGGTTCCCTTGCATTCGCAGAACGATTACAATTTATGAGGTAATGACAAAACAATGACCATGGGAACGTTCGTTGGAGTATTGTTAGTATTGTTTATGATCTATAAATTTAAGCATGTGCCACAAATTGAAAAGACAATACGAATCAATACTTCAAGCTGTGACAGTGTGATTTGACGCAAGTACAATGGCTACATCGAACACAATAACAAACTAATAAGACAATAAGTTGAATAGATTAACATGTGCGTAAGGTTATTTAGTAGCTAGTTCAATGGGTTCTTTACTTTAATGTAACAATGGAGGCTGAGTTATGGGCGAGTTACAATTGAGTAAAAACAATAGACTTGTTAACAATAGCAAAGCTAAAAGATAAGTTATAAACATATGTATATTTACATACCAGTACATAACAAAACGAACAATAACATTGGAAAGCACAAGACATTGATTCTTTTGTTCTGCTATACGCTTCTCTATTGCAAGTTCGATTCGTTTCCGCCCCGAGCCATGTACGACATGTATTAAAATATTTTTATAATATGTTTATCAGTTAACTGTTACATAAAATAATGACTTTAAATTTCCTACCGAATGAACACATGACCGTGTATACACACGGTTAAATGAGATTCGTTCGTCCATTCATTTGTTTGATGAACCTATAATATTATTTGGTTGCTGTGTGGTTCCGGCAGTAAGGAACATAGCCACCCCCTCTCTTCCTGAGGGTGTTGTAAGAGGCGACTAAAGGATAACACAGCTGTTCCACTACACAGTTCCAACTTGAAACTTATAAAACCGACCGATCCGGCTTTGAAAATACACAGGCCGAAGACCGACAGCAGCGTCTTTGGTGTGACAAAGCCAGCCCAGCGGTCACTTGTGACTTGTGAAGGTCTATGTCTAGCAGTGGACTGCGATAGGTTGAAGTGATGATGATAACAGTATTTGCACCGAGTGCACTGACACAACTAAATCCACCTAGAATTTCTCAAAATGAGATGAACGAATAAAATAAATAATTTCTAAGGCTTAATGTTGGTTTTTAGTGGTTTCAATCATATATTTTATTAGCCATAAAGTTCAGACGTAATTTGTGTTAAGCTTATATCAAAGTTATAGGCTCATAGGTCTCTCTAGTAATCAAAATGACAGATAGATTACTAAAGCCGTTTAAGCCGTTAGTTAGATCGTACCCCGCAAGTGAGACTGATATTTATGAATAAGATGGATAAAATTAACTGACTATCGTTTAACTCTGTTTTTCTGTTTGTTTTTATGTTATTGTTAAAATCTTAAGTTTTTCTTGCGAGTTATAAGACTCATATTAATTCTAAATAAACTTGTAATTATCCTTTTTTAATAGCTACCAAAATTTTTAATAACAAACTCCTTTTAAATATCTCTTTCTAACTCTTATTAGAATACTTTTAAAGTCAATTACAATCTGCATAGAGTGTTGTTTCAACAGCTTTCCAACAGTTCCAACAGCTATCCGGTCGAAAAACTAAGGCAACAGTTGGACTTTATCGGTAAAAGTATTTGTAAGTATTAATATTCTATGTATAGGGCAAGCCCTATAGCCCCCTTGGTATAGATAACGAAAATTAATTATAATACCATAATTCTATACATTAATTTTGATCTGTTTACCGTTTGGTTAACAGAATAAACAGTTTAAAAAAATCTAAACAGTAATGTACAAACATTTAAAGCACATAGTTATGCCTTGTGAAACGCCTCTGTCTACGTCATTATCATTAATTCCCAAATGAGTTTTTTTATTATTACAAGGTAATTTATTTAATTAATGAAGCAATAGTACAATAAATGTATGAAAATGTACGTTTTCATATTTATACTAAACACTAGCTGTCCCCGCAAACATTGTTTTGCTTTATATGTTATTAACCCCCGCAACCCCCTTTTGTGGTTGGAATTTCATAAAATCCGTTCTTAGCTGACCTCTACTCGGCGATTGGAATATTCCTACCAAATTTCAAGTCTGTACGCCTTATGGTTCCAGAGAAATCGTGATGAGTCAATATATGGGTGGAAATCTCTTTTATATATATAAATATATAGATTTGGCTAAAATTTTAATAGCTAGCAAACTGCTATCTAACAATCAATTGAGGACAGTTCATAATAATGTAATTTGTATAATGTAATGGTATAGGTATATATCTCTTCTAGCTTCTGCGCGCGACTTCGTCCCGAGGGAATAAAAGGAAAAAGAACCCGATTTTGATACATTCTTCATTGGTGCTACGCTCCTATTGGTCTTAGCGTGATGATATATAGCCTATAGCCTTCCTCGATAAATGGGCTATCTAACACTGAAAGAATTTTTCGAATCGGACCAGTACATCCTGAGATTAGCGCGTTCAAACAAACAATCAAACAAACAAACTCTTCACCTTTATTATATTAGTATAGATCAGCGATACTCAACCTTTTTTTATACGGGCCACAAACACGTTTTAGTCATGGTGTGGCGGGCCGCAAGCAAAAATTATTTAGGTTTTAATTAAAACGTAATTCCAAGTTATTTTATCGTTTTTGAGATCGCCGGAAACGCAATCATACAAATAAACGCTTTTATAAATTAAATTATAAACCACGGCTTTGATTACTTTTAGACTATTATTAAAAATCTAGTTTCAATTATAGACCAGTGCTTTTAGCTTTTGAAAACATAGAAATTTATAGTAGGATGAAACACATTGGAAAAGAAAGAGAATACAACGAAAATTAAAGGAAAAATAAATTACAGTCGATCTGAGGTCGGGAAGTGGTGGGGAGGGGTTTAAGGGTAAAAAACGGTTTATATCGATTTCTGGCTAAACTACAAGTCCTATGGAAAAAACTTGGCAAAGTTGTAGGTAGTAAAAAGATCTACAGCTTTGTATTCACACTTTTTTCAGATAATCTCAAAATTTATGTTTATTTTTATCTTTTAAATTTTTTTGTTTTTTTTTTGTACGAAATTTGGTGAAAATTTACCTTTTTTTGTCCCAAACACTGTAATTTTTTTGATTTAGAATATTTATTTTTTCGCCTTATTTTTTGACCTCAATATCGAAAAAGCACCCTCATTTTTAATCGAAAATTCTCACGTCAAAACATCAGTTTATTTTTAAAAATTGGCCGGCTTTTTGTTCATTAAGATTTATATTTTCTGATAGTGTAAAAAAAGTATACATCACTCTGGTAAATGTTTTCAGATAATTCAAAGAACAAAACAGGTAGTAAGGCCCAGACCCTTCTAGCCCCTTCCCCACTTCTCTATGAAATAGCTTTTGATGGGCTAGAATTTTCCGCAGGTCACTCAAGTATATAAGTTATCTTAAAATAGCTATAAATAAGCATCTACGTATATAATTTAAAGAAGATTCTACAACTTTCTCACAATATTGTACCTAGATATCTTATTAAATATTCTTTTAATTTTCTGAGCAATTCTTTCCATTTTCTGAGTAGATTTATCATAGTAATGTATATAATTTTTTAAATCATCAGAAACTAGAAATTTCAACGAATAAAAAGCCGATCGACTTTTTTAAAAAAAAAACTAATATTTTGACGTGAGAATTTTCGATTGAAAATGAAGGTGCTTTCTCGATATTGAGGTCAAAATAAGGAAAAAAATAAATATTTTAAATCAAAACAATTATAGTATGATTGGGACATAAAAAGGTGTTTTCACCAAACGAAAAAAAAAACAAAATTTTAAAAGATAAAAATAAAAAACCAGAAACTTGGTTTTTTGAATTTTTCACATAACCTCATTATGAGAAACTTGGTTTTTTGAATTTTTCACATAATGAGGTTATGTGAAAAAAGTGTAAATACAATAGTTGTAGATCTTTTTATTACCTACAACTTTGCCATTGAACTTTTTTACATAGGACTTCTAGTTTAGCCAAAAATCGAGATTAACCATTTTTTACCCTTAAACCCCCTCCCCACTACTTCCCGACCTCAGATTGACCGTAATTTATTTTTCTTTTCATTTTCGTTGTATTCTCTTTTTGTTTTCCAATGTGTTTCATCCTACTATAATTTTCTTTGGTTTTTACCATTTTTAATGGCTAAAAGCTCAGGTCTATTAATAAAATAAACTTTAATTATGTCAATTTTCTGGTCGTGTGGGGGTTTATAATTTAATTAAAAAAGCCGTTTATTTGTATGGTTGCGTTTCCGACTTGATATTTATATTTAATCTGTTTTGACATCGCAAACCCGGAATACAAATAAAATATTTTTTTTTAAATTAAAGTGTAAACTGCGGCTTTGATCACTTTTATAATATTATTAAAAATCTATTTTCAATTAATAAAGGATACTTAAAAATATGGATTGTCTGAACACGTCAAAGCATGTAGCGGGCCACAAATGGGCATTGTCCTTTGTAACTTTAGGCGGGCCAACAACAAAAGCACGGCGGGCCGCATGCGGCCCGCGGGCCGCAGTTTGAGTATAGGGGGTATAGATATAGTCTCAAATGCATAAGAATAATCTCGTAGAAACAAGACCGCGGACAATTTTTGTCTACTTTTTGAGAATTAAATCTATACTAATATATAAAGCTGAAGAGTTTGTTTGTTTGTTTGTTTGTTTGTTTGTTTGTTTGTTTGTTTGTTTGTTTGTTTGTTTGAACGCGGTAATCTCTGGAACTACTGGGCCGATTTGAAAAATTCTTTCAGTGTTAGATAGCCCATTTATCGAGGAAGGCTATAGGCTATGTATCATCACGCTAAGACCAATAGGAGCGGAGTCCACGCTGACGAAGTCGCGCGCAGAAGCTAGTTAAAAAATATGTGGAGCAGCTTCAATGGGAAGCTAACAAAATATCACAGTCAAATAATATACTGCACGTAGCCAATAAAATAAGTTTGTGGTGTCAATGAGAAATCTGCTGTAAACATAGTTTATATTTTGTAGTTACTGGCAAGTGCCAGACTAAACTTAGCCTGATTCGAGATGAAACTTTTGTATATAATTATATATTTTAAACTAGCTGCCCGGACAGACTTCGTTCTGTCTCTTTTTTTTTTTGTAGTATAAAAACCTTCCGTGGGATTTAAGGAACATAGTTACAAAAAAAAATAGCCGAATCGGTCGAGCCCTCCAGTTATGCGCTTAGCAACATTCATTTTATTATATAGATTACCTAAATGCTAGCTAAACGCATTTTTAGTAACGACGTACTATCACTGCCGAAGCACGAACAAATTGTTCAAAGGACCCGTGCGAAGCCGGGCCGGGTCGCTAGTAATTAAGATAAAACCAAAAAGTCATTTTCGCTTAATGGGATTTCCCTTCAACGGTTCCATAGCGATTCAAGTGATGACGTATGCTATATATAAGACTAGCTTCTGCGCGCGACTTCGTCGGCGTGGACTCCGCTCCTATTGGTCTTAGCGTGATGATATATAGCCTATAGCCTTCCTCGATAAATGGGCTATCTAACACTGAAAGAATTTTTCAAATCGGACCAGTAGATCCTGAGATTAGCGCGTTCAAACAAACAAACAAACAAACAAACTCTTCAGCTTTATTATATTAGTATAGATAAACTTGTTGAACTTTCTCCGCGTATTTCCCAATCTACAAATCTAGATCTAGAATTACGGGGAATAACCGATGTGTTGACTATTCTGGTATTGTGCGTGCAGTTCCCTAAATCACCGGCGGCAGCGAGTTCGATTCCCTTAAAGAAGATTCACTTCAATATTACGCTTCAGCCTGTAATATCCCACTGTTGGGCATAAGCCTCTTTCCCGATATAGGAAAAGAATCAGAGCTTAATCCACCAGGCTGCTCCAATGCGGGTTGGCGGATATATTCCGTACCTACTATGAGTTACGATCGCTATCAGGTGTACATGATAACAACCGGGACCGACGCGCGACGGCTTAACGTGCTCTCCGAGGCACGGTGGGGAGTCCCACAAGGACTGCACAAACACCTAGACCACGGCAAACATCTGTATGGCCAATACAAATGTTGTCGTGTGCGGGGATCGAACCCGCAACCGCGAGCGCAACAGCCACAAATCAGTGCTGTGACCGCTGCGCCAACGCGGCGGCGAAATTATAGAATAGGTACAATTAATTTATAAGGTAAAAGATATTTATAGCCACTTTACAGACAACAGAGATCTAATCGGCAAATAAAGTCATATTAACAATTGGACTATATTATTTTTATTTGCAAGAATACGAATATTTAACAATGCCAACCACAGGCTTTTATAAATGAAAACGGGTAAGAACCGAATTATTTTTCAAAATAAAAAGGTCGTTTACATTTTTTATCAGACCGATTAAAACGTTGTGTTTTTGTCTCATTAGGAATAAACATTTGATAAATGCTAGTTTAAATGAATAAAATTTTTAAATTTACAATTATTTGTATTTGTTTTTTCACCTATATATTTGTCATCTATCTAGACATCTTTCCACCTTTCCTCTTCTTTTAAATAAACTCGTTATAGGTACCTACAAGCTAAACTTCTTTGATATCAGAAGGTTGATACAAGAAAATTGCATCAAATTCGCTTCTCGACGTTCAAGTTTTAGTTTTACTCACTGTACTAGAATTAAAAATTATTAGTAAATCTCTCCATTAGAATCATAAGCAGACAAAGCCAAGCTTAGAAAATAAATATAATGAATAATTAATATACACTTAGATGTATTGTAGGTACAATCTGTGTAATAATATAAAGATCTCATTCTAACTAGTGTCTAAGAGAAATTTAAAAAAAACATGCTGCGTCAAACTTGGTATGAATTTTGTACTTATTTGTTTTTTAACTTTAGTTCTAAAACACAATATATATAAATTACTAGCTGACCCCGCAAACGTTGTTTTGCCATATATGTTATTAACACCCGCAACCCCCTCTTGTAGGTGAAATTTCTTAAAATCCGTTCTTAGCTGACCTCTACTAGGCGAAAGGAATATTCCTACCAAAGGACAATGCGCAGGTACGTGCCCGGGTACCTACGTGCTTTGACATGTTCAGACAATTCATATATTTAAGTGTCCTTTATTAATTGAAAATATATTTTTAATAATATTCTAAAAGTGATTAAAACCGTAGTTTATATTTTAATTAAAAAAGATATTTTATTTGTATTCCGGGTTTGTGCTGTCAAAAGACCTTACTACCAAAAGGGAAGACGGGTTCAGAATAAGGGTCACGCTATCGGTGCTCAAAGCCCAAGAAAGACACTGTCAGTGTAGTTTGTCGTAATGAACAAGTGCGTCCGTGTGCCGAAACTAGTCGTCCAAAACGAAGAAGAAAGCGGGTAGACAGATTTATCTGATCTGTCACCATCTTCATACAAGCGCCGTATGTCCGTTTCCTCGTGATCCACAGTCGTGATCATGGCTATTGAAACATTGCCGAAATATAGGGATCTCAACAAGACAATAAACGTGGTAAGCATCCGAACAAATATAAAGCTAAATAAATAATTTAAGATCTCGTTGGTTAAATTTTTTGTAGTGATAATGTGCATGTGAATGTGATTTCCATTATTTTATCACCATGCCAATGTAAAAAACGAACGCCTGGTCGTGTGTTAGAGCTAATTTTTTTTGTCATAATTATTGCTATTTTTTATATAAGGCGCCAAGCGTTATCCTATAAAAATCACGTAGGTACCTACTTTAAGAAAATTTATTAAATTCCTAAATTAATAAAGTAAATACATATTTCTTTGAAAATAAATAAATAAAGACAATTTTATATGTACTCGTACAACATAAAATACTTTAAATATAACCGATTTTACTTTTTAATATCTACTTATTTAGGTACATGACTATAGTGCGCGCGGAACTAGTTGGCCGCTGGCTACATATAAAATTATATGTATATAATATAATACAAGTTAAGTAATTTGTCTTTACGAGTTTAATTAGTAAATCGTTAAAATATTGGTACGATAAAAATATTTTATTACTTTGTATACAATAGTTAAAGTTCAAAAATATACATATAATAATAAAAACTAGATGAAATCTTTTATAACAAATAAGTCCAAATTTAGAACCATTTAATATAAACATACGTCATGTAAATAAAATGTAAATGTACCTAATGTGTTTCTGCACGCTAATCTTAGAAATGGTTTATCCGATTTAGATGCGATTTTCACTAATATATTATAGTGGTAAGCTTCACTTAACATTTAGTGTTCGTTTCATGTCAATCGGTTTATAAATAAAAAAGTAATGAACATGTAAATACCCAAACGACGGTGTTTGTAATCTATACATATAATAAAATGGTAGAAAAGTCAAAACTGTACATTGAATATTTTTTTAAAAGAATACTTGGGGTGTGATCTACAATCGATACCGAAGCCAAAAATATAGTTTTTAGAATTTTTGTCTGTTTGTCTGTTTGTCTGTATGTATGTCCGGGATAAACTCAAAAAGTACTGCATGGATTTACTTCAAATTTGGCACGAATATTGTTAAGAAGTCGGGTCAGAACATAGGCTATATATTATCACGCTATCACCTACGGGGAAAGAGCAGTGAACCTTTATTTCTTCAAATGTATGTCTGGGATAAACTCAAAAAGTACTGCATGGATTTACTTCAAATTTGGCACGAATATTATTAAGAAGTCGGGTCAGAACATAGGCTACATATTATCACGCTATCACCTACGGGGAACGAGCAGCTAGTCCAAAATAAACCAAAAGATATAATTATCCAAAAAATGCTGTCCAAAGTCACTTTTCCACGCGGACGAAGTCGTGAACACAGCTAGTTAAATATATAGTTATTTTTTATATTATATTTTCAGTCTAGTTTTCAGTTATCCACTAAGTTTTACGGTGAATATGTAATAAGCATATTTTCACAAAGCATTTTATCGTCTTTATATTATTGTTGGGGATATTCTTGTTTGCTTCTAATTAATATCAGACGAACTAATTACGCTCGCATATATTAGTTATCGATGACAAAGTTACATACAGTTGATAATGAGCAAGTGTATAGGTATCATTCGTATCTCTGTCATCTGATAACGCATTCCGTGAGCCGAACTAGTCGTGTTCAGACAATCTTAAAGTGTTTTCACATTAAACTGATTCTAGAACAAATAAACTACAACTAGAGAAGTGTTTTTTTATATAATATTAGTGAATGTTTGGTGTTACACGTGGATTGATATCTGAAATGGACTTATCGAATTAATTTTGGTAAAATTTATAGATTAATATTTTTGTAATTATGTGTTGTTAGTTTCAAATGTGTTTATTCATTATATTATGATTCATATGAAATGATTTATTCATGGATAGGAATGTTACTAAGTTTGATAAGATTAGGTATTTTTAACCGACTTCAAAGAAGGAGGAGGTTACTCAATTCGACCGTATATATTGTTTTTTCTTTTTTTTAATGTATTTTCGGGGATAACTTCGTCGTTTATGAACCGATTTTGGTAATTCTGTTTTTTGTTGGAAAGGAGATATCCCAACTTAGGAACCATGATGAGGAAACCAAGATCTAATGATGGGATCCCAGAGAAATCGAGGGGAACCCTCGAAAATCGTAGTGACGACTACGTGCGTTTGTTAATTTATTTATTATTTATTACTTGTCGATGTAATTGAAGTCGGTTTTTTTTTCGTTTGCTAGCAAACACAATTATGTATGATGTTTCTAATACAATAACTTTTAAGCAATACCAGTGTTGTATACATTGTCACTTGTCAGTTATAAAATGAATAAGAAAATAGAGTGTAAATAACATACGTATAACCTAATGATAAGTATCTAATCAGCTGCAATTTTATAGACTAACTAGCTGATCCCGCAAACGTTGTTTTGCTACATATGTCATTAACCCCCGCAACCCCCCCCCTGTGGGTGGAATTTCGTAAAACCCGTTCTTAGCTGACTTCTACTCGGTGAAAGGAATATTCCTACCAAATTTCAAGTCTCTACGCCTTATGAATCCAGATTCCAGAGATATCGTGATGAGTCAATGGGTGGAAATCTCTTTTATATATATAGAAGATATAGATCACCACAGTCACATATTCGTACGGGCTGAAGGGATATGATAGTCAACAACTACTAAAGACATTAAATGCATAGGATATTCCATGGCTGGTCACTTTTCAAAATGTTTTAACCGCCTATTTATTGAAGGTAAATTTCCAGACGCGTTGAAAATTGCAAAAGTGAGTCCTGTCTATAAGTCTGGCCCAAGAACTGATCCCAGTAATTACCGACCAATTTCGGTGTTGCCAGTAATTTCGAAAGTTTTGGAAAGAATTATTTACTCTCGTTTAGACCAATACTTAACTTCTATAAATTTTCTAACTGAGCGACAATATGGTTTCAGGGCAGGTTTCAGTACATTAGCTGCTACAGTCGATCTTGTTACTAACATTAAAACGAGTATAGATCAAAGAAAGATCGTTCTGGGCATATTTATAGATCTGAAGAAAGCCTTCGATACCGTCAATCATGACTTACTTATTAAAAAATTTGTAAATATTGGTGTTATTGGTTCAGCTCTGGACATGCTCAAATCTTACCTAAACAACAGACAGCAGGTAACTAGAATTGGTAAGTACGAGAGTGAACCCAAAAAAATATCTTGTGGAGTTCCTCAGGGATCGATTCTTGGGCCGTTGCTTTTCTTGATATACATAAATAGCATATCTTATATAAAACTTAATGGTCAACTTACTTTATATGCGGACGATACATGTTTATTTTACCATGGTAGTTGTATTCATGACATTATTAAACTAGCCCAGGAAGATCTCAATCTGCTGTTTGATTGGTTTCAATCTAATTTACTTACCATAAATGTATCTAAAACCTGCTATTGCATATTTAAAGCTAAAAATAAAATTATACCAACCTTTAATAAACTAACAATAGACAGTCAACCTTTAAACGAAAAAAACTCAGAAACGTACCTCGGCCTTAGAATCGACAAAAATCTAAATTGGAAAATACAGATTGATTACATTAAATCAAAGCTCTCATCTTTTTTGGGAGCAATAAGACAAAATATAGGATGCCTACCACGCGAAATTCGTTTTATGATCTACAATTCGTACGTAAAATCACATCTCTCCTACCTAATAGAATTGTGGGGAAGTGCACCCAAAACTAGACTTAAAGAATTGCAAATACTTCAAAATAAAATTGTAAAGGTTCTCTTCAACTATGATTTCATGACAAGCACTGATATAATCTATAAGGAAACAAAAATAATGAATATCTACCAATTATATCAATACAATACTCTTGTTTTAATTTATAAAATCCTTATTAAAAAAATTCACACTCAAATTAAATTTATTCGACACAACGAAATGCCAAGATACTTACTTAGACGACGCAATAAGCTAGTCACACCTAAAACTAGAACCAATTATGGGAAAAGAGCAATAACGTTTGAAGGAGCACAGCTATTCAATAAGTTGCCAGATCATGTAAAGGTCGCAGACTCGATCACTGTTTTCAAGCGGAGACTTAAACAATACATCACACAAAATGATATGGTTTGACAATGAATCTCTTTATAATCGTCTCGTTTTATCATTATTACTATTATTATTATTGTTATTTGTCTTTTCTCCTTTTTAACTTCTCTCACGCGTTGGTTGTACCTACGATTAACAAATATCACAGACCAGGTCTGCCACCTACAAACTGGACTGTAACCAAATCTGTTATATAAGTGTTGTTGTTTCTCATGCAAATGACTGTATGGTTTTAAATGAGAAATAAAGATCTTTAACCTCAACAACTAACTTTAATCTTAAAGATATCGCAATATTCAAATAATATTTGTATTCTGATAAATTATTCAATTAGATCGATATGGTAACTTTCTTAGTACTCATCAATAATATTCCATCAAACTTTACTGAATCTGTAAGTAACGTTTACACACTAAAATTGTATTCTTTTTACTGTAAAATAAATAAACACTTCACACTCAAGGGTCCCTCGTAGAATTTTCTATTGTTTCGGAGGTCTATAAAGATTTGACAAAAAAACAATCACCCAGACCATGACAAAAGTCTATACGGCCTATATATAATAAAATAGTTTTTGCCATTTTTTATCGTTTATATAATATCGTTTATATAGTTATCTATATATAATAAAATAGTTTTTGCGATTTTTTATCGTTTTACGACTGTCGTGCTAGCCGTTCCCACTGTCATGACAATCTGTCGTCATTGCAAAAAATGTCGTGGACGATAGTAAATCGTGTCGTTCTACATGTGAACACCTCCATTTAAACCAGGGTTTCTTAACCTGTGGTCCATGGACCCCTAAGGGGTACGTGTTATGAAAGCTGGGAGTCCATGGCAAGCCTACTTATGTTGGGAGTAATTATTTTTACTTTGCGTGTAATCAAAAACAACTCCTCAATTTGATATTCTAATCCAGCATAAGCAGCAGCAACCGTCACACTAGTTATTTCTTATTTATATCTAAAGTTTGATCGCAAACAATAAAAGGTAATTGAAGTAAAGCATTGTTGTGTTTTTTTTTCTTTTTTTTTTGGAAAGGGTCCGTGGACTCTTTGAAATTTTTAAAGGGGTTCATCACTAGAAAAAGGTTAAGAAACCCTGATTATAACGTATGAACCACGACACTTAAAACTACACGATTATCTGTCGTCACGACAAAGTGGGAACGCGCCCTAAGAGTAACCAACTAGGAATTACACCTAAGTCCTAAACATTAATAGATATACAATACAAATACAACTGTTAGCGTTAAGGCTAATGATGTTAATCTTCGTTGATTCCTGAGCATGTTCTCTAAAATGTTCCAAAAATAATAAGGGGCAATATTGCTTTGTATGTAAGTAATTTAATCTTTACACTTCATGGATTAAATACAGTCTTGCCCTAAATATTGTTACAAATAGAAAAAAAAACTTTTTTTCTATTGCACATAACGTTTATTACTATTACAGTGTGTTAGTTTACATTAATATAAAACCATTAAAAATATATAAAGCTTATTCGAATTGGTCTCCATTAGCTGCAATACAGTCCTTTACGCACTCTTTCCATTGGAAAAAATTCTTCACTGCCAATCGTATGGACTGTTTTAGGGAATCCAAATTATCATGGCATTTAGAGCAAGCCATACTCTCTAAAACTGACCATAAATTGTAATCCAGCAGATTAAGATCGGGACTAGATGACGGCTAGTCTTCAGCGCTGATGAAGTCCGGAACGTTGGTTAATGGTTTCTAACCAAGATAGGGTGGATCGAGCTTTATGACCCGGCGCCGAGTCTTGCTGAAAGGACTATTCTTGGTTCTTGAACATTGTGTTGTTAAGGGGCTTAACTACCTTCTCAAGAATGGTATCTTGATACACTTCTGCAGACGTTTTGATACCTTTTACACAAAAATATGGCTCAGTCACTCCTTCATAGCTAACACACACCAACAAACCATCACTGAAGTCGGATAATGGCCCACGGTGTACTCTGTTAACTACTCTCTCACTAATTCTGTCACAGTCTGTAATAGTCTGACTAATTGCTTGAAGCTTCCTTAGAGCTTTGAACATAATACGGCCAATTTAAAATATTAAAAAATTGCTCAATTGTAAAAAAATTGTCATCCGTAAACAAAAATTTTCTGTGACTTCCTTTTGCGTAAGTAGTTGTTTGGATTTTATAATTTTACAACCCTATTCTTTTTTAAATTATCAGTTAGTTAATGGCCAGTGCGTCTCTTATAGGCTGCAAGTCCTAACTCCTCTTTTAAAATACGCGACATGGTTCTAGGTGCTATCTTCATCTCCCGAAATAAAATCTTTTGCTTTCGGATAGGATTTTCGAATTCTTTCCCTTACTACTTTGATCGCCTTTTTCGTACGAGCACGGAGCACCACATGGACGGCCAGATCTTTTACTGTCACAAACAGACGAGGTTTCATTATACCTATCCTATAGCCCAGTACACAAACAGTTGACTAATACCAAGAGTATGGAGAGTTTTAAAAATTGTATTCGGCAGCATCCCTACTTTGCGATTCGGTTCTCTTTATCACCCCACTCCATTTTAATATCTCAAAATATTTTACAATGTATTGGCGCGAAAATGAGAAAAACAATGAACAATTATCTTAATATATATAAATCTCGTGTCACAATGTTTGTCCTCAATGGACTCCTAAACCACTTAACCGATTTTAATCAAATTTGCACACCGTGTGCAGTTTGATCCAACTTGAAAGATAGGCTATATTTTATTTTGGTATATGTAATTATTATATTTAAGAAAAAAAAGGCGGTACGAAGTTCGCCAGGTCAGCTAGTAATATAATAAAAATGACAGATTCCAAATTCAAATGTAATATTTTTTATATTTTTAACAGTCAGTATTTATGGCCAGACCATGTTGTTAACATAGTAATATTTCAGAATATCTCTATTTATTTGTTTATTTATTTAAAGGTTGCTAACAGAGCATACAATAAAATTATCTAATCATATAAATACATGTTTCACGAGTAATTACTCGTAGTAATTACTGCTCTAGTTAGAGGCAACACTGCATTTATAGACACAAAAAATCTAAATACTTAAATCGAATCGTCATTTTGCAAATTAAAATGTTAAAAGTGATTATTATTTTTAAAAAGTGAACCTATTACCGTTTCGGAATACATTCCGAATCTACAGATTCCGCAGAGAAGAATAGGCAAGAAACTCCGCAGTTACTCTTTTGAAAAATGTATAAGTAAACTGTGCTTTAGTACAAAATTAGTATTATCTTGTATGAAATACAGCGTCACTAAGTCCATACATTTTTAACATCTTTACCATCTATGTAATCCATCATCGATAGCTTAAGTTTGGCAATGTATTTTAATTATTCGTTATTATAGACAAGAAAAAGTAGAAAAGGCGGCTTTATCGCAGAAAGTTACAGTACATATTAGTATTCATATACAAAATAATCATATCTCTTCTCGCCGATTGACAACAATTGCAGTACTTTTATATTTTTCAAATTTAGATAAATTAGTTTTTTTTTTTTGTATCTTGATCTCACGCGGTACTTGCGCGCCAGTATATTTTATCTTATCGTCTATGTTATATGAAACTACATCTTCAGTAACATTACTATTTAAAATTTTCAAGGAGATTCATGATTTTACCTAATATATATTTGTGGTATTGTTTTCCAAGAAATACATAGTTGCATTTTGTTCTTCAAGCTTACTTTTTTAATACGCTTTCATTAGCTTGACCTGTATGTATGTATGTATGTATGTATGAATGTATATATGTATGTACTATGTATGTAACGGAATCTTTGAACTTCATTTTCACCTACTTCTAGGAGCCTGATTAACTTGAAAATTTGCACAGGGGTCAAGGGCCGATGACAATACAATATAACACGCTTTTTTTTTTGTTTGTCGTCTTGACACTAAAAATTCAGAAAATAAATTATAGGTACTTTAAAAAAACAAAAAAAAAACACGCTTTAATAGCAATCGAACTAAAAAGTAGAAAATAAAGTGAATAAGCGTGGGGTGCTTAATCATAATTATTATTATAATAATTCTAATATTTAAAACAGTAACTAATAAAATGATCCTCACATTCGATACCAACACTGGCGGATCCAGGGGGGGGTCACGGGGGTCATGACCCCCCCCCCCCCTGGGCTGTGTCCAGGACCTAGGTGGACCACTAATTAAAATTGTTAAACAAGATTTTTGTCACAATATAGGTATTTTTAAGTACATTACCTACATAGATTAATAAAATACCTACTTTTTACCTGTATCTATCATTATAAAATTTAAATTATGACTTCTTTTTACTTGATCACGACTTTGTGACCCCCCCCCTGGCGCCTTGACCATGACTGTGACCCCCCCCTGGCGCCAAAGCTGGATCCGCCCTTGGATACCAAGCACCCCACGCTTTTTTACTTTATTTTCTACTTTTTAGTTCGATTGCTATTAAAGCGTGTTTTTTTTTTTTTTAACTATAATTTATTTTAAATTTAAAATTAACATCCACGGGCTCTGAAATGCCCATGGGCCCCATGGCTGTTGTTGAACATCATACATTATAACACCATAGGCGATTTATTATTCAAACTACAAATCGACAGTTCTGTGAGTTATTGTTTTAAAATTAATATTAAACGTTATTTACATACTTCGACCTTCTTTACCCATTTGACAATTTCAGTTACAAAGCTTTCTGTTCTTAGATCAATTATTGAGTAGGTCTTAACATCACCGTATCCCGAACGTCATAGATTTCCTATGGTGTCTATTTGTCTAATTAATTTTTAGATATTGTAATGTTCCTTATCACACTGTAACATTCATTAGCGATAAGTTTTTAGCTTCCTATATCGTTCATATTATAATTGGTCTCTATTGAATACATTTTTGTTTCTAAATTCTACTATCATTCGACAACGAGAGATTTAGATAACGAACACCGCATCGATAAATAAGAATTCTAAGCCTTGATACTAATACATCTAAAGTACAAAAGCTTAAAACATTTAAAATTATAAGGGTGGATTTAGACCAAACGAACAAAGAGCTAGAGCTAGATCAAGAGCATTCTTTCTTGATCTTCAAACACTCGTATTCATATATATGTTACGCTCAAACATCGAAAACGCTCATTGAGCGGAAAAATAGCTCACAACGCGATGTGGTCACAGTAAAACATCCACATAGCGAAATTCGTGTTATGGCTCTAATGAAAACGCGCACGACGCGTTGTGGCAATCAAAGAAAGACCAAATAGCGAAATTCGTGTCGTGGCTTACATGCTATTCGATCTCAACGCGTTGTGGCAATGAAGAAAAGCCATGACGCGTATGGAATACTATTTGATTACAACGCACACTACTTTCCGATATAGATTCTACTAGGCCTAGGCTGGAAACGTTTTGGTAGATGTCCTTAAGAAATATTTTTCATTTTATAAAATCACGGCATAACGTGTTTCTCATTATCAAATATATTAAGTATATAATTATATAAATTAAAATGAAACGATATTTATTATTTATTGAGATTACTTTATATTTAAAAAAATCAATGTATTAAGTAATAAATCACTGAATACAAAATATTCATATCATTTGTAAATTACTCATAATTCACATAAAATGATAAGGGTTTTAATTTTTTCATGACAATTAAAATTCTTTTAAGAAATAAAAATATTTAACACAAATGTTTATTGATCACCAATAAACAACAACAATGTACCTATATTAGAAATAACTTTAATTGTAAAAAATAATAATACGTCGTGATATGGTTAACACAATGAATGCTCAGAACGCGTCATGGCTTTTCTTCATTGCCACAACGCGTTGAGATCGAATAGCATGTAAGCCACGACACAAATTTCGCTATTTGGTCTTTCTTTGATTGCCACAACGCGTCGTGCGTGTTTTCATTAGAGCCATAACACGAATTTCGCTATGTGGATGTTTTACTGTGACCACATCACGTTGTGAGCTATTTTTCCGCTCAATGAGCGTTTTCGATCTTTGAGCGTAACATATGTAACAACGAAAGAATGCTCTACGCCTGTTTACACTAAAAGAATTTGATAAGAATTTGATGTAGTGGGGATCGAATGAGCATTCGCTCGTCTGATGTAAATCGACCATAAGAAATTCATCGAAATATCGGACACCGTTATCCTTCGCTTAAAATATGTTTTGTTTTATGAGTTTGAGAGGTATCTCGATCACGATCACGATTCAGCCTGTAACATCCCACTGTTGGGCATAGGCCTCTTAGCCATGTAGGAGAAGGATCAGAGCTTAATCCACCACGCTGCTCCAATGCGGGTTGGCGTATATATTCCCTACTATGAGTAACGACGGCTATCAGGTGTACATGAAGTCATGAAAACTACCGGGACCGACGACGGCTTAACGTGCTCTCCGATGCACGGTGGGGAGACCCACAAGGACTGCACAAACACCCAGACAACGGCAAACATCTGTATGGCCAATACAAATGCTGTCGTGTGCGGGGATCGAACCCGCAACCGCCCGCGCAACAGCCAATCGCAATCCAGTGCTATGACCGCTGCGCCAACGCGGCGTCGAGAGGTATCTAATGTTTACAAAATAAAAAAAATACTGTGTAGTTCAAATCGTTTCCGATTTTAACTGAAATAGGTAGAGAGAGGGAGACGTTAAAATAGGGGTATTATACCTAATACTGGCCAATTCATACTTACTCTCACCAAGCAGGCACCATTGAAAGAGATTAAATTAAATATTGCGTGTGTACAAAGTACACGTCAGAAGTGAAACTTCTTTGGCAAACTAATTTAGAAAAAAACTAATTGAAAAACAAAAACAAAAAGCCAACGTCACACGGTGTTCCCAGGCAGTCACCCATCCAAGTACTGAACGTCATGACGCTGCCGCGTTACCAGTCGCTTAAATTTTACCCCTCATGCACCTAAAAGAAGTTTCACTTCAAAAGTTTTAGGTTAAAATAATGTTAAATACAATCCATATTACATAAACAGCTTCCAGTTTCTCGTGAAACAAGTAAAAAGATCTTCTGATTAAATATGTTTTTTATCTTATCAACGACGATTACAACGTTATCTGAGTCAGTTTCTCGTTCACGAGCTGCGTACTGTGTTGTGAGTTTGTTATAAGGCGAAAATTGGTGCAAGGTATGGGGATTTATCTGTGAAATATTAGTAGAACTAATAGTATTACAGCACGAGATTATTGTGATAAGAATTGATGACAATCATGTAACGATGCCTTTAATGTTTAGGATGATGCGAGTTAATTTATCTGGTATTGTTTTCATTCGTCTTTACTTAGTTGAGTGAGTAATAACTTTATCAATTTTAACTTTTACTTAACTACTACGTAGTATATTTTTATCTACACCTACTGATATTATAAAGCTGAGCAGTTTGTTTGTTTGTTTGAACGCCGTAATCTCTGAAACTACTGGTCCGATTTGAAAAATTCTTTCAGTGTTTATCGAGTAAGGCTAATCATCATGCTAAGACAAATAGGAGCGGAGTCCACGCCGACGAAGTCGCGCGCAGAAGCTAGTCATTTATATTATTAGTTCTTTCTCATTTTCAAGAAAACAATTTAAACTAAAAAGAATCTCCAAATATATTTTACAGTTACAAATTCTCTAAAAACATCTTAAAGACTTAAAACTAACTTTAAATTATGCAAAATATTTTTCAAAACAAGATCGTAATTTTAAATCATTTTCACTATAAATTACGTGTTTTAAAGTGATAATTCGCGTTCCCAATCGAGTAGCTCAATGTAGACTTAAAACAAATAAAGTTTGGCGTAAATTTGTACAGTACAGATAAAAATGCCTACATGAAAACATCTTTATCCAAATTAAATTACCCAAGACTGCCAATATTAGTCATAGCTTAGTAATATACTGACTTAAGATTTGGATATCAATTAATCTGTAAATATATTTGTATCGATCACTAGATGGCCCGGTGAACTTCGTATCACCACTATTTATGAAAAATATACACAAAACAATTTCTGAACGCACCTATAGGGGAAGTCAGCTCAAAGCGGCCACCTTAACTTTGAGTAAAAAAAAAACCTATCAAACGATTGATTTTCAACAAGAATTTTATACTGATAGGAAAAGAGTTTATTAAATTTATGATTTGTAAAATTTAGTGTCTCGAAATTTGAAATAATAAGCATATGATATCTAAATTACGGAAACTTGTAAAAAAACCGCTTTGCCCGAGCGGCCGCCTAAAGCGGCCAGGGGGACAAGGGCAATTTGGCCAGCCCCAAAGATACTGCGTATAATTATTTCTTTTTTTATTTAACATACTTGACGAAATAAAAATGTCCAAAAAAATATATAAAAGAACATTATTTATTAAAGGAAAAATTTGTTATTAATTTTTCCCGTCTTATACTCTGTTGCTAGTTTAGCAACAGAGTATAAGACGGGCAGTGGCAGTGGGCTGGTCATCTGTGTCGCAGGACCGATGGCCGTTGGAGCAGACGTGTCCTGGAGTGGAGACCGCGTCTTGGCAAACGCAGTGTGGGACGTCCTCCGGCCCGTTGGACCGACGATCTTCGTAAGATTGCCGGTGTAGGCTGGATGAGGATTGCGGAAAACCGGGATGGCTGGCGCGAACTTGGGGAGGCCTATGTCCAGCAGTGGACTGCAATAGGCTGAACTGATGATGATGATGAACAAAAATCTATCTAATGAATTAACAAGAATAGTCGCAAGTAGTGTGTTTGTACCAGTTCTGGCTCACGAGCCAGAACTGGTACAAACGGTCGGTCCTCTGATCGAGTGATCCTAAAAAAAAAAAAAAAAAAAAAAAAAAAAAAAAAAAAAAAAAAAAAAAAAAAAAAAAAAAAAAAAAAAAAAAAAAAAAAGGTTTTGGGGTCATCTAAATCGATTGCACGCATCCATTTTGTGCTAACTCTAACGATTCGCGACTTAGGTTTCTACATTTGCAAACTCCAGTACCCTTAATTACCTCTATTGTCCACTTATCTATCGTTCCTCGAGCATCGTCGCTATTGTGCTCCATCCATTGTTTCTCGAAAAAGGTCGTTGCCGCTCTTATCTGTTTCTAATGATGCACCTTGCTTATCTGTGCTATTGTATTATATTATTATCATTCTTTGTTATTCTCAATGTATATATATATATATATATATATATAAATAAATAAAATTGGAGTGTCTGTTTGTAATATTAAAATAACCGTGTTTTACTAAACTCATATGTATGCATACTCAGTACATATACCAAAATATTTATTTATAATTTTTGTGTGTCTGTCACTGAACAGTAACTATTTTGTAAAGCTCCACGCGGATGAAGTCGCAGGCACAGCTAGTCATAAATAAAACTCATACTTTTTTTTGTTACAATTTTTATTTCCAAAATGTTATTGGTGATTATGTATAAAATAGGAGCGAAACATCTCATCCACTAAAATATCGTTGTACAATGTGTTCCCTGTAAAAATGCTCGTAAAACTGTGCATTGAACATCCCCGAAACTTATACAGCAAATACATTAAACAATATTCGCCACAAACTGAAGTCCACTCATTCTGAATCATATCAACATTCCAGTCCCATCTTTTACAATTCCTTTTTAAAAACTCTAGATGATATCGTGCAGGTGATCGTCCGTATGAATCAAAATATTGACCGATGCCATTCGTATCGATATGTAAAGCTATCCAATGTGAGCCTGGTTTATCATCTGTATCTAAATTGCATATTATATACGTTGGTACGTGGGTATACATGGGCAGTCTATTAGCAGCATAAACATTATTTTCTAGACTGGGGTGAATCTTTTTCAGATGTTGTTGTACATCTAGTGTATCCATGATATTACTGCTATTAGTAGATTATTACTGTACCAATCTATTCAATGGTTAACATAGGAATGATTAATTATATTGATTTCTAAATATTAAATCATATTCCTTAGTGATAATTTGTATGATTCATCAGCGTAGCGCGTCTCGTCGTGTCGTCAATACGAAACATACTTTCTAAATATTAAATCACATTCCTTAGTGATAATTTGTATGATTCATCAGTGTAGTGCGTCTCGTCAATACGAAAGAATGCGAGATAAGCTTGTTGACTCATAAAGTTACATCAGTTTCACTGTGGAAATACCTTAGATAAGATATATCCTATCGGTGCTTTATAAGGGCGAGCAGCTGCCATTATGGAATCAGTGTATAGTCGTTTGACCGCAGTGGATCTACCAATACTACGTTTGTATTACTTCAACGCTTCAATGGACCCGGACGTAAGTGTTTATTCTCTTGACAAACTTACTTTTCTTTCTGTTGTTTTCTTACGTGTGTGTGATTAAGTGTAAACAAATTGATATTAACATGATAACTGTGTTGTTGCAGAAATCATTCAACTTCAATGAAAATACCTATAAATATTACTGCTCGCCACTCTCCCCTCAAGAAGAGAGTGATAACATCGTCATTAATAATGGTGAAAAAAGAAAATCGCAATCGATTGATCATTTTTTGAAGCTCAATCAAAAATAAGAAAGAGGAAGCTGTTATCGTCAACCGTAGCACGAGCCGCTAGAGATGGTGTATCATACATTTCTACTAATTCCGACGACGGAGATCAAGCGACGCATCTCATAAAAATTGAAATATACGATATGAAGAAGCTATGCAAGATTCCAACTACTGATCATTGGAAACATGCTTCCACGAGGATTAAATATTATGTGAAGAATAATGAGGATAGCATCTACGACAACACAAACACCCTCGTATACAATATTACGAAGACAATAGCAGAAAGTGAAAAAGTTAAAAAATACTTTTTTAACAATGACAGTCATTAGCTGATCATTAGTGAATTCTGTTTACTTAAATTACTTCATTCATGTGTGATTCTGTTTACTTAAATTACTTCTGTATGATTTTGTATAAGGTTTAATAGGGGTTTATAAAGAAATAAAAAATAATATATTACATATAATTTGTTTTATTTAATTTATAATTTTTACATACACAAAAAAATGCATTACACATAAATCTAACACACATTATAACTTTAACTACTATAGTCTACATTAACATTTCTGTTTTTATCTATTTCAATAATATTATCAAACTCAGCATAAACTATACAGTTAATTGTTTGTATTAGTGCGGATTCAAATCGTACTTCTAATCTTACACTACCATGCTTTATGAGATTCCAATGAGTTGATGAGTTAGCTGATAAATCAGGAGTTAAATCAAATGCTAATAGACAGTAACCTTTGGCATACTGTTCACAAGAGATTCCATTTCCTTCATTAAGAAAGTGAATACCAGTTCCCGAGAATAGAGTATGATATGTTGATGTAAATATACTACTATTAAAAGATGGTTGCAAAGCTTTTGAAGGTATTTGTTGACCATCAATATATAAGCTGAAAGAATTAATACCATAGTTTTCAAAGTTAAATGGATTTTTAGTAAGGGAACCATTAAATGCAGAATTGTTCACAAATCCAATTATACACCTTTTGGGTACCTGTCCTAGGAATATATTATCAAGAGTTTTTCCTTGAACACCCGATGGAATTGTTAAAACTTTTACTTCGGCTCGAGTAATAGGATATTTAGCAGTAGTAGCAGCTAAAACTTTCTGATGTGCGAGTAATACACTTGGATTAATTCTTGCTCGTCGAACAATAAGAGTTGCATCCGTAATACAAACTTTGATCTTTACATCGCTTGATCCAGCAATTAAATTAAAACTATCTCTTGACCGAACTAATTTTACACTCATTTCAACACCATTAATTAAAAATTTATCTTGGTTGAAAATGTCACCATGAAGATGTCCAATCATTTCTATTTCCTTACTTTCACTAGCCAAATCCTGTCTTTTAACAAATCCTAAGTTTTTATCATCTGTAGAATCCATTTTTCCTGATGTATCCTCATACCAAAGACTACAAGTAAGGTGAGATTGTTTAGCAGCAGGAGCATAGTTTAAAAGGGTTTCTATGTATGCTCGATATGCATAGGTATTATTAGGTGGTGATACAAGTTTTTGGTTTAAATAAACATCAAGTTGACTAAAAAGTGAATGCATCCAATTATTTACAGGTGCTACTACTGTGTTCGATGTCAATTTAGTTGAATCTTGATTTAATACTTTTGCCTTTATGTGGAGTAATGTATGAGACAAATCTATGTAGTCATCACCTGTCCCAGGAACTTGAAACTCTATAGGTCCATCATCAGCAAGAGACGAAATTGGTTTATAGTGAATCCACAATCCATTTTCAATGCTTGTTTGTGTAGACGGTAGTGCAAACAAATCTAATTCTGACTTAGCACACTCACAAGAATTATTATGAAGGAAAGACATATTTAATTTGAAAATATATCTTTGATATTTTTTGGATTTATACCAAGTTTTTTAGCGGTTTTCACTTTAGCAGTTAATGGTGGAATGAGCGAGGTCAATCGTTTTCTTTTAGTTATATACCCAGAACCTGTCATGTTTAATCGATCAATTTTGCCATCAACCTTTCGTTTTAAATTCGTACTAACTTGCTTTAGACGATCTTTTATTGATGCTTCCATAGGACGCGCTTGAATCATATCCGATAAAAGTCCTACTCCAGCGTTTAATGCTTCTTTACCAACCACTCGAGCCCCACTTGAAAGTAAAGGTAAAACTGATCTAAATAACCCCCCTAAGAAGCTTCCAATACCATGACCACGTTGGTATGGTGAACCCTTATAAATTACTCCTACCCCCGAACCAGCTTGATGTGTATAATAATTTTCATATGGACATATATGATGATCACGAAGAGAATTCATTATCACAATTTTCGGAAATGTAGTTTAACACACACGGTTCCAAACTGGAATGGTATTTTCTGTCCTGTGCTCGATCTTATAACTATTTCCAGCGTATCGAACTCTCTTCGCATAACAGGTAAGTAGTGAGGTGGAGAGAAAACGTGCATTTTATTTGCTCCATAAATGTATTTTGAAGGATCTAATGAAATTACTCTTAGCAAGGGAGTCATAACATCACCCACAATCTGAGGATCGATAATGTCGCAATATAGAAATAGTTGAGATGGTAACCCTAAGTGTAAATTAGCAGGACACTTTCCGAAATTTCTGTCTAGGAGATTTTTATTTGGTTCATAACCTAGTTGTAAACTTAATTTGGGTGATAATGTTATAGATGTTATATTTTTATCCAAAGCAGAAACAGAAACAAATTTTGTTATTTCATCATAACGAAATTTTATGCTCTCTCCGATACCACTTAATGCTTTTAAAATATGCTCAACGTTAGCATAGCTGGTAGCTGGAATATGTTTTTTGTAGTGCACTGTGGATGGTTTATCTTCACTAGGCATTATCATGGATTTTGTAATGTATATAACATTTTCATGATCTTGAACAGTAAACATGGTACATGGATATTGAAACTCAACAACTCCAACCGACCATTCACCTTCTAATTTTATAACTTTTGGTAATTTCGTTGAAAAATTTGTGGTCTTGTTATCAGGAAAGTATTCCATTGAACTATTGCTGAGCAATGTTAAATAAAAACTTTCTTTATTCATATTTCTTTTAAACTAGAAGCTAAAATCCAACTGTTAAATTTATTTGGATAACCTCTCCACTTCACTAATACTTCTTTTCTGTTACCTGAATAACGAGTGTCAATTATTTTATCTATTTTATATTGTGAGGTGGGGTTGTAAGTGATTTTCTGTAATTCCCTTTCATAAAAAGTACCAACTATTGGTTCATTTTGTAAATCTGTTATTGTATAAACAACCCATGGAGATCTATCAATTATTGAGGATATAATAAATATTTCATCACTCCAGTTTGATTCATATCCTTTTTGGAAAACATGTTTATATTTAGTTATTCGAACATAATCACCCACATTGAAATTTGGTTTTTGAAAGTTGATTTTGGAAAGTTTGTTTGATCGTCTATCATAAAGATTAGTCCAAACCGTCATAATATTGTTGGAATTCACATCACATGGACACATCTTAATACTAGAGTGAAAGCTGTGATTATAAGAATATATTAAATCTTGTAAAACATCTATATATCTATAAGTATTATTATGAGTGAAATAACGCCACATTTTCATTTTTAGAGTTCTTTGAAATCGTTCAACAATACTGGCCTTAATATCAGGATTGTTAGTGGTATAGTAATTAATCTTTTTGGATTTAAAGTATTTTTGTACATCTTTTGAAACAAATTCTGTACCTTTATCAGATTGTATGTGAGTAGGTGTTAAATTACTTTCAGTAAATATACTTTCAAAACATTCTTTAATAGTTTCTGAGTTTTTCTTTTTCATTGATCTTGCAAAAGCATATTTACTAAATACATCAATAACACAAAGTATATAGTTGAAACCATCATTATATTGAGAATAAGTTCGCATATCACTTAAATCAGCTTGCCACAATTCATTAATATTTGATAGAATGTACCTATTACGTGGGAATTTTTTTTGAATGGGTTTATGTAATGTGTATGTTTCTTGTGATTGTAACCATTCCTTTACTTGCTTTTTATCCATTTTACCATTCATGGCTTTCGATAATTTATCAATACTACCAAAACCAGCGGGGTTAGATGGATCATAATAAATCCTGTTAATTTCTTCTAGTACGGGGTCCATTTTTCCCAATCAAACTTTTTACGTATTTTAGATATAGATTTTTTATCTCGACTTCCCGGTGTAGAAAACTCTATTTTAGTTTCAGATTTTTTATCTCCACTTCTTGGTGTAGAAAACTCTTGAACTTCAGTCTCAGAGGATTTGTTTAGATCTTTTACTTGAAGCCGGTTAATAAACTCACATCTCTTTGGATTTCCAATATAAGTAAGTGGTACTTTAATATCTTTTAATGCTTTAGCAAATCTATCCCACCCTATCGGATCACTTCTTTTTAAGGGTCTTAGTGAATCATTTATTAAATCAACAATATTACTTCCAGGAATTTTTTCATTATCAATTATGACTGTGCCTTCATTATCCCAATTTATTTTACTTTTACTTGTTTCAACTAAGTTTAATAATAACTCACCTTTTTTATTATAAGTTTTTGGTATTAAACTGAGTATTTGAGCTGTTGTATAAAGTGGTTTTGTATCATTTTCTTTACTTTTAATGGAACGATTCTCTTCCAACAAAGATTCAGCATCAACTGAACTTTTTAAATCTCTATCTTTATTTTTAAATCCAATTTTAGACTCATTTGAATCTTCATTAGATGTATCAGAATAAATTGGTAATCTGAGTGGTTGACGATCCTCTTCGGCAAAGTGAAGATATCTTTGTAGTGTTTGTAAATATAACATCCACTTCTTTCGGTCTTCTATCTTACTATTCATAATATTTTGCATTTCCATATCTAATCGAGACAAATTACTATTAACCTTATTTTCTTGTTTTAATTTTTCAATCAATCCAGGTTCAATTAGTATCATTTTCTTTGCATTTTCCATGTTAACTGACTAGTCCACTTACTAATCCACTCAATATTGCACCTAATATTACTGGTAAGAAAGCTCCTCCTTTTTGTATAATTATGTTTTTTCTTATTTTATGTTTACACTTACGCACCAATTTACGGAGTATATTTTTATGTTTATTCAATTTTTGTTTATCTTGATCTTTAAGAGGTACCTTTCCTTGTAAAACGTTATGAATACATTCACAAATACAATTTATTTCTTCTTCGTCACACGTTTTAAGTAATGCTCTTTGATATTTTGGTTTAAGCGTATGCAAAGCGTTTAGCAAATGCTTATGCGTTGTGACTCGACGATGCATCATTTAGAAATGATTTGAATTGTTTGATTCTTGGTGTATTTAAACTCTTTTGTGGGGACGTAGACTGTACAGAAACCATTAAATGGGAAGACATTTGACTTGATACGACAAAAATCATTGGTATTCTGTTTTAAATCTACCATTAAATATCCATGTGCTTCTAGAGTTGCATCCCTGTAGGCATCTTCAATGAACTTTGGGTTATCCGGTGACACTTGTCGTGCTAAATATCTTATTTGAGTTTTATCTCTAGGATTTTTAAAATATATTATATAACTTGAGTTTAAAGAAATATCTCTTTGACCTTTACCCTGATGAAATAAATTTTGTGTTAAATAAAATACACTAAGATTCCTGTGATGACTACCTTTTGTAAATATATCCACAATTCTTCCATCAGACTCTCTCATCAGATCATCAATAATAACAAGATGTGGGTTTTCACCATCAAACATATTAAGATTTGGAATTCCTTGATGATAGTTAACATTTGGTAAATTATATAAAGGTTGCATTTCATCAAAGCACCATGTGATCTGATTAAAATCACAATTACATATTTCTGTAACTGATTTTATGAAATTTGTTACAAAATTTGACTTCCCACATCCACTTGGTCCTGCTACAATAGCAGTAAACGGATGGATAAAGTGAAACATTACACACGTCTAAGGTTCTAGGGGGTGAAATAAAAAATGAAAGTTTTGGTTTAAACAATTAATATATATAAAACAGAATGATTTGTATATTATTTCTAACACAATTAGTACATGAGAATTTTAAACAATTATCTTAAGTTATATACAATCAAACAATTATTAAATATGTAATAAACTCTATGTCACATTATTTACAATCAGTACAAACTACATAATTTTATGATCAGTACAAATTTTATTTACACACACAGACATAAAAGTAAAAACTATTAACATTTAGCACAATTTATAATGACCCCAAGCTAATGTTTCAATATTGTTATCTAAAATATGCCTCTTTGTGTCATTATACGATAAACCAATCTTATTTAATTTTTGTGTAAAAATTGTGTGTTTAATTGATTTAAATCTAAGCATACTATAATATTGCACTTTTTTATTAAATAGAGAAGACTTATAACTATTCATTGTCATCTTTTTAGTGATACATTTATTTACTCCTTTTGCCTTGGCTATAGTCTTATTCTCTAAGTTAAAAGCGTACATTTTAGATCTTAAACCCACAAATTCTTTCATGATTTTACCATTATTTTCATCTTTGAAAAAACCTAACTTCTTTTTATTTAATTTTGGATAATCAAAAATATTATTTGTATCATAATCTGAGGTATCAAAGTATGAGGAAAGGTCAGGCTTTATATCAATGTAAAAATCATCTGTAAATATATGATATATTAAACTATCCGTATCTGTATACAATAATTTGATATGACTAAACTTTTTAATCATATAGTTATAATGAAAATCATACATTAATGTTTTTGAAATATCTAAAATACAAAACCCTAAATAAATTGGTTTGTTATATATTAACTTAGTCTTTCGCAACTGAACTGCAACAAGGTCTTCCGAAAATATTGAAACACTATGAAATTGTGGTTTAGCGATTAGATCTTGAGCACCTAAAGCTTTACCCTGGTTCTCCCAGTGTGTAACTAATTTTACGTTAACTCTTTTTTCAATATTCTCCATAGTCTTACCGAAGATTGAATTATTCATTAACTTATAAAAATCTTTTTCAAAATCTGATTTTGCTAACGTTCTGAATTTTGTATTTAGATCTATGTACATTTTCAACCAGGGAGACTGTTTAAATTCTAATACTCTATGAATTTTAGTTAATTTAACCCCCATTTCTATGCACTGCTTTAAATTTCTGTAATGAATTACATATTTAACTTTATTATTTAAATTTGGCACTAGTTTATTCTCATTAGTATTGCCTACACAAATGTTTTCTGGGCATAAAGGAAAGTCCGAATGTAAATCATGAAGCTCATCTGGATATTCCAAATCAACTTCTAAAATGAAACCGAAGTCCGATGTCTCAGACACATTAAAATCTGTTTTCGGATTTACCCATTCAAATCCACCACTAGGAAGATATTGAGACATAGCCCAACCATACAAATTGTTAGCGTCAAAATATGTGATATACGAATTTGGTTTCCCTGCATCATAATCCTCCATGTATTTGTTATTAGCTCTAGCATAACGATTACTACATTGAGATACACCACCCCTGATACCTGATCTAATAAATGCAATTTTCTCATAATCTGTTAAAAGTTCTAATTCTATTTTTGTATATTTGAGCATTGCATCCCAACTTAATCCTGGGGCTGTGTAATAATGGGTAGGGTCTAAATCATAAGTATTAATGCATAGCATTCTAAAGTTTTCAAATACATCGGATAAAAGTAAAACGTCTGTTTTTAAATACAAGTTTGAATAATCTAACATATTACAACAACCAAAGTGTTCCCAAACATCTTTAGCATGATTGTAATCATCATTTGAAATATGTGAATCTGTGAGTGAGCTATAAAAATTTTTTTGTTCAGGGAGCGACGTTAGGTTTAAACTATCATAATTAGTCATAAATTCATATGGATAAACCCCTTTCCGTTTTAAACGAATGAAATCTTCATCACTTGGAAAACTTCTACGTAATTCTTGAAATTGATCATTACTGAGATTTTTGGCTAATTCTTCTAATTTACATGGTAAAAACTTAAATGAATCTACGAATCTCAATATAATTTCATGGTTATTTATTTTTATTTTTTTGGAAAAGGATATATATTTTTCTTTATTTTGAGGGATAACTTCGACTTCACCATCACAAAAGTTTAATGCATGAACAATAAAATGAGCATCATAGTGACTAAGGTTGTGTAAAAATATTGGTATATGACGTGGTGTTTTGAACTTCGAGATGCATGATTCATGAGCAACACCTATAAAACTACCAGTGTAATAATCAAAATCATAAAAAAGTTCTGTTAACTCTGTTTCACAAATATGACAAATGGTTGCATTTGAAATATGACTTTTGTCTTGATTTGTAAGCGGAACTGGACATTTTTGAAGTCTATTTATTTCTTTTAAATTGTTAGATAAACTTTCCATAAACACTTGTGCACAGTTGGGTCCGCAATATGTTACATATTTTGATAATTTATTATCAAATGAACATTTTATATAATAACCAAAACTATGCACTTCATGTTTCTGAATATTATGCGTGAAAGGTTTGGATGGATCGTTAGAACATGATTCTATTGGTTTTAAAAATGCTTCAAAATCAGCATAAATCACGAATGGTATCTTTAACTTCTTTTCATAACTATCAAATTTAATTTTATCATTTGAAATAGGTTGACCAAACCAATTCTTTTTTAAAGTTTCACTGTTTGGTAATTCTGTACAAATGTGTGCACAATCGTATTGTTCATGGTTATTTAACCTTTCCCGAGATGGAAAATGAAGTAGACATGCTTCACAAATGTACATGATGTGACCATCTTTTGAAATTTGTTTACTGACTAACCGCGATAAATTTTTTATGTAACAATAATGATTTTTCATATCCTTAGAAAGAAATAATAAATTTATATGTCTAGCTTTACGACACTTTGTTAAAAATAATGGGCCTACGATAGAATTACACCGTTTTTCTTTAATATATTCTAATCCAAAAACGTTAATACTAATATCATTTAATTTCTCTACTTTTGCTATGTCAGAAATTTTAACTGGAAAGGAAATACCATCAAATTTAAGCTTATTTACATGTTTAACGTACGATGATACTCGATCCGCGTTTTTGTTTACTGGATATAACGCTGAGAGTAACGCCCATTTAAAACAAAAATAATCTTTGTTTTTTACATTTATAACAGCTTTTTTTAATTTGATATCAATGGGCAGATCTAAGTATGAAGTACCGCGTAGGGGGTTGAATTTATTAACATTCATGTCTATAGATTTTATGTTTTTTAGACTCCATCCACTATCTTTTTTTTCAAATGCACTAATTTTACTAGTAATTGTATCATTTAAAGATGAAAGAAAAATATTTAAGTCATCTCCTTGACAAATAATATAGTTAAATGTTTGAAAATCGAATGTATCATGAATATCTTTAGTTTGTTGAACAAAATCAGCATGCAATATGAAATTTACTTTAAAAATTATGTGTTGATGAATACACTCTTGTATTAAAAATAAAATATCATCCTTAATAGAATCTAAAAATAGTTCAGGGGTTTCAAAATTTACTCGTGTCGAATGATCTACTTTATTCTTGATTTTGTAAGTTAAAATTCTATTTCCAAAAGCAGATTCAATAACATTAACGTTTGATAAAGTATTATGGGAATTTAAAAGATTATTTTTGTGAACATTACTTTTAAAATGATTAGCTAAATACCTTTTTTTGATAAATATATGACACGTTAGACATTCCACTTGATTGTCGCTACCGACACTGTTCCCTGCAGAGGTAGATGCTCCTCCTTCAATTGTTGGTTTTTTTATGATCTTAAGTTCTTCGCTACTCGTTCGCTCCATACCTTTTCCAAGTTGTAGTGGTTGACTGTAAAAATGTTTAAATTTATAAAAAGACGATATAAGACAATGTGTAAATTATGATCGTAATTTATTTTACTTACATAAACTGTGTTTCAACCATTGCACAGTGATTATACAACTCAGCATCATATGATGAATCGTACAGTTCACCTTTCTCCATTTCATCACAAACTTTAGACAGCTCCTGATTCAATTCACTATTGAACAGTTCCATATTCTCTTCCATGGGTGTGGAAAAGAAAGCACTGGTGCATACTTCACTGAAGTTTTCCATCTTTATAGTAAAGAGAAAAATAGGTAGCCGAGTAAGTTACTGTTCAGTGTTGGTTCACCAACTGATACCCAATTTCGAATAATGTTCAATATTTATAGATTTACAAATGATTAGAAAAAGAATATAATGAGTACAAAGAAGTAATTTAAGTAAACAGAATTCACTAATGATCAGCTAATGACTGTCATTGTTAAAAAAGTATTTTTTAACTTTTTCACTTATCTCGCATTCTTTCGTATTGACGAGACGCACTACACTGATGAATCATACAAATTATCACTAAGGAATGTTTAAGTAAACAGAATTCACTAATGATCAGCTAATGACTGTCATTGTTAAAAAAGTATTTTTTAACTTTTTCACTTTCTGCTATTGTCTTCGTAATATTGTATACGAGGGTGTTTGTGTTGTCGTAGATGCTATCCTCATTATTCTTCACATAATATTTAATCCTCGTGGAAGCATGTTTCCAATGATCAGTAGTTGGAATCTTGCATAGCTTCTTCATATCGTATATTTCAATTTTTATGAGATGCGTCGCTTGATCTCCGTCGTCGGAATTAGTAGAAATGTATGATACACCATCTCTAGCGGCTCGTGCTACGGTTGACGATAACAGCTTCCTCTTTCTTATTTTTGATTGAGCTTCAAAAAATGATCAATCGATTGCGATTTTCTTTTTTCACCATTATTAATGACGATGTTATCACTCTCTTCTTGAGGGGAGAGTGGCGAGCAGTAATATTTATAGGTATTTTCATTGAAGTTGAATGATTTCTGCAACAACACAGTTATCATGTTAATATCAATTTGTTTACACTTAATCACACACACGTAAGAAAACAACAGAAAGAAAAGTAAGTTTGTCAAGAGAATAAACACTTACGTCCGGGTCCATTGAAGCGTTGAAGTAATACAAACGTAGTATTGGTAGATCCACTGCGGTCAAACGACTATACACTGATTCCATAATGGCAGCTGCTCGCCCTTATAAAGCACCGATAGGATATATCTTATCTAAGGTATTTCCACAGTGAAACTGATGTAACTTTATGAGTCAACAAGCTTATCTCGCATTCTTTCGTATTGACGAGACGCACTACACTGATGAATCATACAAATTATCACTAAGGAATGTGATTTAATATTTAGAAAGTATGTTTCGTATTGACGACACGACGAGACGCGCTACGCTGATGAATCATACAAATTATCACTAAGGAATATGATTTAATATTTAGAAATCAATATAATTAATCATTCCTATGTTAACCATTGAATAGATTGGTACAGTAATAATCTACTAATAGCAGTAATATCATGGATACACTAGATGTACAACAACATCTGAAAAAGATTCACCCCAGTCTAGAAAATAATGTTTATGCTGCTAATAGACTGCCCATGTATACCCACGTACCAACGTATATAATATGCAATTTAGATACAGATGATAAACCAGGCTCACATTGGATAGCTTTACATATCGATACGAATGGCATCGGTCAATATTTTGATTCATACGGACGATCACCTGCACGATATCATCTAGAGTTTTTAAAAAGGAATTGTAAAAGATGGGACTGGAATGTTGATATGATTCAGAATGAGTGGACTTCAGTTTGTGGCGAATATTGTTTAATGTATTTGCTGTATAAGTTTCGGGGATGTTCAATGCACAGTTTTACGAGCATTTTTACAGGGAACACATTGTACAACGATATTTTAGTGGATGAGATGTTTCGCTCCTATTTTATACATAATCACCAATAACATTTTGGAAATAAAAATTGTAACAAAAAAAAGTATGAGTTTTATTTATGACTAGCTGTGCCTGCGACTTCATCCGCGTGGAGCTTTACAAAATAGTTACTGTTCAGTGACAGACACACAAAAATTATAAATAAATATTTTGGTATATGTACTGAGTATGCATACATATGAGTTTAGTAAAACACGGTTATTTTAATATTACAAACAGACACTCCAATTTTATTTATTTATATATATATATATATATATATACATTGAGAATAACAAAGAATGATAATAATATAATACAATAGCACAGATAAGCAAGGTGCATCATTAGAAACAGATAAGAGCGGCAACGACCTTTTTCGAGAAACAATGGATGGAGCACAATAGCGACGATGCTCGAGGAACGATAGATAAGTGGACAATAGAGGTAATTAAGGGTACTGGAGTTTGCAAATGTAGAAACCTAAGTCGCGAATCGTTAGAGTTAGCACAAAATGGATGCGTGCAATCGATTTAGATGACCCCAAAACCTTTTTTTTTTTTTTTTTTTTTTTTTTTTTTTTTTTTTTTTTTTTTTTTTTTTTTTTTTTTTTTTTTTTTTTTTTTTTTTAGGATCACTCGATCAGAGGACCGACCGTTTGTACCAGTTCTGGCTCGTGAGCCAGAACTGGTACAAACACACTACTGTCGCAGTAGCCCTTTCAGACAGTAGCAGTGAAACTTGTTTATTTATTTATAAATTGCTCGATAACCGAAGAAGATAATATTCTGGAATAATTTCTATCTGCTATTATTTGGTCAATAATCGAAGGAGAAGGTGTTCTAGAGTGATCGACATCTACTGGTAATGTGTGTTGTTGCTGTTGATCACTAGATGGTATCGGGTCTTCCATAGTAGGCGGATTGTCCATGATTGTTGCTGGCAAAATTCACCATCATCAAAGATATATCTATTTGGAGGTGACAAGCCCGTTTTCTCGAAACCACTGACAGCTTTCTGGGTTGTTGCAGCTCGCAAGTAGGCAGCACCGAGCAAACTGGCGACATCTTTTTGACCTATACGACCCACATGTGTTTCCTGGAAAGTCGCCACACCACGCTCAAAATATGTCTTTTTTCTCAAATCTTAAATTTACCTATTAATTTATCTTCAATCTTTCATTAAATAATCTCTAAATTTGTATCTCCCAAGTTTCTTTTTCGCATATCCTGTCGCAATGTGTCTTCTTAAAATTAGAGTAGTGCGAGGGATACCTATTAAATTTCAGTGCGATAGACTTAACAGATCCACGCTTAACGTTTATCTCTTTGATCGCCCGTGCCATAAGATTTTCATCCCATGATCCCTGGTTGGGTTTTTTCTTATAATTGTTCACCATCTAAACAAAATAATTTAGCATTATCTGTCTAATCATAATATTTTTTTATTAGGGCAAAGCGGTCAGTTGGCCGCTTTGCCCTGGCCGCTTTGCCTTATTCGGCCATTTTCTTTTAAAATGCGGCTACACATACTTTTATACATTTACGTTTGAGTAAATTTTGCACAAATCAAGCCAAATAGATAAGAAACAATACACAAGTTATAAACGGGTTTAAATATAAAGAGGTATGATCAAAACAGGATGAACTTACCTTGCATTTTTTTAGCAAAACGTGGAAAAATATTATTTGCGACAGTGTATCCAAGTGATCGTTCCCAACGCTACCGAATTGACTGCCCGGCGTGGGGCGAGAGGTTTCTTATGTGACAAAAAGGCAACATCGCACTGTCATTCCAAATAACCGAAAAATTAAGAGTGGCCGCTTTGCCTCCTATGGCCGCTTTGAGCTGACTTCCCCTAAATATTTGACAACCAATTGACAACGTTTTTGACAAAAGACATTAAATGTCCCCGTTAGGAACATTTTGAATTGGAAAATTAAATCGTCGTTTTTAGTATTTTCCGTTTCATATTATTGTTCGCACCGTTTAAACCTTCCCTGAACTTCCACAAACATTTCAAGATGAAAATTAGCCAAACAGGCCCAGCCATTCTCGAGTTTTAGCGAGACTAACGAACAGCAATTGAATTTTATATATATAGATTGATAACGCCTCCATTATGCGTGTTTTACTACACTTTTGAACATCGTTTTTGATTCGCCTCTATCTCATTAGTCAGATTATGGTTTAGTTCAGTTAGATTATGGGTTCATTAACCACCTGATTTAAAAAGTTATGCATTTCCTTCAATAATTTAATGTCTGTATTGTTTAAGATCGATAAACTTAGAATTTTATATCTCTTGTTGTGGAAAATATTCTATTAAAACAGATATGATATTTTGTTATATTTTGGTCGAATGTAAAACAACATAAAACGTAATCTATTAATGCCATCAGACTGTGGAATGATTTATCGGTAAACATCAGGAACTCTCCTTCTCAACTTTCCTTTAAAACCCAGGTTAAAAATTGGTACTTAAACAAACTTTGTCAATAGCCCTTCCTTATTTATCTTTTTACTCTCTTCATGTTAGGCTTACATCTCTATCTCTATATATATAAAAATGAATCGCTGAATGTGTTGATAAGCGCAAATCTCGAGAGCAGCTGAACCGATTTCGCTAATTCTTTTTTTATAATATTCCTTGAAGTACGAGGATGGTTGTTACGGAGAGAAAAATTTAAAAAAATTGCCTGAAAAAGTCGAAAAACAACACTTTTCTATATTCCCATACAAAAGAAGTTTAAGTGTTAGTGGAGTAGTTTCGGGAAGGATAAGTATTAAAGAATCGACTGTTAGGCGGTACGAAGTTCGCCGGGTCAGCTAGTTAAATATAATTTCAAGTCATGACATTTCTTCGTGATGACTTTTGTATGAACGTATTTTTTATACATATTTTTTATATCTTGTTTGTAGTATGTATATATGTATATACAGGTATATCTCTGTATTTCTATGCGTATGTTTATTTTGCTTGTACTGTTGTATAGTCCTACCTTAAAACTTACTTTTTAACCAACTTCCAAAAAAGGAGGAGGTTCTCAATTCGACTGTATTTTTTTTATGTACTAGCTGCTGCCCGCGACGTCGTCTGCGTGCGTTCACTGCTCGTTCCCCGTAGGTGATAGCGTGATAATATGTAGCCTATGTTCTGACCCGACTTCTTAATAATATTCGTGCCAAATTTGAAGTAAATCCATGCAGTACTTTTTGAGTTTATCCCGGACATACATTTGCAGAAATAAAGGTTCACTGCTCTTTCCCCGTAGGTGATAGCGTGATAATATATAGCCTATGTTCTGACCCGACTTCTTAACAATATTCGTACCAAATTTGAAGTAAATCCATGCAGTACTTTTTGAGTTTATCCCGGACATACATACAGACAAACAGACAAACAGACAAAAATTCTAAAAACTATATTTTTGGCTTCGGTATCGATTGTAGATCACACCCCAAGTATTCTTTTAAAAAAATATTCAATGTACAGTTTTGACTTTTCTACCATTTTATTATATGTATAGACATACATACAGACAAACAGACAAACAGACAAACAGACAAAAATTCTAAAAACTATATTTTTGGCTTCGGTATCGATTGTAGATCACACCCCAAGTATTCTTTTAAAAAAATATTCAATGTACAGTTTTGACTTTTCTACCATTTTATTATATGTACTAGCTGCTGCCCGCGACGTCGTCTGCGTGCGTTCACTGCTCGTTCCCCGTAGGTGATAGCGTGATAATATGTAGCCTATATTCTGACCCGACTTCTTAATAATATTCGTGCCAAATTTGAAGTAAATCCATGCAGTACTTTTTGAGTTTATCCCGGACATACATACAGACAAACAGACAAACAGACAAACAGACAAACAGACAAACAGACAAAAATTCTAAAAACTATATTTTTGGCTTCGGTATCGATTGTAGATCACACCCCAAGTATTCTTTTAAAAAAATATTCAATGTACAGTTTTGACTTTTCTACCATTTTATTATATGTATAGATAGATGTTAGCTCAAAACTTTTGACTGGGTGGACCGATTTCGATCAATTTTGTTTTAATTGAAAGGTGTCGCGTGTCATGACTCATGTGGTCCCATTTAAATTTAATTGAGATCTGACAAGTACTTTTAGAGTTATATCTAATAATGCATATTTACTCGACTACTTTTTCGCCGATGTACGTTGTATTATACCGCATAACTTTTTACTCGGTGTACCGATTTTGATGATTCTTACTTTAATCGAAAGCTAATACTTGTCATGTAGTCTTATTTAAATTTGAATTGATCGAGATCTGATTACAACTTTTTGAGTAATATAAAACTTTTTGAGTAAAATTCATCGAAATCGGTCCACTCAGTCAAAAGTTCTTATCTATCTATACATATAATAAAATGGTAGGAAAGTCAAAACTGTACATTGAATATTTTTTTTAAAAGAATACTTGGGGTGTGATCTACAATCGATACCGAAGCCAAAAATATAGTTTTTAGAATTTTTGTCTGTTTGTCTGTATGTATATCCGGGATAAACTCAAAAAGTACTGCATGGATTTACTTCAAATTTGGCACGAATATTATTAAGAAGTTGGGTCAGAACATAGGCTACATATTATCACGCTATCACCTACGGGGAACGAGCAGTGAACGCACGCAGACGACGTCGCGGGCAGCAGCTAGTCTATACCTACATATCTATACATATAATAAAATGGTAGAAAAGTCAAAACTGTACATTGAATATTTTTTTTAAAAGAATACTTGGGGTGTGATCTACAATCGATACCGAAGCCAAAAATATAGTTTTTAGAATTTTTGTCTGTTTGTCTGTTTGTCTGTATGTATGTCCGGGATAAACTCAAAAAATACTGCATGGATTTACTTCAAATTTGGCACGAATATTGTTAAGAAGTCGGGTCAGAACATAGGCTATATATTATCACGCTATCACCTACGGGGAAAGAGCAGTGAACCTTTATTTCTTCAAATGTATGTCCGGGATAAACTCAAAAGTACTGCATGGATTTACTTCAAATGTGGCACGAATATTATTAAGAAGTCGGGTCAGAACATAGACTACATATTATCACGCTATCACCTACGGGGAACGAGCAGTGAACGCACGCAGACGACGTCGCGGGCAGCAGCTAGTCTATACATATAATAAAATGGTAGAAAAGTCAAAACTGTACATTGAATATTTTTTTAAAAGAATACTTGGGGTGTGATCTACAATCGATACCGAAGCCAAAAATATAGTTTTTAGAATTTTTGTCTGTTTGTCTGTTTGTCTGTATGTATGTCCGGGATA
This sequence comes from Melitaea athalia, assembly GCA_905220545.2. NCBI lineage: Eukaryota > Metazoa > Arthropoda > Insecta > Lepidoptera > Nymphalidae > Melitaea > Melitaea athalia. The sequence continues at coordinate 2,303,886 of HG992183.1, read as the reverse complement.
AACTCAAAAAGTACTGCATGGATTTACTTCAAATTTGGCACGAATATTATTAAGAAGTCGGGTCAGAACATAGGCTACATATTATCACGCTATCACCTACGGGGAACGAGCAGTGAACGCACGCAGACGACGTCGCGGGCAGCAGCTAGTGTATAATAAAATGATAGGAAAGTCAATGTATGTCCGGGATAAACTCAAAAAGTACTGCATGGATTTACTTCAAATTTGGCGTGAATATTATTAGGAAGTCGGGTCAGAACATAGGCTACATATTATCACGCTATCACCTACGGTGAATGAGCAGTGAACGCACGCAGACGACGTCGCGGGCAGCAGCTAGTGTAACATAAATTTAAAAAAATACAATCGAATTGAGAACCTCCTCCTTTTTTGGAAGTCGGTTAAAAAAGACTTCATCCAAACCAGGAGCAAATTATTTTACCTAATTACTCTTCCTAACTAATTCTTCAGCTCGCAAAAGAATAAAAAGTTAAAAACTGACTTCAATTATATTGAAGTAGATAAAGACGAAAAAATTGTCACATAATTACACATTATTATTACAAAACCGTCTTTTATTACTGCGAGAGTTTGATATAAAAATAAAACCTTTCAAAAAATTAAAACTACAATAGTACAATGACTAGTGACTACAATAATTCTTATTTCATAATGTGAATTTGTGTTTTGTGAAGAAAATATTATGTTTCTTCATTTCATGGTGAATAGTGATGGATATGGGATTAGCATAAAGCATTAGTCCATTGCCATTGACTATAATAATCCGCGTTTCTGACTCAGAAAGGACTGAGTAAGAAGGGCGCGGATTTCAAAAATTTTTCAAAGTAACTTAGTTCTCTTTATGTGTATTTTGAACTCGGTGCTGCTGACCTATGTACTGCGCAAGAAACGAAACGTTGGCGCGATTTAATTCCGTACACCGCCATCTGTTATTGAGTTTTGGTACTAACTCTTGTATGTAGAGAACTAGAGACCCTTGATAATAATTGATATAGTAATTTTACAGTTTTTGAAGTAAAAGTTCTTTACTCACGGTTGACTTGGGGAGTAAGCTGGTGTGATCGGGTGAGGCGAACGGAAGTTGAGAGGGAGAAAGAAGTTAGTGAAGATAAAAAGAGAGAGTTACCTACGTTACTTATAATATGTATTACTGTAGGGGCAACTAAAGAAGTTTTACTTCAGTCGTGTGGTCTAAAGCACCCTCGTATTCATATAAATTTAAAATCTAGTAGTTTGATAAGATTCCACTAAGATTGTTAAGACGTCTGATTCAATTTCATTGTATTTCATGTGCTAAGTTCACATTTTTTTGACGGCTGATTTCAATATTGTGAATTTATAATAAACTAGCTGACCTGGCGAACTTCGTGCCGCCTTTTTTTTTCTTAAATATAATAATTACATATACCAAAATAAAATACAGCCTATCTTTCAAGTTGGATCAAACTGCACACGGTGTGCAAAGTTGATTAAAATCGGTTAAGTGGTTTAGGAGTCCATTGAGGACAAACATTGTGACACGAGATTTATATATATTAAGATGATGATGCTTGCTACACTTACCTGCAGCCAGGTCACAGTCAGCAGTAACCTGGCTGCAGGTAAGTATAGCAATCATAGAGATGAGTGCCTACTACAGTCAGGTATATAATGTAAAATATTAACGGTTTTAGCTTATTACATGTAATTAACATGAGAGGGAAAAATAAAAAAAAAATTGTAGCAGGCCTATGGTGGCAGAGGTTGTTTTTATAAATTCATCATCATCATCATCATCATTTCAGCCTGTCGCAGCCCACTGCTGGACATAGGCCTCCACAAGTTCGCACCAAAAACGGCGTGAACTCATGTGTTTTGCCCATAGTCACCACGCTGGGCAGGCGGGTTGGTGACCGCAGGGCTGGCTTTGTCGCACCGAAGACGCTGCTGCCCGTCTTTGGTCTGTGTAGTTCAAAGCCAGCAGTTGGATGGTTATCCCGCCATCGGTCGGCTTTTTAAGTTCCATGGTGTAGTGAAACTTTGTTATCCCTTAGTCGCCTCTTACGACACCCACGGGAAGAGAGGGGGTGGCTAAATTCTAGAGTGCCGTAGCCACACAGCATTATACATTTATAAATTCACAATATTGAAATCAGCCTATAAAAAATTGTTTCATCTAATTAACAGATGAGGGAATATTTAGCTATCTCGGATCTTAGACCATAACTAAAGCTAAGCAATTACCGATAAAATCTTAGGTAATGTCAATGTTTGCTTTCTTGAATTATTTGTTTTATCAAACCTGTATAAACTAGATATACTTCTAACATAATAGCCTTTCTTTTGCTTTCCAACGTTAGCTGGATTTGTTAGACGTCTAATTATTAATCAGCTTTTCTGTAGCGTAAGATTGTGCATATAAATTTTAGACAAACCTCTCTGGTGCAGTGGTGCCTTGTACGCCTAAACACCGGCGGTTTGCGGAGTCGATTCCCGCTCGGAATGGATATATGTTATTGTACAAATATTTCATTCAAGTTTAGATGTCTGTCCTTATGGGTCTGCCCAGTGCCCACCGTGCCTCGGAGAGCGCGTTGAACTGTCGGTCTCGGTTGTTATCATATACACCTGATAGTGATCGTTACGCACAGTAGGGAAAATATCCTCCGACTCGCAGTAAAGCAGCGTGGAGGATTAAGCTACGATCCTTCTACATGGAGAAAGAGTAGTGGGATGTTACAAGCTGAATGGCGATTGTGTATCTTTTTACTTGTTCTTTTTTAATAATTCAGATACGCACCAAGTGTAATGAGATTTGATAGTACTTTATAATTTTCGCAATCATAGCTTTTATATGACACATCAGAATTTTATAACACTCAGTGGAAATTTATCGATATAAATGACGCTCAATGTTTTTGTGACAAATCGCATTGATATTTTCATTATTATTAATTTGTGCTATTGGAATCTATGTATTTTGCAAATTCGTACATGTTCTGCCTTCTATATACCTACTATTAATAAAAAAGTAGATTGTCAATTTTGACAAAATAAGCACGGGTATTATACCTACTATTAATAAAAAAGTAGATTGTCAAGTTTGACAAAATAAGCACGGGTATTTAATGTTTATGCAGAAATACGACTTTGAGTATTATGAGAGTTTTGTAAGAGTAGTGATAAAATGTTAGCAAACGGTAATATTTTGGTTAGGTGCGTTTAAGCTCGGTGAAGATTATAATTTATTTAGTAAAATTACTACATATTTCGAAATCGGTACCTAGCAGATCTTTGAAAGGCTGACTTATAAAGTTCTCATCTGGCTGAAAGTTTTATTATAAATATAAAATTTATTTCGAAAATTTTAAATAGATTTTAAGAACCATAAGATAATAGACATTTTATGATATTGCAGTTCGTGCTAACACTTCCAAATGCGGTATCGAGGGATAGTTTACCACGGGGCACCAGGTCTGGGATGATCGATGGCTGGCAAGTGGAACACGGTCTGCGGTATCCTGCAGCGGCGGCGCGTCTTCGAACCTCGCCAGCTTGACACGGGAAACTTGAAAAGGTACCTTCGTGTGAGATTTGATATCATTTACCATTGTATTTTGTTTACAGTCACGTTGTTTTTAACCGACTTCCAAAAAAGGAGGAGGTTCTCAATTCGACTGTATTTTTTTTTAATGTATGTTAGTTCAGAACTTTTGACTGGGTGTACCGATTTCGATCAATTTTGTTTTAATTGAAAGGTGTTGCGTGTCATGTGGTCCCATTTTAATTTAATTGAGATCTGACAAGTACTTTTGGACTTATATCTAATAATGCGTATTTACTTGACTACTTTTTATGTTAGCTCAGAACTTTTGACTGGGTGGACCGATTTCGATCAATTTTATTTTAATTGAAAGGTGTTGCGTGTCATGTGGTCCCATTTAAATTTAATTGAGATCTGACAAGTACTTTTGGACTTATATCTAATAATGCGTATTTACTTGACTACTTTTTCGTCGACCTATGTTGTAGGTATTATACCTCATAACTTTTTACTCGGGGTACTGATTTTGATGATTCTTACTTTAATCGAAAGCTAATACTTGTCATGTACTGTAGTCTTGTTTAAATTAGATCGAGATCTGATTAGAACTTTTTGAGTAATCTTTAATAGCGCGTATTTACTTGACTTGACTAGGTAGTTTTTCGTCTTATTACGTTGTAAGTATTGCTTGTCGATGTAATTGAAGTCGGTTTTTTTTTCGTTTGCGAGCAAACACAATTATTATGTAGATACTAGTTTCAAAAGAAGAAAAAATGTCAGATGGCTTACGACTGAGCCTTTTAAATTTATTTTGCTATTTTTTGTATCGAAGGGACAGTTTGTAAGTTACAAAGACTTATTTTTGTATCCAAAATCAAGTTTGGGGCTTAAGTCTGAACGCTGCTAAAATGCTACGGTTAGATAAACAATCGCTAGGAGAGATAAACAATTGGATTATTATTCTTAATCTAAATTTATTGTAATTATGTGTCTTCATAAGTTCATATTATTGTTTTTTTAAACGCGCTAATCTCAAGAAGTCAAGAACTACTGATTCGAATTGAAAAATTCCTTTGAGGTGGATAGCCTATATAAGGACAAAAGGTTATGGCGTTATGCCTTTGCTTTGAGAATGAATTTATAAAGGTCCGCGTCAGGCAGGACGCGGATTTCAAAAATTAATGTGTAAGTGTTTTTAAAGCTGAATGCATAGATGCGCTATCAATCTGTATACCGCACGAGAAACGAAACGTTAGCGCGATTTAATTCCGTACAGCGCCATCTGCTATCGTATTTTGGTACTAACTCGTGAATGTAACGCTTCTTGATATTTTATTTTTTTAACCGACTTCCAAAAAAGGAGGAGGTTCTCAATTCGACTGTATTTTTTTTATGTGTGTTAACTCATAACTTTTGACTGGGTGAACCGACTTCGATCAATTTTGTTTTAAATAAAAGGTGTTGCGTGTCATGTGGTTCCATTTAAATTTAATTGAAAAAGTACTTTTAGAGTTTTATCTAATAATGCGTATTTACTTGACTACTTTTTAGTCGACCTACGTTGTATTATACCGCATAATTTGTTACTCGGTGTACCGATTTTGATGATTTTTACTTTAATCGAAAGCTAATACTTGTGATGTAGGTAGTCTTGTTTAAATTACAATGTACTCTGTGAATAAGATCGAGATCTGATTACAACTTTTTGAGTAATCTTTAATAGCGCGTATTTACTTGACTATTTTTTCGTCACATTACGTTGTATATGTATTACTTGTCAATGTAATTGAAGTCGGTTTTTTTTCGTTTGCGAGCAAACATAATTATGTTTTATCTTTTCACCGTTTGAAATAAGTCTGCAAATTGCATTTTTTTGTAGTTGCATCATTTGTAGTCTACTAGTTCTATTCTGGTCTTCTTATAGCATCAAGACTTATATAGGTATGTATATAAGTAAGACTAAAGTATAATGCGGCCTTTCACAATTTCTGATGATAATATAGATTTGTTTGTAATTTTTTTACCATAAATTTTATATTTACATTACAGATGCCTCTCGGTATGGGACTTGACAGCTCTAGGCGTAGGCAGCTCGCTAGGCGTAGGCGTGTATGTTCTCATCGGTTCCGTGGCTTTGCGTTTTGCTGGGCCCTCCGTAGTACTTTCCTTCCTGATTGCAGCTATTGCCGCAATTTTTGCCGGTAAGATTTTTTTAAAACTAGTTTTGATGATAATAACAAAGCAGTAACCATTACTAAGATTCTCCTCAATTTTTATAAGTAACGTCATAGTGTTATTTTAGTTTAAAACTATAAATCTCCTTTTAAAATTATAATAAAATTGAACAGATTTCTTTATCCATTGATTTGTTTAAGATTCATAATTAAGATTAAAATAACTCATAGAATAATTGTCTATAAACATTTTAAATATCATATCAAAAATACCGAACGTTCCAGCGGGGTTCGAACCCGCACCTCCAACTAACCGTGTCGGCGCTATTAGCCAATTAGGCTATGGAACGAATATAATATAAACAATGTTTATAATTTCCTCATGTGTAGGTATTACACAAAATATAATACAAAGAAAATCATTGTCTACGTTAAAGGTATGTGCTACGCGGAATTCGGCTCGAGAGTGCCAAAGGCAGGATCAGCTTATATTTACGCCTACGTGACGGTGGGAGAGTTCGTCGCCTTCATCATCGGCTGGGATATGATACTTGAGGCGGTATTTGGTAAACTTTTATTTTATTATGAACTAGCTGACCCCGTAAACGCTGTTTTGCCATAAATGTTATTAACCCCGCCCTCTTGTGGGTGGAATTTCGAAAAATCTGTTCTTAGCTGACCTCTACTCGGCGAAAGGAATATTCCTACCAAATTTCAAGTCAAGCCAAGTTCAGTCAATGGGTGGAAATCTCTTTTATATATATAGATTAGGAAATGACAACATTACAACCATAGATTACAACATAGTATTTTGAAATCTTATAGTAAGTAGGTATTTCAAGTTTTAGGAGACAAACAGAATAATGAAAACTTAAGTTCTAATATTGTGGTGTCGAAAATTCGTTTGCCACACGGATCTGATATTTTGAATTTGTATAAATATTTTTTTATGGTTTTATTTTTTGCTCAATTGAACATACTGTACTCGTGGTAAGAAAATTGTTCGCTAATTCGTAGTTTTGATTATGTTTAGTCATCAGAGCCAAACAACGGTTTGAAAGGCAGATTGTATTTAAAAGAATAACTAGGAAATTCGCAAGCTGCTTGTCTTAAAATCATCAACTGCCTCATAAATTTAGTTGCCTGAATGTTTTGCACGAAATCAAGTACGCAAACTAGTATTTATATAATTATTTATTTGAAATAAAGAGGAAAGATTTGTATTTTTGTGTTTTTGTATACGCTTATACAACAGGCTCCCAGAAAACGTTCAAAAAGCTTCTATTGCGAAATTTAAAAAAAATTGTAAAAGAACGTTTGTGTACTAAAGCAGTGTTTTTCAACCTTTTTCACGATGCGACCCCCCTGGTAGGAAAAAATATTTCGCGACCCCCCGACCCTTTGTTTTTTATCATGTATGTATGTGTATGTTACAAATACAGGGTGAAGTTCCGATAAGCCCGTACCGCTTTTTTTTCTTGAAATTTCGTATACCTTCTTATGTATTTTGAATCGCTGATCACGAATATGATAGTTAAAATTGGCGCCAATTACATTTTCAAGGTCAAAACTCGGAAAAAAAATTCTACGCTAAGTATCTCAATAAATATGTATGTATATGAGTATAATAAATACATGTGTATGTTTATTAGTATGTATCTGTATATGTAACTATGTATATTGTCCTATTTCATAAAAATTTTTTGCGCCCCATCCCACACTCCTTAGTTAGTCCTCTGCCCAAAGGTTGCCTGGAAGAGATCGCTGTATTAGCGATAAGGCCGCCTGTAGCAACTGATGCAACTTCTATTTTACATATTATTTGTCATACTGTTATAACCGTGTATTGGTGTGCGAAAGTGTAAATAAATAAATAAATAAATAAATAAATATTGATCTTAGAGAAAAATGTTTCGCATAGAAGTTGTAGATTATCAAAAAAATTTACGTTTTAAGTCTTATAGATTTTTTAACTAAAACAATTTTTTTTTTCGAGAAAAATGGGAAAAACAGTCGTCACCGCGGGAAGGTTGGAGTTTTCAAAGCGAGCTTCAAAGTGCGTTTATGTTACTTTTTTGTTTATTGTTTTTTTCAATACTATATTAGTATATTAGGTTAGGTTAGGTTAGGTTAGGTTTTTTTTTAATTTTTCGTTTTTAATTTTTTTTACTTTTTTGTTTAGTTTATTCAATACTAGGTTAGGTTGGTTTTTACTTTTTTTAATTTTTATTGTGGGTGCGTGTACTGTATAGGTGTAGTATGTGAATGATGTGTCGTTTAGGTATGTCTGGTGTATAGCGTTTCAAAATGAATACATATTTAACAATTTTTTGGCAATTTTTTCGAGTTATGAGCTTGAAAATGACATTTACGCCAATTTTAACTATCATATTCGTGATCAGCGAGTCAAAATACATAAGTAGGTATACAAAATTTCAAGAAAAAAAACGGTACGGGCTTATCGGAACTTTAACCCAAATACAGATCCACGATGGGAGAAATTGGCTAACCAAAAACAACTACAACCTTCGCATTAACATCATTTTTTGACAATTTTTTGTTAATTTGTTACATTGTTTGTATTAAAATAAAAATGTTTATGAGTATATCCTTTTGTTAAAATTCTCTAACTTAATAAATCAATCTTTTTAATCTTTATTGTTTTTTACTAAAGTTCTCTTGACCTCTGACGACCCCCCTACAGAAGCTTCGCGACCCCCTAGGGGGTCGCGACCCACAGGTTGAAAAACACTGTACTAAAGGATATTATTCGATTAACGATTTTATAGAAGACAGTACGCCTTGGGAATGATGTGATCGCCTCCAGGCTATTTCAACCTATGAAATTATTGTAAATTTCAATCTTCTTTGGAAAAAAAACATGATTAAAAAATTATATTAGTCCCGCTGAGTTTCTTTCGCCAGTTCTTCTCAGGTCAGAGGCTTTTTCTTTCCGAACTGGTAGTAGACTCATGACGTTCAGTAAGAAATTGTAATAATTTTATGCTGAATAAAATATTTTGAATTTGAATTTGAATTTGTAATAAATAAACTCAAAAATTACTCGAACGATTTAAAAAAAATTTTCGCTATTTGAAAGCTTAGTTATCCCTGTGTAACATAGGCTACTTTTTATCCCGGGGAAATAATAGGTTCCCACGGGAAATTGTTTGCGCACACGGGTGAAAGCCGTTGAGAACAGCTAGTCAATGATATTCTTGCTCTTTTCATTCTTTTCCTTTGTTACATTTTATATTACAAATTTTATTGTTTCTAAAAAAGTAGTAGTTAAGACAAAATTGTATATATTTTAAATACGTAAAAATTTATTAAAGTCTTGCTTATAATTTCAGGGACAGCGAGCGTTGCCCGAGGTCTCAGTATGTATGTGGACTCGATGACGAACCACACGATGTCTGCGTGGTTCGAGTCTGTGGTCCCACTCGGAGCTGCGCCCTTCTCACCCTACTTCGACTTCTTTTCCTTCTTCGTGGTCATCGTTTTTGGGGGTATGTAAGTGGATCCATCTATACAAATAAATAAAATTGGAGTGTCTGTTTGTAATATTAAAATAACCACTCCTTACTAAATGCATAATTATGGATTTATACACGATACATACCTATACCAAAATAACATTTTTTACAATTTTTGTCTGTCTGTCTGTCTGTTTGTTCCGGCGAATCTCTGAAACGGCTGGACCGATTTTGACGGGGCTACTTTTATTTTACAAATTTATTTATTTTATTATAAGTGCAAACTGAACTATAACTTTTTTTGTTAAACTCCACGCGGACGAAGTCGCGGGAATAGCTAGTTCTTAAAAGTCTATCTTATATTTGGTCGATTGTTAACTTTGATGTAATTAGGTAACTCATTTAGGTAAGTCTATGAAACTAGCGATTAAAAAATTTTTGTTGTTATTGTTAATTTCACGTCCTACCTTTTTGCGATTCGATATAATTACCTATATATTTCGTAACTTAGATGTTTATATAAAATTTCAAATCGGTGTAGTCACAACACGACACAGTATTGAAAACTATCGTAGCTAGGACCTGAGGTACGATTTATAATATTCGTAATCTTAAGGTTAAGCTCTGATCCTTCTCCTACATGAGAAAGAGACCTATGCCCAGCAGTGGGATATTACAAGCTGAAGCGTATGGAGTTTCTTGCTGATTCTTCTTCGTTGAATCTGCATTCCGAATCGGTGGCAGGCGGCAGCTTCCCTTTTAATAAAACTAATACAATTTTAATTTGTAAAAATACTAGTCAAAGTGTTTTCGAAGCCTAATACTTTAATTATGTAATATTTGATTCTCATTTTTACAATCTGACTGCTGACAGAGTGGGATAATACTCGAGTCGAGATAGAAAGTCGAATTAGCCGTAATGGATTTTAATACCATTTCTTTTGTCATAAATCTTATATGTATGTTTATATGTATTTATGTATGTATGTATGTATGTTGTATGTATGTATGTATGTTTCTATGTATCCATAGTCATATTTTCATAGGTACCAACTCATTTTTGCACACCTACAAACGACCGCTCTTGCACGTCCTAAGGTCGGCTGGTAGAGAATGCTTTTAGCATTAAGTTTAAGCCCGCCTTTTGTACAATTAGGTATGTAATGTATTGTGCAATAAAGTATAAAGTAAATATATGCAAATACGAAATGTAACGTAAATTAGTATTTGTTTTAATTATAAAATGTTATTTTATCCAGGGCTTCTTGCGTTCGGGGTCCGAGAATCGACGTTTGTAAACAATGTTTTCACTGGTGTCAACGTAGCGGTCATTCTGTTCGTCGTCATTGCTGGGGCGATTAATGGTATGTGATCTTTAGATGTGTTGTTTAATAAATAGTTATGAAATTGTATATTTATATATGTATAATATGTACTAGTACAATATTTTAGTTAGGTATATTAGGATTTATTCAAGGATTATTTACTTTTCATCATTTTTCTTTTCTAAGTATATATATTCTTCTTTCAAAATAGAATATTTTTAAAGAACAATAAGCTAAGAGGATCTAGAGTATAGAACGACTCAGCCGAAAGGGGGTTATCTTTTCTAGCCGTCATTTTTTGAGAGCCGAGGTTTAACTTTTTGAGATTTGTGTAAATTGAAATCGAAAGAAATTTTAAAAAATGAATGTTCAATACGCAGATTAAAATGATGAATGATTAATCGGAAAGAAGACTTTACACCAAGATTGAGACATTAAAAAGCTGTAGTCGCACTAGATAGTAGTAGACATATACTTAGATCTAAAATAGAAACAAAAAAAGCCGACCGACTTTTTTAAAAATGCTGATTAATTTGACGTTGATTTGACGTATGAGAATTTTCGATTGAAAATGAGGGTGCTTTTTCGATATTGAGGTAAAAATAAGGTTAAAAAAAATATTTTCAATGAAAACAATTACAATGTGTTTGGGACATAAAAAGGTAAGTTTCTCCAAATTTTGTAAAAAAAAAATATTGTAAAAGATAAAAATCCAAAAACTTAGTTTTTTGAATTTTTCACATTTTTGAGACAATGTGAAATAAGTGTAAATACAAAAGTTGTAGATCTTTTTATTACCTTCAACTTTGCCATTGGACTTGTAGTTTAGCCAGAAATCGAGATAAACTGTTTTTCACCCTTAAACCGTAATTTATTTTTCCTTTCATTTTTGTTGTACCTATTCTCTTTCTTTTCCAATGTGTTTCACCTAACTATGATTTTGTTTGGTTTTTTACCATTTTTAAAGGCTAAAAGCACTGGTCATTAGGTATTAAACTGGTCTATACGTAATTAAGTATATAATAAGAAATGTCTTATAGTAAGTCTAGTAATAACTAGTAACTAGAGGATAGTAAATAACAAGTTATCAAAATTTAGCAAGTATTCAATAAAAATAACAAATAGGGAAAATATCTGGATTTAAGGGGCTGTCTCCACGAGCGAGCGTATCGCCGGCGATACGCTCGCTCGTGGAGACAGCCCATAGACAGCTCCATAGAGAGCTATGATGTTCAAATCTGCTATAAACTATAAACATGCTATAGACTAAATGCTAAATTTTTTTAGCATGCTATTTTATATGCTATAATTTTAGCACATTGTTACAAAACTTGGCCGCGCTGCTCGATACTCGATATACGGTAATCTGTCTCAGTCACACGTTAGTATTCGTGCCACTATCTCTGTCTTGAGCTCTATCGGCTACAAAAGTTTTCGTTTATGTTGTTAATTTTTATTATTAGTATTAGTAATTAGTTTATTAGTGTTATAGTATTCAGTTTGTTTTATTTAGTTTTAATTGTTTTATCTAGTGTTAGTATTAATTTTGTTTTATTTAGTGTTAGTATTAAGTGTGATTTGATTTTGGGATTTCCCCCCTCAGCGACAGTGATTAAATAATAATTAATAATAAGTGTAAATATGTGTTAAATAATAATAAGTGGTAATGTGTATAAAAAGTATTGTGTAAATATTATTGTGTTGTTTGTGATAAAAATCTGCCACTATCGAAAGGTGAGGTATTGAAATTGAATTTTTAATTTATAAGTTATTTTTGTAGCATCTTAAAGTGTTATGATGTTTATTTTATTGGTCACTGTATTAGGAAAATTTTATTCGTACATTGATTTATAATAAAAATAAAAATGGGTAATGACAGTTTTTTTTCGTGAGTGGACATACGCAAAAGTTCGCAGAGATGAGACGATAAAACGCTAAAAAGTAATGTTATCCCGCTCTAGCCTCGCTGCAGCGCACTGTGTACGTTTAGCGTTTGAGACGTTATAGATTTAGCACGAAGTCATAGTCAGTATAGCAAATGCTATCTGCTATAAACATTTAGCATGCTATACTTTTATGCTATATGCTATATTAACCACCACTAATAGAGAGTGTATAGAAATAGTAATAGCCTTATAGGTGGCACGGCGATACTATCGCCGGCGATACGGTCGCTCGTGGAGATAGCCCCTAAATGTAAATAAACTATTTTTATACAACTAGGTCGGCAAACAAGCGTACGGATCACCTGGTGGTAAGCGATATCGTTGAATTAATCAATGTAAAAAAATTGTGTTTGCTCGCAAACGAAAAAAAAACCGGCCAAGTGCAAGTCGGACTCGCGCACGAAGGGTTCCGTACCATTGACTAGGTAATATATATTTACATATATGTATTATATAAATATCGAGCAAAAATAGGTAAAAAATTGCGTTTTTTGTATGGGAGCCCCTCTTAAATATTTATTTTATTTTATTTTTTAGTATTTGTTGTTATAGCGGCAACAGAAATACATAATCTGTGAAAATTTCAACTGTCTAGCTATAGCCGTTCTCGAGATACAGCCTGGTGACAGACGGACGGACGGACGGACAGACGGACGGACGGACGGACGGACGGACGGACGGACGGACGGACGGACGGACGGACGGACGGACAGCGAAGTCTTAGTAATAGGGTTCCGTTTTTACCCTTTCGGTACGGAACCCTAAAAAACCGACTTCAATTACATCGACAAGTAATACAACGTAGGTAGAAGAAAAAGCAGTCAAGTAAATACGCGTTATTGAAGATTAATCAAAAAGTTGTAATCAGATATCGATGAAATTTAAATGTGACAACATGCTGAGCATCAGGTTTCGATTAAATTAAAAATCATCAAAATCGGTACATCCAGTAAAAAGTTATGCGGTATAATATAACGTAGTATATTATACCGCAATATACATATATATGTATATAATATATAGTATAAAATAGTCAAGTAAAAACGCATTATTAGATTTATAATATGTATTGATAACTCGAAGAGTACTTGTTCGATGTCAAATAAATTTGAATGGGACTACATGACACCGTTCAATTAAGATAAAATTCATCGAAATCGGTCCACCCAGTCAAAAGTTCTGATCTAACATACATACAAAAAACAATCGAATTGAGAACCTCCTCCTTTTTTGGAAGTCGGTTAAAAAACTAAAATAATTTAAATATCAAGAAGCTTTACATTCACGAGTTAGTACTTAGTACCAAAACAAGATAGCAGATGGCGCTGTACGGAATTAAATCGCGCTAACTTTTCGTTTCTCGTGCTGTATATACGGTTGACAGCGCCTGTGTCTATTCACCTTTGGCAACTTGACAAGAAACCGACTTTCTTCTTATTAATTTTTGAAATCCGCGTCATATGACTGATGCGGACCTTGTATAATTATTAATGTTAATAACTTAGGGCCTATGCAAACCGCGTTTTTTAAACGAGATACAGACGCGATGCAAACGCGTGTGACGCGTGACACGCGCGTCGACGGCGCGTTTTTATCCTACAGAGCAGTTTGTTGGCGTTTGTATCGATTCAAACGCGCGTCGACGGCGCGTTTGTATCGCGTCATACGCGCGTTTGCATCGCGTTTGCATCGCGTTTGTATCGCGTCACAAGCGCGTTTGCATCGCGTTTGTATCGCGTCACACGCGCGTTTGCATCGCGTCTGTATCGCGTTTGAAAAACGCGGTTTGCATAGGCCCTTAGTACTACTTACCACTTAGTGATCTTTAAATTCTTTAATCAATTAATCACACATGTTAACAATCATTATGAAGGGATATTGATCTTGATATTAAATATTATTAAACGACTTCCAAATAAGGAGAAGTTCTGTTTTTTATTTTTTGTTTTTTCATGTATCTATCTATATATATAGGCTTACTGGCTTATAGAATACGATTGTTAGCATTTAAATTTTTAATTCTGACAATTATTAAAATATTGGATTTTGTATTGATAGGTATTACTTTTATAATTCACTGTTTATTCGTTTAATGCCGGAAAAATACAAAGATGTCGCCACCATCTTCCAAATGGTTAATATTAATTTATTTACGACTAGCAAACCCGGCGAACTCCGTTTCGCCACCAGATGGCTTCGTTTTATGTAACATTTTATGTAACATGGCGCTGTATGTAAAAAAAGATTTTCCCGCTTTTCTGTTGAAATTTGTCCTGAATTTTCTTTGCTATAAACCTCACGGAGCCGGAGACCTTTCCAACGAATGCAAAAGCATGGAAATCGGTTCGTGCGTTCTGGAGTTATAGCGTCAGGAAGGAAAACCCGACTTATTTTTATAAAGTAAAAAGATTAGTCAGTTGCCATCTTGTGCCATATTGTGCGGCTAACGTTGCTGCTCGATAAGTGATTAGTGTGATAACGTATTCAATGTAGTTAAAAGTGTGTATTGTGAAAGAATAACTATAGATTTGAAGTAAGAAATAAGTAGGTATTTCGTTGAGTGTTTTCAGTCGTGTTTTACACGATCTTTGTTGTGTTCCACAATCAGCGCAAGCTATGAATTAATTTTATTCATTAACCACACTACATATTATTCCTTTTTAAATTTTGGTAACTTAGTCTAACAGGAATAAATATGTAGGTGGATAGGAGCTCTACCAACTTTCTGTATGGGCTATAGGGCTATAGCCTATACAAATGTTTCCCCGGACCCGGAGCGACCAGTGTTGTGGTCATTGTGGCAACGTAACTTCAAATTATAGGTAATATCTACCTTAACTAGGTATTATAATTTAAAGTTACGTAAATCAAGAAAAATATAATTATTAATTTTATTATAGAATACTTAAATTGTGTATAAGATGTAGCGGAATATCCTTCTTTATGATTATAAAAGCTTAGTAGTAAATTTTCCAAAGGAACGTAAAGATATCGAATCCTAGTGGTTTTTTCAAATTTGACGATTTTAAAGTTATATACGTAGTAATGACTGAACTTTTACTACTGCTTAATTTTTTTACGTATAATTTTGGCTATAGTATGCCTTCATGTATCTCTATTATATACTAGCATCCCGCCCCGGCTCCGCACGGATATGTAACAAAAATTTCAAGATATGTTTTTTTCTTTTTTTGTGAAAATTTAATAAAGCTTAAGTCACCCGCGGATAGTGTAGCTTCCTAACAGTGAAAGAATTTTTCAAATCGGTTCGGTAGTTTCGGAGCCTATTCAATGCAATCAAATCTTTCCTCTTTATAATAAATACTAGCATTGATGCATAGTATATTTAATTTTAGGACCATCCTAAACACACCTAAAGACACTAGTTTAATAACACGTTGTATACTTTTAGACGAAACTAAACGTACACTCAGATTCCTTAGGATTCTACTAAAATAGGCAAAAAGGCTTACTAGTCTAAGAAAAATATTAATACCATATCAAATAGTAAATAAACTAATCAAATAATGCCATCTATCGATCGATCAATGCCGTTTTTAGAAAACGTCGTCGTCTATCGACGATATTTTCTTAGTTTCCGATAGATGGCGTTGAAGCAACTTAATATTCACGACTGAAATGAAAAGTAAAAGGCAAAAAACGTAACGAGGTCATCCATTCATTATTGATTCCGAGGAGGATTACGAGGTAGTTCATTCGTTCAATAGATTTTACACCTCATATATTTTTCATACCGTGGCCCTTATATGAAAATAGATTCTATAACTCCAAAAAATATTTTATAATTTCCGCAGCGGATGTCAACAACTGGAGTATACCCTCGGAGCAAGTACCACCCGAGGGTAGTGGTAGTGGAGGGTTTTTCCCGTTCGGCGTGTGGGGAATGTTGAAGGGTGCTGCAGTGTGCTTCTACGGTTTCGTTGGCTTCGACACCATCAGCTCCACAGGAGAAGAGGTTTGTTGTTTGTGTTCCTACTCAAAATCTGGAGCAGCCCGCCTGGGGAAATACCTCAACCCTACAGAAGATCACAACTAAATAACACTGCTCTCGGGTAGTGTTGTGTTTCTGTGGCACGAGTTCCTGTGGAGGGTCAGTGGTAAGACTCGGAAATACGTTTTGCGTCTTTAGGTAACGATAACGCTTACCATTAGGTGGGCTGTAATGCCTGTAATCGTGTTTGTCGACCCAGTCGTATAAAATTTTTGAGAAAAGATTTTTTAAGTAAAACTTCTTTACGCACGCTCGACTTAAGGAGTAAGCTGGTAAAGGCGTGAAAAGTGTAATCGGGCGGCAACAGAGAGAGGTGCGAGCACACATTTTCTTTTTCTTTTTTTTTTCTTTTTTATGTAACTAGGTTGGCAAACAAGCGTACGGCTCACCTGATGGTAAGACCGTAGCCTATAGACGCCTGCAACACCAGAAGCATCGCAAGCGCGTTGCCGACCCTATTCCCAATCCCCCCCAGGAGCTCTGGTCACCTTACTCACCAACAGGAACACAATACTGCTTGAAAACAGTATTATTTAGCTGTGGTATTCTGTAAGGTCGAGGTACTACTCCAGTCGGGCTGCTCCAATTTTGAGCAGGAAAGGACAATGCCCATTTGTGCCCGGTACGTGCTTTGACTAGTTTAGACAATTCATATATTTAAGTATCGTTTATTAATTGAAACTAGATTTTTAATAATATTCTAAAAGTGATCAAAGCCGCAGTTTATAATTTAATTTTAAAAAATATTTTAGTTGTATTCCGCGTTTGTCATGTCAAAATAGTTTAAATATAAATAGCAAGTCGTCATAGCAACCACACAAACAAACGCTTTTTTTAAATTAAAATATAAACCACGGCTTTGATCACTTTTAGACTATTATTAAAAATCTAGTTTTAATTAATAAAGAAACATTATTTATGAACAGCTAATAAACAATTTTTACCAAATATACTTTGAAAGTTATTGTTGTTAATCCAGATTTAAGTCTACGATATTTCGCTTAAAATCAACGTGTTCTCAACTATGCTATCTCAGCATATCTTTATAGAAGATCGTGATGTGTTTTCCAGGTCCGTGACCCTCGTCAGGCTATCCCAATATCAATAATGTGCACTCAAGTAATAGTGTTCCTGGTATACGCGAGTGTGGCCACTGTGGTGACCATGATGATGCCCTACTATCTTCAGGTAACGTACAAAGCTGTAGCAATTACTTCAAACGTTAAAACAAAATCTTTGTTTAAAAATTATTTAGTAATATATTATTTAATATCAAATATTATTTAATATTAAATATTATTTTAATATTTAAATATTATTTAATATTTAAATATTATTTTAATATTTAAATATTATTTAATATTTAAATATTATTTAATATTAAATATTATTTAAATATTTAAATCTTTCGTTATGGAAATGTCTTTTTAAGTGAGTGACGAAACGAAAAACGATGTCGGATTACCGAAAATTTTACGATTTTTTTAGTTCCTCTTATTTTATATAATAAGTAGCATAGTGTATTTAGTAATAAAGACGGTATAGTATTTCATATACGTTTTTTGGGAGTTTGATACAGTTAACTACCTCATAAGTACTGGGTTGGCAGGTATAAACAGGTAGGTATATTAATATATAATGTTATAGTTACTTTCGCCCACATGTTAAATAAATAAATCCTACATCAAAATGAGCAATGTTTCATTGTTTATACGATGACACAGGCTTGCCTGCTAAAAATATAGTTTGAATGGCGGTTGGTGAATATAAATAGCCTGGGTAGGAATTTTCCATCCAACCTTTTCGCGCTTTATGTTTACTATACTAAAGAATGAAAGGGTGAAGATCAGGTCTAGTTTAAAAATAAAATGCACCAAATGTTTGATATACATGTCCATATTATGTCAGTAATTTTGTATTTACTAAATTCCAGATAGAAGTGGCGTCAGTGGCGACTGTATTCACGTACGTCGGTATGGACTGGGCGCGATGGATCGTCACTGTGGGTGCCATTGTTGGGATCACTGCTAGGTATGATAGACTAATAGGAAATAATAAACACAATAAGTTATTTGATTCGGAGGAGTTAATACAGATAATCGAAGCTCCGATTACCTGACTAGGATTTAATTATTGCTTTATTAGAAAACAATTTATGATTGTTAAATTATATACGTACGACGTGTCAAATAAAAATTTGTTATGTACAGTATGATATGACACACAATGAACTCGAGATAGTACTAGTAGTTTCAATTGTCCCGCGCAGGATTGATCAATCCCGCTTTTCGATCCCGCGGAATTGAATAAGGTGCGGAATTGCAATCCCTCTGCGAAATATAACTGAGGCAGGGCACAGCAGGAAATTTCCTGCTCAAAATTGGAGCAGCCCGACTGGGGTAGTAGGTACCTCGACCTTACAGAAGACCACAGCTAAATAATACTGTTTTCAAGCGGTATTGTGTTCCTGTTGGTGAGTAAGGTGACCAGAGCTCCTGGGGGATTGGGGATAGGGTCGGCAACGCGCTTGCGATGCTTCTGGTGTTGTAGGCGTCTATAGGCTACGGTCTTACCATCAGGTGAGCCGTACGCTTGTTTGCCAACCTAGTTACATAAAAAAAAAAAAAAAATATACCCTCTTCGAGTATTCTACATTTGAGAAATCATCCTTGCGATTTTGGCAGGGAGGAGAGCCTTGACAATAATGAATACTATCAGGCAAAATCTATATAATTATAATAATATAATTATATAAAAATCAATTGCTGTTCGTTAGTCTCGCTAAAACTCGAGAATGGCTTGAACGATTTAGCTAATTTTGATCTTGAAATGTTTGTGGAAGTTCAGGGAAGGTTTAAACGGTGAGAAACATAAATAATATGTAACGAAAAATACTAAAAGCGACGATTTAATTTTCCAATACAAAATGTTCCTAGCGGGGAAATTTAATGTCTTTTGTCAAAAATGTTGTCAATTGCTTGTCAAATATTTATAGGTGCGTTTAGGAAGTGTTTTGTGTATATTTTTCACAAATATACGTAGGTGATACGTAGTTCACCGGGCCATCTAGTCTCATATAAAAATGAATCGCTAAATGTGTTACTAAGCGCAAATCTCGAGAGTAGCTGAACCGATTTCACTAATTCTTTTTTTATAATATTCCTTGAAGTATGAGGGTGGTTCTTACGGAGAAAAAAATTTGAAAAATTGCCGGTAAAAGTCTAAAAACAACACTTTTCTATATTCCCATACAAAAGATTCGTAATAATACTTAAAAGTCAATTTGAACTTTAATACCAATCGACTGTTAGGCGGTACGAAGTTCGCCGGGTCAGCTAGTAATAAATAAATGTTATTTTCCAGTTTGTACGGCTCCTTATTTCCACTCCCTCGTTTGCTGTATTCGATGTCATCTGACGGTCTTCTGCTGCACTGGCTCGCTCGTGTGACCAGCAAGAGACGCTCTCCTATGATTGCTACTCTCCTATCGACTGCCGTTATAGGTACGTGTAATATATAATCAGTGTACATTTTTACATTGCAAACGCAGTGTAGGACGTCCTCCGGCCCGCTGGACCGACGATTGCCGGTCTGACAGGATTAGGATTGCGGAAAACCGGGATGTCTGGCGGAAAATTGGGGAGGACTATGTCCAGCAGTGGACTGCAATAGGCTAAACTGAACTGATACATATATTTACCAGTTGTGGTTAAATCTATTTTGCTTAATACCTACAACAAAATTTCGAATAAGTCGTTCACGTGATGTGTTGTAATGAAATATGCTGCGATTTAATCTGTCCGTCTTTTTTTTAATTTAAATTATATTTGAAATCTTACCTTTAATTTACATTTTCAGCTATTTTAGCAGCTGTCCTAGAGTTAAACGAGCTGATACTAATGATGTGTATAGGAACACTTTTATCGTACACCGTTGTTGCATGCTGCGTTATTATATTAAGGTGAGAGCTACAATTCAAGTACCTATAATGTTTTTTTTTTTACTTGTACACCTATGCTGACTCTACCATTTACCTTTGCCTTATGGTTGCCTGGACGAGATCGCTTTTTAGCGATAAAACCGCCTTTTGTACCTAACGATATTTTGTTAAAATCTTTCTTTCTTTGCTATGAATTATTTCCGTTTTTGGTGTACCTACAATAAAGTGTATTATTCTTATTATTTAATCATAGTACCGACGCTACGCTACGCTATGCTTCAGCCTGTAATATCCCACTGTTGGGTATAGGCCTCTTTCCCCATGTAGGAGAAGGATCAGAGCTTAATCCACCACGCTGTTCTAATGCGGGTTGGCGGATATATTCCCTACTATGAGCAAAGATCGCTATCAGGTGTACATGATAACAACCGTGACCGACGGTGTACCGTGTCGTCTGCGGGGATCGAACCCGCAACCGCCAGCGCAACAGTCACAAGCCAGTGCTTCGACCGCTGCGCCAACGCGGCGTATTATAGTACCTAACAGCAGAAAATATCTTGCTCAAAACTTGGTGCAGACTGACCGGATAAACACAGCTATCACACCTAAACAATACCACTCTCAAAATGTGGTGTTTTCCTGTGGTGAGTTAGGTCGCTTGAGTTTCTGGGGAGATTGATTGTTTTTGGGGATTATTAGAATCCGGGTATAAATAGCATTAACAAGAATTTAACAGCAGACTGTTGCTATAATGCCAGTCTGCGAACGCCTCACTACAAGACAAAGTTCTCTACTATGAAGGCGTAGGGTGAGAACTAAATCTCAAATCTGCCACATTTCTTCACTGCAAGATGGCTATACTGATAAATAATTGGCTCAGAATTTCTTTAGAAACATGTAGGTTTTTTTTACCACATATTACAAGAGATAATAGGCTATTTTCTATCGAATAACGTATACTATCTTTTTACTGATTGGATCATCTCGCTTTAGGTAGAACAAGCATACTAATATAAACAAATCTGATGGGATTTAATTTGTTTATTTTTGCGTTTGGTACATGCAGTAAAATGGCGTCATATGGTTTGCAAAAAAGTAAAGTTAGCAGTGAAATTTTACATAAGTTTTTAAAGTAGTTAACATAATACAGATTTCTTGATATTCTTTTTTCAGATACAGTTCGAGCGGAATGTCAAGCGAATCAAACAACGTGAAGCGAATATTTGGCTTCGGTCAAAAGTCACCAACTAAGACAACTTCGTACATCATCATCACTTGCCTTTTATTGTTTAGTAAGTTTACTGCACATGAGTTCACTTGGGGAGGCCTATGTCCAGCAGTGGACTGCGATAGGCTGAAGTGAAGTTTACTGCACTGTACAAATAAGTAAATGACTCAAACTCGATTGCCCCCTGTAGAATTCCGGTATCCATGCCACAAGATGTTATCTTGGATGGTTAAGTATGGATGGTTCTTAGACCACGAGAAACGTTGTCTATGGACCTTGGAGGTTTTCGTACCGGAAAATAGCCTACATAAACCTTTTCTTGTAAGCGGAGATCGAAACCGCAATAACAAAGCCACAACACGATGTGAATTCCAAGTCAGAGTTTTGTTAGCAATTAAGTTACATTTTAAAATTGCTATAATAACACTTCCAGACACTAAGTAACATCAGTATTCAAAATTTATTGAACATTTATTTAGTCGTGAAATAAATACTCCTTATTGTGAAATAATGCCTAAGAAAGAAAGGATTAGTAAACAAACTGAAGCATCATCACTTCAGCCTATCGCAGTCCACTGCTGGACATAGGCCTCCACAAGTTCGCGCCAAAAATGGCGTGAACTCATGTGTGTTGCCCATAATTACCACGCTGGCCAGGCGGGTTGGTGACCGCTGGGCTGGCTACAAACTAACTAAAGCATATTACAGTACAATTACATGAGACGAAAGGCAGAAGTTTTGAGATATCCTTTATTGCAAATATAGGTTTTGTCAAACAAGCAAAAATAAAAGGAAAATCCTAGCAAAAACGTTTAATATTATTTATTTTTCAGTTTGCACGTGTCTAGCGTCGTGTCTAGTAGTTCATCACGTGCAGTACCCGGTGGTGTACGTAGCGACACTGCACTCTATCGGGTTCCTACTGATCGTCGTTATGACACTTCAGCCTCAACTGAAGGAGGAGTTGTCATTTAAGGTTAATATGTGTACCTATACTATTATATAATATAAAATGTTTGTGTACTTATGAACGCACGTTAGAAGTTATACTTCATTGGCTAGCTAACTTCACGTTGCTAACTTCTTATTCGTTTACTAGCTAACTTCGTGATGTCAACTGTCACATTCTTTTTTTCGTGACGGCTTGCGCGCGCATCGTGAAAATTTACTCTCATCATTTTTCCCTAACGCGCCAAAAGAAGAATAACTTCAAAAATACAATCTTTGTTAGTATTGCATTCGAATCTTTAAATTTTGGACACAATATTTTCGTAGGATAGAAGCCATGCTTGAGGTTTTTTTTTTAATTGTGATAAGAAATATCTTACGCTTATTGGCTTTTAGGAGGATGGTAATGCTGTGTTATAGATTCAGAAACATATATGGGACGTTCTTCTTTTTTATCGACAATGGCTTGTCTCCTCGGTAAAAAAGTAAATATATTGCTCCTAAATACAAAATTTCTTATTTATTTTTTTATAAAAATAAACTTGATAAGGCAATAATTATAATATCTTCAAAAGAAGATTTTAATTAATCATATTTTTTACAAAATTAGTGTGACATAGTATACGAAAAGCGTAACGGAGGTGTTTTACATACAAATAAAGTATGTCCCTCTATGAGCACTAATGTAAACAAACTGATGTCGTGAAAAAAAATCACATTGAAAGTTTCTAACCAAAAATATTTACTGAACTACTTAACCTTTGTTATTAAATTAATAAGAAGAAATAATTTTTAATGTTACTATTATTAAATAAAAAAAATATTTTATTGGCTGTCTCCCGACGTACATGATTTTTGTTGCTACCTTCTGTCATTCATTTTATGGTACAAAATAATGTGCGTTAACGATTTTGATCTTGGTCACTAAACAAGAGAATAATCCCTCTCCACCCCGGATCCGCGCTATGCGTCCCTCCGCCCTAGCATTACCAGTCAGTCGCTCGAAAGCAGTAAAAGGAGGTGCGAGTGTTTATTTAGCGATCGCTCTGTCACGTAATTTACTACTTGCAAATGTTATTGTAATTTATGTGATTTGATGTTATTTTATTGATTTCTGATAAATATTTCACATATGACCAGTTTTCTGCGTAAATTATAATTAGGAACATTCTGAACATCTCGAACACTACTATTTTACACGTCTGTCACGAAGCACCTCTGTCCCAAAAATGTGACAAGGTGTTAGACCTCGTGACGGAGTGGTCATTTTTGTATGGAGCTTAGAGCCTTAGTTAATTTTAATAATAGATGATTGTTACTTTTCTTACGGTGGTTATTATATCGTCATTTATTTTGTTAATTTAAAGTGTTAACATCAGATAAATTGAAAAATTGCATTATCTACGGCTGAAAAACAGGACGGTGTCATGAAACAAGGAAACAACCCTGAAATCAACACAAAATTAAAGAGTAGAGTAAGTGAAATGATATTGCAAGACTGAATTAATATATCTACCGAAGAATGGTTATTGTTTTCTAAAATTAAACATTGTTATAAGGTTAACTTCGTTCGGCGGGTAAACATTATTTACCACTCCGTAGCTTCGTATACAACTCTGTTACAATTGTCCACCTTATAATTTAATTTCAAAGTAATGCATGAACCACTCCACTGGCAAAATTTACAAAAATAACGTTTTCTTGTATTACATGCTAAACAATAAAGGTATTCACTAGATTTTCAAGCTATTTTATTGGGTGACTTTCATAATATTAAACAGTTTTTTGTCTTAAGAAGCAAAAATGTGACAGAGTGGTATTGGATATATATTTTTTAATGTTTATTTTAAAAATTCCGTCCAATGGAGCTAGATACAAATAAATGTTTATATTCTTGATAAAAAAAGTAATAAGAAACTGAAGATCTGATTTTAAATGAGAAATTAAAAAAATAAACATTTTTGTGACTGAGGTGTTATTTTTTGATACCATTCCTACGAAATTTGAAATAAAACAAAAATTACAAATAATACTTCGATGCATTATATATTTTTGAAATCTAGAATAACAAGGCAATGATTTAAATCACATTTTACTAAACAAATCACATGTTTATTTTGTTTAAGAAATATAAAAATTTGCCGGTCCGATGTCGATAAAAAAGAAGAACGTCCCATATATTTTTTAAAATATAATTAAGTCAACAAACAAGCGTATGGCTCACCTGATGATAAGCGATTACCGCAGCTTATAGACGCTTGCAATACCAAAAACATGGCAAGCATGTTGCTCAATCTACTCCTAACCTCCGCCCCGGGAGCTCTGGTCACCTTACTCACCACAGGAACACAACACTACTTGAAAGTAGTACAATTTAGCTGTGATCTTAAGTGAGGTCGAGGTACTTCCACAGTCAGGTTGCTCTGGATTTTGAACAAGATCAGAGAAAAGTCAGGAGTCAGGAACAATCCATGACAGCACAACAGCTTATTACATTGTCCACTGTCTCAATGCATTGTCAGATGGATTTTATATTAATAGCACATTGTTATCTTCCTCAAGTATTTAATTAATCTATTTCGCTTGTTGATATTAATCAAGCAACATGCAAGCACTTTGCGAGTCGCTTAATTTACTGATTCAGTTGGTTCGTTAAATCTATGTACATATATGCTTTGTAATATTTATTTTAATTACAGACTCCATTGGTCCCAATTATACCGTGTTTGAGTATCTACGTCAACATAAATCTGATGATGTTCATCAGACTAGAGACCTGGATCCGCGTTATTGTTTGGATGGCTATCGGTGAGACAGAAATACTTATTTCGAAATCTTAAAAGTAATTGAATAAAATATTTAATTCTATTTGTATTCTTTTAGGTATACCGGTTTATTTTCTATGTGTCTGTTGTTACAAACAAAACACAGAAGATAACCTCGAAGATAGCATGAATGCTGCGAACATGAACGGTAAGGCACAAGTGCAAATATACGTCGTGTCACCCACACCTCGCAATAGTATCTCGCGTAGTAAAAAAGGAGGCAACCAAGATATTAACGAAGACGATTGGATAGAAAAAGTTGAATCACGAAATGACGTCATAGTTGAAGCACCTTTTATTACAGAAGAGGTAATTGTACAACATGCTTATTACGAAGATAACAGTGAAAAGGAAGCTAAAATCATTGACTTACTAGATCAAGTCTTACAAGCTGAAGAGGATTCATATGCGGAAATAAATAGTATCAATGAAAATAACGAAGAAGAAAATGAGGAAGATGTAACTAAAGAACAAGAAAATGTTTCTCACAGGAAATCATTTAGCGAGTTGTCGGATGCTGGTTCTGATGCATCTATAGGTATTCAAGTATTATCTAAATATGATGTTATTGCTCAAGTACATAGAGAAGATTTGCCTAAAGTTAATGAGGAAGAAGAAAAAAGTGATAAAGAGGAAACTGAAATAGATAAAAATAATGAACTAGAAGACGAAGAAATAACTGCATTCAATGACAGTGATTCTCAAACAGATGAATCTGGTTATTCAGATACAATCGATAAGACAATGTTGAACGAATCTAACGATAACATAAAGGAGGACGAACCAAAAATACCAGTTCCACCGCCTATAGATGAAAACTTTTTCGCAAACCCTAGTTTTATAAAATCATATACAATTTCTGTTCGACCTCCTAAGCCAAGAGTAGAACCAGAAGAAGTTAACGAGCCTAGAGAGAGCGTTCAATCTAACTCCTCCATTGACGATACACCAATGGTCTTTGGAAGTGATAAACAAATGAATTTCATGTCAAAACTAAACAATATATTTCAAAACAAGATCGCTTCAGAGAATGACGAGGAACCGCAAAAAAGGAGACGATCTAATTCAACGGGTAATGTTGTCGAAAATTCTGAATTTGTTAACAAACAACGAACACCGATGTTTCTCGATCTGAAAAAAGAAATTATATCCCGCGACGCGGCACGAAATTTACGACCGGTTAACATTGCTAATAAAGAAGAATCTTCTGGAGAAGAAGATAACGACACCAGTTTAAGTAAAGAAGAATTAAAAACTAAACTGGAAGGTATATTTAAAGCAGGAGGTCCATATTTATTAATGAAACCGAGATTAATGAAATCGAATCCACCGACACCAGAGGAGGCTTACCAAACTGATACATCAAGTACGGAAAGTATATCAAAACCAACAAAAGCCGATAAGAACGACACATTGGGAAGACAAAAAACAAAGTTCAATGAAGTTCTGAATTCATTTCGATTGATGATCGACAAAGACGATCATGTCTAACAGGAATCCTGTAAAAGATCAAAACTTGGTTAATAAAGTTAAAAGTATTACTGCAAGCAATTAGGCTTAACATGAGAAGCCTTAAAACCAGATTTGGGTGCATTAAACCTAGTCTTATGTATAAGTGCCTTATTTAATTTTTTGTTACATTTTCCATTTAATATTTAATTATTACAGACAGAATGTGAATTTAGATAACCAAGAATTATTTTACTGGCAACGATCTAAAAGACTGAAGTCTCATACAAACGAAATGCATCATGTAATTCCATTTTCATTAAGTATTTATCTTAAGAATGTAATTTATGATTTAGAATAAAACGATACGAATAAGAAAAATAAATTTATTAATGAGAATTTACCAATTTACCAATATTTTTTAAAAACACTCATTAAAAATCAACAGGTTTCACATTTGTACAAATCTTGAACATACCGTTGCAGCTCCATTTCCTTGACGCAGTTCATAAGTAACTCGTCGATAATACGGTCTGATACGCTGTAAAAGTAAAAAAAAGGATATGAAATGAAATAAAATGAATGAAACGAAAATATTTATGTCGCCTTATGGTCGTCAAAAATATTACATTAACAAAAAAAAAAAAAAAAAAAATTGCGTGCGTACAAAACGAGTACTTTTCGAGTTATATCTAATAATGCGTTTTTACTTGACTATTTTTTCGTCGACCTACATTGTATTATACCGCATAACTTTTTACTGGGTTTACCGATTTTAATGATTTTTAATTTAATCAAAAGCTGATATTTATCATGTTGTCACATTTAAATTTCATCGAGATCTGATAACACCTTTTTGAGTAATCTTAGATAACGCGTATTTACTTGTTGATGTAATTGAAGTCGTTTTTTTTTTTTTCGTTTGCGAGCAAACACAATTATAGCATACACGCAGTAATAAAAGACGATCCTATCGCTATAAGTAATATCTTGCTACAGCTAAAACCGCTGTACAGCGTCGCTGCTGTTTCGCATTTTCACACGATTTTGTTCCCCATATTTTTTCCTACAATTACTAACTCCTCTCTAACTAACCTCTTTATATTAAAACTTTTTCGGATTTTATCGGGAGCACCCGTCTCGTGACCATGGTCGCCAAATTGCACTGAATGTAATTTAAAAGAAGACGTATATCACGTTATGGTAGAATGTGTTCGGAACGAAGTAGAAAGATCAATTATGCAAGTGGATTTGTACGAGGTTGGCAAATGTAACTGTATTCTGGCTTACCCGCTGTCGGAGGAAGCCAGAATGTTGTATAAAATTGTGAAAGTAGCTGTTAAGCGTAGATAGCGTTGAATATTTTTGTAAGACCTATGAGGGTGGCATCGTCAGACTGACGAAACCCTCCATAAATAATAAAGAATTAAAAAAAAAAATGGTTGCTGTAAAATATCCGAAACGTCGGGTATCTAAAAAACTTAATAAACCGCGATAGAATCCGAAAAAGTTGTTTTATTATAATTAGTGAAATTCGCGTGTACATTAGAAAACAATATACAAAAACATCTTTTAGAATCTCACCTTCCAATCTTCTCCCATGGTTTTCCTATAGCACTGTTCGCGTACATGGTGCTACTGAGCATGTGTTGAACAAACTTTGTCCGGTACTGGAAGAAGTTCTCACTAACTTGATCCGGAATGTTCAACGACATCCGATATTTCTCTGCATCTTTCACAGACTTGATTGTTTTTGGAAAGAGTGCTTTTTGGGTCTTTTTTTGTATCGTCTCTTCCAATATCTGATTTAGAAATACAGTTACTTATTAAATTATGAAATTAACACTTCTTTGGTACCTATATCATACTAAAACGGGGACGAACAGCCGACTGTTATAACTAAATACATTTCTTTAATAGAAACAATACATACATATGTAAATACATATCTAAATATTTATATATTTAGATATGTATTATTTCTATGTGTATTTATATACACATAGTACACCCAGACTCAGGCAGGAATCAAACCCGCAACCCGCGGAACAAAAAGAAGTTCCACTACAAACTGCGACTACAAAGTGAAATTTTTTTTGATTTGATTTTTTTTTTAATTTAACTGCATCTAAAAATGTATAGTTTTAAACAAAATATCATGCTCCAATATTAATTTTCCATATTTTATGTTTAAACAACGAAAAAATTATTTTAACAATATAATATAGGTAAAAGTTAAATTTAAAGTATAAAAAATAGCGTTGGTCAAATGTAAATTCATTTAAACCCCCCCTAGAGATCCTAGGTCAAAACCCCCAGGCACTCGACTATTAGGTACAAAATAAATATACAACTTAACTAAACTTCTGCTTGTCCTGTAATAGTAGCACTTTTTTCCACTACTTGTTCTACAATAGTATTTTCATCAACTACTTTTCCTGTAATACTTGTAGAATTAAGTTTGAAGACCATTGGTCATCATGTTTTTGGCTTTAGAGTTGGACATGACTGATGTACAATATAAACTAATCTATACTAATATTATGAAGAGTATTTTTGTGTGTATGTTTGTCATGAATAAATTCAAAAACTACTGGACCGATTTAAAAAATTCTTTCACCATTTGAAAGCTTAGTTATCCCTGTGTAATATAGGCCACTTTTTATTCCGGGAAAATAATAGCTTCCCACGGGAAATTGTTTGTGCACACGGGTGAAGGCCGTTAAGAACAGCTAGTGTCATATATCGCTACAGAACATATTATGGTCAGCGTAACTTTAGGCCTCATTTACGGAGACGCGGGGCGTTGCGCGTAGCGTGTGGCGTGGCGTCACGCGTGTGTCAAATTGTATGATAATGAACGGGTGTAAAATCGCTTCTCCATAAACGCACTTATCCAACGCCTTGCATTTGAATTTAGTGCGTTCCGCCACGCCACACGCTACGCACGACGCCCCGCGTCTCCGTAAATGAGGCCTTAACGATCAACATACCCGAAGCAGCTGCGGTGTGCTCGGCTGCCGTGGACTAGAGCCAGTAACGCAGAACAACTGGGCATTCTTGGCTCCCGACGTGCGTTCACTTCTGTTCCTGAAGTATTTCATTAAGATAAAAAACTTATTCTCTCTAAATGTCTATCACATACATTTATGTCTCAATTTTAATATCTGCTCTTTAACATGGTATTTTTGAAGTCTTTACTAATTTCTATTATATGTGCTATTATTATGTGAGGACTTAACTGGTAAATGTATGACACTTAATTTTATTTTTAATGTATATTAAACTGTAGATGTGTCTTCCTAATAAACATAAATAAATAAACAAACATTGTCTTTTTAAGTCTGTGAATATATTATGTGTAACAACCGCTCTGGTGTAGTGGTGCGAGTAGTCACCTAAAACTGACGGTTTACAGGTTCGATTCCCGCTCGGGATGGATATTTGTATTTGTACAAATATTTCTTTCCGGTTCGAATGTCTGTTCTTGTGGGTCTCCCCACCGTGCCTCGAAGAGCACGTTAAGCCGTCGGTCCCGGTTGTTATCATAAATATCTGACAGCGATCGTTACTAGGTAGGTAGGCTAGGGCGTAGGGCTAGGTAGGTAGGTAGTTCGTTAGTAGGTAGGTACATATCCGTAAACCCACAGTGGAACAGCGTGCTGGATAAGCTGCAATCCTTCTCCTACATGGAGAAACAGGCCTATGCCCAACAGTGGCGCGAATGTATATGTGGCATCCTCTTTGGTTAAAGCTCTGTTTATGGCA
Source organism: Melitaea athalia (assembly GCA_905220545.2). Lineage (NCBI taxonomy): Eukaryota > Metazoa > Arthropoda > Insecta > Lepidoptera > Nymphalidae > Melitaea > Melitaea athalia. The sequence goes on along the minus strand of HG992183.1, from coordinate 2,273,251 downwards.
TAAGTTATTGAAACATCTACTTGAAAAAGATATTAGAAATAACCGGCATCTGTATATCTATACTAATATTATAAAGAGGTAAAGTTTATAACTTTGTTTGTATATACGGGGTAATCTTCGCAAATACTGATCCGATCATGAAAATTCTTTCGCTAACAGAAAGCTACACTATTCAGGAGTGACAAGATAAAAGGAAAAAGATAAAAATATATAAAGATTTTAAATCAGCAGGATTTGAACCTGCGCCCTCTGACGTGCCGTGTCAACAATTCAATCTAATCAAGCATTATTATTTGCCTTAGAAATTAATTGGTGATTTTAAAACATTTATATTTATCTGATTTGCTGAAAATAGTGAGAGGGTATTGGAACATATCAAATTTCACCGTACCCTTCTTATGTGAAATGGATTATAACGCCCAACGAAGTGGGCACGGGTCGGCTAGTAAGCCATAAGACCATTCAAAATCAAAATCAAAATATTTATTTTGTTATAAGGTGGTACACACTTAACGAAAGTAAAAAAAAAATCATTTACAAAAAAAAAAAAAACTAAACAATACAATCGAAAGTTAAGGCAGCAAACAATCAAACAATAAAATAAAAAATAAAAACTTATATCTTAACATTAGGTACATTACAAACTTACGTAATGTACCCAGTGTTATAAGCAACAAAATATTGAATTACTAATGTCTCGGTAGACATTACCTACCTACTTTATCCTCGGCTTTATTAAATAATACAATAAATAACATGTCACTTCCCTAGTGTAGGCCGAGAGAAAAAAAGCCGGCGGAAAAAAAACTCTCGGTACTCTTTTAAAAAATTCAGTCAGATACAAGATAAAAACGCAGTAGTGGATCATGAAATGATCAGGACAAACACGAGACAGCCAATCGTACGTGCCGAGACCATCTCATGCCACCTGCTCACAATATTTGTAACTATGTAATTAATCTAATTATTTATTTACAGTTTGTTACAAAGACAGACAGACGGACAGTTAAGTCTTAATAATCTGGTTCCATTAGCAACCTGATAACTTACTATAACATACCAAAAGAGCCAGACGAATACATTTTAATTAGAGATTGTTTTTTACTAGTCATTGGATAATTACTTAAAAGGATCGTAAATTCAAACAGTTGAACAACTAAATTATACATCTAGATTTAAGTATTGATATAGTGCTACTAGTTTTCTATAAATATTTTGTTACAATACAAAACAATTCAAAAAAGTATTCGTAGAAATTGTTTTATTTCATCTTATTATTAGATTTAAGATGTGAATCCATTAAATTAAAGCCGTGTTCAATAAAGGGTCCACTTCGGTGCGTCGTAGTGTTACATTTTATAGCCTATAACCGATATCGACAAATAAGTTTTACTACGCAAAAGTTATTTTAAAAATCGTACTTTCTTGCTACAGACAAAATATAATTTTTGAAAAATTTGTGAAAATATTTTTTTATGGTTTCAAATTATGCAAGACTAGCGCAGAGTTTTTTTGCCTGCGTCTGGCAGATTAAAATAGAAAAAAATGTTGAAAATACAAGTATGAAATGGCTTAAATTTAAGTTAAAATATAATTATAAATATAATAAATTTAAGTTAAAATATATTTATAAACGTAACGAAGTAACAAATGTCATGGAAGGGCATAGAGGAGATCCCTGAGGGCGGACCCCTGAGGGTTGTCGGACGTCTAGACAACATCAAAACACCATTAACATGGGGAATATGAGACATGGCACTTACATTCAGTATAAAAAGCTAATAAATTATTAATTTAAGTTTGGTTTATAGGATAAAAGTTGATACTACAGGGTTTTCTCCGTGAAAGATATTTTAGTTTTTTTTTTTATCGCTTGGCAAAATTAACTCACCAAGTATTGCTAGGGCTATGTGTATGGTATATAATTACATTTATATCAATATGCATATAAAATTATGAACAAAACAAAAATCTATACTAATATTATAAAGAGGTAAAGTTTATAACTTTGTTTGTATATACGGGGTAATCTTCGCAAATACTGATCCGATCATGAAAATTCTTTCGCTAACAGAAAGCTACACTATTCAGGAGTGACAAGATAAAAGGAAAAAGATAAAAATTATCAAAATTTTCGACCCAGCAGGATTTGAACCTGCGCCCCCTGACGTGCCGTGTCAACAATTCAATCTAATCAAGCATTATTATTTGCCTTAGAAATTAATTGGTGATTTTAAAACATTTATATTTATCTGATTTGCTGAAAATAGTGAGAGTGTATTGGAACATATCAAATTTCACCGTACCCTTCTTATGTGAAATGGATTATAACGCCCGCCCAACGAAGTGGGCACGGGTCGGCTAGTTTAAAATAATTGTAAGTACCCAGCTATTTAAAGTGTTACAAAAATGTTAAAAATACACGATATCAAATAGATAAAATATGTATGCTATTATAACATACCTCTTCATACCACTCATTTATTTATTATTGTATTACAGACATTCTAATGACCAAAGCATATAATTCGTTACAAGATAAAATAGATGACAAAGATGTGTGGGTTTAGCAGCGCTGTCTTTTAACTTTATAATAATAAAATAATGTATTGAATTTTTTTTAATGTAAATATTGAGACATTTCCCGGTTCTTTTCAGTCGAATCTACATTCGCGTAATGTTGTGAGATGTCAGTCGCGTAATTTCGGTCCCGTAATTTCTCCTTCATTCGGTTTCATACAAAAGTTCAGTTCGTGCCACACGGCGACGCAAAATGAGTTGTGTTACGACTCACACATAACTTTGTATGAAACCGAATACAGCAGAAATTACGCGACTGACAACTCACAAAATTACGCTAGTCTGGCCTCACCATTATTAGGTACTTAGTTATTTTTTATTATTTTCAATGTGATTTCAATAGGTATTCTAAATATACCAGCAGCCATAATATCTATGTAATCAGCGTCCATCTCGAAAGCAACTAAACTCGGGATTATCATAAACAGAATCATTTGAAATGATTTTCGCAATGCGTTTTAGATTAAGACGACCTCGAGCGTGATGTCATAGTTTTTATTCGAATGCCTTTACGACGATCAGTTGCTGAAAGATTAACAACAAAACTACGTCGGTTATCAATTCATAAGATCAAAAAAAAAAAAATTTAAATCGAAAATCCCTGTACTGATACTTCAAAAACAATTTAAAATCGACAAAATATAACGACGATTTAAAATCGTTAAAAGTATTTTTATACTTTTTTTTTTACTTCACTTCAGCCTATCGCATTCCACTGCTGGACAAAGGCCTGCTTTGTTCGCACCAAAAATGGCGTGAACTCGTGTGTTTTTCCCATTGTCACCACGCTGGGCAGGTGGGTTTATGACCGCAGGGCTGGCTTCGTCGCACCGAAGACGCTGCTGCCCGTCTTCGGCCTGTGTATTTCAAAGCCAGCAGTTGGGTGGTTATCCCGCCATCGGTCGGCTTTTTAAGTTCCAAGGTGGTAGTGGAACTGTGTTATCCCTTAGTCGCCTCTTACGACACCACCGGAAGAAAGGGGGTGGCTATTCTTTACTGCCGTAAACGCCACACAGCTATTCTTTTTTTACCTTTTGTTAAAGTCGAAAATTAAAGAGTTCTGGCTGAGGTTTTATCACTATGTGATCACAAACGACTTGATATCAGTATTATATAGCTGTGATCTTCTCTAAGATAGAGGTCCTCAAACAGGCTGCTCGAGATTAGAAACAGGATATTTTTGGTTTCCTTTATCTACTTTCGCCGCATTGGCGCAGCAGTCACAGCACTGGTTTGTGGCTGTTGCGCGGGCAGTTGCAGGTTTGATCCCCGCACGCGACAACATTTGTATTGGCCATACAGATGTTTTTGTGGTCTGGGTGTTTGTGTAGTCCTTGTGGGTCTCCCCACCGTGCCTCGGAGAGCACGTAAAGCCGTCGGTCCCCCTTGTTATCATGTACACCTGATAGCGATCGTTACTCATAGTAGGGAATATATCCGCCAACCGGCATTGTAGCAGGGTGGTGGATTAAGCTCTGATCCTTCTCCTACATGGGGAAAAAGGCATATACCCAGTAGTGGGATATGAAAGACTGAATCGCTATCTAATGTCTGTCTGTTTATTTATAGTATTTTAACATTATTAAAATTTCTTAAACGGTTTTAGTTACTTTTACTTCTAAAATATTTATGACCACAAACGTTCTAAAACTACGAGATAAAATAAAGTATTCTACAAAAAAAAAAACGAGATTTTCCCACACAATAAATCATTATAAATTAATTATCATAATTAAAAGTTCCGAATTAGGCAATGGAGGTTTCCGACGAGTAGTGTGTGGGACGTAACGTAATAATCGACATTAAGGGAGCTCGTATCTCAATGAGTTAACCATTAAAATTTTTATATTATTCTGAGAAATAAAATAAATAGCTTATCTAAAGTATTAATGTTGATATTAACGAAAAATTACCAGCTTTTTTATGTCAACTGTCTGTCTGTGTGTGGCTGACGACAGTCTTCTTAATTATTATAATTGTAATGTTTATTAAATGTCTTTAAAATTAATAACGTTGAAAGTGTATTGATTTACTACAATAAATTTTTATATAACTAATAAAACTTATAAATGATAAACTGATGCTAAGATTTTTAAATTCCTTTCGAATAACATTTTTCTAGAGTGACCTAAGAGAATTAGCAAGTTAAAGTGGTAGTGGGCTGGTCATCTGTGTCGAAGGACCGATGACCGTTGGAGCAGACGTGTCTTGGAGTGGAGACCGCGTCTTGGCAAACGCAGTGTGGGACGTTCTCCAGCCCGTTAGGCCGGCGATCTACGTAAGATTGTCGGTGTAGGCTGGATGAGGATTGCGGAAAACCGGGATGTCTGGCGCGAACTTGGGGAGGCCTATATCCAGCAGTGGACTCCAATAGGCTGAACTGACTCACTGACTGACTCAAGTGACCTAATACTACAGATGGCTTAGCTATTCTCCCGTTGAATGTATGAGGATCGTTGCCGGTCGAGACCGTTGAAACAGTAAAGGGACTTAACACAAACATTAAAAAAAAACAATGAAATTAAACGAGTGCAATCACGTTATTTAAATATTATATAATTATTAAAACATCAATCAAATAACAAATAATTATTTAAAAAATTTTAAAAATAAATTAAAACTATCAACAAAAAAAAAAAATCCAGTAAATCAGATTTAAGATTTGAATTGAAGGAAAGCACCATTGCATTTAAGATAAAAGAGTCACCACATAATATAACTACCCCATGAGATACTTTTATTGGATTTCCGACATAGCGTTCCAGACGCGCCACCCCTGCCCTTGACCTTAAACGATACCTACGGAACACGGAAGATATAGAGATAGGAGGGGACGGCACGGGGTGGAACGGTTAGGGTGACCACTACCAGGTTTACTTATTTCAGATTTTTACTACAAAGCGAAACAATTTGCGACTTTAATAAGCACATTATTTGTGTCGCAATTATCAAATCTTCCCTCAAAAGTTTTGTATTCTGGGCTAAATGTAAAAAACACGATGACAAAACATCTAAGTGAATATTAAGAAAAAGTAATAAAATAACTATTACAAAAGAACAGTAAAGAACAAAGATGTATGGTTAAATTTACAAATCATGATATGAAATTTAAAAATGAATTGTCTTGAAACTGTTTAATTAAATTAAAAATAAAATTGTACATAATTATATAATAATCATGGTTACTCTACAAAGTATTTTCAGAACGAAGATACTTAAAAGCGTTTGTAACGCAAACCTTTACAAATGCAAAGATTTATTTGAAAGCTATGCAATTGGAAACCTAATTTTTGTAATACTGTTATGTACATTTTAATTTTTTCATTTAAATTTAATAAGCTCCTGGGGGGGAATTGGGGATAGAGTCGGCAACGCGTTTGCGATGCTTCTGGTGCAAAGGTCTGTAGGCTACGGTAATTGCTTACCATCAGGTGAGCCGTATGCTTGTTTGCCGACCTAGTAACATTAAAAAAAAAAAACATTTTAATAATAGCCACTTGCCAAATCTATGCCGGATTCATCCTGCATTAATGATCTATCATTGTACGTCAATCCAGCCTATCAAAGCTGTAATCTTAGGATGTGTGACATCAAGACGCGTGACAATAAGGCTGGATATGTCCTAGGTCGAGTTATTTACGTCTAGAACAATGGGAGACGAGCGTGCACTAATAATACTCATTTATTGTAATCACTACGTTGTGAATACAAGTTGGTGATATCACTGTCTATAATAGACACTTAAATTGAGGTAGCTGTAAAGATATACATAAGTTTAATATAACACGTTTATCTGATCCTGCTGTGTGGTTACGGCAGTTACTAAAGAATATCATAGGCACCCCGGGAAGAGATTTCCCGTGGGTCACGACTCACGTGGGTGTCGTAAGAGGTTACTAAGGGATAACACAGTTCTACTATCATCTTGAAACTTAAAAAGCCGACCGATGGCGGGATAACCATCCAACTGCTGGCTTTGAAGTACACAGGCCGAAGACGGGCAGCAGCGTCTTCGGTGCGTCAAAGGCAGCCCTGCAGTCACCAACCCGCCTGCCCAGCGTGGTGACTATGGGCAAAACAGTGGATTGCGATAGGCTGAAGTGATCTGAGCCTAAGATAGGAAAGTTAATGACATGCATTCAGTTTACTACCTATGTAGTATGTTCGGTAGGTTTTAGATAACACACATTTTGTAACAAATATAGGTTATCTATTTTCAATGCTTCTATATCTAATTATAATCTAAATTTTAACCAAAGTACGAAGAAAGAGAACCGAAGGTAAGCAAATAGCTATAGTTTAGCTAATAGTTTATTAGGCAATTATTACGAAAGAATTTTAAGAGAAATTACACTTTTTTATAACAAGGTCGACAAAGAAGCGTACGGCTCACCTGATGGTAAGTGATTGCCGTAGTTTATAAGTAGTAAGTAGTGTGCAACACCAGAAGCATCGCAAACGTATTGTCAACCCTATCCCCAATTCCCCCAGAAGCTCTGGTCACCTTACTCACCAACATGAACACAACACTGCTTGAAAACAGTATTATTTAGCTATGGTCTTCTATAAGGTAGAAGTACTTCCCACTTGGGGTGCTCTACATTTTGAGCAGGAAATTTCCTGCTGTGGCCTACCTCAGTTAATACACTTCAATAGACCGACCACAAATCTAATAGTAATATTATTCAGATGTTTATCAAACCCGTATAGTTATTAATAATCCCACTAAGTACCTACAGACCTAAAAATTTATGTTTTAAAAATAACTATTTTATGATTCAATTTTATTAGACAATTCATTTGTTGATTACGGTTACCAGAATTATCGTCATATACATTTATCTTTCGTAATCTTTTACATGGAATAGTACTCGGGTACAATCAAATAATTAATAATTATCGACAGTCATTGTTAACAGGAATTGATAAGGATGTTTGCGGTCAGTAATTGTTTGAACTAGGTGTTCATTGCCACTTATACTAAGGCCACCATACATTAACCTCACGCGGTGTTCCCAGGCGGTCACCCATCCAAGTACTGAACGTCATGACGCTGCCGCGTTACCGTTCGCTCAAATTTTACCACTCATACGCCTAAGAAGTTTCACTTCAATATTATGAGGAGTAAAATCTACTGAACGAATGACCTCGTTAAGTTACTCGTAACGCCATCTCTCGATAGATTACGTTATTTCATTATTTGTTTCATTTATTTACCATTTGATATGGTATTAATCTTTTTCTTATACTAGTAAGCCTTTTTTGTGCCTATTTAGACAGTCGATCTGAAGGAGTAAACTCCAGTCGTGCGTAGGAGCTGAGATACACCCATCTTTTACTTTCATCGTTAACACAACGATACATATATATCTGAAAGATATTTTTTGCGAGTACTTATAAACTTGTTCACCTATCCTATTCATTGTTTCTGAGAGATTACAAATATTTCCAGCATATATGTATATCAGTAGCTTAAAAAATCCGATAGTAGATTGCGTTTGTTATAATTTACGATGTACACTACGATAAAAATGATTGCCTTGAAATAGCGAAAACTAGCCCTAATCTATTTTGTATAACTTTAAACATGACAAAGTTTTATCTACTATCTTCCATAATAATGAAGTCGGAATTTTTTTAAATCAATAATAATAATAAATAATAAATAAATATCTACACAATTAGGAGAAGTATCAGACCTTAATCCACCATGTTGCTCCAATGCAGATTGGCGGACATATTCCCTACTATGAGTGAAAGAGGCCTATGCCCAGCAGTGGAATGTTACAGGCTGAAGCGAATTAAATACAAATGAATCGCTAAATGTGTTATTAAGCGCAAACTCGTGATCAGCTGGACCGATTGGGTTCACTTTTTTAAGTTTTCTAATACTTTGTAGAAGGTTCTTAAGGAATAAGAAGTTAAGAAAATTGTAAAATTTCAGAAAACGTAACGATTATTCAAACTTCCATTCATTTATTCATTTTATTCCATTCATTATTTCTTTCGTATAATGGCTATACCAATAGTGCCATGACGACATTTTACTTGTTTGACAGTTCACAAGGCAAAAAAATGTCCGTGTGTCAGCTCCGACGCACGACTGGAGAGTTTACTTCTTCAGATCGACTGTTTAAATAGTAGGCAGAAAAAAGGCTTACAAGTCTAAGAAAAAGATTAATACCATATCAAATAGTAAATAAACGAATCAAGTAACGCCATCTATCGATCGAACGATGCCATTATCTTATACTATTAAAGTATCAAACGAGCAATTCTTGTATATATATATATATATTCTGAATATCGGAATCGGCTCCAACGATTTTCGTGAATTTTAGTATACAGAGGATTTCGGGGGCGAAAATTGATCTAGCTAGAATTCATTTTTAGAAAATGTCATTTTATCCCTGTTTTTAGGCAATAAAAATGGCTAAAATACCGTTAGAATAGGAAGGTTAATTTCGCAATTGTCATAAAAGTTATAATGGCTCAGGTAGGAAATCGGACGGTCGAGATTGACCGAGAAAACCATGGTTCAAATCTCAGTCGAGGTTACTTCTTTTTTCTTTTTATTTTTTAATTTTCACTCGTGATTTTTTATTTAAATAAAAATAAAAAATAAAAATACCGAGAAAAAAACAAAATACTAAAATAAATAAAATAAAAATAAAAATACCGAGCTAGGCTCGGTCACCCTTACCACACTCAGAAAAGAAAACAATCAGAAACAAATAAAGCGTTGTCGATAGAAGACGACGTTTTCTTTGTTTCTGATAGATGGCGTTGAAGCAACATAAAAAAACGTAACGAGGTCATTCGTTCAACAGATTTTACACCTCATATTTTTTTTTATACGGGGGCCTTATATGAAAATCGATTCTTAAGATTTAAACTTCAAAATGCCTCTTCTCAACAAGATCAAACTGTGTACCATCGTCAATACTTCAAATCAAATAAAAAACACGATATCAAATTATAAGGAAGAAATATTGCCCAAAGATTAATTAAATTGTCAATTTAAATTGTAAAAACAATTTCTAAGAACAAACAACGTATTATCCTCAAATATTAAAACAAATAAAAAATATGATATCACTAAATATTACAAAACAATTTTTTAGACCCACGCGGGCCGCTACGCGCCGAACGTCATTTTCGACCACGTTACCTTATATAGTGTAAGAGAACACCATCGAATAATTAGTCATCGAACACCGTAACGATGTAGGCGTGACGTCTTGTTAGTCTTTATATCATCTCTTTGTCTATCTTTAGATGAAAGACAGGGATAACGTGATGTCTCTTACGCATGGTAGATTAATTATTTGAAGATGTGCCGATTCCTCGCCTGGTATGACTGCCATCTTATGACTACTTTTTATGAAGTTTAGGTTTAAATTAAATAGAAAAGGTTTTCACGCTGTCGTAGAATTAATGAGATCGCTAAATATAACTCAACAATGTTAATCAGTGTATATTGTTATATTATTATTAACATTCCACAGTTGGGCATAGGCCTCTTTCTCCACGTAGGAGAAGGATTGGAGCTTAATCCACCAAGCTATTCCACTGTGGGTTGGTAGATAAGTTCTCTACTACGAGTAACGATCGCTATCAGGTGTATACATGATAACAACCGGGACCGACAGCTTAACGTGCTCTCCGAGGCACGGTGGGGAGACCCACAAGGACAGACATGCTAACCGGAAAGACATATTTGTACAAAATACAAATACAAATATCCATCCCGAGCGGGATTTGAACCCGCAAACCATCGGTGTTTTAGGCGACTACTCGCACCACTACATCAGTGCTGTTGTTAGTAGATATATATTACACTAGCCGACCCGTGCCCACTTCGTTAGGCGTTAATCAATTATTTTTGTGATGCCAATATACATATACTAGCGACCCGCCCCGGCTTCGCACGGTTGCAATGCTGAAACTAAATACTATCTACAATAAAAGATACGTTAGAAACCTCTAAAATTACCAGTGTTCCTCTACTATAATATGCATGTATTATACATACAACCTTACCACATAAAAACCTTCCTCTTTAATCACTCTATCTAATAAAGAAAAGCGTATCAAAATCCGTCGCCTAGTTTTAAAAATTTAAGCATACATACAGACAGACAGACAGCGTGAAGCGACTTTGTTTTATAATATGTAGTGATAATAAAGTTTTCATCTCGCTTGCATTTCTCCGACTTGATTTACATATACTAATATTTTTCACTGAATTTTTTGTTTAATAACAATAAAATATAGCCTACCTATATCACTCCTCAATAGTGTAGCTTTCTGTTAGTGAAAGAATTTTCATGATCGGATCAGCATTTGCGAAGATTACCCCCTACAAACAAACAACTCTACCTCTTTATAATATTAGTAGAGATAGATATAATTATGATATTATAGTTTTAACTACGAAATATTAAAATCAGACGGGGACAAAGGTGCGTATCGATAGTTAATCAAACATTGATAAGAACTTACACGTGGAAATAGTAAACTTATTTCAATAGTCACATAATTTTCTCAAAATGATTTCATACAATTTATTTTATTTAGGAAAGAAATTATAGTATTTTCTAAATACGATATGCTGTTACTAGAAATTAGAATGTAGATTTCACAAAATATCAAATACTAGCTTCTGCGCGCGACTTCGTCGGCGTGGACTCCTCTCCTATTGGTCTTAGCGTGATGATACATAGCCTATAGCCTTCCTCGATAAATGGGCTATCTAACAATGAAAGAATTTTTCAAATCGGCCCAGTAGTTCCAGAGATTACCGCGTTCAAACAAACAAACAAACAAACAATCAAACAAACAAACTCTTTAGCTTTATATATTAGTACTAGCTTCTGCGCGCGACTTCGTCGGCGTGGACTCCGCTTCTATTGGTCTTAGCGTGATGATATATAGCCTATAGCCTTCCTCGATAAATGGGCTATCTAACACTGAAAGAATTTTTCAAATCGGACCAGTAGATCCTGAGATTAGCGCGTTCAAACAAACAAACAAACAAACAATCAAACAAACAAACTATTCAGCTTTATTATATTAGTATAGATAGATAATACAAAATCTTTTGTTACAATTTAACATGTTATAGTTTTCTGTAGGAGGTTAAATTCCATAGGTTATTTGGAGGAAGTGCCCCTCAATAATTAATCTATAACGGAGCCCAAAAATTTTTTCCATTGTTGTCTACCTGTATATACATACATATATACATATCCACACTAATATTAAAAAGCTGAAGAGTTTGTTTGTATGTTTGTTTGTTTGAACACGCTAATCTCAGGAACTACTAGTCCGATTTGAAAAATTCTTTCAGTGTTAGATAGCCAATTTATCGCGAAAGGCTATATCATCATGCTAAGATCAATAGGAGCGGAGCACAAATGAAGCATGTTTCAAAATCGGGGTTTTTTTTTCAAGTAACTATTCCACGCAGACGAAGTCGCGGGCAGAAGCTAGTTTATACATATACACGAGTAAACCTATATAATTTAATATATACTTTATTTAAGTAGTATAAGTAAAAGCGTTGGCAGTGGTTGGCAGTAACACAACAGAAATCTTGTCTCAAGTAATTGAGAGGATAATAATTTGGCTCTGACCTTCGTAAGTAACTTATCTTACCTACTAGTAAAGAAAGAAAATCTCACCCAGTAGCATCACCACCGCAGAGCTGTCGAAGGAGCTTCGTCACTTCTACACTAGCTGGTCCTGATTCTGACACCTAAAACAAAATCAGTATGCTCTAATATTCGAACTATATATTTATTTATTTACTAGCTGACCCGGCGAACTTCGTACCGCCTAACAGTCGATTCTTTATTTTAATACTTATCCTTCCCGGAACCCCTCCTCCACTAACACTTAAACTTTATGATATGGTATTAAAGTTCAAATTGACTTTTAAGTATTATTACGAATCTTTTGTATGGGAATATAAAAAAGGGTTGTTTTTAGACTTATTAGGACAATTTTTTAAATTTCACTCTCCGTAAAAACCATCCTCGTACTTCAAGGAATATTATAAAAAAAAGAATTAGCGAAATCGGTGCAGCCGCTTTCGAGATTTGCGCTTAGCAACACATTCTACGATTCATCTATACTAATATAATAAAGCTGAAGAGTTTGTTTGTTTGATTGTTTGTTTGTTTGTTTGTTTGTTTGAACGCGCTAATCTCAGGATCTACTGGTCCGATTTGAAAAATTCTTTCTGTGTTAGATAGCCCATTTATCGAGGAAGGCTATAGGCTATATATCATTACGCTAAGACTAATAGGAGCGGAGTCCACGCCGACGAAGTCGCGCGCAGAAGCTAGTTTTTATATATATAGAGAAGAGATAGAGATAGAGATTAGGAATGGTACACAGCACACAAAAAGTTATACAAGAAACAAATCACTAAGGCCAGCTATGACAGTCCAAACGTTTAAAATTAAATTAACAAGTGTGCAAATAAATAAAGGAAAAACAACAAAACAAACAATAGTACGATAAAGTCGAACAAAAAAAAAACATATTAACATATTAAAATAATGAATACCTTTGGGAAGTTTAAATTACAAATTTAATAGTAACGTTATATTTGGTAGGTAATATAACATATATAAAATTGATAATAATAATATCTAGTAAAGAATACATGAATATTTATGAAATACTAGCTGTGCCCGCGGTTTCACCCGCGTTGATTTGAGGGAAAAAATAGCCTTCCTTCTTCTTAAAGCTTAACCTTTCTCTTTAAATAGGCTATCGACCTCAGAGGAATTTTTCAATTCGAATTAGCAGTTCTTGAGTTTAGCGCGTTTAAACAAACCAATTTTCAGGTTTATAATCCATACTATCCATATTCCATACTAATATTATAAATGCGAAAGTACCTTTGTCTGTCTGTCTCGGAATGACGCCAAAACTACTGAACAGATTTAAATGAAATTTGGTATACATATATTCTAGAGTCTGAGAAAGGACCTAGGCTACTTTTTAACGTAAAAAAAAGGTGTAAGGGGTTGTATGGTTGTAATGAAAATTAGTATTTATTTATTTAACAATTTATGTACATTGGAAAAAAATAGGAAATAGCACTTATAAACAATGCTGATACAAAGGCACTACTTATCCCATGATGGAATCTCTTCCAGTAGTCCTGCCATAGGAAAATTATAAAATAATGGAATTATGATTGTATAACGTTCGTGTTTCGTAACTGTCAAACATTTCATGTTCATCCCATCGATATGGTAATATCTCCCCTAAAATTAAAGAACGTATTTAAATAAAGGTTTTGAATCGACAACATAATTATATCCACAATATACAGATAGTGGCGTATTTTAGATTTTAAAAATGTAGAATAATATCAGTAATAAAAACGGATTGACATAATAAATATTGGTTGTCAAATATTTATGCGTGCGGGGCGTTCAGAAATTTATTTAGAGTAAACTAAGAAAAATATATCAAGCTACTTAAATATACAATAAACGATAAATGAACAAATGAATTAAATACAAAAAAAAACCGTTCAATTGATTGGTTTCATTGAAACATTCCAGATTATTCTGTCAACCCAGTTAAAGTCAATACATTAGGTATATAAAAAATATTTTATAGCTTTTAGTAGCTTGATATATTTTCCTTAGTTTACACTTAATAAATTTCTGAACGCACGCATATATTTGACAACCAATATAAATTATGTCAATCCGTTTTCATTACTGACATTATTATACATTTTTAAAATATAAAATACGCCACTATCCGTGTATTGTGGATACATGTTGTCGATTCGAAACGTGTATTTTAATACGTTCTTTAATTTTAGGGTAGAGTTTACGATATCCACGGGATGAACATGAAATGTTTGACAGTTACAAAACGCGAACACACGTCCATACAAATTTTCATTCCCACCTTTCAACCCCTTACACCCTTTTTTCCGCATTAAAAAGTAGCCTATGTCCTTTCTCAGACTCTAAAATATATATATACCACATTTAAATCTGTTCAGTAGTTTTGGCGTGATTGCCGGACAGACAGACAGACAGACAGAGTTACTTTCGCATTTATAATATTAGTATGGATATACAAATAATATATATTTTAGTACGATCTTCATCAACCTGTTAAATTGATGTAAAAATTAATATTTTGTATTTAAATTGATATTTTGTATCTAATGTAGTACCTTAAAAATAAATCGCAAAAAGTTGGCTTAAACGTTTCTGGCGCAGCTATAATTTTTTATATATATACATACATACATATAATCACGCCTCTTTCCCGTAGGGGTAGGCAGAGACCACTTCTTTCCACTTGCTACGATCCTTACATACTTGTTTCGCTTCGTCCACTTTCATTATTCCTTTCATACATGCTCTTCGGTTTAGGGTACTCTTGACCTGGCCTTTTATCAAGACGTCACCGATTTGGTCTTGAAATGTCCGCCTAGGTCTACCCCTTCCAACACTCCCATTCACACTTGCCTTATACGCTTTTTTCGTCAATCGCTCTTCATTCATTCTCTCAACATGACCAAACGATCTCAGCATACCCTTCTCAATTTTTGTCACTACATCTTCTTTCAGACCACAACGTTTCCGTATCTCACTATTTCTAATCCTGTCACTCAGTTTAACTCCTATCATACTTCTTAACGCTCTCATCTCAACTGCATTTATTCTGCTTTCATGTTTCTTCTGCCATACCCAACTTTCACTTCCATACATGAGTGTCGGAACCAACACCCCCCTATGCACAGCCAAACGAGCCTTGTTAGACACCTTCCGGCTGCTCATAAAGGAGTGCAAAGCTCCATTCACCATGTTTCCTGCATTCACTCTTCTTTCAATATCACTCTCACACTTTCCATCTCTTGTAAACTTTGAACCCAGATACACAAACTCATTCACCTGTTCAATTTGTTCGTCTCCAATCACGATAATGCAGTCTGTCACTGCCTCATCTCTTTCAAACACCATCACTTTCGTCTTCTTTACATTCGTCTTCATTCCCTTTCTAACAAAAGCTCCACTCATAGCAGTTACCATCTCCTGCAATTCCTCGGCCGAAGACGCAATTAATACTTGGTCATCGGCATAGAGAAGACATTTGACGAGTAACTCATTCATTCTCAACCCACTTTCATTCTCTTTTAAATCTGTCAAGCAATTGTCCATGAATAGATTAAACAGCCACGGTGACGCTACACATCCCTGTCTAACACCTTTTTCGATATTAAACCATTCAGTGTATGCCCCGTTTATCCTAACACAAGCACTAGAATTTCTATAAAGAGATTGTAGTGCTCGTATGAGGATACTGCTTACACCGTACTCGGACAATGCTAACCACAATTCATTCCTCACCACTCTATCATAGGCCTTTTCTAGATCTACGAACGCGCAATAGACCTTTTTGTTTTATATATATGAAAGTAAATATAAAAGAATTTTCATACATTAAACAGATGAGAAGATCATCAGAGAGAATGTCATCTCTAATTTGGATCTCCTACTACTTATTACATATTTTTCACTTATTCATTCATTTCGATTACGTAAACGACAAAGATGTAAGTTACGTTACTTAGTAACATCAGATTTGTTAGGATAGGATAAGCTTTCAATAGTACAAAATATAAAACAGATTATATTGGTTCTCGCGGTATTTCGCTATCACCCGTACATTCAAAACGTTTACGTCCAACAATATTTTTAACCGATTCTTTTTACTACAATATTACATATTTATTCAAAAAAGACTTCAAATGTTACTTATACCCCGTCCGGCGACTAATTAGCTTTTTGACAGCTCACGCCTATAAATTAGTTTTTTTTCCGGAATAACGTACTAAAAATTTTACAGTAATGTCATACTTTATTGACGATTTGATTGATTGAGTGAAGTACCCTGTGCATAACAAACAACCACAGACTATGAAACAGTTCTTGAAAATATAATAACTAACTAACTCTAACTCCTCTGGCGCAGTGACCCGAAGTGAGTCTTGGCCTCCGAAACAAGATTCCTCCACTTCGCACGATCTTGCGCGATTTCCCGCCAGTTGTTGGCTTGGATCTCACGCAAGTCTGCCTCAACTATGTCCCTCCAGCGGTATCTGGGCCGACCCACCGGTCTACGTCCAGTTGGTTGGCCCAGATAAGCTCTCTTGACTGCTCGATCCTCCCCCATGCGTTCGACATGTCCGAGCCATCGCAACCGATGAGATTTGGTGACTCCAATGATATTTGGCTCAGACACCAGGTCTGCAATTTCAGTATTGGTCTTTATTCGCCAGCTGCCGTCCTGCCTTTTGGTTGGTCCTAGGATCTTGCGGTAGATTTTCCTTTCTGTGACCAGAAGCATGTTTTCCTCTCTGAGCGTAAGTGTCCAAGCCTCACAACCGTACATAAGGATTGGTCGAATTATGGTTTTGTAAATTGTGATTTTGGTATTTCTGCTTAGAAGCTTGGACACTAAGACCTTGTGCAGGGCTGCACTGCACCTCAAGGTGTTTTGTATACGTATCTGTATTTCTTCATTACGTGTATTCGTATCGGTAACAGTGCAGCCAAGATATTTAAATTTGGTCACTCCCTTGTATGCGGTATTTCCAACATGGAGATCTTGTCTTGCTTCGCGAATATTCCTGTATCGCTTCATGTGGAAGTACTCGGTCTTGTCATGATTGATCATAAGACCAACCTTTTTTGCCTGCTCTTCGAGTATCATGGCAGCTACAGCAACATCATTACTGTGTTCCCCCAACAGGGCTAAATCATCAGCGTAGCCTATCACCATATGCCTCCCATTCAGGTCAAGCCCCAGGTCGAGAGTCATCAATTTCCGAATTACATGCTCTAAAACCAAATTGAAGAGCATTGGTGACAGGGCGTCACCCTGTTTTAGACCGGTAATAACAGGAAATTCGTCGCTCAGCTCGCCGCCAACCCTTACACACATCCTGCTCACTCCAGTAGCCGCCACCACTAGGTCCACCAGCTTTTTTGGAATGTCAAAATTCCTTAAAATGGCATACAAGGAAGTTCGATCCACGCTGTCATATGCTTTCCTGAAGTCCACGAATAATGTGTGGATGCTCTGAGCGTATTCCCATTTCTTTTCCATGAGTTGTTTAAGAAGAAAAATCTGGTCAACTGTACTACGATTGCATCTAAACCCACACTGATAGTCACCTAAGACTTTTTCCGCATATGGTTCTAGCCTTTCCAGCAGTATGTACGACCAGACTTTATATGCAGTCGGGAGCATAGCAATACCTCGGTAGTTCGCGCACTTCCTTTTGGAGCCCTTTTTATGAATTGGGCAAATAATACCCATATTCCATTCCTGGGGTTGTACTCCAAGATCCCACACTTTTGTAAGGAGTTCGAACATTTTGGACTGTACGGCGCTTCCACCATATTTCCACAATTCAGCTGGTACACCATCCACACCAGGGGCCTTGTTGTTTTTAAGCCTCATTATCGCACTACGAACTTCAGAGAAGGTGAGTGGTCCCAGTTCCTCTTGATTGTCATCGGCTAGTTGGATAATCGGCTCTGTCGGTGGGGGGCAGTTTAGTAGCTGTTGGAAGTAGTCTCGCCACATGAACTTAACGGCATCTTTGTCTGTGACTAAATTACCATGATTGTCTTCTAGTATTTGTGTATCTGGCTGATATCCCTTCCTCACTTCTCCAACCTCCCGATAGAACTTTCTTGTCTCATTTGCCTTTATAAGCTGCTCCATGTCGTTAACAATGTCGTTAAGATGTTGTCTTTTAGCCCTTTTTATTTGTCTTTTGGCCTCTATCCTCAGTTCATCATATTTGGCCTGCCATCTGTCTTCCTGGCTTGCCAAGATCTTATACTTTCTTCTCTGTTCTATTACATTTTCACATTGTTGATTCCACCATTTCTTTCTTTTCTTTTTCTTCCTTGTTCCAATTACTGATGTTGCAACCTCTTTTAAAACGTTCTTTATTCCATCCCACCCCGTCTCTATGTCTTCGATCGTCAAGTCTTTAAACCTATTGCTTAGTTCCAGCTGGAATTTTTCTCTGTGTCGTTTGTCTTTTAAATTATCTGTATTTAATGATGGTGTGTATACTTTTTTAGTTATCTTATTTAATTTTATTCTACATTGCAATTTAATGACAATCATGTAGTGGTCGCTATCACAGTCAGCGCCTCTGTACGATCTAACATCTTGGATTGTATTTTTGTGCCTACCATCAATTGCAACATGGTCTATTTGATTAACGGTATGGCCATCAGGAGATCGCCAGGTACCTTTGTATATATCTTTATGGGGAAACATTGTGCTTTTTATGACGACTGATTTTGCTGCAGCAAAACTGATTAGTCTTAGGCCATTATCATTAGACTGGTCGTGTTTGCTGTGTCGCCCGATGGCAGGCACAAAAATTTCCTCCCGGCCAATTTTTGCGTTAAGGTCACCGATGACTATCTTAATATCATAGTTGGGTAGCTGGTCGTAAACTGCTTCGAGATGTTCATAAAAGCTATCCTGAAAATATAATAAATCGATAATAAATCGATCATATGATAAAAATAATTTTACGTCATGTGATTATTTTTTCTATAAATTTAATACAAAAAAGGAAATAAAAATAGTATCTATGACCCCAAGATTGACTACTTGCAAGGAATTAAGTCGAAATCTTGAAATTTAATTGCAAACCAAGAATAAAGAGCAATAACTCTGTTAATTCATTTATTTATTATTTATATATTTCATTTATAAATAATTAAAAAAAACTAATAAACGCATAAATAAATAATATTTTTAAACTAAATGTATTTAATTAAATCGATTGAAAGTTCTTCTTAAATAAAATCGATTATTATTTCGAATCGAATAAATAACGTGTGAGGCAGTCACTAATGTCAAAATTTCTTGAAGTGTCAAAAAGATCATAAATCAAACTGTTATCTCAACCACACCGACCAACCAATCTCCTTCGTGTGTTCTCCACTCTACGTGACATTGGCGGAATCAACCGTGCTCCACTGGCACAACTGAAAGCCACTAAACCAATCAATCAATCAATCAAGATCATTAGTCGGGCGGGGTATAATTTATGTTTTGATGTGTATTCTGTATAAAAATGTGTGTTTTTATAACATATTAATGCATTTTATGAAAATATAAAGGGTTTAAGATCAAGCTCTTTCCGTGTTTTTCATTTTGTAAGAGTAAAGCACAGCCGGTGACGTGCAATATGAAAATCAATAAGCAAATATCTATCGTAAGGAGATACCTACGCCAATAAATGAACTAACCGATGATTTATTGCTGTTTAATTATTTTTAAACGATCAATAGACACTCATCAAACATTCAGGCAACTAAACAACAAACTAATTAAACTAGCTTTCGCAGAAACGAATTGATAACTTGTTTGTCTATACGATTACGATACGATTCAGCCTGTAATATCCCATTGTTGGGCATAGGCCTCTTCCCCATGTAGGAGAAGGATCGGAGCGAAATCCACCACGCTGCTGCAATGCGGGTTGGCTGATATATTCCCTACTATGAGTAACGATGGCTATCAGGTGTACACGGTAACAACCGGGACCGACGGCTTAACGTGCTCTCCGAGACACGGTGGGTCTCCCCCACAAGGATTTTTCCATACCCATCATAAAATTAAAACCGTCCGATGCCCGTACAGGAGAGTAAACGTACAACGTACGGCTCAACTAATGGTAAGCAATTACCGTAATTTATAGAAGCCTGCAGCACTATAAGTTGCCGACCATACCCCCCAATCCCCCCAGGAGCTCTGGTCACCTTACTCACCACAGGAACACAACACTGCTTGAAAGCAGTATTATTTAGCTGTGGTCTTCTGTAAGATCGATGTACTTCTCCAGTGCGTTGTCCATATTTTGATAGAAATATTAATCACAGGGGTTTTTAGAGCATAATTGTGTTTGCTCACAATGGAAACAAACCGACTTCAATTACATCTACGAGTAACACGACGTAGATGGAATACCTCAAAAAGTACTCATCATACCTCGATGAAATTTAAATGGGACCATGCCATGCCATACACCAACTTGCACCAACTTTCTATTAAAAAAATAATCATTAAAAATCGGTACATTCAGTAAAGGATTAAGCTCCGATCCTTTTCCTACATGGGGAAGAGGCCTATGCCCAACAGTGGGATATTACAGGCTGAATCGTGATCGTGATCGTGACATCCAGTAAAAAGTTATGAGGTAGCAAACATAAAAAATACAGTCGAATTGAGCCTTCAACTTTTTTGAAGTCATAAAAAATTACAAATTAACATACAGTCTAAATATAAGATTTCCTGCTAACCATTAAAAAAAAACTAGAAGCACTTATAACGGTTTATAGTAAAAGCGTATGGCATGTATTAGACATAGTGATTAGTTTGTTACCGAGTTATGATGTCTTGCGAACGATGCAGACTTGACCTTGCTCTATGATCCGACATTATCTCGTATTACATCTTCAACGGTATAGCGGGAAAAAACACATTAGTGTATTGACATCAATCAGGCCAGAAAACAAGGCCTAAAGCATAGATTGAAGTTTAAAAAAATCAATAAAATAAACTTAGTAAAAATAATTTTAAATAAAAACTGAAAAGAAAGAATCTTACTGTATTTTTTTAATATGGTTATGTTATACCATTTTGACATTTTCATGATGAACCCTTTAAATTAATACCCATTTGCAGTGTCCAAGATTTAAATTAAACTTCTTGATCTTTCTTTCTTAGCGTTATTGACAAATATATATTAACAAAATACATATTAACAAAACTTGAATTATCAAGACGAATCTAACGATATATTAAACGAGTATGTCCGTTTAGCGGGCAGGATGATGTGAGGCAATAAGGAATATTTTTTGCTATATACGAGATAAGTGCGAAAAATATATTGCTCCTTAGGCAGTCGGGTAAAAGATTTCGTATCGTGTATGAAACCGCGCGGTTCGACTAGTCCTTTATAATCTGTTAGCTTTTCAACGCGTCGACACCCGCGTGGATTACAAGATTTTGACCGTTTTCTCCTTTGAAAGTATCGCCTAGGTGATAATTTAGCTTATTTTTTAGGTGAAATAATTTTTAAATTCCATATCTAATCGACGATCTACGTAAGATTGCCGGTGTAGGCTGCATGAGGATTGTGGAAAACAGGTATATCTGGCGCGAACTTGGGGAGGCCTATGACCTGCAGTGGACTGCAATAGGCTGAACTGACTGACTAATTTATTTATTTATTTTGGGAGGAACAACAGCTGAAAAATACAATGTATAAGATGATATAGAAATAAAAAGCTACCAATAGTTCCCCCCTGGTAGTAACAAAATAAGAAAGTATAAAACATTATATCGGTCTAATAGTTTTTATCCATTGCTAATAAATAAAAATCCAAATCTTTCCTTATTATATATTGGTGAAATTTAAAGTAAATAATACGGAATCCTTAAACAAATTCGAAGGACCACCACAAGTTTTATCCAATCCGTGCGGTTCCTTGTAAATGCAACGGTTACGTCATTCGCGATAAGACGCGTATTTATGCCTTATATTAGTGAAGAGCAGTCAAACATATCGATAGATAAATAAACATCGACACTTATATCGATAAACGGACGAATAAATACTTCAGTTGAAAATAAAATTACACTGATATGCGGAGGTGTTGAACCGTTCTTCATCGTCAGTTTTATTATTTTCAATTTGTCTTATTCACTGATTACATCATCCAAGATAATCCACTTACATTTTTATTCATTGATAGTGATGGGAGTGTTATTGTCGATACTATTTTTATATTCAGTTCTTTAGCTTGCACGGGCAATATTAACGCTTTTACTAATTACGGACTCACCTCGATTGTCATTTCGAGATTAACGATATTTTGATGACGTCAGAGAGGCCACGATTACGGGCAAAGAGCTGCGAGCTGGATATCATTGTGCTGGTAACGGCCTTAATATCGTGAATTTTAAAGTGAAAATCGCGATAAATCCCGTATAAAAAATTAAAGGCGAAGTTAATCTCTTTGGTGATATTGCTGCACATTTCAAAGATCTTCTAAAAGAATCTGTACGGCCTATGCATATTCATCGTCATCAATATAAAAGTGGTAGGTATACAAATAACTTCAGATTGCTGAAATAAAATTAAAACATTTACGACATTTACGCCCGGTTTCCCAAAGGCTGATCAACGCAAAAATTAACAAATCATCTGTCAAATAGTCCAGGTTCCCTAGTACATTTTTTTCACTTGATTACCTACTATCAAGCTAATTTTCCAGGAGTAGCTTCATTTTGATGAGACAAACAAAAATTTCCTCTACGAAAACTCTCGATTGTCGTAGCTAACAGAGGTAGCAGGGGATA
Source organism: Melitaea athalia (assembly GCA_905220545.2). NCBI lineage: Eukaryota > Metazoa > Arthropoda > Insecta > Lepidoptera > Nymphalidae > Melitaea > Melitaea athalia. The sequence goes on along the minus strand of HG992183.1, from coordinate 2,250,211 downwards.
GAGCAGCAGTGAGTGTAGGACCGACGACGACAAGTCGACGAGTCGTAAGGTCATCAAAAATGGTTTTTTTTTTCTGTTTTTTTTTCTTTTAGGTAGTTAATATTTATATAATTTATTAGTAATATTGTCATACAAATTGCGTGGTACGTTATCCCGGTCCTACGCTCACTGCTGCTCTATCCCCTGCTACCTCTGTTAATAGCTACCACAATCGAGAGTTTTCGTAGAGAAAATTTTTGTTCGTCTCATCAAAATGAAGCTACTCCCGGAAAATTAGCTTGATAGTAATCAAGTGAAAAAAAATGTACTAGGGAGCCCGGACTATTTGACAGATGATTAGTTAATTTTTGCGTTGATCAGCCTTTGGGAAACCGGGCGTTAGTGTTTAAACGTTAATTTGTTCGAATATATTAATTACTAGCTGCCCGGACAGACTTCGTTCTGTCTGTTATGTTTTTTTTTTGTAGTATAAAAACCTTCCGTGGGATTTAAGGAACATAAAAAGAATTTGCCGAATTGGTCGAGCCATTCTCAAGTTATGCGCTTAGCAACATTCATTTTTATTATATAGAAGATAATTTTAAAAAATACTAACATCAAAAATATTACATAATATTTGTTTTATGTATATTATATTTGCCTTTTTTGATAATTTGGTCAGTCACCGATTTAGCACATCTATAAATACACGGCCTTAAACAGATTGTTGCAGTAGAATTTATTGTTGCCCAATGCCCGCATTTTGTACAAGTACCTAATAAATATAATACTGATAGATAAGGCTGTACGGCTTGATACAGCTTTTTTTAGGCCTCATTTACGGACACGCGGAGCGTCGTGCGTAGCGTGTGGCGTGGAGGAACGGACTAAATTCAAATGTAGGGCGTTGGATGAGTGCGTTTACGGAGAAGCGATTTTACACGCGTTCATTTTTATACATTTTGATAGACGCGTTCCGTCACGCCACACGCTACGCGCGACGCCCCGCGTCTCCGTAAATGAGGCCTTAGACTGGCTTTGTTTTTTTTAGTTCGGTAATAAAGTTTGGAATTTCTTCTATCGTACCCACTTATAGTATTCTGGGAAAAGCAACTATTTTTCGAACTTTTTTATGTACAAAAGGCAACTTCAAAAAGGTAAATTCTTCTCTTTTAATATCAATTTAACTAAGGCGCTTGTCTCAAAAGTAACCTTGACAAAACTAATCATAATTCTAACTCATATACTATTATCAAATTTTAATAAGCCTTAAGCTTATAGACTGCATACAATGGATCATACGCTGAACAAAGATCACTAAGTCAACACAGATTGATATCTAACATAACTTGTTGACCAGTTACTATTATACAAATTGTATGAAATAGCTCAACGATCCTCACTTTTGCACCTGTTTAGTATTCATTGAGTTTTACGATACTACTTTACATTTATTTTCTATTTTATATCGTAAAAACTAAGAATTACATCATTTGCAAAAAAGAGATTTTCAGTAAAATAAGCAACTTATTCAAGGCAGCGTTATTATTTTATTACCAGTAATTTAAAAACATCAATAAATTCCTTCAAAACACATAAAAATAACCTTACTGTTATCAATCTATCTTTATCGTTATCATAATTTATATCTTTTTATACATTATATTACCACAACACATGCCAAATACGAAGAACAATTACTAATCGATAAAAATATGATTGTATAATACAATCTATCGATAAAGTTTTTAGTCCGTGATATCGTAACATCACTAAAAGCGCGCGTTAACACCGGTCAGTCCGCATCGCGATTCTATCGTGCAACAACGTGTTACGAAGTCACAAATATTTGCAAATAACTACGAAAATATGGTAAGTTTCTTATTTTTTTCACACTTGTATATTACATATTTATATATTATTAATATTATACCGGGACTTTTTTGCCGCTTATTATGTTAATAATTTATTTTATGTCTGAGGAAAACCACATTTAAAAGAATGGAAACAAAAATAAAATTTGATTACAAAATATTTTCGTAAACATAGCGGAGTTTACAAAAATTTAGTTATATTAAATTAAGTTTTTGCATATTGCATATTATAAGGACCAAGTATCTAAGATAAAAGACATAAAAGATAAGACTTAAAAGACACAATTTAAAAGAGAAATATCGATAAGCTAGGAAAAATTACCCATCTAGAAAAATTTAAATCTGTGTTGTCTTTTGTCAAAAAGTTGACAACTTTTCCCAGACATTAAATTTCCCAGCTAGGAACATTTTGTATAGGAAAATTATATTGTAGTTTTTGTAGTTGTTGTATATTCCGTTACTTATTATTTATGTTTCTCACCGTTTAAACCTTCCCTGAACTTCCACCAATATTTAAAGATCATAATCAGCCAAATCGGTCAAGCCATTCTCGAGTTTTAGCGAGACTAATGAACAGCAATTGATTTTTATATCTATAGAAAGAAGATAATAAAAATACTTTAACATTTAAAAATATAATAAATACATATTTTTTGTTAGTGTTACTCATACATTTTACTAAAGTCCTTTAATTTTACATAAAAAGTATAATAGCAATATGATAATCACTTCGTCGTGAGCTTATCATTTGTATTGTGATAATATCTAATAAGATAAATAAAGTCCACTTTGATGCTACAGTTTCCTTCGTAAATGTATAAAATTACGTTAAAGGTAAGTTATGTAGGAAATACTTGAATGATAATTTAATTGATAACACGCGGTTTTATGATGTAAACAAAACATACAGAATAAAAATAACGAAACGAAAAAATTTAAATAATTGACTAGGTTTCAACGGCCGAATGTTGAATAAATAGTAATTTAATAAAGTCCACTAACGTAGGGCACGGTAGGAAATATTGTGCTCTAAATCTAGAGCAGCCCGACTGGGAAAGTACCTCTACCTTACAGAAGATACCAGCTAAATAATACGTCTTTCAAGCAGTGTTGTGTTTCTGTGATGATTAGTGATGAATAAGGTGATTAGAGATCCTATAAGCTACTATAAGTAACGGTAATAGCTTACCATCAGGTGAGCCGTACGCATGTTTGCCAACCTATATACATATATTATTACTCTACATAATTTAAATATTTCTGGTTACATTAAAAAGTAAATTTACTAAGAAATGCTATATTTCTTAAAAATAGCAGAAACAAAAAAAAAATCACAAGGTATTAAATCTTGACCACGACAAACATATATGACCTTAACTAAAAAAATTCATTTGTTGCGTACTATTAACGCTATAACCTATATCCAGACCATGACCCTCAGCACCGCACCTCATCTATACCTACTATATAACCGCAGCGCTAACCACGTAAAAAAGATATAATGTTATAACCTAAATCGTTCTGAAATTAAAACATATTATGTTGCGAGGAAGCTATCAGCCAGTCAGTCAGTTCACCCTATTTGTAGTCCACTGCTGGACATATACCTCTCCAAGTTCGCGCCAGATATCCCGGTTTTCTGAAATCCTTATCCAGCTTACACCGGCTATCTTAGGTAGATCATCGATCCAACGGGCTGGAGGAGCGTTCCTCATCCAGCGTTTGCTAACACGCGGTCTCCACTCCAGGATACGTCTGCTAAAGCGGCCAAGTGACCAGTCCACTGCCGCTTCAACTTGCTAATTTTGTGGGCTATTTTATTATTTTTATTTTTTATTTTATTTTATTTCGAACACCAACAGCACATAATACATTATATGAGTACAAATTGGACATTTCGACTAAGCCATTTACAGGTATTCGCATACGCTATGTTGGTTACTTTCATTCTCTGGTGGATACTCTCATTTCTGATCCTATCTTTGATAGAGAACCCAAGCATAGCAACCCAAAATAGCAAAGAAATAATAGAAAGCGTACATTTACGAGGCGTTAGCGCAATGATCACAGCATTGGCTAATGGCTGCGGTTCAATCCCCGCACATGGCATACATTCGGATTGGTCATACAGATGTTTACCGTGGTCTGGGCGTCAAAGCTTGTGTATCGTGTTCCCGGACTGACGGACTCCGACACAAAAGTAAATCCTAGTGGTGGCCATTGAGTGTGGGGCGAATGTTATTTTTATTACAAGAAAAAAAAAACTTAAAAGTAGCCTCATTAATCTGCTTCAGAATAAAGCCTTTACCTGTGTCAATTCATATCTGTCGAGCTGTTCTAAGGTAACTCAGTAATATATATTCATACAAATCATATTAATAGGTATATCAGTGATAATGTTTGATAATTTATTTATTCACTATTAAATTTCAATTCATGTGAAATTCAATTCATATCCGGACGATAATCATGAATGACTTCATGTCAACGGATATTATGCTTGATATGATTTTCAATCTAAAGCCTACAACAACAATTATATTAACAGCCATGACATTCTAAAAGAAATTGAGATCAGAGCAACTTGTACGTACTCAGCCAATTTGAGCAGAGCGAACGTGACGCTGTTTGGAGTGTCTAGTTTTGTTGTAGTTAAAATTGTTGTAAAATAAATTGAATGTGACAAAAATTATCATATTGTATATACGATAAAAAGAAAAAAAAACTTAAAAAAAACTACAATTATTGGGCCTACAAATTAATTCGGTCCATTTTTTTTTGGGTATAAACATTGTGTTAATTTGATAACAACGCGAAGATACAGATTAATCGAAGACCTGTCCTACGAAAGCTACGACTTTTACCCATCTCTCGTGTGATTTTTGGATTTTATTCGGAAAATTATTTCATCTTTTAGGGCCATCCAGTTTTTAAGATTTTTTTTTCAATTTTATCAGTCAGTCAACTCAGAGGAACATATCGCATACCGTAGGTACTGCAATATTCCATCCCTAAACAAAATACATGACAATCGAAGTTTTTTTTTTTAATTGACCCAATTAATTTGTATATCTACTTATTTAATATCTACTTATTTGTATTACGCTACAAAGATTAGGTACTTTATAAGGTAAAATTGTGTTATAGATATCTCTAACAATTAATACCACAACCTGACAATAACCTACATTAGTCCATTGTCATTGGAAAGATACAACAAGAGATATTAGTATGTATGAATATTAATCAATTCTCTTACAAATATCAAAACGCATCTGTCATAAACAAATCGAACCTTGCTTATTGACCTGCGCGGTCAAGTTGGCGACAATTAACCCGATACACATAGACACATAACACACACATACATAAATACACGTAAGATATAAATAGAACACTGTTTACGATCGGGAGCGAATCCTTGCTAATGTACATAAAACGCGAAATTTACGCTTAGACTCAACGCTTCAAGGCGATAATTTGTTTTTAGACCAGTGTCGGCTAAACTATCGTATGCCTCGAGTGCAAGAGTATATTAGGTTGCATCTGTATCGACGATCAATGATCAAAATAGGCGCTTATGGTCTGTTTTGTTTATAGAAGTATCTAACCCATAAAGTTTTAATGGTATAAATATATATTTAATAATTAATTAATTTACAAAAACAAAATCATTAATAATTTTTTTAGTTGTGGATGCCGGTAGAGCAAGCAATTATCTATAAAATGATGTATAATTTATGTGGAGTGATTGTGAGGTTTTTTCTAAAAAAGGGGGCAAACATCTTAACCTTAGCGTATATGATATATATATATATCGACGGTCCCTACGTATATAAAGACATGTCGAAAATGGCGTTTTTTTTTTATTGCACAATTGGCTTTAGAAGTTCCATATGCACATACCTGTATAGGAATTTTTTTTTATATATTATTTATTTAACGTCATTTACAAGACGTATATGAGTACAAGTATGATATTTTTAACGAATAAGTGTCGTAGATGCGGACATCTATTACTTATCGTTTTGTACGTTGTTTTAAAATGTGCGCCACACGGTGCGAACGCGGTCATGTCTGACATAGCGTCATTTACTCCGCTGCTTGTTCGCGTGGTAAAATATTAATGTTTTTAGATTTAGTGGCGTCTTTTTAGTTATAAGTATTCAACAATACTAAAAACCATGAATAAAAGTAGATCAAAGTTATTTTTTGGATATAATGGATATTGCAAACTCCAGAAATGATATTTTTATGCGTTTCTGAAGCACAAGATTTAATAAAAATATCCGTTTGAAAACAATAACACAATTCTACGTTTTTATAATACATTTTATTTAAATTCTATTTTATAAACTTTTCTTTTTTCCCGCGTATAAAAAGGTATGTCAGACATGTCTCACATACTTTTATTTTAATTTCAGCGTAGAAACAGTCATCTATCGGTTTTTCTAAGAAAACATAAAAAAAGAAAATATGTATAAATAACATTATGAAGTTCCTAAAGCTAATAAAACATTATAGAAAAAAAATATTTATAATTGTACATAGAATTATTTCTAGAGCGGTTTGAACATAAAAAACGCTCTCCTGTAAACCTCGGTTTTTGACATGTCTTTATGTACGTAGGGACCGTCGATATATATATTTTGTCAGTTAGATACCGTTATATTATGTCAGATAATTTCATCATCAACGAGTAAAATAGACCCTTTAAAATTTGTGATTGCTGATTCGTACGCATTGTATCAGGAAAACGTTTATCAAGCATAGCTATGTGCATTAATTAATTATTACAGCGGGCTTTTTTAATTTTTTATTACATGCCCGATGACGTTTCGGATACTGTACAGCAACCATGTTCATGGGTGGACGGGAGTCCTCCTGTGACTATGGTTGAGTCCCTAAAAAACTTAATAAACCGTGATAAAATCCGAAAAGGTTGTTTCATTATATAAGGTTCATATTAAAATTATATATCAACGAAGTAGATGTGCATTATTTATGGCCGGGTACTGCACTGGATATTGTAATTGAATTTGCCCTTTTCACCTTGATTGCGACTAAATATAGGCAAATGATAACGTTGATAAACCAATATCGGTTGATAACGCAATTGATAACAACTTTATTGTTATGAAATATCTATTCGACTAACCGCCACCACCGGCTTCATCTGCACGAAACCATGAAAATTATTGTTTGTATTTTTGTAATGCTAGCAGTCGATCACTTTCTTGCAAGTATATATATATTTATATATGTATGATATGAAGTTGTATACGCTCCTTTACATATGTTATTTATGTAGGCGTATAACTAAGTGTTAGTTAACTGTCTCAACATCAAAATTATATTATATTTATATAAGCATTTTTTGTGTATCGAAATGTAGGTACTGATTGTGGCAATTTTTTTTCATTTTTTCTCAACGATATCTCCATAATACCAATTTGTTAACCTTAGGGAATTACTGGCTATATAATTTGTTGTGTGCTATATGATTAAAATTATACGTATAAGCTATTGGTTTTCTAAATAAATAAATAAAACATTGGATTGGTAAATTTTTATAAATTAACTATTCAATTACGCAGCATATCCTTTCAGGTCTGAAGGGTAAACGAGCATTAAAAATAATCGACTTTAAAAATACGAAAATAGAATACTAACACAATTTTATTATTGGAATACTTAAGGAAAAATTTAAAAGATCGTAAAAAGTAAAACAATGTTCAGATGACAAGAATCTTTGCCAGCGGAGGTCAACGGACGAACGACAATAAGATTTTTTTTAAATGTTTTCTCAGTTTATTTTGATTCGTTTTCAACTATACAAATTGCGATGATGATGTTAATTTCGATAATTACACTTGTATTTACGCAATGATTTTACATTACATTTAGATTGATCTGTTAATTTTTAAATCTATATAAGAATATAAAAATCAATTGCTGTTCGTTAGTCTCGCTAAAACTTGAGAATGGCTGGGCCAATTTTATTTGGCAATTTTCATCTTGAAATGTTTGTGGAAGTTCAGGAAAGGTTTAAACGGTGAGAAACATAAATAATATGTAACGGAAAATACTAAAAACGACGATTTAATTTTCCAATACAAAATGTTCCTAGCGGGGAAATTTAATGTCTTTTGTCAAAAACGTTGTCAATTGGTTTTGGTTGTCAAATATTTATAGGTGCGTTCAGAAAGTGTGTTGTGTATATTTTTCACAAATATACGTAGGTGATACGAAGTTCACCAAGCCATCTAGTATTTTTATAAAATTCCTCAAAAAATAACATCAATAATAGTTTGATTAATAATAAGTACAAAACAATATGAATTCAACTAACGATAAGTGTAATGGAAAACCACAACAGCGATTTTTATTAATAAATCAAATACACTCTAGTACAGTCATTTGGTGCTCAAAAAGGGGGTTACCTGGAAAGTTTTTCCGGTAGTTTTGAAAATTGGTGGTTTTATAGATTTCGACGTGCTCTTTTCTAATTTTCACTTTGCCACCTCGTATCTTTGCCGCTCGCGCCGCCATATTGGAAAAATGGCGCTCAAATACATTTTTTGAGAATAATTCCGTTCCAACTCATTTTATGATAAAATAGTTACGTAATATATTAAACTAGATAAAATTTCCTACAATTTATGTAGTAACCTTTTTTTTGTAAAATCAATAGTTTCAGCGTACGAGAGCTGCAAAGTCAACTCCAACACGCGTTTACGTGTCATAATTATATATTTCGTTAAGTACAGTCGACAAGTTTTGAATATATTTTTTTTTAATTTGAAAAAATTATGGTGTATTCTAAACACTATTTATAAATATTTAATTCCCGTTGGAAATTTTACTTAAACTTAATTTTTCAACAAGTTAAACGATTGTTAACAAACAAAATTTTCTCGAAATTACGTCTCAATTGTAAATGAAAAAAAAAATGTTCAAACATTGTCGTAAAAATTTTTCGCTTCGTAGAGGCTCTACGGTAGAGCCTTTCTTATATACAGGGTGGGGATTATAATACAACGATAACTTGGACAGCGTATATGTAATGACATTCCAAGCCCACATACAAAAAATCAATAAAATACATCCAGTAGTTTAGTCACAAATTATGATTTTTCATTTTTTAAAATTTCTACGTATGTATCATACTAAAGACCTGACCTACCCTAAAACCGGCGGTTAACGACTCAAGGACAGCTATTATTATTTTTAAAATCATAGATTAAGAAATGGATATGCCATCGACTGCCACAAAAAGGCACAATTTTTAATCATTGCCATTTAGTGACAGTTCGCAGACCAAATAATATTATAATAACTAATGTTTAAAAAAAATAACTTATTCAGTATCGGCTACTGATCAGTTTTGCATATTTAAAAAAAAATTGATGGTTTGAGAAAATTTAAATCAAATAGTTTTTTATTCAATTTAATTTTAAATGCGTAACAATTTATTTTAATTTACTTTTCTAACTTACTATTTTTTATTCAATCAAAATAATGAAGTTTTGTAGGTACAAGCACATAGCATTTCCACGCGATTATGCCGCGTAGAATGAAGGTCACCGCACGATGACGCGTGTAACAGGTCAGTGATCCTGTAGTTACAAAAATGATGTTATAAAGTTTTATTAAATTAAATTGAATTAGTTTGTATGAAAAAATCTTTTTTTTTTTATTTTGATGTTAGGACTTATCTGATGGTTTTGAAATACTTCTTTATACTAGTACTAACGGTGTTTTCAATTATCGTTCTATTGTCATCCACACCTTGTATACATAATTAACAAGATCACGCTATTAAAGTTAAAAAAATATTCATAGTTTGTTTATAAACTATTATATAAAACTACCAAATGACTGGACTAATCGTTAAAAATTCAATAAAGTTAATATTAAACGTTACTCATCTATTTTTATAAGATTAAAGCATAACTTAGTTATCAAAACAGACGAAAAATGCCTAAAATTGCTTGTACAATGTACCTACATGTTTAAACAACCTGTGAGTCAGAACACTACACACTTACAAGAAACACACTTTTTCCTAAAATTAATGATTAATAACCATCCATATTGTTATCTATTTATATCTATACTAATATATAAAGCTGAAGAGTTTGTTTGTTTGTTTGTTTGTTTGTTTGAACGCGGTAATCTCTGGATCTACTGGGCCGATTTGAAAAATTCTTTCAGTGTTAGATAGCCCACTGATCGAGGAAGGCTATAGGCTATGTGTCATCACACTAAGAACAATAGGAGAGGAGTCCACGCCGACGAAGTCGCGCGCAGAAGCTAGTCTACTATAAAAACGAGAAAACTTAAAATAAAAAAAATTGCTTGCGTAGAAAGTACACAGTCATGTCAGAAGTGAAACTTCTTTGGCAAACTAATTTAAAAAAAAAAGAATTCAAAAAAACTAATTCCCAAAAAAGAATTAAAAACAAAACGAATTAAAAAATAATAATAAAAAAAACAGAAAGCCAACGTCACGCAGTGTTCCCAGGCGGTCACCCATCCAAGTACTGACCGTCATGACGCTGCCGCGTTACCGGTCGCTCAAATTTTACCCCTCATGCCGCCTAAAGAAGTTTCTCTTCAAAAGTTTCAAATTCGATGATTAAAATGATTTATCGCTTCTTGTTACGCGCTAAATTGAATCAGCTCCCATGTTATACAAGAACACGTAATTTTAAAATATCTCAAAAAATGTCAGCGACCTATTTTCAAATGAACAAGATAACTAAGCAAATTGTACATCCAGGCGAGCTAACGAGAGTGATTCAATCGTTATTTTAGTATCCAGTGTTTGAACAGCATCTAGTATCTAAACGGAATTCATCTGTATGTGTATCTTCAGATCTAACTTTGTCTTTTATTACCTCTTCCGAAATTACCGTTGCACCGCGTGAATTATTGTTTTATAAATTCTACGATTTGCACGATTTTATTGATCTTGTATCTTATTTAATTTTGTTGCAGTTTCATTTTAGACTGTTACTAGCTTCTGCTCGCGACTTCGTCCGCGTGGAATAGGAATAATTCTATCGTACATGATTCTTTGGAAACTTTTAACTGTTTACGCAGCGCACGCAGCGGAAGCTTTCAAAATACCCCGATTTTGAAACATTCTTCATTGGTGCTCCGCTCCTATTAATCTCAGCATGATGATGTATAGCCTATAGCCTTCCTCGATAAATGGGCTATCTAACACTGAAAGAATTTTTCAAATCGGACCAGTAGTTCCAGAGATTACCGCGTTCAAACAAACAAACAAACAACCAAACAAACTCTTCAGCTTTATAATATTAGTATAGATAGTATAGATTCTAGTATTTCATCTCCACAATTTTGGACGTTACCAGTAAATGTTAGGTTAGGTCTTATCATAACTTAAATTAGGTAGTTCCAGAACATTCGATCTTTGAAGCTATACTTAGTTACAGCTACAAAATTAGTAAAGTATCTAGTAAATAAATACGTAGGTATAAATAAAAATATATATACAAGGTGGGGATGACAATAGAACGATAATTGAAAACACCGTTAGTACTAGTATAAAGAAGTATTTCAAAACCATCAGATAAGTCCTAACATCAAAATCAAAAAAAAAGATTTTTTCATACAAACTAATTCAGTTTAATTTAATAAAATTTTATAACATCATTTTTGTAACTATAGGATCACTGACCTGTTACACGCGTAAACGCGCGTGACCTTCGTTTTGCGGCCGCAAAGTCGCACAGAAGTGCTATGTGCTTGTACCTACAAAACTTCATTATTTTGATTGAATAAAAAATAGTAAGTTAGAAAAGTAAAATAAAATAAATTGTTACGCATTTAAAATTAAATTGAATAAAAAACTATTTGATTTAAATTTTCTCAAACCATCAATTTTTTTTTAAATATGCAGAACTGATCAGTAGCCGATACTGAATAAGTTATTTTTTTTTAAACATTAGTTATTATAATATTATTTGGTCTGCGAACTGTCACTACCTATGTCACTAAATGGCAATGATTAAAAATTTTGCCTTTTTTTGTGGCAGTCGATCCCATATCCATTATTTTTATGCTCAATCTTTTTAAAAATAATAATAGCTGTCCTTGAGTCGTTAACCGCCGGTTTTAGGGTAGGTCAGGTCTTTAGTATAATACATATGTAGAAATTTTAAAAAATGAAAAATCATAATTTGTGACTAAACTACTGGATGTATTTTATTGATTTTTTGTATGTGGGCTTGGAATGTCATTACATATACGCTGTCCAATTTATCGTTGTATTATAATCCCCACCCTGTATAACAACTATTTTTTATTATTGTCTAATAGATATATCGGTATTAAGTATATTTGTTTAGGCTGATATAGATAGGCTTTATCTTTATAATTGTATTATTTGTTAGTTATTTTTTCAAGAATTTTCCATTTCGACAGCAAATTGAAACTTGTTTAACCAACTTCAAAAAATCGTAGCAACGCGCGCAGGGTAGATATAGCTAGTAAACAATACATGTATTTCGTTGCTGGTTCGCAGCCAACTCACCTTAAATACATTTCGTGTAAATTTTCATAGTAAAATTTATGAAGCAGTATCAACTATGTTCAACAAAAATTGCTAAGAGGAAGAATCTTGGATACCTACCTGAACATATAGATAATATATCTAAAAATACCTAACAAATCTATACTAATATAATAAAGCTGAAGAGTTTGTTTGTTTGATTGATTGTTTGTTTGTTTGTTTGTTTGTTTGTTTGAACGCGCTAATCTCAGGATCCACTGGACCGATTTGAATAATTCTTTCAGTGTTAGATAGCCCATTTATCGAGGAAGGCTATAGGCTATATATCATTACGCTAAGACCAATAGGAGCGGAGTCCACGCCGACGAAGTCGCGCGCAGAAGCTAGTATACTTATAACATGTTGGAATGCAGAGATATTATTGTGTGTATAGACTACACATCCATCGCGGTCCTATGTCCCCGCAATATGAGGATGCAATTACGCTCTTTGCAATTCTATTGAACGTTTCCTTCTACCAGCGTAGTCTAGTTTCCTGATATCTTAAACTCGTTAGCCAAGGTCTAACGCCACGTGTTGTTTTGTCGACTACATTTTTGTCTTTCTGAAGTTCTAGGCGAAAGCTTTGCGTCGTGACTCTAATCCGATCCGATAGCAACCTCCAGTGGCAAATTTATAGATCGATGTTATCCTCGTATAACGCAACTTATTGCGTGCTCAACGCAATTATATCCATAGGATCTGGCACAAGTATTAATCAAAAATACTTAATGTTGACAACTCTTTGGTGCACCAGGTCTAGTAACCATATAATTAAATTAAATACGGTTGGTTTCACCTTCGGTGAGTGGTATTTTATCTGCATTTATGAAGAACTAAGAATGCTCTGATACTCTTCTTTACTTATTCTCTATAAATACTGAGAAAAACACGCCTGTCCCAAGTTTTATGTATTTTATAAAAATACACGAAATTTAGATAGTTTTGTCACCTCCTCATACATGACAGTTGAGATACATATCAATTATCTTTTTATATTAATTAATAATGAAAGTAGAAAATCATATAGGTACGCTTATCATAAAAAGGACCTCTAAAAGACAATAAAATAATCGAAAACAAAATACAAACAAACTAAGAATTATTTAAAGCAGAGACATTTTTAAATCAAGATGCACAAAAACACACAGTATTAACTCATCTAAGATTAATTATTAACAATTAAAACGTGTGGGATCCGAAGATATACAGCTAAACGCCTCGAACCACCCACGGACGAGTACGATAAATCCGTTATAATAGTCGTATTAAAAAAAAAATCTATTTTGAAACGATGCCGCGGACACTTCGACTGGACTACAATTATAAATATCCACACACCTCACCATTTCACACGGTTCTCATTGTTGGTCATGTCCGATTCTTGTGCTCTGCCAAAATACCTAATATATATGTCACTGAATCGTTATGCTGTATAGGCTGTTACCTATAACACAAGCATTGCTTTCTTTAGGAACAGACGACCGTGTGTGTGTGTTGTATATATTTATTGTATATATGTCACTAAATCGTTATTAGGTAGGTTGATAAGTGAAAACGAAAACGAAAGCTCCTTTTACGACATTTTTCTTATTTGTGTAAAGCTCTCGCAAGAAATGCCACCAAATCATGATTAAATTTTTTACTTTTTTGTTGTATAACTTTATACCTACACTATCCATGAAAGATTATGACATTTTGACGTCGAGTGAATTTACTATATTATTATTGCTGTTAAAATTATTACATGAACATTACGAATACAAAAACTTTGCTGAAGATATTTTCATCAAAATTAGAAATTCTGTCGTATGTTATGAAAATCTGTCATCACGCGAATGTAAATGATATGAATTTTTAACATTTATGATATTTTGTTTGCAAATATACATATAACGAATCCAGTTTATTCATCAATTTTCAGTCAGTATGACAAAACATTGGATTAAATCAATATAAAAACACAAGCAGTTCTTGATACAAGGTGTAAAAAAAAACAACGTATTCTGTAAGCGAGTTCTGAATTATGGGATGACAAAGCGTCCCACGTGATCTATTTCTGTTTCCAGGGCTTGCACGAAGGTCGAGACGCTTCGAATACGGTCTACTATCAAATATATAAATATCAGCGTAAACAATTGCATGTTAGGGCCTATGCAAACCACGTTTTTTTAAGCGCGCCACACGCGCGTTTGCATCGCGTCTGTATCGCGGACACGCGCGTCGACGGCGCGTTTTAATCCTACAGAGCAGTTTGTTGGCGTTTGTATCGATTCAAACGCGCGTCGATGGCGCGTCTGTATCGATACAAACGCGCGTTTGCATCGCGTTTGTATCGCGTCACACGCGCGTTTGAATCGCGTCTGTATCGCGTGACACGCGCGTTTAAAAAACGTGGTTTGCATAGGCCCTTAGTAGACTTATCGACTTCAATTGAAATGACGCTTACATAATAATCTATATATTAATACGTGAAGCAAAAACTTGTTAAACTTTGTCCTTTTTACGGAAATTGCGCGAACGGAGGAGTATGAAATTTCGCACACTTATAGTTTATATAAAGAAGGAATGCAGAATGCTAATATTTCTTTAAAATTGTACATAAAATATACATTAAATTAATAAAAAAGCAATACTATATATAACAATATTTTGTTGATTGTCAAAGTCTGTACTCAAATTGATTTTTTTTTAAAAGTGTTCTTTTATTTTCATAATTGGTTGTCTTAAATTTAAATTTTTTATTATGGTCAAGTTTTGACCTCTGGGCGACCACAAGTATGCATTATTACATTGCATAATGCATTGCATTTTATGTCAACAACTAACTTAATTTCTGCTTCCTTTGATATTTTTGTAGTTAGTCTTGGAGTTGTAACGCGTAGTTTTAAAGCTTAATTTTCCTCAACGATGTAAAATTGTGTGTTCTAAACACATATTTATACTTTTATAATATTAGGTATTGTTGATAGCAAAACTAAATAACTACTAATTAACAAAAATACTTACAAATTATAATTTTAGGATTAAAACAACGTGTATAAGTACAGTAGTATGCAGTTTCTGGTAATTCTTTTTTTCTGTGAATATTGGAATTTGGATTATCTATAAATAAATTCATTTGGGCTGCCTTGACATAAATTTGAGACTAATTTTCTTAATGATGTAAACATATTTAATTAATCATAAAAATCAAAATAATTTTTCAAACAAAACAAAAAAATGATCTCTTAACTTTTGGTTTTTATAGATGAAGACGACATACTAACAATAAACTATGTTCCAAATAAAAAAAATTTGTTTACTGAAATAGGCCTTTGAATCGTCATTTTACAAGTTGTAATTATAAGTCTTGGTAAATTAGTTATAAATAATGTCTATCAAGACCAAGATTTTAAGATCAACTTCATTCTCCCTTTTTTTACGACCCTACCCACTACCCACAACCCTCCCTGGTCACCTTACTTACCACAGGAACAACACTGCTTGAAAATCGTCTCCTTCCACTTTCCGAGTCGGGCTGCTCCAGATTTTGAGCAGGATTTTTGCTGCTGTGTCGTCAGTTAACTTCTCGTAATTGCAAGCATATTACGAATAACAATCCTTTCGAGTTCCGCTACCGAGGTTTAATGATGCGCACAAAATAAACATGAGATCATTATAATGACATCGAATAATGAAAGAATTATTATAATTACGACTAGAAGTTACACAAATAACGTTTCATGAACAAGTCATTTGTAATTGTCTCCGTTAACATTATAATGTCTATTTTATTAAGATTAACGAATTACACCAATAATAAAATTATATTAATTTTCAACTGTAATAATAACAATAATTTATGTTGTAATTTTGACATGTTTATTTCTATTAAATTCAATGAATCCAAGCAGTTTTGGATGAAATAATTATATGGATATTCGAATACAATAGGCAGTGGCCGTTGGTCATTGTGTTATCCACGCTTCGTTTTAAAGAAAATTACGACGTAAACAACTATGGTAAGAGGGTGCTACTGTTCTGTGTCAATGAGATAATCGTAAAAATTTAAGTAGATTTCCATTAGCAGGGCTGCTGTTTGGTACAATTTTTACATGTTTAGAATTAACTACAAATATGTTATAAGTATTCTAGTTTTAGCTATACAAAAATTTGTCATGAGCGTGGATCGAACAATAACGATAAATAATATAGAAGGGTAAGATCTGACGAGAAGATTGCCTAGCCGTTTAGCGTAGTTTGCGTAAGGTTTGCTTAAAATCCAAATAAAAATCATCATATCAAAAATTTCGACCCAGCGGGATGTGGATCCATAGATCAATTGGCAGAACGCTGACACGGTATGTCCGAGGCGCGGGTTCAAACTCCACTGGATCGAAAACTTTTGATATGATTTAAAATGTTTATAATTTCCTCATGTGTAACATCAATTGTGTGTAAACGGGAGATTGTAGCGATTTATTGGGATTGGAGTTGAAGTGAACAGTGCTCTACCTACTCTTTCGATTTGTTGGAGTGATAAATCGTTCAACAAATTGTTAAAATTTATCGTAGCGTGTAAAGCCCCCTTAAGGCTTCAAAGTTTGGAGACCTCTAGTGTAAAGTAACAGCTGAATTATACAGATACGCTCTTTTCCATAAATACAAGGAAGTATAGAGTATATGGGTATACAGGAGAATGTTAAGGATATCCTGGAGAGATAAAATAAAGAACGTAACTGTGCTAAGTCGTGTGAAGAAGAAAGCGGAAGTTGTGTACGCGGTAAAGAAGAGAAAGCTTGAATACCTTGGCCACATCATGAGAAACTCAAAATACCAGCTGCTTCAACTTATTATCCAGGGCAAGATCCAAGGAAAGCGCAGTGTGGGTCGTAGAAGAACATCTTGGCTGAAAAATCTACGCCAATGGTTTGGGAAAAGCACCCGTTCGTTGTTCAGGGCCGCGGTATCAAGGGTACAAGTTGCCAAAATGATCGCCGAACTTCGAGAGAAGATGGCACTATAAGAAGAAGAAGATAGAGTATATAACCAAGTTTTTATTTATTTATAAGGGATGACTCATTGACGTTTGCTAGATCTAATTTAAATAGTGTAATATTTAATATTTTAAAAGGCATTAAAATTAACAGAAGGCGCGTTTTCCTGTAAAAGAAATGACGAATCTTGTTTTTGTACAGTGAAGAGGATAAATTAATAGCGCTTACATAATTATAAGACACTTTGAAACGTAAATTCTATAAATCTAATCTATCTAGACCTAAAACTATTTAGTCATACCAGATACTGCAACACGTATTTGATAAGA
Organism: Melitaea athalia; assembly: GCA_905220545.2. NCBI lineage: Eukaryota > Metazoa > Arthropoda > Insecta > Lepidoptera > Nymphalidae > Melitaea > Melitaea athalia. The sequence goes on along the minus strand of HG992183.1, from coordinate 2,232,465 downwards.
CAAGAGAGTCCTGAAGAAGGGGCGTATCTCTCAGCTGATATAATATAATGATACCAATGTAGAACTGCAACTCCATATTCGAATGACACGATATTTCGGACAATAGATAATTTTATAACCTTTAGATTATAAAATCTTTACATAAAATTAACTTACTTTAAATAAATAAAGATTTAATAAAAGACGCATTATTGGGAATAGATGACAAAGTTATTCGTCAGCACTTTAAATAGGATCATCACGACAAGAACTGTATTTCGAAAAAAAAAAATCAATTTCGGTAAAAAAAATGAATCATCAATATCGGTACACTTTTAAAAAAAACAGTTAAAAGTTATGAGGTAACATATAACAACAAAAAAATACAAACAAAAAGTAGAACTCCTCCATTTTCGAATAGTTTCCACTAAAGTCTCCTGGATAAAAATCCCGTGTTGGAGGTTCAGAAACATACACAAACAATAAAAACACAATGGACGTTTATTGCCAGTCCTTTTATTCTCGTCCTACTTTCCATAACAGAAAACTGAGACACCTTTACCACGCAATTGGACATTTACGTATTTTACAGTATCATCAAATATTATCCTATAATGGACCTAATTCTACTAATATTATAAATACAATAGTTTGTGAGGATGTATTTATGTATTTCACGCAAAAACTACTGGAGTATTATTTAGCTGTGATCTTCTGTAAGGTCGATGTACTACCCCAGTCGGGCTGCTCCATATTTTGAACAGGAAATTTCCTGCTGTGCCCTATCTAAGTTAAAATAATAAGTCAGTCATCTATATAATAAAAATAAATGTTGCTAAGCGCATAACTGGAGAATGGCTCGACCAATTCGGCTAATTATTTTTTTTTGCATATTCCTTAAATCCCACGGAAGTTTTTTGTACTAAAAAAAAATAACAGACAGAACGAAGTCTGTCCGGGCAGCTAGTCTATATAATAAAAATGAATGTTGCTAAGCGCATAACTCGAGAATGGCTCGACCAATTGGGCTAATTTTTTTTTTGTATGTTCCTTAAAAATCCTACGAAAGGTTTTTATACTTAAAAAAACAAGAAAAAAAAATCATAACAGACAGAACGAAGTCTGTCCGGGCAGCTAGCTTTAAATAAAATAAAATAAATTCGTAGAAACGAATAATATTTTTTGGGAAATTTTCTAACATAGTGTAGCTGTACAAAAATTAATATTAGTTACAACGTTTAGATAAGGTTATCATGTTTTATATATTACTGTTATTTTAGATTATGCGGTTATTGTAAAATCTACTATTTTTTGCGTCCTTGAAAACTTTATTCACACTGTAATCTCGACCATCGTTAATTAATATCATCGGTGTGATCTCTATTCCACTAATCATTGGCATAACCATCTATATTATATTTATATATTATTAAAACGTTCAAAAAGCTTCTATTGCGAAATTTAAAAAAATTGTCAAAGAACGTTTGTGTACTAAAGGATATTATTCGATTAACGATTTTATAGAAGACAGTACGCCTTGGGAATGATGTGATCGCCTCCAGGCTATTTCAACCTATGAAAATATTGTAAATTTCAATCAGCTTTGGAAAAAAAAACATGATTAAAAAAAATGATATTAGTCCCGCTGAGTTTCTTTCGCCAGTTCTTCTCAGGTCAGAGGCTTTTTATTTCCGAACTGGTAGTAGACTCATGACGTTCAGTAAGAAATTGTAATAATTTTATGCTGAATAAAATATTTTGAATTTGAATTTGAATTGGCACTAGTGAAAGCAAAATTCAGGTAAATAAAGTAACAATTATGAGAAACTCTTATAATAGTCTTATTGATATTCATTGCAAATGTTTACCTGTTTTGGATAAGCGTGAAGTTTTAAAAGCATTTGAGTGCGTTTAATGAAAAGTAGTTTAGTAGTTATCGAAATAAATTAAAGTAACTAGTGGTCGCCCAGAGGTCGAAATTCGACCATAATTAAAAATTTAAATTCAAGAAAATCAAATAATTATGAAAATAAAAAACCTTTTCAACAAATAGTATAATAGGTATGCGTGTGTGAGTGCTGTAATGTGTGTAATTGTTTTTTTTTTTAATTTAATGTATATTTCATGTACTTATAATTTTAAGAAAATATTAGCATTCGCACACTTATAAACTATAAGTGTGCGAAATTTCATACTCCTACGTACGCACAATTTCCGTAAAAAGGGGTAGGTACAAAGTTTTTGCTTCACGTATTAATATATGGATTAAGCAAAATTTTAACAACCGCTCTGGTGTTAGTGGTGCGAGTAGTTTTCGGTTCGGATGTTTCTTCTTGTGGGTCTCGGAGAGAACGTTAAGACGTCGGTCCCTGTTGTTATCATAAATACCGGACAGCGATCGTTAGGCGGCCCCTAGATGATCAATTATATTGCGCAATATTGCGAATTGTGCAATATAATTGATCGACTAGGGCTAATATTGAAGATTGCGCAATGATTGAACGAAAGTTTGAGCGAGTTTAATTTTTATTGCACCATATTTTAACATTGCATAGTGTAGGGTCGGTATTGCGCAATAATTTTTAGTCTGTGTTTCGGCAGCAAGGAGAACACACACGTGCAGGTTTCCAGAAAATATAAGAAAAAAGAGAATACGAAAGTTAAGGAAACCGAGTATATCGTCAAATGTATCCAACTGTACAGAGAATTATCGTCTTTGTGGAATGGGTTAATTTTTAGATTACGGCCCGTCGATTTATGGGGGATGGGGGGCGGAGGGGGGAAGCGGGCTACCCTTTGGTACCTCTCGTACCCTGCGGTACCCCATGGTTATGGAGATATCCATAGTTAAAGTTTTGAAGTTAGAATAACGCTTGGCTCCGGCGCTGCGGGGAGAAGTAGCCCTTCCGCCCTTGCGTTCGAAAGCGCGTGAACGAATGCGTAGAGGAGTGGCTGAGGCTGGTTCGGAACGGAGCATGAGATCTTTCGACTAACAAAGAGTTGTTTACGTTTACGCTTAGCCACAAGCAATAACACTACAGCTGCAGCTAAATCTTGTGCAGACATATTGCTTTATTACGCACGATGCACACGGGATCAAACTTATTCTCCGACTGAACTCGAAAACATTGCACAGTTCGTATTATTGTGCAATATAATTGAACGTTTGGATTCAAAGCGCCGTTCAATTATATTGTACAATAAAATGTATTGTACAATGTTATTGCAGGTCTAGGGGCCGCCTTACTCATAATAGGGAACATATCCGCAAGCCCGCAGTGGTGCAGCGTGCTGGATTAAGCTGCAATCCTTCTCCTACTTGGAGAATGAGGCCTATGCCCAGCAGTGGGATGTAACAGACTGAATGCATGCAGCATGAATTTTCTTCCAAATCATAATATATTTATAACTTAACAATAGTCCGTATAAGTACATAGCTCATCTGTAACATACCCAGACATTGGTGTCAGTTAGAAATGGGAATTAAGGGACAATCGATCCCCTTTCATTTTGCAGTAATTCTATATAGCATTAGATCACGAACGCCAACGCCATGGGAAACATAAACAATACACAAATATAACCCAGTTCACTGTAATTACAAATGTAATTAAAAACAATTACCAGGAAATTCCATAATGAATATAATTTACTCGAAAGACGACTGATTTGTAGTAAGCAAATTATATTGTAAATATTTTAAATATTTGGGAGACGAAGAAGGCACACTAACTTGTCTCTCTTACTTCTTCTGTATTTCTTTCTATACCTATCTATTAGAAATGTCTTAATTGAAAATATACAACACTAGCATCCCGCCTCAGCTGCACACGGGTATTTAACAAAAATTGCAAAACATTTTTTGCCCCTAATTTTTTTTAAATATAACTAGCGACCCGACCCGGCTTCGCACAGTTGCAAAAACTATCAGTGTTCCTCTGCTATATTATGCATGTATTATACATATAAACCTTCCTCTGGAATCACTCTATTTACTAAAGAAAACCGCATCAAAATCCGTTGCGTAGTTTTGAAGATCTAAGCATATATAGGGACAGACAGACAGCGGGAAGCGACTTTGTTTTATACTATGTAGTGATATAGCCTATTTCACTCGCGGATAGTGTAGCTTCCCAACAGTGAAAAAATATTTCAAATCGGTGCAGTAGTTTCGGAGCCTATTCAATGCAAACAAACAAACAATCAAATCTTTCCTCTTTATAATATTACTAGCTTCTGCGCGCGACTTCGTCGGCGTGGACTCAGCTCCTATTGGTCTTAACGTGATGTTACATAGCCTATAGCCTTCCTCGATAAATGGGCTATCTAACACTGAAATAATTTTTCAAATCGGCCCAGTAGTTCCAGAGATTACCGCGTTCAAACAAACAAACAAACTAACAAACAAACAAACAACCAAACAAACAACTCTTCAGCTTTATATATTAAGTATAGATTAGTTAATCTGAGATCATTAGTAGGTATATATTATATGGGTAATACCAGTAATACAGACTTGTGTAGGATTAATACTCGTATATGACCGAATTGAGGCAACATATCGTTTATTAAGGAGTAAAATCTAAATATCCCGTTTTACCTATACTTAAATCACAAAGCGACCATGAAAGTTTAAAAGCATAAAAATTAAACAAAAAATCACCACTGTTTTCCATTATGTAAAGATTTGGGCGCGTATCGCATTTTTTATTGTATTTTTAGCTCATATCGGTGATATATACGTATATGTAGGTATGAATCAAAACAACATAATTATGACTCAGATGACTTCCTTTAGATGCTTGGTATCCACTTAATGTTAACGCTATATTTAGCTACGTTATGCTATATTCAGCTATGCTATGCTACATTTAGCTATACAGTTTTAAATCTTAATTTATATTTGAAACAAGCTTTCACGGTTACTTTACACTATCGTACGGAACTTACTTCGATTGTCGTTTTTAACCGACTTCAGAGAAGGGGTTCTCAATTCGACCAGTATAATATTCAATATCATAATTTCTCAACGATGTTCACCAGAATAACAAAGAAAACCTAAACAAGTATTATTATAGGCGTAATCATTATCTAGTTATACTGATGCATGATGAATTTATTTATGGAAGAAACATTTTTTAGTAAATACTTCATAATTTAAATTGAGGTATTAATATTTAATTAATACTAAATGAAATATGAACTTTGTTTGAATTTCATTACAAAATTTACTTTGTAGAACTCTTAAAATAAAATATTGTTAATTAGATCTGCTAATCGTAAAAACGCACGGCTATCGCACCGTGCTGCTAACGCACAGCCGTGGACGCAAAGCCCGTCCCATCGCCTTGACCTTGCCGCGGCTCGCCCTACATTGATTCAGAAACGCTGTGTCACAAACATTTGTCCAATACTCAAAATAGATTAGCGTTATTATTTCATCGTCCCTTTTTAGGTAACTAGCTATTTATATTAATTTTAACTTAAGCTTATTATTTGCTTTTACATAAACTAATAGGTACCTACATATAATAATCTTAACAGACATCTGGTAAGATTGTTCTTTCATTCATTTGGACTAATGGCGGTGGCAAGACCTGATAGAATGGAGAATACGTGAAGAAGATATGGCGGTCTTACAATTATTTACTTAGAGAAGTATCTGTCGACTCCTGTGGTCGACTCATGAAATGAAAATATTTATTTCTCCATAAGGTGATTATACACACTTAACCAACGACAAAAAAGCTCATAAAAAATAAAATATGCGTCATCGTAGCAAATCAACAAACAAATTTAAAATTGCTACAATTTAACATTAGGTAGTAGGTATTACAAACTTAGGTAATGCACCTAGTGTTATTCAGTATTTTTTTATATACCTAACTAGGTCGGCAAAAAAACGTACGCGTACGGTTCACCGATTACCGTAGCTTATAGACGCCTGCAACACAAGAAGCATCGCAAGCGCGTTGCCGACCCTATCCCCAGTTCCCCCCAGGAGCTCTAGTCACCTTACTCACCAGCAGGAACACAAGACTGCTTAAAAACAGTATTATTTAGCAGTAATCTTCTTCTGGACCCCAGTCGGGCTGCTCCATTTTCTGAGCAGGAAATTTCCTGCTGAGCCCTACCTCAGTTACTTACTTAACTTATACGTAATGATAATCACTCGGTTTTATTTACTTGCAAGGTAAAACTTAAGAAATATATTTAAGGGCAGAAAAATTGAAACATACTGAAAAAAATTCGTTTAGCTTTTATGCCACTTGTCTACAGGGGCAGAGCTCCTGGGGAGAATTTGGGATGGGGCCGGCAACGCGCTTGCGATGTGTCTTGTGTTACAGACGTCTATAAGCTACGGTAATCGCTTACCATCTGGTGATCCGCACGCTTGTTTGCCGACCTAGTTGTATAAAATAATTGTGTTTGCTCGCAAACGAAAAAAAAACGACTTCAATAACATCGACAAGTAATACAACGTAATAAGACGAAAAAATAGTCAAGTAAATACGCGCTATTAAAGATTATTCAAAAAGTTGTAATCAGTTTTCGATCTAATTTAAACAAGACTACAAGACAAGTATTAGCTTTCGATTAAAGTAAGAATCATCGAAATCGGTACACCGAGTAAAAAGTTATGCGGTATAATATAACGTAGGTCGACGAAAAAGTAGTCACGTAAATACGCATTATTAGATATAACTATAAAAATACTTGTCAGATCTCAATTAAATTAAAATGGGACCACATGACACGCAACACCTTTCAATTAAAACAAAATTGATCGAAATCGGTCCACCCAGTCAAAAGTTCTGAGCTAACATACATTAAAAAAAAAAAAAAAAAAACACGTGTCGAATTGAGAACCTCCTCCTTTTTTGAAAGTCGCTTAAAAATACATATCAATCAAAGAAATCAGCTATAGACGAATAACAGACACAAATACGTGCAGAGCTGAGAAAACTAAGGTTAAATCTGTTTACGCTTTTAACACAATGCATATTCAACAGACCGTAGCTCATTGTTCCGTAAACGTCGTAGAGCCTAATAAGTATCTCGATAGAGACGTGTCAAGGATGGGGACATCGCTTTCTTTGATTGCATCTGTTGTCACGTGCGATCAATTGACACACAGGTGTTTTTATTGCGCTATTGTTTGACGTCGGCTTTATTGATATCCAAACGTTTTGACCTAATTTTATTGTTTTTTTTTTTTTCGTATATTCTATAAGCTTCGCATTGTTCGCGACACACTGTCTGCCTTGTCACGTGTGTCTATTTCGGAGTGCGTTGTTTACACGCATATTGTCTGATGTCTTGTTAAAGCAGATATTACAATCAAATTCAAAATCAAAAAGAACTTTATTCAAATAGGCCCCCATGAGCACTTTCGAATCGTCATTTTACAAATAAAACATTTAAAGTGTTTATTATTTTTGTAAAAGTGAAGCTACCACCGATTCGGAATGTAGATTCTGCAGAGAAGACACGGAAAGAAACTCCGCAGTTACTCTTTTGAAAATAATAAAACTGAGTTTTAGTAACTGTGAGTTTTAATAACTGAGGTATATTAAATTAATATCCAAAAGAAGCAGTTTCTATTTTTAATTACATTATACGCATGTATTATTGTCTTATTGCTTTACTAATTTTATTGAATTGCGCCACAAATTATGGCGTACCTAAATAGTGAGATACATTTAAAAATCGTTTCGGAAATAAGTTTAATACTTTCAAAAGAGGTCATTCGAATTGTTTTCTTAAAAGTAAACAATCGAATGACCTCAAGAAGGAAATAAACGTGTACGACAATAAAATGTATAAAATCGTTAAAACAAACGAAAACAACGATAAAATATTAGATATGTCCCATATTTAAATACATTTATAGCTCTTTACGAATTTAATAATGGCGCTACAAAATCTTGATCCAATTTTCAGATTCGATTATTATTTCGTATATTTGTTATTCTCATAATTATAATTATACAAGAAATAAATAAATATCTTATAAAATTCACACACAGTCGTCTATTCCTAAAGTAAGCAACTTAATACTTGTGTTATAACTTATAAGTAACACCTGACTGCTATGGATAATTTTTTTTTTGATAAATATTAAAATACAAATATTACGACCAGACGACCTGGCGTGAATCGAACCCACAACCCGCAGAAAGTAGTTTCACTACAAACTAAGCCAACGGGCTAGTCAAATGACGAATCTAAAGTATGTCTCAAGTCTAAACTTTAAGATAAACGAAAAAAAACACCTAATTATGTCAAAAATAAGTAATAAGTAAAGACATTTTCTGTTTATTACAGGCTGACGGAGGACCGGTCATTTGCAATAGCTGCAATGGAGCCATCCAAGGAAGGGTAAGTAGTTTGAAGTAATTTTCCATAACATCATAACGGATCTGTGATGATTTCAACTACTTTTAACAACCTTCTTCAATAAATTTTTTTATTGAAGTGAAACCGAAAATTTGAGAGCAAGGTGACGCGGCAACGGGTAACGCGTCAGTACTTGGATGGGTGACCGCCTGGGAACACCACATAACGTTGTTATTATTATAATATAATAGTTATATAGTAACAGAGAATTATACTATATTATTATTGTATAGTAATTATCGCCGTCGAATAATTAAGTGGTCGATCAAACGATATCGGGCGATAAGCACTGAAAGTAACGAGTGCAAACGGTAACGTACCTACTTTACAAATATATGATAAACTAAAATATATTTATGTTGTTTTAGGACGTATATATTTTTACAAAATGAATACAAATGTGAACACATATTGCTCAATTACCTATATTATTCAAAAACCTAAGAGATTATGTTCCATACAGTCAAATACCTTTGATAAATCGCAAAATACACTAATAGCATTTTGTGATTTCTCCAAAGCTTCAATACATATGGTTGAAGTGCCACATCAAAATCTGTTGGAGAGTGATCTTTAGTAAACCATATTCTTCATTGTGATAAATGCCAAAATAATTTAAAAAAAGTTCAAATATCTAAGGTAGTTTTTTTCTTTCCAAAAACGTCCTATAAAATATGTATCCCGCACCTCCTATCAAGTCAGTTAGTGGTTATTGAGTCAGTCAAAATAAAAAATAACTTTATTCAAATAGGAAACCTATTAAAACCTATATAAATAAAGGCACTTTCGAATCGTCATTTCGCAAAAGTGGTTATTAGTTTTTAAAATGAAGCTACCATCATAATCAAAACAATATATAAACTGTTTTAGTACAAAATTAGTAATATCTTGCATGAAATACAGCGTCACTAACTCCATACATATTTATCAACTATGAAATACGGCACCGAATAATATGCTTTATCTATTAATTTTCTTTTAATAAACATTTACAAAACTTAAACGCATTTAAATCTCAACTTCCAGATAGTCACAGCGTTGAACAAGAAGTGGCACCCAGAGCACTTCACCTGCAACACCTGTCGCAAGCCCATCGATGGTGCTAAGTTCCACCAGCACGATGGAGGCGTCCACTGCGTACCGTGCTACACGCAACACCATAGCCCGAGGTGCCATGGCTGTGGAGATCCCATTACTGATGTAAGTGAATTTTATAGCTTAAATTCGGAATGATTTTGTAACCGATGTATGTACCTTCCAGTCATAAAAAATTAGTCCTATTAGTAGCCTGTAAAGATTCGACATCAGGGGTTTCAAAATATAGGTAATATAGATTTGTTTTTGACAATAGAAACATTTCCTTAAACTGCTGCTCGAGAAAATTTTATTAAACATAAGCTTCTACTCATACACTCTATGACGCTACTGATCTGAGCTGAGTGGCTACTCAATAGCTTAAGCAAATGCATTAATATCAAAGTAAATAAAACTGCCAGAGATGGTAACTCAAAATATATAACAAGCAACATATAGGTAGATAGTATAATACAATTGTTATATGTTTACACGTATGTGAGTCTCATCACGTAAATATCATTAAGCCTTCCTTTATTTTACTGAGTGCATTCTTGTTGATCTTAATGTGGAATACGAAATTAGATGATGGTCAAGGAACAGGTTTGTTTAAATTAAATTATGGGCTTTCTCTTGACTCCAGTCTAGCTCTAGGGCAGAGACTAGGTCGAAGATGGAGCGAGCTTGCCTAGAAGTAGTCTGTTCACTCGCGCTTTAAATAAACTCGGGTTATATGTACTCGGAAATACAGACGCCGGCAAGGAATTCCACTCCTTGGCTGTGCGCATTAAAAAAGATGATGCGAAGCGCTTTGTGCGTACGAAGGGTATATCAACCAGGTGGGGATGAAAGCCCGCGGTGCGCCTGTAAGTCCGATGGAAGAAAGGAGATGGGAGCTCGTGCAGCTCGAGGGCACACTCTCTAAAGTACAACCTGTAGAAGACCGTTAGACTGGCAACTTTTCCGTTTTCCGGTTCCAGTTTGTTTCCTTTTCTGAAGAAGATGAGATCTTACACGAATTAATGTTTGGCAAAAATAAAAAATACACTTTAAACTCAAGTATCGATAAATGTGATCCTTCTAAAAATTCAAAATTTCTTCAATGTTTTGTACATTAGATTTAAGACAGTTTTATTCAAAATCAATCAAAATCAAAAATAACTTTATTCAATTAGGCCCCATGAGCACTTTCGATCCGTCAATTTACAAAATTTTAATTTAAGGTTATTATTAAGTTTTTTTAAGAAGCTACCACCGATTCGGAATGTAGATTCTGCAGAGAAGAATCGGCAAGAAACTCCGCAGTTACTATTTTGAAAAAAAAATGTACAAAACTACAAACTGCAATTTAGTACAAAATTAGTAATGTCGTGCATGAAATACAGCGTCACTAAGTCCACACATCTTTATCAACCATGTAATCCCGCACCGAATAATACGCTTTGTCTATTAATCTCTTTTTAATAAAAACTTTAAATTTATGTTGAGACAATATAATATACCTATATTGGTCTAAGATCCGAGAAGGTAAATCTTCCCTCATCTGTTAATTAGATGAAACAATTTTTTATAGGCTTATTTAAATATTGTGAGTTTATAAAAACAACCTCTGCCACCATAAGCCTGCTGCAAATTTTTTTTTTTTTTAGCTTTTCCCTCTCATGTTAATTACATGTAGTAAGGCTGCAGGTAAGTATAGCAATCATAGAGATGGGTGACTACGATAGTCAGGTATATAATGTAAAATATTGACGGTTTTAGCTTACTACATGTAATTAACATGAGAGGGAAAAGATTTTTTAGAGTAAAAAAAAAAAAATTTTTTATGTATTATTATTTGCAGCAGGCTTATGGTGGCAGAGGTTGTTTTTATAAATTCACAATATTGAAATCAGCCTATAAAAAATTGTTTCATCTTATTAACAGATGAGGGAAGATTTTGTTATATTCCGGATCTTAGACCATATAAAATATTATAAGTTTAAATACAAAATGAAATGCTACAATCCAGCTTAACTTACACAAGTGTATATTGATCTCTAAAATGCCTCAAGGATTAAATATTGGTATCGTTAAAGTAGATTAAAGATACGGCCTTGTTTATGGGCATGCAAGTGGCCATTACGATAAAATACAGTGCATTGATTTTATCACTTGGGATTGATGATACAGTTCCCAACAATCCTCGCACACCACACCGATATATACCTACAGATAGAAATACTAGCTGCATGACCTGTGACGAATGCACTTCATATTAGCTTACACTCCATTTTTGTGCAGTCCTTGTGGGTCTCCCCACCGTGTCTCGGAGAGCACGTTAAGCCCCAGTTGTTATCATGTACGATGATGATGATAGCGTGATGATAGCGATCGTTACTCATAGTAGGGAATATATCCGCCAACCAGCATTGGAGCAGCGTGGTGGATTAAGCTCTGATCCTTCTCCTACATGGGGAAAGAGGCCTATGCCACTCCATTTCTTTCATCGATATGATGACAAATACAAAAAGCATTACATTCAACAAAATCAGCTTGTAGATTGTTTTGAATAAAATCTATCGTAGAAGATGTGTAGGACACGTCATGATTTTGCAAGATCAGAGTGTAAATTGAATTTGTGACTGACATCCAATCTATTACACTTCGCAATAGACAGTAAAATCTATACTTAAATGACTGTCAAGCTGTATTAGTCGAAAAAGTACTTCAAGTAGAAGAAAACGTAGTCAAAGACGCAACGGTGCTCTATTGCCATAAATGTTTGTGGCGATATCTATCTCACCACATACGAACTGACGTATCCTACATCGCGATGTTGAAGTTATCTGACCGATTAAACATATGTACAACAACCGTCGGGGCAATAGTCCACCAGACTCAACACCCGTCTGGTCGGAGGATCCTCCCTTTTTAATGGTGGATGAGGAACCTACCACCCTGTTTCTCACTTCCCCCAAAAGTTCAATTCCTACTGTGCCTAACAATTATAACTAGAAACTCAAAAGGATTCATGAGACTTATGAGAATGATGTGGTAACAATATTTTGTACCGAAATAGTTATGACAGAAAACGGTCATGAGGAGACCGATACGAAAATAAGTCATTTGCTGACGTAACAACGACCAAATAGAGTATTTCCATTCGACAGTACATTTTTTACTACGTCCTACGCATCTCAACGAAATCTACACCAATGTACACCTCGTTTCTTTGAACAGATTAATCATAGGTACGAATGTGGATATACAATAATTGATGTCTATTAACAAGCTTATCTTCTATACTTATCAAGAAAAATTAATCTCCGAAATGTATGGTACTTGCAAATCTTTCGAACGATTGCATCAAATTGAATAATTCGTTCATTTCATTATTGTCATGGCAAGGTTCGTTTAAAAGAAAATTTGAATAAATAATCGATATTTTCACAAAAAAAAAACGAATGTGCTTACCTTTCTAAAAATTATACACTCTATTTCTCAACCAAACTGATCGCAATACACCAACTGACATAATTTCAAAGTTTTACCAAACACAAAAAACAATTTAGGTAATAATTAATCAAAAAGCCCTAGCAACTCAGTCCAACAAATTTTGTTATTCTTTCGATATTCAATTATTATTATAGAACCCTCAAATACCTACTTCTTCATAAAAAAAAGATTGTCTGTAAAGTTGGTTTACGGACGATAGTTTAACGTGACAACGTCATAATAAAAAATCTCCTCGGACGCATAGTCGAATCGAGTGGAAGAGAGATAGATGCAGCGCAAGCGTACAATGAGCGTAACGCTACAATGAGTCATCTTTTTTCGTGCATGCAGCCGGCGTTCATCGATGTATTAGAGGTTGTCACGTCAAAAACGTACAATAATAACACATTCATACGTATAAACCATTTAAACAGTTGACACAGTAATTAGCCATTAACATAGGAAAACAATGACTCGACCTTGACAGATGCGCGTAGTGGAAAGAAATCACCGATGACTCAACGAGTTATCTAGTGACGAGTAGAATGAAAACAGTATTCTAATTAGCATACTCAATGTATATGATTAAATGTATTTCGTTGCTATAAGTCGCATTGTGATGATATATAGCCTATATTCTTCATTAAAAAGCAAGTTTTCCAGTGCTAAAAAGATTTATTCAAAAACTTCCGCTGGCCTACCTGTGCTAAGCTGAATGATTAATATTTAAAATGACTAAAGTCCGTTGCAAACGTAACGTGGTTTTGTCCTAACGGAACGAGACATAAAGTTTTGGAAATATCGTTCATTAGAAAATGTTAACGAAAGGAAGCACGGACGGTACGAGAACGTGAAAAGCGCGAGGATTAAAAAACCAGTGTGCTTATTAGACCACACGACTGAAGTAAAACTTACGAAACGTAACTCTCTCTTTCTATATTCACAAACTTATATCTCCCTCTCAACTTCCGTTCGCCTCGCTCGATCACACTTTTCGTAACGCTCTCGTCACGAATTCACCAGCTTACTCCCCAAGTCAAGCGTGCGTGAAGAAGTAGGTATAACTTCAAAAATATCGTCGGCGACGCCCCGCGCTTGCTCGCTGATGGATCGCTCCGTTTTTACAATATGGACATTTAATTATGAAAACTTAATGCCGGCAAGAAAAATTATAACAAAGATTTTAAGCCTAAAAATTACATTATTTTATAAATGGGATTTTTATCAATGTTAAGCTAGCACACGATGGCAAAATCAGAACCACAATAGTTAAATATTTAAAAAAAGGTAAATTGATTATGTTTTTTGCATATTCAAATCTATAAACATATTTCCCTATTTACTCTAAATATAATACACCTAATAGTAGGTAATAAAAAATAACAAACAGCATCCGTATTTCTTGTAACCATTTAAGGCAATGATCCGGCACTCTGTATTTGTGAGTCAAATCAACCTTACACTGATTTTTATGCGTCTGCGCAGTGACGTCATGGTGTCCCCACGATCGCACAATTATAACTATTATATATGAAATAATAACTGTTTTCCATTTATGGGTACCTAACGATTAGTTTTAAATCTATCTATACATATATATATATATATATATATATATATATATATATATATTTATACATACATATATACATGTATTTACATGTAAAGAAAACTGAAGTGTCTGTCTGTGATTTCAAAATAACTGCGTATTTTCAAGAACATAATAGTTATTTAGATGATACTAAAACATGACATTGTATTAGTTATTGTCATTTTTAATCCATTAATTTTTTATGACAAAATTTTCTTGTTTTCAATAATTTATGTGTAAAACAAAATCATACAATATTTTATTTTTTTTTGGACATTTTACGGCAAGGCTGAAAATGTTAGTCCCATAATTCTCTAATCACAATCGACAGTTCAACAATATATTATATTCTTAATTTCTATTTTAATTTAGAAGTATAAATTATCCTGGCTTATCCGACATTGGAGTCGCCAATATACTTTGTAAAATCCCTACAGAATTTTTATTGAAATTTCCTGTATCTTTTTCCGTTTCGAACACATTTCACCAAAAAAATTTGGATATCTTCTTCAACGCCACAAATATGTGATATATCAGTTAGATGAATTTCTGAATTTAGATTATGCTGAGAATAACAATCGACAAAGCCAGCCCTCCGGTCACCAACCCACCTGCTTAGCGTGGTGACTATGGGCAAAACACATGAGTTCGCGACATAATGTTTGGCACTAACTTGTGGAGGCCTATGTCCAGCAGTGGACTGCGATAGACTAAAGTGAGAGAGTGAATGAGAATAATCAGCAAAAAAAATTAACAGTCACTTGGGTGATAAAATGTTTATTATAGAATATCCCATGATCAGCCATTAAATACAATTTTATTACCCTACGATCACTTACGAAGCTACGCGAAGTCACATATAATACGGGTATAATGTTTGGAGCCAAGTATGATGTCATCTCAGAAACAATGGCTCTATTTGTGGACCGAGTGCCCCTTGGAAGTTGGAGTTAATAACACCGTTAATATTACGGGACCGGAATTTTAATTCCGGGATAATTTAAACAAATCATACTTTTGATTTTTAGGGTTCCGTACCTCAAAAGGTAAAAACGGAACCCTTATAGGATCACTTTGTTGTCCGTCTGTCTGTCAAGACCCTTTTTCTCAGAAACGCGTGGAGGCATCAAGCTGAAATTTATATTAAATACTCAGATCTGCTGCCTCTTAAAGCTGTGAAAAAATGAAACTTCTAAGCCAAGGCAATCAAAAGATACAGCCGTTTATGTTGCAAATTTTCGACACTCTCAAGGGAATCAAAACCTACAGGGTACTTCCCGTGAACTAAGAATATTGAAATTTGGTACGAAGCAACGTCTTATAGCATAGATACAGGAAAAATTGCGAAAAGTGTACATTTTTAGTTACTACATATAAAAAAAAATATTTTAATAATTTTACACTTAATACCACTTTTCTCATAAACGCGTAAAAGTATTAAATTGAAATTTGTATCAAATACTCAGGTCTATAATGCCTTTAAGCTGTAACAAAATCAAACTTCTATGTCAACGGTATCAAAAGAAAAACTAAGTTAAGCCGCATATTTTCATCGAAAATAGTCCCAAAGGAATCAAAACCTACAGGGTACTTCCCGTGAAGTCAGAATCTTGAAATTTGGTACGAAGCAACGTCTTATAGCACAGATACAGGAAAAATTGCGAAAAGTGTAAATTTTTAGTTACTACATATAAAAAAAATATTTTAATAATTTTACACTTAATACCACTTTTCTCATGAACGCGTAAAAGTATTAAATTAAAATTCATATCAAATACTCAGGTCTATAATACCTTTAAGCTGTAACAAAATCAAACTTCTATGTCAACGATATCAAAAGAAAAACCAATTTAAGCCGCATATTTTTATCGAAAATAGTCGCAAAGGAATCAAAACCTACAGGGTACTTCCCGTGAAGTCAGAATCTTGAAATTTGGTACAAAGCAACGTTTTATAGCACAGATACAGGAAAAATTGCGAAAAGTGTAAATTTTTAGTTACTACATATAAAAAAATTTTTTTTAATGATTTTACACTTAATACCACTTTTCTCTTGAACGCGTAAAAGTATTAAATTGAAATTCATATCAAATACTCACGTCTATAATAACTTTAAGCTGTAACAAAATCAAACTTCTATGTCCACGATATCAAAAGAAACAGCAATTTAAACCGCATATATTGAAACTAGCAAACAACTGACAAGGGAATACAAATCTAAAGAATACTTCCCGTCGACCAAAAAACTTCAGGTATGAAGCAACGTCTTATAGCACAGATACAGGAAAAATTAAGAAAACCTTAAATGATTAGTTACATCGCAACCACAGAAATAGTATGTGTAATGTTGTTTATTTCTGCTTTGTTTTTCAATTATAAAACTTTGCAAAGTAATATTTATTTACTAACTCTTTTTGCACACCAATACACAAAAGAACAATACATAGAATTTATAACAATAAACTTACATCAATTGCAACAGGCGGCCTTATCGCTAACACAGCGATCTCTTCCAGGCAACCTTTGGGCAGAGGACTTGCATATAAACAGTGGTATGGTTCAAATTTAATACTTAATAGTAATAAAGTATTTTTGAACCAGATTTCTAAATAGTGACTAAAAAATTTGTAAATAAATAACTTCGATAAAAGAACTTTCCTACCAAGAGACAGGTCAAGGAAAAAAGGGAGACCAATTAAAAGGTGGAGAGATATCTTCAACCAGATAATTATGTGGACCGCTGTGTATACAGAAAGCACGGGAAAGGGATACATGGAAATGTTTAGGAGAGGCCTACGCCGCAGAGGCGACTATTACTATTACCAATATTAATTAAGTGATGTTATAAACATGTAGACGAGTTAATTATACGAGTATATAATAAATATATACATAGGTTAATATACATACATAATTATGTTTAAACTAAGAATACTTACGCTAGTATTAATTGAAATTTTAATAGTAATAGAAATAAAGTCGATTTTTATTTTATTTATTTATTTTATTTTATATAAATTAAAGGATTAATGAAAAGATAAAGATACCTTTGTCTTAAATTTATGCTCCTCCAACTTTCCATATTGTAATGTTACGGATTTCATTTAGCAGCAATATACCATAACTTTTACCTATATACCTGCAGTTTTGTACGGAACCCTCGGTGCGCGAGTCCGACTCGCACTTGACCGGTTTTTTATTTGAAAAATTTGATGAGTGGTGATTACTTTGCTGATTGTATTTTTTAAAATAATAAATATTTTTTTTCCGCTCAGCGATGCAATTACATGGTTAATGTTATGTTAATATTCCCGTAGTACATAAACCATGTCGTATTTTTATATAATACAACGGAAATAAAATACAGCCTATGACATTCGGTAATAGTGTAGCTAACTTTTTATATATAACTAGGTCGGCAAATAAGCGTACGGCTCACCTGATGGGAAGCGATTACCGTAGCTTAATAGACGTCTGCGACACCAGAAGCAATGCAAGCGCGTTGCCGGCCCTATCCCCAATGCCTTCCAGAAGCTCTGGTCACCCGTCACCTTACTCACCACAGGAACACAATACTGCTTGAAAGCAGTATTATTCAGCTGTGATCTTCTGTAAAGTTGAGTTACTATCCCGGTTGAGCTGCTGCAAATTTTGATCAAGATATAAATCTATATATATAAAAGAAAGTCGTGTAATCGTGTTAGTTACACTATTTATAACTCAAGAACGGCTGAACCGATTTGCCTGAAAATTGGTAGGGAGGCAGCTTAGAACCAGGAAACGGACATAGGATACTTTTTATCTCAATTGGACCCGGTAGGTGGCGCTGCTATCGGTATGTAACTCCGAAACTATTGAACCAATTTGTATCAAATTTTGTAAGCATCTGTAATTTGGTCCAACTTGGGAGATAGGATAGTTTTTATCTCAATTAAAGCCGGTAGGTGGCGCTGGTATCGGTATGTAACTCCGAAACTACTGAACCAATTTGTATCAAATTTTGTAAGCATCTGTAATTTGGTCCAACTTGGGAGACAGGGTAGTTTTTATCTCAATTGGACCCGGGAAGTGGCGCTGCTATCGGTAAGTAAGCAAGGGGGTTCCGGAAACTCACACAAGACACAAGCACCCAGACTACAGTAAACATAGACAAGTATGGTATATGTTTACTGAAGTAAAACATATAACAAGTATGGCCGATACGAATATATGCAATGTACGGGCATGGTACCCGCAACCGTTAGTGCAACAGCTACATATAATAAATATATCCTGTTGTACCCAACTCAATAAAATGAAGAAGTTATAATGGCCTATAAATTCGTTACAATATAACTAATTATTGTCTGTAATGTTTCAGCGCGTAATCCAAGCCCTGGGCGTATCGTGGCACGCGCACCACTTCGTCTGCGGAGGGTGCAGGAAGGAGTTGGGAGGGGGTGGGTTCATGGAACAGGTAAATAAAGTTTTACAGTTTTTAAAGTAAAACTTTTATTGTATCGCCTCAAACATTTTCTTTCATCTATCGCATGTCGCACGACACGACACGGTGACCGCGGAGTAGGGATAAAGTTAAAGGAAGAAGGAAATGGAAGCCAAGGCCAATATGGCGGCGCCCATAGCTCGCATTAGCTGACCGTGTAGCATTTACTATATTGTCACTTATTCGCAAATGTTCCGCGGTATTTGTGTGTTTTGATCTGTGTATTAATGTTAATGTTTTAATTTACTTAAGTTTCACTTGTATCGTGGTTTCAAGTTTTTTGGAAACTTTTTAACCTACTACCCTCACCAGACCAGCTACAATTTTACTACATACATAAATATAAATATTTACTAAATATTACGAGCAATTCCTCCTATCAGGCCGGACGCCCCTACTGCTCATCATGTTACGCGGACAAGTTCGCTGCCCGCTGTTCTGGCTGCGGATCTCCTATTGTTGACAAGGCGATAATCGCTCTCGACGCTAAGTGGCATCGCGATTGCTTCATTTGCACCGTGAGTATTGAATGGGGCGACAAAAAATGGGAGGGTAGAGCAAGAAAAAGGGGGATAGACTTAAAGGAGGATAGAATAACAAAACGGGGGATAGGATAATAAAAGAGGATATGATGAAGGGGTAAGAGAAAAAGAACTAGAGAAGAGGAAAGGGAAAATGGGGGTGTGGGAAAGGAGAAATATAGCATTAAAAAGATTTAATGGTAGAACTTATAAGTTAAAATGAAAACGCATAGGGATCCTAGATAATAATCTATATCATCATTTCGACGAATTTTCTAATTTGTATCTACCTACAAAGAAACCCTTATGTAAAATGTATACACAAAATAAAAAATTAATAATGAAATTACTGAACTAGTGTCTGATATTCATTCAATTTTAAATAAGACAAAAAAACTACAAACTATAAAACAATTAATAGCTATTAAATATTTACACATATTGAGTTAGAATAACTTTTTTTTTCAATTCCAGAAATGCCGGAAGCCAGTCACCGACTCTACATTCTCCGTTCTCGACAACAAACCTCTCTGCGGCAAATGCGCATAAAATGCACAAAAACACAATTATTTATTCACACAACCACCCATCGATAACGTCCAAAGCACACACACACACAGACACACACAACCAACACAAAAGTCACAAATATTTCTTTATTTTAGTAAGAAAAATTTTCAAAATTAAAATTATAAATAATATATTTTTCCATATAAATTGTACATTCCAATTCAATTTGTGCAATTTTATAGGACATGGTTTATGCAACTCAATACATGCAAACTTATCGTTATGTATGTTTTTTTTTGTATTGAAGTCAGCGAAGACTGATTGACAATTTTGTGTGAAATGGATTGGAAAATATTGAGTACCGAATAATAATACATTTTTAAATAATATTTTCGCTTTGGTATTTCGGTAGGTAACTATTAAATTATATTCATTTATTATTTAAATATTATTAATGACATTTTATTCATTATGTACAATAAAATTTACTATCTATTTTAATTAAAATGAATTGCTAAATGTATCTGCTGAGCACAAAACAAAAAATATTACTGGATTACTTAAGCTCTTTCAATGTATAGAAGTTTTTGAGTGATAAATTACGAGAATCGAAAGTTATATATAATAATTTCGTTGTACATAATGTATAAAGATTAATAAATGTAAAGCTTAGCTTAAAACAGAAAGACATTGTAAATAATATTAGTATGTTACGCTAAGTCGAAAGCTTGGGCTTAAAAATTAAATTATTATTGTATCGACCGTTTACAATTTTTATACGCTCATTATTATTTCAAAATAAATTACTTGTTTTTTTTTTTATTTGTGTATTTTCATTATTTTACCGTAACCTTATAAAACAGATAATTATAAATCTGATATTTTTTATTTTTGAAGTGAAACATCTGTAGGCGCATAGGGGGTAAAATTTGAGCGGCCGGTAACGCGGCAGAGGCATGAGGTTCAGTACTTGGATGGGTGACCGCCTGGGAACGATTAATGATTAGTTTTTTTTTTTAATAATTTTGCCAAAGAAGTTTCACTTGTGACATGTGTACTTTGTACGCACGCAATTTTTTCTTTTATTAATACACTAGCAAAATCAAAAATTAACTTTATTCAAACAGGCTTCAAAAGCACAATTTCGAATCGTCATTTTAAAAAATTAAAATTTTAAAGTGATTATTAATATTTTTAAGAGTGAAGCTACCGCCGATTTGGAATGTAGATTCTACAGAGAAGACACGGAAAGAAACTCCGCAGTTATTCTTTTGAAAATCTATACTAATATAATAAAGCTGAAGAGTTTGTTTGTTTGAACGCGCTAATCTTAGGATCTACTGGACCGATTTGAAAAATTCTTTCAGTGTTAGATAGCCCATTTATCGAGGAAGGCTATAGGCTATATATCATCACGCTAAGACCAATAGGAGCGGAGTCCACGCCGACGAAGTCGCGCGCAGAAGCTAGTAATATATAAAGCTGAAGAGTTTGTTTGTTTGTTTGTTTGTTTGAACACGGTAATCTCTGGAACTACTAGGCCGATTTGAAAAATTATTTCAGTGTTAGATAGCCCATTTATCGAGGAAGGCTATGTGTCATCACGCTAAGACCAATAGGGGCGGAGTCTAAAGCGGAGGCGAAGCTAGTATATTATATATCTTAACATTAGGTATAGTTCGCGTCATGTAAAAAGAACGCTGGCCTTCAAGTTGCGCAGAAACGATTTATCGGTCTAACAGGTGGAATGAGGTAGGGGACGGGCGTGCATCACTCACCGCATAAGCATGCGTGGCAGGTGTGGTATTGGTTGGACAGTTCGACGTCGACTCAAAATCGCTCGCACTCAAAAGTCTTAAATTCCTAAATAGTTTTACATAGGGAAGTGAGAAAAATTATTTGTAACGTATATTGTTTTATGATGAGAGAGGCTGATAATAATGCAGGCTGATAAAATTTAAAATTACGTGTGAACGATACCCACGACGACTTATTGGAAGGAGTTTCACAACATTCCTTTTTATTTTTTGTAATTAGATTAAACATTCTACACTGAATCAACATGTTTTTAATTCTATTTAATGATATTTTATCTATACTTTTTAATGTACCTACCAATAACCATTTACGAAGCCGCGAGCGAAAGGCTAATTCAGAAATAAAACAATAGGCCTAGTACTTTCGTGCGCGAGGCTACCTATGCGCAAACATACCCCCTCCAGTTTCTTTCAGCGTTCTTTTTACATGATGCGAATTATACATTACAAACTTAGGTAATGTACCCAGTGTTATAAGCAACCTTAAGTTAGTCAAAATGTTAAAATATTAAATTACTCAAAATTCTAATGTCTCGGAAAGCTCGGTACTTTTTAAAATTTTTTTAAATCGTATAGAAGGTAAACAGAAAAGAGAACTAAGATCTTGTTTTTTATTGTGTATCATGAATACTATGGAAAAGCCTATACCATTCGGACTCCTTGTGCTTCGTGCTACAGTCCATCGACCAATTTCTAGTGTAGTTCTTGTTAAAAACTTGTTATTGCGTACCTATTCTTCAACAACAAATAAGTAACTGTTGTATTTACATAGATAATAAGTACTTAATTAAAATTAATAAATATATATTTTTATGTGATGCTCCATAGTTACCATGATTTTTAAAAGATTCGTCTATTGTCAAATAATAATAAAATTATGTGGTAAAAGTAAAAAGTTACGATTCATAAACCGGTATCGTATTCATAAAATCGGTATACAGCACTATTACTAAAAAGCTGGTATCATTATTTCGAAAATTGGCATTTGCATGTGTCAATTTAGTCCGTACCGAAAAAAAACAGGGTATACAATTAATTGTGAAGAATTGATTTGTTTCATTCATCATTCATTTCATGTTCAAGGAACTCACGGATTATAGCATTCGGCGACGGCGTCGTGCCACAGCACAATGCCGTGGACGGTGCGCACTAGGTGCGCCGCGCGACTTGACACTTGATATTATTTATTTTATTTATTTACACTTTATTGTACACCACAACTACATTTTGAACATTAAACACATTTAAAGACATTGTTACCGACAAATGAAAAAGAAACAGAAACACAGAAAAATTTTGGGTAAATCCAAATATACAATGAACCAAAACGGAGGTTATTTCAAAAGAAAATATGTAGCGCTAAAAATATGTGGGCATGATAAATTTTTTGAATATTTTAGAAAAACGATATCAAGTTTTGAAGAACTACTTACCAAGATAGCACCTTGTTTACAAAAACCATTTGTGTTCAGAAAACCTGTTGATCCTATGGAGATGCTTGGTTAAACTATCAGGTGAGAGTATAAAACAAAGTCGCTTCCCGCTGTCTGTCTGTCTGTCTGTATACGGATGTGAGCAAAGCTTTCGATACCGTGGACCACGTTATTCTTCTTCAAAAACTTTCAACCTTTGGTATAACAGGTAACTTGTTAGAATGGTTTTGCTCGTATCTAAGTAATCGGAGTTCCAGGGTAGTTGTTAGTGGATACTCGTCTCAACCATTTTTAACCCTATCAGGTGTCCCCCAAGGATCAGTTCTGGGGCCAATTTTATTTAATATATTTGTCAACGATGTTGTAGAAATATTTAAACACAGCAAATGTTTTCTTTACGCCGACGATCTCAAAATTGCAAAACAAATAAAAAACCATCAGGACACTCTCCTTCTGCAAGAGGACTTAAACCGCTTGATCGACTGGTGTGAGAGAAATGGTTTGGCACTGAACATCGATAAATGTAAATATATACGATTCTCATGTGGAACTCGCCCGAACTCGCAAACTTATACTATCAATAACGAGACGTTGGAAGAGGTGGTTGCTATTAGAGACTTGGGAGTTAGTTTGGACAGTAAAATTAGATTCCACACACACATCGACAGAATAACAACTAAGGCGTTTCAAATGCTGGGTTTTGTTATAAGGAACACTAGAGATTTTAAAAAACCGCAGACCAAGATTGGCCTTTATACGGCCCTGGTTCGATCTGGTCTGGAATACTGTGCTCAAATCTGGTCTCCACACTACGAGGTACATATTAAGCGTATTGAAAGGGTCCAAAAGCGTTTTCTATGGCACCTTTCTTATCAGTGTAACAAAGTAAAACTGTTGCCGACATATCAAAGTCGTTTACAACATTTTAAACTTAATAGTTTATTCGATCGGAGACAGTTATTGGATCAAATTTTTCTGTATAGATTGGTTAAAGGTATGTTGGACAGCCCCAATCTTGTGGAAAAAAAACATATAAACGCGCCCACTAGATTTCCCCGTGCCAGTAAATGCGTTCCATTTTCGATTCAACTTTCAAGAACAAATTTAGGTCAGAACGCTACTATGAATAGATTATTTAAAATTTTAAACAATACAACAAAATAACCAAAAACAACGAAATCGATGTGGATATCTTTTCAGACAGCCTTTCAAAATTTAAAAATAAACTTATTGCAAGCTTTATTTTTATTTCCCCTCTATCTTGACACTAAATGCATCACTGTGTCGATCATGTTCTATATGTTTCTTTGTTTTTGTTTTTGTTTGTGTTTTTTTTTTCTTCTTAAAATGTATTAGTGTATATTTAGTATTTTTTATTTAATCTTTCTTCTAAAGAATTTAGAATTTACAGCAAACTTTTAGTTGTTGTTCTATGGTTAAATTGTGTTGTTTTTTTCTTTTTTTTATATCTCTTATTCTAATATGTATAAAAAATTGTTATTAGGAGTTTTTAGGTTTTTGTTTGTTTTTTACATATATAAATTTTAAAATAGATGAAACTGTCCTTTACCATGCCGTGGCAACTTTTAAATGAAACAGCACTTAGCAAATAATTTTTAACATTTTTTAGTAAACTTTATATGTATTAGTGTATGTTTTGTAAGTTGTCCTACAAATAAATAAAATAAAAAAATAAAATATATTATATCTGTCACAGTCAAAACTCTTAATCAGTCAAAAGTACTATTGACTAGCGAAATCAGTCAAAAGTACTTTTGACTAGACAAGTTGGTCAAAAGTGGTTTTGACTGAAAATTATTGGTTATTATAGTTGTCACAAAATAAGAGGCCCGTTTGGACGTTTAACAAATACCCTAGAACGTAACTTGGTACGAAACTGTAAGAAACTATAAAATAATTATTAATAACATAAAAAGTTTTTAAAACATACGTAAATTTAATGGTGCGTTAAATATTATGATAGAATATATTGGGAGCGTTCTTTTCGCGCTTACTTTATAGTAGCATGCAATTTCTAATTATTACGAAACGTCTCAAAAACAGTTACGTTCTAAGTCTTTTTGTTTTTAAATAATAGTGTTGTAACAAGTTAATTACTGAATTTCAGCAGCCTCATTCGATTTTAATAGTAAATCGATATTGTGTAGTGATCTCTACTGAAAATAATTTTATTGTATTTGCTCGCAAACGAAAAAAAAACGACTTCAATTACATTGACAAGTAACACAACGTAGGTAGACGAAAAAATAATCAACTAAATACGCGTTATCAAAGATTATAGTCTTTACAGGTACCATGGTCACGGGAGAACAATGTCCTCATGTAGAGAACCTAATAAAACGCGAGAAAACCTGAAAAAGTTGTTTCATTATAATGAGAGAAATTGGCGTAAACATTAGAAAACAATAAAAAAAATTAGAATAAAAACAAATAAAAAAAAATTCATTTCAATTTACCTACAATATTAAAGTTTAAGTTAAATTTTCTAATCAGAAATTTAATTCAATATACTTTACACTACATAATCAAATCGATCAAATATTTATACAAACTTGAATCGATTTATCGTGAGTATCGAATACCGAGTCGTATGGTTACTTCCCTATTTACGTCTCGATGACATATGTCCAAACGGGCCTATTATTTTGCGATGACTATAGTACTTTTGACTGCAAATTTGCGGTTAAAAGTACTTTTGACTGACGCTCTCCGTCAAAAGTAGTTTTGACTGCAAAAAAGCGTCAGTCAAAAGCACTATTAACTCTTAAACTCTATTAACTCTTAACTAGTTTAGTTTTAACTGCAAATTAGATAGGTTAGGGTTATTTTTTTTGTTTCTGTGACAAAAATATGCCGATAAACAGTCTAATATTGAAATTAGATAGGTTAGGGTTATTTTTTTTTATTTCTGTGACAAAAATATGCCGATAAACAGTCTAATATTGAAATTAGATAGGTTAGGGTTATTTTTTTTGTTTCTGTGACAAAAATATGCCGATAAACAGTCTAATATTGAAATTAGATAGGTTAGGGCTATTTTTTTTTGTTTCTGTGACAAAAATATGCCGATAAACAGTCCAATATTGAAATTAGATAGGTTAGGGTTATTTTTTTTTATTGTTTCTGTGACAAAAATATGTCGCGACCACCTTACTTTTTAAGAGTTTTGACTGATACAACCAGTCAAAACCACTTTTGACGGAATCATTTAGTCAAAAGTACTTTTAACCAGCTCCATTGGGTAAAAGTACTTTTAACTGTTATTTTAGTCAAAACCACTTTTGACCAACTTGTCTAGTCAAAAGTACTTTTGACTGATTTTTTGCAGTCAAAACTACTTTTGACTGATTAAGAGTTTTGACTGCAACATATCGAAAAAAATATCGATTTTTTTTACATGAACATCTCTATCGATATTTTAAAATATCGATATATTTATTCGATATATCGCAAAGTATCGATATAACACTACGATATATTATATCGAAAAAAATATCGATATTTTTTTTACATGAACATCCCTAATCAATAGTCCACGTCAGAAAAGACGCGGATTTCAAAAATTTAGTACAAAATTAGATTATACTAAACCAAACAACGTTAAGGCCTCGCCGCTGACCTATGTACTGCGCGAGAAACGAAACGTTGGCGTGATTTAATTACGTACACCGCCATCTATTATTGAGTTTTGGTACTAACTCTTGTATGCAGAGCCCCTTGATAATAATTATAGTCATTTTACAGTTTTTGAAGTAAAACTTCTTTACTCACGGTTGACTTGGGGAATAGTCTGGTGTGATCGCGTGATGCGAACGGAAGTTGAGAGGGAGATAGAATTTACTGTTTTCCTTATGTTACTGTAGTGGCAACTAAAGAAGTTTTACTTCAGTCGTGTGCTCTAAAGCACCCTCGTTTTTTTAAAGATACAATTTTTATATGGAACTTTAATTGATTTACTTTTAACGTATAAAAACCAAATATCAATTCGCCCGTTCGAGCATTTTGCAGGAACTTTCTACTCAGGGTGTTGTGAGTTCGATATCCGACCCGCAGCTGTATCGGTTGGCTCAAAACACAAGCATTAAGCCTTCCTTAGGAAAAGATATAAGTACGTATGTGCTATTTGTGGTTTGTTTGTTTGTTTAAACGAGCTAATCTTATGAACTATTGGTTTGAATTAAAAAATTGTTTTAGTGATGGATAGTCCATTTACCGAGGAGGCTATAGGCTATATAACATTACACTACGGCCAATTGGAGCTGAGCATTAATAAGAAATATTACGCGAAAATATACTCTTTTTTGAGTGCGCTGCGTTAAAAATTAAAGCTACCTAAAACTGATTGCCATTAAAAGTTCTAAAAAAAGTCAGCGATAGCATAATTATTTATCTATTATCTTTAAAGGTTAACTCATTATAACCTACTAGCTTCTGCGCGCGACTTTGTCAGCGTTTACTCCGCTCCTATTGGTCTTAGCGTGATGACACATGGCCTATAGCCTTCCTCGATGAATGGGCTATCTAACACTGAAAGAATTTTTCAAATCGGCCCAGTAGTTCCTGAGATTACCGCGTTCAAACAAACAAACAAACAAACTCTTCAGCTTTATATATTAAGTATAGATTTTTATGGTAATCAAGTTTGTTCTAAGATAATGCATTATTAGCGAAGGTGTTTTATCTTAGACATAATATAAATCCTTGTTCAAATAAGTAATTTATTAAAAAAAGTTACTTTTTGAAGGAAATCAGGACGATTTCACGTCATCATTTGATTTCAATGAATACTTTGGAAGATATAATAATTATAGTATATACAGTTTTAAAATAACTCGACGAGGAATTAATGACAACAAAGAATGAACCGATAATTTCATTGAATTATTATTAGCCAGGCATACGAATTAAAAATACTTCATCGACAAAGAAAGTTTATGAAGATAATATTTGTCTTTTTAACCGGCTTCAGAAAAAGGAGGAGGTTCTCAATTCATCTGCATTTTTTTGTGTACATTAACTCAGAACTTTTCGCTGGGTGGACCGATTTCGATGGTCCTTTTTTTAATCGAAAGGTGGTTTGTGTCATGTGCTTCCACATTTAAATTAAATTGAGACAAATAATTTTCAATGTATATCTAATAATGTGAATTTGCTTGACTATTTTTTCGTCGATCTACGTTTGTATTATATCACATAACTTTTCACTGGGTTTACCAATTTTGATGATTTTTGTTTTAATCGAAAGCTGATGATTGTCTTTTAATTCCTTTTAAATTTGATCAAGATATACTGAGTAATCTTTGATGACGCGTATTTATGTGACGGTGCGTACAAGTCGTTGTCGTAACGCCATCTATCGGAACCCTATTGAGATTGCCATGTTGAGTTGAGTTCTCCCTGTCCTGTCCGCAGAAGGCGCCGGGTCCGGACGGGATCCCAACTGCCGCGCTGATGCAACTGCCTACAGGATGCCTCGCAGCGCTCACGAGGACATTCAACGGGATACTCCAGACTGGACACTTCCCCGAGGCGTGGAAGACTGGGAAGGTCGTCGTCATCCCCAAGCCGGGGAAAGACAGAAGATATCCCCAGAACTATCGGCCGATCACGCTACTCTCGCACATCGCCAAGCTGTTTGAGCGTCTACTGCTGCGGAGACTCGCGCCACATCTGCCCATGCGCGAGGAGCAGTTTGGCTTCCGCAGCAGTCATTCGACAACGCTCCAGCTGGCGAGGGTCATCGGACACTTGGCCAGTGAGTGGAACAACCGACACTGCACGGTCGGGGTCTTCCTCGACATGGAGAAGGCCTTTGACCGTGTGTGGTACGCCGGCCTCCTGGCCAAGATTATCGACACGACAGCACCGCCCGCGTATGTGCGGGTGGTAGCGTCATTCCTGGAAGGCCGAAAGTTCTACGTCTCGGTGGAAGGCGAGGACTCCCAACCTCGCCCCATCCGAGCTGGAGTACCCCAAGGCAGCTGTTTGTCGCCGCGGCTATACGCGGCGTACACAGACGATGTTCCCACGCTCCGAGGACACCTTCGGGAGGGGGAGGAGGACGTGCTGCTCGCCCTTTACGCGGACGACAGTGCGTTCTTCGCGTCGTCCTACCATCAAATCGTCGCCACCAATAAGATGCAGCGCTTGCTGGACCTGTTGCCGGAGTGGCTGGATAAGTGGAGGATGGCCGTCAACGTGGGGAAGACGGCCGCTCTACTGACCGGCGGCTCTAGGCCGTTGCGCCAACTCAAACTTCGAGGACAGGACGTAGAGTGGAAGACCTCAGTTAGGTATCTGGGGTGCCACATCGACCGGAGGCTGCGCATGGTTCCCACCGTCAACCGGGCGGTGAACCAAGCAGCGGCGGCCCGGTCGATGCTCCGCCCCGTGCTCACCTCAAGATTGCCCCTCAGAACCAAGCTGATGGTCTACGGTGCCTACGTCCGCTCGCGCCTGACGTACGCGGCCCCGGCCTGGTACGCACTCTGCTCCGCGAGCCAGGCCAGGAGGCTGCAGGTCCAGCAGAACCGCTGCTTGCGTCTGATAGTAGGAGCTCCGAGGTACGTCAGAAACGACGTCATTCACAGAGACACCAGGACGCCCACCGTGGAGGAGTATGCCCGCAACCTAGCGCGCACTATGTTCGCTCGCGCGGACAAAGGTGCGTGCGTACACCTCCACGGAATTGCCCCGCTGCACGCAAGACGCCGGACGGGCGTCCATTACCTCGTGAGCTCCTGCTGCAGACGCAGCAGGACACCGACGAAGGTGACAGTGGCGACGAGGAGGACGACGCAGGGGAGACTGCGCAAACAACCAGTAACTAAAGGACTACCGACCAGAGAACTAGCCCATAGGGTAACGCTCACTTCGGTGGGCATATCCTCGGCCCATTGGGCCGAAAACAAAGCACCCGGCAGTGGGTACTGCCGGTGAGGATAAGCCCGGGCAAGCAGGCATAGCCTGGATACCCGTACCCAGACAGGCCCTCGGACCTGTCAGGAAGAACCACACACACCGTAACCTCCTCCTTTTTTGAAGTCGGTAAAATTTTTTTTAAATTAAATCGTGATTTCAATCATGATTTATTCATACCAACCCTTATATGTATAGATTTAGATTATTTTCAACAAGGTTGAAAATGCCAATGAAAGCATCAAAAAATGAGAAATAATTTCTATGTCTTACTAATTTTTTAAAAGCATAGAACAACGCCGCCGACTGACGCCGATGACGCCGCGTTGGCGCAGCGGTTACAGCAATGGATTGCGATTGGCTGTTGCGCGAGCGGTTGCGGGTTCGATCCCCGCACACGACAACATTTGTATTGGCCATACAGATGTTTGCCGTGGTCTGGATGTTTGTGCAGTCCTTGTGGGTCTCCCCACCGTGCCTCGGAGAGCACGTTAAGCCGTCGGTCCCGGTTGTTATCATGTACACCTGATAGCGATCGTTACTCATAGTAGGAAATATACATTTGGGTTGTCTGGAAGAAATGGCTAAATAGCCATAAGTCCGCCCATTGTACTTCACAGTCTGTAAATGATATTTGTAGTTGTGATGTACAATAAAGTATAAATAAATAAATAAACAACTTGGCTACGTTAAACATTTGGGCCGTCGCAATGACCAATAGTGATTTAGAAGGAACAATTTTGTTTTCTAAATACCCTCAATTTTACAGACTAATCTTTCTTAATAACTATACACATCCTTACCTTATTCCTCTCTTTTTCGAAGACATCGTCAACTTTCACATTTTCACTATTATTTTCAACTCCGACATTCATCGTTCTATCTTTTTCCCTCCCATTGCTTTTATCTTCCATCTCTTTCTTATTATCAATTCTACCCGCATTTGTAGAACTTTCCAGGTCCACAATTACTTTGGGGCTGTTAACTTTAGGTGTCTTTAGGGTATTTGGACTTTTTATCTTTGGACTGTTGGGTATATTTCTGGGCGTGTAGTTGATTTTCTTCGTGTTTTGTATTGTTTTCGGTGTCGTTTCTTTGCGTCTGGGTGTTCTTGTGCTTTTAGGAGTCGATATCGGACTGGCGTCTCGGCTTATGTGGTTCGATGTACACTGGGAAATGGAAATTATTTACTTACTACGGTAAATATACTGTACGATGTATATAAACTAAGTTAGATGTTTCTTTTGCTCTCATAGACAACAAATCTGTATCAGTTTGAAATTATTAAGTTATTTAAAATACAAAATAAAATAACAAAGATGTTCTTGTATATCTTCTGAAATAATTAGAATTTCAAATTTATATTAAAATTTGAAGAATCTCTAGTGCGACATCTTTATGAAAAGTATAATACATACAATACAACAGTTATAGCAAAATGTGTTCACGTATACCAACATAAAACTTTTTAAACCAGCCTATGGTTACGTAGAATTACTTTAATAAAGTAGACCTTTGATTTTTGCTACTCTTTGTAATATTATATCATTGCTAGTGCACAATAAAGTTTAAATATTAGGTATAAAAGACAATCAACAAACCGCCACAGTCTCGACCAGTGTGTGTATGTCTTGTTCGCGGACCGGCTTACGTCTCCGGGCCGCGGTCGGCGCTCTCATCAGCGGACGATTCCTGCAACGAATTTATATCTTAACTAGCTGACCCCGCAAACGTTGTTTTGCCATATATGTTATCAACCCCCGCAACACCCTCTTGTGGGTGGAATTTTGTAAAATCCGTTCTTAGCTGACCTCTACTCGGCGAAAGGAATATTCTTACCAAATTTCAAGTCTCTTGGCCTTATGGTTTCAGAGATATCGTGATGAGTCAATGGGTGGAAATCTCTTTTATATATATAGATTATATCATTTAGTATTAGTGTTAATAGGAATTATTCTTTACTAAGTTGATGATTTGGGTTTTTACTTTTTACTATCTGTTTATTTTACGAGAAGAAAGCACTATAGCAAATTAAACAACTTCTTACCAAAACAACTAACATAACAATGTTTTGGAGATTACTTGACTAAGATATTATTTCTAATTCAATAATTTTCAATCAAACCTTGGCGTTTTCTTCTGATTCTTAGTTGACATCTCTTCTTTATCATTGACATTACTCTCTTTTGTCACACTGACGTGGATTTTAGATGTACCGCTGAAAAGATGTCCAATTTAAATTAATATGAAAAAAATTCATGATTAAGCGATCCTAGCAGTTGAATAAAAAAAATGTAGCCATCAACGATAATTGTACAATAATCGCGAAACAATTGCTACATGTCACATACATAAATAGCCGAATTACACAAAAACTGAAAATTTTTGGTAGATAAAACATACGAATCGATACCAAAAGGTTGCGAGTTCAAGTCTAAGTTGATAACAAATTTCAAGAGCAAAATTTTCACTCTCGGACTCTAAAGATAAAAATACCATAAGAAAATTTTGTAGTAAATATTGATTTTCTTCAAAACATTCTAACATTACGATTAGCTGGGGGACGTATACATAATGTTAATAAAAACTAAGAAATGAAGTACTCATCAATGGGCTAAATATCAACTGCTGTATGAATCATACAGAGTTTGTATGATTCATGATCATGTTCAGTTGATATTTATTTATTTTTGTATTAGAAACCGTGCAAAATCTATACTAATATTATAAAGCTGGAGAGTTTGTTTGTTTGTTTGAACGCGGTAATCTCTGGAACTACTGGTCCAATTTGAAAAATTCTTTCAGTGTTAGATAGCCCATTTATCG
Organism: Melitaea athalia; assembly: GCA_905220545.2. Lineage (NCBI taxonomy): Eukaryota > Metazoa > Arthropoda > Insecta > Lepidoptera > Nymphalidae > Melitaea > Melitaea athalia. The sequence continues at coordinate 2,199,415 of HG992183.1, read as the reverse complement.
AGGAAGGCTATAGGCTATGTATCATCACGCTAAGACCAATAGGAGCGGAGTCCACGCCGACGAAGTCGCGCGCAGAAGCTAGTATTAATATATAAAACAGCCATAAATATATACCTGGAGTTATCCTTGGAGCTAGTGGACTTAGTATTGTGTCCGCGAGGCTCCATCGAGTACATCGAGAAACGAGCTTCCGTTGCAGCTGGAAATATAAACATATAGAATTTAACAAACACTTGTATGACTCATACAAACAAACGATATCCACCATTCACGGATTAAAATCAACAAATATTCAAAACTAAAATGTATGTAAATTACATTTCTTTAATTTGATTTTTAGATGTCTATGGAACATGTTATCTTACACGAATCACCCATAGATGGCGTTGTAAAATGTCGGAATCAAGATGGAAGACATCTTGAAAGAGAAAACAGCTATAATAATTATTGTGTATGTAAATAAATAGCTAAAAGGGAAATTAGTGAATTAAATATAAGACTTTAACTGTAGTTTTTTTTTTGTTTTCCAAGTACGACCTATGTGATTAAACTTTTATTGCGTGAAATATTAAAATGAAAATTTTGTTTTTTCAAAACAGCAAGTTCGATATTTGCCTCATATCTATATTAAAAGTTATAATTATATTGAGATGCAATCGTGTTCCAATGTTTTTAATTTAGACAAAATTACTGGTTACGGCAGTAAAGAATATATCCCCCCCCCCCCTCTGATCCCGTGGGTGTCGTAAGAGGCGACTAAAGGATAACACAGTTCCACTACCACCTTGGAACTTATAAAGCCGAACGATGGCGGGATAATCATCCAACTGCTGGCTTTGAAATACACAGGCCGAAGACGGGCAGCAGCGTCTTCGGTGCGACGAAACTAGTCCTGCGGTCACCAACCCGCCTGCCCAGCGTGGTGACTATGGGCAAAAGACATTAGTTCACGATATTTTTGGCGCAAATTTGTGGAGGCCTATGTCCAGCAGTGGACTAATATATGCTAAAGTGACGATGATACTCACACGACTTACTCCCTAACTTCGACCAAGTGCCTATAGACTTCATCTTTCCTTTCTGCTTACTCGATCTTCTTGAGTTTGTAGCGCTCTGAAAATATTTATGATAAAACTATTTAAAGAGCACATTGAAACTTTAATTTTTTACACAAATATATACTGTAACTATGGAGTACAATTTCGCGAGAACGAATTAAGAGACGAGACAATTAATGTCTGAGATGTCGAATTTTAGGAGATGTAGGATGGTAATTTTGGATATTTTTTTGGGTATTAGGTACATTTTTTCGAATTTAAATCTTGACCACAACGCCGAGAATGATTCAAAGCCAGCTGCATAGCTTTAAAATAAAAACATCACGTATAAAATAAAAAGCTACATTAACAACATGAGCAAATTAGTCTTAGAAGATAATGTAAGAATTTCGAGAAATAGTCACCAATATATCCACAGCTTGGCAGAATACGTTGTAATCTCACCCTCCAATAAATGGATCTTTTGTCCACGCAATAACAACGGGCTGTGACGACAAAATGAAACGTCTTACCGTATCTTCGATATTTTTCACATATTCAGTAATACTCTTCGTGTAGTCCGCGAGCGCATTGTTTAACTTTTCGCAAGTCGCTTCGATATCCTGAAAGAAATATAAATACACTTACATTTTTTTTGGAGTTTACTCCTTAAGAATCTATTTTCACATAAGGAGTAAAATCTACTAAACGAATGACCTCGTTACGTTTCTCGTAACGCCATCTACTCTATTGGGTTCCGATAGATGACGTTATTTGTTTCGTTTATTTACTATTTGATATGGTATAATACTTTTTCATAGACTAGTAAGCTTTTTTGCGCATATTTAGACAGTTGATCTGAAGGAGTAAACTCCAGTCATGCGTCGGAGCTGACACAGACACTTTTTTATACGGAAGTGGCAAACAAGCGAACGGTCCTCCAGATAGTATGCGGATATCGTTGTATATGGACGCTTTCAACACTAGGAGCATCGCAAGCGTGTTGCTAACCCTAACCTCTTTATCTTCCCAGAAACCTCTGGCCACTTTATCCCCCACAATAACGCAACACTATTTGAGAGTAGTTTTATTTAGCTGTGATCTTCTCTAAGACCGAGGTACTTCCCCAGGTGGGCTGCTTCAAGATATTTCCTGCTGTGCTCCTCAATAAAATGTCAAATATACAGTATGGTACTTCATTGCAGTAGTTAGCTCAGGACTCAGTTTTAGAAACATAAAGGGATGATTTTTCAAACAAAGAAACGTATATTATCTATTCAATCTTTCAATCCTTACTTAAAAAGTATTTCATTGGTTCAGAGAGGAAATCATAACCATGCAACTGCTGGCCCTGAAATACACAGGCCAAAGACGGGCAGCAGCGTCTTCGGTGCGACAAAGCCAGCCCTGCGGTCACCAACCCGCCTGCCCAGCGTGGTGACTATGGGCAACACAGATGAATGTCGCCGTTTTTGACGCGAATTTGGGTAGGCCTACGTCCAGAGTGGACTGCGATAGGCTGAAGTGAGTGTGAAGTGATTTAGTGATTTTTACGACTCTTATGATAACGTTAATTCCAAGCAACAGTAAATTTATTTTTCTGTGGTTGTCTATAAGTACCCCAAGGTTTTTCAGACGAGATGCTCAGAAATTTCGATCCAACTATTTCTTCTTATGCCTTGTTTACAATATAGAAGATAAACTTACATCGACGTGCAGATCTTTAATCGTGTGTGATAAAATGTTCATGGCGTCGGTTGTCAGCTGTGTGAGAGTACGCAGAGTATCACTCGCGGACAAACACACGGATTGACTCGTTGATTTGAGAAACATCTGTAAAGATGATAAAATAAGAAGCTATTACATTGCCTGTTGATAAAGTTCAACTTGTTGATCGCTGACATGAAATAATAATAAAAAACATAGAAAAAGATATTGCAAAGACTGCATTGCAAAAAAATCAATTTTTATCAGAAAACACCGTGGTCATAGGACGCGACACAGTAGCATCGAATAACGATCTCACGCTGTGTGAGAGACACAGAAACACACACAGACACAGAAACAGTCACAACACAGATACAGACACACACACGCACGTACCTGCGCCGCGGCCAGCAGGTTGTGCAGCAGCGAGCAGCTCCGCGCGCCCTGCACGAGTGGCGTCACACTGTGTGAGAGACACAGACACACACACACGTACCTGCGCCGCGGCCAGCAGGTTGTGCAGCAGCGAGTAGCTCCGCGCGCCCTGCACGAGTGACGTCACACTGTGTGAGAGACACAGACACAGACACACACACACGTACCTGCGCCGCGGCCAGCAGGTTGTGCAGCAGCGAGCAGCTCCGCGCGCCCTGCACGAGTGACGTCACACTGTGTGAGAGATACAGACACAGACACACACACACGTACCTGCGCCGCGGCCAGCAGGTTGTGCAGCAGCGAGCAGCTCCGCGCGCCCTGCACGAGTGACGTCACACTGTGTGACACAGAGACGACACAGACACACACACACGTACCTGCGCCGCGGCCAGCAGGTTGTGCAGCAGCGAGCAGCTCCGCGCGCCCTGCACGAGTGACGTCACACTGTGTGAGAGACACAGACACACACACACGTACCTGCGCCGCGGCCAGCAGGTTGTGCAGCAGCGAGCAGCTCCGCGCGCCCTGCACGAGTGACGTCACACTGTGTGAGAGACACAGACACACACACACGTACCTGCGCCGCGGCCAGCAGGTTGTGCAGCAGCGAGCAGCTCCGCGCGCCCTGCACGAGTGACGTCACACTGTGTGACACAGAGACGACACAGACACACACACACGTACCTGCGCCGCGGCCAGCAGGTTGTGCAGCAGCGAGCAGCTCCGCGCGCCCTGCACGAGTGACGTCACACTGTGTGAGAGACACAGACACACACACACGTACCTGCGCCGCGGCCAGCAGGTTGTGCAGCAGCGAGCAGCTCCGCGCGCCCTGCACGAGTGACGTCACACTGTGTGAGAGACAAAGACACACACACACGTACCTGCGCCGCGGCCAGCAGGTTGTGCAGCAGCGAGCAGCTCCGCGCGCCCTGCACGAGTGACGTCACACTGTGTGAGAGACACAGACACACACACACGTACCTGCGCCGCGGCCAGCAGGTTGTGCAGCAGCGAGCAGCTCCGCGCGCCCTGCACGAGTGACGTCACACTGTGTGAGACACAGACACACACACACGTACCTGCGCCGCGGCCAGCAGGTTGTGCAGCAGCGAGCAGCTCCGCGCGCCCTGCACGAGTGACGTCACACTGTGTGACACAGAGAGGACACAGACACACACACACGTACCTGCGCCGCGGCCAGCAGGTTGTGCAGCAGCGAGCAGCTCCGCGCGCCCTGCACGAGTGACGTCACACTGTGTGACACAGAGACGACACAGACACAGAAACAGTCACAACACAGATACAGACACACACGCACGTACCTGCGCCGCGGCCAGCAGGTTGTGCAGCAGCGAGCAGCTCCGCGCGCCCTGCACGAGTGACGTCACACTGTGTGAGAGACACAGACACACACACACGTACCTGCGCCGCGGCCAGCAGGTTGTGCAGCAGCGAGCAGCTCCGCGCGCCCTGCACGAGTGACGTCACACTGTGTGAGACACAGACACACACACACGTACCTGCGCCGCGGCCAGCAGGTTGTGCAGCAGCGAGCAGCTCCGCGCGCCCTGCACGAGTGACGTCACACTGTGTGACACAGAGACGACACAGACACACACACACGTACCTGCGCCGCGGCCAGCAGGTTGTGCAGCAGCGAGCAGCTCCGCGCGCCCTGCATGAGTGACGTCACACTGTGTGAGAGACACAGACACACACACACGTACCTGCGCCGCGGCCAGCAGGTTGTGCAGCAGCGAGCAGCTCCGCGCGCCCTGCACGAGTGACGTCACACTGTGTGACACAGAGACGACACAGACACAGAAACAGTCACAACACAGATACAGACACACACACGCACGTACCTGCGCCGCGGCCAGCAGGTTGTGCAGCAGCGAGCAGCTCCGCGCGCCCTGCACGAGTGACGTCACACTGTGTGAGAGACACAGACACACACACACGTACCTGCGCCGCGGCCAGCAGGTTGTGCAGCAGCGAGCAGCTCCGCGCGCCCTGCACGAGTGACGTCACACTGTGTGACACAGAGACGACACAGACACACACACACGTACCTGCGCCGCGGCCAGCAGGTTGTGCAGCAGCGAGCAGCTCCGCGCGCCCTGCACGAGTGACGTCACACTGTGTGACACAGAGACGACACAGACACACACACACGTACCTGCGCCGCGGCCAGCAGGTTGTGCAGCAGCGAGCAGCTCCGCGCGCCCTGCACGAGTGACGTCACACTGTGTGACACAGAGACGACACAGACACACACACACGTACCCGCGCCGCGGCCAGCAGGTTGTGCAGCAGCGAGCAGCTCCGCGCGCCCTGCACGAGTGACGTCACACTGTGTGAGAGACACAGACACACACACACGTACCTGCGCCGCGGCCAGCAGGTTGTGCAGCAGCGAGCAGCTCCGCGCGCCCTGCACGAGTGACGTCACACTGTGTGAGAGACACAGACACAGACACACACACACGTACCTGCGCCGCGGCCAGCAGGTTGTGCAGCAGCGAGCAGCTCCGCGCGCCCTGCACGAGTGACGTCACACTGTGTGACACAGAGAGGACACAGACACACACACACGTACCTGCGCCGCGGCCAGCAGGTTGTGCAGCAGCGAGCAGCTCCGCGCGCCCTGCACGAGTGACGTCACACTGTGTGACACAGAGACGACACAGACACAGAAACAGTCACAACACAGATACAGACACACACGCACGTACCTGCGCCGCGGCCAGCAGGTTGTGCAGCAGCGAGCAGCTCCGCGCGCCCTGCACGAGTGACGTCACACTGTGTGAGAGACACAGACACACACACACGTACCTGCGCCGCGGCCAGCAGGTTGTGCAGCAGCGAGCAGCTCCGCGCGCCCTGCACGAGTGACGTCACACTGTGTGAGACACAGACACACACACACGTACCTGCGCCGCGGCCAGCAGGTTGTGCAGCAGCGAGCAGCTCCGCGCGCCCTGCACGAGTGACGTCACACTGTGTGACACAGAGACGACACAGACACACACACACGTACCTGCGCCGCGGCCAGCAGGTTGTGCAGCAGCGAGCAGCTCCGCGCGCCCTGCATGAGTGACGTCACACTGTGTGAGAGACACAGACACACACACACGTACCTGCGCCGCGGCCAGCAGGTTGTGCAGCAGCGAGCAGCTCCGCGCGCCCTGCACGAGTGACGTCACACTGTGTGACACAGAGACGACACAGACACAGAAACAGTCACAACACAGATACAGACACACACACGCACGTACCTGCGCCGCGGCCAGCAGGTTGTGCAGCAGCGAGCAGCTCCGCGCGCCCTGCACGAGTGACGTCACACTGTGTGAGAGACACAGACACACACACACGTACCTGCGCCGCGGCCAGCAGGTTGTGCAGCAGCGAGCAGCTCCGCGCGCCCTGCACGAGTGACGTCACACTGTGTGACACAGAGACGACACAGACACACACACACGTACCTGCGCCGCGGCCAGCAGGTTGTGCAGCAGCGAGCAGCTCCGCGCGCCCTGCACGAGTGACGTCACACTGTGTGACACAGAGACGACACAGACACACACACACGTACCTGCGCCGCGGCCAGCAGGTTGTGCAGCAGCGAGCAGCTCCGCGCGCCCTGCACGAGTGACGTCACACTGTGTGACACAGAGACGACACAGACACACACACACGTACCTGCGCCGCGGCCAGCAGGTTGTGCAGCAGCGAGCAGCTCCGCGCGCCCTGCACGAGTGACGTCACACTGTGTGAGAGACACAGACACACACACACGTACCTGCGCCGCGGCCAGCAGGTTGTGCAGCAGCGAGCAGCTCCGCGCGCCCTGCACGAGTGACGTCACACTGTGTGAGAGACACAGACACAGACACACACACACGTACCTGCGCCGCGGCCAGCAGGTTGTGCAGCAGCGAGCAGCTCCGCGCGCCCTGCACGAGTGACGTCACACTGTGTGAGAGACACAGACACAGACACACACACACGTACCTGCGCCGCGGCCAGCAGGTTGTGCAGCAGCGAGCAGCTCCGCGCGCCCTGCGCGAGTGACGTCACACTGTGAGACACAGAGACGACACAGACACACACACACGTACCTGCGCCGCGGCCAGCAGGTTGTGCAGCAGCGAGCAGCTCCGCGCGCCCTGCACGAGTGACGTCACACTGTGAGACACAGAGACGACACAGACACACACACACGTACCTGCGCCGCGGCCAGCAGGTTGTGCAGCAGCGAGCAGCTCCGCGCGCCCTGCACGAGTGACGTCACACTGTGTGAGACAGAGACGACACAGACACACACACACGTACCTGCGCCGCGGCCAGCAGGTTGTGCAGCAGCGAGCAGCTCCGCGCGCCCTGCACGAGTGACGTCACACTGTGTGACACAGAGACGACACAGACACACACACACGTACCTGCGCCGCGGCCAGCAGGTTGTGTAGCAGCGAGCAGCTCCGCGCGCCCTGCACGAGTGACGTCACACTGTGTGAGAGACACAGACACACACACACGTACCTGCGCCGCGGCCAGCAGGTTGTGCAGCAGCGAGCAGCTCCGCGCGCCCTGCACGAGTGACGTCACACTGTGTGAGAGACACAGACACAGACACACACACACGTACCTGCGCCGCGGCCAGCAGGTTGTGCAGCAGCGAGCAGCTCCGCGCGCCCTGCACGAGTGACGTCACACTGTGTGAGAGACACAGACACAGACACACACACACGTACCTGCGCCGCGGCCAGCAGGTTGTGCAGCAGCGAGCAGCTCCGCGCGCCCTGCACGAGTGGCGTCACACTGTGTGACACAGAGACGACACAGACACACACACACGTACCTGCGCCGCGGCCAGCAGGTTGTGCAGCAGCGAGCAGCTCCGCGTGCCCTGCACGAGTGACGTCACACTGTGTGACACAGAGACGACACAGACACACACACACGTACCTGCGCCGCGGCCAGCAGGTTGTGCAGCAGCGAGCAGCTCCGCGCGCCCTGCACGAGTGACGTCACACTGTGTGAGAGACACAGACACACACACACGTACCTGCGCCGCGGCCAGCAGGTTGTGCAGCAGCGAGCAGCTCCGCGCGCCCTGCACGAGTGACGTCACACTGTGTGAGAGACACAGACACACACACACGTACCTGCGCCGCGGCCAGCAGGTTGTGCAGCAGCGAGCAGCTCCGCGCGCCCTGCACGAGTGACGTCACACTGTGTGAGAGACACAGACACAACACAGACACACACACACGTACCTGCGCCGCGGCCAGCAGGTTGTGCAGCAGCGAGCAGCTCCGCGCGCCCTGCACGAGTGACGTCACACTGTGTGAGACACAGACACACACACACGTACCTGCGCCGCGGCCAGCAGGTTGTGCAGCAGCGAGCAGCTCCGCGCGCCCTGCACGAGTGACGTCACACTGTGTGACACAGAGACGACACAGACACACACACACGTACCTGCGCCGCGGCCAGCAGGTTGTGCAGCAGCGAGCAGCTCCGCGCGCCCTGCACGAGTGACGTCACACTGTGTGACACAGAGACGACACAGACACAGAAACAGTCACAACACAGATACAGACACACACACGCACGTACCTGCGCCGCGGCCAGCAGGTTGTGCAGCAGCGAGCAGCTCCGCGCGCCCTGCACGAGTGACGTCACACTGTGTGAGAGACACAGACACACACACACGTACCTGCGCCGCGGCCAACAGGTTGTGCAGCAGCGAGCAGCTCCGCGCGCCCTGCACGAGTGACGTCACACTGTGTGACACAGAGACGACACAGACACACACACACGTACCTGCGCCGCGGCCAGCAGGTTGTGCAGCAGCGAGCAGCTCCGCGCGCCCTGCACGAGTGACGTCACACTGTGTGAGAGACACAGACACACACACACGTACCTGCGCCGCGGCCAGCAGGTTGTGCAGCAGCGAGCAGCTCCGCGCGCCCTGCACGAGTGACGTCACACTGTGAGACACAGAGACGACACAGACACACACACACGTACCTGCGCCGCGGCCAGCAGGTTGTGCAGCAGCGAGCAGCTCCGCGCGCCCTGCACGAGTGACGTCACACTGTGTGACACAGAGACGACACAGACACACACACACGTACCTGCGCCGCGGCCAGCAAGTTGTGCAGCAGCGAGCAGCTCCGCGCGCCCTGCACGAGTGACGTCACACTGTGTGAGAGACACAGACACACACACACGTACCTGCGCCGCGGCCAGCAGGTTGTGCAGCAGCGAGCAGCTCCGCGCGCCCTGCACGAGTGACGTCACACTGTGTGACACAGAGACGACACAGACACACACACACGTACCTGCGCCGCGGCCAGCAGGTTGTGCAGCAGCGAGCAGCTCCGCGCGCCCTGCACGAGTGACGTCACACTGTGTGAGAGACACAGACACACACACACGTACCTGCGCCGCGGCCAGCAGGTTGTGCAGCAGCGAGCAGCTCCGCGCGCCCTGCACGAGTGACGTCACACTGTGTGACACAGAGACGACACAGACACACACACACGTACCTGTGCCGCGGCCAGCAGGTTGTGCAGCAGCGAGCAGCTCCGCGCGCCCTGCACGAGTGACGTCACACTGTGTGACACAGAGACGACACAGACACACACACACGTACCTGCGCCGCGGCCAGCAGGTTGTGCAGCAGCGAGCAGCTCCGCGCGCCCTGCACGAGTGACGTCACACTGTGTGAGAGACACAGACACACACACACGTACCTGCGCCGCGGCCAGCAGGTTGTGCAGCAGCGAGCAGCTCCGCGCGCCCTGCACGAGTGACGTCACACTGTGTGAGAGACACAGACACACACACACGTACCTGCGCCGCGGCCAGCAGGTTGTGCAGCAGCGAGCAGCTCCGCGCGCCCTGCACGAGTGACGTCACACTGTGTGACACAGAGACGACACAGACACACACACACGTACCTGCGCCGCGGCCAGCAGGTTGTGCAGCAGCGAGCAGCTCCGCGCGCCCTGCACGAGTGACGTCACACTGTGTGAGAGACACAGACACACACACACGTACCTGCGCCGCGGCCAGCAGGTTGTGCAGCAGCGAGCAGCTCCGCGCGCCCTGCACGAGTGACGTCACACTGTGTGAGAGACACAGACACACACACACGTACCTGCGCCGCGGCCAGCAGGTTGTGCAGCAGCGAGCAGCTCCGCGCGCCCTGCACGAGTGACGTCACACTGTGTGACACAGAGACGACACAGACACACACACACGTACCTGCGCCGCGGCCAGCAGGTTGTGCAGCAGCGAGCAGCTCCGCGCGCCCTGCACGAGTGACGTCACACTGTGTGAGAGACACAGACACACACACACGTACCTGCGCCGCGGCCAGCAGGTTGTGCAGCAGCGAGCAGCTCCGCGCGCCCTGCACGAGTGACGTCACACTGTGTGAGAGACACAGACACAGACACACACACACGTACCTGCGCCGCGGCCAGCAGGTTGTGCAGCAGCGAGCAGCTCCGCGCGCCCTGCACGAGTGACGTCACACTGTGTGAGAGACACAGACACACACACACGTACCTGCGCCGCGGCCAGCAGGTTGTGCAGCAGCGAGCAGCTCCGCGCGCCCTGCACGAGTGACGTCACACTGTGAGACACAGAGACGACACAGACACACACACACGTACCCGCGCCGCGGCCAGCAGGTTGTGCAGCAGCGAGCAGCTCCGCGCGCCCTGCACGAGTGACGTCACACTGTGTGAGAGACACAGACACACACACACGTACCTGCGCCGCGGCCAGCAGGTTGTGCAGCAGCGAGCAGCTCCGCGCGCCCTGCACGAGTGACGTCACACTGTGTGAGAGACACAGACACACACACACGTACCTGCGCCGCGGCCAGCAGGTTGTGCAGCAGCGAGCAGCTCCGCGCGCCCTGCGCGAGTGACGTCACACTGTGAGACACAGAGACGACACAGACACACACACACGTACCTGCGCCGCGGCCAGCAGGTTGTGCAGCAGCGAGCAGCTCCGCGCGCCCTGCACGAGTGACGTCACACTGTGAGACACAGAGACGACACAGACACACACACACGTACCTGCGCCGCGGCCAGCAGGTTGTGCAGCAGCGAGCAGCTCCGCGCGCCCTGCACGAGTGACGTCACACTGTGTGACACAGAGACGACACAGACACACACACACGTACCCGCGCCGCGGCCAGCAGGTTGTGCAGCAGCGAGCAGCTCCGCGCGCCCTGCACGAGTGACGTCACACTGTGTGAGAGACACAGACACACACACACGTACCTGCGCCGCGGCCAGCAGGTTGTGCAGCAGCGAGCAGCTCCGCGCGCCCTGCACGAGTGACGTCACACTGTGTGAGAGACACAGACACAGACACACACACACGTACCTGCGCCGCGGCCAGCAGGTTGTGCAGCAGCGAGCAGCTCCGCGCGCCCTGCACGAGTGACGTCACACTGTGTGAGAGACACAGACACACACACACGTACCTGCGCCGCGGCCAGCAGGTTGTGCAGCAGCGAGCAGCTCCGCGCGCCCTGCACCAGTGACGTCACACTGTGTGAGAGACACAGACACACACACACGTACCTGCGCCGCGGCCAGCAGGTTGTGCAGCAGCGAGCAGCTCCGCGCGCCCTGCACGAGTGACGTCACACTGTGTGAGAGACACAGACACACACACACGTACCTGCGCCGCGGCCAGCAGGTTGTGCAGCAGCGAGCAGCTCCGCGCGCCCTGCACGAGTGACGTCACACTGTGTGAGAGACACAGACACACACACACGTACCTGCGCCGCGGCCAGCAGGTTGTGCAGCAGCGAGCAGCTCCGCGCGCCCTGCACGAGTGACGTCACACTGTGTGAGAGACAAAGACACACACACACACGTACCTGCGCCGCGGCCAGCAGGTTGTGCAGCAGCGAGCAGCTCCGCGCGCCCTGCACGAGTGACGTCACACTGTGTGAGAGACACAGACACACACACACGTACCTGCGCCGCGGCCAGCAGGTTGTGCAGCAGCGAGCAGCTCCGCGTGCCCTGCACGAGTGACGTCACACTGTGTGACACAGAGACGACACAGACACACACACACGTACCTGCGCCGCGGCCAGCAGGTTGTGCAGCAGCGAGCAGCTCCGCGCGCCCTGCGCCTGCGCGTGTACGTGTCGCCCCAGCGGCGGCGCGCGCGAGTGTCTCTCCAACTCTACCAACTGGGGACATTAATATATGGCTTAGAGTTGTTTGTCGCAATCAGCTGTAATGGTCCGGGAGCCAGGTAAAAAATCGGTCAATCATTATGTCCTCCCAATCGAAACTTTGTAACATGAATAAGGGATTTTTTTTTATTGAATATTCGCCTTTGTCAGCTGCGAGTCCGTGGGTGGGGTGGGCAGTGGCAGCTGGCAGGCTTCCAAACATAGAGAAAAAAAATTTTTAGTCATTTCCTCCCACCTTAAAATATGTTAGATTATAGTTTACCTAATATCTTGAAGGAAAAATAACGTCAGCTGACCATAACATGGTGTATTTTCTCGATGTTTGGGAGGCTGCCACTGCCCAACCCAGGAGTGGCAGCTGACAAAGACGAAAATTCATAAAAAAATCCCTTATTCATGTTACGAAGTTTCGTTTGAGAGGAAATGGGCATGACGAAAGATTTTGAAAACTTGTTCCGTAATGTGGGTACACATTTACTATTTACGAAAATACCTATATTTCGGTAAGAAACTTAAGTTTAAGGAAGATTAAAACTATTTTTCTAATATGTTTTCAATGTGCACGTCAAAACGGCAGCAGATGTCATGGCGTCGGCTCTGACGTCATGTCATGACACACTTCGGACGCGTTCAACCTAAGACCAGCATGAAATTAAAATTATAAATAATGGAGATGGAGTTCCAGGAGCTGCAAGTTTTTTTATTGGAAATTTCCTCCTCTTTCAGAATCTAATTTTGAAATTTCTTTAATATTAATAGTTTATGAAATATTGGCAAAAAACGGAGGGCCATTTTTTCCTTTTTTTAATTGTTTATAACTTTTGCAATTTTTGATGTGCAAAACACACTTATAGAACATTTTTCTAGGCGATTCCGAATCCAATGAGCTATTACACATAATTTTAAGAGCAGTATCTCTATTTTCGACCTTTTTCAACTTGTCGACTAGAGTGAGTTGTAGGTGAACGCGCCTGACGTATTATATTGATGTTATAGCGTGACGTCATGCGCTGTAATTTGTGTTTCAATCAAAATGGCCGATTGCAGTATTTTAATGTTTTATTTTATTGAAAATCACAATAATCTTATTATTTTACATAAAACTAAACCATTATTTTGAATTTTTTAAATATGAGTGTTCCCCTGAAATCATTGAATTGACGATTTTTTGATACTGTCGTCATGCCCATTGGTCATGTCAACCTGTCACTGGCTCCCGGGCTATAACCTAAGGATGTTTAAACATCATTAATATGTATAACTGACACTGACAACTAATATAACTGACTTTTGCAATAGTGAGTTCGATTCTGTTAATGACAAATGTTTGATGTTATCCGTCCGTTTGATAATTCATTTGATCGCTTAGTTTAATGCCTATGTTTTTGATAACATCCGGCTAATACAATCGTTTAAAATTTCTTTTATAAAGGGCATGAATCAAACCCACAATGCAAAGATCATTGCCCACTGTACCAGCAGGCCAGTCAAATAAATACCGAATAACACTATTCTCGTCACCTGTCTTTGTAGGGGGTAGGCGTGAACTCGACTGAATCTAGCACCAAACTCTGTCGAAAACTTCATCATTTTCGGCACTTCTGCTGGATCTACGATTCTGAAGTCTTGCCTTTCTAAAAATTCACTGAAAACAATATTATGTAATGATCAAATTGTAATTTTATCCTTTTCTTATAATTATCACTAGTGTTTAGCATGCATATAGTCTGCTTGATGGTAAGCAGATACCATAGATTATAGAGCCCTGCAATACCACGAGCATCACAAGCGCTTTGCCAACTTTACTCCAGACCCTCTATGAACAAAGAAAAAGATGAAACGTAATGTAATAAGCAAATATCTATTATAATTATAGTACCTATAGTAACTATTGTACGCACGCACGCACGTACACACGCTCGCACGAACGCACGCACGCATATACGCACGCACACGCAAACGCACAAGCGCACTCACACACGGACAAGCACACGACCACGCACAAGCACACGTACAGGAAAGGCACGCTGCACGCACGACTACGACACGGCACACTCAGAAACAACATTTTCTTATAATTTTGAATTTTAAATAATCACTTACATGATATTAAGGAACTCCTCATTAATTTTACTTTTCAATTCTTTAACTTTAGCATTGTAAATACTATTCTCTATTAAATCAGTTACATTCTCAGCTGATGATTTACCTGAAAAATAAAATTTCAGAGGTTTTAATTTTATAGCCTATAAGACTCAACATTTGGCAAATATATCTCCTTAGCAAAACAGATTAAAATTTAATACCTACATTTCAATGCTACTATGCCTTGTATTAATAAAATGTTCACTCACTCTGAAGGTGAGCTGGTTACCTAAACTTTTCTTTCACCATCAAATACCATATGTACCTACTTCAAAGTAACATTCAAATTCAGCTATTTTGATGCCCATTAGAACCCACAAGTAATACACACCTTTAATGAAATATATGTATAAAAACTAAAATATAATATTTTTAGAACATTTTTTAAATACTAACTAGATATTTTATCAGGACTGTGTGGTTTAGAAGCTGGTTGCGTGTCTTCAACATTATTCTCACGAACAGTACAAGGACTTCCGACTGAATCATTTAATAATTCTTCTTCTGGACCTGAAAAAATATAGCATTTGTTTTTGAAGTAAAACTTCTTTAGACATGCTCAACTTGGGGAGTAAGCTGGTGACTGCATGACGAGAGTGTCACTAAAAATGTTTTCGGGCGAGGCGAACGGAAGTTGAGAGGGAGATATAAGTTAGTGAAGATAGAAAAAGAGAGTTACGTTTCGTATTTTAGTGTCGGGGAAACTAAAGAAGTTTTACCTCAGTCGTGTTACGTGTAGTCTAAAGCAGTGTTCTGCAAAGGTGTACCGCGGCACACTGGTGTGCCGTGGTCGTTTATTGGTGTGCCTCGGAAAAATAAAGTTTACGTTTATTGATTAATAATAAATATTGTTTCAATGATTAATAAATAAATGTTGAATGATTTTTCATTTGTGGTGTACCTCCAAAATATTTTCCTATTCCTAGGTTTACCTTGAACACAAAAAGTTAAGTTTGCGGAACACTGGTATAAAGCCCACTCGTTTGTATTTTTTTTTTCATGTATTTTAGCAAATTATAACTTGCTTTCAATATTAGTTGTAGTTACATACTAAGAGCTAGGATACTTTTAATTGATTTAAATATATTTATTCTCATAAGAAATTTACATTTCATTTAAAATGAGAATTAAAACAATAAAATAATTTAATTAGCAGTAGGAGATGAACAATATAATATTATATAATTTTTTAAAGAAAATATTTAATAATAATTTTCAAAAACAATAAAGTAAAATGAAAACTAATAACAATGAATAAACAACTTTTATGAAGTCAACATTTAAATTACCAGAAATATCATCATCCTCTTTATCATCATCAAATATGTTCAGCATATCACAGTCATTTTCATCAACAAATGTCACCACGTGCTGATTATCAGCCATTGGTTGTGGAACTTCTTCTTCTTGAGGTTTTTCCGCCTATAAATGTAAATTTTTTGTGATTATTAAAGTGAAACTTTTATTCTATCGCCTCAAATATTTTCGTTCATCTGTCGCATGTCGCATGTTGCAATTGTCCGCGGTATTTATTCACTAAAGTTTTACTTGCAATGTGGTTTCATAAAACCACACAACTCTTTTTGTTTATAGAAACTACAAGTGAACATGATCAAATGAATCTTTTCTACGACAAAAGTCCTGTCTTATACATTCATATACAACTAGGGTGACATACAAAAAGCACTTCCCATACCTATGGACACTAGCATCATGAAGTGCATTATAAGCATATTGCCCCCTACCTTCTCTAGGATCCTTAATATCCCAGTGCTAGGCATAGGCCTCTTTCCCATGTAGGAGAAGGATCAGAGCTTAATCCACCACGCTGCTCCACTGTGAGTTGGCGGATATAATAAATATCTATTTGAATGTAATTCAATTATAATTAATGTTAATAATATTGAATTACTCTACCACAGAGCATTTGAGATATTAATTATAACAGTGGGGCAAGGTGGGGCTTTTGCCTCAAGTCAGTGAAGCTAAAAATAGAAATTTTAGATTTTTAATAAAAAAAATTTAGACAGATTTAACCAAAACTTCCGCAAGCTATTACTGTAGTAGTGTAGATAGTGAAAGTAAATGAAAATTGCAGTACAAACAAAATTCTACTACTTATCGAGTTTTATTACACACACATTAATTGTTTTTGCTCCATCTTTACAAAATTCTGAGTATGCTCATGTTTGTGTATGAGCCATTTTTTTATCAATTGTATACATACTGTACACAAATAAGATTACCTCGACTTCTTCGACTATTTCTTGTTTCATTTTCTCCAGTTCTAAATCTAGGAGTTCTTTTATACAGGCCTCGGGCAGCTGATTTATGAATTGATACGGATCATCTGAAATAATAGACACAATTTTTATTATTAATTATATTAAATAGCCTCAATTTCTTTCCTTCATAGGAAGGCCTTTATTGTGCCTTAAATACAGTAGAGAACAAAATGAAAATTTCTTGTAAATAAAAATACTTACATATTCACATGTCTTATTTACACTTATCAAAAAATGCTACTTAAAGTCTGTTGCTGGTAAAATTATCCAATGTATTAAATATTAGTCATTATACTCAAGAAATTACGATACAGTCAAAAATAAATGCATCCTGCTTTATTTAAAATACACTGCCGAGACATGGACACTAACAAAGGGATTAGTCCACAAGTTTCAAGTCGCTCAACATGCAATGGAACGGCCTATGCTTGGGGCCGCTCTCAAAGCTAGGATCAGATGAGACTATCTGCGAGAGACGAAAGTAACCGTCATAGCCCACAGAATTAGAAAGTTGAAGTGGCAGTGAGCTGGTCACTTGTGTCGCAGGAGCAATGGCTGTTGGAGCAGGCGTGTCCTGGAGTGGAGACTGCGTATCAGCAAACGCAATGTGGGACCTCCTCCAGCCCGCTGGACCGACGATTGATGTAAGATTGCTGGTGGAGGCTGGATGACGATTACGGAAAACCAGGATGTCTGACGCGAACTTGGGGATGCCTATGTCCAGCAGTGAACTGCGATAGACTGAACTGGACTGTGCCAAAATAAATTTCTTAGTTTACTGTAAATACCTTGACTAATATTGCGTACAATATCTTCCTCTTTAATGAACTCTTCCCAGATTTTTTGCTCCTGCTGTTTAAGACGCTCTCGTCTGGTTATTTTCCATGTTCTCTCTAATTCCTCACTTTCAACGTACTACAAAATAAAAACGGGAATATTTTGATAAATTTTTTTAAAACATTTTTTAGAAAATGTTTTTTATTATCATATCAAAATGTTTTTTATTATTCTAGTAAGAAAACTTACTTTCAAGTCTATAACATCGACATTAGTTTCTGGCATAAAAGAGAATCCTCTGACGCAAGTTTCCATTTTTATCTAATATAAATTAAAAAATGACAATTTATATTACAATTATGTTCCTAATTTTTGTATAATATTATTAAATAAACGTTATAATGATTTGCCGCAGCTGTATCGAAATTTAAAGTATTTGATTGACTCATTGACAGAATGCCCGTAACCCGGAAGTAAACAAAAATAAGCGGTTTCGTGTACTAAACGTAAGTTCATAAGTTGTACTTGATGCTAATTTTGTATTTGAACGAGTAATTTTTTTTTACTAATTTACTTAGACAGACTATTTTAAGTTCATTTATAAAAGTGATTAAAATGTAACGAGTGTCTGATCTCAACTTACTTCATTTCATTAAATGAAGTGTAGTTACTTCGTTCATCAATTTATTTTAATACAAGTATCCGAACGCTGAATTACGTTGCTAAGCAACCGTAAAGACAACAAATGACAAACAAATTTTGAAAATTAAATACTTTTATAACGATTATCAAGAAGATTATATTCGTTTGATACGAATCGAGAAATTACAAAGCAATGCACAGAAATTGACAAAATGATAAAATAATATTTAATGCTAGTATTTGTTGGATAGCAATATTTGCTAAATAACTTCTATCTATTAATCGCTCGCTCAACATAGACGATGAGGCATTGATTATTATCTTTAATGATATAACTCATATAACATTGGACGCAAACGCAATTCGTTTTTAATTTTCGACATGCTGTGCAGCATTCGGCCGTTAGCCGGCATGGGGGCACCTATGCCAACTACGATACCTCCTACTCGACACTTTCCTCAGTGGAGCCGTACAGCTATTCTTACTTTATCAACTGGTACCGAAGATAATGATTGTGAGGTAGGTATATTTATATATATATTTTTATCTTTTCAACTTTCATATTAAAAAGTATGTATATCCGTAACATTAAAAAAATTAGGATGGTGATTATTAATATTTATTGGAAACCAGTATATCAAAGAACAGAACTATTAATAATGTTCCTATTATTTTTGAAGGAATGAAGCCGTTTCAATTATACTTGTAGTGGCATAATATTCAATGGTGCGAAAACTTGTTGTGTCGTTTCAATATAAACTGATAAGTCTAAATCAAAAACATTTATTTTGCTTAAAAGGAAAAGTGGACAGATAGTTTGTAGTAACAACTATACTACACTATTAAACGTTTTACTAAGTGAGGTCATGTCCTAGAATGAAACGCGACAGCCTCGAAATACTCATATCCTAAAAGGACACTGTTATTAAATATTTGTTTAAGTTTATTAATATATTTGTTAATATTTTATATTTGTTTAACTAGCTGTTCTCAACGCCTTTCACCCGTGTGCGCAAACAATTTCCCGTGGGAACCTATTATTTTCCCGGGACAAAAAGTAGCCTATGTTACACAAGCAGGGGCGTAGCTACCGCCGTATCAGCCGTATCAATGATACGGGGCCCCCGGGCTACAGGGGCCCCCAACGTCTATAAGCAAAAAAAAACGTAAAATATTATCCACGATGTTACATAAATTTATGCTTCCTGGGAAAAAGCATAATATAAAAAAACTGTCATACGTGCCTATAGAGTTTTCACTTCAGAAATGACAAAATCAAAAAGTAATCTCTTTTTTTTTTCGAGTTCAGCGTGCGCCCAAAAGTTGGCAACATCCTACATCAGTGAGTGACTTAAACGGGGGAATGCCGCAATAACAGATGCATATTACGAGAAGAATATTTACGTGTTTTATTTCATTCCGGTTCATACGTTATCACAGTCAGTCAGTCAGACAGTCAGTTCAGCCCATTGCAATTTGCAGTAAACTGCAGGACATAGGCCTCACCAAGTTCGCGCCAGATATCCCGGTTTTCCGTAATCCTCATCCAGCCTACACCGGCAATCACGTAGATCGCCGCTCCAGCGGGCCGGAGGACGTCCTACATTGCGTTTTCCAAGACGCGGTCTCCACTCCAAGACACGTCTGCTCCAGCGGCCATCGGTCCTGCGACACAGATGACTAGCCCACTGCCACTTCAACTTGCTAATTCTGTGGGCTATGTCGGTTACTTTCGTTCTCTCGCGGATAGCCTCATTTCTAATCCTGTCTTTGAGAGAAACCCCAAGCATAGCCCATTCCATCGCACGTTGAGCGACTTTGAACTTGTGTACCAGTCCCTTTGTCAGTGTCCACGTCTCGGCTCCGTATGTTAACACAGGCAGGACGCATTGCTCGAAGACTTTTGTTTTCAAGCATTGCGAAATCTTCGAAGTGAAGACTCGACGAAGCCTGCCAAACGCCGTTACGTTATTACATTTTAATACAATACAATCTTGTACTTCTCATTACTTATTGGTTAATTACTGTGGTTTGTGAAAATAATGAGTGAAAGGAAAAGAGATTATCCCAGTGGAGCTATGAAAAGAAAAAGTAGACAGAAAAGAGAGTAGGTCATAAAAAAAAATATCCAAAATTTCTTCATTTTTTCAGCAGTCAGCTTCTATGAGTGATTTAGATTGCAATGCAGGGGCGTAGCTACCACCGTATCAGACGTATCAATGGTATGGGGACCCCGGGCTACAGTGGCCCCTAATGTGTTTAAGCAAACTTAGTAAAATGTTATCCACGATGTCACTTAATCTCGTGCTTTCCGGTAAAAAAACATACAAAATAACTGTCAAACGTGCCCAGTGATGTCAGACGTACCATTATAATGGTACACGTACCATTATTTAGCAATATTTAGTGTCACGTACCATGTACCATGACGATTAGTCATGGTACATGGTACGTGATATACATACGTACGTACAGCAATTAATTCGAATATCAAAAAAAAAAAGGTTTGTTTTCTATTAACGGTACACGAAATTGATATATAAATTTTTTTCACTAATTATAGGCTGCGATTTCCGACAAAATTTACACATTAGTGTTGGCGTACCATGTTTTTGTGGCCAGTACCATTATTTTAGCTAGTTCGGTACCATGATTTCTAAGTGGCCGTCTAACATCCCTGAACGTGCCTATAGAGTTTTCACTTCAGAAATTACTAAAGTAAAAAAAGGAATCCCCTTTTTCCCGAGTTAAGCGTGCGCCCAAAAGTTAGCAACATCCTTCATCGGTTATTGCAGGATTCAGTTAATCTTCATTAACAATCAATTGCTCTGAAAACATGCTTAAAATGTAAAATCCGAAATTCAAAAAATTCATTCCATTAAGGAACTCCTGGAATTGTTGCTGATAAAATTCAATCGTCTTGCATCCAGTTTTACGTTTGGTAATTACATCATGATTTCTATTCTTGACCCTTCCAGTTATAACCGCAACAGCTGAAAGAAGTTTTTCAAAACTAAACTGAACAAAAATTACCTAAGGACTTCGACGAGATAGGAACGGCTATCAGACTTGTCACTATTGTCTATTTTAGGAGGAAGTGATAACTTATATTAAATAAATATTTATTTTAATTAAATGCAAGCATTTTTGTTTATTTTGTGAGAAATCGTTACCCTTCATTTGGGCCCCCCAACTAATTTTGATACGGGGCCCCTCCAAGGCACGCTACGCCACTGTACACAAGGATAACTAAGCTTTCAAATGGCGAAAGAAAGACAAGAGGAGTTAGCAAATTAAGGGACGTCAGAGACCGATTAAGTTCAGTTTCGTCTAATAGATAAAACAAACGAACGAACTTTTATCTATTTTAATATTAGTAAAGAAAACTGTATTTATAATTAGTTTTATATCAAAACTAGCTTCTGCCCGCGACTTCGTCCGCGTGAAATCCGCTCCTATTAATCGAAGCGTAATAATATAATTACCTATAATATGGTATGCCTATAGCCTTCCTCGATAAATGGGCTATCTAACACTGAAAGAATTTTTCACATCGGACCAGTAGTTCCTGAGATTAGAGCGTTGAAGCAAACAAAGAAACTCTTCAGCTGTATAATATTAGTATGTATTGATAAATTTTTCTCACTAAAAAAATAAATAAAAATGTGCAATAATTGTGTTTGCTAGCAATTGAAAAAAACCGACTTCAATCACGTCGACTAGTAATACCTACAATAACGTAATTAGACGAAAAAAAAATATTTAACAAACGCATATATTACGGTTTCCTTATTATGGTACCAACCTTGGGATATCCCGTTTCTAACAAAAAAAAAAAAATCAGCAAAAGGCTCATAAACGACGAAGCTATCCCGCGAACACATAAAAATAAATAAAAATATAAACGGTTGAATCGAGAAACCTCCTCCTTTTTTGAAGTCGGTTAAAAAACAAATAACTTTTATACGTATACCCACCGTATACCTAACGATGACGTCACGAAGCACGTTGTGAACAGAAGCTGCAATTACGTACGACTGCCTGTCCTAGTGACATTTAGATGTTATCGCTGTTTTTTTTTTGTCAATAAAGTTAAACTCTATGTCGACTTCGAGCATTGTGTTTTACCGGTTATGAAAGGGCTGATTTTATTTCTGTATTTTATACTTTACTAGCTGACCCCGCAAACTTTTTTTTCCATAATTATATTTTATTAACCCCCGCAACCCCCTCTTGTGGATGGAATTTTGTAAAACCCGTTCTTAGCTGACCTCTACTCGGAGAAAGGAATATTCCTACCAAAATTCAAGTCTCTACGCCGTATGGTTCCAGAGATATCGTGATGAGTCAATGGGTGGAAATCTCTTTTATATATATAGACTAGTGACCCGCCCCGGCTGCGCACGGGTGCAATGATGATACTAAATACTTTCAACAATAAAAGATACGTTAGAAACCTCTAGTCTAAAATTATCAGTGTTTTTCTACCATATTATGCATGTATTATACATATAAACGTTCCTCTTGAATCACTCTATCTATTTAAAAAAAACTGCATCAAAATTCGTTGCGTAGTTTTAAAGATCTAAGCATACAGACGGCGGGAAGTGACTTAATTTTATAGGTACTAATTACTATGTATAAAGATAAAGATGTGCATGTGCAGGCATAGTAGGCGCCGAACTTTAAATGTTTCGCTGTTAATTACTTCTAACGACGATATCTGAAAACCTATTCATCTGATTGATATAGTGTAAAGGGCAATTTTAATCTGCATTAAATTCCTAAGCTAACTAAAATATTTGTTTGGATAAGGATTAATCTATACTAATATATAAAGCTGAAGAGTTTGTTTGTTTGTTTGTTTGAACGCGGTAATCTCTGGAACTACTGGGCCGATTTGAAAAATTCTTTCACTGTTAGATAGCCCATTTATCGAGGAAGGCTATAGGCTATATATCATCACGCTAAGACCAATAGGAGCGGAGTCCACGCCGACGAAGTCGCGCGCAGAAGCTAGTACTGAACTAAAGAAAATAGCTTGGAAAATAACGTAATGTTTTTAATTAAAAATTTGAACATAAAAGTGGTTATTGTAAGTCAACCGTAAGAGATAGAGATATGCTATTGCGGACTTTTTTGTAGCATTTTTATAGATTTAGAATTCGCTATTCTCCACTGTATCTTTGCTAGTTTACGCGGCGTTTGCGTGGAAAGCTCCCAGTTGTCGCAAATTTTTGCGACTTCTTCAACATTTATCGCCGTATTTCTGCTAATTTACATAAAAGTATACTAAATTATATACATAAACCTTCCTCAAGAATCACTCTAGCTACTAAAAAAAACCGCATCAAAATCCGTTGCGTAGTTTTAAAGATTTAAGCGTACAAAGGGACATAGGGACAGAGAAAGCGACTTTGTTTTATACTATGTAGTGATAGTGATTGTACAACACAAATACATTACATACAAAGCTACAGGCTGTGAAATACAATGGGCGTAGGTACTATGGCTAATTAGCCATTTCTTAGAAACTCATTAGAAAACTAATATCTTTATAGGTACAAAAAAGAGGGGGTTAATAACATAATTATATTGCAAAACAACGTTTGCGGGGTCAGCTAGTATATAATAGAGAAAGGTCACTGACTCACTTGTCACGAAATCTTAGAAACTATAGCACCTACAAACTTGAAATTTGGCAGTTAGGTTCGTTATAGGGTGTAAATATCCGCTAAGAACGGATTTTACGAAACTCCACCCATAAGGGGGTAAAACTAGGGTTGGAAGTTTGTATGAAAGTCCTATGTTTTTGAAGTAAGAGACTTGAAATTTAAAATGTATGCTCTATAGATGGTGTGGAGTTGTATTAATAATGCATCTTCAGAAATAAACCCCTTTTTGTGGTTAAAACTGGGGATGGTAGTTTGTATGAAAGTCCAATGTTATTGAAGTTAAAGTAATTAGGTATGGCAGAAGGATTTTAAATGTTTTATATTTCTTTTATTTGTTCTTTTTATTAGGTACTTACTAGATGTCCCGGTGAACTTCGTATCACCTACGTATATTTGTGAAAAATATACACAAAACACTTTCTGAACGCATCTATAAATATTTATCAACCAATTGACACCGTTTTTGACAAAATACATTAAATTTCCCCGCTAGGAACATTTTGTATTGGAAAATTAAATAGTCGTTTTTAGTATTTTCCGTTACATATTATTTATGTTCCTCACCGTTTAAACCTTCCCTGGACTTTCACAAACATTTCAAGATCAAAATTAGCTATATCGGTCAAGCCATTCTCGTTTCGCCAGTTTTAGCGAGACTAACGAACAGCAATTGATTTTTATATTTTATATATTTAGCATTTTCGAAAGTAATTAAAAATTATTTGCTTCAGCCTGTAATATCCCACTGTTGGGCATAGGCCTCTTTCCCAATGTAGGAGAAGGATCAGAGCTTAATATACCACGCGGCTCCAATGCGGGTTGGCGGATATATTCCTATGAGTAACGACGTGCTGTGTGGCTACGGCACTAAAGAATGTAGCCACCCCCTCTCTTCCCGTGGGTGTCGTAAGAGGCGACTAAGGGATAACACAGTTCCACTACCATCTTGGAACTTAAAAAGCCGACGGATGGCGGGATAACCATCCATGCTGGCTTTGAAATACACAGGCCAAAAACGGGCAGCAGCGTCTTCGGTGCGACAAAGCCAGCCCTGCGGTCACCAACCCGCCTGCCCAGCGTGGTGACTATGGGCAAAACACATGAGTTTGCGTCATAATGTCGGCGCGAACTTGTGGAGGTCTATGTCCAACAGTGGACTGTGATAGGCTGTAGTGGTGGTGGTGGTAGTGGATGAGTAACGATCGCTATCAGGTGTACATGATAACAACCGGGACCGACGGCTTAACGTGCTCTCCGACGAGGCACGGTGGAGAGACCCACTGCAGGACTGCACAAACATCCAGATCACGGCAAACATCTGTATGGCCAATACAAAGGTTGTCGTGTACGGGGATCGAACCCGCAACCGCTCGCGCAACAGCCACAAACCAGTGCTGTGACCGCTGCGCCAACGCGGCGTCATTTATCTCGGTCTCATCGGTCTTGTGGCCCGGAAGCGGTTTACGACCAGCAGTGGATTGTAAATTATATGATTATGATGAATTTACAATAATACAATTATTTTTACAATTTTTGAGTCTGTTTGTATGTATTTTTTATAACGTGAAATGTATTGTTAAATGAAACTTAACTTTTTTTAATACAATTCTATCTTTTTTTAAAAGTATTTTACTCAATATTTATAAGGTAAATTATAATAATAATAATTAAATATCAATTAAAATAAATTACTAGTTAATAAAACCCACGGAAGAAGTCAAGCTGTATTTTACTTAAATAAATAAAATCAAAAACAGTTTCGTAAAATGAAAATCCTAGAGGTATAATAAATCAAAATAAAACAGACAACTATCGAGACGAACCTAGGTCATACGATGGAAGAAATTAAGGCATAATCTCTCGATGACAAGCCATAGAATATCAATGCTGTTGGCACCGCGCCACAGTTGGTTAGACGGAATCCCGTGAGTCAGCGTTACGCGAGACCGGTGCGCGGCGGCGCGATCGATAGCCTGCACTCCCTCCCCTCGAGCCCTCACGTTCATGCACCTGTCTCTACGACAGCACCGCCATACACTGAGAAAAACCTCAAAAAAAACATCCAAAATATGATATAACGTCAAACAAATCAAGTGCTTTGCTCGAAGTCAATTTTTTTCGTTACTAGTACAAGGTCGTACGGTCGTGGACCTTTAATTCTACCTCAAAAAAAAAAAAAAAAAAAATCACGGGTTCAAGCGATACGGTGTTTATTTGTGTGTTTCTATCGTGAATTTTATTTTTAATTATTACGCGTAGTGGGCAAGGTCGACGTTTATTTTGCCTTGCACAAATGTCGGATCTTTTTCATTGCAAACGCGCGCGTGCACCGAGGTAGATCATAACAAAGGTGTTCAGGTCGTCTAGTCGTTTACCGCTGTGTTGAGGGTCAGCTATGGCTTCCAAGGTTCTCGTACCGACAGCCCCCTTTGCCAAATTGCAGGTATGTAAATATTTTCTATAAGACAGTAAAATCATTCTAAAATTTTTGTAAAACGGCAATAACTTGATTTTCGTAACAAATCAAGTATGCTTCGATATTAATTAATTTCATCTTAATTAATTTACGTATCGTATACACGATACTTTAATTTAAAAAATATTCCACGGATATATTTAGTAATTTTTAAGTGACAATTAAAAAAAATGTTATACATTTATTAAAATTAATAAACGCATATATATCGTTAAAATGAAAGTGTTTTATGTTAATGTTTCGAAAATTCAATAAAAACAAACACCTATACCTAGATAGATATAAACAATTGATAAGAGACCGAACACAAAGAACTTGTTAGCGGTCAATGACTTTATGGGAAATCAGGTATCAATACATGGGGTTTTCCCACCGTTTTGCGAAACTATAATTTTGCGTATCTACGTTGTCTTCTGATTAAAATAATGAGTAAATTGTCATCTATACTAATATATAAAGCTGAAGAGTTTGTTTGTTTGATTGTTTGTTTGTTTGTTTGAACGCGGTAAATCTCTGGAACTACTGGGCCGATTTGAAAAATTCTTTCAGTGTTAGATAGCCCATTTATCGAGGAAGGCTATAGGCTATGTATCATCACGCTAAGACCAATAGGAGCGGAGTTCACGCCGACGAAGTCGCGCGCTGAAGCTAGTAATTATACCTATATGAGTATCTAGTTCAAATATTTCTATCTTCACTACATAGTATAAAACAAAGATGCTTTCTGCTGTCTGTCTGTCCCTATGTATGCTTAGATCTTTAAAACTACGCAACGGATTTTGATGCGTTTTTTTATAATAAAAAATGAAGATAGAGTAAAATAAAGATAGAGTGATTCAAAAGGAAGGTTTATAATGTATAATACCTACATCAATACATGGATAATATGGTAGAGAAACAATGATAATTTTAGAGGTTTCTAACGTATCTTTTGTCGTTAATGGTATTTAGTATCAGCATTTCACCCGTGCGAAGCCGGGGCGGGCCGCTAGTCTCTATCTTAATATATATAAATCTCGTGTCACAATGTTTGTCCTCAATGGACTCCTAAACCACTTAACCGATTTTAACCAAATTTGCACACCGTGTGCAGTTTGATCCAACTTCAAAGATAGGCTATATTTTATTTTGGTATATGTAATTATTATATTTAAGAAAAAAAAAGGCGGTACGAAGTTCGCCAGGTCAGCTAGTATATATATAAAAATGAATCGCTGAATGTGTTGCTAAGCGCAAATCTCGAGAGCAGCTGAACCGAATTTCGCTAATTCTTTTTTTATAAATATTCCTTGAAGTACGAGGATGGTTCTTACGGAGAGAAAAATTTAAAAATTGCCTGAAAAATTCTACAAACAACACTTTTCTATATTCCCATACAAAGGATTCGATGCTCTGTGGTAATAATACTTAAAAGTCAATTTGAACTTTAATACCATACCATAAGGTTTAAGTGTTAGTGGAGGGGTTCCGGGAAGGATAAGTACCTATGTATTAAAAAAAAATTAAAAAATTAAAGAATCGACTGTTAGGCGGTACGAAGTTCGCCGAGTCAGCTAGTATCTAATAAATATGGTAAAGAAATAGGCGCAGCTGTGATTTCATTCGTCAAGCCCGTTCAGGAACAAAGACAGAAAGTGACTCAGATAGCAATCTATCTAGCTAGTAATTAATCTTAGATGCGCTGAACATTCTAATTGTTGCAACTTGCAAAATATCTTCATACTTCCTTGATTTACGAAAGGCGTTTGTTAATTACTGTAGACCTTTCAACATTTTTAATTAACATATATACGTTTAGTTTTTCGTTATTGGTAAACCTCATTACTATTATTTTTTTTAATTACGAAAGTGGCACAAAATTTTTGTATTTTTTTTTTTTTTAATTAAATTAATACTAAAAAAATAGTAATGATAAGTTGACATCGATTTTAATCTGTAAATCGAAAAAAAAGTTTAGTTGAGACAACTATAATTCCAGGTGAAGAAATCACCTCCGGAAAATTCCTCAAGCGGTTTCATCATCAGCAGTGGTGATGCTGCAGCTAGGGTGGCGCACTTGGAACACAGTGTTCGTTTCCTTCAAGAACAACACCGATTGATGCTGAGCGGTCTCCACGCCGAGATAGAAGCTTTACGAGAGAGAAATAGAGGTAAGCGTGTAGGTATTGACGGCAGTGACGCCGCGTTGGCGCAACGGTCACATCACTGGTTTGTAGCTGTTACGCTGGCGGTAACCGCCACAACCGTTGTGGGTTCGATCCCCATACACGACAACATTTGTATTGGCCATACAGATGTTTGCCGTGGTCTGGGTGTTTGTGCAGTCCTTGTGGGTCTCCCCACCATGCCTCGGAGGACCTGATAGCGATCGATAATTCGTTACTCATAGTAGGGAAGTAGGGTTCTCCTACATGGGGAAGAGGCCTATGCCCAACAGTGGGATATTACAGGCTGAAGAGTACCTAAGCGTATGAATATGAAATTAGTGCCAAAATGTCAATAATTCAAGACACATTACACTATATCGGAATAATCGTAAATGAATATTTTTCAGACTTGCAATTTCAACTTATATTCAACAAGGAGTCTTCACCGAAGCCAAGTCAGCCAGTGCCCGACGAAACAGCTGAAAGTAATGAGGTGAGCGCCTATCTGTTGCACTTAACCTAACTGCATTGCAAGTCATCGGATGAATCATAAATGCAAGGGAAGCTGTCTGACTAGGACCAAACTAGGACTGTATTACGAAACCTCG
This sequence comes from Melitaea athalia, assembly GCA_905220545.2. Classification (NCBI taxonomy): domain Eukaryota; kingdom Metazoa; phylum Arthropoda; class Insecta; order Lepidoptera; family Nymphalidae; genus Melitaea; species Melitaea athalia. The sequence goes on along the minus strand of HG992183.1, from coordinate 2,170,231 downwards.
TACACACTGCATTCTCTAATACCATTAACATGAACCATGGCTTTACAAAATCTGTTGTATTATTTATATATTGTGGAGATAAAACTATAAACTCAAGATGATAAGATTTATTATTTTTTCTTTTTTTTTTAAAGGGTCTAGCAGGATAAGATAGGGGCAGCGGCCCCAGAAAGATAATTTGAAAATAACTTATGTGGTAACATTGGCGAGGTACAAACTTACCGTTGACACAATTTCAGCCTCTCATTTCGTTGCGTTCTGGAGATAATTGGTCAAATAGGCGCTAGAAGGGGTATTTTTTAAAACTTTTTTTTTCAAAAACTATTGTAGCTACACTAATGAAACAAAAACTATTTATTAGAAGAAATATTAGTCTACATTATATATTTTTTATAGAATTTTTGTATCGCATTTACTAGTAAAAAAAAAGAAAAAAAAATTTTTTCATGATTTTTTTTAAAGTTCGCGCAAAGGTACAATCACAAAAAAAATATATAATGTAGCTTACTACATCTAGTATTACTACCAAAAAGTGCAAAAATAAAAAATGGGTGCAACACTTTCAAAAAAAATTAAAACCTCTTATGACAGTCATCTGTACTGTATTAAACTTTACATTTCTCTCTTGATTACATTTTTTTTTAAATAATCAACACCATTATAATATGAGTATTCTGTTAAAATAAACTAAAAATATTAAAGGTAGTAGTCAAAAATGTAAGTTCGACGTTGATTTTGACAACAGCAATTTTTTATATGAACAAGTCGAAACTTATCGTTTCCCAGCTAGTCGTATGTGCACACTGTGTATTGTTTTGTATAGATACTTGTCATTTCTATAGCCCTAATAATACAATAGCTCGACTACAATTAGTGAGGCCTATTATTTTGGAATATATTTTGTTTTTAAATATATACTGCTGCACTGTGTTTTAGTGAGTAAATGTACACGAAGTATGTCTGGTTAATGTAAAAATTGTACTAAGTTTTTACGCAAAGATAACAAATACCTGTCAGAGATTTAAGTTGATTTTCTGACAATCCATTTTACGTTCGATCGAACAATGTTAAATTAGATATTTGGCCAAGTCAATTCAAAAAATTAAGTAATTCTGATTTACTAATTTTACTTGTAATTAATGCATAAGTAGGACAAATCGTCTTCGTAAATTCTATAATCAATCATAATTATGTTCATTGCAGCAACGATCACCATTGGGTATAAAAATCATTTTTTTTTCGAAAACGTCACACCGCCTTTTAAGAGATTTACTTCGATTCGACATAAATGCAAAAACTATGTGTTGACACTACTCGTGGAATAGGCATTTCATTATTTGTTTAATGCGACACATAAAATCATCATAACTTGTATCTACAGATTCAACTTTCATAGAATTACTGTCCCTATCAGTATCGCTCACGGTAAGCTTTGAAGTTAAGGTTGCCTGTTTGAAGAAACTTAAGCGATATTTATTGCATATAATGTCGCTTACCTTACCCAGATACTCTTCTTGAAATAGTCACTGTTTCCGTTAGCTCCATTTTCAGTTTTGATACCTTTTCTATACTTGTTATCTTTGTGTAAAAACTTAGTACAATTTTTACATTAACCAGACATACTTCGTGTACATTTACTCACATTTAAAACACAGTGCAACAGTATATATTTAAAAACAATATATATTCCAAAATAATACGCCTCACTAATTGTAGTCGAGCTATTGTGTGCACATACGACTAGCTGGGAAACGATAAGTTTCGACTTGTTCATATAAAAAGTTGCTGTTGTCAAAATCAACGTCGAACTTACATTTTTGACTACTACCTTTAATATTTTTAGTTTATTTTAACAGAATACTCATATTATAATGGTGTTGATTATTAAAAAAAATGTAATCAAGAGAGAAATGTAAAGTCTAATACAGTACAGATGACTGTCATAAGAGGTTTTAATTTTTTTTGAAAGTGTTGCACCCATTTTTTATTTTTGCACTTTTTGGTAGTAATAATAGATGTAGTAAGCTACATTATATATATATTTTTGTGATTGTACCTTTGCGCGAACTTTAAAAAAAATCATGAAAAAATTTTTTTTTCTTTTTTTTTACTAGTAAATGCGATACAAAAATTCTATAAAAAATATATAATGTAGACTAATATTTCTTCTAATAAATAGTTTTTGTTTCATTAGTGTAGCTACAATAGTTTTTGAAAAAAAAAGTTTTAAAAAATACCCCTTCTAGCGCCTATTTGACCAATTATCTCCAGAACGCAACGAAATGAGAGGCTGAAATTGTGTCAACGGTAAGTTTGTACCTCGCCAATGTTACCACATAAGTTATTTTCAAATTATCTTTCTGGGGCCGCTGCCCCTATCTTATCCTGCTAGACCCTTTCACTCGTGATTTATTATTTAAATAAAATTAAAATATAAATATACCGAGAAAAAAAAAAAAAAAATGAAAATACCGAGCTAGGCTCGGTCACCCGGGTAGGTACTTTATTTATTATTTATTACTTGTCGATGTAATTGAAGTCGGTTTTTTTAGTTTGCTAGCAAACACAATTATTTAATAAATTATTCATATTAATGTTCATCGATTTGTTGAAAAATAAACTATGTAAACTATTTAAAAGTAAAAGATAAATGTAGTTCTTTAAAATAACCAACGTTTAAGAAATAGCAGTTTATTTATTTTACAAGAAAGTTTTATTAATAACATTGTTTTAAATGCAATAACAGGGCCTATGTAACAAAAAACATTCTAGATCAATTGTTAATCTGTTTAGAATAGCCAGTTAATAAAAAGTTTTATGTTTTTTTTACTTTATGTGCCGTTAAATGGATTTACTTAGAGTATTTGATTTATTGAAGTTACACTTACAACATAATTGCTCGCACGTGTGAACTATTTCGATACGAGAGTGTAAGCGACGAGAATATACTTAAATTCTAAAAACAACCCGCACTAACATAACATGAGTTCATGAATCATTACATCGTTTGCTATCTAAATGAGGAAAGTTATTTTTTACATGTGAACACTTTCATTTTCGTTTGTTTTATTACCTACATGTTGTGTTCTGCGGTTTCGGCTAGATTTTTGTTTGCAAAAAAATGCGTTTCGCTTTCGACTGAGGTAGGGCACAGCAGAAAATATCCTGCTCAAAATCAGAAGCAGCCCGACTGGGGAAGTACCTCGACCTTACAGAAGATCACAGCTAAATATTATTGCTTTCAAGCAAGCAGTGTTGTGTTCCTGTGGTGAGTAAGGTGATCAGAGCTCCTGTGGGGATTGGAGGTAGGGACAGCAAATTCTGGTGCTGCAGGCGTTTATAAGCTACAGTAATCGCTTACCTCTATCTAGTTGCGTAAAAAAAAATTGTTGCGATTTTAACACATTTGTTTTTATTTATTTATTTATTATTTATTTATTAAACTTTATTACACAACACAGAAAAAAAAATAAAAAAAACAACATAACAACACTTCGAGATAACAGGTTGCGCAAAAGGCGGACTTAAGGCCGTACAGCCTTATCTACCAGTCAACCTTAAGGCGTAAAGAAAGTAAAAAGTAAGTGTTAAGGTAGGACTATACAACAGTAAAAAACAAATTAAACATAATTATGCATAAAAGTACAGAGATATACCTATATATACATATATACATACTACAAACAAGATATAAAAAAAAAAAAAAATACGTCTATACAAAAGTAAACACACGAAGAAATGTCATGACATGAAATTATATTTAATGTAGGTAAGCCTAAGATAAAGAGAGTAAAATGATAAATAAGGAAGGGCTATTGACAAAGTTTGTTTAAGTACCACTTTTTAACCTGGGTTTTAAAGGAAAGTTGAGATGGAGAGTTCCTGATGTTTACCGGTAACTCATTCCACAGTCTGATGGCATTAACTGTAAAAGAATTGGACATAAAACCAGAATGATGAGAAGGTATGCTTAGGGTAAGGTTATGAGAAGAACGGAGATCCCTAGAATGAGTGTTAGAAAGAAAATTAAATTTAGATTTCAAATAAGAAGGAGCAAAAGGGTTGGAAATTACAGAATAGAGGGTACAAAGAATTCTCAATTTTCGCCTTTCTTTAATCGGCAGCCATTGCAGTTGGGACCGGTAGGACGAAATATGGTCGTATTTGCGCAGCCCATAAATGAAGCGAATGCAAGTATTTTGTAGTCTTTGCAACTTGATCAGGAGCTCCTCGTTTAAGTCAGGGTAGCAAGCGTCGCCGTAATCAATAATAGGTAACAGAAAACAATTAACTAAATTAATCTTGGCCTTCATGGGAAGAAAATTTTTAAAGCGCAAGATAGAATGAAAGAATGCATAAAACTTACGAGATATCTCACTAACCTGATCTGCCCAACTGAGAGAGCAATCCAAAGTCACACCCAAATCCTTAACCTTAGAGGAAACGGTTTTTACTTACTTACTTGCTTATAAATTATAATATGTATTAAACTTAAAGCAAATTTAAAGTCAGGCCCTTAGTCAGGCCTCTAGGACCGCAACTGTAAAAACAGAAATTTTTATCCTGCAGTAGATTTTTCATGATACTAGAATAAACATATTTATTTTTATTTTTTTATTTATACTTCATGTACACCGAAATACAGACATATACAAAGAAAAATACAATACAAGATGTAAAAAGGCGATCTTATCGCTAAAGAGCGAACATACAGACAGTCAGATATTTTATTAATTGGATTGAATTCAAATTTGAAATTAATTGTTCTCATAAAGACCTTTCTGTGCACTTATCCTAAATACATGTACGAACATCAGTTTTAAATTTATTTTTAATGCAGCGAAAGCACGCTCATATATTTTGCGTATGATGTTTAATAATATATCACTCGGTCATAAAACGTAACAATTTGATACACATGCTGTAATTTCAATCAAATAAAAATAAAAAAGTGGAACTATTTTTTATTAATAAAATATATTTCTAACTATGTTTATTATGTTTATTTAAATTTAACAATTATTTTATTTGTTGAATATTTTAAATCGCACGAAAATAACTTGTTTTATTAAAATTAACGTAGTCAGTTATTTTAAAGAAGCTCTCAAAAGGAAAAAAAACAGATTTTGAAACATTCTTCCATTCTTAATTTACATAGAATATTTTCCCTTTTTGCACAAAACATTGTTAATTTAGTCATAAAACTTAGTTATTAGTATCATTATATGTATAATATGTATGTATTGTTATTTTATCTATATAGGAGAAATTACGTAAAGAGTTGAGTCGCGCGGAACGCGAGGCGGGCGCGGCGCGGGGCGAGGCGCGCGCGGCGGAGGGTCGGGCGCTGCAGCTGCAGAGGCTGGTCGACGCGCAGGCGCAGTACGTACGCAACTAGTATTAGTATACGGCTCATGGACGTACTCATAGTGGGGCAAAGTGAGGCTCTTGCCCCTGACTCGAAGCTAATAATAGATTTTCATGATTTTAATAAAGAAAAGTTTAGGTAGATTTTTGCTCCAACTTCCGGGGCCGGATTTAAGCTTCCTCCATAAAAGAGGGGGCCCCGCAATAGAGACTTTGGGAAAAAAATCAAATTCAGACAGACTAGTAAACACTAGTAAACAGCTTTTCCTTTTTTTTGTCGCGTTTTACCTTTACCTACAGTGACATCCAATATTCAATACTAACAGATTACATTAAATATTAACAGAAATCATCGATCTATATTTGTTCACTCCAATCAGACTATCAGCAAAATATCAAAATCACAAATGAAAAAAATTTGGGGCCAAGAGGCCTCCACTACTTTGTTGCCCCGAGGCCTGTAGACCTCTAAATCCGGCCCTGCCAACTTCACATAACAATGTATAACTCAAACAAGTTTCGATCCGATTTTATTGTATACATATTTAAGTACACTACAGAAGTTTTGTAAAGAATTTGCGCTTACTTAAATTGTAAAATACATTTTAAAACAGTTTTGCTTATGTTTCATAAAATAAAAGTAGTGTAAGGTGGAATACTTAGAATAATAACGTGTATTCTAAGGTGGAATAGATAGAATAAACTTTTAACTTACGATTAAGATAAATTAACAAAACTAACACGATTACGTGATATACATTTTTAGTAAAGCGTAGACGCACTCTTTACGCTTTCATGATTTTCGGTTTTTAAAATCGATTCGTAAAATTAAACATATCACAATAATAAAAGCATGGTAAAAATAATGTACCGTGACTACAGATGACCTCATTTGTAATGTTTATATCTTACATGCAGTTAGAAAATTGCGTGTCATATTTATTTATATTAATCTTGCGTAAGTTTTGATATATCCTTGAAATATATTCAACGCCTCTATTTCGTTAATTACCTACTTTCCTCCTACCTACTAACCTCGATATTATGTATTTCTTGTATCATTATATATGTATTGAAATATATATCTAATAAAGAGTTGAAAATATACACCATATGCCAATAAACGAGTGAGCGGAAATTTGTACGAAAGTATGAATGAAATGAATATAGTAATGCCAATCCGCATTGGAGCAGTGTGGTGGATTAAGCTTCGATCCTTTTCCTATATGGGGAAGAGGCCTATACCCAACAGTGGGATATTACAGGCTGAATCGTAATCGTGAATATAGTAATGATGTAAGATAAATAATTATATCATAATTATGAATATTAAATGACTGAATTATTGTAATTTAGATCAAATCATGACTGAAAAAATCTTGTTTTTTTTCTTTGTGTCACGCTGACACTGCTAATTCTGTGGGCTATGTCGGTTACTTTCGTTCTCTCGCGGATAGTCTCGTTTCTAACTCTATCTTTGAGAGAAACCCCAAGCATAGCCCGTTCCATTGCGCGTTGAGCGACTTTGAACTTGTGGACCAGTCCCTTCGTCAGTGTCCACGTCTCGGCTCCGTATGTCAACACAGGCAGGACGCATTGCTCGAAAACTTTTGTCTTTAAGGATTGCGGAATCTTCGAAGTGAAGACTCGACGAAGCCTGCCAAATGCCGCCCAGCCCAACCGAATCCTCCTATCGGCTTCCTTCTCGAAGTTGTTTCGGCCCAGTTGAATGGTGTGGCCAAGGTAGTAATCCTATCAATTCATCAGGTCATAATCCTGAACAACCTCGAGAAGGATACCGTCAACCGATACCGGTCTCGGTATGACTTGGTTGTTAAACATAACTTTCGTCTTGTCCAAGTTCATACCGAGACCGACTCGTCGGGAGGACTCGTTTAGGCCGGTCAGCATTTGGCCTAGCTCATCCAACGTCTCCACAAAGATGACGATATCGTCGGCAAAACGAAGGTGAGAGATGTATTCGCCGTTGACGTTGATGCCTCGTTCCCCCCAATCCAAGGTCTTAAAGACATCCTCCAGCGCAGTGGTAAACAGTTTCGGTGATATTACATCTCCCTGTCTTACACCACGCCGGAGGAAAATTGGTCTTGTTCTCTGCTCTTGGATACGAACGGTTAACGTCGCCGCGTCGTACATACATCTCATGACCTCGATATATCGCCAGTCGATATGACATCTCTGCAGAGAGTCCAGGACAGCCCAGGTCTCGACAGAATCGAAGGCTTTCTCGTAGTCCACAAATGCCATACACAGCGGCTTATTATACTTTTCTGTCTTTTGAATAATCTGCCGAACAGTATGGATGTGGTCTACGGTGCTGTAGCCATTTCGAAACCCAGCCTGCTCCGGTGGTTGGAATTCGTCGAGTCTTCTGGCGAGACGATTCGTAACAACCCTCGAGAACAGCTTATAGACGTGGCTCAGAAGTGAGATCGGTCTGTAATTCTTTAACAGAGACTTATCGCCTCTCTTAAAGAACAGTACCACCACACTCCTGGACCACGCCTCCGGCGTGGTACCTCGCTTACATAGACATAGCCCACAGAATTAGCAAGTTGAAGTGGCAGTGGGCTGGTCATCTGTGTCGCAGGACCGATGGCCGTTGGAGCAGACGTGTCCTGGAGTGGAGACCGCGTCTTGGCAAACGCAGTGTGGGACGTCCTCCCGCCCGTTGGACCGACGATCTTCGTAAGATTGCCGGTGTAGGCTGGATGAGGATTGCGGAAAACCGGGATGTCTGGCGCGAACTCGGGGAGGCCTATGTCCAGCAGTGGACTACAATAGGCTGAACTGACTGACTGACTGACGCTGACACTTAGTAAGATCGTGAATTTTTATATTATACGAAGAGAGAAATTCTCGTAAATACTTCTATATTGTAAAGAATTTGAATTGCGAAACAATTAAAATGTATAGTCTTAACTCTAAACATATATTAAGTATTAACGAATGATCGGTTATATGTATGAATGAAAATGAATGGACAAAATATGACGAATGAAGATACTGAAGCGAGATAATCATAACTTCAAGATGCAAATATCACGCTGAAACTCAACAGAAGAGCGAGGTGTGATAACCATCGCTTTAAGATCCAAGACATATCATACTATCAACAGAAAGCTTCGCGAACTGGAGAGCCAGCGCGAGGGTTCTGTGTGTGCGGGGGGCGCGGGGGGCGAGGCGGAGGCGGAGGAGAGCCGCGCGGAGCTGCGCGCGCGGCTGGCGGAGGCGGAGCGGCTCGTGCGGCGGCTGCGGGCGGACGCGGAGCGGCAGCGCAGAGAGGTACTCGGGGGCGCGGGCGTCACCAACCTACTGTTCGACGGCGCGGCCGCGAGACACGCGCACGTACGTGCCACACTTACGCGTCTGTCGGCTGGCCGCAGTGCGCTCGTCTACCATAAAGCAATATCGTATTGCCCGTACGAATGGGCATGACGAAGGATTTTCAAAAACCTCTTTCATAATGTGGGCACACATTTACTATTTACGAAAATAACTATATTTCGGTAATCAATTTAAGTTTAAGGAAGCTTAAAACTGTTTTTCTAATATTATGTTTTCAATGAGAGCGGCAAAACGGCTGCAGGTGTCATGGCGTCAGCTCTGACGTCACAAAATAATGTGGGCCTAACTTTTTACTTTACTATTTGGAGCGCGCCTGACGTTATTACATAAACAAAAAAAAATTATTTTCTTTTTTTCATATAGATAAAACTAAACCAGTACTTTGAATTTTTTTTAATATGAGTGTTCCCCTAAAATCATAAAATTGACGATTTTTTGATACTGTCGTCATGTCCATTAACTTGAGACCCGGGCCGATGACGTCATATTCAATAACATTAAAAGTTTTTTTCGTTTAGTTTATTTCGGACTGTACAATAATTGTACATTCATAGTGTATTAGTGTGATAGTAACAATATTTACTTAAAAACTATGTTCATTATTGTTAAGAGAATTATAATAAAATTACGTCATCGGCACGGGTCTTAAGTTAATTCGTACAAGTTATATACGATATCCGCGTGTTTCTCTTTGATTCGATTACGATGATTTGATAAATAAAATTATCAATAATAATTTATAAAGTATGTCGCGTTTTCAAAACGTGAGACATTTGATTTATAAAGGTTTTGATGTAAATGAAATATTGAAAGGAGCGTATCTGTGTGCAGTCAACGTGATACAAAAGCCGCAGTGGACTGTCGGCGCGGACGGGACGATTGTTTCGTTCGATATTAAGAGAAACGTTTCATCGTATGTAGCGACAGATTTGACGCGTTGTGTGCGGGTGGCCTAAGTTTTATTTAACTTTGACACAGTTCCCTTTCCGCGCCGTCGTACTTGCTTCCTTTCTATTATTTTTGCACGATAAACTGCTTCTCTTGTATTATAGATCACCCAGTGTTAATATTAGATTAGCAGTATCTAGTCTTAGAATGATATTACATTTAGAATTATCTATATCTGTTATGTTATCTACATTTTGTTTTTTTTTTTTAATTTCTATAAATGAACTTAGAATTATGACTTAGAAAGGGTAGTGTAGTGTACTATTAAGAACAAGCTGCACTTGACAACCAATTTTTTAATATATTTATGGTAGTCATTTTGTAAAAATTATACTTTTATCATGATATGACAAAAATTCGTATACTTAAGATATAAAATTATGTATGCTAACCTCTTTTATATTCTCATATTATCAAATAGTCAATATATGTTTACAGCAAATATTTTAATAGTCAACGAAATAGTTGCAGTGTATGAAGAATTCCCTCCACGCCAGTTTGCGAGCGAGTGGATTGGATGGTTATGGGTATCAAAATAACTACCACTTTCCAACGGTGCACACGCCGGATTTCTGGCGAGAACCACTTAGAGAGTAAGAGTTCTTAATTCTTAATTTTTTTTTTGAACTAGGTTGGCAAACAATCGTACGGCTCATCTGATAGTAATCGGTTACCCTAGTCTATATACGCCTGCAACACCAAAAGCATCACAAGCGCGTTGCCAATATTACCCCCAATCCTCTATAAGAGCTCTGTTTACCTTACTCAATACAGGAATACAATAGTACTTGCAAACATTATAATTTAGCTGTGATCTTCGGGTCCCTCGGCTTTAAACATAGGCTGAGACTGGTGATTTTGCATGGTACATATACCCCTGAGCAGACATTTTGATTATCTTTTATAGCTTTTTCAATCAACAACCGATGATTTTTCATATTGTTCGGTTTTTTTTTTTGTAAACGGTATACGTCATGAATAAAGTCTCTTTTTACTTTTAACGTGACAACGTCTAATAAATCAATGAATGCCGGCGGCATGCACGAAAAGGAGGACTCATTGTAGCGTTACGCTCATTGTACGCTTGCGCCGCATCTATCTCTCTTCCACTCGATTAGCCCTATGTGTCCGAGAAGATGTTTTGTTGTGAGGTTTCGTCCGTAAACCAACTTTACAGAGAACCAATTTTTTTTTCTAATTGTCTTCATAAATCTAATTGTTGTTTTATTAATATTTGAGTCATATAGAAGCAAATATAGCAATATCCACTTTTTTGCCAAACAGACCTAACAATAGCGCCACCATCTACGTAAAATTCCAAACGTTTTTATTAAATAATACCGCTCTTAAAACAGCAATATCCTATAAAAAAACTAATTTTGTTTTTAGTGTTCGTTGCAAAAATAGCAAAATCCAAGACTATCAAAACCAATGGCAGCAATATCCCAACTAGCCAATCACAGGCCGTTATTTAGTATGGCGAAAACGGTTGAACGGAGAAAATACATGCTCTAATTTTCATGATTATTCTTAGGTTTAAACAAGTTTTGAAGTGATCGAGTTATTATATCGTTACGATGGATTGTTTTTCTGTCCCTGTAAATAATAATTATGCAAGAAAACGTCAGCGAAACCCCGAAACTTGGAAACGGAATGTCTCTAAAGTTCAGAGGTTAATGTTATATATTTTATAGAGTAGGTTACTTCGTTTATCTTGATACTTTTTTGGTAACCGATTTTTTTTGTATATCAACTAGTAATGTTATTAATATGAAAGTTTGTAAGGAAAAAAAGCACAGTTGAGGTTTCAAGCACAATTAATATAAAATGAAAAATGAATAAATATGAATAAAATTATAAATGACTCTGAATCTCTGTCATGTATGACCTCATTAAAGTATCAACTGTCATACGTCGTACTATACATACCTTTTAAATATGGCGTCGTTAGGTGCAATGACAGCAATGTCCCAAAGTAGAAAATTCAAATACAGCAATATCCTACTGTCAAGAACAATAACAGCAATATCCTGTCATTTTTCCAATATTTTACCATTATCGTTTATTATTTTTATCATTTAAAGGCTAGCATATATGCATTATAACATCCCTGTTGTAATAAAATAGACTTGGTTCAAAAAAACATAGGTTTAACTACAGAAAAATGTTTTATTTAAATTACTCAAAACCACCCCGATTGGAGATTGCTATATTTGCTTCTATATGATTCATTTGTAATATCACTTCCCAGGGAGTACAGTATGGGTTCGCGCAGCAGGAACAACAGAAGGCCGCTGACGCTGCCCGAACTGACCGCTGTCGGTCAACCGTTGCGCTCTACCGTGTATGCTAATAGTAAGCTAGAATTCAATTATTCTATAAACTTTATAAACTCAATGAGCATATTCAGTGGCGTAGCTAGGGGGGGGGGGGGGAGCATCATGGCTCAGGCGCCATTCCCAATGGAGCGCCAAATGGTCCGCAAAACAAATAATTGCTGGACATTATATGGTTTTCGAATGAGGGCCAGATTGAAGTAAAACTTCTGCACATTAGGTTGCGCTGTGTCTTAGATATACGAAACGTAACTGGCTATGAGAGAAAGAGGGAATGAAAATGTGTGCCTCTCTCTCTTGCCCCGTTTGCCTCACCCAATCACACTTTTCGTAAGACTACTATCTTGTCTGCAAAACTAGCGGCACCTATTCATGCGTGCTTGAACTACTTCGTATCTACACGCGCATTGTAAAAATTTACTCTCATCATTTTTTTCTAACGCGCCAAAAGAAATAACTTCAAAATAAATAATTTTATTGAATTCGCGTCAAAAAATTAAAGTAGAGTGTTAATGTTTCAGATCATACGCGGCCACGAGGCTACGGTTACGACAAAAATAAAAAGACTCAATCTACGAACGGTGAAACGACTAATGGGAAAAGTCCAGAAGAGCCACCAGGTACAAACTTTCAAATACCCTCCGAATTCGATCTTTTTGTTTTTTTTTATTCCCTTTCATTTTTTTAAAGTGAAACTTCTTTAGGCGCATGAGCGGTAACATTTTAGCGACCGCTAACGCGGCAGCGTCAGGGGCGGTCAGGACTTGGATTAGTGACCGCCTGGGAACACCGCGTGACGTTGGCTTTTTTTTTCAATTAGTTTTTTTTTTATATATTTGAAATTGTTTTTTAATTAGTTTTTTTTAAATTAGTTTGCCAAAGAAGTTTCACTTCTGACATGTGTACTTTGTACGCATGCAATTTTTTAAGTTTTTTTTCATTCTCTTTAATTTTTTTTAATTTGTTATTTTTTTATTTGTTGATATTTCAGAAAATACGCGATTAAAACCGATAGATACGGATAGTATAGCGAATACGAGCAAAGTAAACGGATCTAGGTTCTCGACATATCCCGAGTTGAAAATAGTGGTTACGAAAATAATACCACACGGAAACGGTGAGATCGGACTGGGATTAGTGAATAATGGGGAAAATAAAATGTGCATGTTAGGTTTTGTTGGTGTTTTTTTTACTAATTGTTGGGTTTAATGGGAATCAGTTTTATACTTTGCTGGTGTGTGAATGAAAAATATGATTTCGTACACGTAGAATGTACCTACTCATATTTTGTTTGATATAGTATAAATAATGTGTTGTCAAGCCGCAGCGGTTTCGGTAACTGTCTTTTATGCTAGCGGTTTCAATTTACATGTTTATCGTGGTCTGGGCGTGCGTGCTTGTGTGTTGTGTGTGTTTTCGAACTCGTAAAAGTTTCGCAAGATTTCCATAATAGTGGGGGGCGGGTGAGTGAAAGACGTATATCATTATTTATAATGGTTGGAAGTTAGATTGAAATGAATGAAAGAGCGGTTTTAACAATGTAATCGTTGTCATTGAAAATTATGATGGCCTTAAAGTAATATACTGTTAATGATCATCAGAATTCCTGCACATGTTATAAATGCAAATGTGTGTATGGATTGATTGATGGACAGAGGCCTCCAGACCTTTAGATTCGGCCCTGTACATTGATATCTGATCTGATTGCGTGATACACTTGGTATAAAGATAGGTGTCTCCAGAGTCCAAAATAACATATAGATATTTTAATTTAAAATCTTCTCGTGATCTTAAGTTGGGCGAGTATAATCACAAGGCTATTATGTTAATTGCGTGCGGATTTGTTTGTCGAATGTGTCTTGAAATGCGCGTTTGGGATGATTGTATATGATTTTTAGTTTCTTCTTTGTTTGTGTTAATCTTTTGTTTATTTGAGACTAAACTTTAAATATACGTGAGTGTTGTCAGCTTTAATATAAGGTGCGTTCGGCTAAGATCGGACAACTCATATAATACTTACTGCGAAATATTTCTCTCTCTTTCTGTTCTCACTACGCCCCATTCTTCAATTTGCGTTTGACGCTCTGGCTTACAACGTGACAGCTGCATGCAATTGATAAAATAAGTCAATTTTGCATATCCTTACATATCCGGGCAAAATCGGAACAAGTCCGATCTTAGCCGAACATATCTTAATTAACACCGATTCCTTGTACATAACTTATTTTTCTTAAAGTAGCGTTATTTACATTATTTTTGTTTATTTATTTTATTTCTTTACTTCATTAATCGTTATTGTATATATATAATACTACCTAAATGTTTAACTTATCATATAAATGAACTAATCGCTTACCTACAACTTAACCGCATTAATGCAAATTTATTTATTTAGGTACTACCAAACGTGTTTTGAAGATATGAATAAGTTAAATCAAAATCAGGACCTTTGTAAAATATATTTTGTAGTTTTGTGATTTTTTTTAGTCACATAATTATGAGGTCTTCGCTTCAAGATAATTTTTTTCAATTAACCCTAAGCTCTTCCATCAATTATTCAACATTTCATGTTATAGCTATTAATAGGTACTTATACCCCGTCCGGCGAGTAATGATCTTTTTGACAGCCCACGCCTATAAATTACAGTTGTTGTTTTTTTTCGGAATAACGTACTAAAATTCTACTGTAATGTCATACTTTATTGACGATTTGATTCATGATTGAGTGAAGTACCCTGTGCATAACAAACAACCACAGACTATGAAACAGTTCTTGAAATAATAAATCGATCATATGATAAAAATAATTTTACGTCATGTGATTATTGTTTCTATAAATTTAATACAAAAAAGAAATAAAAATAGTATCTATGACCCCAAGATTGATTGCTTGCAAGGAATTAAGTCGAAATCTTGAAATTTAATTGCAAACCAAGAATAAAGAGCAATAACTCTGTTAATTCATTTATTTATTATTTATATATTTCATTTATAATTAATAAAACTAATAAACGCATAAATAAATAATATTTTTAAACTAAATGTATTTAATTAAATCGATTGAAAGTTCTTCTTAAATAAAATCGATTATTATTTCGAATCGAATAAATAACGTGTGAGGCAGTCACTAATGTCAAAATTTCTTGAAATGTCAAAAAGATCATTAGTCGCCGGACGGGGTATAGTGAATTTTCAAATCTTGCAGAAAAAGTAAACTAACTAAATTAGAGAAAATTTGAAGTCATTTTTGTATCTCCTATTTTTATTTAATTTTTGAAGAAAGATTGAAAATAAGCCTATATTGCATTCTAGCACTTACTTTTTCTTATTTTTATTTCAGTATAATTCATATATTTAGGTAGGTATATAACAAATAAATAAAAAACGAGTGTGCTTCAGACCACACAACTGAAGTAAAACTTCTTTAGCTCCTACAGTAATATATGAAACTCTCTCTCTTTCTATCTTCTCTATCATATATCTCCCTCTCAACTTTCATTCCCCTCGCCCGATCACTCTTTTCGTTACGCTCTCGTCACGCACTTACCAGCTTACTCCTCAAGTCAAGCGTGCCTAATGAAGTTTTACTTCAATAAATAATAACAAGAATTGTAATCAAGAAATGAATAAACAATCTTCCGCAGTGGGTTCTCCGAGCGACGCCCAGAGACGCGCCCGACGACCGCACCGCAAACACTCGGACCACACATAACCGCGCCCGCTACACACTCTCACAAATACCGTCGACACTAGACACCGATCGATATCGAGCGTTACTTGATTATTTTAATGTTATATATGTCCACGCGTTCACATCATCTCTCACCACCATGGGTTGACTGGAAGAGATCTCTTTTAGAGATAAGTTCGCCCTTGCCTACTTCCTTTATTATAATGTGTTGTTGTAATTACTTAGTGCAATAAAGAATATATATATGTATTATTAATTAACTTTACTATGTTTTATTTGAAGTATTGTGTACGGTCGAATTTCAAACGCGTCTCAATTTTGTAATTAAAACTAGTTAATTGCCTACTGTTTTATCGATTGCAAGCTAATTATACAACGCTCAAACTGTAAAACAAAAAGTTGTATTCTATTAGTTGAAGTAAACAGGCACTAAGACTCAGTGGCGTGGCGAGAGGGGGAATGGGGCATCATGCCCCGGGCGCTACTTACAAAGGGGCGCCAAATGGTCGCAAAACAAAAAATTGCTGGACATATTATAATTATAGTTTTCGAACTTGGGGGCTAAAAAGCTATTGTGCCCCGGGCGCGAGTTAAGCTCGCTACGTCACTGCTAAGTCTGTTTTACTTATCAACAACCGATGACATAGCCACTAAAATTGCTTAAAATTGGTAGTGTTTTGAATTTTCGTCCATAATAAATCCTTATCTTGAATCGTTCCTCGTCTGAAGCTGTAACTAGATTCTACTAACAGTAATTTTTATTATTGTTTAATAAAAATGTAGTTCGCTTCTTAATCGAAGAGTAAAATTTAAAAAAATGAGAAAAGGTTTTAAAAAAGATGTTAATTAGCAATTGTGCTGTGCTTATTTATAAGTATCCGTTGTATTAATTGTTTTAACTAGATAAATGAGTAAAAAAATGACATATAAATGTAGTTTAAACCCATACTTAAAGAATATAGGTATTTAAGACCCCAAAAGTCCCAAAACATGAATGAAACTGTGGCTATGTAAGGGAATAAGTTACTTGTTAAAGAAACACTTTTAAATTATTAAAAACAATGTCATTATAATTTATATTGTCTAGTTAAAATAATTATACTTAGTACGTAGCTAACGTAAAACAAAAACGGTTTATGTCGAAAATGTTTCATTAAACTTTTTTAAATAAGTCTCTTTTACATTGAAGTTACTCTGTTTTCACATTAGGTGACGCATTATATGGAATGTCAGTAAAAATATAATTTTAAAACTAAGACTGTACTAGATTTAGATATAGATAGTACTAAAAACATTCATGTAACAAATTCAATTAACAATTTGTAGATCATCGAAATAATTTAAAATTAATTACTTCATACTACACCAGCGTTTCCCATTCGCCGGGTCGCGACCCGGTATACCAGGCCTTTAAAATAAAATACCGGGTCGCAACGTTCCCGCCTTATTTATAAAAAAATACCTGCTATCGATTTTTACTATTAATAAATGTGTATTATTTTACCTAATGGAACTAGTTTGGGTTTAAAAGTATTAAGTGGGTCACGAAGGCGCAGTGTAAAATTTACCGGGCCATGGCAGAACAATGTTTGGGAAACACTGTACTACACAAACACTTAATGAGTGAAGGCAGTTGCATTTAATACTTGTTTGAAATAGAGTTAACAATTCAACTATGTGCATGCTGTGTGATTTACATGCAAACTTATGTTTAGAATCATTATCCCTGGTTGCTGATAAAATATCAGATGAATATCCGTTATATTTATCCAGCTAATAAAATTATCTGTTCTGAGTTAAATGAAAACTTTATTCTGTCAGATATTTCTATTCTTAACCTGAGAAATCAAAAGTTCTTGCTTATGACTATGGCCGCGGGCACGAAACTTGCGACAGCCGAAAGCGACAGCGACATCAAAACTACGCGCGAGGCAGTAATCAATTGGATTAGTTTTAGCCTCGCGAGTAGTTTTGATCGATCCCGCCCACTGTGTGCGTCGCCCCGCTGTCGCTGCCGCTCGGTTGTCGCAAGTTTCGTGCCCGCGGCCTAAAGGTGAAACATGCTTTATGAGTTTGTTTTATCTCCTCCTGATAGAGCCTCTTTGATAACCATAACAGACTGTGAGATAGAAATTCAAAATCCAGTGAATTTAACTCTCAAATGAAATTAAATTACAATTTCTTTAAATTGATAGCTATTAAACGCCCTAGTTGAAATGCGTTTGAATTTTCATTAAAGGCTTATTATGACATTTTAAAAATTATTAATATTATAAATTATTCACGTTTAAATAGAGTTGTAAACGATTTAAAATACGATCTCAATTTATTTTCGAAGGACCAAACGAACGATCAACTTTAATGTGCTTGATTAGAATTATGATGTGAAAAAATCCGTAAAAATGCATATGGCACCTGCTTTGAAATCTGTAATGCCATAGCAGTTTTGTAGCTAGTAAATATTAGTAGGTACATTACTTCACTAATAATAAAATTGAACGTGATATGACTGTACCTATGCCGTAAAAACATAAGCGCACATAAATTATTAGATATTTAATTGAATTAATATTTTGCTTTGTAATTTGATTTAATCGACAGCACTTCAAAGAGTGCGATAAAATGCAGACATGGCATGTAGGTATAATCGTAGTCGAAAATTTGTATTAGTATTCATTTTTAACTTTAATAGAAGATATTAAAACGTTTTTGAATATTTACTATGTCGATTTCGTTATATGTAGACGGTGTCAGATTCAATTATACATTCAGCCTTATAAAGATAAACAAACTGTACTACACACAGTTAATATTACACTATAAACCAGTGTTCCGCAAACTTTTTGTGTTCAAGGTACACCTAGGAATAGGAAAATATTTTGGAGGTACACCACGAATAAAAAATCATTTTTTAAGTAACATTAACCAACATTTACTTATTATTATTAATCATCGAAACAATATTTATTATTAATCAATTAACGTAAACTTTATTTTTCCGAGGCACACCAATAAACGACCACGGCACACCAGTGTGCCGCGGTACACCCTTTGCGGAACACTGCTATAAACTACAATTCAAAATGTATAATTGTATACAAATAAATTGTCCTCTATAATCCTACATAACTACTATGATTATATGTTTTTGTTTTAATTCTAATTAAACACCATATACAAAATTTTGTATACCTACTTGTATATTTTACGTATATTCCTTCAAATAAAAAGTATTCCAGTACAGAAGATGTACTCTGTTTTTTTATGAATGTATAAATCTCTTTGAGGTAACTTACTTAATATTTCTTAAAACAGTTTAAGTGCCTAGATTGGATTGAAATCCCTATACTTATTGTTATAGTTTCTTATAATTCTCAAGTCTTCAAGTCTTTAGTTATTCTGGTTTACAGCTGTATACATTTTTATAAGTTACTATTGAATGTAGTTAAAAAGAAATTTATATTGAAAGTAAGAGGAAAATGTTAAAATTGTACCTACTTACATACGTCAGGAGATAAAAATTTCAGTGTTTATTATACGCTTATTTTTCATTTCGTTTACTTTTCATTTTATTTAATTATAATGTAAATAAAATGTTTTTTTTTCCTCTGAATATTTTTAGTGTAACTTATAAATCTGGTTAAATTGTAATATTACTTTTGAAAATAATCCAACATAAATTATTTTCGAACACTTACGCATATTTGATTAAAAATTGAATGCTCAATCCAATTTATAGTTAACGACAACGATATTTCATTCCAAAATATTTTAAAAAATACATTAATTATCTACCATTTGGTTTGTCTTCCATTCACGCTGGTGTTGCCACGAGAAAAAGATGATTTTTTTCAATATTACCTATGTGATAAAACATTTATATTAGTGAAGACAGACAGATAGTTGTAGCGAAATGTTCAAATATATCAATTTTGTATTATTTAAAAGTAATGTAGATGATCATCTTTCGATGTGTGTAGGCGACCAGCGTGTATGGAAAGTAACGCTAGATTTGTGAGAGCGATTGTAAATTTTTAACGCATTTGTAGCCTTATCCATATTATTATCTAATTATTAAAAATATATTATGAATAATTACTGATATAATATATTTATTGTGAACTATAGTCAGTTGTTTTATTTATGTAAATAGTGCTTGACAATCTATAAAGCATAAAAGATACATAATGAAATGATTGTAATTAAGAGTATTCATTACTTACATGACACTTAAGTAATAGCCCAACAGACTTAGTGTTGTTTGTGTAACAATGAAAGTCTATTTTGTCTGTTTTCAAAATTAAATTAACACTATTATCTCAACCACACCGATCAATCTCTATCGTTGCCATATGTCCAGCAGGCTGCGATAGGCTGAAGTAATGATGATGATGATAATGAATGACAAATACTACAAAAGTCCACATGCATACATCTATACTAATAATATTATAAAGCTGAAGAGTTTGTTTGGTTGTTTGTTTGTTTGTTTGAACGCGGTAATCTCTGGAACTACTTGTCCGATTTGAAAAATTCTTTCAGTGTTAGATAGTCCATTTATCGAGGAAGGCTATAGGCTATGTATCATCACGCTAAGACCAACAGGAGCGGAGTCCACGCCGACGAAGTCGCGTGGAGAAGCTAGTATTAAATAAAACAAAAATAAATTTTACAACCATTTATTATTAGTATATAACATCAACTAGTTATCGCACCAAAAAATTGTTTATCATCACAGTAATTCAATAAATTACCTAAAAGCCACAAACAGGTATCACTGACACATTTATTAGTATTCAACAAACTTTTAAAACTTAAAGACATATTATGAAAAGTGAAATATTTTAATATACGATCATACATTTTATCCATATTAGCTAATGAGCGGAGTAAATAAACTAATCTACAACATATTTTATTTTGACTGGACATTCCTGTGTGGTATTCTATGGCCATTTGTAAGTCTTCTAAGATCTTCTGCAAGAGTTCTTCAGTGATATTGTCTGAAAAATCCTTGTGACATGATAATATGGATAGCAGTTTACTGGATTCCATAGTAATTTCTAGTTTTAACACAGTTTGCAGTATTTTGTTTAGGTGATCAGACCTGAAAATATTTTTTTATTTATAATAATATTATAAAGAGGTGTAAAGTTTCTAACTTTGTTTGTTTGTAGAGGGTAATCTTCGCAAATACTGATCCGATCATGAAAATTCTTTCACTAACAGAAAGCTACACTATTCAGGAGTGATAAAGACTATATTTTATTGTTATTGAACAAAATAATGTTAATACAAATAGAACTATTTAATATTAATTTATATACTACTAGCGACCCGCCCCGGCTTCGCACGGGTGTTTATTGTACATATAAACCTTCCTCTTGAATCACTCTATCTTTTAGAAAAACCGCATTAAAATCCGTTGCGTAGTTTTAAAGATCTAAGCATATATAGGGACATAGGGACAGAGAAAGCGACTTTGTTTTATACTATGTAACTGAGGTAGGGCACAGCAGGAAATTTCCTGCTCAAAATATGGAGCAGCCCGACTGGGGTAGTACCTCGACCTTACAGAAGACCACAGCTAAATAATACTGTTATCAAGCAGTATTGTGTTCCTGTTGGTGAGTAAGGTGACCAGAGCTCCTGGGGGGGATTGGGGATAGGGTCAGCAACGCGCTTGCGATGCTTCTGGTGTTGCAGGCGTCTATAGGCTACGGTCTTACCATCAGGTGAGCCGTACGCTTGTTTGCCGACCTAGTTACATAAAAAAAATATATACAGGGTGGGGATTATAATACAACGATAAATTGGACAGCGTATATGTAATGACATTCCAAGCCCACATACAAAAAATCAATAAAATACATCCAGTAGTTTAGTCACAAATTATGATTTTAGTTTTTTAAAATTTCTCCGTGATGTTTTATACTAAAGACCTGACCTACCCTAAAACCGGCGGTTAACGACTCAAGGACAGCTATTATTATTTTTAAAAAGATTGAGCATAAAAATAATGGATATGGGATCGACTGCCACAAAAAAAGGCAAAATTTTTAATCATTTCCATTTAGTGACAGTTCGCAGACCAAATAATATTATAATAACTAATGTTTAAAAAAAAAATTACTTATTCAGTATCGGCTACTGATCAGTTCTGCATATTTAAAAAAAAAAATTGATGGTTTGAGAAAATTTAAACCAAATAGTTTTTTATTCAATTTAATTTTAAATGCGTAACAATTTATTTTAATTTACTTTTCTAACTTACTATTTTTTATTCAATCAAAATAATGAAGTTTTGTAGGTACAAGCACATACCACTTCTAAGCGACTTTGCCGCGTAGAAAGAAGGTCACGCGCCGGTCAGTGATCCTGTAGTTACTTTACAAAAATGATGTTATAAAATTTTATTAAATTAAATTGAATTAGTTTGTATGAAAAAATCTTTTTTTTTTATTTTGATGTTAGGACTTATCTGATGGTTTTGAAATACTTCTTTATACTAGTACTAACGGTGTTTTCAATTATCGTTCTATTGTCATCCCCACCTTGTATATAATTATATGCTTAGGTATACAATTTTTTATCACTTTTAATGTACCAAACTAAGTCTGATACAACGACACAAAAATTTTAATTCATAATTCTTAACTACTTTTTACATATAGAAACACAATTACCACAAAAATAAATAATAATAAATAAAAAACAGCTTTATCAACTCAAACCAACCTTAAATCATCTTTCAATTGGTAAGCAAAGTGCACCAAAGCATACAACGCAGCGTCTTGAACATCCACATTAGTGTTATATTCGCTGAGCTTAGACAAAGCTCCCTGTGAGACGAGAACATCGCTAACTTTTGTATTTGCAGCCGCTAAGTTACCCAGAGTCCATGCACATGATACCTGAAATATTAATGTATAATAATTATATTATATGATGACGCGTTGGCGCAACGGTCACAGCTGGTTTGTGGCTGTTGCGGTGGCGTTTGCGGGTTCGATCCCCGCACATGGCAAACATTTGCATTGGCCATATCACTATATATTATTTGCATGACCACATCAATTATAAATACTTTGTATAAGATTTTAAATAAAGTAAATATGACCACATCAATTATAAGCCTATAATAGTAGGTTGGCTCAATTTATAGTGTGTTTTCTGCTCCGGGGGTTGTGGGTTCTATTCCCACCCCGAGTCTGGGTTTATATATTATATACATGTGTTATTTATGTTTATCGAAAAAAAAAAAATGAAGCTATACCAGTCGGCTGTTACCTATAACACAAGCATTAAGTTGCTTACCGTAGGAACAGACGAACGTGTATGTATGTTGTAGATCTTTATTTATTAATTATTTGATCAATTTAGGACTTACAGCTAACTCTGTAGTGAGATTATCCAGTGCAGCGGTGAGATAAGACCCCGCTGCCTTCGCAAGAGACATACAAGCTCTAGAGTCTCCCAGAGCCAAATTACAGCAACAACCCGCTGCCTCACACTGCTTTTTAACATTATTACCTGCAAATTTAAAATTTCAAGTTTGTGTTAAAAATAATTTATTTGTTGCATTCAGCCTGTAACATCCCACTGTTGGGCATAGGCCTCTTTCTCCATGTAGGAGATGAATTGGAGCTTAATCCACCACGCTGCTCAACTGCAGGTTGACGAATGAGTTTCCTACTATGAGGAACAATCACTATCAGGTATTTATGACAATAATTAGGACTCTCCGAGGCACAGTGGGGTGACCCACAAGGACAGACAACCCATTTTAACTAATTAAGACAAACATAATTTTAATTTGTTAAAAGTAAATTAAATAGTGCCTTTAAAGCCTTCTTGAAAAAAGTAAATTTTATTTTGATTTTGAATTATAAATATATAATTTTATTTATATACCATATATATAGCTGTATATACAGCTAAAAGTAAATGTACTTATGATTGCAAACTAACTTTCTTTGAGCTAATATTATTTAATAGCACAAGTCAATATTTATAAATAAAAAAATGTCTCACACTTAACAGCCTCCAATGTAAATCCTGTAATATGAGGCCTGGACTCACAATGCACAAGCACTGCAGTGGCGTAGCGAGGAGGTCAAGGGGGGCCAAGGCACTACTCAAAAAGGGGCGCCAGATGGTCCCGCAAAACAAAAAATTGCTGGACATATTATAAGGTTTTCGAATGTGGGGGGCGCTAAAAAGGTATTGTGCCCCGGGCGCGAGTTAAGCTCGTTACATCACTGAAGCACTGATGTCTAGACCACAATAAACATAGGTAATCAAAATCTATATGGTCTATACTTACAAATAATTGTTATGTGTATGAAACAAATAGCATTATACACAGCCTTTAAAGTAAAGTAGATATTAAGAAAAAAACCTTTACAAATAGTCAATAACTTTGATTATTAGAATTAGTAATGTAGGATAACACTAAATTATATATAAAGTACTATAAATGTTGTGTCAAATTCTGTTTATATAATTATAAGTTATAATAAAATCACCTGTCAGTTCTCTAATAATCCCTCGTAAGGCCCCGTGAGTGTTTAAAATAACTTCAATGTTCGTGCTGTCCTCTATCAAACCATTCTTCAATGTTTGAAGATCTGTCGTTGTAATAGATGTTTTAGTTTTCAGCTTATTGGCAATGTCTACTATAGTTTCTTTAGTGATCCTGGAAAATTATAGTTAAGTAATTAATTTTTACACTATACACGGATTGAAACATTGCCGAAATATAGGGACCTAAAACAATAAACGTAGTAAGCACTCGAACAAATATAAATTTTAATATGAAATTGATGTATGATGTTTTTTTTTTCTTAAAATATGAGGGTAAAGTATAAAATTATAAGATATGGTCTTCTTTACAAATTTGGATAAGACCAAAAAATAGTCTTGAAGAAATTATTATATCAAATTCTATAACGGTGATCTTTAAAAAACAAAGTTATACTTTATATTTTTTTAACATTTAATTTAAATGAATTAAAACCTTGTTTCTTGAATAGAGCGATGAGAGTTAGTTAGTTCATCTTTATGCAAGCGCCGGTTTAATTTCAACAAGTTTCTGGTAGTTTCTCGTATAATACTAACTGGTTCCTCGGCCATTTTAAGTTAAACTTAAAAGGATAAAAAAATAATAATATAAGTTAAATACGTTTAAATATACGGTGATTTTCTGCTTCAAATATTGAATTCATATTGAATTTACTGTTTACTGCTGTCAATTTAATTGTCATTGTCAAGTAAACGTCGATAACTCGATACTAGGGAATTTATACATCGATACATCGAAAACATCGATGTTTACAATCACCGCCGCTGCCCCGCCCCGCGCTGCACGCCACTAATTTTAAATTAGTTTTTTTTTTTTAAATTAGTTTGCCATAGAAGTTTCACTTCTATCGTGTGTGAATCGCACACACACTTTTTTTTAATACCGGGTGCCTTATAATAAAATCGATTCTTATGGAGTAAACTCCAATAAACTCCAAAAACAAGCTTTTATTTGAATGCGCTAAAACGTCACTTTATTCGAATTATTCTTAGTAAGCCCTTTCATTTGATAGCAATGATAGCCATATTGTGGAAGTGCATTAAAAATAACTAGTCCGTCATCTTCGAGCCGCCATGTCGGATTAAGAATGACGTCACAAAGTTAACCATGCATTGTCATCAAAACTGAAATTGTATACAAAATTTCAGCTCAATTGGTTGAAGATATCTGCTTCAAAATTGAGTTGCAAGATTTCACCTCTTCAGGTCTACCTCTTCCACCAAAATACATTGCAAGTTATATAAATAAAAGCTTGTAAAAAGCTAAAAATCTCGCGGAAAAAAACCACGTTGCATCGGGATGGGGGGTGACAGGAAAAGCAACGTTATGCTACATGAGGGGACCGGGGCGAGGTGGCAATTGCTAGCGCGACCCCATCTCGCCCCACCCAGGCGGATGATTGCTCACAGGTGGTGGTTTTTGATCAGAAAAAGTCTCATATAACCTCTCCAGTGCCCTCGCACTGGAGGGGTATCCATGAGGATTTTCCACACGTTAAAAAAAGATTACATGAGGGGGGGTCTAAATAGGGCTAAAATATGACCACGTGTTTTATGGGCGCTCCCTTATTAGTGTAGGTTAGTCAAGTTTTATGTAGTTATCAGCTATAATTAAAGTTACACTCAGACTTTACTGTTATTGTATGATGTACTTGAAATATGGTGTATACTTTGTTGGTGTTCTATAAATGAATAAATAAATAAATAAATAAATGAATAAAACATTGAGTAATTAACTGTTTATTTATTGGTTGCTCTGTTGAATTAAACTAATACAATATGATTTGTGGTTTGTTTTTCCGGACGGGGACTCTCATACCATGAGGGTCCGTTGATTTTGAAGCGTTTATTTATTTAAAGAGGTTGATAGGGATCTCTATAAAAAAGTTTGCATTTACTTCTTCTTGACATAACTTTAAAACAGGTACAACAAGAGGGTACAACAAACAATATAGTGGGTAACATATCTTTGTAAGTTAGCAGAAAATTATTTTGATTTATTCTAGTCGATAGTTCGCACCGCCCAGGGAATATTCGCTTTGTTTTTACGAGTCGCTCCATTTCCCTGTTGGCTCGAGATAAGATAGCCTGAAGTTAATCCAGCCGAGCATTAGATTGATGAAAGCTGGCGGAAGCCTTGTACCGACCTTAATGTTATTATTGCGTAAATTTGTTTAGTTTATTAGTGCTTATCAAAATATTAATAAAAGAAGGAAAAATTACTCTAATGGAATTTTTATTCGATATCCTTTTTTTGTATTTCGCTTGTAAAACAAAGAATAAAATGCCGTCCGTTCTAAATTCGATAAAAAACACTTTCGAATTGCTGTTTACGGTACGTTTTAATTTTTAATTTTATCATTTAACCCTCATACAACTTTTGGTTTATTTTGTCATTTCTTTCCCCAAGGGTCTGAGCTATCTCTAATTAAAATCGGCTACGTTACGGATAAAGCTCTACATTCCCGCGGAATTAAATGGAAGCCTATATTTTGTAATGAAAGTGTACGTAAGGTAATGAAATTTGTATTAAATGTGGATATGGAAACACGTGGTATGATGTAACATATACACATATTATGAGCATTATTGAGGTAGGGATCAGCAGGAAATATATTATTCAAAATCTGAAATAGATTGAGTAGCATAGGTAGTAGTGAGTAGTAGTAGCATACTTAGTAGTTAAAAATAGGTACCACGCTTAAATAAACCGACTTCAAAACTAATAAGGAAATAATAGCTTATTAAAGATTTAATCTGATACACGTCTTCTTATGCAAACAGGTGCTGCTAACTTCAATAAAATATTATTATTTGTGTGTCCTACCTACTGATAGGTTTGAATTGGGCTCCGAGCCATAAGGAAAATGAAACTTAACATTATAATAAGCTTAATTTTAAAATTTCTACTACGCTTGCGGGTTGTATTGTTCTAGTTGAAAACCACCCCACCCAAGGGCACGGCGAGTTTAGTGTTACATTGGCCTTGGGACCTTTATTAAGTTATTATTTGCTTTGTAATTTGAAGTTGATTATGTAAACGCAGTTATTTTTACTTTAGTGTCTTTAATAAGTTGTTTTGTAACCTACAGTAGGACTTTTCTTTTTTAGATTCAGGTAGACTATAGTAGGTTTCGTTGTTTTCTCCTAAAACCGTACACAAAGTTTTATGAACGCTACACTGACCAAGTGAACGAAAATTCTCATAAAATGAAAAATACTCAATCCACCTAAAGTCCTAAATCAAGTTTTTATAGGACTAAATGGCAACAATTCAGCATCGGACAAAAAAGTAATTACACAAATCGGAATCGGTGTATATATACCTATATAAACAAGTATCGTGAAAATTATATCGTTTAAGTTATCTAAAATACCACTAAAATAAAAACTATTAAGTCAAACGGAATTGAATTTTTATGGTACCAAATGGAAACTATTCCACATGGAACAAAAAAAAAAAAAAGAATCACGTAAATCGGATCAGAAATCTCGGCGTAGGTAATCAGCGTACATACATAAACAAAGTACACATGTCAGAAGTGAAACTTCTTTAGCAAACTGATAAAACAAAGTGTGTGTGTCAGCTTCGACGCACGACTGGAGTTTACTTCTTCAGATCGACTTTCTAAATAATTATGCACAAAAAGACTTTATAGTCTAAGAAAAAGAATAATACCATATCAAATGGTAAATTAATGAACCAAATAACGCAATCTACCAATGGCATTATTAGGAAACGTCGTAACCGTCGTAGCCAGTACCGTCGACGTCGTAGCAGATAGATAGCGCACAAAAACGTAACGAGGTCATTCGTTCAGTAGATTTTACTCTTCATATTTTTTTCATACCGGGGCCTTAATATGAAAATCGATTCTTAAGGAGTAAACTCCAATTAACTCCAAAAAAAGTAATTAAAAAAAAGAAATTAATAAAATACAAAAAAAAAACTAATTGAAAAAAAAGCCAATGTCACGCGGTGTTCCCAGGCGGTCACCCATCCAAGTACTGACCGCCCCTGACGCTGCCGCGTTATCGGTCGCTCAAATTTTACCCCTCAAGCGCCTAAAGAAGTACACTTCAAAAATACTACCCAAATAATATATATACTTTTCCTAACCGAATAGATTCATTTGAAGTCGGTTAGTATTAGTGCTAAAGCTCAATTGTTACTAAGTTGATAGGGCCTTCAGTAAGCGAAATAATATGGAACTTGATTAACACGTTCAAATACATAAAAAACACATTACGATTAAATTAGCAAGGCATAATATCAAGACGTAATATAATTATATGACTTTGGAATTCCGAATGAATATTTCTGTGCAAATTCCTAAAGAAATTCTTTTTATTATCATTCTTATTCTAATCATATTCCCTGAAGTATATCTAATGAGAGAATAATATTAACAAAACTAATGAGCCAAATGCTGTTGATGTTTGATTCCAATACTGTCTCGAAGGAGCTGAGATGAATCACTACATTAACATTGATTTTGGCCCTTTGTACTTTCAGTGACCTTTCTCAATAGTGTATACCTTTGCAACGTGGAGGTCGAGTTATACTGGACGATTAGTAGATAAATCGGCAGACCACTGAATCATTAATTAAGATTTCTATTATCATTAATTTAAGCTTTTTTCCTTTGTTTATTTTTGTGCTGAGTCGATGTTTTGCACTAAGGATGGTCATTAATAAAAATGTCTTAAACGTGTCTAATTATGCCACATTAATGATAAGGATAGAGCCAGGAGGCTGCTAAGTGAAGATAATGCGTGAATCAGAAGATGGTCGCAAGGTTGACGCTTTTGTTTGTAAGGCCGCGGATACGAAACTTGCGACGGCCAAGCGATGGTGACAGCCGCGATGGCGACAGCGAGGCGACGCGACACGGAGCGATCAGGCAGCGATATCTCGTGCGGGCACGAAACGAGCTGGCGGTCAATACAACACTGTGTACCCACGCAAGCGACGAAACCAAACTAGTTTGTTCTCGTCGCTTCCGCTCCGCTCCAACGTCACCCGTGCATCGCTCGATCGCCCCGCTCCGCCGTCACCCGTTTCGTGCCCATTGCTATACTGTGCAATGCTTCGTGCCGTCGCAGGTTTTGTGTCCGCGACCTTATACTCAGTGGTGAAGAAAATATCTCAAGAAAATAACACAAATCCTGTTAGATGTGTCATATAAGTCGTCCCACTGTGTGTCGCTCTGCTCGACTGTTATGCACCTATGTGATGAAGATCAAACCCGTCAATTTTGTAAAGTTTTTGGCCAATAGTGAAATGTTTACGGGCTGTGACTGTTGCGTAAAAATCTATATGTATTTGCAGATACTATTCCGCTTAAAGAATAAGATTAGTATCTTAGGGTGGTTTCGACAACCAGTCTAGTTACCTCTAGATCAAAATAAAAATTATAAATTTTACTTTATTGAAGTGACGCCGCGTTGGCGCAGCGGTCACAACACTGGTTTGTGGCTGTTGCGCGGGCGGTTGCGGGTGTTCGCTCCCCGCATATGACAACATTTTTATTGGCCATACAGATGTTTGCCGTGGTCTGGGTGTTTGTGCAGTCCTTGTGGGTCTCCCCACCGTGCCTCGGAGAGCACGTTAAGCCGGTTAGGTCGGTCCCGGTTGTTATCATGTACACCTGATAGCGATCGTTACTCATAGTAGGGAATATATCCGCAAACCCGCATTGGAGCAGCGTGGTGGATTAAGCTCTGATCCTTCTCCTACATGGGGAAGAGGCCTATGCCCAACAGTGGGATATTACAGGCTGAAGCGTACTTTATTGAAATCAAAATTCTTCAGGATCGTTGTGATTTGAATTTCGATGAAACGAAAATGCGTTACGATAGAGAAAGAAACACATAAATGTATAGGAGAGAATGAGATAGAATACATTACACAGTAATTCATATTTTTGGTGAAAAAAAATTCTCGTAGGCTCAAACTTCTGCCGTGTGTTAATTGCAAACACACACTTTTTTTAACCGACTTCCAAAAAAAGGAGCAGGTTCTCAATTCAACTGTTTTTTTTAATGTATGTTAGCCTAGAACTTTTGACTGGGTTGACCGATTTCGATCAATTTTATTTTAATTGAAAGGTGTTGAGTGTCATGTAGGCTCATTTAAATTTAATTGAGATCTGACAAGTATTTTTAGAGTTATGTGTAATAATGCGTATTTACTTGACTATTTTTTCGTCGACCTACGTTGTATTATACCGCATAACTTTTTACTCGGTGTACCGATTTTGATGATTCTTACTTTAATCGAAAGCTAATACTTATAATGTAGTCTTGTTTAAATTAGATCGAAAACTGATAACAACTTTTTGAGTAATCTTTAATAGCGCGTATTTACTTGACTATTTTTTCGTCTTATTACGTTGTATTACTTGTCGATGTAATTGAAGTCGGTTTTTTTTCGTTTGCGAGCAAACACAATTATTAGTAGTCTTCAAATTCATACTCATATCGATAAGATTTTTAAAAATACAATTTACATACGAAATTACTCTTATTGTAGACTGCAAAAAACTAGGTTTAAGATAGATATGATTATGTAATATTAGTAAATAAAAGGTAGGAAATAATCAATTAATTTAAATTAACATCAAAATCGTTTATTCGCATATATTGTTATTTATTTAATCACAATATACAGAATGTGCAAAAGACGAGGTGAAGCTTTTTCAATAAACAATATAAATAACTAATATAGATATATATTATTTACAACGACATACAACAACTTACTTATAATATTGATGTATTATTTTAAATATTTCGAATGTAATTATCAAATACAACATTTTTTTGCATGCTATTAATTTTAAGATTAAGTTTAATTGCTTACAAACTATAAGTTTCCTAAGTTGTACTTAAAGTTAGGATTAAGTTGTGAATAAGTGTAATAGTTATTTATGTAAAGACTAAATTGAAAAAATGTACATTACAACATTTATACATGATATCTTTGAAGTCTACTGTTGTGGTTACTATTGTTCTGAAGATCTTTCATAAATTGATTATTATAAATTATAAACTGTAGTAGCTGTACCTAATAGTTATAATGTAGTTTAGTTTAAGTTGAGTAATTGTAAGAAAATTCACAGATAAAGAATACATTAATCCGACTTTTAAAACAGCTTTATTTACGTACATACCTGTGAAGAAATCGGGCACAATCCTAATATGTATTTATCAATTTTAAAAGGGCTTATACCGAAGCTTTTTAGAAATATTAGTATTTATATAAAGATATACACATGTCTCATATTATGTACATGATTATTTTCCTTACAAATTATTTATTACATAGTTAAATAATTATAATAACATTTAATTAACATCTTATTAATAATAAATATTCGTTCATACATGCATTATGGATACAATATTTAATTTTAGAAAGATATGTCAATACTAGTATTATTAAATATATTAAATTCAATGTATTATTATATAAGTATATAAAGATTATTAGAGATAAAATGATGTTACAGTAGATTATTAGATATTACTATCTTTATATTATGAATAATTATAATTACTTAATAATACTAAAACAGTTATTTAAATTGATATGTTTATTTACAAATGATATATATTTATAAAGACAGTAAATACATACATATATAATAACTACATAATAAGCTTCACGTCGTCCTGGCTCATTGCAACATCCTGCATATATGTATACGAGTAAATGTAGACATATCATTATATACTTCGATACAAACAATCGCTAATCTATGTACAATATCACTATCTGTCTTTTGTTTTATATGTACATGTTCTCCTTAACTATATACAATTTATGTAACAAGTTATTTACTATATAAGTATATACATAAGATTATATAGACTAGACTACGATCGGTTTACGTTCTCTAAGTCTGCACGAGCAACTTTTCTTCTTAAAACAATTGTTCGTTTTGACAACGACGTCGGTAAGTGACTTTGACGATTCGCGTTGCTATAAAGAGTCGGATTTTTCACTCTTCTTAACTTTCTCGTCATGGTTCATCACGTTGCATTTAGTGTCATTTAGTGTCTTTTCTGATGTCTTTTCTTTTGTATTTTTATCTTTTCTCTCGTCTCTTTCGACGTCTTTCGCTTGGACCGTTTGCCCGTTTGTTAGTTTGTTGAAATCGGCTGTGTCGGTTTGAGTTTCTTTGTCTAAGCACGGTGGTTCTGAAACAATGAGCAAGTTTTAAATAAAAATAGAAATAAATCACCGAAATGTATAGGTAATACATATTTTATGTGTTCGTTATTGTCACAAGTATTTTTTGGAGTTTACTCCTTAAGAATCGATTTTCATATAAGGCCCCCGATAAAAAAAAATATTAAGTGTAAAATCTGTTGAACGAATGACCTCGTCCCGCTTTTTGTTGCTAAAAACATACGTCGGAGTATAATATAAAAACAAACGTCGGAAACCACGAAAACGTCGTCGATAGACTAATAATAATTTTCTAATAGCGGAAATCGTGCGGTAGATGGCGTTACTTTATTCGGTTATATACCATTTAGTATGGTATTAACCTTTTTCTTAAGACTAGTAAATCTTTTTTGTACCTATTTAGACAGTCGATCTAAAGGGGTAAACTCCAGTCGTGCGTCGTAGCTGACACACACAATTTTTTTCTTTTTGAAAAGTAATGTAATGATGCGAAGTTAACCGGTACTACAAGGAAATAGATAAAGAATTTAGAAAATATGTATTCTTGGGATCTCACTACTTCTTAAATGTAATATTCATGTAATATCAATAGTTTGAAGTATAATAGACATTAACAGTCTCAAAAGATATAAGCTAGCGTCTAATAGCATTAGGTTCGATGTAGGTAAGTATATGAAAAATAAATCTTAAAGTCAAATTAAATTAATAATTTTTTCTACTCAAAATTATATTTTTCTAATAATTTATAAAACGTAAGTTATTTTAAGCTAACAATACTCGATCATAACGATTTAATTTATTTAAATTGAGATATTATTATTCATTTTCGTAAGTAATATATGTATAACTAGCTGCTGCCCGCGACGTCGTCTGCGTGCGTTCACTGCTCGTTCCCCGTAGGTGATAGCGTGATAATATGTAGCCTATGTTCTGACCCGACTTCTTAATAATATTCGTGCCAAATTTGAAGTAAATCCATGCAGTACTTTTTGAGTTTATCCCGGACATACATTTGAAGAAATAAAGGTTCACTGCTCTTTCCCCGTAGGTGATAGCGTGATAATATGTAGCCTAAGTTCTGACCCGACTTCCTAACAATATTCGTGCCAAATTTGAAGTAAATCCATGCAGTACTTTTTGAGTTTATCCCGGACATACATACAGACAAACAGACAAACAGACAAAAATTCTAAAAACTATATTTTTGGCTTCGGTATCGATTGTAGATCACACCCCAAGTATTCTTTTAAAAAAATATTCAATGTACAGTTTTGACTTTTCTACCATTTTATTATATGTATAGATATGTATGTTTTAACTAAATGTTAATTGTTTGAGTTCTTTGTTATGAGCACTAACATCATATTATATCTATCTATTCTATTGAAAGGAAAGTATAACATGATGTGTTTATTTCACAAATTAATTAATGTATATTTATATGGCGACCGTTGACCGATGACGCCGCGTTGGCGCAGCGGTTACAGCACTGGATTGCGATTGACTGTTGCGCGGGCGGTTGCGGGTTCGATTCCCGCACACGACAACATTTGTATTGGCCATACAGATGTTTGCCGTGGTCTGGGTGTTTGTGCAGTACTTGTGGGTTACCCCACCGTGCCTCGGAGAGCATGTTAAGCCGTCGGTCCCGGTTGTTATCATGTACACCTGATAGCGATCGTTACTCCTAGTAGGGAATATATCCGCCAACCCGCATTGGAGCAGCGTGGTGGATTAAGCTCCGATCCTTCTCCTACATGGAGAAGAGGCCTATGCCCAGCAGTGGGATATTACAGGCTGAATCGTGATCGTGATCGTATATGGCCAAATGCATTTAAAAAAAGAGTGTGTGTCAGCTCCGACGCACGACTGGAGTTTATTTCTTCAGATCGACTGTCTAAATAGGCACAAAAAACAATTTATAGTCTAAGAAAAAACTTAATACCACATCAAATGGTAAAAAAATGAATCTATCGATGGCATTATTAGAAAACGTAACCGATACCGTCGTAACCGTCGTAGTCGGTACCGTCGTAAGCGTCGTAGTAGATAGATAGCGCAGAAAAACGTAACGAGGTCATTCGTTCAGTAGATTTTACACCTCATATTTTTTTCGTACCGGGGGCCTTATATGAAAATCGATTTTTAAGGAGTAAACTCCAAAAATTGCTTATAATTTTGTTAATTGATGTGTAAAACAGTATAAATTATAGTAGTAATTTCTATAATACAGAGATATAGCGTACCTGAATACAAGTATATTAAGTGAACTTACTGTTGGCGGGCGCGTGCGGCGCGAGCGCGGGCGGCTTGCGGCTGTAGCGCACCGGCATGATGCTCTGCCTCACGTTCCTCTCCGGCCGGATCAGGATTATGTACAGCTGTGTACAAAAACATTTTTTTTTAAGAATTTTTTTTGAAGTTATACTTCTTTTGGCGCGTTACAGAAAAATGATGAGAGTAAATTTTTACAATGCGCGTGTGGATACGAAGTAGTTCATGCATGCATGAATAGATGCCGCTAGTTTTGCAGACAAGAAAGTAGTCTTTGTCACTTCTAAGAGATGGCGTTGTGGACTAAAAAAAGAAAGTAGTCTTTATCATTTCTAAGAGATGGCGTTGTGGGCTTATTGTCTAATTATTAAGTGGTAGGTTTTTTTGGAAGTATTTTAATACTCTAGCTTTTTTTACTATACAGATGTCCCGTAAGTCGACGTCAAGCCGGAATCGGGTGACAGGTTTAGTCATTCTTTCTGTTAACTATTATGACTAGACCTATCACCCGATTCCGGCTTGACGTCGACTTACGGGACATCCCGTATATGTGCCCCTTCGTTGACAGTTTTTAACAGACTTCCAAAAAAGGAGGAGGTTCTCAATTCGACTGTATTTTTTTATGTTAACTCAGAAATTTTGACTGGGTGGACCGATTTCGTTTTAATTGTAAGGTGTTGCGTGTCATGTGGTCCCATTTTAATTTAATTGAGATCTGACAAGTACTTTTAGAGTTATATCTAATAATGCGTATTTACTTGACTACTTTTCCGTTGACCTACGTTGTATTTATACCGTATAACTTTTTACTCGGTGTACCGATTTTGATGATTCTTACATTAATCGAAAGCTAATACTTGTCACGTAGTCTTGTTTAAATTTGACCGAGATCTGATCACTACTTTTTGAGTAATCTTTAATAGCGCGTATTTACTTGACTATTTTTTCGTCTCACTACGTTGTATTACTTGTCGATGTAGTTGGTCGTTTTTTTTTCGTTTACTAGCAAACACAATTTTATTATTTGAAGTAAAAATTATTTACGTATGCTTGACTTTTCGTAACACTCTCATCACACATTCACCAGCTTACTTGGTAAGTCAGGCGTGCTTAAAGAAGTTTTACTTCAAAAATGATATAGTAACGAAAAATAAAACATGGCGGTGCGAAGGTTGTCGGGTCGCTTAGTATAAGAAAATACATTAAAAATTAGTTTTAAAAAAGTTTTGTAAGCATTATATTAATTAAAGATAATATTTTTAATACATAATTATATTAAATTGTATTTTCGGCGGGCTTATTCAAATTTTTAATTAATAACCATGTAACAATTGTTATTATAAGTTTTCCTTTGTAATAAATTGTGCTAAAATTGTATTAAAATGAAGATAATACGTAGGTAATATTTTTTAACCACAATTTAATTTAAATGTTAGCAAATTATTTAAATTTCATTCTTTACGTAAGAATCATTTTATTTTATTTAATTAATAATTATTTAGCTCCGTTATTTACGCAGGATAAAAATACATATTATATAATTATATATAGGTAGTTATTGCGAATCAGAACTGCTGTATTTTCTTTAAAAACTTTACTCGGCATTATGAAGTAACCTATGGTACAGAAAATGATAATCTTATCTAATAGTGTCAATCTTGTGGGTTCGTTTCTCAAGCAGCACTGCTTGAAGTTCTTTATTTGTTTAGAAGTTCAAAATATTATTAGTTGTATTATATTCTCAAAAAATACATTTTCTTCCAAGAAATTTAATGAATTCTGATCTATGTAGATACCTACAGTATATTTTCACAAAAGGCAAACAAGTCTTACTTAGTCTTTTTATTTTGGTAATTTAAAGATCATATTTAATTTTTTTTCTAATGTTTACGCGAATTTCACTAATTATAATGAAACAACTTTTTCAGATTTCATCGCGGTTTATTAGGTTTTTTACATGCCCGAGATGTTTCGGATACTTTATAGCAACCATGGTCACGGGAGGTCCATATAATCACTTATTTGCTAGCAAATATTTACTGATCAAAACACATAATCTAAAGGTATGTACTATAACCGTCAAAATTTAAATTGAAATGACTTAGGTCGTCGTCAAAAACAATTTTGAATCGTCAATTTGAAAATAGAATTGCATTTGTTTTTAATTTCATTTAATTCTAATCTATCATCGATTAGGTATGTAGATTCCATAGAGAAAAATAGGCAAGTAATTATTTAACGTTGTGTCCATTGGTTATAAGTATTTTTAACGGTTCTCAGGAATTTGGACATAAGGTGCCAATCAAACCACCAATTGTAAATTCATGCAACGTTTCAATCCTTTATTGGACCATCATCAGGCATCTAAAATTTGCAAATATGTAAAAAAAGCTGTACAAACATTACTTAATTTTCAACATTACTTAATTCAAATATTACTTAATGATGGTCCAATAAAGGATTAAAACGTTGCATGAATTTACAATTGGTGATTTGATTGGCACCTTATGTCCAAATTCCTGAGAACCGTAAAAATAGGCAAGTAATTTAATAGACTCAGTCAGAAGTGACATAAGTAATTTAGGTCTCAGAGCTCTCCATGGTAATGTTATAAAGGCTAATATTTCATACACGGTATGTCAAAGACACAGTTGACTCCTCAGGGAGCGTGCGTCACACGTTCTTTGGTTTCAAGGGCTAGCGACAAGGGTAGGCAATCAAGTAACTGTCAAACACATACGCATCATATATATTGATGTATGAATTTTTAGGTAGGAAAATGGTACTTGATTACAATGAAATTCCGATGCTAGTACATAAGGTTTTTGAGCTATAACGATCACTTATCTGTATATTATCTACATTACTGAACTTTCTTAGCTTGCTATATTAAATTAGTTCTCACTATCACACTGTCCATAAATAAATAAATAAAACCGTTCTTGTACGTTTTTGCTTGTAATGTCTTAAATATTGCATTTTGCTGATAATGTTTATTATTATTTAAAAAAAAAAACCTCTGTGTGATTTTATGAAACCAAGGTAAAAGTGAAACTTTTGCACGCCATCTATGTTTTAACAGGTAACTTACATCAGCTGTATTAGTGTCTTAGTTCAAGGAAATGATAAGAGATGGCCGACCGTCATGCGACATGCGACACGCACACGAAAAAATTTGAGACGATGTAATAAAAGTTTCACTTTAAAAATAAAAGTACTTGTAAGACCAATATGCACATTACCTTTGGAGAGAACAAGCAGACGAGGGTGACGCTGGCACTCAGTGAAATGGTCACGGCCATGCTGGTGATCCTCAGGGGCACGTGGCTCGCCGTGCCGAAGTACAGAGGGACGAAGGCCAGCCATATCACACATGTAGTGTACATCGTGAAGCCTGGTGTAAAATAGTGAATAAATAATTAGTTCATTGTTGTGCTATATACACACTGTTATTTATCCAGTTATATTTAGATTTTTATGTTGTTAAGAGTAATAGCAGACGTGTCCTAGAGTGGAGACCTCGTGTTGGCAAACGCATTGTGGGACGTCCGACTGGACTGCGGAAAACCGGGATGTTTTGCGCGAACTTGGGCAGGTCTATGTCCAGCAGTGGACTGAAATAGGCTGTAGTGATGATAATTGATTGATGATTGATTAGGAGTTATAGTAAACACTTTGTAAACTTTGATAGGTGATTGTTAGCCTCATAAAGTGTATGTACTCGTAACTGTGATCTAAATGTTTAAATTTTATTGTTGTACATTTCTTGTAATATCTTGTGATAATATGAGTCATAAATATTTTATTTATTAGGTTAACCAACAGTTATTTACATTAATTCATAAACATTTAACATTGAGAAAAAATTATAGTATAAAAGTTGTTATAACCTAAGCTACTTAGTTTTATTATTAATCAATGCACCAATTTCATGCACGCGCAAACATTTTTAGCATTATTATTTATTCAAAGTACTCTACGCATTTAAATCTTTGAAATAAACTAATAATTGAAACTTTCTCTTAGGGCAACCAGCAAGTTATTCTTTGGTGGACATATCTATACTAATATAATAAAGCTGAAGAGTTTGTTTGTTTGATTGTTTGTTTGTTTGTTTGAACGCGCTAATCTCAGGATCTACTGGTCCGATTTGAAAAATTCTTTCAGTGTTAGATAGCCTATTTATCGAGGAAGGCTATAGCCTATATATAATCACGCTAAGACCAATAGGAGCGTAGCACCAATGAAGAATGTTTCAAAATCGGGGTTTTTTTCCTTTTGAGAGCTTCCGCTGCGTAAACGGTTAAAGTTTCGCTCAAATCATGTTTGACAGAATTGTTGCTATTCCACGGGGACGAAGTCGCGCGCAGAAGCTAGTATTCTATAAAACTGTAATACATAATAAAAACTGCCGACATTCTTATACAGTTAATAACGTAACGTAACTTTAATGAAGTTGAAAATACTAAGTTAACGGAATTATTCTTATAATTTTTTTCCATCTTTTTAACTGTATTAAATTAAAAGTTTGAAAAGCTAGTATTCTATAAAACTGTAATACATAATAAAAACTGCCGACATTCTTATACAGTTAATAACGTAACGTAACTTTAATGAAGTTGAAAATACTAAGTTATCGGAATTATTCTTATAATTTTTTTCCATCTTTTTAACTGTATTAAATTAAAAGTTTGAACATTTGTGGATAAAATGTAAATTGGTTTTAGCACTTTTTTGCTCCCGCCTCGTCCCATTATTGAATCTCTAATCTTATGTTAAATATTCCATTTTTTTATAAGACAAGTTTCCAAGAGAACTAATTTCGAGTAAAAAGGGAAAATGGACAAATTACGTTAATGAAAAAGTTCATTAGTAAATCTTAATAATGTTGTTATAAAAGATGGCTAAAGTTAATGCGGTCTGCAGCTCTGTAGGGTAGCATGTTTGTGGTATAAACGTGGTCTTCTGAACATTCTTTGAGTCTAATGTATTTAGTAGACGTGTCAGAAAATGACTGTTATTTTTTTAAAATTTATCTCATAAAACACAACACAGAACGAATACGAGTCAGCCTGTAACATGCCACTGCTGCGCATAGGCCTCTTTCTCCATGTACGAGAAGGATTAGAGCCTAATCCACCAGGCTGCTCCTCTGCGGGTTTGCGGATATATTCACTACTTTGAGTAACGATTGCTATCAAGTGTATATATACATATAATAACAACCAGGCAACCAGGACTGACTGCTTAGCGTGCTCTCCGAGGCATGTTGGGGAGATGCGCAAGGACATACATCCAAACCGGAAAAAAGCATTTGTACAAATACATATATCCATCCAGAACGGGAATCAAACCCGTAAACCCGTGCGTATATGGCACACGCACTATACTAGAGCGGTTTTTGTTATTAAAACATGATTTTAGATAAGTTTTAATTTATTGATTCACAACACAGTATTTCACCACATTCATAATAATAAAAAAGGTTGAGTTTTTTTCTTTTGTAAGAAAACCAACACAAGTTAAACTGTATGGGATGTCTAGTATACTTATATTTCGACTTCGTTCCGAAATCTATTGTTGACATTCCTTCACAAAGATCTGATCATCAAACATGAAAATATTGCGTTGTTAGTATTCACTGCTGTATTGTGTAATCTTATTATGTCATTATATTACCGGCAAAGCATTGACATATTTCATAAAGATTGATGAACGATATTAAAAATAGTAGGTATATTTCATTACAAGTGCGGAAAGGCTGTCATTGCAAAGAGTTCCGACAAATGTCTACCCGAGCTTTTTATTATATCTATGGAGCCGAGGCGCAGCCGAAGGCGAGGGTTGACAGTTCGAACAAGTTGCAATGACGGTTCCGCACGTGTACTGAACGACTATTTTTAATACAGTTGCGAAAAAATGAAACAATTTAATAAAATAAACTCGCAAAAAAAATTCTGAAAATTGGCGCCAACCGTAGAATATAAGCAGAGTTTTTTTTCTTCACCCATTCTGGTAGGCAAAGGGAAACTATGCCCATACAGACAAGTCTTCAGTAGAAGTTTTTTATTGATATGAAATAAAAATGAAATTGAATGAAATGAAATGAAATGAAACCTAACCGAACTCATTCAATCAAATCATTAAATCTGATATTGAAACAAATTAGTAGCTTCTTTTAAGAAATATACGTATTTGCATGAATCATAAAAACTTCTATGAATTTTTTTAGTAAAAACATCTAAAAAAACTTCATGGTTGGTTTTTCTTTTTAATAGACATTATTTGACAGTTGGGAAAGAGAACGCACGAGTGCGGGAAAGGTAAAAAAAAGCACGAGTGTGTAATAGCCCACATCCCGAACGCTATACGTCCCTGCAATACGCCACTTTTTGAGCAACTGTATTAAAAATATATTATATCTGTATTCTCTTTCTATAAACGTCTATTGTTAATAAACATTAGGAAATTTTTCCAGCTTGTTGGTTCTCAATAACGATCAGACAATTAATCTCTAATCTAGTCTACTTAATATAATATATATTATAATATAATGAATGAATTCATAAATTGCTTTCATTATTAGAATACTCGACGCTGTAAGCTCTGTCTTTTAATAAGACTGTCATCTCGAGTCTGAGTATTACTTAAGTTGAATGACAATAAGTGAAAAAAATCGTTTCAACTTATAGAGCAAAACTTATGACTCTAACAAGTATTCAGACTTGGAAGAAGAAATGAGTTAGTAATATTTTATATTTTTTAAATCCACCTCGAATAACGCAAATCAAATGACCTTTCCAGTGTTAAAACTTTTATTCATAACAAAGAAACTGCGACCTAATTGAATTTTCATTACTCGAAGTTTCCTACGCTTTTTTTTTCTATTCGTTAACAAAGTGCTAATTACTTCTCGCTGCCGATGCCGTACAAATGCTGATAAACGGTCTCCGCTGCATCGAAGGCTGAGTTCTTATAACAGCCTGATGATAAAACCTTGTCATTTTAGATATTTGTCCTGTTTAACTAAAAATGGTTTTAAAATATGACGTTTCTGAAAATTTATTAACTGTATCTATACTAATAAAGAGGTAAAGTTTCTAACTTTGTTTGTTTGTAGGGGGTAATCTTCGCAAATACTGATCCGATCATGAAAATTATTTCACTAACAGAAAGCTACACTATTATAGTGATATAGGCTATATTTTATTGTTATTGAACAAAAAATTCACTGAGAAATAATAGTATATATATGTAAATCAAGTCTGAGAAATGCGAGCGAGATGAAAACTGTACTATATATTTGTATCTCAAAAATAATTAATTAATGCCCAACGAAGTGGGCACGATTCAGCTAGTTGTAAAATAATATTTAAATGTGACTAATTGTGTTACTATTTAATTAATTATCCGAACGTATTTATTTATTTATTTATTTATTTATTTATTATTTGGCACAGTTACACGATACAAATCATGACATTTGATATACGAATAAGTTACAAAAGAAAATAAATAAATTTGCATCTCAATAACAACTATGCACAACATGCAAATAAAATTTAAAGAAAATATAGGGCTAATTAAATATTATACAAAATAAACATTAAGTGAGACACGAAACAATAATGTTAAGTACTAAGATATTAAATAAAAGTGTTGTAAACCATTAATCCATGTTGTTTGCAAGCACACATATATTATCTGGATCTTTTATTGCCCTTACAAATGAGTTGAGACTCTGGTGGAAAATATCAAGTTTTTTAGATAACAAATTATATTGCCTACAAAAGCGTACTAGTGGATCGTTATATGACACATTATTTTTGCAGAAGGCACTACAAACAGATGTTGCTTTCGATTAGACCTACTAGTGACCTTTAGCGAAACATGGCTCAAAACAGTGGTGTCGATTTTGGAATTAACCAATTTGTATAACATTAGAAGGTCACTAATTTGACGTCTCACGTATAGTGTCTCCAAATTAAAACGCTCCAGCCTATCCGAATAATTTAATAATATTTGGCGTAACCCCTGTTTCGAAGCAAGACTTCGTACAAACCGCTTCTGTATCGCTTCTATCCTATTAATATGATTTGCATAGAACGGTGACCATATCACGCTACTGTATTCAAGCAAACTTCTTACCAAACTAGTATACAAAGTAATCATACTACGAGTATATTTAAATGATTCCGAAATTCTAAATATAAATCCCATCATTCGCCTTGCTTTGGAGATAATTGTATCGTAGTGTACTCTAAAGGTAAGTTTTGAGTCAAACCATACGCCTAGATCACGCACTACATCTACGCGAATCAACTGAACTCCCTGCACCATATACGACGACAGGATGTATTGTATGTATTGTACATGCCGTGCCCATCTGTAATTACGTACGTACACGAACATTTTAACAAAATGTATGTATGCTAGATAGTTGCTGTGTTCTTTGCGTTGATGAGCTTTGAATAAACTATTAAATATTTTTTATATCTGTATTCATTTGTGGTGAACGGTGTTGGTGGTACCTTAATTACTTTCTGTTTATACTCTGTATATATTATGCCTATTGTTATACTGTTTGCTTATCGAAAAGAGAAATAAAGAAAATTTAAATGTACTCAATGACTTTCAAGTTTTTTTCATTATGCAATGCTTCATATATTACTTCGCACTGTTACATTATACATACATAGAAAAAGAATGGATCCACGATAAGGACTTGTGGCATAAAATTGGTGGGCCTTAACATAAAATGATTTGTAATTATTTAGGCAAATAAAAATAAACATCCAAAGCACATAAAATTACGAGGAACCGTCAGTAGTATCTATACTAATATTATAAAGAGGTAAAGTTTATAACTTTGTTTGTATATATGGGGTAATCTTCGCAAATACTGATCCGATCATGAAAATTCTTTCGCTAACAGAAAGCTACACTATTCAGGAGTGACAAGATAAAAGGAAAAAGATAAAAATATATAAAGATTTTAAATCAGCAGGATTTGAACCTGCGCCCTCTGACGTGCCGTGTCAACAATTCAATCTAATCAAGCATTATTATTTGCCTTAGAAATTAATTGGTGATTTTAAAACATTTATATTTATCTGATTTGCTGAAAATAGTGAGAGTGTATTGGAACAAAATTTCACCGTACCCTT
Source organism: Melitaea athalia (assembly GCA_905220545.2). Classification (NCBI taxonomy): domain Eukaryota; kingdom Metazoa; phylum Arthropoda; class Insecta; order Lepidoptera; family Nymphalidae; genus Melitaea; species Melitaea athalia. The sequence goes on along the minus strand of HG992183.1, from coordinate 2,126,299 downwards.
CTTATGTGAAATGGATTATAACGCCCAACGAAGTGGGCACGGGTCGGCTAGTTATAAATAACTACCTACTACGAGTAGATATATCATTATATTAAACGTGTATCATACACGGTATTTCATTTGTCATTGGAGCAGCGTGGTAATTGGAGGAGCGTGTTGGATTAAGCTCTGATCCTCCTCCTACATGAGGAAAGAGGCCTATGCCCAGCAGTGGGATATTACAAGCTAAAGCGAATACACGGTATATTTCGGTACAATTATTTAGGAATGTGTTTGAAAGTACCAAATAATCTTAGAAAGAAGAAAATGAATACTAAACAAACTAATTTACAGTGGTTGGTATTTTTGAACGATATATGGAGAGTTAGAGTTAAAAGGCGTCGTAAAAAATGACAAATTTCCAAGGAACTCATAGCACAAAATAAGTTTGGGAAGTCTTCCACTAAGTTAAATAAAATTTTCTAAACAAATTATAGTAACAAAATTATGTCTGGCGCGAACTTGGGTAGGCATATGTCCAGCAGTTGACTGCAATAGGCTGAACTGATTGACCGACTGACTGAGATATGTAAATAACTTACAAGATAGACTAAGAAATAAGGAAATAATAACGCACTAAGTCTGCTAACTTAACAAATTATAATAACAAAATTATGACTGGCGCGAACTTGGGTAGGCCTATGTCCAGCAGTTGACTGCAATAGGCTGAAGTGATTGACCGACTGACTGAGATATGTAAATAATTTTCAAAATAGACCAAGAAATAAGGAAATAATAACGCACTAAGTTTGCTAACTTAACAAATAATAACAAAATTATGTCTGGCGCGAACTTGGGTAGACCTATGTCCAGCAGTTGATTGCAATAGGCTGAACTGATTGACTGACTGACTGAGATATGAAAATAATTTTATAGACAAAGAAATAAGGAAATAATAACGCACTAAGTCTGCTAACTTAACAAATTATAATAACAAAGTTATGACTGGCGCGAACTTGGGTAGACCTATGTCCAGCAGTTGACTGCAATAGGCTGAACTGATTGACCGACTGACTGAGATATGAAAATAATTTACAAGATAGACCAAGAAATAAGGAAATAATAACGCAATAAGTTTGCTAACTTAACAAATAATAACAAAATTATGTCTGGCGCGAACTTGGGTAGACCTACGTCCAGCAGTTGATTGCAATAGGCTGAACTGATTGACCGACTGACTGAGATATGTAAATAACTTACAAGATAGACTAAGAAATAAGGAAATAATAACGCACTAAGTCTGCTAACTTAACAAATTATAATAACAAAATTATGACTGGCGCGAACTTGGGTAGACCTATGTCCAGCAGTTGACTGCAATAGGCTGAACTGATTGACCGACTGACAGAGATATGAAAATAATTATATAGACTAAGAAATAAGGAAATAATAACGCACTAAGTTTGCTAACTTAACAAATAATAACAAAATTATGTCTGGCGCGAACTTAAGTAGACCTATGTCCAGCAGTTGACTGCAATAGGCTGAACTGATTGACCGACTGACTGAGATATGAAAATAATTTTATAGACTAAGAAATAAGGAAATAATAACGCACTAAGTCAAAAAAATTTAGTCAATAATTAGTGGAGTGCATGGGGCGTTAAAAACACGAAAACCTCGGATTTCCGTTACAGTGAATGAAATTTTATAATTCAAAGTGGAATGTTTAGCTTATAATATATACAAAAAAGCTTACCTATTAAAAAATTGTGATCTCGATAAAAAAAAAAAAAAGAAATTATTATAATTTTGATAGTTTAAACCCTGTAGAACATATTTCTACACCAAAATTAAGTTAATTGATACATTCATATAGAGATAGTAATTAGGAAAAAGAAATAAATGAAGGAATATGAAAGAAAAAAAAATATCAAGAAATAATTTTTCAAACAATTTACATTTTTGTCTATTTAAGTATTTTCTTCAACTTCACTTATTTCAATGATTAGCGGAGTATTAAAACAGGTATTTTCGCTGCACTGTAGACATGCTATACTGCAGTATAAGCCACTCTTTCGGCATCCTTGTGGAAGCCGAAAGAGTGGCTTATACTGCAATATAACTGTGGCTGAAGCAGCTCCACAACCCTTTTTTTACTATTATTATCATTGTGATTAGTTTTTTTGCTGCTTGCTGTGTGGCTACGGCAGTAAAGAATATAGCCACTCCCTCTCTTCCTGTGGGTGTCATAAGAGGTGACTAAGGGATAACACAGTTCCACTATCACCTTGGAACTTAACAGCCGACCGATGGCGGGATAACCATCCAACTGCTGGCTTTGAAATACACAGGCCGAAGACGGGCAGCACCGCAGCAGTATCTTCGGTGCGACAAAGCCCGACCTGCGATCACCAACGCGCCTGCACAGCTTGGTAACTATGGGCAAAACACATGAGTTTGCGCCATTTTTAGAGCGAACTTGTGGAGGCCTATGACCAGCAGTGGACTGCGATATTCTGAAGTGTGCGTGTGTGTGATTAGTTTTTTTAAAAGTATATTAGTATTAGCTCCAAATTTACTTGATCAAACAATAGGTATCATCATGATAGCGGTCTATTAGTCGTTTTCTAATAGTTTTTTCATCCGGTGTATGCTGTGAGGTATATACCATCGTATCTTTCAACTCTTGCATAGAAAATTGGCAGTCGTCATTCTCTTCTATATACTTGTATATTTGCTCCATTGTTGCATCTATCATCGAAATTGTCAAACCAACCTCCTTATCAGCAGAGCTCAGATGAATAGAATTTTTGATAGAATTATAACAATCAGCATGCTATTTCGCTTGGAGTGTTTGTAAATCTGCTATATCAGAAATTCTTTTATGAATTTCTTGATAACAATCGTTTTTCTGTACAGCTATAAAACTTACAATGGAGTAATTTAAAGTTGGAGTATTAATATATGAGATTTTGCTTAAATTTCTTTATTAGCTTCTTGACCAGAGATGAAACGGTTTTTTCCCACTCAAAGCTCGATAAATCAGTGCTACTTCGGAGTTTATTTTTCAAAGGCAAAAATGGAGTATCATTGGGCCTCTTCTTATATGTTTCAATATATTTTTGGCGACAACCTGTATGAGCGTAAATCAATTCAGTTTGAAGATGAGGTAGCAAGCCATCTTTTCGTTCTCCCCTCTCTACGTTCTACCTCCAACATTTCAAGAAAATATTATTTTACGTCTATTTAGGTATTATTCAACGTATATAATACGAAAAAAAAAATTTTAAATAAAATTATTAATTTTTTATAGTTTTTGGTTTAAATAAAAAAAATCAAAAGCACAAAAAAAAAAGTCTGAGGTCAAAACCCCCAGACACTCCACTAAATCTAAACTTAGAAAAATGTAAATAGAATTAGCTAATGATAAACATGTTATTTAGTATGTAACCTAATATATTTAAGGAACATAATAAATCTCGCATCTTACGATAGTCAATACTTCGAACGGTATTGTAGAGCTTACAATGGATGTAAACAATGGTGGTTGTATAATGTATACAGGCGGCGCTTTGGAACGATTCTAAAGCTTATCTTTTGTTGAGATCCGATCGATCGAGGTGATGGTTGGTTCTTTTTAAGCGACTTCCAAAAAAGGAGGAGGTTCTCAATTCGACACGTATGTTTTTTTTTTTTTTTTTTTTTTTATGTATGTTAGCTCAGAACTTTTGACTGGGTGGACCGATTTCGATCAATTTTGTTTTAATTGAAAGGTGTTGCGTGTCATGTGGTCCCATTTTAATTAAATTGAGATCTGACAAGTACTTTTATAGTTATATCTAATAATGCGTATTTACGTGACTACTTTTTCGTCGACCTACGTTATATTATACCGCATAACTTTTTACTCGGTGTACCGATTTCGATGATTCTTACTTTAATCGAAAGCTAATACTTGTCTTGTAGTCTTGTTTAAATTAGATCGAAAACTGATTACAACTTTTTGAATAATCTTTAATAGCGCGTATTTACTTGACTATTTTTTCGTCTTATTACGTTGTATTACTTGTCGATGTAATTGAAGTCGCTTTTTTTTCGTTTGCGAGCAAACACAATTATATAATTACGTACACTGCATTGCTCTTCTGTTTGAACACTTGTGATCATATTCATAATGGCTTTTCGATTGTTCATAATTTTTTATTTACAAGAACCTACTTTAGAAAAGGTATTTTCCTAGATTTTCTTTGATTGTGTATGTTTCGTGATATATTCGCTAGATAGAGAGCTTAGAGCTCATTTGTATTTTAGTATTATAATATTTATATATTAAAAAAATATACTGTTGTTTTAAAAAAAACGTTACTTTATTGATATTGTAAAAAATAAGCTCTTTTGAATTGTTTCCAATTTTCAGAAATTATAGTTCTTCTAACTTCATCCATATAACAGCCTTAAAATCAGTAGAAAAATTGACACTTACCAATATGTTTGCTTTCATTGAAGGCTTCAGGTATCTTCCTGGTGAGAACTGCGTAGACCGTGCACACCACGATCAGAACGATGGGGTAGAAGAAGGCGATCATGTAGGACGCGTCCACGTAGGAGTCGCAGACGAGCATGTTGTCTTCTCTGGTGGGGTAGTGGAACATGGCACGCGCTGGTGCCACTATCATCCATACTACTACGATCAGCACCTGTGGGTTCAATGAGATTTACTGCAGATCTTTTGGATACATTAACTTTTACCAGAAATGACTCAAGAAGAATATTACACAGATAACTACTCAATAAAATCTGGTCATCTTTAAATTTGGTTTGGACATTGGAAGAAAAATTTTCTGGAAAATTCTTCTAAATATATTATGTACACATATTCGCCAGTCAGTAGATAAATATGACTTAAATAGAAGAGGTCGCTGGTCAGAGACGGGACATTAACAGATTAATAACTATAAATTGGTCTCAATAAACGGCAACCAGTGGAATTTCTTTTCAGAGCTCCAAAAAGATGCGGCACAAATGCTCAGATCACTACCATTTGTATTGTCAACATAGACGCGACAGTTCGCACAAGTCACAACATTCAACTTCTGTGACCAATTAGAACACAGATCTCTCAATTAGAATACAGTACTAGTTTATTCCGGAAAGCAGAAATCGATTGGATTTACAAAAACGGGAAAATGTATAATGAGAGCTTTCATCTGGCACGCCGATTCAAAGAGATTAACTAAGTAGGTCGGTCGATTGATAGCTGCTGTTGGTAAGGGTTAGTCGATGCTAATGGATATCTCAAAAGTATTTAATGACGTGCATAATGCATATTAAGAATTTAAACGAAACATTCATTCTTATTGAAATTAGAAAGATTTATTATGAAACGGTTTGTGCCTTCATTATTATACAAAAAAAAAAAAAAATCAGTAGATAATTCTAAGGCCATACGTTCATCGTTGATAATGAAAACATCGAAATGCAATACATCAATGCGATTTTTTTTGTAAATCATACCATATTATATTATATTTCTTTATTATATACACATTATATTTGTACGCATGACTATACTTTTTACATATATAGTTTCTCAGCGAGCTTTTGTGTACTATACCCAAAGTTTGTATAATAGAAAATGCTTTTCTAACGATGTCTGTGCATCTTTTATCCCATATTTATGTTTGTTATATTTTGATGTGCCAATAAAGAATATATAATTATTCATATTATATAAATGTACAACTTATACGAAATGCCCTTTGTACTTTAGTTTTAAAATAAGTAAAAGGGTTCTACAAAGGATCCGACCGCTCCACTTTTGTGGGCCAGATTTCGTATGTTTTATGCATGCCGTGTTCCCGAAGTCGCATCACGAACCGACCCTGTGGTTAGGCGTCAAAGGACAGAGGAATTTCAAACCAAATGACAACGAATATTACAGGGCACATGGAGATAGTTTGACTGAACGGGCGTTGAATATATTTCACTATTGGTTAAGTTAGAGTCTAGTGATCTATAATTTAATAACAATAATTCATTATTTTCTTAAAAATAATTAGTAACACAATACATTATTTTAAAAGTAATGGTTAACTTAAATATGAAACTAGTAGCTAAAGCGTCTACATCCGCTGAATTTTATCTACTAATTAGCCCCTAGGCGTACATTGGTACACTGCTTTCTGCTTCAGGAGTTGTAGGCTCGATTCCCTTCTCAAGCTTGGGTACAAAATATATTTAATGATAATTATTTATGTGCTATTTATATGTGCGTTTATTTAAAAAAAAAAAACAATTTTTAAATCGGTCTTAATTTAGTAATTTTCGAATAGCGAAAATACAAATTTGAAATCTTAATTTACTAATTTTCGAATAGCGTATTTCCTGCAAATCTTTCTCACACCCATCTTTTTGAGTTTAGAATGTATTTTCGATACCATTCATAATTATTATTAATGCTTCTAGTACGTTGATTTTGAATTTAGAATTGGATCAGAAAATGTAATGTGCATAAATCTTACACATTTATTATTGAAGCGTTCACACGCTAATAAATTTAATGTGTTGTCAACTTTTTCAATTTTAATTTTTCCAATCGGCTAGGGACACGGTATCGAATACAAAGTATCGATACTGTACTCATGAGTAGTATCGAAAAAAAAGTATCGTACTCATAAAAGTATCGAAACAAAAGTATCGATACTTCTAGGTATCGAGTACAAAAGTACTCAATGGAAGGAATTGATACTTCAACTTCTAAAAAAAAAGGTCGCTTCAAATTTCGCACAAATACTGAACGACTGTTTCCAAATATGTCAGTCGACCAAAAAAATAAAATTGTGTTTGCTCGCAAACGAAAAAAAATCCGACTTCAATTACATTGACAAGTAATACAACGTAATAAGACGAAAAAATAGTCAAGTAAATACGCGCTATTAAAGATTACTCAAAAATTTTCATTATTTAACGTTGTGTCCAGGTGTCCATTTTTTATAAGTATTTTTTAACGGTTCACAGGAAAGTGGACATAAGGTGCCAATCAAACCACCAAGTGTAAATTCATGCATCACTTCATCAGGCATCTAAAATTTATAAATATGTGTTGTACAGCTTTCTCACATATTTATAAATTTTAGATGCCTGATGATGGTCAATAAAGGATTGAAACGTCGCATGAATTTACACTTGGTGGTTTGATTGGCACCTTATGTCCACTTTCCTGTGAACCGTTAAAAAATTACTCAAAAAGTTGTAATCAGATCTCCATATAATTTAAACAAGACTACATGACAAGTATTAGGGCCTATGCAAACCACGTTTTTTAAGCGCGACGTCGCCTTTTTATCCTATAGAGCAGTTTGTTGGCGTTTGTATCGATTCAACGCGCTTCGACGGCGCGTCTGTGTCGATACACACGCGCGTTTGCATCGCGTCTGTATCGCGTGACACGCGCGTCGATGGCGCGTTTTTATCATACAGAGCAGTTTGTTGGCGTTTGTATCGATTCAAACGCGCGTCAACGGCGCGTCTAAATCGATACACACGCGCGTTTGCATCGCGTCTGTATCGCGTGACACGCGCGTCGACGGCGCGTTTTTATCCTACAGAGCAGTTTGTTGGCGTTTGTATCGATTCAAACGCGCGTCGACGGCGCGTTTAAAAAACGTGGTTTGCATAGGCCCTTAGCTTTCGATTAAATTAAAAACATCAAAATCGGTACACCGAGTAAAAAGTTATACGGTATAATACAACGTTGGTCAACGAAGAAGTAGTCGAGTAAAGACTATAGACTATTAGATATATCTTTAAAAGTTCTTGTCAGATCTCATTTAAATTTTAAATGGGACCACATGACACGCAACACCTTTCAATTAAAACAAAATTCATCGAAATCGGTCTACCCAGTTCAAAGTTCTGAGCTAACATATATTAAAAAAATACAGTCTAATTGAGAACCTCCTCTTTTTTTGGAAGTCGGTTAAAAAGGTCGTCGCTTTAAATTATCGTACAAATACTGCATAAATGTTTTCAAAATTTCAGGAAAAAGTGTAATAGTACTCATGTAAATCATTCGATACGATACCTGCCAAAAAGTACTCATTGAGTAAAAGTATCGAATGCAAAGTATCGAGTACTAAAGTATCGGTATCGAAAGGAAATGTACTCGATACCACAAAGTATCGATACTTTTTTCGTGTCCCTACAATCGGCTGAACACTTGAATAACATGTGCAATTAAAAAGTGTAATTTAAATTTAGAATCCCAATAGAATGTGAATATGAATGGATAAAATTTTTAAAAGTAATTTTTTAATCGATGGAGCGCTATATTACATTATGCAAATTGAAATATGACTTTTTAAGTTTCTGTTAATAGTAAATATTCACCAAATGGTTTACTTTAATAGTATTAAGTAATTAAAATATATTAAAAATGAATTTATATTATAAATAGGTAGGGATCCCTAGTACATTTTTTCCACCTGATCAGTATCAAGCTAATTTTTTGGGAGTGGCTACATTTTAATGAGGCGAACAAAAAGTTCCTCTTCGAAAACTCTCGAATGTGGTAGATAATAGAGTTAGCAGGAGATAGAGCAGCAGTGAGCGTAGGACCGGGATAACGTACCACGCAATTTGTAGGACATTATTACTATTAAATTATATAGATATTAACTAACTAAAAGTTACCTACCTACCTAACCTACCTAAAAATTAACTTATCTAACAAAATAATATTTATAAAGCTGAATAATTCGTACCGTTTGCTTGGTCAAACGCGTAATTAAAAAAATGTACGCCTCAGCCTGTAATATGCCACTGCTGGGCAAAGGCCTCTTTTCCTATGTAGGAGAAAGATTAGAGCTTAATCCACCACGCTGCTCCAATGCAGGTTGCCGGATATATTCCATACTATGAGTAACCGACGGCTTAACGTGCTCTCCGAGGCAAGGCGGGGAGACCCACAAGGACTGCACAAACACCCAGACCACGGCAAACATCTGTATGGCCAATACAAATATTTGTCATGTGGATCGAAACCGCAACCGCCAGAGATTACTATTAGTGGTACCTACGACTTTTAGTAATTTTGAATATTGTTAATTATGCTTTTAATGTAATGTCAAATAAAGTATAATAATAATAAGAAAAGGACCGAACATGATAGTATTAAACTATCAAGAGAACCAATATGGTATATATACTTCCATTAGCTAACGAGTTATGGTCCATGTATATTTTGTTAATCTTGAGGTAACGTTTCTTCCGCGGGAAACCTTTAGTAAGACAAAATACACTTAAGAGTTGGGCAGGATATTTTAGACTCAAAACAAATGTATCAGCAAATCTGTGCTTGGATTAAGCTCCAATCTTTCTCCTACATCGAGAAAGAGGTCTATGCCCAGCAGTGGGATGTAACAGGCTGAATCGTGAAACATTTGCATTGTGGACATAAGTGATCTTTATTAGCGTGGTATGGGCATGTAATGAGGAGGGATGAAAGCTATATTGGTAAAAGAATGTTAGGGATGAATGTCGAAGGACGAAGAGCGATCGGCAGGCCAAGAAAGCGATGGATGGATTGTGTGAGTGAGGACATGAGAAAGAAAGGAGTATGCGCTGAAGTTACGAATAATAGAGAGGAATGGAAGAGGAAAACAGGTTGTGCCGACCCTATATAAATAGGATAAGGGCAGGGAGATGATGATGGACATAAGTGATCTTTTCACCTGACGTAAAAACGTGACGTTAAAAAAGAAAAGTCAGTGGTGATTTTTGTGTTACATTTAAATGGAAAAAGTTTTTGAAAGCACTTTTGATAAAATTGCTTCGCAGAAATACAAATAGCCTAAAGCAAGATTAATATATTTTATAGTAGTTATAAGCAAGCAAGTAATAAGCAAGGACGACAAGACTCAAAGACGAAAATCTATGAAGAGGCTAAAATTTCAAACTTGAGACCAGACTTTTACTACGGACTTTGATTAGTGTTCAGTTTCAAGTTTGACGAAAATGTCTTTGAAAATAAATGTTTTAGGAATATTAAAACTTATCTAAAATAATCTTGCTGCTTAGATAATAAATATTGCATTGCTGCTTTTGAGATTTTGCGCAACCTGGTTTTTGATTCGTATAATATTAAGCTGAGTAGTAATATAAGCAAGGTTCGTATATCATTAAAATGAGTAATTTGGTCAATGACACATGTTGGCCCATTCTCAGACCTACCCGATATGCACACAAAATTTCATAAAAATAGGTCCAGCCGTTTCGGAGGAGTATTGCAACATTGTGACACGAGAATTTTATATTAAGATGATATATTACATTTAGATTATAATCTATAATAGTAAATGGGTCTCCAATAAATGGAAACTGTTCGCGCATTCTAATTGCTCTGGGTTGTAATAATTTAACACTTTCATGCGAACAACGTATATGTACGTCATATATTGGTAGATATGATATGGCACAACGTACTATTACGTTCAACAAAAACTCGATTTATTGAGCACAACGTAATGGTACGGTGTCTGGCCATACTAATGTTTAAAAGTTCGGTTGCTGTGCCACAACATATCGAATTCTAAAAATTGTAGTGCTACACCACACCGATTTTATTTTGCCTTCTTTGATGGGATTCCGTACTGTTACTAAGTACCCACTAGTAGCGCACAACGTCACTATACGTCGTTTCGCCTAAGGGGCCGTCTCCACGAGCGAGCGTATCGCCGGCGATACGCCCAACTATCGTCGGGTCGTCTCCACGAGCGAGCGAGCGTATCGCCAGCGTATCGTCGCGTCTCGCGACGGAATCGCGGCGCGTCCGCAGCGACTCGTCGGAGCCGTCTCCACGAGCGAGCGTATCGCCAGCGTATCGTCGCGTATCGCCAGCGTATCGCAGCGTGTCCGCGACGGATTTGACGATGCGTTGTTTATTGAAAAACTTTATATGAATAATAAACTGTGTAAATTATGTTTAAAGCTGATGAAATATAATTGTGTTTGCTCGCAAACGAAAAAAAACCGACTTCAATTACATCGACAAGTAATACAATGGAAGTAGATGAAAAAAAATTAACAAACGCACTAGTCGTCACTACGATTTTCGAAAGTTCTACTCGATTTCTCTGGGATTCCATCATCAGATCCTGGTTTCCTTATCATGGTACCACCCTGGGGATATCACCTTTCCAACAAAAAAAGAATTATCAAAATCGGTTCATAAACGACGAAGTTATCCCCGAACATACATTAAAAAAGAATATATACGGTCGAATTGAGTAACCTCTTCCTTTTTTGAAATTGGTTAAAAACGCTGTGTTTGAGAGCGCGCTCGCGGCGATACGCCGGCGTGTCGCTGCGAGAGCGCGGCGAGTCGCGACGCTAGCGCGGCGATACGCCGGCGATACGCTCGCTTATTGCCACTCGTCGCATCGCCGGCGATACGCTCGCTCGTGGAGACGGCTCTGGACGGCTCCATAGAGAGTGTATAGAAATAGGTGGCTCGACGATACTATCGCCGGCGATACGCTCGCTCGTGGAGACGGCCCCTTAGAAGTTTTATTACATTAATCGACTTGTGCCGCGTCGCGGGGGTGTGCGTGCGCCGATTCTGTGTTCACGTGGAATATTGACCTTATAATATATGTTATATCAATTTATTTTACTTTATTGAAATAAGTCTGAATGTGTTCAAAATACATATTTTGTATTTTTTGTTTGTTTTAGATATGTAAATTGGACCAAAAAAGTGACCATTGTAGCATAGCGTATCTTAACGTCGACGTCTTAGTACGTCAGAGCAATATATTTAAATACTAATGTCATCAGCTATTTGCACAACGTCATTAGACGTCGCTTGAATTTCTATGAAAAAATGATGTGCAATATCGCATAGACCTACAATATTGGTATGTTCGCGTGAAAGTGTTAATATACGTAACGTAATTAGGATGCAGGAACTGTTCTGTAGCCAAAATTGGTGTCGAATATATTGTTTAATATTATGAAGTTTAAGATAACATGTCTTACGGGATGAAGTACTGATTATAAATTCCAATGTACGATGATGGTAGTGATACGTAATGATAATCAAATACTTAAATAATAAATTGAGATAATTGTAAGCATATATGCGACAAAGCCAGCCCTGCGGTCACCAACCCGCCTGCCCAGCGTGGTGACTATTGGCAACACACACGAGTTCATGCTATTTTTGGCGCGAACTTGTCGGCGGCCTACTAACTACTACGGCGGCGTACTACTAAACTAAACGGCCTATATCCAGCAGTGGACTGCGAAAGGCTAAAGTGATGAAGCATATACAGAAAACGGACGTCATAGGCGCAATGCTAACGTTAATAGTGTATGCACAAATATCAGTTTTGCAAGTAATAATCTTAATAAAACAATTTTTTTAAAGAATTATTAAAATATTCCGTCGGGTGCTTCAAATTAATAATAATGAAGGCATTTTCTGAGTGTCGGTAAATATGAGTTTGTAATTTTAATGATACAGTTTTTGCTATTTAACATTTTGAATTTTATTTCTACCTTCATCTTTATAAGTCCTTGTAAAGACCTTTTATACGTTCTCATTCTTCGAACCATAGACTTATACACTTTAACTATAGCTTCGAACTAGAAATTTTACGTCCTCGGTAAAATAACCAGCATTGTTGGTAGTTCAGTAAAATAATTATAAATCGTTTTATAATAAAACACGAGATCAAATCCAGGCACAAGAATGTTAATATTTCAATTTTTTTTTCACAAATTGTATATAGAAACTTTGATAATATTTATTTAAAACACTTAAAATTATGACTATATAATATACTCAAAATAATGTTTTAAATAAAAGTCCTCCAATCACCGTTTTTAAGTTAATTAAAAAGTAAATTCTTTAAGTTTGCAGTCTTGTCGTGTGCAGCTTACATATCTTCCGTAGCCGACAGAAACTAAGACTAGCGACTGAATTATTCTGAAAATATAACGACCGCTCGTAATTCTTAGCTTTACGACCGACTCGTGAACAGCCCAATCAACCGGTTGAGGTTGTCGGTTAATCAGTTTTATGTAGTGCTCGAGTTTTAATGGCACGCTTATATATTAACGTTCACTATTATACTAAACGCTGAATAATACAAAGTTTTGAATATTTTTAACCGACTTCCCTACTAAAAAGGAGGAGGCTCAATTCGATGGTTTTTTTATGTACGTTACTTCAGAACTTTAATATTTCAATAATTTTTTCTTTAATCGAAAGATGGTGCGTGTCATTTGGTCCCATTTTATTTGAGATTTAACAAGTTCTTTTCGAGTTATATTTATAATATTGCGTTTTTACTTGACTATTTTTTCGTCGACCTACGTTGTATTATACCGCAATCCGCATAACTTTTTATTAGGTGAACTGATTTTGATGATTTTTAAATTTAATCGAAAGCTAATGTTTACCATGTTGTCACGTTTAAATTTCATCGAGATCTGATTACAACTTTTTGAGTAATCTTTCATAACGCGTATTTACTTGACTATTTATTCGTCTACCTACGTTGTGTTACTTGTCGATGTAATTGAAGTCGGTTTTTTTTCGTTTGCGAGCAAACACAATAATTTTTTAGAATATTAGTTATTCTACTGCGATGAAGTCTTGATGTTATTGATCTATTGTAAATAAGATTATTAGTAATAGAAATATTATATTTAAACAAATTTTCTGTAAGGTTGACGTACTTCCTCAAACAGCCTACTTCAGAAAAAAAAATATATTATCTCAAAGTTACATTTTTTCAACAAGGATCAACATGCTAGTTGTTATAGAACATAATTGCCACCAGATCGCCGTAACGCGATAGCGGGTAGCAATTAACACAAAAGCGCCCGGTCCCCGATATCAGATCTGTTAGTCATTAGACCTTGTTATTCAAGATATCAAATAATATTGTCACGCTATCGATCTCTGTGACATTGAGAATTTTGAAGTGAAACTTCTTTAGGCGCATGAGGGGTAAATTTTTACGGATCAATCGTGTCACGGCGTCACGAATTTAAAACGTCCATAGCACTGTGTCCATAACACTTTAACTGAGGTAGGGCACAGCAGGAAATTTCCTGCTCAAAATATGGAGCAGCCCGACTGGGGTAGCACCTCGACCTTACAGAAGACCACAGCTAAATAATACTGTTTTCAAGCAGTATTATGTTCCTGTTGGTGAGTAAGGTGACCAGAGCTCCTGGGGGGATTGGTGATAGGATAGGCAACGCGCTTGCGATGCTTCTTGTGTTGCAGGCGTCTATAGGCTACGGTCTTACCATCAGATGAGCCGTACGCTTGTTTGCCAACCTAGTAAAAAAAAAGCACGTTGAATACACTGGTTCCTGTCTGGTCCGATCACCGAAGTTAAGCAACGTCGGGTGCGGTCAGTACTTGGATGGGTGTTTTTTTCAATTCGTTATTTTTTAATTAGTTTGCCAAAGAAGTTTCACTTCTGATATGGATACTGTGTACGCACACAAGTTTTTTTTTAATGTATTTAGTTATCGTACAATGTTAGTTTAAAAGAGATTAAATAATAATAAAAAATGATAGTTTAAAAAAACTAAAAAACACGTTTTTATAAATAAACCAAAATGAAGTCTAAAGAATAGCGAGAAAAGCCTTGACTATTGTTGCAAGCCGTTAGGATAATGGAATAATCTTATCAAATTAGTGTACCTATTGTCATCGGTCCTTGATAAGTCTACCAAGTTTAAATGAAATCTGAACGTTAGAAGTGGGTCAAAATGAAGTCCAAAGGAGTCGGAAAAGCGTGTAAAAATAATTATACTCGAAGGCGGTATGAAGTAGTCATATTTTTTTTCCTTTTTTTCTTTTTTTTTCTCTTTATTTGGGTAAACAAACAGTGTTACAATAGGTATAATATAACAATTAGTATATAAACAAAAAGTACTTAGCATAACACCAACACCGTTTACCACGTATTGCGTATATATTAGTACGTATATTTTGGTCACTGTTATAACCCTTATATCAATAAATACAAGGTTTTTTAATGTTTATGCGAATTTCACTCATTATAATGAAACATCTTTTTCGGATTTTATCGCGGTTAATTAAGTTTTTTAGATGCTCGACGTTTCGTATACTTTACATGGTTACGGAGTCCGGAGAGGATACAAGGTTTTATTTACAATAATTTATGTTTAGGTTCTTTTTATACGGTGGCAAATAAGCATACGGTCCCCTGATGGTAAGCGGTCATCGACCACCGTGGCCTATGGCCTGCAACATCAGAGGTATTGCAAACGTGCTGCCGACCTTGAGCTCTGGCCACCCTTACCACAAAAATAAAATCGAATTCATTCAAGTAGGATTTTTAAGCCTACAATCGATCCCTAGTGTACTAAAACAATTATTTTTTTTGATAAATTAAAATCAAGCATTAATTAAAAAAATAACGAAGTTATTCTGAGAATTGTAAATATTTAAAACGTTTCGAGTTTAAGATCTTATCCCTTAAGGGGAAAATATAAAATTGCTTTGGACCCTTTGTTTCTAAATTTATAGTTCTCATGGGTTTACATTTTATATTTTTGCAAAATGTTGACGTTAGAAATATTTTCATATTTATTTTTAAGCTTCTTGACAGCAAACTTCATACCGCTTTCGAGTATAACTATTTTTTAAATCTCTTTTAAATTAACTTCGTACAATAATTTACACAAAAAAAAGAATTATCCAAGTGTAGTCGTTTCTGAAGTCATTAAGTACGAGCACACATTTCGAGGATTACGTTTTGTATAGATACATAATTATATATAGATAAAGCAATTATGAAGATGAAACGATAAATTCATAATTGCCTATTCTATTCGGCAAAGAAGTGCCTACTCAATTACTTGAATTGTTACAATTAACTGAAGGTGTATTGTCCCACAGCCCACACTCACTTCCAGATATAATTATCTTTGATGTATATCTTCATGATAATTTCTTCATTTGTTTTATTGCTACTAGAAAACTAATAGGTAGGGATCCCTAGTACATTTTTTTCACCTGATCAGTATCAAGCTAATTTTTTGTGAGTGGCTACATTTTGATGAGGCGAACAAAAAATTCCTCTTCGAAAACTCTCGATTGTGGTAGCTAACAGAGATAGCAGGAGATAGAGCAGCAGTGAGCGTCGGACCGGGATAACGTACCACGCAATTTGTAGGACAATATTACCATCAAATTATATAGATATTAACTAACTTTTGTTATTATTTTCATCTTCTTTTAGTGAGAAAACTTGAAAAGAAACCAACGTTAGCGTAACTATACAACTGAGTGAGTAAAACTTTTCATTGAGGATTGATTGTATGCACACAATAATGCTATTGTAATTACTAATGCTACGACTAGTAGTTGATTTTTACAGTTAAGTCGGTTATTTATCGCCACACTACCACATAAAGAAATTACAAAAAAAAAAGAATACACAAGGATTAGAAAAAAGGAAGAGGCCAATCAGGACTCTGCCACAGAATGCTGTGTAATATTTTCTGCTAAATCAATGGCTTTAGCAGCAAAAATTTACTGCCACAAGTCCGGCAGAGCCTGAAATTATCCTACAATTTCTAAATTTGTATCGTGTACAAACATCTGCCGTACATAGACATAAGCAGAATTGGGGTCAGATGTTAATCAGTTATAAAAAGTTACCGCACTGTTTAAGCTAAAATTGTAGCACAATCTTAGCCGAAGTAGCTTATCCTTAATCTATTATTATATCCTCATCATTTGCTTACATTTGACAACTTTGATGAAAAGGCAGATTTACATTAGGAAAACAGTAAGGTCCATGATAATTTTATAAAATAGTTTGTTTAGTAAGCAAACCATTTGAACTCGAACCAGTGCGACGTAGTTGAAGTTCTAGTGTTACAGCAAATAGAGCCAACGCTTCTAAACGAGATTATCTGTAGACACGAGAATATACGCTTTCATACAATAATGTAATATCAGTATTGGTTACACGTTACCGGAGTTTTGTCGAAATTCAATACGTTGTTTATTTATTAACTTTTGTTTTCTAATATTGTAAATTATTAAACGAAAGAACCGATTCCAATTTATAAATTTTTAAATGAGGTAGGGGAACACAGTAGGAAACTTTCTGCTTATAATTGTGTTTGCTCGCAAACGAAAAAAAACCGACTTCAATTACATCGACAAGTAATACAACGTAATAAGACGAAAAAATAGTCAAGTAAATACGCGTTATTAAAGATTACTCAAAAAGTTGTAATCAGATCTCGATCAAATTTAAACAAAACTACATGACAAGTATTAGCTTTCGATTAAAGTAAGAATCATCAAAATCGGTACACCGAGTAAAAAGTTATGCGGTATAATACTACGTAGGTCGACGAAAAAGTAGTCAAGTAAATTGGCATTATTAGATATAACTCTAAAAGTACTTGTCAGATCTTAATTTTAAAAAAATGGGACCACATGACACGCAACCCCTTTCAACTAAAATAAAATTGATCGAAATCGGTCCACCCAGTCAAAAGTTCTGAGCTAACATACATAAAAAAAAGAAAATACAGTCGAATTGAGAACCTCCTCCTTTTTTGGAAGTCGGTTAAAAATATTGACCAGCCCGACTGAGGTAGTACCTCGACCTTACAGAAGATCACAGCTAAATAGCTATACTGCTTACAAGCAGTGTTGTGTTCCTGTTGGTGAGTAAGTTGGTGACCAGAGCTCCTAGGGGAATTGGGGATAGAGTCGGTAACGCGCTTGCGATGCTTCTGGTGTCGCAGACGTCTATAAGCTCCGGTATTACCATCAGGTGCACCGTACGCTTGTTTGCCGACCGAGTTGTATTTAAAAAAAAATCAAAATTAACACATCTCTGCAATACAACTGAAGACATATTATTCAAATATGCTAATACCACAAGGCTGCAAAGTCGAGACTCAAGACGTCTATTTGTTTTAGTAGAATTATATTACCGAAAACTCAGAAATCTCCGTTTAAGTTTTAAAAGTTTACGATATCACAGTCTGGAATTTCATCATTTAGATAAGTTTTAATAAAAGCCGTTCGCAGTATCGCTTTACTGTCGAAAATATAATATTTTACGATGTAAATGTTTATATTTTGTTTTTGTATGTTTATTGTATTTTAAATATTACTTTAACCGATTTAAACAAAGGAGGAAGTTCTCAATTCGACTGTATATTTTATTTCTTATTACTTTATTACAAAGATATAGTAAAACATATTCACATAGTAAGAGAAATATAGTATTTTAAGAAAATAATTAAACGAAATGTAGAAATATTACACGGATAGCATGCAAAGGCGGTCTTATTTCTACCAGACAGCCACAGATAAAATGAGATTTTAATAATAAAGTGCCGGATAGTGTAAAAGTAGCTAGATATAAATATAATTATTATAATATATTGCATTCGTTTAAAAAAAATAACTCGATTTGGGAGGTGAACGAAATCTGTATATTTTGGAAGAAATTTTAAAACAAATCACAGAAGAAAAGCGTGGGTAATATTTTTTAGGAACCTCTACTTGCATTTTTTTCTGTGTACATACGCTTTCAATGAAAAATTTTGCCTTTGCCCAGCAATAAATTACTTACACTGTGCATATATAAAAGTACCTATATATTAAACAACAAATTTCCACTAAAAGCGTTGTTAAAATTCTGAAGCCGTTCATAAAATTACGTTAAAGGAAAGAACAAATGTAGTGAAGTAATAGTGTACGTGGTAAGTGAAGTAGAATGAAGTTAAATCACATCGTCGGAGTAGTTAAGTTTTTAGCGGTTACTTCGGTCGAGTTCGAATCGAAGGACCTTGCTGCTTCCATTTTATCGAGTTAATGAAATGTATCAAGTGACACAACATTTAACTACAAGTACACTTGCAACTTTGATGATTTACGATATTTTCTCATACACATACTATTTATCACATTTTTTAAATTGTAAAAAATTGTCAGATGCACAATATAAAGTTATACATAGTTATACATACTGTTTATTCAAGTTCCTACGCTTAAAATCATCATCAGTCTTGAATCGTTAATTTATAAAGTATATAAGTAGAGTAGGTATATACTTTACTGTTTTATCATTGCATGTTCTGATTACTTTTAAAAAGAAATACAATTATACTTTTCTAATCTAATATTATTTAAAATATTTCTTTTTTGTATGATTATTGTAATTTCTTTCTGTTATCATCTGATACTCTATACTTAATAAATAAAATTGGAGTGTCTGTTTTTAATATTAAAATAAACGCTTTTTACTAAATGCATATGGATGGTATACACGGAACATATACCAAAATAACATTTTTTAGAATTTTAGTCTTTCTGTCTGTCTGTTTGTTCCAGCTAATCTCTGAAACGGCTGGATCGATTTTAACGGGACTTTCACTGGCAGATAGATGATGTAATAGGTTGTAACTTAGGCTATTTTAATTTAAGATTTTTTTTATTTTATAACTGAGATCTGAACAATATCTTTTTTGTTAAATTCCACGCGGACGAAGTCGCGGGCATAGCAGCTAGTAATAAATAAATAAATAGTCATTGAAAAGCAATAACTAATTCAGAATCAAAATCTATATTTTGATAAGAGAAATCGCAAGGAACTTACTCTTTTGAAAAAAAAATGGCCAATATAATATACATTCAATAAATATTCAGTTATACATCGTCCTGGTTCAGAGAGATCATGCTTTACACACATTTATCAATTACTAGCTGACCCGGCGAACTTCGTACCGCCTAACAGTCGATTCTTTAATTTTTTATTTTTATTTAATACTTATTCTGCTATTCGTGACACCTGTCACCGGGTCAGCTATAAAAATTAAAAAAAAAATATATTAAAAATATTGACATTAATATTTATACGATACTAACGTCACTCAATTGCTTTCTCGGAACCCGTCCACTAACTCTTAAACTTTATAGATCGGGAGCCAGGTTAAAATTCGGTCTATCATTTCCTCCCAATCGAAACTTCGTAACATGAATAAGGGATTTTTTTTAATGAATTTTAGTCTTTGTCAGCTGCCACTCCGTGGGTGGGTTGGGCAGTGGCAGCCTCCCAAACATCGAGAAAAAAAATTTTTTTTAGTCATTTCCTCTCACTTCAAAATTTGTCAGATTATAGTTTACCTAATATCTTGAAGGAAACATAAGGTCAGGCCATAACATGGTGGATTATATGTCAGCTGGCTGCTTGAACATGTAAAAAAATTTTTTTTTTCAGTAATTTCCTCTCAACTAAAAGTTTTCCTGGTGATAGTTTACATGCTACTATGAGTGAAAATTGACGTCAGCTGGCTGTATCGCGGTGGAAAGTTTGTCAGCTGGTACCTTGAAAATGTAAAAAAATAAAAAATTTTCCATTTCCTCTCACTTCAAAATTTGTCGGATTATAGTTTACCTAATATCTTGAAGGAAACATAACGTCAGCTGGCCATAACATGGTGGATTATACGTCAGCTGGCTGCATGAATGTGTAAAAAAAAAATTGTTTTTTCAGTGATTTCCTCTCAACTAAAAATTTGCATGGTAATAGTTTACAAGTTTACATGCTACTATGAATGAAAATTAACGTCAGCTGGCTGTATCTCGGTGGAAAGTTTGTCAGCTGATACCTGGAAATCGGTTCAGCCACTCTCGAGATTTGCGCTTAGCAACACATTCAGCGATTCATTTATATATATATATATATATATATATATAGATAAGAGAATAAGAGATAGAGAAGAGATAGAGATAATAGTACAAAGTAATATGCTTTAGCTTTAAATTATTGTTGGCAATTACTTGCCCCGATAATCCAATAAAAATCATCAAAATCAGTATATTCTGTAAAAATATTACGAAAAATTCTTTGTAATAATAATTTTGTTTGCATTCTTTCTGTCCGGAACCTTGAGACAAACTTTTGTTATGGATTCCACCATACTTCCGCCGATTTCTCATATTAATTACTTACGATTCAGGAGCTTAGTACAAAAACGTTTATTATGAGTTACAGCGACCAATTTTATGAAAACTTCGATTATAGTAGATATATCATTTGTAATATGATATTTCTACTTTAAACTAAGTAAAGAATAGTAAGGGCATTTGCTAGATACCATTATTTATGAGGGTGAAAAAAATGGATTACTGTATAAAGGAATAGTTATAAAAATTTTGTAACAATAAGTAATGATATAATTACCGATCCGCTTACAATTTAGCTTATGTATATATTATCAGACGGCTGATGATTCAGATTATTAATGTCTTCGACACTTTCTAATTTCCATTAATAAGCGTCTTCTTTAGATAAATTCATAGGCCAAAAAAATACTCTTAATACGAAAATTTATTCCTTTCTGTCTGTTATGTTTTTTTAATTTTATTAATAATAAAATTAAAAAAACATAACAGACAGAACGAAGTCTGTCCGGGCAGCTAGTTGTAAATAATTTAAGGTCTAACCTGTATAGAGACGAGAGCGGTACATATCGCGAGCTGAGAGCTCGGTGAGATGAGGATAGGACGCTTAGCGGAGTGCTTGCTGGCGTTGAAGATTCTCGATATCCGGTTAGTCTTGGTGAGGAGAGCTGCGTACACCACTGTGAAGCAGAACCCAGTGCCGAATCTGGAATAGAAGAATATTGTTAACTAGCTGCTGCCCGCGACGTCGTCTGCGTGCGTTCACTGCTCGTTCCCCGTAGGTGATAGCGTGATAATATGTAGCCTATGTTCTGACCCGACTTCTTAATAATATTCGTGCCAAATTTGAAGTAAATCCATGCAGTACTTTTTGAGTTTATCCCGGACATACATACAGACAAACAGACAAACAGACAAAAATTCTAAAAACTATATTTTTGGCTTCGGTATCGATTGTAGATCACACCCCATGTATTCTTTTAAAAAAATATTCAATGTACAGTTTTGACTTTTCTACCATTTTATTATATGTAGATATAGATAGATAGGTTGGGATAAATATGACATTCAAAATGAGGAAAATTTATGTGTGTTTCTGATAGTGATTAGATAATAGAATCATAGTCATGAAAAGGACTAGGACTAAGGTCTTTAAAAATATCCTAAACACAATTTTTGAAGTGAACCTACTTTAGGCACATGAGGGCTAAAATTTGAGCGACCGCTAACGCGGCAACGCGTCACGCGGTCAGTACTTGGATGGGTGACCGCCTGGGAACACCGCGTGAAGTTGACTTTTTGTTTAGTTTTTTCAATATAGTTTTTTTTTGTATTTTAAACTCGTTTTTTTTTAATTAGTTTTTTTTTTGAATTAGTTTGCCAAAGAAGTTTCACTTAATATAAAATTCCTCTACAACATGTCTCAGAGAGCGCGTAAAGCTATCAGTCACATCTTTTGTCACAGATCCATACTAATATTATAAAAGCGAAAGTAACTCTGTCTGTCTGTCTGTCTGTCGCGCAATCATGCCAAAAGTACTGAACAGATTTAAATAAAATTTGGTACACAGATAATCTAGAGTCTGAGAAAGGACATAGGCTACTTTTTAATGCGAAAAAAGGGTGGAAGTGATTGAAAGGTTGGAATGAAAATGTGTATGGAAGTATGATGTATAATGTTCGTGTTTCGTAACTGTCAAAGATTTAATGTTACGATAATCGATATGGTAAACTCTCCCCTAAAATTAAGGAACGTATTTAAATAAAGGTTTCGAATCGACAACATAATTATATCTACAATATACGGATAGTGCCGTATTGAAACGTCAGTAATGAAAACGGATTGACAATTTGAAAAAATTTGATATATATATAGATCTACCAACTTATCTGTGAAATGGCAAAAATGGGAACTACGGCCGTCATGTTGAAATGTCAAATTTTAGCCAATAGTGTTAACTATAGTGTTACCTTTTAACATGTTTATTTCATAAGTCCCAATACATCCCATACCCTCTTAATACATTCGAAATCTCAAAACTGATCATATCTTATTATGATTATTATTATCTATATTAAATAAACATGTCTTTAATACGTTTAATTGTAGATAGATATCTACTGACCATATTGCAATTTTAATTCATGCTAAAGCATAAATACAGTATATTATACATTACACATTACACACTGAATACAGCTTCCTTACTAAAATATTTTAAACCCTATTTTGTAACACCAATAATTGCCCTATATTAGTGAGAAGTTCAATAAACTGGCAACAATGAAATACTAATAGCGCCACCACTCAGTTCACAAATAAGTTGGTGGGTTTATAAATATATTGGTTGTCAAATATTTATGCGTGCGTTCAGAAATTTATTTATTGTAAACTAAGGAAAATATATACAAAGTAAATATATCGAGTAAATATACCATAAATCATAAATGTACAAATGGATTAAATAATAATAATAATAAAAAAAAAACGTTAAATTGATTAGTCTCATTAAAATATTCCAGATTATTCTGTCAATCCAGTCAATATTATACTGGTTGTCAAATATATATTATGATGGTAATAATATTGATTTGTTATTAAGAGGGCGCATAAGGCGAGCAAAAAATCACCCGCGCGCCCGTGACTAATGGATGAAACAAAATATACACAAAGCCTCGTGTCAGAGTGCGATAGACGATATAGTTTTGAGCGCATTACGAATGTAGAAAACGACAAATATGTTTATATTACATATAATTCCAAAACTAAAAGTAATTACATTAAATGCCTCGGCATAGCCTTTACTCATATTTAAATGTAATTAATTATCAAATTTTTGTCTTAATGGTCATTAACACCAACCACGGATTTCACCCTGTTGTTAAAGTGGTCACATGATGTAGGACTTGTTCTAAATTCCGATAAAACTAAACTAATGTACATCAGTTCTACCCAAAATAGGAAACCACATAGCAATTTAAAACTAATAGCACACAGTCACCAATGTCTTCACGCTAATCTCCACAACTGTTCTTGTAAGCCAGTTGAAATAGTCAATAAACAAAAATATCTAGGACTTGTAATTGACGATCGACTAAAATGGACTGAACACATTAATTACGTAAGTGATAAGCTGCGTACTATATTGGCTAAAATAACTATAATTAAAAGAAAAATTCCATATAAAATTCTATTAAACCTATATAAAGCTTTAGGCGAAACAACTATATTTTACGGCCTGAGTAGCTATGGTAGAACGTGTAAATCAAACCTTGATACAATATATAACCTACAAATACGAATTATGAAAGCTATAATACCTAAGAAAATTAAAACCTGTTACGAAAATGATTATCATGAGCTCTTTTATTATTGTAACATAATACCAATACACGATCAGGTCAAATACATATTACTGCTTGAGCAATTTCATAATGGTGAACACCAACATATAATCAAGCGTACCTACCAAACACGTAGTGCATCTCAAGTCGAACTAAAAGTACCGAGATACAATAATCTCTATGGCAAACAGCTACTACAATATCAAATACCAAAATTAATAAACGACCTACCATCTACACTAAAAAATGAAATCACTAAAACAAATATAAAATACAAATTAAAAAAATACTTTCTATCGTTAATAAAAAAAAAAAAAAAAAATAAACAAAAAATTAAATAAAAAAATAATATGAATTAATATCCTACAACGTAAATCACCCCGTGTGTACCCACAAGCTACTGCGACTACATTATTTTGTAATAATGGATTCGATCATTTGTAAAACTTGGACGGTAGTATTTAAAAATGTTGTTATTGTGGTTAATATTAACTTGTTGTATGCTATCATTGCTATGATTTATTTTTAATATTGTGAGCGTATGATGTCGAATGCCGGTGTGCGGATAAATCAACATTTTAACAACTGTCCCACGTTGGGCGCAACTTTAACAACTTGTCCAACGTTGGGCGCAAGAATATAACGCAACGAACAAATACAATCCGCTCAGGACGACGGCGCGAGTACCACTGATCCTGCGCCTGCACACGCCCGCATTAAATACCCGCGGTTCCGCGCCTCGCGCCCCTAACGACCGCACGCGCCGCTCGGGCGGCCTAGCGACAACGCGTGACCGTCGCGCTGTTGCCAGGTTCGTGGGTTGCTGTGCGACTGTCTCTAACTGCCGCGCGGTCGGCCGCGTAGCAACTAGGCTCGACCGACGCCGTTGCCAGGTCCGCGCGTTACATCCTCCCCCTCTAACCCAGACGTTACGCCCTCGAAGTCGGGTTAGCCTTTCGCGGTCTTCCCCTCCTACGCTTTTCCTGAACTGGAGCTTGGATGCGACCAACGAACGGGGTTAACAAGGAGACATGATACTTTCCCAAGGAAACACCATCGCTAATGCGCTCTAACACAAAAGTCGTGGCACTTACGACCTCCCGGACACGGTACGGCCCATCACGACGGGGTATAAACTTAGGCGTCTGTCCTCTATTAGCGTCGTTGGAGCCTTGGGTCTTCAAAAGTACGTAATCACCAACCTTATAATCTGGCGCGGGCCGGCGGTTTTCATCGGCGTATCTTTTCTGCGTTGCCTGGGCCTTCTCATGGACGTCTCTCGCGTCCATCGACACGACGGGCAACTTCTTACTTTTAGTACACGCGGGGCGCGATGAGGTATCTGCAATCACATTAGACTTACCTGGAGTGTACTCTATCTTCAAGTTGTACTCTTGGAGACTCAGAGCCCACCTGGCTAGTCGACCACTCGGCGACTTCAAACTCATGAGCCACCTAAGCGGTTGGTGATCGGACCTAACTACTACTTCTGCCCCATCAATATACTTACGAAACTTGGATACAGCCCACACGACGGCTAGGGCTTCGCGTTCAGTCGTGCTGTACTTACGTTCCGCTGCTGTGAGGAGGCGACTCGCGTATCCCACTGGTCGTTCGTCGACGCCCTCCCCCTCGAGTAAAGCTGCTCCGAGAGCATAACTACCGCTGTCAGCCCTGAGAACGAACCGCTTCGACTCATCAGCCTGACGCAGTGTCGGCGCTGACACTAGAAGAGACTCAATAGTCTCAAAGGCGCTTCGCTGCTCGGGGCTTCGCGTGGCAGTGGCATTATTCAAAACATAAGATTGAACAAATGGGAACACAACATCGGGATTGTCCGAAAAATACCACGACTCTTGGGCTAAGTCTAGTACTAAGCCAGCCTCACTAATAAAACTTCGGCCTAAAAGAGTTCGGGTGTTTTCCCCGGGGAACACCACAAACTCGGTTGCTACTTCTTTACTCTCTAACTTTACAGGCACCGTAGCGGTCAACACTACCTTAAGCTGTCGAGAGCCGTCCGCAAGCCCAATGGTGCGCTCTGACTTACGAAATTGTACCCCGCTCGAACGTAAAATATCGTGTAACATGGGACTAGCAATACTACACGTAGCCCCAGTGTCGACTATCGCTACGCCTTCCCTATTCGCGATGACAACCGACACCATTGGATGTGACCACTTACTCACACTCGTCGCGCACAGCGCGTGGTCTACATCGGCGTCGGTAGCGGTGCCGTCGACGATATTAAAATCCGAAGACTTCGTAGGTACATTTTTATTAAGGCATGTCTCACATCTAGATCTCACTACGCCCGGTTGGCCGCATCCATAGCAACGTATCGGATTATTATTATTGTTACCTACACTAATATTCGAACTTACATTATTCGGTTCACTTATTTTATTTTGTAAATTACGACAATCAGTAACAATATGACCGTAAAATTTACAATACGAACAACGAACGCGCTTATCGCGTTTAGAATTCTCTTTCGAGTTGGGAGTGAGTTGCGCTCCGGTAGTAATGCTCGGACCGGTGGTAAGGGTAACGCCGCGATCGATCGAACGATTCGACTTCGGTTCGAGATTTGGCGCGCTCGCGCCAGAGACGGAGTAGGTACTATTCGACAATACTTGGGACTCCGCTACCGTGTCCTCAACACTCCTAACCTTATCTATAAATAAATCTACAGTTTCACCAGTATCGTCTCTATGTAAACGTTTTCTTACACGTCGATGCAATAGTCCGTATATTATATCTATCTGCATACGCACAGGCACTACGTAAGGCAACTTTGCTAATAACGACCGCACTTTACACATAAACACTTCAGCTCGTTCGGAGTCTTTTTGTTCCTCGGCGAAGATTTCACGTAAAATCTTGTAAGCCGGCTGCGGTGTCCCGTACATGGAACGCAGGCGCGCCACGGCGTCCGTCCAGGAGATGGCGCCGGTGCGAGCTCCGCGCCACCACACGGCGGCGTCACCCACCAGCAGCATCGGGAGGCCGCGCAGCGCGTGCTCGTCGCTCACGTTGTTGCACTCCTTGTAGATAGTTACGGCGTCTAGAAACGCTTCCAGTACTTCTGCGTCACGTGAACTTCCATCAAACCTCGCCGTACACTTGCCAAAGTTGCCGCATCCGGCGGCGGCGACGACAGGCGGGAGGTTGTTTGATGGGGAAGCCGCAGGGTTCCAGGGGCTGTTGCAGGACAATGACCTCAGGGTTTCAACCAGAGTCCTGTTCGTTTCTGCTTGCATTCTGGCGAAGGACTGCATGACATTCGCCAAGAGCCTCTCGGTGTCCACACTCGTAGATGCGCCGGCAGCGCCAGGGGCAGCGGGGGCGGGGGCGCCATGGGCGCGCGGCTCCACCGTGGTGTCGTCGTAGACATCAGGGTCGCTTGCGTCGTCGCTCAGCAGGTCGCCAGCTTGCCGATGCTCATCGGCAGCGCGCGCGGACCTCGTTTTCGGCATGGCGGCAAGAGAGTAGGTATTAACCGCTTTTTGTTCGTCGCGTTTACTAGACACTTTTGTTCGTCGCGTGTTTTCGCGGCAAAACACAAGTAGGTAAAAATACTAATTAACAGTTTGAGTTCGACCACTTTAGTTCGTCGCGTGTTTTCGCGGCAAAACACAAGTAGGTAAATACTAATTAACCGTTAGAGTTCGAGGCCACTAGTTGGGCGCCACTATAACAACTCTGCCAACGTTGGGCGCAAGACTATAACGCAACGAACAGATCACATGCTCAGGACGACGGCGCGAGTACCACTGATCCTGCGCCTGCACACGCCCGCATTAAATACCCGCGGTTCCGCGCCTCGCGCCCCTAACGACCGCACGCGCCGCTCGGGCGGCCTAGCGACAACGCGTGACCGTCGCGCTGTTGCCAGGTTCGTGGGTTGCTGTGCGACTGTCTCTAACTGCCGCGCGGTCGGCCGCGTAGCAACTAGGCTCGACCGACGCCGTTGCCAGGTCCGCGCGTTACAACATTGATTTTTGTCACACCGATAAATAGTAAGTTTCTAGTTAAGATTCCTTTGTATGTAAATAAAATAAAATAAAAAAAAAATAACCATATCGAGTATAAATAGAAAAAATATAAAAATTAGAGGTTACTTCGTGATTATATTTTATCGAGGAAATTTCCTTATTTTATGTTTTTGATATGGGTTAACCCTTGCAAATATCACGTAGTTTGTCATATATTTTTATTTTAAGATTTGGTCTGGAATTTTTCATGTCAAAACAAATAGAAGATTGGTAATTTTGCATTATGCGCGCTCTTAATCGATTTACTCGTAGTTTCCGTAGAAATTTTTTTTTACAAAGTCACATCCTATTTATGTGTCAAAACATCACGAATTCACGAAATATCACAAGGAGGGAGGGTATGACCGACGACGGGCAGCAACGTGAATAGATGGTGAGTTAGAGGGCGCATAAGGCGATCAAAAAATCAGATTTCACCCGCGCGCCCGATGAAACAAAATATACACAAAGCCTCGTGTCAGAGTGCGATAGACGATATAGTTTTGAGCGCATTACGAATGTAAAAAACGACAAATATGTTATTTTGTATATAATTCCGAAACTAAAAGTAATTACATTAAATGCCTTGGCATAGCCTTTACTCATATTTAAATGTAATTAATTATCAAATTTTTGTCTTAATGGTCATAACCATATCGAGTATAAATAGAAAAAATATAAAAATTAGAGGTTACTTCGTGATTATATTTTATCGAGGAAATTTCCTTATTTCATGTTTTTGATATGGGTCAACCCTTGCAAATATCACGTAGTTTGTCATATATTTTTATTTTAAGATTTGGTCTGGAACTTTTCATGTCAAAACAAATAGAAGAGTGGTAATTTTGCATTATGCGCGCTCTTAGACCATATTCTGAGAATTACATTAATATACTTTGCAGAAAAAAATACACGTGATTTTTAGGTAGGGAAGGTTAGTTTAAATCCTCAAGAAATATCACCAAACATTTAAAAAAACAACATTTAAAAGGGGCTCTACATACAAGAGTTAGTACCAAAACTGAATTACAGATGGCGGTGTACGTAATTAAATCACGCCAACGTTTCGTTTCTCGCGCAACACATAGGTCAGCGGCGAGACTGTAATGTTATCGTAACACGTGCAGTGTTGCGTCTTTTCCATTAAAAAACAATGAATTTTTGAAATCCGCGTCCTTTCTGACGTGGATTTCCACCGAAAAACCTCAGCCAGGAGTAGAGAATAAGAGAAGTAGAGATCAATCTGCTTTGGAAAAAAAACATGATTTAATAAAATGATATTAGTTAGTCCCGCTGAGTTTCTTTCGCCAGTTCTTCTCAGGTCAGAGGCTTCTTGCCTTCTTCTTTCCGAACTGGTAGTAGACTCATGACGTTCAGTAAGAAATTGTAATAATTTTATGCTGAATATAATATTTTGAATTTGAATTTGAGAGATGGGCGCAAGGGCTATATTTTAATATTACGTTACGCTACTTTTGAATCACCTATTATTTTTTACGCTATAATATTTTTAACCGACTTCCAAAAAAGGAGGAGTTTCTCAATTAGATTGTTTTTGAAGTGAAACTTCTTTAGAATCGATGTGATTAGTGATTTCGATTCGTGAAAAGCGACAGGAAAGGGCGCGCCGCGCTGCAAGCCGCGCTACTTTGTAAATCTATGTAAATAATTTTAAATTAGTTTGCCAAAGAAGTTTCACTTCTGACATGTGTACTTTGTGCACACGCAATTTTTTTTATGTAAGTTACTTCAGAAGTTTGGACTGGTTAGACCGATTTCGATGAATTTTTTTTAATCGAAAGGTGTTGCGTGTCATTTGGTCCCATTTAAATTTAATTGAGATCTGACCAGTACTTTTCGAGTTATATCTAATAATGCGTATTTACTTGACTATTTTTTCGTCGACCTACGTTATATTAAAACGTATAACTTTTTACTGGGTTTACCGATTTTGATGGTTCTTATTTTAATCGGAAGCTAATGCTTTTCATGTAGTGTCATTTAAATTTAATCGAGATAAAACTTAGTTACTTACTTAGTGCTTTTTGAGTAATCTTTGATAACGCGTATTTACTTGACTATTATTTTTTCGTCTACTTATGTTGTATTACTTGTATCTAATAAAAATCGTTATTTTTAGTTAAATCATTCGCCAGTGGAGTAGCATTAGGTGTGGACTGAGCTGCAATCCTTGTTTTATATGGCACATCACTCAGATGTTTATAGGCGAAAATCAGGTTGAATTAGTTCACTCCAGCCACTTCATCATTTATTTGGAAACAGTGTGGTTGGAATTTATAAAACCAAGGATGATGATAATATATCTCCGAATTTATCCGATTATGTTGACAGTAAATATAAATGATACGCGTTGAAGATTATAATTTAATTGATCTACGAGTACACTTAATCATTTTGACTCATTGGTTTGAAATTGTTTTTGATAACTTAAGAAAAATGATGTTATTGTATTTATTGTGGAGTCAAAATGAACCAGAGCATACGATACGATACGGTACAGTCTGTAAAATTCCACTGCTGACGGGGATTGGCCTCTATATCCATGTAGGAGAAGGATTGGAGCTTAATCCACCACGCTGCTCCACTGCGGGTTAGCGGATATAAGACAGAGGATAAAACACGTAAATTTTAAATGAATTTTTAAAAGTACTTTTAGTAAAAAATTATCATGTATTTGCTGGAGACGGAATGTACTTACTTTTACTTTTATCTCTCGGAAGAAATTGATAATATTTTTACTGGCAGCTTGCAGTGAAGAAGCTTGGCGTGTTAAGTAAGTAGTGTAAACCTTATCTTTAACACGAGACAAAGTCAAAGTCCAACAGTGAGAAATTTAAAAACTATCACAGTTAAAGTTTTAAAAACCAAAATAATTATACTTTTAAAATATTTTTTATTGTTATTTTTTATAAAAGTAGGTCGGCAAACAAGCGTACGGCTCACCTGATGGTAAGCGATTACCGTAGCTTATAGACGCCTGCAACACCAGAAGCATCACAAGCGCGTTGCCGACCCTATCCCCAGTTCCCCCAGGAGCTCTAGTCACCTTACTCAAGGAGCACAACACGGCTTGAAAGCAGTATTAAGCTTGTAAGCAGCAGCTGTGGTCTTCTAGTAAGTTTTTTTTTTAAATATTTCTTATAAGTCACAAAGACTTATAGTTAATAATAAATAGATACAATACTCAACAAATAAATTTTATGACAATCGCATACTATTTAGAGATATAATTGATGACAAAAATTAAAATTAAAAATTACAAATAATCGCAAAATACAAATAAGTCAAATTAAATCAAATTTAAATATCATATAAATAAAATTAATACAATATAAAAGAAAAACATATAAGCCAAATTATAATATTATTTCATTTTCACTCACATGTATAGATTCCACTCAGACAAGATTTCAATCAGAGCTAATATCAAAAGGTCATGAAAATTCAAAGGTAAAAATTGATATTGTCCTCCACTTTTACGTATTGGTTTCTATCGATATAAAAATAATTCAGGGCGTTTCCTCTCGGATATTATACAACACGATCGGACAGAAAAAGGTGTAAAAGGTGTAAATGAAATCAATAATCAGATACCTACAAGCTTTGATAGAAGCGTATATGACAAATAATAATTTTGGACATTGTGTAAAAACGAGGTGAAAATTAATAAACATTAAATACGTAACAAAATATTTTAGCTTAAAAATTATTGAATGAGGAATTATTTATGTTAGAGAAAAAAAATTGTTCCCCTTTATTTAATACTAGCAGGCCGCCCCGGCTTCGCTCGGGTAATATAATTATTTCGTGAACTTTTTTGTAGCTCTTTTTTAGTCCTATAATTCAGTTGTACATTATTTTGTCTTATCTTTAAGCATTTAAGAGGGCGCATAAGGCGAGCAAAAAATCAGATTTCATTCGCGCGCCCGTGAGTAATTGATGAAACAAAATATACACAAAGCCTCGTGTCAGAGTGCGATAGACGATATAGTTTTGAGCGCATTACGAATGTAAAAAACGACAAATATGTTTATATTATATATAATTTTAAGAAATAAAATATAGCCTATGTTACTTCCTAATAATGTAGCTTTCTATTAGTGAAAAAATCATTAAAATCGGTCCAGTACTTTTGGAGCCTATTCAATACAAACAAACAAACAAAAAATCTTTCCTCTTTATAATATTAGTGTAGATAAGATAGTAGGAGGCTGGATGAGGATTGCGGAAAACGGGGATATCTGGCGCGAACTTAGGGAGGCCTATGTCCAGCAGTGGACTGCGATAGGCTGAAGTGAGTATTTAATATAAAACTAGTTCATTTTCAAGTTGGTAGATTTGTTGTCAATTACAGAGTTATGGGTTTAATTCCTAAAAATATGACTTTAGCCGTTATATAAAATTAATCTACTATATAAATATGCATCTCAGTCAGCTGTTAAAAAGCCAATGAGTTGCCAACTGTAGAAATAGACGACCACGTGGGTATTTTAATTTCAATTTGTTTATTTGCACTCTTGTTGCATACATATAAATGAAATAAAATAAAATATGTAATTATTTACTTCATAATTCCCTCAATTAACCCGTTTAAATAATTGCTATATAGATATAGATAGTTTAATTCATTTTCTACTTGTTTATAAGAATTAATAAAGGTTAATTTGTAAGTATAATATCTTAAAAGTGATGTAATTTATTTTCATGATGAAAAATAACAAGTCTATAGCTGAAGTAATTTACCTATCGACTTCAAGCCATGAGCTCCTTCAAAGAAGAAAGTTCATATATTAAAGCGTTCTCTAAGTCTTTTTAGGGTTCCGTACCCAAAGGGTAAAAACGGGACCCTATTACTAAGACTTCGCTGTCCGTCCGTCCGTCCGTCTGTCACCAGGCTGTATCTCAAGAACGGCGATAGCTAGACAGTTGAAATGTTCACAAATTATGTATTTCTGTTGCCGCTATAACAACAAATACAAAATAAAATAAATATTTAATAATTATTTTTGTTTTTTATTAGTCTCCAACGCCATCTATCAGAAATTAGGAAAACTTTATCGATAGACTAATAATAGTTTTCTAATAGCGGCATAGATGGCGTCACAATTAAATAAATATTTTACAGGAAATTTACTTATATTTAGTTTAGTCAATGGTACGTAACCCTTCGTGCGCGAGTCCGACTCGCACTTGGCATTTTTTATTTGCACCTAATATGTGTACATAAATTGCTTTGAATAACATGTAGAACAAATTTAAAAGGCAAAAAACTTCTTTCTTCATTTAAAATATGAATTGTGATTAAAAATTTCTCCCTAGCTTACTTTGACTAGTTTTCCGTTTATCATCTTAAAGGACGGAGTTCGCAATTTAAAGAGAAATGCATGTTTATGACATAACGAGATTCTGCAGTAAGATATGTTTGTGAAGCAGATATACTTCTAAGGAATTTTTAGTTCATATTGAGGAAAATGAGGAAGGTCTTTTGATTATTAATTTCATGATATTATAACAGAATTATCTTAGTGTTGGTCAAACGCTTCTTTGTCTTATTGATTTTATAGGTAACTAGCTTCTGCGCGCGACTTCGTCGGCGTGGGCTCCACTCCTGTTGGCCTTAGCGTGATGATATATAGCCTATAGCCTTCCTCGATAAATGGGCTATCTAACACTGAAAGAATTTTTCAAATCGGACCAGTAGATCCTGAGATTAGCGCGTTCAAACAAACAAACAAACAATCAAACAAACAAACAATCAAACAAACAAACTCTTCAGCTTTATTATATTAGTATAGATACGTATCTATATTTATTTCTTAATTGCAGAAGAGCTTGGAATATATCGCTGTTTTAGTAAGGGCTTCTGATTGCAACTGTATCGGCTTAATATACGATTTCTAAATTATCTACTTTTTAACACGCTTTAATTAGCTGGACCTGTATGTATGTATGTATGTATGTATGTATGTATGTAACGGAATCTTTGAACTTCATTTTCACCTACTTCTAGGAGTCGGATTAACTTGGAAATTTGCACAGGGGTCAAGGGAAGATGAGAATACAATATAACACGCTTTTTTTTATTGTCGTCTTGACACTAAAGTTCAGAAAATAAATTATAGTTTAAAAAAAAAACAAAAAAACACGCTTTAATAGTAATCGAACTAAAAAGTAGAAAATAATTAAATGAAAAAGCGTGGGATGCTTAGTAACTAACAAAATGATCCTCAAATTCGATACCAAGCATCTCACGCTTTTTCACTTAATTATTTTCTACTTTTTAGTTCGATTGCTATTAAAGCGTGTTTTTTTAAGTTTTTTAAAGCTATAATTTATTATATTTCAGTGCCATACAGGGCTGCCAGATGTACGATTTAAATCGTACTCATACGATTTTTTTGGCATTTTTACTCATGTACGATCGCTAGACCAAGATCGTACGCAAAATGTACGATTTTTTATATACCTGGAAATATTTCACAATAAAACAAACGTCATCCACCGACAAGCATGAATTTCGGGGAATTCTCCAACTACCTAACGCGTTACTAAATGTTTTACTTGAATGAAGACTCTTTAAACAACCATGCAAAGGCTGTATTTGTTTGCATTCTTACGAAACTTTCTTTCGGTAATAAATGCGACTTGTCAAAAACCTAATAGGTACTTTGGATAAAATTTATTATTACTTAATACTATGAATACCGGCAAGTTTTGGAGCGTAATCAAAAAACAATTTGAAAGTTATAAGACACTGGCTCAATTAGTTTTAAATTTGTTATGTTTGCCCCATTTTCTAGTGCAGATAGTAAACGAGCATTCAGAGAAGTTAATTTAATCAAAACAAAACTTACAAACAGTTTATCCAATGTTACACTTAACAACACATTGGCATTGGCATTGGGCACAT
Organism: Melitaea athalia; assembly: GCA_905220545.2. NCBI lineage: Eukaryota > Metazoa > Arthropoda > Insecta > Lepidoptera > Nymphalidae > Melitaea > Melitaea athalia. The sequence continues at coordinate 2,091,012 of HG992183.1, read as the reverse complement.
TATTAGCCAAGCAAATTAATAAGAAGGAACGAACCTAAAAATTCTTTTGTTAAAAAATATGACCACAGAAAATTTGTATTAATCTTACAAATAGTTTTATTGCATTTATTTTCTAAAAATAAACAGATTTTGATAATTTATAATAAGAACTTAATACTTAAAAGGCTGTACGATCTTTTTATTTCAAAACTTCCTTGGCATACGATTTTTTTGTAGTTGGCGTACGATCACACTTTTTTTGCATCTGGCAGCCCTGGTGCCATATCCCATTGGTGTGCAAAACATTATAAAGATATAGGTACTTATAATAAAAATATAATACTTTTGATATTTTTTATAAACACAGTATAATAGATACGAAGGCCAAAGCTGCTATTTTGTTTGCCTTTCCAGATGGAAAAAGAAGGAACGGATAGATATCTATATTTATTTCGGCACAAGTTACATTTAAACTACTGAATGATGGATTTAAATGAATATTGATTATTATGATTTTGATTCGTATAACCAATTATGAACTATATACACATTATTGAATGAGTTTATTCTAAAAATAGCCGACCAGTACCCACTTCGTTGGCGCTAATTATTTTTCTGATGCAAATATATTATAGTAAAGTTTTCATCTCGCGCGTATTTCTCCGACTTGATTTACATATATTATTATTTTTTACTGAATTTTTTGTTCAATAACAATAGCCTATATCACTCCTGAATAGTGTAGCTTTCTGTTAGTGAAAGAATTTTCATGATCGGATCGGCATTTGCGAAGATTACCCCTTACAAACAAACAAAGTTAGAAAATTTACCTCTTTATAATATTAGTATAGAAGTATAGATTTTGTTTGGTTCTCTTAGAAAAGTGAGATGTAAGTTAAAGTGTAGGCATAATAGAAATCACGAATACAACTACTTGGTAATTAATAATTAAACGAACTTTTCAGTACACCGCATTTAATATTATTTTAGTAACGAGAATTATATTTTAGTAGCAATAACTTTTTAACCATGTTTAAACATTGTTAAATAATTTCAAATTTATTTAAATAATTTCTGACAAAATTTTCCATCATAATTGAGTATTTAAGTCACCAAAAAGTTAAATATAATTATTAAGTAGCTTGTTAATTTTATTCAAGAACAAAGTCTTCTGTTAAATTACAAATTGCTTGCAAACGGTAAATTTTATAAAACCAAGAAGAAAAACCTTTCTTTGTTTAGTTTTATTTTAAGAAGTACCTACATGCCTAGGTTCAGTTGCCTATAATAGATTTATTTATTTATTTTATTTACCTATTCATTTCATTCGTTAAGCCGTCGGTCCCACTTGTTATCATGTGTAATGGAATGGAATATATCCGCCAACCCGCATTGGAGCAGCGTGGTGGATTAAGCTCCGATCCTTCTCCTACATGGGGAAAGAAGCATATGCCCACCAGTGGGATATTACAGGCTGAAGTGATACATTTCTGGCGTTTCAGTTACAAATATATTCTATCTTCACTAACTTATATCTCCCAGTGAACTTCCGTTCGCCTCGCCTGATCACACTTTTCGTAACCCTCTCGTCACGCATTCACCAGCTCACTCTCTAAAATCTAAATCAAGCGTGCGTAAAGAAGTTTTACTTCAAAAATAATTTAGAGAAAAACTTAGGTTTAAATATAACAGGTGAAAAACCTACATCGCCTAGTGAAAGTCAAGAGAATGGAATCGCTAAAATTTAATGGGATGATGGGAAACAAACTAAATAACCCTTAAATGAGACATAAGCCATCGGTCTGAACTTACCTCTGTATGGAGCACAGTATGTCCGTAGGTCGGAAGACCAGCGCGAAAGTCACGAGGTAGCACATTAGGATGCCAGCAAGAAGGACGTAAGACAGTTCCCTCCCACTCGCACGTACCACAGGGGTCGAACTGTGACGGACCCACACTCCGCATACAAACCTAAAAAAATATACAAATACAAAACTGTAGTAATCACAATAGGAAATCTTATTTCTTCTGTTAATTACAATTAATGTATTCGAAACAATGAAAAAAAAAACATGAGTGTGCCTTAGACCACATGACTGAAGTAAAACTACTTTAGCTCCTACAGTATTTATACGAAATTTTACTAACTTAAATCTCAACTTTAATTCATTTTTGTAACGCTCTCGTCAACGTATTCAGCCAGCTTACTCCCGTCAAGCGTGCGTAAATAAGTTTTACTTTAAAATATAAAATCTCCCAAGAGGACGAGTCTTTTATAGTTGGCATTAGACAATAGTTTTATTTTTATTATTGCCTAAAGTAAGCTCCTATAATTCTCGACTCGAAAATTTCTGCATCTTGTCTAAAAGAATTGGTCCTACGTCTCATAGCCTCCACTGATTTAACGGGGAAACGCTGCCAGCATTTTTTGCACCATCCACGCATATTTACGCCATAATTATTATCTATTAAGTTTTTATAAAATGTTATAATATCCGATAAAAGTTTGTAATAATCTATTTTTCATTTAAGTTAAACAGTAACTCTATTTTCTTTTTTATTTATTTTTATATTATTATATTCTGCCTCATATCTGCATTTTCCGAATCGGTGATAGCTTTACACTACCTACAATTAACTTATTAAAACGAATATCTTTAAGTCGTAAGTACGTTACACATCTGATCATAATGTTTAGCCTATGTCCAGCAGTGGACTGCCATACGCTGAAATAGATTATAATTTTGATTCGTGACGACTCAAAAGAACTTTCGAAGTATATTTGAATGAAGTGATTTTCGATCTGCTGTGTGGTTAATATAGCCACCAATTAAAGAATATAGCCACCATCTCTCTTCCCGTGGGTGTCATAAGAGGCGACTAAGGGATAGCACAGTTCTTCTAACACCGTGGAACTTAAAAAGCCGACCGTTGGCGGAATAACCATCCAACTGCTGGCTTTAAAATACACAGGCCGAAGACGGGCAGCAGCGTCTTCGGTGCGTCAAAGCCAGCCCTGCGGTCACCAACCCGCCTGCCCAGCGTGGTGACTATGGGCAACACAATATGAGTTCACGCCATTTTTGGCGCGAACTTGTGGAGGCCTATGTCCAGCAGTGGACTGCGATAGGCCGAAGTGAGTGATTTTCGATTTCGATTTTTGAATTATTTAACATCGAATACTCCCAATTAATGTTAAACATTAATATTGTATGTCGCATCCAGTTTCATTCACTTAACCTCGACTGAGTAATACAAGCTTCTACCGTTAAAATATTAACTAAAGGCTGTAGCGTGGAACAATTAATTAACTGTACATCGTATAAAATGTTCAATATAGTTTAGCTAACGAACTGATCGGTTGGATAAAAATAAAATCCATTATAAAAGAGATTTTTTTACAAAGTATATTTTATCTTGCGTTCATTTATTTTTCGCTATGTTTCTATCTAGCGTGTAATGTGAATTTACTGTATGATGTAGTAACGTCGAGGTTGTTTACAGTAGTTTTTATTAGAAATTTTTTATAACGCTTTTTTATGTTTATGTTATAATTATTTTCACAGAGAGATGGTAATATTTTCTTACTTATGAAAGTATTATAAATATAATAACGATCTTGGTAACGAGAAAAGCAATTTGTTATAAAAATATGTTTTTAACGTTTCATATTTCTACAATTCTACGATATAAGACTGTAGACACAGTACAGTGTTATTTTCTGACCAAATACCATTTATTTACCAACCTTTTGTTTACGATTTATTACAAAGTATTTATTTTATATTTTATACTAGCGACCCGCCCCGGATTTGCACGGTTGCAAAAACTATCACTGTTCCTCTACTACTTATATTATGCATGTATTAAACATAATTATAAACCTTCCTCTGGAATCACTCTATTTACTAAAGATAACCGCATCAAAATCCGTTGCGCAGTTTTAAGCATACAGACAGCGGGAAGCGACTTTTTTAATAATATGTAATGATGTTGAAAGCTCTGCTGTACACACCGGCGATTTGCGAGTTCGATTCCCGCTCGAAATGGACATTTGTACAAATATTTCTTTCCGGTTTAGATGTCTGTCCGTGTGGGTCTCCCCACCGTGCCTCGAAGAGCACAATAAGCTGCTGATCCTGGTTGTTATCATATACCTGATAGCGATCGTTCATAGTTGGTTATATTTTCGCTAACCCGCAGTGGAGCAGTATGGTGGATTAAGCTCCAATCCTTCTCCTACATGGAGAAAGAGGCCTATGACTAGCTGTGGAATATTACAGGGTTTATCGTAAGCCAAACTTAAATGAAATATTTTCAAGTTCTAAATAGTAAGAAGCTACTTATAATCGAAATATCAAAAAGCGTACAACCAAACCTTAGTAACGTTGTACCACTGTGCTTATGTATTTATATTATTAATCATTAAATATAGTAAATAATTTAAAAAAGATAATTTATTTAGTACACTCACGCAGTTAGCAATATTCCCACAGAAGAGAAAGACATAGCACCAATCGCCCAAGCTGAATCAGGTCTAAGATAAGCTTCTGGGATGGGTTTGCATTCCGTTCTGGTGGGATCCGGAAGCGTGCCTCGTGGACACACCATGCAGGCCGTCTCCATATACGGTGACCGAATCTGTGTTAAGTAGAGAATAGATTTTTGAATAATAACAGTAATTAGTACAGTTTTAATAGTTTTTTTACATTTATTACAACACTTTTTAGTTTTTAAAGTGCGTAATTTAAATAATAATAATAAAGTATGCCATTACGCTTAATATATTATATAGCTTATAAATTATTGTGTTTATACTCATGACATGTACATAGTGTGTGCTGTGAACGTTGCGTATAAAGACATTCTGTAGTACATTTAGTATCAGCATTGCACCCGTGTGAAGCCGGGGTGGGTCGCTAGTTGACTATAAAAAGAATTATAATTTGAAATTTCTATTTATCTGTACTAATATTATAAAGCTGAAGAGTTTGTTTGTTTGCACGCGCTAACTTTGGGCTTGTTTGTTTTATAGTCCGTTCGAATCAATATTTTTACCCGACTGCCAAGGAAGGGTTATGTTTTTCGCGCGTATCTTGTATGTATGTATGTATGTATGTAATATTCTTAATTACCTCATTTCTCTAGAACCGCTGAACGGATTTGCATAATTGAGATATCGTTAGATTTGTCTTAGCAGCCCAAGTGTTCTTAGATAGGTGACATTAAAAAAAAACAAACAAGGCGGCTGTGCGAAGCCATTGTAGTTAATGAAGAAATATATTTTTTTTTAGAATACTATAGTATGGGTATCAAATTAAAGGGCTTAATACAAGGATTTCAAAAATGTATATTATGATTATTATTACTGTAATAATAATAAAGAAATACAATAAGAAAGTTTAAAAAATGTTGACTTTGCTCTTTCCGTTTTTTACGCAGGCGGGTTTTTTGTTTTCTTTTAATTATATTACTTGTTTTTTGTTTGTTTTATAGTCCATTTACCGAGGAAGGGCTTTATAATACTTTAGGTTTTTTTTTCTTCAAATTATAGCCAGTGACACCGCGGTGTACATCTAGTAAGTTATAACACAAAAAATTCTACTAAGAATGCTTCGTTCGGTAGTAACATTTCCAATCCTTGTTTCTAAACCTATTTAAATGGATCTAAATCGGGGACAACATTACGCAAAGCCTACGATTAACGACACTCGTAAATACGGAATTAACTGCGGAACTTTTTAAGATGACGCGCTTATTTTGCAAACAAATAATACCAGATAATTGGTCCAGACAATAATTGTCAATGAGAGGCATTTATGGAATTTTAATCCTTTGGCCCAAGTCTGAAAAGACAGAAAACACAAAGGCCTTGACATACATAATTATGTATTATCTGGAGTGTGGATTGAACATCTATTCTCTTATAATACAAACAATTAGTCAGTTAAGAATGATAAGTATTCCAAAATTAACTTAATTTTACGGGACTAACATGATTTTCAGTTCGAAACTCACAATGTTTCAGAGATGTTGCAGACTCTAGCAATAATCCTCTGAGGGACTCTTGAGGTCATAGTGGCCGTGAAAGTTTAAGAACTTATATTCCAAAGTGAGTCAAAGACAAGGAAACTCTCTGGATTTTATGCAAACTTTTACTTTATCATAAGTGATATCTTCCAAAGCGGGAAGCCATTACAGCTCAAATCTTGAAATTCTATTAATTCGAGATAACAAGGAAGCACTCTTAGGGTACTTTATATACTTATATATTTAATCTACATCGCTAACTGAATATTATTACGTAAACTAATCCTCTGAAATTAAATTAACCCAAGTCACTATAATTAAGGCGGATTCAGGGTCGATTTATCTTAATCCCCTAAACACCCTCTGGGGCTCATTCCTTTTTAATCTCCCGTTATTCGCTAAACCTAATGTAAATAGTTTATACAAATATCAAACATCGTTCTAATTTAATGGTTTTGTAATTAATATCCGAAAACTAATTATCGTTTGGCTTTAATCCGTTGAAGCTATAATAAAATTTGTAATTGGACTAATGTACAATTTCTTGGTATACCAAATACCAATGATTAAGAAATTAGATTTTTGTCTTTTATTGACACTTTATTATAAAACAAGAGGATCTGATTATCTGGGTGTTGATGATTGTATTGTGTGACTATTTCTAGACATTCATCAGGATTTGCATCCAAATAGGAACCGTTGAGTGTGGGCGTTAATTTATTAATAAAATAATGTTTTCGTCTTGGGAAATTCCGTCAGTAGTCGGACTACATTCCGTAGTCGAAGAGTGGGATAAAATTTTCTCCGTGTTAAAAATTGTATCCTGATAATGATAATAAATAAATTACATTATAGCCTTGGCGCAACGGTCACAGCACTGGTTCGTGGCTGTTGCGCTGGGGGTTACGGGGTTGTTGTAACATTTGTATTGGCCATATAGATGTTTGCCGTGGTCTGGGTGTTTGTGCAGTCCTTGTGGGCCTCGAAGAGCACGTTAAGCTGTCGGTCCCCATTGTTATTATGTACACCTGATAGCGATCGTTACTCATAGTAGGGAATATATCCGCCAACCCGCATTGGAGCAGCGTGGTGGGTTGAGCTCTAATCGTTCTCCTACATGGGGAAAGAGGCCTATGCCCAGCAGCGGGTTTACAGGCCGAAGCGTATTATAGCGTTAAATATAAAAAACTAAAAGCTCGAGTTAACTCCTAAAATACGATTACCGTGTTATTCAGAAAAGAAAATGTTGTATTAAATTAACCAACACCTAAGTATAATTATTATAATATTAACCAACTATATATTAGTACTAGCTTCTGCGCGCGACTTCGTCCGCGTCGAATAGGACCAATTCTGTCATACATGATTTGTGCGAAACTTTAACCGTTTACGCAGCGGCTGCAGCTCCCAAAAGGAAAAAAACCCCGATTTTGAAACATTCTTCATTGGTGCTACGCTCCTATTGGTCTTAGCGTGATAGCCTATAGCCTACCTCGACAAATGAGCTATCTAACACTGAAATAATTTTTTAAATCGGACCCGTAGATCCTGAGATTAGCGCGTTCAAACAAACAAACAAACAAACAATCAAACAAACAAACTTCAGCTTTATTATATTAGTATAGATATAAAAATCGTGGTATTGTATTATAACTATATAAATCTTAGAGGAACAGCTTAAAGCACTGTAAATCATCAATATCAGCGTTACTGTCACGCGCCAGTTGTTTCGATTACACGACTCATTATGTAATGTAACGTGTGTCGATTATGTAACGTAAATGATAACGCTCTTTAAATTGAGACAATTGGTGCCAAATGTATCGGTAGTGTTTCGACGTTAATAAAAAGCGATTACCTCGTATTGAGTGCAGTTGAAACAATGCCAGCAGCAGCTTTCCCCTTCCACGTACTGCTTGGCTTGCCCCAGCTCGCATTCCGCGCTGCACACCGACTCTGGCGGTCTTCGTTCGCCCCATTTAAATTGGATTTCTGTGATTGACAAAATATGTGTGTTTGTTATACCACTAAATCAATGACAGCCTTAATGACCCAATGAATGGGCCTGTTAAATGACGGGGTTGTTAGCGACAATCTCATGTTTAATTCCATTAACATTCTAAGTTACAGTTTTGACGTTTAATTTCATTCGGTACTCTTTGAAAAAATAAACTTGCATTGAAGAAAATCTGTAATATAATGTCTTACACAGCCATCAATACGAACGAAAAAAGAAGGTTTGGTGTGGCATCCTGAAGCAGCATTGTTGAGCAAGTCTGTAAAGATGACAAGACGTCGACACGTAGCGGGGTTGTAAAGAAATTTGCAAAAACCATTAAAATGAAGATTAGGACGCTCTTTGCTTGATTATCCCACTGTTCGCCTACATTTTGTATGACGACAGTTTAGATGGAATCAAATCACAAAGTTAAAATAATTTGTTCTTGATATATTTTCATAGGACCAGAGTAATCAGTAGACTTATGTTGACTGTAACTGTTTCACGAAATTTCATATTAGAGCCAGACATTTTCTAACAATAATATCAGAATATCCGCCCCTCGCCAGACGCCGGATGCGCCGGTAAATGTGGGGTCGACCTAATTTTAACATCTAAAATTTCATAGCAGAAATTATTTAATCAAAGTTCAAAAAAGAATTTTCAACTGAGGTATAGTACAGTAGGATATATCCTGCTCAAAATTTGAAGCTGCCGGACTTGGAAAGTACCTGACCTTACAATAGATAACACACACACAGCTAAATAATACTGCTTTCAAGCAGTGTTGTGTTCCTGTGGTGAGTAAGTGAGTAAGGTAATCAGAGCTCCTGGGAGGATTGGGTGTAAGTTCAGATACAGATAGCTCAGCTACCTACCTAGGAGAAGTAGGGACCATATTTAGAAATTACTTTCAAAATTAAAAGAAATATTCAAATGAAATGAAATAGCCACACTTTATTCATTTGGCAAACCAATTTGGCATAAAAATGTTTGATTATATTGTGTTTTTGTATATTATACTGGGTGTATTTGGAACGCTTTGTAAGATTTAAACCACGTAATATACTATTTATATACTATATAATGCATATAACCATTTATCCCAGAAACGTTTTTTAAAAACATTTTAGGACTTATGTATTATGTGAGGCAGCAATGTATCATACACATTGTGAACTACTCGTTGACCGCGAGCCGCGCGGGGCGCGGGATGCGGCGGAACGAAAATTAAACGTGCGTGCGGCGGCGAGTACTTTTACCTCGTGCCGTTGACTTCTGTCAGCTGATGGCGCGTATGAACGGTTTGCATTACATTGACAGTTTGTTCCAAACACAATTATTTTAAAGCGTTATCTTCAAATTTCTGTTTCATTATTTTTCCCAAACCGGACTATACCAAAAAAATGATGAAAACAGGAAAAAAAAATTTTTTTCGCTTTTTTTTCACTTGTATCATGTCAGGTTAAGCCAACACTGTCATACCTCTTCGTTTTTCAATGCGTTCCAAATACACACGGTATATATATGTGTTGTAGTTTGTGTTAAATAAATATTTTTTCTTTCTTTCTTTCAAGGTCGGCTACGCTGTTGCGATGCTTGTTGTGTTGGAGGCGTCTATAGGCTACGGTAATCGCTTACCATCAAATATAAGCTACTGTTTTAAAAAGGTAAGATTTGTTTGTTTATGACATACTGAAATAATTTTAAACAATTCTAAAATATTTACATACTCCAATTCAAAAATAATGATGACATAATCAAAAACAGATGACTACTTTTGTATAAACATTAAAACGGACGAACTCATAAGGGATTTGAAATCCATTCATGTAATAAAACAAACAGAATCCTTAATGTCTATTTAACCTAATTATGAGGGTATTACGACTTAATGTACAACTCATGTAAACACAAACAAGGACGCGCTCCTTTTATTTTATACAACCCTAGTATTTACTTCGTTTGTTTTATAAGTGACAAGCTGTTACCCTGCGCGCGTTGCTACGCCTTTTTTTTGGTCGTACCATCTCAGAAACCTTTGTGGGCTCATGCACAACAACTTTGCTGAAGATCATGACATGATCAAATGCATAGTTTACGATTCAATTAAAGACATACATAGAAACATTCATTTTTATATATACGAGTATAGATAAAGTGCGTAGTTATAATAAAAAAGTCCCAAGTCGGGAATCCGGTTTAATTATTATTTACATTGTTACTAGAAGATCTCAAAATAACCTAGTTCAGTAAGACACACGATGTAATATTTTTTTTTATTGTATGTATGTATTTGTAATGAATTTTTTAAATAACGAAAAATTACTTACACACTATTTACATAATATACTAATATTATAAATCTGAAGAGTTTGTTTGTTTGTTTGAACAAGCTAACCTCAGGAACTACTGGTCCAATTAGAAAAATTCTTTCAGAGTCAGATAGCTCATTTATCGGGGAAGGCTATAGGCTATTTTTTTTAGTTGACGCGTGTGAAACCGCGGGGCACAGCTAGTCAAATCTTCCTTATAATAAAGTTTGCATAAAAAGTAAATTAGATCACTTCTCTCACTTTAAATTTAGGACTAAAATAGAATTCTGGAAAAGATCTTCGTCTCTTAAATTCGCAATTACGGGAATCAGATACGGCGAGTTGATCATTCGGCATTCAGACTCCCGTGCCTGCTAATAACCTTTCTTAATTGGTACGGATTGAGGCAAGAATTTTTAACGAAAAAATTTGTGGATATTGTCACAAAAAATTCCATTAAGCTGTTGCTACCATTTGAACAGTTTATTCGATTTTTGAGCGTCCTAAAATTTAATGTTGAGTCTGGAGCTCTGTCTGTTTCTATGTTAGTGGTATAAATCTACCACTAACATAGAAACAACCGGTAGCTAATTTTTATACCTATCGAAATATTTGTTTGAATTTAAGGATAATTATCTGATCTGGTGTGTGTATGCAGCTTGTCAGTCAGTCAGTCAGTCAGTTCAGCCTATTGCAGTCCACTGCTGGACATAGGCCTCCCCAAGTTCGCGCCAGACATCCCGGTTTTCCGCAATCCTCATCCAGCCTACACCGGCAATCTTACGAAGATCGTCGGTCCAACGGGCCGGAGGACGTCCCACACTGCGTTTGCCAAGACGCGGTCTCCACTCCAGGACACGTCTGCTCCAGCGGCCGTCGGTCCTGCGACACAGATGACCAGCCCACTGCCACTTCAACTTGCTAATTCTATGCACTAATGGTATGCAGCTTGATTTGGATGAAATGTGAAGCTATCGGTCCTAGTTGTAATCATAGATAAATGATAGCGATCGTATCGACCTAAGTATATGGTAGCAACATTATCCGCTTCAAGAAATTTGTTTGTTTTTTATCTTCAAAATAAAGTATGTTTAAAGCTCGAATGTCTAAGCCTAAAAACTGTAATAACAAAAATGCGAGTGCAGCTGTACGTATCTATGATTTAAATAAATTTTTATCAACTAAAACTTAAAGAATTTTTTGAAGTGAAACTTCTTTAGGCGCATGAGGGGTAAAATTTGAGCGACCGCTTACGGGGCAACGCGTCACGAGGTCATTTTTTAATTATTTTTTTTAAATTAGTTTGCCAAAGAAGTTTCACTCCTGACATATTGTGTACTTTGTACGCACGCAATTTTTGTTTACTTTTTTACCCTTTCTCACTGTTGACAATAACATAATGTGACTATAATGTGTGAATGTGAATATAATGTGACAGTCTCGCCGTTTGACCAAACCTTGTGACACTAAATTGAGGAATATATTATTAAAGCGTAATTTTCATTATCTTGGATGACGTTAAATTACGACTAACTACACAACTGTTGATTACATTGTTAATGATGTTAGGTTACCTAAGCATACAAACGTAGCTAAGCCAGAAATTAAAAGTTTATTATAAAAGTTGATTTACTAATTAAACTAACTTGACACTTGTTTCTAATTTTAAAGTTAAGGAAATCTGAAGACACGTTGTTGTAATTAATCAAAAATAAGGATATAACTTAATAAAAATTGTAAAACTAACCGATAAAGTAATGGTCTTTCTATAAAAGTATACAGTCTTTCCTCTCGCCTCAAAAAGTTTTTGATTATGTTGTTAAAAAATCAAGTAGGTATTATTCTTGTAATTGACATCAGAAAAATTAATTCTTTTTCAAGTAGATACTCAAATATTTCCAGTTTATTATAAAAAATCCATACATTCGACGGTTAATGTATATAGTCCTTAGTGATTGACGACGATGATTTCTAAAAACTATTAATAAGTATATTATAAGTATATATTATTAGTAATTGTTAAGTAGGTATTAAAACTATTTTGAGATCTAAACATGAGATCGACCAACATAGCTACCAGAGGTTTACGACTGTGGACTTTAAGAAGGAAATGTTCAAGAATCAATTTCAAATTCCTTACCATTAAGATGTAGCTGCAGTTCTCCATCTAGATATTGCCCCACCTTGACCCAATGGTAGACTCCTCTTGACACTTGCTTGAAATGCAGGATGTTGTATCTTGCCGGTCCATCGCCGTTCACGTCGAAATGAAACTTGTCACCACTGAGACCTAAAATAGAGCATTTTTGGGATTTTTTGTTTGACGATATTTTTGGTGCGAAATATCGAAACGTATTTCCTTTTGATATTTTAAGTTGGAAGATAATATATTGTTATCCTGCAACATAGGTCATGTAGACCCAAGTGTAATATTATATAATTATGTATTACTTTGTACTCAAGAAGGTTGTAGGTTTGTTTTCTGCCACTATTACAAAAAATAAAAAAAAAAATAAAAACAAAAAAATAGATCGTCAACATAATAGTATTACTAGTAAGTATAGCAAAAATTAACAGTGTTAAGTTTGTATGCTTAGCATATTTTTTTATCATCAACGTTTATGCTTTAAAGTCGGCTATAATATAAAAATTTCATTCAATTAACGAAAGTGGAAAAGCCAAATAAGTAGGGAACTGTTTGAGAAAAATTTAAAAATAAATAAATAAATATAATAACTGAAGTACGTTGATATAAGTTAAATTATAATACTTACCGGTGAAATTAACTTTTCTCAGAAATCGTAGAAGATCGGCACCACTAGTTGGTCGCATGGCGTCGCACAGACCATGTCTTCCTCCGCATACCTCCATATGCATGTCTCTGCAACAAATATAATTTAGTTAATTTGCTGTTGAAGATCAATGTGTCGTGAATACTTGGACAAGATAAACCTCTTTTTAAGTACTTGTCATAAAATCAAATATTTTGAAACTTTCTAATTCTATAAATTTTTTTTTGATTAGGGGTCGTTCAAGTATTACGTAACGCAAATTTTGTAGATTTTTGACCCCCCCTCCCCCCCATGTAACGCGCCGTAACGTTTTCCCCTCCCCCCCCCCCCCCAGCCCATAAACGTTACGTAACGCCCCAACTGACCATTTTTACCCAAATGTCACAACTTTGTTGCGAAAACTACCGAAAAGTCGCTTAAAAAATCGCGTTTGCGGTAAGTATAAATATATATATACAAAAAGGGATATAAACGAAAAGGTTTGCCAATTTGGGAGATTTTAGTACACTAGTTTTTTTTATTTAAATAAAAAACAACGTTACGTAACGCGTTGTTCGAGACCCCCCCCCTCCCCCCTTGTAACGCATCGTAACGTTTTACAAGACCCCCCCTCCCCCCCTAATAGCGTTACGTAATACTTGAACGGCCCCTTATAATAAAAGGTTTCGGTATGCATATCTATATGTTAATACGTGAAGCAAAAACCTTGTACCCCTTTTTACGGAAATTGCGCGTACGGATGAGTATGTAATTTCGCACACTTGTAGTTTATATACAGAGAAGGAGTCCAGAATGCTAATATTTTCTTAAAATTATATATAAAATATACATTAAATTAATAAAAAAAAGCAATACACGCACTACCGCACTCACACACGCATATTATACTATTTGTTGATTGTCAAAGTCTGTAGTCCAATTGAAAAATTTGAAATAAGGTTCTTTATTTTCATAATTTTTTGGTTTTCTTTAATTTAAATTTTTAATTAATGTCGAATTTCAACCTCTGGGCGACCACTAGTTTAAATTAATACATAATGTTATTTTATAACATTTTTATAAGTGTATGCTGTAAATAATAAGTTCGTTCGTTCCTTTGTTTGTTTGTTTATGGAAGTTGAATAAAGCTGTGTAAGTCAGTCGTCAGTTTATACTAAAGTTTAATTTTTGGGCAAATTTAAAAGAAAAATTAAACGAAAAATATTCATAAAACCTGAAACTTTTTTTTTCTATATTTGTAATTAAACATAATAGTATTAAAAAGATACTTTGACGTTGTCGAGAGAATTATAGTTAATTAGCTTTTCTAATACCCTCCGAAGAGGGGTATTTATACTGCTCTTGAGTTTTAAATGCCCCTAATTGACTACTGTTTTCGTTTGAGTAATGACCTTGAGTTGTTAGTAGCTAATTGCTGTAACAACATGTTGGTGTAGTTGTCTCAGCGTATAGCTGATGTGCCAGCGGTCACGTGTTCAAATTCCATAGATAGATGTCTATATATACACTTCAGCCTACGGCAGTCCACTGCTGGACATAGGTCTCCACAAGTTCGGGCCAAAAATGGCGTGAACTCATGTGTGTTGCCCATAGTCACCACGCTGGGCAGGCGTGTTGGTGATCGCAGGGCTGGCTTTGTCGCACCGAAGACGCTGCTGTCCGTCTTCGACCTGTGTATTTCAGAGCCAGCAGTTGGATGGTTATCCCGCCATCGGTCGGCTATACAGATGTCTACGTATGTGACATGCAGATGTTAGTATTGGTACAGGCGTTTGTAATTGTGTTATTTGTGTTTCTGAACCAGGCAACACAGGATATTCGTCATATTGTTTGTTTACTCGTTTATTTTAAATGAACTATACACTCCAATAAGCGAGTTTGCTTTAGACCACATGACTTAAGTAAAACTTTTTTAGCTCCATCTAACGTATATCTCCCTCTCAACTTCCATTTGTCTCGCTCGATCACACTTTTCGTAACTCTCTCGTCACCATCGAGGGAGCCGTACGATTGTTTGTCATCCTAGACATATAAACAGACAGAGAAAGTATAAAAGACAGAGTAAAAAAATAGACAGTATAAAAAAATTGCGTGCGTACAAAGTACACATGTCAGAAGTGAAACTTCTTTGGCAAACTAATTAAAAAAACAAATAAAAAAAAAAAAACAAAAGATCGGAGACGGATTTGAACCGTGGTCTCATCGGTTAATCCAGCGACCGATTTCCCTCCTGAGCTATTATAACTTAATTGACAATCGCGAAATTTCCCTTCCTATTCTAACGATATTTTAGCAATTTCCCTAAAACAGGTATAAAACGACATTTTCTAAAAATGAATCCTAGCTAGATCGATTTTTCGCCACCGAAATCCCCTACATACTAAATTTCATGAAAGTCGTTGGAGCCGATTACGAGATTCAGATTATATATATATATATATATATATATATATATATATATATATATATATATATATATATATATATATTCTTGTATAGATACAAGAATTGCTCGTTATATAGTATAAGATTTTAAAATGGTGCTACACAAAAAATGTACTTTCATTTTTGAATTTCGAATAATTATACTTCACATGAATTTCAACTTTAATTTGATTTTGAAATTTGAATCTTACACGAATTTTCAGTTCGCTTTGCGCAAAGGTGTTCTGCTAATTTATTATGCCATGTAACCTGTGCATGTAACAGTTCTTTTGATAGTAAGCTCACCTTTGATGTATATTTAACGGACATCCACTGCATAATGTTTCAATTTGAACACACTTAACTCGCGTAGGCTTTGAGAGGAACTTTTAAACAGTAACGCGGAACTACAAATGTAGAATGTTTTCAAGTACTGGATATTTGTTTTGTGGAAATATATCCTTTTCGTCTAGTTGTCATTTATCTTTAAATGTTTTCCTACAAGTCTTGATAGGGAAGAAAAGAAAATTTTCGTCAATCTTTATTTTGGGCTACGCAGTATGATAAGATAAGGTCAAATCCCTCTTGTGTGATTCTGACTGGAAATACGAGAAGAATAAGTGCGAGAACTGGAATGAATGAGTCTAAGCAATTACAGTTTCTAACTTAAGCTTGAGGTCTAGTATAAGAAAAAAAAATCTCTCTTGTGTATCGCCTGGAAAAACTTTTCCCAATCTTGGAATGTGTGTATATAGTATGATTTTAATTGGTTTAAAATTAGTTTCCATACTTTTACATGACTGATGATGATGATGGACTGTACCTGTGTATAGAATACTATAATATCCGTAATACATACATGGACGCTGGGTACTTAGTCATATGTCATCAAAGTGTTAGATAAGAAGGGTCAAGTGTATCCCCATGTCAAGTTAATACCTCGATTATGTTTGTATTCAACGGCGTGACGGACACGAGACGACATAATCCCGGGATCGATTTCAATGTACTAATGACAACTTGAATTACTTATTTACCAATTGTTTGAATTTGTAAAGGGTATTTTGATATTAGCTTGCTTGCTGGTGATCGTTGGCATTAAGCTCATATCATTTTACATTTTCAAATTGGGCACAAAACTAAATTTTAAATCGTAATTTCAGATGTTGTGACTCATGCAATGACCCATGAGTTCACGCCATTTTTGGCGCGAACTTGGGGAGGCCTATGTCCAGCAGTGGACTGCGATAGGCTGATGTGTGTGTGTGTGTATGCGGGTGTTTATTTACAAAGTGACCCGTGCCGTTGTAAACGCCATAGTCACGGGTGACTACGGCTTTTGCAAATGAACGTCAAATAAAAAAAAAAAAAAAAAAACCAAAGTCCTCTTCTTAATTTTTATGACCCTTTTATTTGTTTCGATTTAAAAAATAAAAGGTAAGAACAATTAATTTTCTTTTGATTTTATCTCTCTTTTAAGTTGCAGAACATTTAGAAATCTTTGAACTTCAATTTAATTACACTCTCAATTAAATTACACTCAAAGGTCAGTAATTATTTCCTGTTTAACCAGCCACTGATCTGTAATTTCTTTCAGGAAATTTGACTTCGATTTCAAGTTTTATTACAAACGAAGAGTGCCTTAAAAACGGAACTAAATATATTTAAATTCGTAAGCCTTTATTAAATATAAAAAGTCGATCTGACTTTCTTTTATTTTATTTCTGTCATTACTTTTTTATAATTACAACCAAAGAGGAAACTTTACCTAGAATTCGTTTAGGAACATTTTTTTTTTATGTAACTAGGTTGGCAAACAAGCGTACGGCTCACTTGATGGTAAGCCCGTAGCCTATAGACGCCTGCAACACCAGAAGCATCGCAAGCGCGTTGCCGACCCTATCCACAATCCCTCCCCCGAGAGCTCTGGTCACCTTACTCACCAACAGGAACACAATACTGCTTGAAAACAGTACTATTTAGCTGTGGTCTTCTGTAAGGTCGAGGTACTTTCTACCACAGTCGGGCTGCTCCATATTTTGGGCAGGAAATTTCCTGCTGTGCCCTACCTCAGTTAAATTTGTAGGCGTTCGTAGAACCTAATTTTTTATACTACTCCAACCTGCAAACAAGAGTACGTACTGATCGTCTGATGGTAATCGGTTACCATAACCTACACTCACTTATAACCCCAGAAGCACAACAAGCGTGATACCGAGTCTATTGGCATATAGTTTACTAGCCGACCCGTGCCCACTTCGTTGGGCGTCAATTATTTTTCTGATGCAAATATAATAGTAAAGTTTTCTCGCTCGCATTTCTTAGACTTGATTTACATATACTATTATTTTTCACTGAATTTTTTGTTCAATCACAAATAAAATATAGCCTATATCACTCCGGAACAGTGTAGCTTTCTGTTAGAGGAAGAATTTTGATGATCGGATCAGTATTTGAAAACATTACCCCCTACAAACAAACAAAGTTAGAAACTTTACCTCTTTATAATATTAGTATAGATAACAGTGCTTGAGTGCATGATAATTTGGCTGTGATCTTTTAAGAGGTCAAGGTAGGTACTCTGACAGTTACAGATTTTGAACAGTAAATTTCTTGCTGTGCTATACCTGCTTACCCTAAATAAGCGATGCTAATATTCCGTAGCCCTTACAACTAACAGCTTAAGAATATATTTAATGAACTTCTACCTTTCAAAATTACTTACCTGTCCACATATAGAGCGACAATGAACTCGGCCTAAGAAAATGTTTGTTCTAACCAAAATGGTTCTGACCGCAATTAGCGCGTCAATTTGACTGGACCGAGTGCCTGTTAAATAGCTTGCGGTAACTTCAACATTTCTGCCATGAAACAATGATTTAAGTTTTATTGTATAATCTCATTTTTGAAGAACACATTAGTAAGATGAAATCGGGTATTTTCTTAGATCAGTAGTGGGTGACGTCATCATATTCTTCTAAGTCTTTTTCGTTTTTACAATGAATTTTTTTTTTGTTAGGACAATGTCTAATGATTGTGAGTTTACTTGGCTTCAATGTCATAACAGTAAAAAATTTGTGAGAGTTTAAATATTAAAAGAAATAAATATTGTCATGTAAGATTACCGAAAAAATTTGTATCAAATTGGCAGTTGTAGCATTTAATGAATTGAAGAAAAAAAGGAACATAAAAAAAGTGATAACAGGTACAGAGTAAAATGAAGCATATAATTATAGTATACACGAAAAATCTTTGAATAGATATTTCAGTTACTCGGGAAAGACGCTCGAATATGACGTTCAATTTCATCACATCATATTCAAGTTTTCGTTTTCCGTGAACACTTGCAGCGGAGAGTAGAGAAACTTAAATTGCTTGTGTATATGAGTTTTCACTTTCCTCCCAATTTAATGGTAACTTCTAACAAAAATGTATATTTTCAATGCAGATTTCTTTTGTGTGAGTAATATATAGGTACATCAGACAGCTGTTATTTAAAATACATAACTGACTTCCAGATAAGGAATAGGTTCTCAATTTGCCTGTATTTTTAATATTTTTGATTTTTTGACGTGGCAATGCGGAAAGGCGACGCGGTAACGCGTCACGCGCCAGTACTTGGATGGGTGACCGAGGTGACATGGCAACGGGTAACGCGTCTGTACTTGGATGGGTGACCGCCTGGGAACACCGCGTGAAGTTGTTTTTTTTTTCAATTAGTTTTTTAATTATGTAACCGCCTACTTTTTCAATTAGTTTTCCAAAGTAGTTTCACTTCTGAGATGTGTACTTTGTAAGCACGCAATTTTTTTTTTAAATGTATTTACCTTAGAACTTTTAACTGTGTATACCGATTTCAATGATTTTTGTTTAAATCGAAAGGTGGCGCGTGTCATGTGGTCTCATTTCAGTTAAATTGAGATCTGACAAGTGCTTTTCGAGTTATATCTAATAGTAAGTACTTACTTGACTATTTTTTCGTCTACTTATGTTGTATTAGTTGTCGATGTAATTGAAGTCGTTTTTTATTCGTACGCGAGCAAATACAATTATATTAATTTATAATACAATTATATAGACTGTGATATATTTGATCTTTCATTAACCAAATTTAATTGCCATAAAAATATATTAGCTAACGGTAATGTTAACTGAAATTAAAAATTATAATAATTACTATAATTTTATAATAATTTTTAATTTAAATTTTAGTTAATAATCTAAAGGTATTATTGATCGATACAATTTATTATTATTATTTTTATTGGAATCGATAAATTGAATGATTTTCACACTCTGTAATCTCACTAATGTATTTGAGTTTGTTTGGTTTCGTAAGGCGCATCTACTCCTGTACTTATTATGTGTTAAAAATCTTTGGAAACTGTTCTGGTGATGATTATCGAAGTATGTGTTATCTATAAAAAATATTATATACTGTTTGTTTCCATTAAAATAAATAAATAAAATAAATAATAATTACTTTACTTTTCTTCTTTAATGTTCACGAATAAACAAATAAATATTATGCTACAAAAATTTAATAGTTGATATTTCAAAAATATAGAACTATTCTGAATATTAACATTGAAACGAAGTTTTAAGACATTGAAATTCCTATTTCATAATCTCAAAGGTTGAAAGCTTTTCCGTAAGCGTTGATTAAAATTAGTGGTTTAACAATGACAACGTCAGAGGGATCATTCTCATTTATAATATTAAATTGGATAATTTACACAAATAAATATTAATATTGTTTAGGCAGAATCTTTTTGTGGTCTTTAATTCCCGCCTTTTATGTTGAAGAAGCTGTAACAGCAGAAAATAGTATAAAGGATTCTTAGTCCATAATTATGTCAATCGTTAATTTTGAGTCAGTGTTAAAAACTTGTGATTGCAAAATATTTGTTAACAAAACTAACTTAAAGTTGCGGCGTGTAAAATAAAATTAACAATAAAAGGAAACTACAATTGCAGTATACGCTTCAGGCTGAAATATACCCCTGCTGGGCATAGGCTCCTATCCTCATGTAGGAGGATCAGAGCTTAATCTACGACGCTGCTCCAATGCAGGTTGGCGGATATATTTATGAGTAATATGTCTGAGTACTATGTATGAGTAACGATCGCTATCAGGTGTACATGATAACAACCGGGACCGACGGCTTAACGTGCTCTCCGAGGTACGGTGGGGAGACCCATAAGGACTGCACAAACATCCAGACCACGGCAAACATCTGTATGGCCAATACAAATGTTGTCGTGTGCGGGGATCGAACCCACAACCGCCAGCGCAACCAGTGTTGCGACCGTTTTTTTGATATAACTAGGTCGGCAAACAAGCGTACGGCTCACCTGATAGTAGGCGATAACCATAGATTATAGACGTCTGCAACACCAGAAGGATCGCAAACGCATTGCCGATCCTGCCAATTACCCCAGGAGCTCTGGTCACCTTACTCACCAACAGGAACACAACACTGCTTGAAAACAGTATTATTTAGCTGCGATCTTCTGTAAGGTCGATGTATTATCCCAGTCGGGCTGCTCCATATGTCGAGCAGGAAATTTCCTGCTGTGCCCTACCTCAGTTCAATATAAAAAATGGCTGAGTCATTTGCGGTGTTTTCAAACTATATTCTTTCAGCCATAGAATAATATTTTCCTCGATATAGATAAAAATAATGAAACACATAACGCAACGAACAAATAACGGTTATAAAACATGACAACGCAAATTGTCAGCTATATTTCGACGTCGAATTTTTATCTTTTAAATTGGGATCATTACTTATATTTGACTCTCATTCAAGATAACCCGTTACAAAGAATTTAAGGGTGGCAAGAAACCTCTAAAACTCCCTGGTACCTTGACAAATGGTGATCATTGAGACGGGTCGGGAAGGGTGAGAAAAATCGTAAAACGTAAGGAAAAGATGGTAAATTACAGTGCTTTTGCGGAATTTAATGTTTTTTGTAGAAAAATCTGTTCGGAGAAATATATAGTCTTCGTTTTACGCTCGAGTTGTAAATGTGTGAGTTTGAAAATATAAATGTTATAATGTTTCAAGCTCGTTGTCTTGTGAGCGATGGAAAATGATAGCGAGACTATACAAGTGCAACAATTTATGAGAATTTTCTCAACTGAACAGAAACAGCCTGCGAACGATGCACTGCTAAAAATCACAATTTTATTTGGTTGAGGCACATGTCTGTTTGTTCAAGTTGTCTACAACGAAGTAAAATTTTGTAACTTTTATGTTAACGATTTGACTAGTAAACCAGGCATAGATAATTGACATACCCGCAATTCGATTCAATTTGTCCGCTAACCCACAATTGAGCTATATTATATCGTGGTGACGAAGTTCCAATCCTCTGCAAAAGTTCAGAGGAAATTTGAAATTTTTTAGTTCAGTTCATTATATTTAATGGCCAGTTATTGTATGAATTCTTAAACTTTCATAGTCAGTAACTGTATGCGTTAAAAGTGAAATTTGACTAATACAATAGGACATGGTACTTGCAATAGCGCTGAGCTCAAAATGACCACCGACAAATTTGACGAATGGCCCATTATACATACTAGCTTCTGCGCGCGACTTCGTCGGCGTGGACTCCGCTCCTATTGGTCTTAGCATGATGATATATAGCCTATAGCCTTCCTCGATAAATGGGCTATCTAACACTGAAAGAATTTTTCAAATCGGACCAGTAGATCCTGAGATTAGCGCGTTCAAACAAACAAACAAACAAACAAACAAACAAACAATCAAACAAACTCTTCAGCTTTATTATATTAGTATAGATAAATTACAGACATTATATATACCTAGTACCAAATTAATTAGTTCGCCTGACATAAACAAGAACTTTAAAGGGTTTCATCACCGACAGGTAAGGGGTTTAATTAAGTCGAATGTCGGTACACTAAATTCGAAGACATCCAAGATATTAGACAATGTCATTAGCAAGGAATTATCCGCTCGAAAGGATTTGAACTAAGACTTATATTTGCTTGCAGTATTTCCTAGTTTAAAATTCAGTGTTTAGTTCACTTTCAATTTGTTTCTTTTCAACCGTCTCCTCGTGAATCAGGGTATAATACGAGTCTCTTGCGTGACCTCGATGCATTCAGCTCGTAATAGTGTGCTATTTTCACGCTGAATCGGAGTTTATTCTTTGGAATAGAATTCCCATTTGTTTCCAATTTTTTATATAGGTGTAATTCGTACTGTAACATTGTTATGGAAGTGGTTTGGATAGAAATGTGCTCTATGGACTATTAAGGTTTTTATTTATTGCTTTGTGGTATATTTTTTCAAATGAGAATTCTGAAAATTTGCTAATGAAAAATAAATGCAAATTTCAAAGTTACAGTATAAACTAGATATTGACATTTTGACAAAAAAACATAAAATTAAAAACAACCTCTGCCACCATAAGTCTGCTGCAATTTTTTTTTAATCTTTTCCCTCTCATGTTAATTACATGTAGTAAGCTAAACCGTTAATATTTTACATTATATACCTGACTGTAGTAGGCACCCATCTCTATAATTGCTACACTTACCTGCAGCCAGGTCAGTAACCTCAGTCAGCAGTAATATTAACGGTTTTAGCTTACTACATGTAATTAACATGAGAGGGAAAAGATAAAAAAAAATTGCAGCAGGCTTAAGCCCTGCGCGCACTAGTGACATTTGTCACCGTGACAAAAAATTCTTTGTCACTGTCACGTCACCGTCACCTTCGCGACTGCGCGCACTTGCAGTGACAGATTATATACAGATATAGGTTGTCTGTGAGCTCGTTTTTAGAAATAGAAAGAAATACAATAATAAAAAGTATTGGGTTCACCCGCTTTGGAGTGATAGGCTGATAAGTGGAAAGTTCTACACCATGTTTGCCAACCTACGTACATATGACACGTGACATTTTGTCGCGTCACGGGCATGTTGGCGTCCTCCGCGGACAAAAAAGTCACCGAATTGTCACGCATCCAAGTGCGCGCACCTCCATTAGGGATGATGGACGCGGTGACAGTGACAAAACGTCACGGTGACAAAATGTCACTAGTGCGCGCAGGGCCTTACGGTGGCAGAGGTTGTTTTTATAAATTCACAATATTGAAATAAGCCTATAAAAAATTGTTTCATCTAATTAACAGATGAGGGAATATTTTGTTATATCCCGGATCATAGACCAAGAGAGAAGAAACACGATGTTAGAAGGAATGTTAGCAACAATTGGTATTCATTGATTTATTGTTATCGAGTGTAACGTCAAAGTTATCGATAAAAGTGTTGTAAAATTAAAGTGATTGTTTTGTATCGAAAATAGTTTTATTAAGAAATGCAAATGAATTATCACGACGTATAACACGAACATGATTATATTGAAGACTAGCTGTGCCCACGACTTCGTCCGCGTGGAATTAAAAAAATTTGTTATTGTTCAGTTCACAGATTTACAAAAAAAAAAAAACGAAACTAAAATAAAAGTAGCCTAAGCTATTCCTTATTACATCAGATATCTGCTAGTAAAAGTCCCGTCAAAATCGGTGTAGCTGTTTCAGAGATTTGCCGGAACAAACAAATAGACAGACAGGAAAAATTGATAAAAAAAGTCATTTTGGTATATATATGTACCGTGTTTAAATATAATATATGAATTTATTAAAAAGCGGTTATTTTATAATACAAATAGACACCAATTTTATTTATTTGTTTAGACAGTGACGTCATATTACTGACGTCACTTTATTAAGAAGCTTACTCAGATAATCTTCTCCGTAATATACGTATATATCTATGTATATAGATATGTATGTTGATCTACAGTGAAGCACCGGCAAATTAATCTCCGATCCCTGATGTAATACCCTTAACACCATAAAAGGTCCTTTAGCCGGAAATTGATTATTAAGAGGTTGGTAGTCTTGTATAGATTGTACTTATCTTTAGGTGCAGCGTTGAGATAAGTTCTAATTTATCTCGAAAGACGAAAGAAATGTTTATTTCTGATCTATTTCCTTTTGGATCTCTCCACCACTTTTTTTTTTGTTCTAAATATATAGACTAGCGCTTGACTGCGATCTCACCAGATGGTAAGTGAAGATGCAGCCTAAGATGGTGCGCGCTTGGCTAGAAGATGCCTATTCACTCTTGATTTAAAGATACTCAAGTTATAGTTAGTTGTAAAAACGGAAGCCGGAAGGGCATTCCAAATTTTTGCGGTGCGTACTAGAAACGAGGAAGCAAAGCGCTTGGTGCGAGTTCGTGGGATTTCAACTACGAGAATAAGAGACTAAGAGAATTGTATAGTTACGTATAGCCCTTGGTCCCTATTGTTATCATAGACATTGCGATCATTACTCATAAAGGAAATTATTTGAGCCCGTAATAGAAGGACTTGACACTTTAAGGGCCAACCATGCTCCTTTATGAAGAACTAGTCGACCCGTGCCCACTTCGTTGGGCGTTAATTATTTTTGTGTTCCAAATATATAGTAAAGTTTTCATCTCGCGCGTATTTTTCCGATTTGATTTACATATACTATTATTTTTCACAGCTTTTTTTGTTAAATCTCAATAGAATATAGGCTGTCACTTCTGAATAGTGTAGCTTTCTGTGAGTGAAAGAATTTTTATGGTTGGATTAGTATTTGCGAAGATTACCCCTTACCAAGAAACAAAGTTAGAAACTTTACTTCTTTATAATATTAGTACAGAAATGCTTCAGTAGTGTTCAAAGCCTAGTAAAGTACAAAATTAACACAATTTTTGCAATTCAATATAACAGCTATAAGTCTATTATTTCGAGAAGTTATTAAAGTGACGAATAATGAAGAAATTATAGTAAGGACTTAGAAACGTTTTGTGCTCTACAGTAAGAAAAGAAGTCGTTTAAATGTTAAAATGCAAAGGTCGTTTCTGGAATATTAATTCGGGTACATTATGTTCCAAGATTAAATGAAATTAAACAAAAAAAAGTTAATTTTTAGGGTACGGCAGACCAGAAACGGAACAAAATACTTTCGCAACTGTTATAATCCCGCTTGGGGTAGGTATTTATGATTTTACAATTGTTTGAGAGAAACATATTAACACAACAATTAGACACAACAACAAAAACGTTAGTGCGAAAATACGCCGTTGCGTTACTTTTACTAATAACGATTTTAAGTATTGTTGTGTTCCTGTGAATAAGGTACGAATAAGTTTGTAAGGTTTGGAGGTAGGTTGCTGACAACTCGTTTGCAATGTTTCTGGTGTTGCAGGCGTCCGTCGGCTACGGTATCCTCAACCCACCACCAACCAAACGCTTGCTTGCCACCTTTTTAATCTTTATAAATAAACTAGCTTCTGCGCGCGACTTCGTCGGCGTGGACTCCGCTTCTATTAGTCTTAGCGTGATGATATATAGCCTATAGCCTTCCTCGATAAATGGGCTTTCTAACACTGAAAGAATTTTTCAAATCGGACCAGTAGATCCTGAGATTAGCGCGTTCAAACAAACAAACAAACAAACAAACAAACAATCAATCAAACAAACAAACTCTTCAGCTTTATTATATTAGTATACATAAAATTGGAGTCTGTTTGTAATATTAAAAATAACTTATACATGGTATATATACTTACGGAATACGGAAATAATACGGAACTTTCACTGGCAGATGCTGATGTAGTAAGGAGTAACTTAGGTTACATTTATTTTAGAAATTTATTTATTGAAGTTATACTTTTTTTGGCGCGTTAGGGAAAAATGATGAGAGTAAATTTTTACGATGCGCGCGCACACCGTCACGAAAATAACCGACACGAAGAAGTTAGCAACGTGAAGTTAGCTAGCCAATGAAGTATAACTTCTTACGTGCGTACATAAGTACAAACACATTTTTTATAGCTCTGCGCACTAAACAAAAACTTTTTTGTTAAATTTCACGCGGACAAAGTCTTGGGCACAGCTAGAATATATGTACATAATTATTTTTTTGATTTTTAAAGTACACAATATTTCACGATCACGATTCAGCCTGTAATATCCCACTGTTGGGCATAGGCCTCTTCTCCATGTAGGAGAAGGATCGGAGCTTAATCCACCACGCTGCTCCAATGCGGGTTGGCGGATATATTCCCTACTATAAGTAACGATCGCTATCAGGTGTATATGATAACAACCGGAACCGACGGCTTAACGTGCTCTCCGAGGCACGGTGGGGAGACCCACAAGGACTGCACAAACACCCAGACCACGGCAAACATCTGTATGGCCGATACAAATGTTGTCGTGTGCGGGAATCGAACCCGCAACCGCCCGCGCAACAGCCAATCGCAATCCAGTGCTGTAACCGCTGCGCCAACGCGGCGTCACAATATTTATAACTTCTTTATTATTACACATCATAAAATTTAATTGTGTCTGCTTACAAACGAAAAAAAACCGACTTCAATTACATCGACAAGTAAATACAATTTAGGTGGACGAAAAAATGTTCAAGTAGGTAAATACGCATTATTAGTTCTTAGTTCTGAAGTAATATACACAAAAAAAAAAATACAATCAAATTGAGAACCTCCTCCTTTTTTGGAAGTCAGTTAAAAAGTATCCAAAGTAATTATGTTTTTATTATAAGTAGGTATATCTTGATATTTTTTTGAACGCCAATGCGATATAGCACTGCAATAAAAAACAACTATAATATGTATAATTAACGTTATGAGTTAAGTCAACATAATTTCATGAGTTCAAAATACACTCGTGAGTAAAATGCTCTCTCTTAATGATCGTCATGACTCTGACACCTCTTACACTGACCCAAGCTTCGCAAGCTTACTGAAAACCAGCCTTAATAAACCGGAGCGGCTTCAAAACGTTGCAATTAGATTCAAATTTGGATTACGCAAATTCGACCACATTTCTGAATTTCCCTCTAAGCTTAAGTGGTTACCCATTCATCTTCGAGTCTACACACGCCTCCTCTGAACTGTGTTATGTAACAAAACAAGTCCTTCGCATTTGAAGGAGACGTTTCTATTTGTCAGCGGCAGTAGGATTCTGCGCTCTTATAATTAGTTACATCTGTTAGAACATATTCTTGACTTAGCATAAAAATAAATTGTAATTACTTTTTATTGCTCAAAATATGGAGCAGCCCGACTGGGGTAGTACCTCGACCTTACAGAAGACCACAGCTAAATAATACTGTTTTCAAGCAGTATTGTGTTCCTGTTGGTGAGTAAGGTGACCAGAGCTCCTGGGGGGGATTGGGGATATGGTCGGCAACGCGCTTGCGATGCTTCTGGTGTTGCAGGCGTCTATAGGCTACGATCTTACCATCAGGTGAGCCGTACGCTTGTTTGCCAACCTAGTTACATAAAAAAAAAATGATCGTTTGCTATTCAAGCTTCTACTTTTATTCAGATTTTTATTTAAATAATAATTATAATATTCTTTATTCAAGTGACCAGTGACTCATTTTGGTAAGTAAACAAATATTTCTGACATACTATATTAGTTGCATATTTTACAAGTATTTAACCTTTTCTATTCCGTTGTTTTTACTTACAATATTAACAATTTTACGGAAAATTTGCTTCCAGATTGTTTATAACTGCCATTACAACTATTTCTAAGCATTTTAATCTTTAAGTTATATTGCGTTTTAACAGTTCGATAAAACAATACTTTTTTAAGTAGATTTAGTAAAAACCCAGTCCTTGGAAAACATTTTCACGGAATCGATGATAAATATAATCAAGAGGAGTAAAATATTAAACATTAGAAGTACCTTTAAAAACACAGAATACAAACTTTTTACATAATTAAAGCTCTAAATACAAACTTTCCTCCGCGTTCTCGGTTAACCATATTTAAGTTAAGCGAGATACATATTATGTTCATGCAAAAGTTGTTAAAATTCACCTTACAATATAAATTTTTAGGATTAGCTTTTAATTATACTCTAACTTAGAAGTGGGACAGTAACAGCCTAATAGTTACGATACAGCATAATTATACCCGCAGCTATAAACTGGACCAGCTTCTGGGCGCGACTTCGCCAGCGTGGAATAGGACCAATTCTGTCATACATGATTTGTGCGAAACTTTAACTCTTTACGCAGCGAAGCTCTCAAAGGGAAAAAACCCCGATTTTAAAACATTCTTCATTGGTGCTACGCTCCTATTGGTCTTAGCGTGATGATATATAGCCTATAGCCTTCCTCGATAAATGGGCTATCTA
Source organism: Melitaea athalia (assembly GCA_905220545.2). NCBI lineage: Eukaryota > Metazoa > Arthropoda > Insecta > Lepidoptera > Nymphalidae > Melitaea > Melitaea athalia. Next base: position 2,062,225 of record HG992183.1, on the reverse strand, counting down.
ACACTGAAAGAATTTTTCAAATCGGACCAGTAGATCCTGAGATTAGCGCGTTCAAACAAACAAACAAACTCTTCAGCTTTATTATATTAGTATAGATATCAGTTACTTCTTGTACTCACTAAGGCCATAATAATTAAAAATCAAGGATAATTGACTTGGCATGTTTTCTGTCAGTTGTCTGTCTTATTACACGGTCTCGGGGCAGGAATTGAATCCACATCTTCTGGACCAGAAAGCAGGAAAAATACCATTTCGTTTTTTTAAATTTTCAAAAGGCTCAGTTTATTATTTATTCATCTCTACACAGCGAACGAAATACTTCACATCTTTTGACTTTATTTCCGCTATCGTCAGTAAAGGTTGTTGCAACAAATTGTGAGTTTGTTGAATGTACTCTCGATGGCCGTAGATATGCATACGTTATGGTCTAAGATCCGGGATATAGCAAAATATTCCCTGCATCTGTTAATTAAATGAAACAATTTTTTATAAGCTGATTTTAATATTGTGAATTTATTAAAACAACCTCTGCCACCATAAGCCTGCTGCAATTTTTTTTTTATCTTTTCCCTCTCATGTTAATTAGATACATGTAGTAAGCTAAAACCGTCAATATTTTACATTATATACCTGACTATAGTAGGCACCCATCTCTATGATTGCTTTACTTACCTGCAGCCAGGTTAGTAAGTTTTAGCTTACTACATGTAATTAACGTGAGAGGGAAAAGATAAAAAATTTTTTTAAAGTATTATTATTTTCAGCAGGCTTATGGTGGCAGAGGTTGGTTTTATAAATTCACAATAGTGAAATCAGCCTATAAAAATTGTTTCATCTATTTAACAGATGAGGGAATATTTTGCTATCCCGGATCTTAGACCATTAAGTTGCATCAGTCGTTCTGTTGCTTTCAAAGTTCGTTTTACTGTCATCGCGTACACGTTGCTTGTTATAAGTTTAAGTGTATGATATTTCATATAATTTTGTCTATCTGTTTCATTTTGTTTTAATCCAGTTGACTTTTCTCTTCTGTAAATGGAACTGAAATAAGTTTGTTTATTAACATTTCAGTGCTCTGATGAGGGCTTATATATAAGGGCTTCTATTTGAATAGGAGAAGGTTTGAAAATTAAACACTAACGCTGTTCAACTTCCCGTAATAGTTTTTATAAATTTAATTTATTTTATACTAGCGACCCGCCCCGGCTTCGCACGGTTGCAAAAATAATCAGTGTTCCTCTACTATATTATGCATGTATTATACATATAAATCTTCCTCTGAAATCACTCTATTTACTAAAGAAATCCGCATCAAAATCCGTTGCGTAGTTTTGAAGATCTAAGCATATTATATACAGACAGACAGCGGGAAGCGACTTTGTTTTATACTATGATATATACATACGAGTTATATAATACGTAGTTTATATAATTAATTTTGATATTTTGTTGTATTTCAGCTAAAATTCAAAGCAATCTGCTCCGTGAGCTTAGTTGTGCCGTGATATTTTCTCTATTAGCAGGGAATGAAAGAGAACTACTAGTTATAGATACCTATCTATACTAATATATAAAGCTGAAGAGTTTGTTTGTTTGGTTGTTTGTTTGTTTGAACGCGGTAATCTCTGGAACTACTGGGCCGATTTGAAAAATTCTTTCAGTGTTAGATAGCCCATTTATCGAGGAAGGCTATAGGCTATGTATCACCACGCTAAAACCAATAGGAGCGGAGTCCAAGCCCACGAAGTCGCGCGCAGAAACTAGTTAATTATAAGACGGCTAGCACTTTGTTAAGTTAGAATAATATAATTATTTTATTATAGTTCTAAATGTGTAATAAAATATTAAATAAATAAAAAATAAACAATATCCTTAACATTAGCGGAATTTTCTTAGCTATCTGAAGCAAGAGTCTCCAATAATAAATACACTCAAATCTGAGTTAAATAATTTGAATAAATTTAAATACGTTCCTTCGCGCTAGGTTCGAACATAGACAGTCAGAATTTAGTTAAATTCTCACCAAGTACAGCAGAACATTAGTCACTAAACTAAAAAGTCGTCTAAAAACGATTTTTTATATGATTACGAGTAGGTCGAAAAACCAGCGTACGGCCTATCTGATGATAAGTGGTTACCGTAGCCTATAGACGCCTGCAACACCATAAGCATCGCAAGCGCGTTGCAGACCCAACCTCCAACCCTCCCTAGGACTTTTAATGATAAGTTAATAATAGTATTTTGAACTTCTAAAACCGTTTGTCATTAAATTTTAGATCATTTATAATAGTACAAGCTACCATGTGACGGACTTAAACTTCAATTATCAAGAGAAAAAGACTTGTACTTATTCTCTAGTGTATAATAAATAGGTATATAATCTATATATTAATACGTAAAGCAAAACCTTTGTACCACTTTTTACGAAAATTGCGTGGACGGAGGAGTATGAAATTTCGCACACTATTATTAATTAATTAGTTTATATAAAGAAGGAGTGCAGAATGATTGCTTGTCAATACAAAGTCTGTAGTCAAATTTAAATTTTTTAAAAAAGGATCTTTATTTTCATAATTTTTTGGTTTTCTTTGATTTAAATTTTTAATTGTGGTCGAATTTGGACCTCTAGGCGACCACTACCACTAGTTATAATAAATGAATAATATTGTTAAAAATTATTAAAAGTTAAAATTGTTGGTACGTTTTATATTAAAATATAGATATAAATATGTTCAAATTGTTAAAAGTTAAAACTGTTTGTATGTTTATGGATGATTATTCTAAACAATAAATATTATTCTTATAATAGTTTTTACTTTTAGGACACATTATTATAGTAGACAATGTTTATTCAGTTTGTTAGCGTTCTTGAATTCCCACGAGTAATGTAAAAACAGTCAAGTATTAGTTGTACCTCGTGTAGGTCTATTTGCATGACACATAATGTTTGTATAGGCGCCTCCTGACGACTGTAATATTCACGAAATCGACCACAAAAAAAATGTTACTACAAATAAATTGGACCTACTAGTCATGTATGTCCTCCTGTACCTCGACCTTACAGAAGACCACAGCTAAATAATACTGTTTTCAAGCAGTATTGTGTTCCTGTTGGTGAGTAAGGTGACCAGAGCTACTTGGGGGGATTGGGGATAAGGTCGGCAACGCGCTTGCGACGCTTCTGGTGTTGCAGGCGTCAATAGGCTACGCCGCTACGGTAGTCACATACCATCAGGTGAGCCGTACGCTTGTTTGTCGACTTAGAAACATAACATAAAAAAAAATGTATCATGTCTGATAAATTAACAACAAGGCAGATTTAAGTACAATACAAAATGAAATAGCAAACGAAAAAAAAATAGACTTCAATTACATCGACAAGTAATACAACGTAAGTAGACGAAAAATATTAACAAACACACTAGTCATCACTACGATTTTCGAAGGTTCCCCTCAAGTTCTCTGGTATTCCACCATCAGAACCTGGTTTCCTTATCACGGTACCAAACTAGGGATATCTCCTTTCCAACAAAAAAGAATTATCAAAATCGGTTAACAAACGACGAAGTTATGACCGAACATACTTAAAACAAAAATATATTTACGGTCGAATTGAGTAACCTTCTCTTTTTTTGAAGTCGGTTAAAAAAGAAGTTGTATTTATTATAAATTTTTATTTTATTTTTTTGATTATGAGTACTCTATCATAAAAGACATCTGTAGTATTATATTACTGGCTCTCTGGTGTAATCGTGCGTATGCCGTGTCGGCGGCGATTGAGTATCGACGGTTGCGGGTTCGATTCCCACTCGGAGTGAACATTTGTATTTATACAAATATTTGTTTCCGGTCTGGTTGTTAGTCCTTTTGGGTCTCCCACCGTACCTCGGAGAGCACGTTAAGCTGTCGGTCCGGTTGTCATCATGTACACCTAATAGCGATCGTTACTCATAGTAGGGAATATATCCACCAACCCGCATTTTAGCAGCGTGGTAGATTAAGCTCTGATACTTCTCATATATAAGGAAAGAGACCTATGCCCAGCAGTGGGATATTACAGGCTGAAGCGTATAGTATTTCAGTGTCAAATAGCGAAAAGTCATTGTGATTGTGTTTACTGCTATAACTCAGAAACCAACCATTATAACTCATATTATCTACTAAAAATTAGTTGTCTGTAATGTTAGTTTGCGTACGATAGTTGAACGTGACAACGTCATAAAAAAACATCTCCTCGGACGCATAGGCCAGTCGGGTGGAAGAGCGTAACGGGGCAATGAGTCATCCTTTTTCGTGCCGGCGTTCATCGATTTATTAGACGTCACGTCAAAATTTTCATAGGTGTCTGATATAGCTATCGGATGTATAACGATATCCGAAGGATTAAAGTTTATGATATAAAATAAAATATCTATACTAATATATAAAGCTGAAGAGTTTGTTTGTTTGGTTGTTTGTTTGTTTGTTTGTTTGAACGCGGTAATCTCTGGAACTACTGGGCCGATTTGAAAAATTCTTTCAGTGATAGATAGCCCATTTATCGAGGAAGGCTATAGGCTATGTATCACCACGCTAAGACCAATAGGAGCGGAGTCCACGCCGACGAAGTCGCGCGCAGAAGCTAGTACATATACGTATATACTTTTAGCCACCAAATTACATTTTATCTATAAGTTATTTCTATTCAAAACCTATGAACTTAGAAGTTGTAGTTGAAAGTTTGTAAGTTGTTGAAGTAAAACAAGCCCTAAAAGCCTAAAGTCTAAAAGCTTGTTTTAACATCTGCGTTGTAGACCCTAAAGGTTTTAAGTTTTATAAGTTATAAGAACTCTTACAACTAGTACCTACTCAGTCTGTTTGAGGTTTCCTTCAAACCGAAAAGGTTCAAATTTTACAAGAAGTTGTAAAATATTAGATAATTATAATTTAAATAAAAAACAATCGCGTGCGTACAAAAGTATACATGTCAGAAGAGAAACTTCTTTGTCAAAATAATTCAAAAAAAAAAACAAATAAAACACGAAAAAGTAAACGAATTTAAAATACAAAAAAACTAATTGAAAAAAAAAAAAACATAAAGCCAACGTCACGCGGTGTTCCCAGGCGTTACCGGTCGCTCAAATTTTACCCCTCATGCGCCTAAAGAAGTTTCACTTCCAAAAGGAAATATACATATAATAATTCTCACGTACCTACTCCTTATATATTATAGCTAAATAATATTATCCCCTTTTCGATAAACGATAATAAAATACGACAAGGGTATTCATTTTAGGCTGATACAGCACTTGTGGTAAGGGTACGGACCGGAGCCGACGCAGAGTGGCCCGTTTGTATGATTTATGTTATTACAACTGCGAGTAGCTTTGTGGAAGCCGAATTGTTTTCATATCGTTAACTATTTAGACTAATATTCATAAGGATATGTAAACTATTTTCATTAATACCTCCGAGGATCGTGTACGCTAACGTTGGTAGGTATAAACATTTCCAGCTTAAGCTTTGTGTTTTAGTTTAGTTTCTAATGGTCTAAGATCCGAGATAGCTAAATATTCCCTCGTCTGTTAATTAGATGAAACAATTTTTTATAGGCTGATTTCAATATTGTGAATTTATAAAAACAACCTACACTTACCTGCAGCCAGGTCAGTAACCTCAGTCAGCAGTAACCTGGCTGCAGGTAAGTGTAGCAATCATAGAGATGGATGCCTACTACAGTTAGGTATATAATGTAAAATATTAACGGTTTTAGCTTATTACATGTAATTAACATGAGAGGGAAAAAAAATTGCAGCAGGCTTATGGTGGCAGAGGTTGTTTTTATAAATTCACAATATTGAAATCAGCCTATAAAAAATTGTTTCATCTAATTAACAGATGAGGGAATATTTTGTTATATCCCGGATCTTAGACCATAATTTACCAATTTTAGTTCTATTGATATTACTGCAACGTATCATAACATGTTCAAAATATTTAGTTTTAAAATAGTTTCATTAATATTTTAATGGAGTTCATAGCCTTGTCTTCCGCTTTTAAGTTTGGTTTCGATTCCCAACCGGAAACCTTGTGAATATATCTAATATACATATAAAATTCTCGTGTCGCGGTGTTTGTTGTCAAAACTCCTCCGAAACGGCTGGACCGAGTTGTATGAAATTTTGTGTGCATAGCGGATTAAGGGGGTTAATAATATATACGGCAAAACAACGTTTGCTGGGTCAGCTAGTGTAGGTATGTCATGCGTGTTTATTATGTTGGTAGCTAAAACATAGACCTTAATTTACCTAGCTTAGGAATTGTCGACTATTAGTGTGTATTAAAAGTTATTTATTTACTTTGTTTCTTTATTTAAATAGGAAAAAGATATTACTAAGAGTTATGAAACGTACCACACTCTAAGTTTGCGAAAGTGAGTTAAAATTCCGTGGATCTAATTTGTACCCACAAAATAAGACCCTAAAAAAAATAAAGAATTAAAAAAAAATATAAAAAAAACGTGTGCCTACTTTGAAGTGGAGATATAAACATATTTTTCATATTTGGAACGTTTTTAACACATAGCAAAAAATCTTGCGTTTAGAAGTTAATACTTTCTTATAAATTTTGTTTATCAAATCTTTCTGGTGTTCAAGACTAAAAGATTTTTTCAATTCGAATCAGCAGCTCCTAACATTAGCGTGTTCATCCAAATAAACTCATTAATTATAATAAATATTAGTAAAGGACATATAATTCTGTTTTCGCTTTGCAACACCAACACAGATGTGATGCTTCTACAATGTCACACCTGACTACCCCAATGTGATCGTGGGTTCAATACTACCATATGCTCCATAGGCCTTACTGTTATATAGATGTTCGTCGTAAGTTGGTCGTTTAAGTTTGTGTCGTGTGTTTCCAGACCTACGTCAGAATCTCATTCTACTAAGGGCTGTAAAAAGACTTTTTGAATTTATTTAATCTCACTATCATACTACGCTTCTGATTCTTGAGAAAGGAAACGCCTTATTCAACGTATAAAACGGCAATAAGGAAAAAAAGTCCACTTTAAAGATAACCGTTATAAAATATTGCGCAGGTTCTCATCTCTGATAATGGCTCTTCGGAGATTTCAGGCTTATTTTTCCTTCCTCCTTGCTTCTTAATACGCGGCTGATCAGATAAAGTCGAGGTCGACGTCGGCGTAGTTTTTTGATCTTTTTAAGATTCGAGTTTGGGCGCTAGCTGTATGTTTTGTTCACGAATCGTTGAAAGTATTTTTAACCAACTTCCAAAAAAGGAGAAGGTTCTTAATTCGATTGTATTTTTTTTAATTTTTTTCAGAACTTTTGACTGGGTGGGCCGATTTCGATGAATTTTGTTTTAACTGAAAGGTGTTGTGTGTCTTGTCGTCCCATTTAAGTTTAATTGAGATCTGACAATTAGGTACTTTTAGAGTTATATCTAATAATACGCATTTATTTGACTACTTTTTCGTCGACCTACGTTGTATTAAACCGGATAACTTTTCACTGGGTTTATCGATTTTGATGATTCTTACTTTAATCGAAAGCTAATACTTGTCATGTAGTCTTGTTCAAATTTGATTGATATCTGATGACAGTGATGATGACATTTTGAGTAATCTTTGATAGCGCGTATTTACTTGACAATTTTTTCGTCTACTTACGTTGCATTACTTGTCGATGTAATTGAAGTCGGTTTTTTTTTCGTTTCCGAGCACGACCAACGATATTCACATTCATTACCTCTGCAAGATTTCACAATCCACTTAATTCATACTTAATTCGAAATCATTAAAAACTAAAGATAGCTAGATATAATTTTGGTAAGAATATTATATAAAATTATATGCATTTTTTGCGGATTAAAATATATTTTTTTTGTAAGTTTTATTTTAAACTACACTAGATGTACTTTTTTTATGTAACTAGGTTGGCAAACAAGCGTACGGCTCACCTGATGGTAAGACCGTAGTCTATAGACGCCTGCAACACCAGAAGCATCGCAAGCGCGTTGCCGACCCTATCCCCAATCCCCCCAGGAGCTCTGGTCACCTTACTCACCAACAGGAACACAATACTGCTTGAATACACTACTAATAACTATGCAAAATATTCAACAAGAGTTGCTGGTATACTCGAATATATGGACCAGTTAACGTAGTTCCGTACGAACCGGAATTATTCAGCGGTTTATCTATGAAATAACTCGTTCGAGTGTCAGTTGGGCGTTCGAGTGAAACTTTACTGCGTCGAGAGCTCTGTCGAATTTCTGTTACGTTTTTGAATGAACTTTTTTTTTCGTGATTGTGTTTTAGGTTTGCTTTGTAAAGATTTTGATTTTATTTTTATTGGCAAATTAAATTCGTTATCTTATATATTGTTTCTGGTGTTTACGCCAATTTCACTCATTGTAATGAAACAACTTTTAAGAATTGTATCGACATAATTGTGTTTGCTCGCAAACGAAAAAAAAACCGGCTTCATTTACATCGACAAGTTATACAACGTAATAAGACGAAAAAATAGTCAAGTAAATACGCGCTATTAAAGATTACTCAAAAAGTTGTAATCAGTTCTCGATCTAATTTAAACAAAACTACATGACAAGTATTAGATTTCGATTAAAGTAATAATCATCAAAATCGGTACACCGAGTAAAAAGTTGTGCGGTATACTAGAACGTAGGTCGACGAAAAAGTAGTCAAGTAAAAACGGCCCTCGATTCTAAGGAGATCTAAAATTATAATGTGTAAAGTGTATAACGCTTCAGCCTATGATAACCCACTGTTGGGCATAGGCCTTTTTCCCTGTGTAGGAGATGGATGTGTAGATGCTTTTACAGGAATTAGTTAAATAAACTCAAAAGAATACTTACTACATTATTTTTTCGAAAATAAAATTTCGGACAAAACTCTGTAAATTCTATAATTCAGAAAATCTTTCTCAAAATGTTCAGAACAGTATTTTAACAACTCGATATTGATTAGTCCCACTACTGAGTAAAGATAATCTTATTTTTTAGAAGAATAGGAACTTTATTTTTCACGATATATCATATATATATCACTCATCTCACTTAGATTGTGGCCCGTTGATGGATGTCGTTCAAATGATCAAGTAGAGATGAATTTTTTTCAGTTTATTGCTATTACTTTGATAACACTTTTATCTTAAATCATTTTTATGACGTTGTAAAAGTATAAACGAATCCTAAAAATATCGCAGGACCAATTGTGTACGTTGAAGACATTAAATAAAAGAAGTTTTTAAGGTTATACAATCGGTACTGAAGCAAAGGCTGAGATTGTTTCAAGTCCGCACCACAATCTAACACAATGGATAATTTTATCATTACGGTTTCCTATGGATATGGGATAACAATTTAAATATGTAATAGTAAACAAAGTCGGATATAAGTTGTAGGTAGTATAAATAACATTCTGCCAGTTAATTCTATAATTTCTCATTTAACGATAGGCCTTTTTTCGGCCTTTGAACGTTTTACAGGCTGATTTCGTTCAATTGAATGTAATTTCAATCAGTGTTTGTTGCAGACAATTAATTTAAAAGTATGCTTTTAGTACATACCAACGCTTTAGTAATGAAATAACTTTATATTATTATATCGTTGTAAACTCATACAATTTAATGAAACAAATTTTAATTAAAGAAACACTAAAGCGAAATAGAACATTTCGTATTGTAAAATGTAAAAAAGAAAAACATTTTACTATATTAAAATAAAAATAAAATAATTGCAATACAATTGAAAACGTATTCAAACCGTAGATTCTTTTTGTTTCGAGTAAAACACATACCTATGGAAAATTTTCAATATTTTTGTCTTTCGCTGCATTCAAATTTCAGTTATTTCGCGGCAATTGTAAACATTTTTGGTTATGGGAGTAACGAGTTCGCGGCTGGTATAAACAGTGATACTGAATACTGGAGCATGACGCCACGCGTATGAATCCTTGCGGTATATACTACAAGGGCTATTAAAATAATTCTTATCGATGTGTAAATGTAAACAATATTTATAAAATGTTACAAAAATGATGACTTTGTTATTAAAATAATTGTGTTTGCTCGCAAACGAAAAAAAACCGACTTCAATTACATCGACAAGTAATACAACGTAATAAGACGAAAAAATAGTCAAGTAAATACGCGCTATTAAAGATTACTCAAAAAGTTGTAATCAGTTTTCGATCTAATTTAAACAAGACTACAAGACAAGTATTAACTTTCGATCAAAGTAAGAATCATCGAAATCGGTACACCGAGTAAAAAGTTATGCGGTATAATATAACGTAGGTCGACGAAAAAGTAGTCACGTAAATTATAATATATATAAATACGTATTAGATATAACTCTAAAAGTACTTGTCAGATCTCAATTAAATTAAAATGGGACCACATGACACGCAACACCTTTCAAATAAAACAAAATTGATCGAAATCGGTCCACCCAGTCAAAAGTTCTGAGCTAACATACATAAAAAAAAACATACGTGTCGAATTGAGAACCTCCTCCTTTTTTGGAAGTCGGTTAATAAATCTAAATATTGAATGTGAATTAAAGTTCCTAATACTAATATATATTTTTTAAATATAATCAAATACAATAAGGTCTGAAAACGTTATAAAACATAACGTTTACAGATAACGCGAGTGAAAGTGATTGTTTTAGCTAATATAACATACCGTACTCGTAAATAAGCTACTTAAATTCAAATAAATATTTATAAAATCATACTGATCAATTCATGCTAAATCAATTGTCAAATGATCAAATTGAAAACACATGAGTTCAAGCCATTTTTGGCGCGAACTTGTGGAGGCCTATGTCCAGCAGTGGACTGCGATAGGTTGAAATGATGATGATGAATGTATAAACTATCGACCCGCCCGGCTTCGCACGGTTGCAAAACCATCAGTGTTCCTCTACTATATTATGCATGTATTATAAATATAAATCTTCCTCTGGAATCACTCTATTTTACTGAAGAAAACTGCATCAAAATCCGTTGCGTAGTTTTAAAGATCTAAGCATACAGACAGCGAGAAGTGACTTTGTTTTATACTATACTAGCTTCTGCGCGCGACTTCGTCGGCGTGGACTCCTCTCCTATTGGTCTTAGCGTGATGACACATAGCCTATAGCCTTCCTCGATCAGTGGGCTATCTAACACTGAAAGAATTTTTCAAATCGGCCCAGTAGATCCAGAGATTACCGCGTTCAAACAAACAAACAAACAATCAAACAAACTCTTCAGCTTTATATATTATTATTATTATATACTATATAATAATAATATTATAAAGAGGTAAAGTTTATAACTTTGTATATACGGGGTAATCTTCGCAAATACTGATCCGATCATGAAAATTCTTTCACTAACAGAAAGCTACACTATTCAGGAGTGACAAGATAAAAGGAAAAAGATAAAAATATATAAATATTTTAAATCACCAGGATTTGAACCTGCGTCCTCTGACGTGCCGTGTCAACAATTCAATCTAATCAAGCATTATTATTTGCCTTAGAAATTAATTGGTGATTTTAAAACATTTATATTTATCTGATTTGCTGAAAATAGTGAGAGGCTACACTATTCATGAGTGACATAGGCTATATTTTATTGTAATTGTACAAAAAAATTCAGTAAAAAAGAAAAATATTAAAATATATTATGAAAATGACAAAGAAACGAACGCCATCTATCGCTGTTAGATTTAACTATTTAATACTCTATTTTATTTACTGTCTATTTGAATCTATCGATGACGAAGTTTTTACGCTTTTTGATAGATGGCGTTGGAAAAACATATTATTTATTTAAGTGGTTTAAAATTTGTTCTTTATAGTATGTTATTTGGTTCTGTAATTTAAAATAATAAATACACGATATTATTACGATTTTATTCATCGCTGTAGGCGCCCGCTGCCGTTTATTTTTTATTTTATATATTTTCTCTTTACTTTCTGTTTTACTTTATCGGTACTCCGGACGTAGTTTTGGTCAAAAGTTTTCTTCAAAACTATTTTTGCATTTTAAAAAAGATAATTAACGCCCAACGAAGTGGGCACGGGTCGGCTAGTATACTATATAATGATAAGATTATGAATATTAAAAGAAAATATTTATTAAATATCTTTCATAACGTGACTTGGATTTCGAAATTCTGGTTACAAAAGAGATTTTTTTTTTCAAAGGGTCATAACGCACAGATGTGCCAGAGTTCAATTGCGCCTTTGAAGGTTTTATAGCGCTTTGCGAGCTTTTCGTCCGAAATTTTTACCTTTGCTCTGTAGTTGGCTTTTGTGGATGAAAATACAAAAATTCCAATAAATGAAATACGTATATTTTTGTAAATCTCACAAACTTATAGACAGGAAGAGATCAATGGACAACGTGGTTTTTTTCTCATAAAAATCTCTGTATTTAGAGAGCTTACTTGCTTCAATTGTTTATTTATTTAAGTGACTTACCATTAGATTATATTTATATCACAGTACTACATTATTAATAGGTAAAACAACATTTAAAGAGTGAAAAATTAATTTATAAAATAACAAGATTTCAATACGAATAATTTTTGTTCTAGTTAGTAGGTACTACTGGATGAGGATTGCGGAAAACCGGGATCTCTGGCGCGAACTTGGGGAGGCCTATATCCAGCAGTGCAGTAGGTATGACTGCAATAGGCTGAAATGACTGACTGACTGACTGACTGACTAACTACAGAAAGAGAATAATTTAACAACCATTGATCTATTTGATTTTATTGAAATATACGCTAAACATTTATTTGTAGAATCTATTTAAGGTTTGATTATAAATGACTGTATTAAAGACTACGCGCGGGTACACATAATCAAGGGTAAATATAGGTTACCTAGTCTATGTAAATAAAAACGGACCGTCGAAATGTCTGTAGGTACGCGCATAACTTTCCAAAAGCTTCACCAAATTGGGTACCTAATTTTTTTTCTGTTCGTCATTGTTACACACGGTTGGTATACAAAAAGATTAGAAAAAAAAATCGGTATATTCATGGAAACAAAAATCGGTAAGATATTCGCTGAGTCACCTGGTTATATTATACAGTCGTATCATTAGTATTATGATATATGGCTTTTATTGTGAAATTCATTGTTTTTTTATACAACTAGGTCGGTAAACAAGCGTACGGCTCACCTGATGGTAAGCGATTACCGTAACCAATAGACGCATGCAACACCAGAAGTATCAGGGTTACCTACGCCCCAGGAGCTCTGGTCACTCGTCCTTACTCACCTCAGTTGTGTTCCTGTGGTGAGTAAGGTGCTTGAAAGCAGTACTATTTAGCTGTGATCTTCTGTAAGGTCGAGGTACTTCCCCAGTCGGGCTGCTCCAAATTTTGAGCAGGATATTTGCTGTGCCATACCTCAGTGAGTCAACTTCATTATATTATTATCACTGTAACATATTAATCCTCGTCGCGTTCAAGATTACATGGAAACATTTACAAAGGATGTATTTTAATTAATTTTATGTACCGGAAAACCTATAACATATTTCCCGGCGCACAATCCAATTAATATTCATGGAATTCTTTCTTGCATTAAATTTCTCTACTCGTACGAATTCCTATTGTAAATTCCGAATTTGTAATGGAATACGTAATTAGCGATCGCTATCCGTTTCAGTTTGATGGTACTTTAAATTCATCATTTGAAAACTTTTTTTTTATTACATCGATGAAATGTTTTGTTGATTTTATGTAATGACTTTTTTGTATTTGTAGCGAAGATGAATTAAATTCAACGATTCACGTTCAACGGCCTCCAGTAAGATTGCCTCCAGTATCGGGGGTCCGGAAACACAGAATATATACACAAGCATAAATGTCCAGACCACGGAAAACATCTGTATGGCCAATATAAATGTATGCCATGTGCGGAGATCGAATCTGCAATCGCCAGCGTAATGGCTTTGAATATTCAATAGAGATTGCTAATAGTAATACTGCCGCCTTGGCGCACTTAACTTGTGCATGTTTTGTATTTTCTTTTTTTTATTATTCACTATATATACCTGAATAATAATAATAATATACCTGATAATAATATACCTGATAATAATAATATACCTGAATTTATTGAAGTAAAACTTTTTACGCACGCTTGAGTTGCGGAGTAAGCTGGTGAATGCGTGACGAGAGCGTTACGAAAAGTGTGATCGGGCGAGGCGATCGGAGAAATATATATATATATAGAGAGAGAGAGAGAGAGAGAGAGAGAGAGAGAGAGAGAGAGAGAGAGAGAGGGATAGGCGTGAGCACACATTTTTTGAAGTTATACTTCTTGTGGCGCGTTAGAGAAAAATGATGAGAGTAAATTTTTACAATGCGCGTGTGGATACGACGTAGTTCAAGCATGTATGAATAGATGCCGCTAGTTTTGCAGACAAGAAAGTAGTCTTTATCATTTCTAAGAGATGGCGTTGTGGACTTATTGTCTAATTATTAAGTGGTAGGTTTTTTTGGAAGTATTTTAATACTCTAGCTTGAAGTATAACTTCTTACGTGCGTACATAAGAACACACACACTTTTTTTTCTCTTTCTCTCATAGCCAGTTACGTTTCGTATATCTAAGGCATAGGGCACGCCTATTGTGCAGAAATTTTACTTCAGTCGTTTGGGTATAAATATCCTTTTCAAACTTTAATATTTGAGAAGGTCTTCTGAACTTTTTAATTATAGACTATGTCTAGTTTATCGCATTCTCGTAGTTTATATTCCTTGCGTGTACATTTGAAGTTATCGTGTATTAAAATGTTTAAATTTTAAATATCTCCGGACCAGACTTGGGAATTTTGCTTTAAATTTATTTACTTATTAGTTTTAGACTATTTTAGAAAAGCTATTAAGCGTGAATGTTGAATAAAGTAACAGATACATAAATAGTAATTTGATAATAACGTTAATGTAACTTCGAAATTGTTTTGGAAGCTTAAAAGCTATACTTGTCAACATTTCGTTCAAGAGTAGGCGTTGAAATATAATATCGTTAAAAGCCTCTTCTAATTAAGTATTTTTCAGTAAACCAACACTCCGACATAAAAGTATAAATTGGTATTCGATCAAACACTGTAACTATCCCAACTATCTATTTATAAACTTGTTTATTAATATAAATTATTGAGCGAGGGCACAGCTGAAAATATCTTACTTACTTATAATTTGGAGCGGTTTGACTTCGAAGCTAATAGTCATATGGTCGATTTACATCAGACGAGCGAATGCTCATTCTATCCCCACTACATCAAATTCTTATCAAATTCTTTTAGTGTAAACAGGCGTAGAGCATTCTTTCGTTGTTATATATATGGATACGAGTGTTCGATGATCAAGAAAGAATGCTCTTGTTCTAGCTCTAGCTCTTTGTTCGTTTCGTCTAAATCCACCCTTAAAGAAGGTGATATTGTTCTGCTCTGAAGTAGTTTTATGTTCCTGTTGTGGTGAGAAAGGTGGGCCAGTGGAAATACAGGCTCTAGTAAGGTGGTGAGTCTGGTGTTGCAGGCATCAATAACTTACTCAAAATCGTGCGCTTGTTTCTCCCTGATGACGCAAAAAAATGACATTCATGGGGAATTTATTTAAGTAATGAAGCAATAGTACAATAAATGTATAACAATTTAAGTCAAACATTTAAATCACTGTTACATAAATACATACACTTTATTTGGCTAATAATCGCTTATCAAACTTTACAAAATGTTTACTATTACTCGTTGTTTTGTTTATTTTGTAAACGGGGCATGACTAATCTAATCGACAGCGAGATCTGTCAACGAGTCTGAATTAGTATTCTATTTAAAACAGATGACATCTTAAGCATGTCACTATGTGACATTATCATCAGATGTCATAGAACAACTGAAATAGTTTAAAGTGTCAAAGTTTAGAAACACATCTTCATGTTCAGTCAGGATCTTATGAATAATTCATGTCAATTATAACGCCTCCTCACTTGTCACTGTGATAAGGCAGCGAGACATAAATGCGGAAAACGTGACAAAATATTGGTTTGATACCTATAGCCAATAACAAAATAACTTGTATAATTTTTTTTCTAACCAAAAGTGGGGTAAAATGTTGTCTTGAATGACTTTATCTATAATATACAAATAAATAAAATTGGAGTGTCTGTTTATAATATTAAAATAACCGCTTCATACTAAATGCATATGGGTGTATATTGTATACACGATACATACATACATATAATCACGCCTCTTTCCCGTAGGGGTAGGCAGAGACCACTTCTTTCCACTTGCTACGATCCTTACATACTCGTTTCGCTTCGTCCACTTTCATTATTCCTTTTTTATTTCATTTTTCCTTTCATTATGATACATATAGCAAAAAACATTTTTTAAAATTGTTGTCTGTCTGTCTCTCTGACTGTCTGTCTGTCTGTTTGTTCCAGCTAATTTCTGAAACGGCTGGACCGATTTGACGGGGCTTTCACTAGCAGATAGCTGATATAATATGGAGTAACTAAGGCTACTTTTATCTTAGAAATGGATTTATTTTATAATTCTGCGAACTGAAAAATAACTTTTTGTTAAATTCCATTCGGACGAAGTATACGATTACGTAGTTAACGTAGTTAAATATACGATTATATTAGAACAACGAACGAACAGAAATTGAAACAAATACCTTTCCCATTTCCCTGCCCTTCCCTACTCTTCTGATTTTTAGGGTTCCGTATAGGGTTGCCAGATGGTCGGGATTCGTCGGGATTGTCCCGACATTTCATATGATGTCCTAAATTAGCTCATTGGAGCTAAAATCGTGTATTAGCATATAAAAAATTGCACAAGTTATAAACAATTAAAACAAGGAAAAATGGCCTTTCGTTTTTTGCTAATATTTCATAAACTGTTAATTTACGTAGCATTGTACAAACCTTAGTGGTTTTCTTAAGCTACTTATAACTATAAATTTGTACATCTTGTTTCTTTATTTGATAATTAAATATAAAATAATAATCTTTAAGAAATTAAGAAAAAAAATGTTGAAAGAGGAGGAAATTTCCAATAAAAAACCTACAGCTCCCGGAACTCTATCTCCATTATTTATAATTTTAATTTAATGCTGAAAATGGGTCTCTGCGTGATATTTTTAGGTTGCGCGCGCGGCGTCAAAAGCGAGCACGACACATTTATTAATTTATTTAAGGTATTGAATATTAGTCCCGTTGGTCCCGACCATAATCCCAAAATCCCGACTTTTTGAAAATTTGTCCAGACATTTTAGTCTTCCCATCTGGTAACCCTAGTTCCGTACCCAAAAGGGAAAAAAGAAACCCTATTACTAAGACTTCGCTGTCCGTCCGTCCGTCCGTCTGTCACCAGGCTGTATCTCAAGAACGGAGATAGCTAGACAGTTGAAATTTTCAGAAATTATGTATTTCTGCTGCCGCTATAACAAAAAATACTAAAAACAAAATAAAATTAATATTTAAGGGGGGCTCCCATACAACAAACGCGATTTATCGCCTATTTTTGCTCAATATTAATAAATGGTAACATTTAGGCACTTGGAATATTCACAAAATACTTAATTGTATATTTACTTTAATAATAATAAATAATAAAATTAAAATAATAAAATATTTAGGGGGCTTATACAATAAAAGTGACTTTTTGCCGCTTTTTGGCCGATATTAAAATCAATGTACCTACTGTTAGTTGTTTACCTAAACAATGGTACGGAACCCTTCGTGCGCGAGTCCGACTCGCACTTGGCCGATTTTAATTTTTTCTAATATTATCTTTAATGTTGCAATAGTAAAAACTAAACCAAAATAATATAAATAATACTTTGTTGTTGCTTTTGTTTAAAATCAGCATAGTCATGTTTATGAATGAAGTCAAATTTAGAAAGTATTTGCATAAATACTTCAAATTCTGTTGGCAGTATTCCTTGCAGGTGTCGATGTATCGATTCAACCAACTAACGGTAGAATCGTCATCAATACATATAATAAAAATGTAACGGATCGCTGTATGTAGGTACATGGAAGATATATGAAAAAAAAAATATTATTGGGACCTTTATCAACGCAAATAGCACCCAAGACAATGATTATTAGAATTTTTGTCTGTTTGTCTGTGTGTTTGTGCACGCTTTAGACGCATTTAGATTTGGTTTTTACTTATATATTGTGGTAAGCTTCACTTCCGTAAATCCCACGGAAGGTTTTTATACCAAAAAAAAAAAAAAAAAAAATAATACAAAAAAAAAAAATAACAGACAGAACGAAGTCTGTCCGGGCAGTTACGATTCAGCCTGTAATATCACACTGTTGTGCATAGGCCTCTTCCCTGTGTAGGAGAAGGATCGGAGCTTAATCCACCACGCTGCTCCAATGCGGGTTGGCGGATATACGTATTCCCTACTATGAGTAACGATCGCTATCAGATGTACATGATAACAACCGGGAACGACGGCTTAACGTGCTCTCCGAGGCACGGTGACACAGTGACCCAAAAGGACTGCACAAACACCCAGACCACGGCAAACATCTGTATGGCCAATACAAATGTTGTCGTGTGCGGGGATCGAACCCGCAACCGCCCGCGCAACAGTCAATCGCAATCCAGTGCTGTAGGTAACCGCTGCGCCAACGCGGCGTCCGGGCAGTTAGTAAGAAATAAATATAAACACTAATAAGGACAATAGAAATCTTTCTCCACAATAATATAATATACGTTCTCTATTTCCCTAACCGTAGTCTGTTAATAATAAACTCTCAAGGAAACAACGCTAATTTACTGAAACGTAAAGAATCAATTTCCAATAAAGCGTGTTGCTTGACATTTTCCTCATCACGTGCTCCTTACAGCGTCCCGGCTTCTGATTTATTACTATAGATTTTATTCTCGTTAATAGTCTAGCCAACAAGTTCAAAAACGTGTTAAATAGAGATAAAGCTCCTAAAAATATGGGCGATAGCTCATTCGATTCGGAATGATGTCTAGAAAAATGTTTTTTAAGGGTTTATTAGCACATAAAAAATTGCGATTGTTATTAATAAAAAAAGAAAAACAGTTATTTACACATAGAGATTGTAATGTAGAAAGGCGGTCTTAAGGCTTAGTAGCGATCTCTTTCTCTTCCAGACAACCTAGTAGCATGTTTAGGGACTAATTAATGTTCGACCATACAACAATGATAAGTTCGATTAATTAAAAAATAAAAAATGATTTCGTTCTTGCAGATAAACACAGAAAGCTCTGATTCATTCACATCAAATGATATTTTGTTAAAGTAATAAAAAAAATACTGTAAAAAATTGAAGAATTTTTCAGCCTTCAAATTCAATAGGCTTCTTACTGAAGTTTCCTAATAAAAAACAGCCTGTTTCGTCAAACACTTCTCGCTAATATCTCGCGTTATCCATATATCGAAAATGTTTGCGTTCACGATAACATTTTTTTAATCATTTTTTTTTACTACGCTAGTATTCAAAAGACTTCAAATTATATTTAGTTCATAGTTTGATTGTTGATATGTATTCTGTATAAAAGTGGGTATTTTACAGTATAATAATACATTGTTATAAAGATACCGAGCTTTAAGTGTAAGTGCTTCCCGTATTTTTATTTTGTGAGAGTAAAGCACAGCCTTCTTGGAGGCGTGTAAAGGCAATTCAGTAATTATTTTAAATACTTAATCTTAAAAATACGTCAAAGTGAAAATATACAATCTATAATAGAACAACCTTTTTATGAAATTTTTCTGTATGAAGAAAAATACTGTCGAAATTGGACATGGAAATTGTAAATTCCTGTTTTTCTTTACAAAGATGGTGTTTTAAAGACTGAAAATTGAAAGTTATTTGGTTTGTTAGGTTAGTAGTTACAAAATAACTTGAAATCCGACTACAGCTCAACTTAACCCGGCGCGGCGTAAAAGCTGTAGCTCATACAATTGCAATTATTATTCCTAACTTTTTAATTTTAAATCTACATAAAATAAATTAATATGATTTTGCAAGACTGCCTTCAAACCCTTCAATGAAATTCTGTAGGGACCCGCGCGTACGCACGTAGTCCCCACTTCCCAAAAATTAGGCGTATGAGTTATCCGCATCAGGGATAATCCCAAAGGTCAGCCCCACTGCAGTGCAATGGTGAGGCCTCGCTCTAGGAAACCGCCGTCATCTTAAGGACTAAGGAGTATTATCTGAAGAGATTGCCAACATTATATATTTCTCTATTCGCTGGTCTTATACAATCGAACAAGACACAACGCTAGCGCGATTCAATGTACCACTAGCGTCATCTATTGAGGTCCTCATTGTTTCAACATGTGCAATTCCTCAATTTGAGGAATTGCACATGTTGAAACAATGCGGGTTGTTCTCGCAACTTGCCCCGGCCCATTGGGCCCAAATACAAGATCCCGGGGGCGAAGTTCCCCCGGTGAGGACTAGCCCGGGTAGAGAGGCGCTGCCTATAAGCCCGTACCCGGGTCGACCTAGGTCGACCAGGAAGAGCACACGAACGAATTCTCGCAACTGTAAACAATAATGTATGATATTTAAGGCCAGCTCCACACGTTGGCCCCAAAGCTCGTACCAACGTTGGACTGCAAATTCGGAGAGCCGTACACACGTTGGCTATCAAACTAGTTCTGTCCCGTCAGGGCCAATGTGAAGATGTCCGATATAGAAATCGAAATTGCTCTGAGCGCTTTTATAGTACCTACTGAGTGCACATTTATATTTGTTACTGAGAAAAAATAAAAATCCACGTCAAAGATCGAGTAGAGTCACTAATTTTTTTTCTGTAAAGGCGATATGTGCTCATTAATGATTCTCGCTTTTTTTTTAAATCTTCAATTGAGAAATTCATTCCCATATTCTGTTGAATGGTGCGCCATGCATCAGCTAATAAATTTTTATTTTTATGATCCTTTCGAGTAGCGTCCCATATTATTGGATGTGAAAAAGTCATGGAATTTATTGAACTTTATCAAAAGTTTAACAAATTCTATGATTTTTTCATTTGTCCATGCCGGTGGCGATTTTGTGGATAAGGAAGCCATTCTCGCTCGACGTACGCACTCGCTGCGTGTTGCAACAGAACTGAGCAACGCGCCAACGTGTGGACGGATCGCGAGCGTTGGCGCAGATTCCTTTGATAAAACCGACACGAGCCGGCGAACTACCAACGCTCGCCCCAACGTTGGGACGAATGCCATTTTCTAGATCCACACGTTGGACGAGTAGCGTTGGGGCCTATGTTGGGGCCAGCGTGTGGAGCCGGGGTTAGCATCTCATCAAGTCGCCAAGCGCTCATTTACAAGTCGTTTTAAATTCGTCGTTTAATATTAACAATGTTTCTAGCTCCGCTGTTAAAAAAAAAAAAAAAAACGTAGAGGTACCTACACTTTGACTGTTACATTTTTTATGTTGTAATGATAACGTTAAACAGCTAGATGGCGTAAGTTTGCGTGAGGACAATCAATTGATGTTCTCATTTAATGACAAAGTACCTGGGTGACCGAGCCTAGCTCGGTAGTCGGTATTTTTAGTATTTTTTTTTGTTTTGTTTTTTTCTCGGCATTTTTATATTTTATTTTTATTTAAATAAAAAATAACGAGTGCAATTAGAAAAACAAAGGAAAAAAAAATAATGGCTTGGAGACGTGGATTTGAACCTTGGTCTTCTCGGTTGATTCCGTCCGATTTCTCACTTGAGCTATTATAACATTAATAACATTTGTGAAAATTACCTTCCTATTCTAGCGATATTTTAACCATTTTTTCATTGCCTAAAAACAGGGATAAAACTAAATTTTCTAAAAATGAATCCTAGCTAGATCAATTTTTCGCCCCCGAAATCCCCTGTATACTGAATTTCACGAACATCGTTGGAGCCGATTCCGAGATTCAGATTCTATATCGACGGGTGCAAAGTAAAAAGAGTTATATACAAAACAGCTACTTTTCAGGAGAGCGCATAATAGGAAAAAGTGCTCCCATTTTGTCAATTTCAAACCAAATTTGTTGAAATTTTCATCACTGCTACATTATTTAAAAAGAAAAGCACTTGCATATATAATTTTTTCTAATTATGTTTAATTTACGAGATATTGCAGTTGTCTGCCTCTACATTGTGCTTAAAAATATGACAACTGAGTTAACTACCACTTGGTCGTTTTTACACAGGAATTAAAAAATTATGACTTTTCTAATTATTAAAATCAATCCATGACTGTGTTATATTCTAAATAAAATCAAAGTTCAAAGCATAATATTACGCAGATGTCTTTTTCTACATCATAACATTATTTGTTCAAGGTATATGATTTAGAAGGTTAAATGAAATAATTTCTTCTTCTTAATACGTAAAAAGCTCAAACAAACAAACATTGTTGCCGGCCGGCGAAGAACATGCCATCTGACTGATGACTCAATAAGAATGAACGTGCGCCCCCCGCGCGGACTGCGTAAAAGCGGCCAGCGGTAGTTGAACGCATGTACGTCGTGTAATTTTACAAAACAGCAGTAGTTGTCTTCTTTTACTTGACAAAAGTACAAGAAATGAGGCGATATTTGTATTTTTTATTTTGCCATGTTGTAAAATATAACGTTTTTAGTTAGTTACTAAAATAAAAAAAAAATCTCAAAATTGTAGTTAACTTTTTTTACTTTGCACCCGTCGATATATATATATATATATATATATATATATACAAGAATTGCTCGTTTAATAGTATAAGATTATTATGAGATATTATAAATAAATAATAATAATAGAATTATTATAAATAAAATCACTACAACTTTATTTTATGTTAAGTTATAAACATTTTAAATTATATGATTTAAAATGTTTATAATTTCCTCATGTGTGGGTAACACAAAAAATAAAGATAAAACGAATTATTTTAAGTTTGTAATTGTTCAATATGTCAAATAATAATCCGACACAACAGTAAAACAGCTAGAGGGTTTACATGATCGTTTGAAGCACAACAAGTGATAAGGCCGCAGCCGCGTCGCTTCTTAACCGACTTCCAAAAAAGGAGCCAAGAAGGATTCCAAAGAAGGAGGAGCTTCTTAATTCGATTGTATCTTTTTGGAGTTTACCTACTCCTTAAGAATCGATTTTCATATACACAATATGAGGTGTAAAATCTGTTGAACGAATGACCTCGTTACGTTTTTTGTTGCCTTAAAAAACGCAAATAAAAACGAACGCCGGAAACCACGAAAACGTCGTCGATAGACTAATAATAGTTTTGTAATAGCGGCATCGGTCGATAGATAGATGGCGCTTCTGGATAGATATTTTATTTACCATTTAATATGGTATTAACCTTTTTCTTAAGACTAGTAAGTCTTTTTTGTACCTATTTGGACAGTCGATCTGAAGGGGTCCCAGTCGTGTGTCGTAGCTGACACACACATTTTTTTTTCTTTTTTTTTTGTGTATATTACTTCAGAACTTTTGACTGGGTGGACCGATTTCGATAATTTTTTCTTAAATCGAATGGTGTGTGTTATTTGATCCCATTTAAATTTATTTGAGATCTAACAAGTACTTTTCGAGTTATTTCTAATAATGCGTTTTCACTTGACAATTTTTTCGTCGACTTACGTTGTATTTATACGGCATAACTTTTTACTGGGCGTACTGATTTTGATGACTTTTAATTTAATCGAAAGCTGGTATTTATCATGTATCCTTCTCCTACATGGGGAAGAGGCCTATGCCCAACAGTGGGATATTACAGGCTGAATCGTGATCGTGATCGTGATCATGTAGACACATTTTAATTTTATCGAGATCTGATAACAACTTTTTGAGTAATCTTGATAACGCGTATTTACTTGACCACTTTTTCGTATATCTACGTTGTAAAATACTTGTCTATGTAATTGAAGTCGGTTTTTTTTCGTTTCCGAGCAAACACAATTATTATTATATAGATTTAAGATTCCATTTTATTTATTTTTTATATCTTTTAATTAAAAATATTCAGAGACTATATTTTCACCTTGTCTTTTGTTTTATATACATCATCCATTACGCTTATCCTACGGGCGATTAATTACATAAGACTGCACATGGCTATTCCTATGACTGCCTAGTAAAGCTGGGACGTGGCTCGATCTTTTCATACTTCAAATAATAAATTACCGTGATATTTTTATTAATTTTACCTGAAATATCTAGGGATGAAAAATGAAAACGTAATTTTTAGATTTAATTACTACATTGACATTGGTGAAAATCCCATTTGCTTTTATAATTTACTCGTAATGTATGGTCGTAGGTATGACAGTGTGATGACTAATTTCAACTTTAATAATAAAACAAGTTTGTCCTTTAAACTTTCCTACTGAAAATAACCATATAAACATTATAGGTACCTATTCCGTAATGCAAAACTTTGTATTGAAGTACCAATTGTATTAGTTGTAGTCATAATTTTTCATTGAGGTGGGGAACAACAGGAAATATCCTGCTTAAAATCTGCAGCTCAGAATTTTTAATCCGACTGGGTACTTCAACTTTTTAGATCACAGCCAAATAACACTGCTTTTAAGTAGTGTCCTCTGTTAAGGTAGCCTGAACTCCTTAGGGGAGACAGAGTACTTCTGGGAAGGGAGAGGTCTTGTGTTAAACGCGCTTGCGATGCTTCTGGTGTTTCACAGGTTACGATAACCGTTTACCGTTATTGGTACAAAAAAAGGCCCCGATTTTATTACTTCGGAAGTATAAAAGTCCCCATTTGGTCGCGTGTCGCGTTCCGTACTACCCAATCGTCGGAAACCTTAAGTAAGGGATTATTTTTATTGTTCTGTATAAAGCAAAATATATTTCGAAAAAAAGTATAAAGTTACAATTAATATCTTGCGTAATTTTTTGTTTTTAATTTCTCACTGCTTCGACGCGAACAAAAGGCAAAGTTTTAGAAAATTTAATGAAAAGAAAGTTCTCGAACTGATTTTGTTACGAAGCTGAAGTTTAATAAATTTTTAGTTGACTAATAATATGAAAATGAGTGAATTTAAGAGCTCAAAAAAATTATCTCACTAAACTTATTGGCTTTTGCCACAAAAATATTCTGTCTGACCTTCAAATATTTCTATTCTCGTACAATTTTAGTCCTTTTAGCAATGACTTCAAAGTCCTATGTGACCTTATACATAATTAAATGTCTTTAAGTCGCAGATTCGTGTCATTTATTAGTGAACATTACTGTTATATTCGTACTCGTTAACGTGTGTGATCCGAATTCCCCTGACATAAAGTCATAAGACATTCCATTTGATTCTCAGATTGCTTTGGAATATAAATAGGACATATTCCCTCTACGTAATTGCTGGAAATACGCGATACTTCGTCGTTGACATGACGTGTTGTAAGATTAATCTCATAAATATATTTATAAGCACACCTTTGCCAAACTGCCGCTTCGGATTTACTTAGATAATGAGACAGAAATCTTGAATTTGACGAAAAATTGAACAATTTTCTTTTTATTAAAAACTTTTGTAACTGATGTGATATTTACAAAATGATACAAAACAAATGTTATTTTACTGTACATTGAAAATAAAAAAATGGTGGTGTGTATAGCATATTGCATTTTTATAAAAATATAGACGTTTTAGAGTAAGGGATTCCAAATTTTCAATTTTTTGAGCGTAAAGTCGGAGGGGTGCAAAAAATAAAGAATAGAACAATGACAAAAATATATAAATGTACAAAGACACCCTGTCTTATCGCTAGAATAGCGATTTTTCTAGACAACCCTTGGGTAAACGACATGAAGAGAATAATTGTGTTTGCTCGCAAACGAAAAAAAACCGACTTCAATTACATCGACAAGTAATACCTACAACCTAATAAGACCAAAAAACAGTCAAGTAAATACGCGTTATCAAAGATTACTCAAAAAGTTGTAATCAGATCTCGATCAAATTTAAACAAGACTACATGACAAGTATAAGCTTTTGATTAAAGTAAGAATCATCAAAATCGATAAACCCAGTAAAAAGTTAGGCGGTTTAATACAACGTAGGTCGACGAAAAAGTAGTCGAATAAATACGCATTATTAGATATAAATCTAAAAGTACTTGTCAGATCTCAATTAAATTTAAATAGGACCACGTGACATCCAAAATCTTTCATATAAAACAAAATTGATCGAAATCGGTCAACCCAGTCAAAAGTTCTGAGCTAACCATACATAAAAAAAATAAAAATAAAAAATACATTCGAATTGAGAACCTCCTTCTTGTTTGGAAGTCGGTTAATAAAGTGTAAGGAAGCAACAATGATAATAAATTAAATACAATACGTAACTATGTATCAACGTGTGTATTTTATATTTACAACAAGCCTGTATTTTATTATTTAACGTTAATTGTAATTAAAAAAAAAGTGCCAATTCGGTGGTAAAACGTTAAAAGTTCCATTCTAAAAAAAATTTTGTTTTAATCTTTATTTGTGTCAATGTAAAACCTTATCTTATGTTATAAATTCATTAAATGTAATATGTGAAAGTGTAGTTTCATATTCTGTATATCTGTGTACATCTATACTAATATAATAAAGCTGAAGAGTTTGTTTGTTTGTTTGATTGTTTGTTTGTTTGTTTGTTTGAACGCGCTAATCTCAGGATCTACTGGTCCGATTTGAAAAATTCTTTCAGTGTTAGATAGCCCATTTATCGAGGAAGGCTATAGGCTATATATCATCACGCTAAGACCAATAGGAGCGGAGTCCACGCCGACGAAGTCGCGCGCAGAAGCTAGTTTGTTATAAAGTAAGAGTACTTAAAATAACGGAGAAAGGTCTAGAAAGTTTTTTCCTCTTAACACTGTGAGATTTGGAACTCGAGACGGATTTATTTAGTAACATTTTTCAGGTTCATATAACATGAAAGAGAAATGAGATTAGCCTTAATGTTTTTAGCAAAGGCGTTTTCTTTACGGGTCGTTTTGATGTAGTACTGGTGGGTTCTTAAATACCACAGGATTGGGTTTCATTAAATAACCGAATTTTTGTAATTGTATAAATATATATTTTTTTATGTGTTTCAGTTATTATGTTTCAAGCACCTTTGGTATTATTATTATTTTACTTCAGAGAGATATGTCTTTAAGTTATTACTGTTTGTTATAAAACATTATTGATAACTAGTAACACTAACAGTGATGTGTGTCAGAAATATAGTTTCGTCGGATTTTGTCGGATTTCTATTTGAAATATAGTTCATCAAACTATTGTTATATATTGGAAGTTTGCTTACATGTAGAGAGATTTCAGACTGTTTTAGTTTTTGAAGTTAAACTTCTTTAGGCGCATGAGGGGTAAAATTTGAGGGACCGCTAACGCGGCAACGCGTCACACGGTAAACTTGGATGGGTGACCGCCTGGGAACACCGCGTGACGTTGGATTTTTGTTTTTTTAAATTAGTTTTTTTAACCGACTTCCAAAAAAGGAGGAGGTTCTCAATTCGACACGTATGTTTTTTTTTATTTTTATGTATGTTAGCTCAGAACTTTTGACTGGGTGGACCGATTTCGATCAATTATGTTTTAATTGAAAGGTGTTGCGTGTCATGTGGTCCCATTTTAATTTAATTGAGATTTGACAAGTACTTTTAGAGTTATATCTAATAATGCGTATTTACGTGACTACTTTTTCGTCGACCTACGTTATATTATACCGCATAACTTTTTACTCGGTGTACCGATTTCGATGATTCTTACTTTAATCGAAAGCTAATACTTGTCTTGTAGTCTTGTTTAAATTAGATCGAAAACTGATTACAACTTTTTGAGTAATCTTTAATAGCGCGTATTTACTTGACTATTTTTTCGTCTTATTACGTTGTATTACTTGTCGATGTAATTGAAGTCGGTTTTTTTTCGTTTGCGAGCAAACACAATTATTTGTATATTAAATTCGTTTCTTTAGTTAGTTTTTTGAACTATTTTTTTATTATTTTTTTTTGAATTAGTTTGCCAAAGAAGTTTCACTTGTGACATGTGTACTTTGTACGCGCGCATTTTTTTGGAATTGCCTTGCGCTGGTACAATGGTTATATTAGTTGATGAGTTACCGATGGCGAGTTTAATTCGATAGATGTTTGTAAGAGCCACATGCGATCGTCGTTCAGAATATTAATATTATAAAGCTGAAGAGATTGTTTTTTTGAACGCGCTTTCAGAAACTACTGGTTTTGAATAAAAATTATTTTAAATTCTCGTTAGACCATTTATCAAAGAAGATCTTGATACGAATAATGGGAATGGAGCATCAAAAAAAATCTTGCGTAAAAGGAGAAAATTTTATAAGCGATAATATGATGATTTCTATGTGAATGAAGTTGCGGGCAACAACTTGTCTTAATAATAGTCATTGGAAAAAAGAATTATTTTAAGAGAAACCACAAATCGTAATTTCCAACAAATTCCCAACTACAGCTATTTGATATATCTGCTAAAGTGGCTTACTAAACCTTTTACCGAGAGAATTTATAGTTTTATCGCCACTTTTAACTCACCTTTTGGGATTAAACTTGTTCAGATCTCATCTGCTCGAAGCTGGCTTCAATTTATTCTGATATTCTTTTGTGTCGGTACAGAATGTTGTACTGTTATGTGTTTTACTTAGTCTTTGATATTGTTTGATGTTCTATTTCTTTCGTGATTATGGATAATAGATATATAATTATCTTAGACTAGCAGCTGTGCCCGCGACTTACAAAAGAGAGTTACAAAATAAATAAATTTCTGAAAAAAAGTAACCTAAGTTACTCCTTATTACACCAGCTATCTACCAGGGATAGTCCCGCCAAAATCGGTTCAGCCATTTCAGAGATTAGTCGGAACAAACAGACAGACAGACAGACAAAAATTGTAAAAACGTTATTTTGGTTTATGTACCGTGTATCCATAATAATTATCCATATGCATTTAGTAAAAAGAGGCTATTTTAATATTACAAACAGACACTCCAATTTTATTTACTTGTATGTATTGAATTATAGATGTTCAATAAAAGAAAGACATTCTCATTTTTTTTGTATTTTCATGTGTATTATACCTCAATTTTTTTCACTAAAGTTAATCATGTGGTCCCATTTAAATTTGACGGAGATCTGACGAGTACTTTTTGCGTATTGAATAAATTATTTTTTGATTATTTACATTGTATTTCAATGTAATGGAAATCGGCCTTTTTTCGTTTGCGCTCGCAAATACAATTATTTTAGTATTAATTTGTAATCTGGCCGAATAATTGAATTTATTATTGTTTTGTGTTATTGAGTGTGATTGTTTTACTTCAAACGTTGAATAGGAATAATAAGGGGCGTGAAAGTGACATAATTATGGAAAAAGTTGTTTCATTATAATGAGTGAAATTCACATAAACAGTAGGGACACATAGAGTTAATTTTGATTTTGAATAAAGATAAAAAAATAAATAAAAAAATATGTAGAATACGACTAATTTATTAAGAATTTATCTGTAAGATACCATAAAAGTGGTTTTGTGAGAATTTATGACATTTTGTGAGAATTGGTGATAACAGAGAATGAAATTCTCTATAGAGGACTTCATCATTAATATTTCAGTATTTTGCACTATGTGTTGTTTCAGTGTATTGTTGTGTATTTTCAAAAATTATTTTTCCCGAATCAATACAGTGCTCGCTGAGAACCAGCCATGAAAACAAGCTAATTTCTGATGTAAATTTTCAAAAATAGATTACATACATGTGCTAAGACAGTATTTTACAAAATACGGTTTATAGTATTTTACAAGTTACGGTACGGTTTTTTATACTTTTTCTCATAGAAAAATTACAACTTGTTAAGTGGTGCTGTTTGTACTCTGTCAGTTGTGTGTGAGAAAAAAGAAAGTACGACAAAGATTTCAAGAAAATTTACAATAAAAACAACAATAATTATATAATTATATAACAAAAAAGTCCATAACTTGAATACATCTAAACCAATTTGCCGGTTTTTTTTTAAATATTTTTAATACTTTGTAGAAGGTTCTTAAGAAAAAAAAATAAAAAAAAAATAAAAAAATTCGAAGAAAATTAAAAAAAAACTTAAAGCTTATTTTAACTGCACACATTTGATAGTTTTTAAGACTGGACAATTTCTGACGTATCACCTAGGAAGGACTCTATATCGACGGGTGCAAAGTAAAAAGAGTTATATACAAAACAGCTACTTTTCAGGAGAGCGCATAATAGGAAAAAGTGCTCCCATTTTGTCAATTTCAAACCAAATTTGTTGAAATTTTCATCACTGCTACATTATTTAAAAAGAGAAGCACTTGTATGTTTAATTTCTTCTAATTGTGTTTAATTTACGAGATATTGCAGTTGTCTGCCTCTACATTGTGCTTAAAAATATGACAACTGAGTTAACTACCACTTGGTCGTTTTTACATAGGAATTAAAAAATCTGAATTTAATAACTTTATTATTAATAACTTATTTTTTGTTTCATATATAAATATTTCAGTAAGTATAAAAAGTATGACTTTTGTAATTATTAAAATTAGTCCATGACTGCGTTATATTCTAAATAAAATCAAAGTTCAAAGCATAATTTACGCAGATGTCTTTTTCTACATCATAACATTATTTGTTCAAGGTATATGATTTAGGAGGTTAAAAATGAAATAATTTATTCTTCTTAATACGTAAAAAGCTCAAACAAACAAACATTGTTGCCGGCCGGCGAAGAACATGTCATCTGACCGATGACTCAATAGGAACGAACGTGCGCCCCCCGCGCGGACTGCGTAAAAGCGGCCAGCGGTAGTTGAACGCATGTACGTCGTGTAATTTTACAAAACAGCAGTAGTTGTCTTCTTTTACTTGACAAAAGTACAAGAAATGAGGCGATATTTGTATTTTTTATTTTGCCATGTTGTAAAATATAACTTTTTTAGTTAGTTACTAAAATAAAATAAAAATCTCAAAATTGTAGTTAACTTTTTTTACTTTGCACCCGTCGATATAAGATAAAATATTGGGTGAGTTACTGCGCGCAAGGACGTAATGGTCTAAGATCCGTAAAGGTAAATCTTCCCTCATCTGTTAATTAGATGAAACAATTTTTTATAGGCTTATTTCAATATTGTGAATTTATAAAAACTACCTCTGCCACCATAAGCCTGCTGCAAATTTTTTTTTTATATTTTCCCTCTCATGTTAATTACATGTAGTAAGCTAAAACCGTTAATATTTTACATTATATACCTGACTGTAGTAGGCACCCATCTCTATGATTGCTACACTTACCTGCAGCCAGGTCAGTAACCTCAGTCAGCAGTAACCACATGAGAGGGAAAAGATTTTTTAGAAGAAAAAAAATTTTTTTTTTTAAGTATTATTATTTGCAGCAGGCAGAGGTGGCAGAGGTTGTTTTTATAAATTCACAATATTGAAATCAGCCTATAAAAAATTGTTTCATCTAATTAACAGATGAGGGAAGATTTTGTTATATTCCGGATCTTAGACCATAAAATATTTGTAACAGATTTGTTCGAAATAGTTTAGAAAACTTGTCAAACGTTAAGCCTGAACCGATAGAGCGTAGCGTGTGTTAGACGGGAAAGCCGCTAAATTGCGGCGTAGCGTTATGAGCCCGGATCGAATGAGTTCAAAGCTTGACCAACGAAATATAGTTTTAC
The DNA here is from genome assembly GCA_905220545.2 of Melitaea athalia. NCBI lineage: Eukaryota > Metazoa > Arthropoda > Insecta > Lepidoptera > Nymphalidae > Melitaea > Melitaea athalia. Next base: position 2,030,454 of record HG992183.1, on the reverse strand, counting down.
GAGTTTTGTTACATCAAATGCGATATACCAACCAACAATATTCTAGTTGACTGTACGAACTTTGTATAGTTATATTTGTTGTAAAAAATATCGACAATCATTGTCCTCATAAGAACAAAAAAAAAAAAACGAATTTGGTTTAGTCGTTTGGAATGCCGCTTGCATACCGCAAGTCCATTCATTTTTTGTTTGAGAATGTTTGAAATTTACGGTGACCATTCTCTCCGCTCCAAGGGCTATAGGTTCGTTTCCCGCGTCGACTATGGATTATACTTGTATAATGTATGGAAATATATTTAAAAAAATATAAATTAGTCGTTTGTAACCTTAAATACAGGCTTTACGTTACCTACCACAAAAACGGGCAAATGAGGAGGAGGAGTATGTAATAGATATTAATATTTTTTTTTTGGGTTTTATTTATTTATTAATCCTGCATAAGTGCCGTAGCGTGTGTGTTGTGTTAAGTGTGAGCACTAAAATTGATATTCACTCAGTTAGAGTGAAAATTAAAAACAAATCACAATTTCAAATCAAGATTCATGAACATTACTTCATATAAATCAATTAATTAATAAATATCGAATCGTTAGAACAATATTACCGAGCAATTTTCTTTGCCCAAGCGCTATTTTACAAATTAATTATAAGTTACTTAACTCGTACGAGTCTCTTTTATTATTTTGAAATAAATATAAACGCACGTCATAGACATAAGGTGTAACGTTATTTATTGTAAGTACCTCGAGTAGAAAATCGAACTTTTACGATTGTACGCCTTCGCGATACTTTATTATACGCATTTTCAGCTTCAAATATCCGCCCTTTTAAGACTAAGGTACTGAGTCTATATGTATTGTGTAATGTTTTCTATTATAATTTTTAATATTAATAGACAAATCACCCTGTTAAGGTTATTTGCATTAATAAGGTTAAATAGTTATGTTTGTAGCCATTAGCCAATAGTACAACATTTCGTACACAAATTCCTAGCACAAATGATCTGATAAAAATATTGGTTGTCTATAAAGTTGGTTTACGGACGATAGTTTAACATGAGAACGTCATAACAAAACATCTCCTCGGACGCATAGGCCAATCGAGTGGAAGAGAGATAGATGCGGCGCAAGCGTACAGTGAGCGTAACGGGACAATGAGCGTAACGGGACAATGACTCATCCTTTTTCGTGCATGCAGCCAGCGTTCATCGATTTTTTAGACGTTGTCACGTCCAAAAAATTAATAAAAAAATAAAATTAATGAAAATTCACTTGTTTTAAAAACTCGTTAAAAAGCACTTAACACGTAGTTAATACGGAAATCGCATTTACATTTAAGCTCATAAAAAAACATTTAACCAAAATATACTTTATAACACTAGTAGCTTATATCAAAATGTAAATATATTACTGAATTTACAGGCGTGACAAGTTAGGCGGCGCCTACAAAAGGACAATACATTCGCCATTGCGACGGACCGCTGAGTGAATTATTGTCGAGTATGAAACACATCAGTTTGGCAGATTTTAATTTACTCTGGCGATGTTAACAGGATTTTGATGGTGATTTCCGATTCGATTATTGTGTTCATTCGTTACGTCGATATCGTGTGATTTTGAAACGAAGTTACTTATTGCGAGGTTTAACTGAGGTAGGGCGCAGTAGGAAATTTCCTGCTCAAAATATGGAGCAGCCCGACTGGGGTAGTACCTCGACCTTACAGAAGACTACAGCTAAAAATTACTGTTTTCAAGCAGTGTTGTGTTCCTGTTGGTGAGTAAGGTGACCAGAGCTCCTGGGGGGATTGGGAATAGGGTCGGCAACGCGCTTGCGATGCTTCAGGTGTTGCAGGCGTCTATAGGCTACGGTAGTCACTTACCATCAGGTGAGCCGTACGCTTGTTTGTCGACGTAGTAACATAAAAAAAGAGGCACACGCACTGAGCGGGATGGGAGGGAGATTGAAAAAGTGTGGTTTCTAGCACACGCGTTTTTTGTTTGCCTAAGTTTGGTTTTAAATTTATTTACCCAGAGGTTATACATGTAAACTTTTTGCCCGTTAGGCATGTTATTCTGTAAAATTTCAGACGCAGACATTAGCTTCTGTAAAAATATTCGTGATCTAAACTATCTAGTGCTTAGGTAGAAAGCAGTAACCGTTTTTTACTGCTTTTGTGATAACATTTTACCCAATTAAAATCCTTTTGTTATAATAATTGTAAAATGGTGTGTGTATTGTGTTCAAAAAAAATTGTAAAATATATCAAAAAAACTAATTAAATTAAACTTATATATTATTAAAATTATGACACAATATACTTAGTTCAAAACTTTGAATTTTATTTTCTGAGTATTTCGATACACACACACACATACACACACGCACACACACAAACACACACATATATATAGTATGTATATTTTGTGTACCGTGTAATCATACAATACTACTGTGAACAGTTTATGCTGATTAAATCGTGTGCTTTCAGTTCACAAATAATGAGCTTAACCTAACCGCTCAAAGCTGTACTGTTGTGTGTGTTTTATATAAAAAAATGTACACTTCTTGTCAAGTATCACAGTACAGTTTATCCTTACTGATGCATATATTTACGATGAAAAAAAAATATAACTAAGATGTTATATTCCTTTAAAAATATCTAGAGCGAGAGCTACGAGAGTTAGAGTCAAACGAAAAAGCACGCAATTAGTGATAGTTTTGCACTAAACGTTTCCAGTCTCTTTAATATCTATGTTAGAATATTATATATTCATATATTAATTATTTTCCTTTAGTCTAGAGCATAAGGTTTTATATTTTATAATTGGTTTTCTTCGTATTTAATTAGCTTTGTTTGTTTAACTGAGGTAGGGCACAGCAGGAAATTTCCTGCTCAAAAATTGGAGCAGCCCGACTGGGATAGTACCTCGACCTTACAGAAGATCACAGCTTAATAATACTGATTTCAAGCAGTATTGTGTTCTTGATGGTGAGTAAGGTGATCAGAGTTCCTGGGGAAAATTGGGGAAAGGGTCGGCAACGCGCTTGCAATGCTTCTGATGTTGCAGACGTCTATAAGCTACGGTAATCGATTACCATCAGGTGAGCCCTACGCTTGTTTGCCGACTTAGTTATATAAAAAATTTAGTATTTAAAACTCCAATGTTTCGGTTAAGGTACGTAGCATTTGCTACGTTCATCTTAACGCGCAGTTAAACAAATTAATTTAACCCTAGATAACTAATCATTCGTCTCACAGTCGACAGACCCCCTCCGCATTCGGTGTTCAGGTATGTTCCCAACGCGTCACTACGCTGCCTTCGTCAGTACCTTCCTGATTGGTTAATTAGTGTCGCATGCGGAAGTGACGTGGTTGCACCCATAACAGTTCCTGAGATATTGCGAATTATTCGACCCACAGACGAATGTTTAGTAACGACGTGTGAAAAAAAATCCACGGTTTATTTAAAAAAAAATATTTTTATTGTTTTGTAATGCTTATATAGATCAAACGTTATACAATATTGATTGTTGTTTGTATAATAATAATAAATTTGTCTCTTGGAACGTACTTTGTGAAGCATTTGTGTGAACCTTTATATGGAAGTAATAGAAACATTACTATGGATAATTGGTTTACTTCTGTTCCTCTAGCTTCGGAACTACTCCGTGATCCCAATAAATTGATTATTGTTGGTACTGTTCGCAGTAATAAGAAGAAGATTCCATTAGAAATGAAAAACTTAAAAGGTAGACATGTTGGCACTTCTATGTTTGTTTTTAATGCTGAAAAAACTCTAGTGTCATTCAAACCTAAGTCTAACAAGATGGTACATGTTCTGTGCACTGCTCACGATCAACTGAATATTAATGGCGTCACAAGTAAACCAGAAATAATTCATTTCTATAACAGTACCAAAGGTGCCGTCGATACCATCGATTAAATATGTTCGGGTATGAGTGCTAATCGTAAGACTAACAGGTGGCCTCAAGCAGTATTTTATAACATTTTAAATTTGATCAAGGTCAACGTATATGTCATTTGTGTGCCTAATACGGTTAAGCTTGGTCAAAAGCCTTTGAAGCGGAGAGCTCTCATCAAAAAATCTAGCTGATGGCCTTACTGAACCTTGCTGCACGAACGCTACGGTACATTAACTTTAAGAAGGGATATTAAAGCAACCATGAAAGGTATTTTGAAAATTGATGAAGTTGCATCTAGTTCAACTCAAAAACAGATAAACAAGCGATAAATTTGAGGATTTTGCCCATATAAAAAACGCAGAATGACCAAATACTCGTGCTACATGTGTAAGAAAGCCATTTGCGGGCAGCACGCTGTTCCGACCTGTAATGACTGTAAGGAGTAGTTAAAAGACATGTTTATTTGTTAAAACTTAATATATAATAATAACTCATCCGTGCCATATTGATTTTTTTTCAGAAATATAATAAATAAGACAAAAATTTGTAGTTTTATTTGTTAGTCTGTCAGTCGAATGTTTAGTTACAAAGTAACAATGAAATATGTTTAGTTATCTAGGGTTAAGTAAAAGTCTAAAAATATTGCACGTCTGGGAAAAATTATCATTCCCTATTACAAAGAACTTGATGCTTACAATTAACATGTTTTGAATTCCGTAATCAACCTGACTTTCTTATTTTAAACAATTTCAATAATGTGTTTTTTTGTTTTTCATAATTTTAAAAATGAATGTATTTAACAAGTTTATTTAGTTGCTTTCATATTTTTTTAGGGTTCCGTACCCAAAGAGTAAAAACGGGACCCTATTACTAAGACTTCTTTGTCCGTCCGTCCGTCAGTCCGTCCGTCCGTCCGTCCGTCTGTCACCAGGCTGTATCTCAATAACGGCGATAGCTAGACAGTTGAAATTTTCACAAATTATGTATTTCTGTTGCTACTATAACAACAAATACTAAAAACAAAATAAAATAAATATTTAAGGGGGGCTCCCATACAACAAACGCGATTTTCTTGCCCTTTTTTGCTCGATATCAATAATGGCAATAGGTAGGCACTTGAAATATTCACAAAATACTCAGTTGTATTTTTACTATAATAATAAATAATAAAACTAATATTTAAGGGGGCTCCCATACAAAAAACGTCATTTTTGCCTATTTTTGCTCTCATACAACAAAAGTGATTTTTAGCCGCTTTTTGCCCGATATTAAAATCAATGTACCTAGTCAATGGTACGGAACCCTTCGTGCGCGAGTCCGACTCGCACTTGGCCGATTTTATTTCTGTTAGTTACAGACAAACCAGACGATATTTAATAAATACAATATTAATTCATACTTTTTATAAATAAGCAAATTTTTTTTAATCTACTTCAAACTTTTAACAAGTACAGTATAAACATTTTTAATATCATATCAAAAATACCGGCCGTTCCCGTGTCCATGTCGTGTGTGTGTGTCGTGTCCCTTAAGACCGAATAAAAAATTCATCATATCAAAGATTTCGACCGGACGAGTCGTTCCGTTCCGACCGTTGCGTCGTTCCATAGCTTAATTGGCTAAGAGCGCCTGCGGCCGGTTAGCCCGAGGTACGGGTTCGATCCCGCTGGAAAAGGTTCGGTATTTTTGATATGATATTAAAATGTTTATAATTTCCTCATGTGTGGGTATTACACAAAAATAATACAAACAAAATCAAATAAAGTATCCTAAACTAGCGACCCGCTCTTCGCACGGGTGCAATGCTGATACTAAATATAAAATACTAGCTTCTGCGTGCGACTTCGTCGGCGTGAACTCCGCTCCTATTGGTCTTAGCGTGATGATATATAGCCTATAGCCTTCCTCGATAAATGGGCTATCTAACACTGAAAGAATTTTTCAAATCGGACCAGTAGATCCTGAGATTAGCGCGTTCAAACAAACAAACAAACAAACAAACAAACAAACAAACAAACAAACAAACTCTTCAGCTTTATTATATTAGTATAGATAAAATAAATATTTGCAATCTAAGCGCAAAAAATGTGTTTATTTACGACATCACATTAGAAAACTCTAAAACTATCAGGGTTTCTCTACTATATTATGCATGTATTATACATATAAAGCTTCCGCTGGAATCACTCTATTTACTAACGAAAACCGCATCAAAATCCGTTGCGTAGTTTTAAAGATCTAAGCATATATACAGACAGACAGACAGACAGACAGCGGGAAGAGACTTTGTTTTATAATATGTATCATATAAGAGAAAAGTTAACAAAAAAATTAAGGCAGGCGAAACCGCGAGACATACTAACTTAATATTTCGAACCTGCATAAATAAGTTTACTTTCGAACACGATAAACCAAAGTTTATCTTCAACAAAATGGTACATCAAACACTGGCTATATTTTCTCAAGCACACGTGTAATATAAGCAAAACTAACAAAGTTCAGAAATGGTGAGGGTAAGAATATCGATATATGGAAATATCGACGATTTTACATTCTTATGGACGGTGCTACAGATGGCGCTACGAGCTGTGCTACGAATGGTGCTACGTGTGGTAAGATTCGCTACAAAAGTTTCTTTCTTTACCTGTAAATTTTTATACCTAAAATTCGAATTTATCAGGGAATTTAGTATAGTTAATTCAATAGTGATACAAGTCCTAGGATTAGTATTATAAAAAAAAGAAACGTTAACACTAATTTTTATTGACAATGATATAAGTAAAACAGCGTGGGTTTTCTTGTTTAATTCTATAAATATAATAATGGAAGTTTAATAAATTTCCAACACGTACTGAATGAGGGCGAGATTTAGAAAGCCTAGTTCTTAAACTTCGATCGATACACTCTTCTAACTTATATATTGTTTAATGAAAAAGAAAGAGACAGATATAGTTTTTATATTATTATTAGTGGTTTAGTTAACCGATGTAATTGGTCCTTAGGCTCGATATCGTAAAATGAGTCGACGTTTTGTTATTCAAATCAGGGAGCTTAGGCTTATGAAAATCTTTTATGGATTCTGTGTTCGTTCGAAATGAAAATGGTAATATTTTTGTTATTAAAATTAAGTCTCTTGTCTTCGGGAACGAATATTTTTTTTGTGATTGATATGGTAATTATCATATAATATGGTAATTTATTTATTTATTTAAGCATACTATAGTATACATATTTTTTTTACATTGATATAAACACATTATACGAGAGAATCGATATAGGAAGATAGTTTGGTACATTTGTAACTTATGGTTATTATATTTTATGATAATAATTTAGTTATTGTTTTGTTGGAGAGAATTCATGGTCTCAATACATTGATCAGAAAACTCCATAAAAGTTTCACGCATAAAATTTTCACAAACTGTTTTTGTAAACGAAAACTTTGCCTAATTTAAATATGGATGGATTTTTTTTTGAAAATATTTAAATCTCATTCTTCAATCACTTTCATAATTACTTACCTGATGGAGTAAGCGAAAGCCATGACAGCGTCAGAGACGAACTGAAGCTGTCTTTCAAACTCTGTGTTGTTGACTGTCAGACGTTCGAGACCAGAACAGAAACGCGCGTGCTGTCCGTTGTAGGGTGTCCTAAGACTACCAGGGTAGCGGCATTGGAAGTGGTGTTCCCAGAATTCTAAAGAAAAATAGATAAATAATGCAATTTTAGTTGATATTTTCTATATATTAAATATTTAGTGTCAGTTATGGTCTGATGTGTCATTATTTATTATTATGTCTGTCTTATGTCTAGGCGGACTTTTCAAGACCAGATCAGAGACGTCTTGAAAAAAGGTCAGGTCAAGAAAACCCTAAACCGAAGAGCATGTATGAAAGGAATAATGAAAGTAGACGAAGCGAAACAAGTATGTAAGGATCGTAGCAAGTGGAAAGAAGTGGTCTCTGCCTACCCCTTTACGGGAAAGAGGCGTGATTATATGTATGTATGTTATGGTCTGCAATCAGATTATATGGGAATTAGCGCTCAGAATGCTAATTCACCAATCTGAAAATTAAAATTCAGAATTGACTTCAATATGAATGCTGCTTAAAGATTTTGAACTATAAGTTTTAAAGATTTTATGTAATCGTTGAAGTGAAAGTTTCAAGATAAATTTATTATTATTACGTTTAAATAAAACTAAAAAACGTCGTAAGCAGAGAAAATAGTCGAAGAGAGCAAAGGGAACTGGCTTTCTGATAAAATTTTCATAACATACAAAAGGAATAGTCTGTTCATACACCACTACCTACTATCATATTAAAACTAAATCGGTCAAGTAACTTACATACAAATTGTAGTTACCTACATTCGTGATACGTACCCACAAACCAAGGATTCCTTTTATTGTTTTTCACGTTCAGTCCTAAGAAATACTCCTTGAAGCCTTTCACATCGTTAGCTTGGGGTTGGACACTGATCGTGCCCTCCACTGCGCGTTCGTTTCCATCAGAGACCAGTGCCCTGGCGCTCCAACCATCTGACCCCACCCAGCTGAAGGCTCCAGTTGCGTTCACGCGTTCAACTGCTCTCATAACCCCAGCCACTTCTTGATCTGAACCGAAAATGATTGCACCTGCAACAAAATAGAGAAGAACATGAATTTATGAAACAGTTAAACAAAATGTATTCAGAAATTCATTGAATTGATCGTAAAATCATCAACATTCATCAACGTTGTATTTTTGTATCTATTTTAAAGACCAATAAAAGTATAAATACGTAAAAGAAACGCGTTGGCGCAACGGTCACAGCACTGGTTTGTGGTTGTTGCGCTGGCGATTGCGGGTTTGATCTCTGCACATGACAAACATTTGTATTGGCCACGCAGATGTTTGGCGTGGTCTGTGTGTTCCTGCTATCCTTGTGGGTCTCCCCATCGTGCCTCGGAGAGCACATTAAGCCGTCGGTCCCGGTTGTTATCAAGTACACCTGATAGCGATCGTTACTCATAGTAGGGAATATATCCGCCAACCCGCATTGGAGCAGCGTGGTGGATTAATCTCTCATTCTTCTCCTACGTGGGGAAAGAGGCCTATACCCAGCAGTGGGATATTACAGGCTGAAGCGTATGTAAAAAAATAAATCTTATACTATTAAACGAGCAATTCTTGTATATATATATATATATATATTTTCTGAATCTCGGAATCGGCTCCAACGATTTTCGTGAAATTTAGTATGCAGGGGATTTCGGAGGCGAAAAATTGATCTAGCTAGGATACATTTAAAAAAAATGTCGTTTTATCCCTGTTTTTAAGCAATGAAAAAATATCATTAGAATACGAAGCTTAATTTCACTACGCGTCAACATAGCTTTAATGGCGTAATTAGGAAAGCGACGGATTTCAAATCGTTTTGACCCGGGTTCGAATCTCAGTCGCCAGATAATTTTTTTTTCTTTTTTTTTTTAATTTCACTCGTGATTTATTATTTAAATAAAATTAGAATATAAAAATACCAAAAAAAAAAACAATAAATAAAATAAAAATACCGAGCTGGGCTCGGTCACCCAGGTACTAAATTATATAAACTGACCAAAATCTAAATTTAGAAAATAATTGACAATAGATGTTTAGAACACAAACTTAATAAAGGCGTACTTCTTTTCAAAAGTTTTGAATTATTCTACAAAGATGAAAACCATCATCGTTAAGCAACTTTGCCCACGGTCTGTAGTTACTGATTGTCGCTATATTTATCCTTTACATAATCTAGGGATTATTATTTTCTCGAATATTCTATTAAGGTTTGTTTTCAAAGTACTAAGTTTGAAACTACCAACTTTCTTACTTGTTACATGACTGAATTTACAAGGATACCCAAGGGTTATAAACAAAAATGTTGAAAGAAAAACTCTTTCAGTCAAAAGGACTTAACATTCTCACAAGTATTAGTTTAACAACTTGTAAAATATATTCAAAGAAGTAAAAGGAGAAATATTATGGTAAATCTGACGGGTTTCTACAGAGTTCCATACTATACCGATGAAGTACTTGACCGTTATTTGCTCCTTCAAATAATTACTGCCGACCTTTTCGTTTTCAGATAATAAACTATGTATTTTTCCTTCAATTGTATTGTTTTATTGTTCCAACATGAATCATGTTTTTATCATTATTTATTTTAAACCAATCAGATGTAATATTGGCTATCCCGTCTCAATGATAAATTCAGTTATTTTTCGAGGCAAAAAATAATATATAAATAAGCGAATAAGGGCGTAAAAATAAAAAAGGATTATAATTTATACAACAAAATTTTACTTTATACAAACGAAATATAAAAAAGATCTGACTCATTACTTTGTTATTTTCTCGTAGCCAATTAATTATCTTAAAGAAATAATGTAGATTGTATTTAACTTAGATAACTGCTATGGTGTTTTTGTCTGGGTGTTTGTGCCTCGTGGGTCCCCCCACCGTGCCTCGGAAAGCACGTTAAGCCGCCGGTCCCGGTTGTTATCATATACACCTGATAGCGATCGTTACTCATAGTAGGGAATATATCCGCCAACCGCTCCGAACCTTCTCTTACATGGAGAAGAGGCTTATGCCCACCAGTGGGATATTACAGGCTGAATCGTGATCGTGACATATCGTACACTCTATTTATAAACAAGTTTTACTTTAATAGTTTCCTCAAAAAGTATATATTTTTCCACGTCTAAAGTTTATACTGTTTGAAACTATCGTATTTCTCTCGGACTATGACTCGACTTGCAGTAAAGTTTTGAAATACAAACTTTATGACTATCGTTATATTTATTGAGAGATTTCTAACATTTATTATTAAGTGATATAACACATAGATTGTACTCAATACACGTATTATACTCATAGCACAATCTCTAATCTCCGTTTGCAATTTTTTGAACGTTCATTACATAGGCGTCGAATGCGACTCTGGGTTGCTTATGTGGTAACTAGTTTGTGAGACGTTGCTGATTATTTATTATCGTACTGTACTGACTAGTACCCATATAAATAAATAAAAAGTGCGTGCTTACAAAGTACACATCATGTCAGAAGTGAAACTTCTTTGGCAAAATAATTGAAAAAAAAAAACTAAATAATTAAAAATTAAGGTGAAGCAGGACACGAGGCGGGTGACGCCTGTACCGGACAAAGTAGGCAAAACGTCGCCGTCCCCTCAAAACACATTGCCGTTGCCGTTGTCGTAAAATTTTACCCTCATGCGCCTAAAGAAGTTTCACTTCAATAATTCATCAATAATTGAACTTTAACGTATTTTAAAATCAGTCTCATGTTTAGCGGCTTAGACAGAATTTTATTGAGGTTGGGCACAGCAGGAAATATCCTGCTCAAAATTTGGAGCAGCTCGACTGGGGAAGTGTGTACATCAAACTTATAGAAGATCACAACTAAATAGAACTTCTCAAAGGTAGTGTTCTGTTCCAGTGTTGAGTAAGGTAGCCAGAGTTCCGGGGGAGGGTGAGGAGTTAGGGACGGCAACTCGGTTGTAATGCTACTGCAGCTTCAGGCTTCCATAAGCTACGGTATTCGCTTACCATCAGGCTGACGGTAAAATTGTCTTCCACCTTTTTAGTTAAAAAAAATTGCGTACTTACAAAGTACACATGTCAGAAGTGAAACTTTTTTGGCAAACTAATTAAAAAAAAAATAATTAAAAAAGAAACTATTTGAAAAAAAACCACCCATCCAAGTACTGACCGCGCCCGACTTTGCTTAACTTCGGTGATCGGACGAGAGCCGGTGTATTCAACGTGATATGGACGTTTAAAATTCGTGACGCCGTGACACGTTTGATCCGTAAAAATTTTACCTCTCATGTGCCTAAAGAAGTTTCACTTCAAAAAGATAATAATTTTTTTTTTTCATCAAACTGCAGTCAACCATCAAAGTAGATTAAACTAAAACACTTCTGCATGGTGCGTTTGTCTCTTCCAATACAGGAGTACAAGCTACATAACATCTTACATAAACAAAATTTTGAATGGAAGTAAATGTGGAACGCTCGTTGTATTCGCTAAAGATTAATTCTAATCCGGTAAATAGACCGGTCTATGTTAAAACGCACTTAACGCGTACAATTCAGAGGGTACATTTAGGAGCTTAATGAACGCGCACAGTTATGGCCTTTAACCCTAACTGTATAAAGGTCGAAGAGCTAATAGGTAGGGATCCCTAGTACATTTTTTTCACCTAATTAGTATCAAGCTAATTTTTTTTGGAGTAGCTTCATTTTGGTGAGGCGAACCAAAAATTCCTCTTCGAAAACTCTCGATTGTGGTAGCTAACAGAGATAGCAGGGGGTAGAGCAGCAGTGAGCGTAGGACCGTGATAACGTACCACGCAATTTGTAGGAATATAGGGATCCCTACCTATAATGTTTTCCTACTATACATGACTTAAGAGCTATAGACATATCTTCTGTAGGCTTAGAATTGAGACTTGACATGTTTAACATATGCATTGTGGTTGGTTTATTAAACTGCGGTGAAGTAGCGCGTTGGATTAAGTTTCCGTTTTTGTTAATTTTTGAAGTGAAACTTCTTTAGGCGCATGAGGGGTAAAACTTGAGCGACCGGCAGCATCATGACGTTCAGTACTTAGATGGGTGACCACCTGCGAACACGGCGAGATGTTTGGCTTTTTGTTTTTTTTCCAATAGTTTTTTTTTTGTATTTTAAATTCGTTTATTTTAATTACTTTTTTTTTAAAAATTATAGTTTGCCAAAGAAGATTCACTTCTGATATGTGTACTTTGTACGCACGCAATTTTTTAATTTATTAGTACCTACGTATTTCGAAGATTTATACAAAGGTATATAAAAACTAGTATTTGGCCAACAAATATAACTCTTCAAGCTGATTATGTCCTACAAATTACTGGATTCATTACAGATTTTTATAATTTTTTAATGAGTTTCTCTTTAAGTCAAATTATGATAACCAAATTGTTTGGATTAGTATCAACTTTTAATTGCCCTGGTTTGAGGTTTTATAACTAATTGACTTAGTACACAAGTTAAAGTAAGAAATAATTCATCTTCGAAATTACAAGTATTCCTTCTTCGGAAGGGCTTAAGCAAAATGTTGTCTTTCATTTGTATAAAATTATTACTGTTTTGTTATTGTTATTGTTTATTACAAACCCATATAATGAGTAGATATATGGTAATGGCCACAATAAATGGCTTTTGCACTAAGGGTCGACGGTTTGATCTTCGATCATGATATACACATATTTGAATAGACAATACATAGATACGTGTATATTGACCTGGGGCGTCGCGTATTGCGGCGTATTTTGAAACACAAGATCTTATCGTCACATTGTCTAGTGTATGGCGTTCATTTGTCAAAATAAAATGCCTATAAATCAGTTATACCCCGTCCGGCGACTAATGATCTTTTTGACAGCTCACGCCTATAAATTACAGTTTTTTTTTTCGGAATAACGTACTAAAAATTTTACAGTAATGTCATAATTTATTGACGATTTGATTGATTGAGTGATGTACCCTGTGCATAACAAACAACCACAGACTATGAAACAGTTCTTGAAATAATAAATCGATAATAAATCGATCATATGATAAAAATAATTTTACGTCATGTGATTATTTTTTCGATAAATTTAATACAAAAAAGGAAATAAAAATAGTATATATGACCCCAAGATTGATTACTTGCAAGGAATTAAGTCGAAATCTTGAAATTTAATTGCAAACCAAGAATAAAGAGCAATAACTCTGTTAATTCATTTATTTATTATTTATATATTTCATTTATAATTAAAAAAACTAATAAACGCATAAATAAATAATATTTTTAAACTAAATGTATTTAATTAAATCGATTGAAAGTTCTTCTTAAATAAAATCGATTATTATTTCGAATCGAATAAATAACGTGTGAGGCAGTCACTAATGTCAAAATTTCTTGAAGTGTCAAAAAGATCATTAGTCGCCGGACGGGGTATAATAATAAATATTTTCTTGCGAGACAAAAAAGGTTCAACGAATTTATGTAACGGAAGATAAGATACGAGAAACGGATTTTTCGGACCAATGATTCAAGTATTTACTGCCAACCCGCAATGCTATTTGATATTTGACCTTCGTGAAGGTGAAGTGAAAAGAAAGCATTTATTTGAAACAAATATAAGAGTGCAATAAAACTTTACTAATACTATAAAGAGGGTACTGTATCGGTAATAGATGTATTTTAAAAATTATGGAAATAATTTTCATAGTACTATAATATGTATTAAGAGTATAATTTCATAGTCGTTGTTAGAAAGCTAAATAATCGAGAAAACAACAAAAATTATTATTTAGGTATTAAATACTTATACTAAGACCTACGCTTTTGGGTTTTCCGTTTCAGACTATTTATTAGGTACCTACGTTCGATTCGATCTTGGGACTAAAACTTGTATTCGTATTTCGTACAAATATTTGTTTCAGGTCTGGGTTAATGATTGTTTCTGCACGTGGTCTCCCCACCGTGCCTCAGAGAGTACGTAAATCTGTTGATCCCGGTTGTTATCATAGACACCTGGCAGCCATATTTGTTTCCAGTAGGGAAGTGATTCACTTACCCGTAGTGGAGTAGTGAGGTAGATTAACCACTAATCCTTTTCTTATATTGAGAAAAAGCTCTTGGCCAAGAAGTAGATCGATATGACATATATACATATATTTGTCATGTACGGTAACCAAACCCGCAGCAGCCAGTAGCTCTGACCAATGCACCAATGTGTATGATAGAATATTACATATATTAAAAAGAGCGTTATAACTATTATATTTTATTTTCCAGATATCGATACTGAACTAGCTTCCAATTATCGTTATAGGGTTATATTGAATGGCCGAGCGTTGAATAGCTCTGAATAACCGAACGATATGGAGCCTGCAATTGCTATACAGCGCATTCAAATTTTTGTTTACATTTACTATACATGCAATAATATTGGACATTTTCGAAAAGTTTACAAATTGGATGCAGATGATGGAAGATAAACCTCAAATTTGGTTGAAACTGTTTACTTCACTGTAATATAAGAAGATAAATTAAAAATTATGGAAAAAATAATAGCGGATGTAAATCCTATCAATGAAACAAATAGATATTTTTAAAGTTCACTTATCTTAACTTATCTATACTAATATTATAAAGAGGTAAGTTTATAACTTTGTTTGTATATACGGGGTAATCTTCGCAAATACTGATCCGATCATGAAAATTCTTTCGCTAACAGAAAGCTACACTATTCAGGAGTGACAAGATAAAAGGAAAAAGATAAAAATATATAAAGATTTTAAATCAGCAGGATTTGAACCTGCGCCCTCTGACGTGCCGTGTCAACAATTCAATCTAATCAAGCATTATTATTTGCCTTAGAAATTAATTGGTGATTTTAAAACATTTATATTTATCTGATTTGCTGAAAATAGTGAGAGTGTATTGGAACATATCAAATTTCACCGTACCCTTCTTATGTGAAATGGATTATAACGCCCAACGAAGTGGGCACGGGTCGGCTAGTATAACATAATATTTTCATATAAGGGCCTGGTATGAAAAAAATATAAGGAGTAAAATTTACTGAACGAATAACCTCGTTACGTTTTTGTGCGCCATCTATCGGAACCCAATAGGGTTAGATGGCGTTATGATGTTAAATAAGCGATAAATGTATTACCGAGTAATAATCTGATAGTTGGCATTATTTGATTCGTTTATTTACCATTTGATATGGTATTAATCTTTTTTCTTAGACTAGTAAGCCTTTTTTGTCCCTATTTAGACAGTCAATCTAAAGGAGTAATAGTTAGGGATCCCTAGTACATTTTTTTAACCTGATCAGTATCAAGCTAATTTTTTGGGAGTGGCTACATTTTGATGAGGCGAACAAAAAGTTCCTCTTCGAAAACTCTCGATTGTGGTAGATAATAGAGTTAGCAGGAGGTAGAGCAACAGTAAGCGTAGGACCGGGATAACGTGCCACGCAATTTGTAGGACATTATTACTATTAAATTATATAGATATTAACTAACTAAAAGCAAAAAAAAAATCAGAAAAAAAATTAATTTGTGATGACCTTACGAGGTCATCAACTTGATGACCTCGTAAGGTCATCAAAAATTATTACTAACCAGCTGATTTTTTTTTCTTTTAGTTACTCAATATTTATATAATTTGATGGTAATATTGTCCTCCAAATTGCGTGGTACGTTATCCCGGTCCTACGCTCACTGCTGCTCTACCTCCTGCTAACTCTATTATCTACCACAATCGAGAGTTTTCGAAGAGGAACTTTTTGTTCGTCTCATCAAAATGAAGCTACTCACGGAAAATTAGCTTGATACTGATCAGGTTAAAAAAATGTACTAGGGATCCCTACCTATAAACTTCACTTGTGAGTCGGAGCTGACACACACTTTTTGTTATTAAAATAATAGCAAATTACAAGTATGTAAAAAACAAACCGAGAGAGAGTACTGCGGAGTTTCTTACCGATTTTTTTTTCTGCAGAATATACATACATTCCGAATCGGTGGTAGCTTCACTTCAGCTATATTTAATGAGTTAAAACAAACATAATTTTATTATACATAAAATAGCGATACAAAAGGGTTTTTGCAGCCTATTTGAATAAAATTTATTTTGATTTTGATTAGCATTGAGAACAAAACCAGAAATTATAATAACCACTGCTAAAATAATAAGCATTCGTGGTATAATGAAAATAAATATTCGGGTATACATTTTTTATTATGATTTTTTTATCGATAAAAAAAAACACTTAACAAAATTATCTTAACACCTTTATTTTATTTACAATGGTTTATAAAAATATATAATAATTATCGACTGATGTAATAATAATAATAGCAAACTGCAAAAATAATAACAGTTCTCAAGTAAACTATACCTACATAAAAATCTTACGCTTTTTTTAACGTTACAAACGTTTTTTGCCGGCCCAGGAACCCCCCGCAACGCCCCATAAGGAACTTCGTTCCAATAAAATAATATAATATACATAAATAAATAAATTATGAGTTTCCCAGACAGGATATTTTTACATCGAAAAGGAAAACATAAACATATACAAAAGGCGGTCTTATTGAGAGAGCGATCTCTTCCAGACAACCTCAAGAATGAAAAGTACATGACAACGAATTAGACGGCATGGAGATATAGAATGTACATACATATATAGATATATAATCATAATTACTGATAAGTAAACATTTATTATTTATGTTAGAACGTTGTATTATGCCTTTTAAATTATGTTTGGTATGTTACGATAAAATAAATCGAAGCATGTTTTGCAAAAATATATAAAAAACTTTCAAAAGAAATAAATTAAGCCGGTTATGTGATCTTCAGAAACTTGGGATATTTTTAACGATCAAAATAAACTGCCATAGAAATAACAAATCTTTTCCAGTAAATTTTTTAGGCATAATTGCGTTTGCTTGCAAACGAAAAAAAAACCCGACTTCAATTACAATAACATTAACACAACGACAGACCAAACAATAGTCAAGTAAATGCTCATTATCAAAGATTAATCAAAAAATTGACTACAAGACAATCATCAGCTTTCGATTAAAATAAGAATCATCAAAATCGATACACCCAGTAAAAAGTTATGAGGTAACTTGAAAAAAAAGTCGAATTAAGAACCTCCCCTTTTAACTGAACTTAGGGGTATAATGGGCCCCGTAAACGATCAAACTTGTTTGTCAAACTTGTTTGATCAAACTTCATGTTTTCAAATAAAAACACATCAAACAAGCCCGCACACGATCAAATAATTTGACAAACACGTTTGTCAAACAGAAATTTATATGAAGTTTAATCAAATATTTGATCGTCTACGGGGCCCTTTAATAATAGATGTTGGCCGATTCTCAGACCTACCCGATATGCAGACAAAATTTCATAAAAATAATTGGTCCAGCCGTTTCGGAGGAGTATTTTAACTAACATTGTGACACTAGAATTTTATATATTTTATAAGATATATCAAGTTTATCACTTTGCATTAATCGTTATAAGTATGTTACTTCAAGTTATTAAGTTTAATTCTAACTGAAACGCTTAGCTTTACGGTGCGGTCACATATTAGTAGCATTCGCACATTCGCTAATGGCGCCATCTGCGCTCAGAACACTCGTATACATGTACATAACTTCCTTGATGTTCATACCACACATTAAGTTGATATGGCTTTCGATATTCACGCACTGGTGAAAATGCTTTTTTTATGGCGTTTAGATGTTTTGGTTTTGTCATCTGACATAATACTAACGATTGAATTTTGTATTGTACAGTGAATATTCACAATAAACACGGTATAAGCGACTCTAGACCATTATAACTATAGGAATTGGGAACATTTTTGGTGAGCATCATTTTAAAACGGATGATAATATTAATTGAAATAATGTAATGTAACTGATAGAAACTGTTCCACTACTGACATACGCAAACGAAGGGTTGAAACTAAAGATAAATTTGCCAGACTGCTCGAATGTATCCACATTCGAGCAGTCTGGCAAATTAAAAAAAAATTCTCTACCAAAAGCAATATTTCCTATCAGGTATATAATTATGTATATATGTGCCCTTGGTCTTGGACTCACACAAGACCATTAACCCGGCCCCGGGGGAGGTAGAGTCATCATCTCTATCACCCACCGAGGTAATTCCTGTCCGGCGCGTCCACGCCGCGGGGGTGGGCACCCCTCACTCCAGTAGGCCGGAGTGGGAAGGTGGCCAAGTTCGGGCAGGGACCCAGTCCCGCGGGGTATATCGCGGAGCCCATGCCCAGGGTTACGGGTGAAGACCTCAACGGCTGAGAAAGCGGAGATGGAAGGCATTGGTACGGTGGATCAGGCGGAAGAGGCAAACGGATCTGGGGTACCGTAGGCGACATTAAGGTCCAACCTGAACGAGTCGGCAGCCCCTGCAACCGAACCGGCTCCTCACGTAATGACTCGTTATTCCTGGGGAAACAGTCGGAGAGGTCGAGAGGAGATCATGGATGATGGGCATGTCCGTGCTCTCACAACTGCGTCCCAGGCATGCAGCGCCCGTGGAGAGGTCACTTCACCCGTGTCTGAAAAGGTGCGGATCACAACACGGGGAGCCGCAGTCACCGGTGATAAGCCTGCGCAAATAGGCGTGTGCGCGGGCACCAGGGGTGGCTCCCGACGGTAGGATAGTCCATCGCGACTAACTGATCAGTTACCGCCTGCCTCAGCTGGGCAGCCCCCGGCCAATAGGGTACTGATCCGCCTCTCATCTTGCGCTCCTATAGGTGTATGGAGCAGCAGGCGTGTTGCAGCGTCTGTACAACAGGATGGGTATTGATGCACCTAACAATAAGAGAAGAAATAATAATAGTAATATTTATGGTAGAAACCGCAACAATAATAACAAAAACAAACAACTGAATCATGAAAATAATCCCATCAATGTCACAAGATTTGCTACATGGAACGTGAGAACCATGCTACCCGGATCTGAACATTTGACGACATTAAACGTAACCGCCGCTGGTTCACCAGAGCTCAGAAAGACCACCATCATAGATAGAGAACTTCTCCGCCTTCGTGTTGATGTAGCCGCCCTACAAGAAACCCGACTCCTGGACGAGGGCAGTATACGTGAAGATAACTACACCTTTTTCTGGAAAGGAAAAAATGACGGTGATAGGCGAGAACACGGGGTTGGCATCGCCGTTCGTAACTGCTTACTCAGATGTATTGAAATACCTTCATGTGTGTCCGAGCGCATAATGTCCATAAGACTATTAACAGCTTCGGGTCCGATCACTCTTATCTCAGCATATGCTCCGACTCTTAAGGCTCCTGCCGATACCAAGGACAAATTCTACGAAGACCTACGGAAATGTCTAGAGGGTGTTCGGGCATCTGATAAACTCCTTTTGCTCGGCGATTTTAACGCAAGAATAGGAAACAAGTACAACGACTGGACGGAATGCGTCGGGCGCTATGGAATCGGCAACATTAACGAAAACGGGCAACGCTTGCTGGAGCTTTGTGCATCGCTATCTCTTTGCGTGACTAACACCTACTTCAAGTGCAAACCTATTCACAAAGTGTCGTGGAGACACCCCCGTTCAGGTCATTGGCATCAGATTGACTTTATTATTACAAGGAGGAGAGACCTGCGAGACATCCTTAACTCTCGTACTTATCACAGTGCCGACTGCAATACTGACCACTCTCTAGTGATGGCGAAGACTCGCCTTACTCCTAAGAAAATTCACTCAACTAAGAAAGCTCCCCGTAAAGTTGCACTGAACACCGCAGCTATGCGCGACAAAAACCTATGTATTGAACTAGAGAATCTGATGAAGGAGGAACTTTCCAGAGAAATCTTAGATGGAGCAGCCTGTGCCGAAGACATGTGGCAGGTCACAAAGAGAGTAATCGCAGAAACTGCCGAAAGAGTGTTTGGCAGGAAAGCGAAGACCGCTGATGACTGGTTTGCCGAGTACGAACACATTCTGCTTCCATTAATAGAGCAAAAACGGACAGCTCGTATAAATCTCTTGAACAACCATAGAGATCCTGTCAAACTATCTATATACAAGGCAGTGAAAGCAAAAGTACAACGCACCAGTCGTAGCTGCGCGAATGAGTACTGGGTCAAACTCTCTTTCACTTGACGTTCTGACATTAGAGTGATAAGTCGTTATCCTTTAGCTCCTGCTATTTTAATTGATTAAAGATTTTCTAATTGAAGTTTTAGTGCAGTGAGTAAGCAACAAACGTAGTGCACATCGGATACTATACCTGTGAGTTTAAAATACCACTTGTGAGCTATTCTAAAGGACTTCTTTTCTGGTTTTGTAATATAATACAAACAGAAGCAATATTTTCGATATACCGACATTCTACTTGTAGCTCGAATTACGACCGAATGCAGCACGGAGTTGTGAGCATTTATTACTGTGCATCTGTGTTTTAAATGAACAATTTGTATGGTAGACTTTATTAGTGTACGACTTTAATAAAATATATTATAATTGCTGGAAAAATGGCTCAATCAAATGTTGTCTGGGGATGTTGTACAACTGGAGACAGAAATGAAAAATATCTTCAATGCGGAGTATGTATGAAAGCCTTTCATCATGACTGCCTATCTCTTGAAGCATCATTTGAACAGTCGTCTTGGATCTGCCCCCTCTGTACCTCAACATCGTCCAAAAGACTAAATAAAGACAATACACCCGTCCGCTTTAATCCAAATGTTACTGTGCGCTCCAAAAAAAACCAAGGGTTACAGTCCCCACCTAGTTCTGAATCGTCTGCATTAACTGAAAGAGGAATACGCGCTATAATTAATGAAGCTATTGATGCTCAGTCTAATATTCTGTTGGAGAAAATTACTTCTACCATGCGCAGCCTCTTAAACAAGGAAATAAATTCAGTTCGAAATGAAATCGAACAGCTAAAAGATTCCGTGATTCATATGAGTGCACAATATGACGACATTTTAAAAGAACATTCAGATGCGAAACAGAGGATAAAGGAGTTGACTGATGATAATACCAAGATGTCTACCGTAATTAGGGATATGTCAGTGAGAATTAACACTTTGGAACAAAATGCTCGCGCTAACAATATTGAACTACAGTGCGTGCCTCAGAGGAAGGATGAGAATTTAATGAATGTAGTAAAGCATCTTGGTAAAACTATAGATTGTGAAATAAATGAAGAAAATGTTTTGAATTGCACGCGTGTTATGAAGTTTAATGGAAACAATAACCGTCCTAAATCTATTGTGGTTCAGTTCAACACTCAAAGACTGCGCGATACTTTTTTGGCTGCTTGTATTAACTTTAATAAAAAGAAAAATTTCAACGATAAACTTAACACTTCCCATCTTGGTCTTGCTGGAGATAAATCACCTATTTTTGTTACTGAACATCTGAGTCCTACAAATAAGTCTTTACATGCGGCAACGCGCTTGAAAGCAAAAGAAAAGGGCTATAAACACGTCTGGATTAGAGGAGGCCGTATTTACATAAGAAAAACTGATGATTCTGAATATCGTGTTATCAGAGACATGGACTCACTTAGCAAAATAAGCTAGATTTAAGTAAAGTTACCGCTTTAGTGTATTTTTTGCATGTTTGTTAGTGTTATTTTAAAATTCGCTACCTTTCATATTTTCTACCAGAACGTTCGCGGTTTGAGGTCTAAAACACATGATTTTTTTTGTAATTTGGCATGTACAAACTATGATGCACTAGTTTTATCAGAGACTTGGTTAAATAGTAATGTTTACAACAGGGAACTATTTGATAGTAACTATAATGTCTTTCGTAGAGACCGAGAATCTACAGCATACCACAATCGTAAAGACGGTGGTGGTGTTTTGATTGCTGTTGCTAAGAAGTTTGTAGCCAATAGGATGTCCAATTGGGAGAGTAATTGCGAGGATTTATGGGTTACAATTCAAGTCAAACACAACTTTAAAATAGCTTTATGTGCAATATATTTACCACCACCTGTTCAAAATGCAATTATTGATCAATTCATCAATAATTTTAATTCTTTGGTCGATAGTATCAACGGGTTTCACACTGTTCTTATTGGTGATTTTAATTTAGGCCAAATTGATTGGAGCATCGATACTGGTCAAGCTAATTCTTGTCCCATCTCTCATTCTGTGATCAGTCAGAAACTCGTTGATTTTACGCACATGAACAACTTAAGTCAGTGTAATAATATCTTTAATAGCAGTGGTAGGATTCTTGACTTGGTCCTTACTGATTTGTCTGATTGTAAAGTAACTGAAGCTCTAACTGGTCTTTGCAAAATAGATCCCTATCATCCTCCTCTTGAAATTATTCTGGAATATATACAGGAAAATAAATTAAAAGCAAATAATTCTACAAGATTAAACTTCAGGAAGGCAGATTATCCTGCTATCAAAAAGCATCTTAGCAATACCGATTGGCATGACCTTTATCGTGGAGTCACTGATCCCAATATAATGTTAAATATATTCTATAATAATCTTAACCACGCCATAGATCAGTATGTACCACCTATTGTAATAAGAAACAGTTCTAGACCGCCTTGGTTTGATCACAAATTATTAAGATTACAACGGGAAAGAGATAAATATAGAAAAAAATATAAAATGTATAAAAATCCCTTAGATAAGATATCAATGCAGTTATGTAGTAAGCGTTGTGAAATCCTAGCAAAAAAAAAACTATAATTCCTATATAAATAACATTGAAAGCAAAATTAAATTAAACCCCAAAATTTTTTGGTCTTTTATTAAATCAAAGCGAAATGGCAAAAGTACTTATCCTGCATTACTATCGCATGGTGATGATGTGGCAAGTAATGGATGTGACATTTGTAACATGTTTGGTAGCTACTTTTCTTCTGTATATAATCCAACTAGTCAATCCCAAAGTTCATCTTCATTGTCCTCTGGATTGTTATCGAATCACTTCGACTCGTTTTCCAATATAATCATCGACCAACAAGCTATAGTTAAGTCTTTTAAAAGTATTGATATATCAAAGGGACCCGGATCGGATAATATTCCGCCAATCTTTATTAAAGAATGTGCCGATGAGTTAGCAATCCCTATGAGTTTAATCTTTAATCAATCCCTAAGATCTGGAATATTTCCTGACCGATGGAAACTTGCAAAAGTTGTTCCCATTCTTAAACCTGATGTTGAAGCTGGAATAGTTAGCAATTACAGACCAATATCAATTCTTCCAAATTTAGCAAAAACCTTTGAAGCACTAATATGCCCCTTAATTCAAAACTACTTCAGAAAATACTTGTCAAACCACCAACATGGATTCACCATCGCTAGATCCACATGCAGTAATTTGGTTAATTTTGTTGAGAATGTTTTGGAATCTGTTGACGCAAATAAGCAAGTGGATGTGGTGTACGCTGATTTCAGCAAAGCCTTCGATAAGGTATCGCACCACATCTTAGTTCGAAAGCTGTCATCATATGGCTTTTCCGGGTCGTTGCTTAATTGGCTTATCTCGTACCTATCAAATCGTACCTTCTTTGTTGTGGCTGATGGTTATAGGTCCAATGAATTCAAAATTACTTCAGGCGTTCCACAAGGATCGCATTTGGGACCTATTTTGTTTAATATTTTCATTAATGACCTCCCGAGTTGCTTCCTATATTCTACTCCATACTTATTCGCGGATGACTTAAAAATGACTCGCGTAATAAAATCGAATACAGATGCACTATTACTTCAGAGTGATATTGAAAGACTTTCTGAATGGTGCAAAAATAATTGTATGCAACTAAATATTGAAAAATGCTCTCAAATAACTTTTACTCGTAAACTAAATAAGATACAGTATAATTATAATATCTACAACATAAGTCTTAGGCACGTAGACACTGTTAGAGACCTGGGTGTAATGCTTGATTCCAAGCTAACTTTTGTACCTCATATTGATAATGTTATGAAGAAAGCATCAAAAATGTTGGGATTTCTTATTAGAAACGTAAAATCATTTCGCTCTCCAAATACTAAAATTGTACTGTATAATAGTCTTGTAAGAAGCCTACTTGAGTATTGCGTCGTAGCTTGGCGGCCTCATTATGCAACACATAGCCTAAGAATCGAGCGAATTCAGAAGCGATTTATGTATCATCTAGCCTACTCTACCGGTGTTGCGAAAAAACAACCTAGCTATTTAAAACGCCTGAATCATTTCAAAATGGATTCATTAGAGAAGCGCAGGAACTCATCCGATTTATTATTTTTGTTTAAGTTATTACATAATAATATTGACTGTCCTGAACTATTATCAAAATTCAATTTCAATATCCCTCGCAAATATCCTAGAAAACCAATTATGCTCCTTTATCCTCCTTTTCGAAGATCAGTTTTGGGCACTAACTCGCCAGTTTCAAGCCTAAGTAAGTTATACAATCACTACAGCGAACAGATTGATATATTTGGCACAACATTTCCGCATTTTAGGAGTCAAGTCCATAATCTTACTTTCGATTTACCACCTGCTAGTCGCCGTGCTTTTTAGATATATAGATGTACTTGGTGTAGGTTTTGTAGCATTTGTTTAGCATTTGTTTAGTCACTGTATTGCATATCATATTTTCTGTTTGTCTACTGAATTGTATTTAATTTTAAGCATGTGGTGTTTACCTACATGAGTTGTGCACTTAGTTTAAGCATAATGTATGTTCCGTTTTGTAATGAATGTTTTAGTGTAATAACTGCTGGTAAACCAATAAATAAATAAAAAAAAAAAAAAAAAAAAAACTATGCCAGTCAATACAAAACTGCCGGGATGTGGGCGACTTTAAGGGTATGTACCGGGGAATAAAAACTGCAATCGGTCCTACTAAAAGAAAACGTGCCGCAATCAAAGACCTTGATGGAAAGCCGATCGCAGATAAGAAAGAAGAACTTGAAAGGTGGGCACAACACTATTCAAACCTGTACTCACAAGAGGTTGCTTTACATCCCGACGCACTGACCACTCTTACTCCTCGACCCCCGGTGACTGAACTCGACGACCCTCCAACAAGTGAAGAATTCCTTCTTGCTATCCGTAACCTGAAATTAGGCAAGAGCACAGGTCTTGACAACTTACCAGCTGAATTAGTGCGACTCGACTGTGTTTCATCTCCCCTGTACGCTCTATTACTGCGCTGCTGGGATGAGGAAACCATACCTCAAGACATGAAGGATTCCGAGATAGTTACCTTGTATAAGGGCAAAGGAGACAGAGGTGACTGTAACAACTACAGGGGTATATCTCTACTGAGTGTTGCGGGAAAGGCATTTGCGAAGGTTGTTTTGGGAAGACTGGACATGTTGGCCGCTCGGATCTACCCAGAGACTCAATGTGGGTTCAGATCTGGCCGATCTACCACTGACATGATCTTTACCCTTCGTCAACTGCAGGAGAAATGCCGAGAACACCAAGTACCGCTATACATGGCCTTTGTTGATTTAAATAAGGCATTTGACACCGTGAGTAGGGATGGGCTGTACGAAGTACTAAACAAAATTGGGTGCCCACCAAAGCTTTTAAACATCATACGGGCCTTCCACGACAACATGAGAGGCTCTGTCATAATCGATGGAGAAAGATCAACGCCATTCGACGTTAACCGCGGAGTCAGGCAAGGCTGCGTACTAGCTCCTACCCTCTTTGGGATCTTTCTATCAGCACTCCTCTTGACGGCGTTTAAGGGTTGTGACGTCGGAGTACATCTGCACACAAGAAAGGACGGTAGACTGTACAACATTAACCTACTGAAGTCCAAAAATAAGCGTCTGGATCTAATTGCCAGAGAACTTCTGTATGCAGATGATGCTGCACTAGTCGCAGGCTCTGAAAGCGAACTACAAGAATTGGTGACGAGATTTGGTAACGCTTGTCATCTATTTTCTATGAGCATAAATACCAAGAAAACTGTCATCATGGTGCAGGGCGTAAGTCAGCCTCCTGAAATCACACTCGAGGGCACCATCCTTGATGTAGTGGAACACTTCTGTTATCTTGGCTCCACCACCACCTCCTCACTCTCAAGCGACAGGGAGATAGATACTCGGATTGGCAGAGCATCAACCGCTTTTGGAAAGCTATTTGAACGCGTTTGGAGAAATAACAAGCTTACCACTCACACTAAAGTCCTTGTATACCAGACCTGCGTCCTTAGTATACTGTTGTACGCTTCGGAAACATGGACTACTTACGCAAAGCAAGAACGCAAACTTAATGCCTTCCACATGCGCTGTCTGAGGACTATACTTGGAGTCACATGGAGAGACAAAATGAGCAACGAGGCAGTTCTCTCGAGGACAAGCTGCTGTAGCATCACCGCAATGCTGAAACAACGAAGATTGCGTTGGCTTGGCCATGTACATCGAATGGCTCCTGAGAGACTTCCACGCCAAGTAATGCTGGGCCAGATAGCAAACGCGAAGAGACCCGCAGGGCGCCCAATATTACGGTTTAAAGACTCCTGCAGGCGGGATATGATTAGCTTTGGAATCCCGACAGACTGCTGGGAAAATCGCGCCGAAATGAGATCTGAATGGCGCCAGGACATCAAAATCGGAGTTGCCAAGCATGACGAAGACTGGCTCGAGAATATTAAGCAGAAAAAGCTTCGCTGTGTCTCATCTCCTCCAGCGGATTCGCGATTTCTGTGCAATCGATGTGGCAAGAAATGCCGGGCCGCAATAGGGCTCTATAGCCATCAACGACGATGTGGGATCCTACCAACCCACTAGCGCTGCAACAATCATCTACTACAGATGCTGTGGCCAAATATATATATAATTATGATAACATAAATGATAAAACACATAGGAATACACACCCAGACCAAACAATAACATTTGTTGAGATACAAAGGTAAAAAAGTAATTATAATTATAAAGTTTAATTTTATTAATAGCATTTCCCAACAGTGGTATCCTGGTCGCAAAAGTGACATACCTCCATTTTCATTAAATATTATTAAATCAGACAATATCACATTGTTATTCTGATTGACTGTATGGTCATACATAAAAATTTTTTCTAGAAATTTTATTTGAGGGGGGGGGAGAGGGAATTACTTGTAATAGCTGCGGAACGGAACATGAGTATCCTTAAGAGAGAGAGGTAAGTGAGTAAAACTTTAACCGTAGATATCTCCAATCTAACTATGGGGTTTTACAAGGTGGGAGTGGTATCAGGGCATAACCCGCTCCCCCCTCCGCCCTCCACGCCCCAAAACCCCATAAATCTTCTATTTATTGTGCCCCGGGCATTGAATATACTGACGTACCATATCGCCAGATACCTTCGATGCGCCAGTCATTTAATTGCTTCGAGGGCACTGGCAAGACTTGTAAAACTTTCCCCTCGCATCCATTTCTGCCAGAAACCCTGACCCTTCCCCGAGATCTCTGGCCATATTCTGTTGGGTTGAAGTACTGCCCCAGATGGGATGCTCCAGAATTTGAGGAAAGTATATCCTGCTCTGCCTCAATAAAAAATATGTCAGACCTATAATATATCTGAGAGAGTATGTGAAAACTAGCAACATATGTATGGATAGAATGAGACGTTTTTGCAACAATAAATAATCTCTCTAGGAAAAGCTATACTTTTCAATACATAAATAAGCATATAAGTAGTTAAATGACTATCGTTATTTATTATATTATATGGCAGTTAATTTACTAAGAGCCACTGTTGGAAAGTGAAAGGGTCGGAGCGATAAGAACAAACGCACTCGCTCCGTTGCTAAACGGCAATCACCGTTTATTGACGAGCGCCTATCCAATTTGTATAACCACTTTAGCGAAAAATTGTCTCACACAGACGCCATCTGGGCACCGATGCGCCGCAATTTATACTCGTTTCCAATGTATAGAATTTTACTGACGATATTTTTTTAAGTTGGTAACTTCTATTTTAATATATCGTGATTTAATATTTAATAAAAATAACGTCTTTTCACACGTTCACTGCATTATGAGGTCTAAAAGTCGCAGGCGTGAATTCTCGCTGATGCGGCAGTCAAAATAGCGTTCTTTCACTCTGTGCGGGAGGTGACTATTTTGACATTACTTGGAGTATGACAGAGACAAAAATAAAATTATTTCTCTAGCAAAGCCAAGCCCAATGGCAATTTTTAGAAACAATATTTTTTGAGACCGAAAAGCTCACATTCCCACTGCAAAGATGTTCAACCTTGCCTCGAAAATACAACATTCGCACTTGCTGAAAGTCCATCAAAAATGGTCACAGTGAACGTGTTAAACATAATTTAAGGCCAGCGACGCACCCTAAACTTCTCTTACATTGTAGATAGTCGTGGGAAATAGTAACCATTTATTTTTATATTTAAAACTAGCTGCCCGGATAGACTTCATTCTGTCAAAAGATAATATACAAAAATTCAGTCTGCAAGTGACACTCCAAAAGGGTATATCACTCAGTTTGTTTGTCAAGTTGATTTCTGACGAGTGCAACAAGTATCCTTTCTTACAGCAATAGGAATAAAAAAAATGTATCGTTAAGCGCAAAATTCGAGAACGACTGGATTAAATAAGACGCTTTTTAACCGACTTCCAAAAAAGGAGGAGGTTCTCAATTCGACACGTATGTTTTTTTTTTTTTTTTTTTTTTTTTTTTTTATGTATGTTAGCTCAGAACTTTTGACTGGGTGGACCGATTTCGATCAATTTTGTTTTAATTGAAAGGTGTTGCGTGTCATGTGGTCCCATTTTAATTTAATTGAGATCTGACAAGTACTTTTAGAGTTATATCTAATAATGCGTATTTACGTGACTACTTTTTCGTCGACCTACGTTATATTATACCGCATAACTTTTTACTCGGTGTACCGATTTCGATGATTCTTACTTTAATCTAAAGCTAATACTTGTCTTGTAGTCTTTTTTAAATTAGATTGAAAACTGGTTACAACTTTTTGAGTAATCTTTAATAGCGCGTATTTACTTGACTATTTTTTCGTCTTATTACGTTGTATTACTTGTCGATGTAATTGAAGTCGGTTTTTTTTCGTTTGCGAGCAAACACAATTATTAATATAATTTTTCAATATTATCGGATACGTTTCAGCCTGTAATATCCCACTGTTGAACATAGGCCTCTTTCCCCACGTAGGAGAAGGATCAGAGCTTATTAATCCACCACGCTGCTCCGATGCGGGTTGGCGGATAAATTCCCTACTATGAGTAACGATCGCTATCAGGTGTACATGACCGCTCCCGCGGCTAACCGCTAGTGCGTTACGGCCGTTACCGCCAGTGCGTAAGGCCCCTTACGAACATATTTACTCGTTTTATTAATGAAAGAATGTTGCTATGCAATTGTAAGTACGTATATCTTACCAAAGCATTTCAAAGGGAGAGTCGAGCTCCAAGGTCATAAATAGTGCGGATAGCTCTTTTTTCATGAATATGAGTGGCCGTCATGTCGGGGGACCACTTAGAAGATAGTAACGGCTATTCGAACTGTAATAGACTTTCACACAAGCTTCTCATGTCTTCCGGTCCCTGGACACGGCGATATGTAGTTTATATTTTTTATTTACGTTTAAAAATTATTAAGTAAATAATTGTGTTTGCTAGCAAACGAAAAAAAACCGACTTCAATTGCATCGGCAAGTAAAAAATAATAAATAAATTAATAAACGCACAACAACAAAAAAAAAAAAGAATTTAAAAGTAGCGGCGTGCAGCGCGGCCCGCGCGGCCGCGCTTCCCTGTCGTTGACATTCTAAAGAAGTTTCACTTAAAAAAAAAACATATCTACGGTCGAATTGGGTAACCTCCTCCTTTTTTGAAGTTATTTAATTATGACTAGTTTGTTGCCACAGTCCAGAAGTTGCGAGGTTAATTTAGACCCGAGTCTGGGTGACACATTAATTTATTTATATTTGTATTATTTATATGTGCAGTCCGTGTTATCCCTTTGTCGCCTCTTACGTCACCCACGGGAGAGAGATGGGGTGGCTATATTCTTTACTGTCGTAACCATACAGCTTAAACACCTTGGAACTTAAAAAGCCGACGGATGGCGGGATAACAATCCAACTGCTGGCTTTAAAATACACAATCCGAAGACGGGCAGCAACGTCTTCGGTGCGACAAAACCAGCCCCGCGGTTACCAACCCGCCTGACCAGCGTGGTGACTATATGGGCAAAACACATGAGTTCGCGCCATTTTTGGCATGAACTCATGTGTGATGATGAAGTGATGATGATGATGATTTTTATTTTATTTTATTTTATTTATTCTCTCTTACATCTATCTTTACAGTTTACTAATGCGATAGAGTAACTTATCCTAAGATTTAACAAAAATTATTATTACCTAAAATCAACAATAAGAATATAATAGAAGTAAAAAGCATTTCCTACCTACATAAAATAATAACAAAAATTAGTACCTACTAACAACAGATTATAAAAATAAAAAAATTACATAAAAACCTAGATTTAACTATAACTTGTTACATATAATGTGACCTTCGTGAATTCACTCAGAGTACAACAAAATATGTCAATTTTATCTTGGACTATGTTGAGTGTTCTGAGTGCGCGCGTGAGCGGCGCGTGGTGCAGCAAGTTAGTCCTCGCGCGCGGTACCGCCAGCAGCTGCGGCCGGCGTCTGCGATATACGTACCGGTCAGGGACTCGAAGCGCCAACTGATCCAGCACGTCTGTGTTATGTACTCTACCTATCAGAATTGTGTACAAATAGCGTGCAAGAGTAAATTCCCTTCTAACTCTGATTTCATTGTAACCTACCATACTTAAAATGAACAATGTTGGATACATTAATAGATAGAGTGGATACACTACATACAGTCGCATGTACAGGTATCTTAAAAATTATTATTTTTATTATATTTATATTATTTTGTACTCGCTCCAGCATAAGAGTGTACTTGTTTTCGTGCGGCGACCAAATCGTCGCATTGTATTCCAGTTGGCTCCTAACCAGTGTATTATATAATGCAGTAATTGCGTAAATATTTGTGAAATCATTAACTGTGCGTAGTATGAAACCCAAACTTTTGTAAGCTTTTTTACAACATTTAATGATGTGTTCACGAAAAGTTAATCCTGTATTCATACCCACTCCTAAATCACGAACTTCCTTGACCCTAGTCATGGGTACACAGTCTTCTATCATATAATTATGTACAATAGGGTTGTGGCTACGAGAGAATGTAATTGTGACATATTTTGAGGTGTTAAACTGCAAGTTGTTTTCCTTGCTCCACCTAGTCACCCTATCTATATCACTTTGTAGCCTCATGCAATCCTCCTTACATACTATAGGTAGGTATAATTTAAAATCATCTGCAAATAATAGGCATTTTGCTTCTTGGACCATTTTGGGGAGATCATTAATCATTATTATGAACTCCAAAGGACCTAAATTACTACCCTGGCTTACTCCAGACCTCGTGAAATATGTGTCTGATCGGTATCCTGCATATTCTACATAATTATTTCTGTCTGTCTGTCATGTAGCTAGCAAAGAAGTTGAGTAAGTGTGGTGTAAAACCAATGCCTGCTAGCTTTCTGAGTAAGATATCATTATCTACAAGGTCAAACGCTTTTTTGAAGTCGAAATAGACTGCGTCGACCTGCCCGTCCGCGTCCACCGTCGGCAACACGTCCGCCATATACGCAAGAAGATTACTGCTTGTACTTCTATTCGGCCGAAACCCGTGTTGTGAATCCGATAATTGTATACCCATTTGATGATATATGCTCTTCTGTATAGCTGACTCAAATATTTTTGCTGGAGTCGACAGGACTGCGATAGGTCTATTACCATCCAGGTTTCCTTTGGCACCAGCTTTCGGTACTGGTACTACACTAGTCGTCTTCCATCTTTCCGGAAATACTGCTGCTCTCAGGGATTGGTTATATATATGAAGCAAAGGCTTAGCTAGAACAGATCGGCAGTCTCTAAATATATACGGTGGTATACCATCTGGTCCTGTCGATTTCTTTGGCTTAAGTTGTTTAAGGGCGTGCTGTACCTCACTGAGCTGTAACGCGCTAAGGTGTACGCGTGCTGCCGCGTTCTCACTGCCAGCCACCTGTATCGCTGAATTTACATCTAATTTAGCCTTACACGGACTACACCGAATAGAAGTATTTGGCTAACTCATGTACTGATTGTTCATTCGTCAGAAGTTTACCGTCTTTATACATTTTCCGAGGACTTCTATTGCTTTTTTTGGAGTTTATATAACTCCAGAAAGATATAGGGTTTTCCTGTAAATTACTTTGAACGATATGTTGATGGTGTGTATACGCTTCTCTTATGCTTTGTTTGACCTTAGCCCTAAATTGTGAAAAAAAACCTCGTCATCTAAACCTGATCTACTTTTCTTGTAGAGTTCTTGAAGAGTAGCTTTTTGTTGTATTAATCGGATTACATCGGCGGTATACCACTCAGGATACACGTATTTAGACCTACTATAACATTGAATTTTTTTTGGAACACATTGTTCTAATATTTTATTAATAGACTCGTAGAAGTAATCTAAACTCATTTCTAAATTTAATTCATATATGGAAGACTCAATTAAATGGTACAACAAAGGAAAGTTAGCTTTTTTAAATTGCCATTGCGGAGGTATTTTGGTGATGTTTGAAAATGTGTTTGACCTTGAATGCGCGACAGTGTCAGTGTGAGTAAGCGATCGCAAGCAAACAGTTACATCCAGCGGTGGATGTTGTACGTCGACCGGCACCAACGGCTGGGTCGCCCCGCTCACGCGCACACCATCTCCCCGCTCCTCAACCGTGCTCAATACTAGATCTAAACATCTATCATTACAATTGTAAATATTGATCCTTCAATCCTTCCAACATGTATCGATAACATCAAAATGAAGCAACTCACGGAAAATTAGCTTGATAGTAGTCAAGTGCAAAAAATGTACCAGGGATCCCGGACTATGAACAAGGATCAACAACAAAATTTTCACATTTGAATGAATGAAGAACGATTTCATTTAGTTTTAAATAATTTAAATTCTTTGTAACAAAGATCAATGCTCTCAAAAAAAAAACCACTACCTAATTAATAATATGGAAAATAGTCGTTTACGAAACGAAAACTCGAAAACGATTACCGACGCAAGCCGCTCTTTGCTCGGTGACATAACAAAGTAGATACTAAAAATCTACTACATGGCTTTAGGGTCTGTAATAAAAATATACGCGCCACAGGATCACATTAAGCTCGTACAAAAGCAACGAGGGAAAAATCAACAAAATTTGGAATCAAAATCCGTATGATCAGCTTAGTTAAGTACAGTTTACTAATTTAGTACTCTTATCTCAATTCAGTTTGGACTGGCTTATTGCTTGGTAAAATTTCATTTTCTGTAAAGAAAGAGATATGTAAAGGATATAAATAGGTATTCGTTTAATTTTCTGGTTTTCTCACGATCATTCATCGCAGAGAAATATATTCAAATAAGCATTTAACCAATAAAAACAAAACACACTCACACACACAAACACACTACAGCCTATCACAGTCCACTGTTGGACATAGGCCTCCACAAGTTCGCGCCCGACATTATGACGTGAACTCATGTGTTTTGCCCATAGTCACCACGCTGGGCAGGCGGGTTGGTGACCGCAGGGCTGGCTTTGTCGCACCGAAGACGCCGCTGCCCGTCTTTGGCCTGTGTATTTCAAAGCCAGCATGGATGGTTATCCCGCCATCCGTCGGCTTTTTAGTTCCAAGGTGGTAGTGGAACTGCGTTATCCCTTAGTCGCCTCTTACGACACCCACGGGAAGAGAGGGGGAGGCTAAATTCTTTAGTGCCGTAACCACACAGCACTAAAAAAGCAAAAGCAATAAACTAATGTTAGACTAATGTATGTTATGTTTAGTTTGTCTCTATTTTAAATTAAACCAAAACCCCATACAAATAAGTTTGCTTTTAAATGTCGTTGTGGGTGAAATTATAGAGAAGTGACCTGACTACAATTGAAAATTATCTCCTAATTTATATATCGTCAATCGTCTATTGTGAAATAAAACACAGCAGTGAATTCACAATACCACTACGTATCGATATCATATGCTTCAGTCTGTAATATCCCACTGCTGGGCATAGGCCTCTTTCCCCATGTAGGAGAAGGATCAGAGCTTAATCCACCACGCTGCTCCAATGCGGGTCGGCGGATGTTTCTATATAATAAAACTTAAAATATTCACCAGTATAATAAAAACATCGTGATGAATCGTTTGTTACAAAGTTTCGTAATTAAATTCTTTAGAACGTTTCAAGTTACATATAGTACGAACTTTTTTGTTAGCTAAATTAAAAAACTTCACCATCAAGAGTGGAACAAAGTAATTCGTGGTGAATTAATTTACGGAGTGGACGAAGAAGTTCCTCAGAGAACTTATTTAGGTATTGTAATATTTTACGAGGCTCTCGTTGCAACTTAATTCCCTTGATTGGCTTACTTTGACCGGTGCGTGGTTCCCGGGTCGCTTAAAGCTTTACTCAAACTTTGACCTCGCTATAGTCCTTATACTCTATAGTAGTCAAGTAACTTTAAATTTTCTCAGTAAATAGGCCTTATCACGTATGCAAAATTATTACAGTCAGATCGAAATATCAAATCAAATAAAAAATATATTTATTTCTAGTATGCTTCAAAGGCATTTCTGAATCGTTTTTTTTTAATGATTGTATTTTTATTTATATTTTAGACATTAGTTACAAATCATACGAAGCTACCAACAATTAGAAGTATCGCCAAGAAACTCCGCATGACGACGCATTGGCGCATGGCGGTCACAGCACTGGCTGTTGCGATAGCGGTCGCGGGTTCGATCCCCACTCACGGCAGACATTTGTATTGGCCATATAGATGTTTGTCGTGGTCTGAACATCTGTGTTAGTGTATTTTGTGTAAACACATTCACAAAGAGAACCGCGGCATGGGAAAAAATAGGTACGACTAGGTCCGTTGAGGGTGAAGAGTTAACTTAACTCTTTAAAAAAAAAACTGTTAATCATTATAAATTCACTAATATATCGTGGTAAGCTTCACTTAACATTTGGCGTTTGTTTCATGTCAATCGGTTCATAAATAAAAAAGTTATGCCAGTTTAAAGAATCACGTTGAGTATGTAAATATCCAAACGACGGTTTTTATAATCCAAAATAAACCAAAAGGTATATCCAAAAAATGCTCTCCAAAGTCTGCAACACCAGAAGCATTCCAAGCGCGTTGTCGAACTTATCGCCAATTCCCCCCAGGAGCTCTGGTCACCTTACTCACCAACAGGAACACAACACTACTTGAAAACAGTATTATTTAGCTGTGATCTTCTGTAAGGTCGAGGTACTACCGCAGTCGGGCTGCTCCAGATTTTGAGAAGAAAATTTCCTGCTCTACCTTATCTCCGCTACTTATATTATATTATTGTAAATACACATATTTCTTATATCTGTGATTCAGACAACACAAGAAAATAAATCTAGAATATTATTTGTAGTATATATTTAAAAAGTAGTCTTTTATATTTATTATCTATCAGGAACAGCAAATAAGGTAAGTTCCAGTAGTTAATTATATACATCAGTTTACTCACCCCGAGCTCGTGGTTTGGTCAGTAGCTTCTGTACGATGTCGTCATAGGCATTCTCATCTGCTACTCCTGAATCTTTAACTAGCTTCTCCTTCACTGCTATACAGATGCTATTCCTTGCTAGAAGTGCTTCTAACTCTTCAAATGCCTGTAACAATGTATTGTAGGAAATGTAGAATTATAAGACATACGAAGTTGTTCATATTTCTGGTAGATTAAAACTTCTTAGCGTTCTTGTATGCTATTATTAAGTTTCAGACTTCTCAAGAATACATAATAGGCAGATATTTATTCCTAATGCACGCTTTGCTTGACCGCTGTAAAATGTGTTTTTATACAATAAAAATGTCCAGAAGATCTGGTGGAATTTCGAATAGTACTTTAAGGTTTTGTTGATACACTTAGTACAAAGTAATATTCATGCGTGTATTGTATTACCTTTTATGCTACATTAAATTTTTCCTAAAAAACGAAAAAATAACTAAATCAAATAAGAAATTAGCCGTAAGCCATAATGTCTGTATGTTAAAAACAATAATAATAAATTCTTTATTTGGATAGGTAAAAGTATTTGTTGCGATTTCGATAAACTATCGCGCAACTACTTTCGCCGCGAAATTAATGCTTGTCAACATACGAGTATATTATGGTCCATTTACATCAGACGAGCGAATTCTTATTCTATCGCCACTACATCATATTCTTATCAAATTCTTTTAGTGTAGGCGTAGAACGTTCTTTCGTTGTTATATGAATATGTTCGAAGATCAAGAAAGAATGCTCTTGTTCTAGCTCTAGCTCTTTGTTCGTTTGGTCTAAATCCACCCTTATATAGCTAGTGTATAATACACTAATTACTGTGCCCACGACTTAGTCTGCGTGGAATAAAGACTTCGGACAGCATTTTTCGGATATATCTTTTGGTTTATTTTGCATTATAAACACCGTTGTTTGGGTATTTGCATGTTCAACGTGATTCTATAAATTGGCATAATTTTTGACTTAAGAACCGATTGAGATGAAACAAACACTAAATGTTAAGTGAAGCTTACCACAAAATATGAGTCAAAACCGCATCTAAATCGGATAAGCCGTTTCTGAGAGTGCACAAACATAATACATTTACACTTTTATTATATTTATTGATGATGATTGTTGATAT
Organism: Melitaea athalia; assembly: GCA_905220545.2. Classification (NCBI taxonomy): domain Eukaryota; kingdom Metazoa; phylum Arthropoda; class Insecta; order Lepidoptera; family Nymphalidae; genus Melitaea; species Melitaea athalia. Next base: position 1,993,096 of record HG992183.1, on the reverse strand, counting down.
AAAATATTATTTAATGCTATATCTATACTTATACATATATGTATGTAACATAATATAATAATAAAATAAAAAATAGTGAAACCTAAATAAACTTAAACCATTCTTAACAGAAAAAGAGGTATTTGCTCAACACGACTTTCTCAAATAAGTTATTTAAGTGTAAATTAAAAAAATAAAATGTAATTTATCGTCTTGTTGATTAAGAACTTAGTTATTTTGTCACGTCACGTTACAGAATTGAATGACACCAAGTTTATTTTGATTAATTTCGTACACACCATGCATGATGGATTAGTTTCCTTATCCTGATGAAAAATGATTTATGCCTGTTTCTAAGTTATTAAAATCAAGAAAAAAAAAGAAAACTCCGGCCTTATAAATATTATCGATATTAAAAAGTAACATACAAAAAAAAACTTGTATGTGCCGGACATTTTACGAGTTGAACCATTTTTTTTAGAATGAAACCTTTTTTGTTAAACTATTTTTTTTTTGTTATTGCGTTATAACATTTTAAAAGGTACAATCCATTTCTATATATAAGAAATAGTGGCTGTTAATACTAATAAACAGACCAAAAACAATAAAGGATGTGTAGCTAAAAATAGCTTTTACATCTCTCATGTTCGGTAAGTAGGTTCTTATTACCTCCAAATGGGGCTTGTAGGTGACTAATTAGCTCTCTAGGGTAATAATGTAGCTAGAAAAGCCCTAAAGCGGTAAGTAATTTAAAAAAAAAACACTTCTTTCTTTCAAAAAGTTCGCGTACATCTAACCATCATACTGGCAATAGACATCATGCATTCAGCCTAATGACCAAAGAGGTCGCTTTGCTATTCAGCCTTGTCTATGTGTGAGTATAATAGTCATCAATTTTAAATATCGAACGGCGAAGCTCAATTTCGATCTTAAAAAAAAATTGAAAATTGTTCTCATTTCACTATAAATTTCAACAAATAAAATGTTTTATTCTTGTAATGCCGGTTTTTTTTCTACTTACCTCACAATAGAGATGTAAAGCAGAATAGTTAACTCGGGTGTAAGCATCAATTGCACCCTCGAACTATAAATATCTCGGGCTGCAATTGATGCCTTATTGCCCTTGGTTACTAATCTAGGTACTATAAATAAATAAATATACAAGGACTTTTTTTAAAATTGTTAAAAATGATAAATTGAATTCACGCTCTCATAATTCAAAATTATATCATCTCATCAAGAATATATGCTTTCTTTACCATGTTAAATAAATAAATAAATAAATGTTATTATCAATGACTAGTGCTCGCCCAGTGGTGGAAATTCGACCACAAATAATTTAAATTATATATAAGTTTGAACATTATTAAGGTTCTGTTGTCAAAGACTATACTACTATAATTTTTTTTTTTTTTATGTTAGTAAGTCGACAAACAAGCGTACGGCTCACCTGATGGTAAGTGACTACCGTAGCCTATAGACGCCTGAAACACCAGAAGCGTCGCAAGCGCGTTGCCGACCCTATCCCCCCCAGGAGCTCTGGTCACCTTACTCACCAACAGGAACACAATACTGCTTGAAAACAGTATTATTTAGCTGTGGTCTTCTGTAAGGTCGAGGTACTACCCCAGTCGGGCTGCTCCATATTTTGAAATCCTCCATATTTGGAAATTTCCTGCTGTGCCCTACCTCAGTTAAATAGTAATAATAGTAGTAGTAGTAATAATAATAAACAAAGAGTATAATATATGCATGTGTGTGCTAAATACATGTAATGTTTTTTTTAATGATTTAATGTATTTTTATGTACAATTTAACAATAAAAATTGCATTCTGCACTCCTTCTCTATATAAATTATAAGTGTGCGAAATTTCATACTTCTTCGTCCGCGCAATTTTCGTAAAAAGGGGTAAAAAGTTTTTGCTTCACGTATTAATATATCGATAACAGACATTGAAAAATGTATGAAAAATTCACATATAAATGTCGAAAAATTACATCAAAGGGTCGACAGACGAGTGATTAAATATTTTGTGTTGTAATGGACTGGTCAGAATGAAAATAAAATGAAGTTTGGAAATCCCGATTTTCAATTTATATTTAATACTCGGTTTCAGAATATTGTGTTGTGTATTTTCTACAGTACAGCGAGTTATAGGGTGCGAAATGACAATTGAATTTATAAGTGAATTACACTTTGAAACCGTTCTGGTGTAGTGGTGCCTAAGTAAGTATTAGCCTAAAACACCGACGGCTTGCGGGTTCGATTCCCGCTCGGGATGGATATTTGTATTTGTACAAATATTTCTTTCCGGTTTGGATGTCTGCCCTTGTGAGTTTACCCATCGTGCCTCAGAGAGAACGTTAAGCCGTCGGTCGCAGTTGTAATCAAAAATACCTGACAGCGATAATTACTCATAGTAGGGAACATATCTGCCAACCTGCAGTGGAGCAGCGTGGTGTATTAAGCCTCCAATCCTTCTCCTACATGGAGAAAGAGGCCAACCTTCTTTCCTATAGATAAAAATGTAGAGTAAGGTAATTTATTTTTCCTTTCATTTTCGTTGTATTCTCTTCCTATGGGTTTCGTCCTACTATTATTTTTAAGCTATTGCATAGCTTATATCGCGGGCCTTGAGCGCGGTGTGACCGAATCAAAAAATTTCGACATACCGTAACGAAAAAAACCTAACACAGGGCCACGGCGCGCTGCACGCCACTAATTTTTTAAAATTAGTTTTTTAGCTATTGCATAAAACCTAACACCCTTCCACCCCGCCTACCATGTAGCTCGGCCGAACGTCCAAAACGTGTGACTTGAATTTAATATCAAAGAAAATATTATCAATGAAAAAAAAAAAACAAAGGAAAAAAAATACTGCATAAATAAAATAAATAAATAATCATAATTGCATAAGTTGATAAAAACATTTTTTGAGCGTGGTGACGGATAAGAAAACAATTACAATTAATTAATTACAACATATTAATTACAACATATTAATTTAAGCAAATGTAGTTCCTATCAAGTTAAATATAAGGTCCATAATCTTATAAATGAATTAGGTGCGGTACATTTTAAGCTATGTACAGATCGGCATTCTCTGAAATTTAAATTTCAATTGTTTACAGCAAATTTTGCTATTAAATCACCAACTGTCACACTTTATTGACTTTGTAATTGGTATTTGACTTTTGTACTCTGCTTAGTTTAGTTGAATGCTAATGATTTTATAGAGATTTTTTTTTGTCCTCGTCGTCGTATGACTATACATTGTCAAGCGCTCGGCGCACATTCCGAATTATAATAATATTAATGACTAGCCGACCCGTGCCCACTTCGTTGGGCGTTATAATCCATTTCACATAAGAAGGGTACGGTGAAATTTGATATGTTCCAATACACTCTCACTATTTTCAGCAAATCAGATAAATATAAATGTTTTAAAATCACCAATTAATTTCTAAGGCAAATAATAATGCTTGATTAGATTGAGTTGTTGACACGGCACGTCAGAGGGCGCAGGTTCAAATCCTGCTGATTTAAAATATTTATATATTTTTATCTTTTTCCTTTTATCTTGTCACTCCTGAATAGTGTAGCTTTCTGTTAGTGAAAGAAATTTCATGATCGGATCAGTATTTGCGAAGATTACCCCGTATATACAAACAAAGTTATAAACTTTACCTCTTTATAATATTAGTATAGATAAATATTGTTTATTGTACACCAAAAAAAAAAAAAAAAATTACAATGCATTTAGATTAGTCTTAGCTTTGTACAATAGGCGGCCTTATCGCTAAAAAGCGATCTCTACCAGGCAACCGTGTTGGGGAGGATATTATGACCAGTGAATACAGACAGGCATAGGTGTACCTACTTATAACTAATAGAATAATATTATTGTATATTTATATAAATATATAAATGAATAATAAAAATAGATGAAGTATATTAAAAATATAAAACTAATATGTAACAATTTTCGTTTGTGTTTGTATTATGTGTTTGATAACCGAGACATAGTTCTTATCGTAATTGGAATTATTAAACGTACGGGTCTATATATTATTTTATCTACACTAATGTTGTAACATTCTACTTATGTTTCCAATACTTGACTTATAATTACTACTGTTATAGCACAGACAACAAAACACTCAATTTAAGCAATTTCACATGATGGTATAATATCCACATCGATATCGTAGAATCTCATTATAACATCGCGCGCATGCGCGCAGCTGCGCTCTCATTGGTTAGATTTTAATGGCGGCAAAATCACTGTGACAATACACGTAAGCGTGAATTTAATTTAATAAATTAAAAGTTAAAAATGGATAGCGACGATGATATTTGTACGCCTCCGGATATTCTAGAATTGGCAACAAAATTAACTCACAATCTTTTGCCAGAAAAATCTAGAAAATTATATGAAAAATAAACTATTGTCAGCTTTTACTCTTGTTGTTTGATTAATTGCATTAGTAAAGATAAAGTAGTGTATGCAACTGCATATAACACGGGTATTAAAACACGAGTGTGAGTTTATGAAACGAGCGCAGCGAGTTTCATAATAGTAACGAGTGTAATAGTAACTTCATTATATGACAGTTGCATAAACTACTATTATGATACTATTAAAACTTTTGGTAAATATGTTCTTTGTTTAGTCGTATAATGCTTACGCAATTATTTCATTAATGTAAGCGACTACTTAATGTATTCGTATAACTAAAGACCCTGATGCTGATACTAAATACATATAAAATAAATATTTGCAATGTAAACTCAAAACAATGTGTTTATTTACGACATCACATTAGAAACCTCTAAAACTATCAGTATTCCTCTACTATATTATGCATGTATTATACAGTAATATAAACATCCCTCTAATCACTCTATCTACTCTATCATATTGAAGAAAACCGCATCAAAATCCGTTGCGTAGTTTTAAAGATCTAAGCATACATAGGTACAGACAGACAGCGGGAAGCGACTTTGTTTTATAATATGTAGTGATACAAACGCATTTTTTAAATTCGATATCTATCTATCATTGATATTCCTCCACTGGTCGTTCTAACGAGGAAAACTGTTACCATCCAAATAGACCTACAGACTTTGGAGATTAGACTTTGATATGGCTATAGACTTTGATTAGACTTTGATATGACTTATATATGAAAGGCAGAAGTCAGAGTATCGAGTCTTGAGTCAAAACTCGATAAAGTGCTGAGTCTGATATCAACGTTCGACGAACGCCTTCAAAAATTAGAAGCTAGCACCAAAGTAGCTAACAATCGTCAGCAACAATGAAGAACCTAAAGATTATGGCTTGGAATGCAAATGGATTACAGCAACATCAACACGAATTGCAAGTAGTCCTGGATACAGAAAATATTGATGTGTGTTTAATATCAGAATCACACTTTACAAAGCAATCATTTATAAAATTACATACATACATAGGATACAGAGTATATCATGCATTGCATCCTAACAACTCAGCCAGAGGCGGAAGTACCGTTATTATTAAAGAAAATATCTATCACTATGAGCAGATAAAGTTTGAAGAATACGAAATGCAAGTGGTTGGTGTATCAATTAAAACCACAAGATACGATAATGTCACCATAGCAGCTATATATAGCCCTCCGAGATATGTAATTAAAAAAGAGCAGTATACGGAGCTTTTGATGCGACTAGGAAATAGATTTATTATAGGCGGAGATTTCAACGCTAAAAACACTTATTGGGGTTCCAGACTTACTACCACTAAAGGCAAGGAATTGTTAAACGCTATCCGAGAAATAAAATGCCAACCCATTTCAACTGGGAAACCAACATACTGGCCAACAGATACACAGAAAATTCCCGATGTGATAGATTTTTTCATATATAAAGATATTCCTTCTAACTTTATTAGGGCTGAAGAAGGATTTGATATGAACTCTGATCACTCTCCAATATTTTTACACTTGGATGAGTATATCATAGAAAAAGAAGTTAACCCGGCTCTGGTCAATAAAACAACAGATTGGGAATCGTTTACAATAGACTTAGATAATAGAATAGACTTAAAGTCATTTATAAGTAATAAGGAACAACTAGACTTAGAATTAAGAACTTTTATCGTAGATATTCAACAATCTGCATGGAACAATACACGTCCCAGAAAGAAGATGATGACAACAGGTATTAACAATTACCCTAAAGAAATAATGGACCTTATCAGAGAAAAAAGAGCTCTAAGGAAAAAATGGCAGATGCGCAGGTTTCCTGAAGATAAGACCCAATTAAATCGACTGGCCAAGCGAATTAAAAAGAAAATACGGAAATTTCGCGATGACTGTATGACTAAATCGCTAAAAAGGCTAACCAACGACCGTTCAACTGATTACTCCTTATGGAAAGTGACAAAATATGAAAATCGTCCTATTCATCACATACCACCTATAAGAGAGCTAAATAGTCAGTGGGCTGTCAATAACGAACAAAAAGCAACAAGGTTTGCTCAGCATTTAGAAGAGACTTTTAGACAGAGTGACCCTGAAAGTCAAGACTTCTGTTGTGAACTAAATGAACTTGAACAAGAAGATCAAGAAATAAAACTAGTTACAACTAAAGAGGTGGCGAAAGAAATTAAAGAAAACATTAGCTCAAAAAAGTCCCCTGGTTATGATCTTATAACAGGAGAAATTTTGAAAAATCTTCCACGCAAAGCTGTGGTAAAGCTAACCAAAATAATTAATGCTGCATTTAGGCTGAAGTATGTACCAGATCTATGGAAAGTTGCAGAAGTCATAATGATACCTAAGCCAGGAAAACCACCGCAGGATGTTACTTCCTACAGACCCATCTCTCTGCTACCGGTGATGTCTAAACTTTTCGAAAAACTGTTTCTTAAACGATTAAAGCCAATTATAGCAAAAAAAAATCTTATACCTGATTATCAATTTGGATTCAGAGAAAGTCACTCTACGATAGAGCAAGTGCATAGAATAACGAACCTTATTGAAAATACACTGGAAAACAATAAAGTATGTGCAACTGTTTTTCTGGATGTAGCCCAGGCCTTTGACAAGGTCTGGCACGAGGGCTTAAAATACAAATTAAAAAAGATGTTGCCAAGACAATTTGCAGATATTTTGGAATCTTATATAACCAACAGAGCCTTTAGAGTAAGACAAGAAGATGCTGTCTCAGAACTAAAGGAAATAAAAGCTGGCGTACCACAAGGGAGTGTACTAGGTCCGGTCCTGTACCTACTGTACACGTGTGATATACCAGATATACAGAACATAACTATTGCTACTTTTGCTGACGACACCGCAATCATGTCTACTGGAAAAAGTCACAAAGAAGCAGTGGAAAAAGTACAGAGAGGGATCAATCATTTCTATGATTGGACTATAAAGTGGAGGATTAGACTGAATGAAACTAAATCCATACACATTGACTTCACCAATAAAAATACAGAATATCACCCAGTGTATATTAATAATCAACGTGTTCCCTATGAAAACACAGCCAAATATCTAGGTATGACGCTAGATGCAAAGCTTCGCTGGAAAGCCCATGTCAAAAAGAAACGGGATGAACTCGAGATCCGATATAGAAGCATGAACTAGCTGCTGGGAAGACATTCCTCGCTGTCAATTCCCAATAAAATCCTGCTCTATAAAGCAGTTCTTATGCCAATATGGACATATGGTATACAGCTTTGGGGCTGTACTAAACAGAGCAATGTACAAATCATCCAACGTTTCCAAAACAAAGTACTCAGGAACATTGTAAATGCGCCCTGGTACGTAAGAAATGACGACATTCATCGGGACCTCAATATAGATGTCGTTAACAAAGTGATACAAAAATACGCAGAAGCATACCAACATCGTCTTCATCATCATGTGAATGTCGAGGCCATCCAGCTCCTCGATACCACAGACATACTAAGAAGACTAAAAAGGACTAAACCTTTTGAGTTAGTGTAGTGTAAGTTTAATGTGACTTTATCGCGAGTGTAATATAGTGTTGTAGTGCTATAAAAATGATCACAAGAACAAAGTGACTTCCCCTTAAGAGACACTAAGAAACTGCAAAGGACAGAATCTTAGATATACTTACTATTAGCAATTTAAGTTAGTTTTAAATTACTCATTAGCCTGTATTTTAAAGACAAGGCTAGATTGTAATAAACATGTAAAGAAAAAAAAAAAAAACATGATTTTAGAATAAAATGCCTTCCGATATAATTATCTATCCTTAACTGAACTCACAGTATGCGTTCTAACTAATCAAGTGTAATTATTTTGCTCTCTATTTACACATATAATATCAACTGTGTAGTCCGCCTTTGAAAACATTTTGCACGTAAAACTATCACATCAATGCCCCGAATAAAGTTTCCTATGCATCGGAGAGACACTAAGTGATTCTGAATGTAGATTCCGTATTGGATGTTCAGTGCTTAACATATCAACTGGAAATATGATTAGCGGAAACAATGACGAAAATTATAATACCTACACGCAAAAACAGTATTAATCATTCTTATATTACGGCTCACATTCCTATAAATAAATTAAATTTATTAGTATATTGTATTAAAAGCCTTATTAAATTTATTAGTATATTGTATTTGGTGAAATATGACAGTTTATACGATCGTTATAATCGTCAACCAAATATAATTTTCGAGAAATCAAAATTATTTGTAAATATTTGTTCGCATTGATTTAGGCGTGCATTGGAAATTAACTGTTGTATGATTTAATGCTTTGTTATGCTTTAGAAGCATTGAATGTAAATATTCAATTGAATTCATTTCATCGGTTCTAATGATTTAGCTGCGATTTTAGCGATTTGGCGCTTTCAATTGTATTATTTCGTTTATTATTGTTATTATGTATCTATAGGTATATTTATTAGAGATCTGTTACACTTTATTGATATTTTGTAATTTGTAGGGCACAGTAGGAACTTTCCTGCTCAAAATATGGAGCAGTCTGACTGGGATAGTACCACGACCTTACAGAAGATCACAGCTAAATAATACTGTTTTCAAGCAGTAGTGTCTTCCTGTTGGTGAGTAAGGTGACCAGAGCTCCTAGAAGGGAATTTGGGGGGATAGGGTCGGCAATGCGCTTGCGATGCTTCTGTTGTTGCAGATATCTTTAAGCTACGGTAATTGCTTACCACCAGGTGAGCCGTACGTTTGTGTGCCAACCAAGTTATATGAAGAAAAAAAAATGGAACTCTGACTTGGTAATTAAAGAAAAGTTAATTTTTGAAGATTATAAAAGTAATAAACTGTCAAAAAATGTAAAAAAGCATAATTTTTTTACTAGAAATAGAATATAAGTCACAAATAACAAGTTATTCTTTATTTTCTGATGTTTTTATTATTTGTTTATTTATTTCGTAAGAATATTTAATTTGGTGATTTATGTTATTTTTTTATGATCGTTATCAACATAAGCAGTCCACAGGGTAGCGTGGTCAAATAATGGTTTACCCTTTTCATTTTTAGGTAAGGTTTTTGTCATCTGAGACAATTATACGATACGATCACGATACAGCCTGTAATATCCCACTGTTGGGCATAGGCCTCTTCTCCATATAGGCGAAGGATTGGAGCTTAATCCACCACGCTGCTCCAATGCGGCTTGGCGGATATATTCCCTACTATGAGTAACGATCGCTATCAGGTGTACATGATAACAACCGGGACCGACGGCTTAACGTGCTCTCCGAGGCACGGTGGGGTAACCCACAAGGACATCACAAACACCCAGACCACGGCAAACATCAGTATGGCCAATACAAATGTTTACAGCTGTGAAAATATTTATGAAAAGTTTTAGACAAGTTTTTATTGGGATATGCTCATATCTGAACATATTATGTTTGTCTTTTCATCTTTAAGACTAGACGTTCCTAAGACAGTTAATTTAAAAACTGTCATAGCAACGAACTAGTTAATTTCAAAAGAAATATACACCAATGATTATAAGGCCAATATCCGCAAGATTTGTCTGTTTTTTCATATGTTAAAAATAAATTAAATTACGATTTCGGTACAATTTGAATTTTTTATACAACTAAACTTTTGAATAATATAAAAACTTAATCTGCACCAAGCTAATAAATAGATATCTACGAGTATAACATACTTTTTTATTGAGTGCTATTTGAATATGAGTTTAATAAGAAACTTTGCAGTATTTTAAATGATATTGCTTTATTCTATTGTAGTCCACAATAATAATAATATAGAATAGTCTTTTAAATTTTTTCCTTACCAAATAATAAAAATGAAATTAAAACCTGATTATTATCTTTGTTCAACGAGACGACCTTCTCTTGTCATAAAGTAGGTACTAACCTTAATTCCGTAACTCGATTCTTCATAGATAATGGAAACGTAACTCCATTTCAACTTCTTCACAATCTCCACCATAGCACGCACCTGGAGAAGAAAATATCATAATATATTATGATATGATATAATATAATTACTAATATTTAATGTCTATCAACTTTATGCAACAAAAATTACCAAAAAAAAAACTTGTCGACCATCGACAAATATTAATTTTTCTTTCTGACAGCTCGGTAAAAGACATTAAACATCTCAAATGGAGGCTTAAGATCGCTGTGTCAATTTTGTTAGGCAACGCTTATTTAAAAAAGATTAAACGAGAGCACCGAGGGTTCCTTATGGATAAACAAAATTAATACATTTCTGTTTTCTCTAAATCTTAATTTCTTTATACCGTTTAATGACGTTTAAAGATATTTTAATAATTGAGGAATAGTATTATTACTATAATCTATACATATAAATAAAATTGGAGTGTTTGTAATATTAAAATAACCGCTTTTTACTACACGCATATGGATGTATACGCGTACATCCATATGCGTGTACATATGGATGTATATGTACATATACCAAAGCAACATTGTTACAATTTTTGTCTGTCTTTCTGTCTGTCTGTCTGTCTTTCTGTCTGTATGTCTGTCTGTCTTTCTGTCTGTCTGTCTTTCTGTCTGTCTGTCTTTCTGTCTGTCTGTCTGTCTTTCTGTCTGTCTGTCTTTCTGTCTGTCTGTTTATTCCGGCTAATCTCTGAAACGACTGGACAGATTTTGACGGGACTTTCACTGACAGATAGCAGATGTACCTAATAAGGAGTAAGGTAGGCTACTTTTATTTTAAAAATTTATTTGTTTTATAATTGTGAACTGAAAAGAACCCTTTTCCCTCGGGCAAAGGTAGTTTATTAATAAAACAGTCGTTAAAATCAGACAGACAGACAGAACTTTCGAAATTGTATTTTCATATGAAACCATCGAAAGATTTACCAGCGAAATCCTGAATAAAAAACACAAAAAGACATTTTGGGTTTACTTATAACATAAAATATGGACGTAGTAACAATGATTTTTACTCTCGAAAAACTCTTTTGAAAACTCTCTTTAAATTTTGTTTTTATTTCTAAATACTAAACAGCGCTGAAGTATATATGAACAGAGAGTTGTATAGAAAGGACTTATCCTTCTATATTGTTGTAAGTATAGTCTTTGAACAAAGGGCTGAAGGATTTAATGCTTATGCTTATAAGCTTTACGATATTAGGGATTCTTTGAAGTTCTTTTATAAAACATTTTAATACGAATTTGAGTATCAGTAGATATATTAGATAAGGACTTCTGAGAAAACAGCTATTGTACATCACGACATACTCGTAGTATAAAACAAAGTCGCTTACTGTCGCTTCCCGCTGTCTGTATGCTTAGATCTTTAAAACTACGCAACGAACTTTGATGCGGTTTTTTTAAGTAAATAGAGTGATTCCAGAGAAAGGTTTATATGTTGTATAATACATGCATAATATATAAGAGGAATACTGATAGTTTTAGAGGTCTCTAATGTGATGTCGTAAATAAACACATTTTTTTGCGCTTAAATTGCAAATATTTATTTTATATTTAGCATTGCAATTTGCAACCCGTGCGAGGCCGGGGCGGGTCGCTAGATAATATTAAAATTATCTTTAAATTGACGGTATTGATTTAGGAATGACAATCGTAATGTTATGAAATGACTTTCTCGAATATTTTTATTAGAAGTGGATTATGGGGTTGTCTGCCTTTGTTACCACCATAATTTTTTTTAGTGAAATTTTCTTGCAGTTGCACATACGCGTTTGTAATAAATATAATATACTTTTGCACATTTAATATAATTATTATTTTAATCTGAAAATAAGATGATTCTTCAATTATTATTATTAGTTTTATTTACCTTATTTAAATTATTAGATACAAAATATTTACATATGTAATTAAAAAGAAAAGTCAGTGACGATGTATCGGTAGCTTTATATTACTGTTTAAGCTGAAACTGCCAAATATTCTGTGATATAATATATAGTTAACACATGTTTGAAAAACAAAAGGACTTGGCAAATGTCCAATATTTGATATTACCTGATGTAAGTCAGATGGAATGGTCCTGGTGAAGTATTCGAAGCGCGCCTTGTTCGATAGTTCTGGAGACGTCGAGAAGAAGGATACCTGTTGAATAATAAATATTTTATGATATATCTTTAGTTTTTCTTTCTTTTTTTATATATAACCAGGTCGGCAAACAAGCGTACGGGTCACCTGATAGTAAGCGATTACCGTAGCTTATAGACGTTTAGTAGTTACTCCTTATTACATGATCTACCTGCCAGTGAAAGTCCCGTCAAAATAGGTCCGGCCATTTCAGGGATTAGACGGAACAAACAGACAGACAGATTGACAGACAGACAGACAAAAATTGTAAAAAATATTATTTTGCTATGTGTACCGTGTATAGATCCATACGAATTTAGTAAAAAGCGGTTATTTTAATATGTATACACTCCAATTTTATTCATTTGTTTAGAATTTTAGATCTATAGATACCTATAGATAGGCAGGAGTGATAAACCTTCATGTTAGAATCAATAAACTGTATTCACTAGCTTCATAAACATAAACCATTCCCCAACAAAAGAAGCATTTATTTCTTGATATAAATGGAACACAACGAAATTTGACTTTGATGTATGACCATGATACATCATTGACAGAACATTATGCTGTTATATTATAACACTAGCTTCTGCGCGCGACTTCGTCGGCGTTTACTCCACTCCTATTGGTCTTAGCGTGATGATACATAGCCTATAGCCTTCCTCGATAAATGGGCTATCTAACACTGAAAGAATTTTTCAAATCGGCCCAGTAGTTCCAGAGATTACCGCGTTCAAACAAACAAACAAACAAACAAACTCTTCAGCTTTATATATTAGTATAGATTTATACCCATTCTTGTGTAGTAGTGTGTGTAAATTAACTAAGGTAGGGCACAGGAGGAAATATCCTGCTCAAAATCTGGAGCAGCCCCAAGATCACATCAACATAATATTGCTTTCAAGCAGTGTTGTTTTCCTGTGGTAAGGTGACCAGAGCTCCTAGGGGGTTTGGGGGTAGGGTCGGTATCGCGCTTTCAGTACTTCTGCTGTTGCAAGCTTCTACAAGCTACGGTAATCGCTTATCATCAGGTGAGCCGTACGTTTGTATGCCGACCTAGTTATATAAAAAAGCATATGTACAAGTATTTGTTTTTAGTCTACATGTATGCTGTGCTTGCCAACTGTACTTCAGAGAGCGTGTAACGTCGTTGGTCCGGTTGTCATCACAGACACTTATAATAAAAGGGATTGCTAATCATAATAGAACATTGAGCAGTTTAGTTGAATAAGCTCCTACCCTCTCTCATTCAAGATAAAAATTCAACTGGAAACTTGCAGTAAAGTGCCGTAGCGTCATATTTGCTATATGAAGAAATAGAGGCCTTTACCCAAAAGTGGGACGTTTATAAGCTTATTCATTTTAGTTTAGATTCGTAAGCGAAATGAATTAAAAGAAAATGTAAAAAAAATATATCACAAGAAGCCTCGGAAATTATATGAAAGCCGTTCGCGGTTTCGAGTATTTTTTAATTAAAAGTTTCTTTTTCTTTTACAGACAAAACACCTTTTAAGAGTAATTTAATCTTGTTAAGACAACATTCATTTGAATTTCAATTTGTATACTTTGAAACGGGAGATGTTTTTACGTCTGTTATTGTAAATAGCTTCTTTAAAAGAAAAAAGAGAACTTTGTTATCAAAATTGCCTGAAATTTGTTGAACAATTTAAGCGCTGCAGAAGTTTGCAGCGCAGCAGGTGAGACCGCGGGGCCCAGCTAGTTATTTTATAAGCCTGGTTTGGACTCTTATCGAACAGGAGAATTAAAAAACATCAAAACAGCGACAATTGTGACACTAGCGCATCTTTTCCCTGTTCGGTGTGTGGTAGAGTCTGCCGCTCCCGTATCGGCTTGTACAGCCATCAGAAAAAATGCTCTTCAGGCACTGATTGAATCGTCTGTAATAGACGTAAAGGCCTATGAGTTATATAAGCTTTACCAGACTATACTTGAACTTACGACTGATATTACATAATCAAATAAAGAATGTACAAATAAATGTTTCCTTTTTGTAATAAAGCCCATTCGTTCTTTTGTAACTACAAAGGCGGAAGTACTAGGAAAACAGATACCGGAAGAGCATTACATTCCTTTGTATTTCACTTAAAGAATAACGACGGTAAACATTTCGTGCGTGATTCTGGAATCTTACATACAGAATCCTTGACTTCAGGATTTAATGGCATAAGGGCTCCTTCAAATCAAATATTTAAACAAAAGTAAAAGCAAAAAGCCTTTATTTACTATTTCATTAAGTTTTAAAGTAATATAAAACTTTTTGTCTCTACTGAACTGCTAAAGATATACTATCAAATCTTGATTTCCACGACGATGCATAGGCGCAACGGTCACAGCACTGGTTTGTGGCTGTTGCGCTAGCAGTTGTGGGTTCGATCCCCGTACATGACAAACATTTGTATTGGCGATACAGATTTTTGCCGTGGTCTGGGCGTTCGTGCAGTCCTTGTGAGTCTCCCCACTGTGCCTCGGAGAGCACGTTAAGCCGTCAGTCCCGGTTGTTATCATGTACACCTGATAGCGATCGTTACCCATAGTAGGGAATATATCCGCCAACTTACATTGGAAAAGCGTAGTGGATTAAGCTGTGATCCTTCTCCTACATGCGAAAAGAGGGCTATGTCCGTCCATGGGATATTACAGGCTGAAGCGAAGCGATTGATTTGCAAACATTTATGAGACATTCTTTAAAAAAAATTACGACGCTTTAGCGCGACTGTCACAGTAACTGTCTTATACTGTTGCGCTGGAGGTCGCGGATTCGATCCCCGCACATGGCACAGGATATATTCTGCTCAAATCTCGAGCAGCCCGTCTGGAGATGTACCACCACCTTACAGAAGATCACAGTTAAATAATAATGCTCTCAAAGTGCTGTGTTCTTATGGTGAGTAAGGCAGCCCTCACGACAGTCGGGGATAGGGTCGGAAACGCGTTTGCGATGCTTCTGGAATTGCAAGGCGTCTATGGATTACAATAATCACTTATCATCAGGTAAGCCTTACGCTTGTTTGCCGACGACAACTAGTTGTATTAAAAATTCATTACCTGAGGTATTTTAAAAAGTCGCAATAGGTTAGCAACTTGTACAGAGGTGACGCTTGACGCGGCACCAACTACACCGGAGATCACCTTCCTCATTGCTGTCGCGTTGCAAGCGTATTCTGCATCGTCGATGTTACTGATCGAACCTGGAAGAACATTAGAATTAGTATAATATATTTTTTTGTATATTTTTGTATTTAATTCATACGACTCTTTTTATTTCAATAGTCATATTAATTTACTAGCTGACCTGTGCCCACTTCGTTGGGCGTTAATTATTTTTGTGATGCAATTATATAGCAAAGTTTTCATCTCGCTCGTATTTCTTCGAATTGATTAACATATACCTACTGTTAGTGAATATATCAATAACACGTATCGTATCGTAACAAGACAAATAGTATACACGTATATTTCTTGATTTTTACAGTAATTTGATATGTTTCAAGTTTTTAAATTTAGCGCGTACCGAATAATAACGAATTTTTAAATGTAAAAAAAAATGTAAATGTATAATAATAATGTGTATGTGTGTAATGTAAATGTAGTTTTTAATGTAAGTGAACTTTATGTACTTTGGTGAACATTGTGAACACCGTCGCTGCTTGGGTACGCCGTCCGCTGCTACTTTACATCCATGTTTAATTGGTACAGTTCGTTAAGAGATGGCGCGATTCGTAACACCTACTATTATTTTTTCACTGATTTTTTTGTTCAATAACAATAAAATATAGCCTATATCACTCCTGAATAGTATAGCTTTCTGTTAGTGAAAATATTTTCATGATCGGATCAGTATTTGCCAAGATTACCCCCAACAAACAAACAAAGTTATAAACTTTACCTCTTTATAATATTAGTATAGATTACCTTTTTTTTTGTTAAATTTTAAATCGTGTCTTCTATGTATTCGTCTATAATTGGGAAGGGGCCTTAAACGTCATTTATTATTATTAATTATTATTATTAAAATAATATGTAGGTATAGTTAACTTTCCTTTGGTGTTCCAAAATAAACAATTGCACTCAGAAAACTTATCGTCAATTTACCCCTATCCTTTGTAAAGTAGCGTAACGTACAAAACATTTATTCTTTTTTTACCATTTGCCTTGTGTAGTTTCGCTACATTAAATAATAATAAAAGATTAGAACGAGCAAAATATCTGTTAACTTTAAAAGTATCGTTTAAATAATAATAACACCTTTTTAAAATCATCTGTACATATTTAATTCCTAATCTGTTTAATCGTAAATATGCAATATATTGTAAAATTTCAAAATAACTTTGATACTCTATTTTAAAACTATACCATAGAGAAGTAGATTATAACTTGTAGGCGAACGATATCTTGTTACTAGCTTCTGCGCGCGACTTCGTCGGCGTGGACTCCGCTCCTATTGGTCTTAGCGTGATGACACATAGCCTATAGCCTTCGTCGATAAATGGGCTATCTAACACTGAAAGAATTTTTCAAATCGGCCCAGTAGTTCCAGAGATTACCGCGTTCAAACAAACAAACAAACAACCAAACAAACAAACTCTTCAGCTTTATATATTAGTATATAGATTAATCTGTTGAATAAAGCAACTTCAGAGGTAAATATCGACATGAAAGCCGTAGGATTTCCTAAAGTTTGTTGATATTTTTTGTGTCATACGATATCCTTATTGATTGTAATGCGTCTCCTATATTTAAGAGGTCTGTTAAATGAGGGTATCAATTAAGGAAAACATTGTCAAAATATGTTTTTAATCTTAGGTTACAAATTGTATTATAATTAAACGCTATATTATCATTATGAAATTTCCGATTTTTTTAGGTTATGTTGTGGAAATCATAGTCACAAGAGTGTTGGGAATGTCAAAATGAAACTCCCATCTCACACGACGAGTCCCATCTGTAGGTACATATCTGTCATATTGTATCTATCTGATTGACTGTGGGGTAGCTGTAATATAATTTTCAGAGGCACTCGAATATATAACCGAGTGGTAGAGCATTAGCTCTCGCATAATATTTTTATCGATAAGTCTCAAGTAACTTGAGACTAGTAAGTAACTGAGGTAGGGCACAGCATGAAATTTCCTGCTCAAAATATGGAGCAGCCCTCTGCAGCCAGCTGGTAGTACCTCGACCTTACAGAAGACCACAGCTAAATAATACTGTTGTAGTAATTTGCGTGTAGTTATTAAATATATAGTTTAGTCTTTATTAAATGTGGCACTCACCGGGATAAATAAACAATAGTCCGAGAGTATCAATTCAGTTTATTATTGACACATTACACTATAATATATAGTTTAACACAGACACTACGAATATATATATTTAGAAGGTGCAGGAGAAAGTCTAAAGCACAGCGAAGGTTAACAGAAGAATAGTTAAGTAAGCGAACACAATAATTATAGAAAGAATGAAAGCGAAATAATTTTTATAGACAAGCAAAAACATATGAGCGTCGCGCGTCAGAGGAAGATCGTGACTGGAGGGCGCGGGCGGCTGCGCATACGCAGTACTCCGGCCGGCTAAACTGGTTGTAGGACTCGCTGCTCGAAAGCTTGAGGAAGCGATGATGACGTCACGATGACGTAGATTGACGAAGGCTGCGCTGATGTTCATGCTCGGGGTCACCAGTTTGTGGTGATGTTGTCCACCGAAAAGGGAGGATCCTCCAACCAGACGGGTGTTGTGTCTGGCGGGCTACTGCCCCGACGGTTGTTGTCGGGTTCTTGTATATATAGTTCATTTCTCTGAAAACTTCGATAGCGCGATTTAGAATCTTCAGTTCGTTTGTGGCTCGATAGATGTCGCCACATCACTCCCCTCAGAGACCGGAGGTCGATAGCGGTTTTTTCAGTCGTCCATACACATCTTGTGATGCTTGCCGGGCCAGTGGAATGTTCCAGTGAGTCGGAACCAGATGCCGCATAGTTCACGGTGAGTCGGAACTGTCTGCGGTGATGCCCCAGTGAGTCGGGGTGATGCTGCAAATGCTCCAGTGAGTCGGAGTGGTGCAGTGCTGCGTAGTGGCTGGCTGCTGCGTCGACCAGGAGAGAGGTGCGTCTCTGCTTGCTGACCGGCCGAAGTGCAGTGTGCTGTGCCAAAGTCGCTGAGAAGGCTGTGGGTGATGACCAGGCATGCGCGTCCGCTGCATGCTGGTGGTCAGGATACCCGTTGTAGCCGTAGATGCTGGCTGGCTGTAGGACTCGCTGCTCGAAAGCTTGAGGAAGCGATGATGACGTCACGATGACGTAGATTGACGAAGGCTGCGCTGATGTTCATGCTCGGGGTCACCAGTTTGTGGTGATGTTGTCCACCGAAAAGGGAGGATCCTCCAACCAGACGGGTGTTGTGTCTGGCGGGCTACTGCCCCGACGGTTGTTGTCGGGTTCTTGTATATATAGTTCATTTCTCTGAAAACTTCGATAGCGCGATTTAGAATCTTCAGTTCGTTTGTGGCTCGATAGATGTCGCCACACTGTTTTCAAGCAGTATTGTGTTCCTGTTGGTGAGTAAGGTGACCAGAGCTCCTGGGAGGCGACGTAACGCTACAATCAGTAATCTTTTTTCGTGCATACCGCCGGCGTTCATCTATTTATTAGCCGTTGTCACGTCAAATATAAATCGCCTTTAATGATAAAACGATTTATTTTAAATTGAAGCTAAAAATCTGATGGGATAATTTAGACAAATTTTGAAATTTCTTTGTTTAGGTATAAGAGAAGAGGTCTTATGTATTTGGGCATTTGTCGACCGTATAAATAAGGTAATATTTAATTTATCAGTGGATGCACAAAAATACCGTCACTTTTATAAACGACAAAACATTTTTTGATTCAGAAGTATAACGAATGAGCATTGTTTAAAAATAAAATTTACCTTTAATAAAATCCACAGCCATTTCTAGACCATACGTGTCTCTATCACAATCGTCGAGCACATGGGCACCAATCACAACACCCGGGATAAGTTTCAACTCATGATTAATAAAGTCAAGGGTATACATCATCGTCTCTAAAGCCTGGACTCCACCTTGAGGCATCACTGGCCCACATGTCATATTATCCGATCTTTCATGTACCATCATCAGACCACCGAGTACTAAATCTCCTTCGATCACAGCCTCCCTTTTAATGGGCCAGTGCTGATGCTTCTTATTCAGTTCACTCATTTGGTCTTTTGACATATTTAACCAATCATTTTGCCTATCATCGATGACCATATCATATCCAATCAAGCTTCTATCTAAATGGGCATTATCTCTGAAACTGACGAGAGGATCATAGTAGGAGTATTTAAATTTTCTATCCACCAATGGGTCCAAAAATGGGGGTTCAGTTTGCTTATGTCGATGTCTGTGGTGGTGCCTCGTCGTTGGGCTGATTTGGAAGTCCTCTGATAATTGGGTGCCGTGTTTCATTTCGGTATGCTGGAGTGTGAGGAGCAGCGTCGTGGTCGCCAACCAGGCGTGGCTGGGACGCATGTTAGTATGGTCTTACTCATGCCATTGCCGGTGAATAACGTTGACTTATTTTCTAATAAAACGCCTTCATTTTATCTGAAACAAAAAGAAAAGTATGTCTGAATATTTTAAGTCTAACTAATAATTTTTTTATTGTTAGTTTTTCTAAGTTTGTAATATTTTATGTCAGTCTATCTATAGATACATATTACTAAAATATATAGTACAATATATTGTCCACAAGAGTGAATTTTAGGAATCAAGGAAAATCATATACTCGTAGGAGACCATGATGGGGAAAATTTCAGATCTTTTTAATCATACTCATTTTCATTACGTAGTAATGAAGACATAACATGTTTATCTTCTTTTTCCCTTTGAGTACAACCATCAGCATTATTTACAATTACTTGTAAATAATTTAATACAGTAGACTTTACTCTTTGAGCCTTTTCAGACACATAAACCTTTCTGTACCCGCGTGAAAAAATGTAACACGTATACCCGCGCATGGTCTGTGGGACCGAAAGTATTAAATCCGTTTTAGTAGATTATTGAGTAAGTGAGAAAGTATAATTATTAAATAAAGTTTGCTTTTAGAAAGGAATATGTAGAAATATATCAAAAAAAAGGATTACGCAAAATATTAATTTTTATTACCACTCAACAGTCTTTACCTTGGAAAAAATTACAGACATCTCACTAGCTAAAAACTTCAATGAAAATATAGTTCTTTTTGCTTAAATTAAAAAACCTCATAAATTTTAAAAGAAAATATACAGAACTAAGCCAAAAAATATTTTGAACTACTTCAGATGACTCAACATAGCTATCAGAACATGTCGTACTAGCTTGATCTGTAAATATTTTTTTACAGTTGATGCAATTATACCGAGATTTATGACTTTTGTTAGTGAGCCAATAATAATAATGACCTATTTTGTTGTTATTTATTGTGGCAGTTGTCTAAGGGCCATCTATTTTGCACATTTCATCAATTATATGCCTTATCACTCTAGATTGACAAGTGCTCTTCGTCCATTTTATATATCTTAAAAATATTTTGCGAAAATGTGACATAATATAGAAATAATAGTAATGAAAAAGAGGCAATATTGTAAAAAATAAAATAAAAAATAAACTGGCGTTGATCTGACCAACCGATAGTTATAATTGTGAATACAGACATGTGTTGCACGTATGAGCAATTGTGCTTTACTAATTTGAGGTTAGCTACGAAAGATGAAGCTACCAAAAAATATATAGTGCCAACGTTTTCCGTTTTTGAAAAAAAATATGCAGATGTATATTGTCGGTCTGGCAGACTAACGCGCGGATATAGAAAGGTTAAGAACGTAATAAAGTCAGTATAAACATTCAAAGTAATAGTACCTTTCATGCCTACGTTATTAGATCTCAAGCCGTTTGTCAAAAGTACTTAATATTTTTTTTCACATTTTTTGCAACTTCCGCTTTTCCTTTGTTTACCTTCCAAATAAAATATTGTTTCCATAAATACGTTTGTGGAGTTGATCTTAAATATATTTTTCATTGAGTGTGTTGTCATGGAATTTTATAAATTGCTTTGGAGCTTTGAGCGAAGTCGGCGTCTGTCATAACAGCTTACATTTCTTACGAATGAATATAGGAATAAAGGAATTCAACAGCTTATATTTCTTACGAATGAATATAGAAATAAAGGAATTCAATGTGAAGTATGTAGGTATATTATTATCCGAAAGCGAAAGGCCAAAGAGACTGTCGTATTTGTGATCTGTATAGGTACTAGAAAGAATGTCCATTCTTGTGTGGTCCTACCTTCAAAAACAGATGAAATATTTTGATAACTTGTCCTTGATATACCATTGATACTAGTCAGTCAGTCAGTCAGTTCAGGCTATTGCAATCCACTGCTGGACGTACGCCTCCCCAAGTTCGCGCCAGACATCCCGGTTTTCCACAATCCTCGTCTAGCCTACACTGGCAATCTTACGTAGATCGTCGGTCCCAGTGATACTAGGTTGATCAAAATTTTAAACAGTCGACATACGTTTTTAAGTTTTTACCTACATATCATTTCAATTCTTCTATGTATCTAGTGTAATATACCCATAAATATTATTACAATTTCGAGTCTTAATCATTACTCAGTTGGAACAATGAAACATGATTATGAATTGGCACTGAACTAGAAACGTTAGCTCACATTAATCTTTACCAACGAAATATTACTATCATCTATTAGTGTTTTACTATAAGAATCAACAAGCCACCCAAATACGTTTTTGTTCATGTTTAATGGACGACGCTTAGTCTGACTAAAATGGTTTTGATAAATGTATGGAGCAGCTATTTTATTACGTTCAAAGTAATTTATTGTTTGGCAAAACATTTTCCCACGCAGTAGTTTACGGGTTATCGTATTGAGTGCCAACGATTTGATCGATGACACTCACGCTTGGTATAGACTGGTCGGACAAAGCGAGTTTACTACGAGTATATTTACTCGTATCTGAAGTATTGTTAGTAAAAATTGTATGTATAAAACGTTAATGAATATATATGGTAGCGGTTAATTGGGTCAGTTCGGTGTATCCGAGAAATAAGGTTTTTGAAGTGAAAACTTCTTTTGTCGCACCACACACACACATTTTTTCGTAGGTAGTAAGTTGGGCTGATCCGTCACGATCTGAGGTGAAAGGCTTGATTTGGTGAACTCGGGACCGCCGAGTGTACCCGAGCAAGAAAGATACAGTCAGCTGCTTTTCGCTGTTGAGTCGCTATGCTTAGTATATTTAATTCCTTCAGTCAGTCAGTTCAGCCTATTGCAGTCTACAAATTAATACGTAATAATTGTCATTATTAATTTTAATACTTATTACTGGTATGTAATAATAAGTTTTCACTTCTGTCGTGCGGTCTTAAGCACACACTATATTTTTTAGATTTTCTTTGTGTAATTTTACCTTATTCTTGATCGAAAGCTGTTTGTTAAGGCGTTGAATAAAAGGCGTACTTTTGTTTATTAGTATCTCTGTATCGAATATTTTCATAAGGTTATAAATACAAGATGTACCAATTTTTATGTTAGATTATTATCTAATCATAGAGGTATTAAGATTGGATACGACCTTATCATTAAGAATGATAATACACAAAGGAGTCAAAGATATAGCATTAGTATACTCTGCGTGTCTGTAATTTCGATTTTACATTGTACGTATCACAGGGATGCCTGCACCATTTCATTCTCATGTTTAATAAATACATTTTGTTAGGGCTACCACCTTCGTATTGAAATGTAGGTTTGGAATTTATGTATATTATTTTTCGATGAAAATTGTCAGTCAACAAGGATACAGTTAGTTTACTTTTCTCCGAAAAATATTACGATCGATCACGATTAGCCTGTAACACATGTATGAGTAGAAGTGCACATGTCAGAAGTGAAACTTCTTTGGTAAACTAATTTAAAAAAAACTAATTAAAAAAATAAAAAGCAAAAAGCCAAATGTCACGTGGTATTCCCAGGCGGTCACCCATCCAAGTACTAATCGTCATGACGCTGCCGCGGTACCGGTAGCTCAAATTTTACTCCTCATGCGCCTAAAGAAGTTTCATTTAAAAAAAAAGTTATTACTAAGAAAAGCAATTGGTTGTACAAAGGGGCACAAAAAGTATCCTTATATTTAAGTGTAGGGAGAGATTTATAGTAATCTTTTATCTATATCTTGGGCGTATCCTATTTAATCATAATGGTCGGCAACCCTAAGTTATGTTGGAGTGCGTAGAAAATCGTTCCCTGTGAAATTGTCAAATAATTGACTTCATTGACGGAATAAGGACCAATCCTGCCTTTTATGTGATATAAAGGATTTATCTCACGACAAAACATTCTGTATGCTATGTAATAATAAGCTTCGCACTTGACTTTAATAGTAGGTATTTGGTGCTCAGAATAATGAAACTCTATAGTGTAATTTTGCGGTTGAACTTTATTTAATAAAATTTATTATGTATTTTTAATAATTCGCCGTGTTGGCGCAACGGTCACAGCACTGGTTTGTGGCTGCTGTGGCTCCCTTATAATTTAGGGGTATAAAAAAAAGATTATGGCCGATTCCCAGACCTACCCGATATGAACACAAAGTTTCATACAAATCGGTCCACCCGTTTCGGAGGACTTTGGCAACAAACACCGCGACACGAGAATATTATATGTATATTAGATTTATAATTGTGTTTCTTATTTGCTTAACTACATAAGCTGGATAACGTAATATGGATCTGTGGCTGGAATCATTGTGAGTTATGTAACAAGATTTGGCTTGTTTAATTTAGTGCCGTACGTACGCTGTCGTCGACAGCACATTTGTTTATGTACAGGATTTGTTTTACTTGTGTCTGTAGTCCAAAACACTAACAGTGTTTAATTATTTTATTTGCTTTATTAGTTTTCTATTTAATTTTCCCTTACTTCTTAATTTGAGATAAAAATATATCGTATAATACCAGACTAGATAGACATTGTCTCGTCTTTAGAACTGTCGAACGCGTGGAGTGAATTATAATTATACTAGCGGACCCGCAGACTGCTGCCCGGAAAACAGCTACCAAATTTGATGACTTACATACCGATAGCAGCGCCACCTACCGGGTCCAATTGAGGTAAAAACCACCCTATCTCCCAAGTTGGACTAAATTACAGATGCTTACAAAATTTGATACAAAATGGTTCATTAGTTTCGGAGTTTATAGCGAACATATATCGTGACACGAAATTTATACCTATATACAATCATGTACCTATATAAGATTTTCAGATATTTTTCGGGGAAACTTAATTTTCTGCATATATATATTTTTTTCATTTTTCATTCGAAGTAACGACGAATTGGAGAAACGGTCACAGCCATGGACTGTGAATGTTGCACTGGCGGTTGCGGGCTCGAACCCCGCACATGGCAAACATTTGTATTAGCCATACAGACTGATGTTTGTTGTGGTCTGGGCGTTTGTGCTTGTGTATAGAGTGTGTTTCCGGACCCTCGACACAGGATATAATCCTACTGGGGGCCGTTGAGTGTGTGGCGTTCATTATTTATTATTATTGGAGTTTACTCCTTAAGAATCGATTTTCATGTAAGGACCTCGGTATGAAAAAAAATATGAGGAGTAAAATCTACTGAACGAATGACCTCGTTACGTTTCTCGTAATGCCATCTATCGGAACTCAATAGGGTTCCGATAAACGTCGTCGTCTATTTGAGCGTCATCTATCGTGGCGGTCGTCTATCTTTTTCTTAGACTAGTAAGCCTTTTTTTGTGCCTATTTAGACAGTCGATCTGAAGGAGTAAACTCCAGTCGTGCGTCGGAGCTGATACACACATTTTTATTGATATTTCTTAAGAACCATCTTCATGTTAGAAGAGCTACAAAAATGTTACATTAATTCAATAAAGTCGTATTCAAGTTATGATACGAGTAAGGAAAAAGGAACAAAGGGAATCACTTTTGTATAAGAATATATATTTCAAGTCATCTCGTCACATATGTATACGTGTGTGTCAATCTTAATACAAATATGTGTATGTGTTGTGTAGTATGTAAAATTACTAAATCCGAGTCAGTTTCCCACGGGAACGGTTTTGTATTACTGTGATGTTTTGCAATATATATTCAAGTTAAGGTAGAGTTAAATAACATCAAAATAGCACATTTTTATATAGAAAGAGTTTTTATTTATAAACAGTAGTCAACATAAATTCGTTTATTTTATTTTATGACAAAAATTATTATTTATGCGAAATAAATTTTACGATAGAGTCGATTAGTCATTTTATCGTCATCATCATCATCATCATCATTTCAGCCTATCGCAGTCCACTGCTGGACATAGGCCTCCACAAGTTCGCGCCAATAATGGCATGAACTCATGTGTTTTACCCATAGTCACCACGCTGGGCAGGCAGGTTGGTGACCGCAGGGCTGGCTTTGTCGCACCGAAGACGCTGCTGCCCGTCTTCGGCCTGTGTACTTCAAAGCCAGCAGTTGGATGGTTATCCCGCCATCGGTCGGCTTTTTAAGTTCCAAGGTGGTAGTGAAACTATGTTATCCCTTAGTCGCCTCTTACGACACCCACGGGAAGAGAGGGGGAGGCTAAATTCTATGCCGTAGGCACACAGCAACTTTTATTTTATTTATCGGAACTTTTAAAATTGTTGCTGAACTTATTACAAATTCTTATAAAATATATTTCGATTAATCTTGGCTCTTGGCACGGGTTTAATCTAACAGTTTGCATTATTTTCTATTTCAATTTCCCTATTCAATTACCCTCTCTATCCTAGAGACTTACCACTTAGCAATAATCTTGTTCTACTTTTCATCGCTCGCATTTCCACGCAGACATGATTATTTTATACCGTAAGTACCTTGTATGTACTTATTTTGTGGTCTTTTACCGTTAGCTTTTCCATCAGCTAAAGGTCACTCAGCGAGCGATGGAGAGAGCTATGCTTGGTATTTCGCTACGCGACCGAATCCGAAATGATGAAATTCGTAGACGAACGAAAGTCACCGACATATCTCTCAAAATCTGCAAGCTAAAGTGGCAATGAGGAGGCCATATTGTAAGAAGAACTGACAACCGATGGGGAAGAAGGTTCTTGAGTGGCGACCGCGTCTCGGCAAAAGAAGTACAGGCCGCCCTCCGACCAGGTGGACTGACGACCTACGGAAAATAGCGGGAAACCGCTGGGTTCAGAGGGCACATGACCGAAAGAAGTGGCGAGCATTAGGGGAGGCCTACGTCCAGCAGTGGACTTGTAAAGGTTGATGGATGGATGGATGCATTATGTAAGTACATAATTATAAGGAAAAATTAACACTTACATGTATGAAATAATATACATAAATTCAAACAAGAAAAACTGCCTTGAAAAGTATGACACTCCTCTAACAGTCAAGTAACAGGCTAAAGCAAAAATAATAAGTAACATTTTAAATCTTACCTACTGTGATATCAGCAGTTCACGAATACATTGCAAGAAATTGTCGCTAGTCATGAAGATAACGCTTCCTTAAGAATAATAAACGGAACACTGTTTATTGTTGTCTTTATCATAAACAGCACGTATACTAAAGGTGAGAAAGAGATAGTCGTAATCTTTATGATTCACTTTGTGAAATAAACTTTGTACACATTCTAGGGTAAAATATTTTTGTTGCAGAGTTTGTTATAAGGGTCTATATTAAGATAAAAAAAATTGACTGTGAGAGCCCGTAAATCCTACTACTGGAGTCTTTTGGATTTAATCTTCTGGAGAGTCTTCTGTATTAATCGTTTACGTTTACCTATTTAGGATTTCTTATCCAAAACTCGAGCTAGAAAGGCTTTTTTTTATCGCAGGGTAACCCATTTACGGGTGATATCCAGGACGCCCGGGTAGGCAGTCCTAGACCGTATGTCGGACTCAGCACTTGGAGGTGCCACTACCGCACTAAACCCCCTGCGGGAGCCTTCGGCCGCTTTAATTGGAGGGTCCCGGATCTGCAGGCAACAGGATCCCTCCAGTGACTGGCTGGCCTCGGCGAAAAGGCCAGCCTTCTCCTCCATGGGGACTGTCCGGCTAAGCTAGAAAGGCTGATAAAAATAGGCTAACTTAAATATAGTTGGATGGGTTAAACTGCGAAGTACCTACTTAGGAAACGTACAGCAAGATCATTGCTAAGTGGTAAGTCTGTAGGATAGAGAAGGTAATTGAATAGAGAAATCGAAATCGAAAATAATGCAAACTGTTAGACTAGACCCGTGCCAATAATGCTGGCAGCATTTCCCCGTTGAATCTCTATGCCGATTCTCTAAGCAAAATAAAAGCGTGTGTGTGTCAGCTCCGACGCATGACTGGAGTTTACTCGTTCAGATTGAATTAAATAAGCACATAAAAAGGCTTACTAGTCTAAGAAAAAAATATTACCATATCAAATGGTAAATAAACGAATCGAATAACGCCATCTATCGATCGATCGATGTCGTTTATCGAGACGACGACGTTTTCTTAGTTGTTTATCTTTCCGATAGATGGTGTTACGAGAAACGTAACGAGGTCATTCGTTCAGTAGACTTTACTCCTTCTATTTTTTTCACACCGGGGGCCTTATAATATGAAAATTGATTCTTAAGGAGTAAACTCCAAAAAATGCACCAGCCCTCTTGTCACCAGTGGAGGCAACAAGACGAGGAGTTATGTCTTTAAAAACTTTTAGCACTGCTACTCCAAGGTCCAAGTGTGTAGTGTGTTGACTGCAAACGGCACAAAGAATAATTTTTCGATTCTTAATTTCAATTATACTATAAACTTATTATTAGTATTTTTGATATGATATTAAAAATCAATTTCCATAGTTTATAGGCAGGGATCCCTAGTACATTTTTTTAGGGATCCCTACCTATTAAGTACATTATCCTACAAAGGAGCGAACGATTTACCGAGAATCTATGTTGACGTTGAATATTAAGGTGAAAAGTCTAGACAAAGGGTAGAAAGGTACTGTCAATAACACGTGACAATAATGTATGGCTTTAACAGTTTAAATGTGACCATATAAATATGAATTATTATTTATACATAATACATAATATATTACTATACATTTACTTACATCAAAACATATCACATATACTTTCGGTTTGGGAAACCTTACCTTAATTGAAAAATAACTCTAAATTTTATATATCACATATGAGTTGTTCTTTTATCTCGTTTTTTTTTTATTTAACAGGAAAACGAAATACGATATATCTTCATAAAAAAATTTGAAAAGAAAAAGAATTGGATTTTATCATATCATTATATTCAAATATATCGAGGTACAAAATTTATTCATATTGAGGAAATCGGTATTTCGTGTTATGTTAAGTAGACGGATGAAATGAAGTGTCGTATTTTTTGATATATTCTGTTAATCCACACCACATAACAGTTGATATAGGATTTGAAAAATTATTATTGTATCAAATAATATAATCTAATGTGTGTTTTAATCGTTAATAGCATTTGTCTATTATACACGGATGATTTTTGTGAAGTAGAGTAAGGTTCAGCTAGAATTATCCAAGTCAAAATCTGTAAAAGTTTGGCAAGAAGTTCGCATACTCATGGTGTAGTAGTCGTACATAGGTGATGATAACTCTTTACCATCAGGTGATCCGTACGCTTGTTTGCCAACCTTATGGCATAAAAAACCTTTTTTCTAGACCGCATATGTAGCACTGCATGAAGATTTATCTTACACATTCGTATTTATCACATAAATAAGATTATTCCTAAGACACACTAAGTAAATTATAAATACATCTTCAGGCAGTTCTGTATTTTATCTCCGTTCAACTTATACAATAATCCGCAATGGTAAGGGTTTACCCGCTCATCACAGATTTATGTTCATTTTGTAACATTTCTCAATTTTTAGTTTATGTTAAACTCGAAATATGAAGAAGTAAGTAATCAGATCTTTCCAATTCACTTATTTAAATTCGACGTTGTTCATTGAATATAATAAATAATATATTCTAAACTATTTGAGTATTTATGTCTACATTATTTAAGGTTCATTTTTCTTCACGATCACGATTCAGCCTGTAATATCCCACTGTTGGGCATAGGCCTCTTCCCCATGTAGGAGAAGGATCGGAGCTTAATCCACCACGCTGCTCCAATGCGGGTTGGTGGATATATTCTCTACTATGAGTAACGATCGCTATCAGGTGTACATGATAACAACCGGGACCGACGGCTTAACGTGCTCTCCGAGGCACGGTGGGGAGACCCACAAGGACTGCACAAACACCCAGACCACGGCAAACATCTGTATGGCCAATACAAATGTTGTCGTATGCGGGGATCGAACCCGCAACCGCCCGCGCAACAGTCATTCGCAATCCAATGCTGTGACCGCTGCGCCAACGCGGCGTCATTTTTCTTGCTTCACTGAAATTACCAAGAGTCGGTACGTTTAAGAGACACATTTTGAGACAAAAGAAAATCGAAGGCAATCCGAAAATTCAACCAACCATCGTTCAAATGATCTCTTTTGGTGGATAATAAAACGTATTTTAAGATGGCGTAAAAGTGTCGAATTTCACCTGATTTATTTTATAAAGAAAGCTACGCAAACTGTTTTTTAAATGAAACTATTGAAAGATATGTTACAATATTGTTTTACTGAATCCGATTAAATATAATTATTTGGTTTGTTCCGTGATATTTCATATTTCCTTATTCAACTCATTACCGATATTTTGATAAAATACCAAGAACTACTGTCATTATTTCTGCTAAGCTCGCCTCGAGGTGAAGAATAATGAGAAATAAAATCCTGTATAATCATCGTTACATGACTTTGGTAGGTAAGAACATTTATTGTCATTATCTTCTCATGTCTGGTCTTTGCCATTATTGTGACATACATATCAGCCTCTATATATAAAGGGGCGTCTTCATCTTCAATGGAATTTAATAATGGAGTTATTTAGTAACATTCAGCAAAGCCAAGAAACCACTCCATTTCAACTACAAGGTGGATGGTGTTTTAATAAAAACATCGATAAATGTTAATTAAATGAAATGTAAAACTCGTGAATTACCTACGATTATAATATTTCACACGAGATGAAGATCAGTTAATAGCTATATTCAAATTACATATTCTTTATATCTGTGGTTTAAATGCGTAACAATTTATTTTAATTTACTTTTCTAACATACTATTTTTTATTCAATCAAAATAATGAAGTTTTGTGTCACAAGCTGTGTCACTTCTGCGCCCCCCATTAATTTCATAGCACACAAGACGTTTTAGTTTGCAACGCAGACCGAAGGTCACGCGTGTAACAAGTCAGTGATCCTATAGTTACAAAAAAGATGTAGGTAATAAAATTTTATTAAATTTGTCTGAATTAGTTTGTATGAAAAAACTTTTTTTTAGATTTTGATGTTAGGACTTATCTAATGGTTTTGAAATACTCCTATAAACTAGTACTACCGGTGTTATCAATTCGTTGTATTGTCATCCCCACTAAACTAACCAGCAAATACAATAACGTAGGTAAAACAATGTACACAAAGTCACTAAAATGTAAATTCGATGTTCGATGTTACTCATCGATATTAAATTTGTTCAGTGGTTCGTATCCTGCATTTACCGAATAAACATTGGCTATATTTTAGACGAGGGAATTTACACTCGCGATACATTATAGAGGAAAGTTTATGCGTATTTTATCTTAACATTCAACCTAGTTGAATCGGAGTAATTTAACAAAAAGTTCATGCAACGGTTACAAACATTTACAAATATATGTATAGCAATAAATGGAATAAGCCGGTTTTTCTGTTCGGTTATACTGCGATAACTACTGAACCGATTGGAATAATACTTATACCATAAGATGCAGCGTATTTCCGAGAAGGTTTTAGTGTATGATAATTATGTTTGGTGATTAATTATCGTGTAAAAAATACGGACGGACAGAGATAATTTGATAATACCGTTGATCATGTCAATTGTCTTATGTGACTTTATGGTATAATTTTTTCTCCATCATAATGGTCGGTTTTATTGTGAGAGTGAGAGAGTGGAGTCATAAATATTCATATTAAGGTATAATTAATTATCAGCGTGCTCAAATCTATACTAATATTATAAAGCTGAAGAGTTTGTTTGTTTGTTTAAACGCGCTAATCTCAGAAACTGCTGGTTCGAATTGAAAAATTGTTTGTCATTGAACAGTACATTTACCGAGAAGGTTATAAGTTATATAACATCACACAAAATACAAAATCTAAAAAAAACTTCTAAAAGGTTAACTCATTATAACCTTTTTTAACCGACTTCCAAAAAAGGAGGAGGTTCTTTTTTTATGTATGTTAGCTCAGAACTTTTGACTGGGTGGACCGATTTCGATCAATTTTGTTTTAATTGAAAGGTGTTGCGTGTCATGTGGTCCCATTTTAATTTAATTGAGATCTGACAAGTACTTTTAGAGTTATATCTAATAATGCGTATTTACGTGACTACTTTTTCGTCGACCTACGTTATATTATACCGCATAACTTTTTACTCGGTATACCGATTTCGATGATTCTTACTTTAATCGAAAGCTAATACTTGTCTTGTAGTTTTGTTTAAATTAGATCGAAAACTGATTATAACTTTTTGAGTAATCTTTAATAGCGCGTATTTACTTGACTATTTTTTCGTCTTATTACGTTGTATTACTTGTCGATGTAATTAAAGTCGGTTTTTTTTTCGTTTGCGAGCAAACACAATTATTGTGGTAATTAAGTTTGTTATAAAATAATGCACTATCACTAAGGTAAGGTTTTATAGACATGATATAAAAGCCACGCCAAACATATGAATCCTTTTAAATAAAAATATTTCATCAACAAGGCAATTTTATGAATATAAACTTTGTCTTTTATAGCATCTGGGATCGTGGTAAGCGTGCTTCATCCTAGACCGCATTCTCACTTAACATCAGGTGAAATAGTGGTCAAACGCAATATTATTATAATATATAAAAAGCATTTAATTTGGAGGCGTAATTTAGGAGATAATGTAAAATCAAATGAAACGAAACAGCGGTGCGGCAGGCGTCCGTAGTCAGAGTAGGTGATTGAAAATATTTTAGTAGGTACGCTTTTTTCTCAAATTAACGTAGGTAAAATCCCGGGCACAGCTGGTAATTAAATAAAATTATTTGTGTCAATTCTAAAGAGTATATAAAAATAATTCAATTTATTAGCATAATTATGAAAACATTGTGGCATTTTTAGGGTTTTCAGGTGGCGTAAAATAA
Source organism: Melitaea athalia (assembly GCA_905220545.2). NCBI lineage: Eukaryota > Metazoa > Arthropoda > Insecta > Lepidoptera > Nymphalidae > Melitaea > Melitaea athalia. The sequence goes on along the minus strand of HG992183.1, from coordinate 1,960,148 downwards.
ATAACGTAATACGAAACTTGCGTAGGTAGACATTATTTTCGGACGATATTTTTGAAACGTGGTTTTATAAGCCATACATTATGCTTATCATGATTTGATGATTTGTGATCGTGTAGTGTGTATTTTTGATCCTCGACACAGAATTAACATCCTACTTGAAGACTTAGAAACATTAAATTATCTCCTGCTTGACATTATTGACGTGACAACGTCTAATAAATCGATGAACGCCGGCGACATGCACGAAAAAGGATGACTGATTGTAGCGTTACGCTCATCGCAGCGTTACGCTCATTGTACGCTTGCGCCGCATCTATCTCTCTTCCACTCGATTGGCCTATGCGTCCGAGGAGATATTTTGTTATGACGTTGTCACTTAAACTGTCGTCCGTAAACCAACATTACAGACAACTAATTTTTATTACAATATATGTATAGTAAGAAGCGTTTATTGTTATGTCCATTGATTCAGTTAGGTTATTCTTTTAAATTAAGTTTTGCACTTCATTTTACTAAGAATCATTTTACTATTATTCCGTCCCAACTCATTTGGACGACCCTTGGGAAGTCAGTAAACTACTTAGTTTAATTTTTATGTAATGATAATGGTGTTGTTTTGACATCGCGTTGAAGCACAAACAGTTCTCTTAATAGGAGTATTAACGTTAATTATATTCGCATTCTTACTGGAAAAGCGGTACAAATTGAACACTCTAAAATCTCTGTAATGTCTGTCATTTCTTTTAATTAATTTTATTGAAAACTAGCTTCTCTAGCCTTGGAAGTCTATGTCTGGCTGTGGACTGTGATAGGATGAAGTTAGTCTCTATTAAGTATTACAGATTTAGCCCACTTTACTCATACTTATGAATGAGAATGTTTAGAGCTTTATCCAAGACTGTGGTTTTTGGATAATTTCCGCTACTGCGAGTAACGATTGCTATTAGACGTTTGCCCTACTTCGTCTTCGTCGTCATATATGTAGATATATCACAGTTGTAAAAGAAATACTTCACCGTTAGGGACAAGTTTTCCACGCACATTTAATTCCAGAATTGGCTTATTTTGATTCACATGTGTATTTGTAAACGTCTGTGTGTTTGTATATGTTGAGTGCATGCATGTGTTTTTATTCGTGTGTATGTGGATTATAAATACTATTAATGATTTACTTATACAACATATAAAGTCCTTTTCATGCTGTACGGGTTACCGCATATTCAGCAATGTGATTGTAATAACCTCCTTCAATTTAGGTTATTTCTTACGAAATTGCTGTTTGCACATTCCTTAGATTTCCATACGGCACATATGATGTCTGTACTGCCTATATATACATAAAATGATCTGAATAAACTTAGCGTTAGATCGCCTTTTACTGGGTTTGGTTTACCTCTTGACGTTTCCTCGCATGTCATCTCTCACTTAGCCGTAGACTGTACCATACACTGATATTTTTGGTCCTTCGAGCTCAATATATAAAAGAAACGCTTATACCAATAAAGCTCACGAAAACAATAAATGAAATAATAACAGACAAAGTCGGCAAATATTTACGATCATAAAACATTATTTGTATCGTAAATACGTTAGCCTTTATTACTTAGTTATTAGTTTTCGAAAGTAGGTCTAAGATTACGATGTCCTAATGAAAACCGATATTGCTTACTGTATTGTTAAGTTTGATGACATATTGGCGCAGTTGTCATAACTTAACTAAGGTAGGGCACAGCAAGAAATATCCTGCTCGAAATCTGGAGCAGACTGACTGGGGAAGTACCTCGACCTTACAGAAGATCACAGATAAATAATACTGCTCTCAAGCAGTGTTGTGTTCCTGTGGTGAGAGTAAGATGACCAGATTTCCTGAACGAGATTGGGAGTAGGGCCACCAACGCGCTTGCGATGCTCTTAGTTTTGCAGGCGTCTTAAGCTACGGTAATCGTTCACCATCAGGTGAGCCGTACGATTGTTTGCCGACCCATTTGTAGACAAAAAATGTTGTCTAAACTAGAGGTAGTGACTGTGGTTTTCCTCTTGTAACAAATACTTGTGTAGACCATAAATACGTTTACCGTGGTTGTAACTTTTATGTTTGTTTTTGGACCCTCGACATAGGATTGACATCCTACTGGAGGCCGTTCAGTAGAAAAAAAATTCTATCAATTTCAATTTAGAGGGTGATTGAATATACAAACTTTTTTTGGATTACTTTTTGAATTTACAAGAATACTAAGTGACAAAACAAACACATATAATGTAGTTCAGCTAAGTTTTCAGGTACAACAACTTATCTTTAAATTTCATCTTTCGCTTGACGGTGAAAATATGCAGTGATGAAAATTGCATGCTTCAGAAGAAATTTTAAGACATGTTTATTATGCTAAAAGAATAAGAAGAATAAGGTTTAACCCTCTTTCTTCAACAAAAAAAAAAAAAACAAAAAAATTAAAGTTAGCACTGGGATACTGACTGTAAAATTACAGTAAAGTTATAAGTTTAATTAGGAGTTGGTTTCACCAAACAGAAAAAATACTAGTTTCGAATACTCCAAAGTAATGGAAAAGTATGCAGTTTGAAGTTTGTTCAGAGATCATCTTGTGCTCAAAAGAAAATCTTTAGCCAGTACAATACAGTTAGTATTCTATATAATCCGTAGTGTATATTAAAATATTTGAAAATTCTACAAGTGAACGCCTCCACGCCATCAAGTAGCTTGTTTAGAAACTAATGATTGCAGATCGACTATACAAGGATAATAACTTCGATTAGTTGATTTGGTTCTTGCAGATAATTACAGATGACTCTGATTCATTTACTATGGTAAAAAATGAAGATATTTATTGTAAAAATATTAAGAATTTTTCAGTCTTCCTATTCAATAGCCTTCTTAGTCAATACTTTCCTGATGTCATAAAACAACAGCTTATTTCGTGAAGTCGCGTTATTTAGCTATCATCTGAGCATCCAAAACGTTGACTACCAACATAATATTTATTTAATCGATTCAAACCTAACAATTCAATTACAAATAGTCTAAACTAACCTAACTTAACTAAGCAACATATATTAATTTAAAAACAAAATTAAGAAAAGAAAACTTCCATAAAATTACTTCAAAATAAGCGCGGAGCGGTCCCCCTACGCGATGTATTTTTTTTTAATTATTAATACTCGTACATACTTAGGTACTTTAAGATTGAGTTTCATTCATTATTTTTTACTTTTTAAAGGAAACTCAGGTTACTGTGTCGGGGGTTTACTTAGATTTTTAATTTAAATTTTATTACCATATATATAAATGTAAAAAAAAATACTTCCAATGATATTTAATTTATAGTTTGATGCGTATACAATATAGTAAAGTAAGTAAACGTGTGTGTTTTATAGCATATCAACGTATTTTTATTAAAATATAGAGGCTTAAGGCTAAGCGCTTCCCGTATTTTGTAAACAGTTAAACACAGTCTCCTCGGAGACGTGCAGAAGTGGAAGTAAATAAGAATAAATTTCTTTAAATAATAAATTCTGTTAGAAATACGAAAAGTAGCATGCTTTTAATAGTTTATACATATAACTGTACTCTATTCGATGTAGTAGTCTTTGTTATTTATACGCCTTTTAAATCTGAAAATATTAAAAGAACAAGAGCAAATAACAACGAACTCCTGTCTGAGTCTGAATTACGACAAAGTAACCTAAGATGTTGTTGTACGTTTACAATTGTAGCGAATTGTTTTTTAAAATTTACTTAATTCCCCTCAGTAGTTTTCACGTGAAATCCTATTTAACTAACTTCGCGTACCTTGACTGTGGTTCGCGTAGTCTTTATGCGGTGCTTGCTAAACAGATTTACTTACATTTGAAGCGTGTTCTTAGATTAAAAGGCAGTGAAAGTGGCATGACTTCGTGACCTACTTTATTAAGTATCATATTTTACCCTATAGAGTAGATACCTTGGAATTATAATATTGTGGAAATGTTTCGTTATTTATTCATCTATATATTATTACGTGAAGCAAAAACATTGTACCCCTTTTACGAAAAGTGTGATGGAGGAGTACGAAATTTCGCAAACTTATAGTTTATATAGAGAATGCAGAATGCTGATATTTTTGTTTAAATTGTGCATAAAAACTACATTAAACCAATAAATAAGACGTTACACACTACCATGTTTTTGAAATACACTCAAACTTATAATATAAATTAATTATGGTCGAATTTCGACCACTGGGCGACCACTAGTTTATTTTAATTCATTACGAATTTGTATATATATACAATGTGTGCAAAACTAAAATTATATGCGTAAGTAAAAAGAAAACCACTAAGTTTTGTACAACGCTACAGAATGAAGTCACATTTTATAAATATAAAAAATAATCTCATGTAGAGTTTCCATACGTCAGTCAGTATACAATTGATTATTATAAATTTACTAGCGACCCGCCCCGGCTTCGCACGGTTGAAAATTATTCAGTGTTTCTCTACTATATTATGCATGTATTATACATATAAACCTTCCTCTTGAATCACTCTATCTATTAAAAAAAATTGCATCAAAAGCCGTTGCGTAGCTTTAAGATCTAAGCATACATAGGGACAGACAGACAGCGGGACGAGACTTTGTTTTATAATAATTATGTAGTGATGTTTACTTGAAAGGTATCATCGAAAGATAGAATTTCTTAACCTTGTGTTTAATATTATTGATTTTAAATACTTTCAGCTGAATTTGACGGTAGGAGGTTTATCAGTCGAGGGACTATGTAAACGGCCGTCCTCTCGCCATACATTTTGTTGGCGTAAGACGTGTTGACTCCGTAGCTGAACATAAAATACATCGATATTCAGATTTAGAAATGTATCGATTCAGCCTGTAATATCCCACTGTTGGGTATATGCCTCTTCCCTATGTAAAAGAAGGACTGAAGCTTAATCCACCACGCTGCTCCAATGCGGGTTGGCTTGTTAGAAATGTATATATGTGCACAAATTGAATATTATATATTATTAATTTTTTTCCCGTTACTTTTGTAGTTATTTTAAAGTACATTTATAGTTACAGGATGTTGAAATATGTTCAGTTCTACCGCAAAAAAATATGTATCAAAGAGAGTCTTTCTGTGAAATAAATCACTTTATGCAAATACAGGCGTACTTGCTGAATACAGTGACGTGGGCGTAAACGTTCTGGCATGTCGTTTTCTTAAACCTATCTCTTCGTAAGAAAAAAAAATTCATACATTTTAGTATTTTTTATTTACGAAAAAAAAAAGATTATAATAAGGCAAAATAATATTAATGAGTATTTTGTGAGTCTAAATTTGAGACTTGATCATAAATAATGGTTAAAAATATGCATGACTGTTAAACTGTCATGGTATGATCATAATATTTTCAAAGAAAAATTTTAAAGCCACATTTTTCCAGTCTTCATTATTTCAAAGAAATTGTTTTAATTTATCAAAATATATTTTTAATATAATATGGTTGTAATTTTTCGAATAACGATATATAAAAATATCACTTTTTATTTTAAACAAAACTAGCTCGGCAAACAAGCGTATGGCTCACCTGATGGTAAGCGATTACCGTAGCTTATAGACGTCTGCAACACCAGAAGTATTACTTCATCTACCGAGTTTTTTTTAATATTCCATAGTAGGTTAACAGATTGTTAAAGGTCTATCAAAGGAAGTTTGATAATAAAATTAACAGTTATGTAGAGATTACAAAAGAAACGCTACTTATATTTTATTTTATTAAGGAATATCAGACCATTAACAGATTCTAAATCGCATGAAAAAATTTGTATTCTTATAGATCTATGCGATAGAATTGATTCTCTATTTTCCGGACATATCTTGAAAACGACTTTCCCATTCGTTTTCTTATAGACTTTTTAATACTTTGTAGAAGGTTCTGAAGAAAGGAAATATTAAGAAAATTAAGTAGAAAATTAGAAAACTTCAGAGATCTTAACGACTTTCGAAACTTTAGGCATTTGACAGTTCGCAAGACAGAAAAACGTTGGTTGGATTATCTGATCCGTATAAAATAAAATGAATCGGTGAAATGTATATACACACATAACTTCCGATCGATTTCATCTTGAGTAACGATCGCTATCAGGTGTACATGATAACAACCAGGACCGACGGCTTAACATGCTCTCCGAGGCACGGTGGGGAGACCCACACTACTTTGATAACAAATAGCATGTTTTAAGAATAAGAAAGGACATGGGTTTCAAAGCCCGTGGATGTATTTAAATAAAAATAAATAAAGTATATCCATCAACCCAGTAGCAGCGTGGTGGATTAGGTTCCGATCCTTCTCCTACACGGAGAAAGAAGGCTATACCCAGCAGTGGGTGTTATAGGCAGAATTGTAATCGTAATGTATATATCGTTACTAGTATAATCTAATACAGGTACAAAATGTTTGTTAACAATTAACATTTTCGGCTAAGTGAACGGATTAATATTAATATACATATTAGAATACCCTGCGGCCGTATTTTCGAAGAACTTCAGCAATAATATGAAAATTTAAACTTTTCGTATGTGTGTTTTAAGTTACTATATAGTTCCCGATAAATTCGAAACTCGGTTGTGAACTTATGAAATTTATTTATAAAACATTTCTTATTACGTAAGTTAGTTCGCAACTAAAATGTATCCTAAATATTTTACTTGCGGTGTTTTTCTTCACTGCAATTTATTTTGCAAATAAAAATTCACAAAACTGAAATTGCTTATATGGAAACTTCTATCTTCTTATATCTAAAATACATGTTAGCTTCAGCCTGTAATATCCCACTGCTGGGCATGGGCTTCTTTCTCCATGTAGGAAAAGGATCAGAGCTTAATGCACCACGCTGCTCAAATGCGGGTTGGCGGATATATTCCATACTATGAGTAACGATCGCTATGATAGCCTGATGTTATCATGTACACCTGATGGTGTAAATCACAGACTATGGCAAACATCTGTATGGCCAATAAAAATGTTTATCTTGGCTTGGCTTGTACGTTTGTTATTGGCCATACAGATGTTTGTCGTGGTCTGGGCGTTTGTGCTTGTGTATTGTGCATTTTCGGACCCTCGATACAGGAGTTAATCCTAGTGGGAGCCGTTGAACAAATAAATTTGTTCCCACTATAAAATTGATCACTATAATGAAATCTATGCTTACCAAAAAATCTTGCAATATTTTTCAAGTTATTTAGTTATTCATAATATTAACTTGATATTCTGATGTCATACCCGTGTTATAATAGGTCTAACTTTTCAATACCCTGGTCATGGCAGTTTATTGAATTATTATAGATACTATATTGTATTAATGTGCTAATCCTAGAGATCTATTTGTCAAAGAAGATTACAGGCTATTAATCTTAACATAACTGTGGGCTGAAGAATTATTATTTTAAAGGTACTCGATAAAATAATATAAGTCATTAAACTAAATAATTCTGCCTTTTTTAAAATTTATTATTATGATTCTACACTGTACAGTCATAGGCTAAATAATCATAACTAAGAATTTATGTATACATAATATGTGTTTAAAAAAACGAGTGTGCTTTAGACCACACGACTAGAAGTAAAACTTACGAAACTTAACTCTCTCTCTCTCTCTTTCTATCTTCACTAACTTATATCTCCTTCTGAACTTCCGTTCGCCTCACCCGTGCACACTTTTCGTAATGCTCTCGTCATGCATTCACCAGCTTACCCCCAAGTCAAGCTTGCGTAAAAAAGTTTGAATTCAAAATTAATCCGAGTATAGCCTACATAAAATTAACACTTGAGAAAGAATATTTTTAATAACAAAATAAAAAAAAAATAGTTTCCCATTTATAAAAGGTAGGGAAAATATATTATTACAACAACCTTTAATTATAAAACCGTCGAAAGCTTGAAATTTTTGTAATAAATTATAGTTTAAAACGATGATTAATTTTGTCCGAGCACGCGAATTGTAGTTATTTCATCTTGCCACCGTTGTGTGTTGTGTTACCGCAACACACCACAATTTAAATATTTTAACAAATAATATAATTTATTTGTAGTGTTGAAACATTTATTATTTGAAATTCTGTTGTTTGCGGTTTCATTTTTATAGTTATACTCGTATAGTTGACCAGCATGTTGGCGTAGTTTGCAGTGACACTACTTTCTGCTCCGAGATTTATTGGTGCATTTACTTTCCTAAGTCTTTGTTAAATCTTCTATATGTCTATATATATAAAAGAGTTACCCACCCATTGACTTATCACGATATCTCTGGAACCATGAGGCGTAAAGACTCGAAATTTGGGAGGAATATTTCTTTCGCCGAGTAGAGGTCAGCTAAGAACGGATTTTTCGAAATTCCACACACAAGTGGGGGTTGCGTAGGTTAATAACATATATGGCAAAACAAAGTTTGCGGGGTCAGCTAGTCTTCTATATGTATATAAAAGAGATTTCCACCCATATATTGACTCATCACGATACCTCTGGAACCATAAGGCGTAGAGACTTGAAATTTGGTAGGAATATTTCTTTCGCCGAGTAGAGTTCAGCTAAGAACGGATTTCACGAAATTCCACCCACAAGTGGGGGTTGTGGGGGTTAATACCATATAATTATGGCAAAACAACGTTTGCGGGGTCAACTAGTAATATATATGTATTTATTTATAATATATGTATTTTGATGTGACATCTGTGACATCATGTCTAATAATTAGATTAACGCCGGCGGCATGCAAGAAAAAGGATGACTCGTTGTAGCGTTACGCTCATTGTAGAGTTACGCTCATTGTACGCTTGCGTATCATCTATCTCTCTTCTACTCGTTTGGCCTATGCGTCCGAGGAGATGTTTTGTTATGACGTTGTCACGTTAAACTTTCGTCCGTAAACTAACTTTACAGACAACCAATTTTTTTTTAAATATGTACTAGAGATCACTATTAGATTATTGGTATTTTATATGTGGCATATATTATTCATTAAATAAACATCAAACGCATTTATTAATTAATTTCATGTCTACGTTTTACATGTTGATATTTGTATAAAAGTAATATCACTCTATGTAACGTTAGTTGTGTCTCGCTGTGTAACTTTGAGTGCATAACTTCGCTCATGAATTGCCATTGTACAAGTTTATTAATCAACGACAGAATTGTGATCTACTCCGAAATAATATTAATATGTAAATAGTTTTTAAATTATATTGTGCATTATTTAATTAAAATAATTTAAAATAAATAGTATTATTTATATTGTATTTTTTTCTACAAAATAAAGGTTTACAGATGTCAAAGATGACAGGATTTATTCATTTCTCAGAGAATCAGAATTTTAATTTTAGATGAATGTTCTTGTAGCACGCCTAGTGTTATTCTTAATACTAAATGTTGAAATAACGATTGTGTATAGCAATGATTATAATAAAATGTAAAGCAACAGTAAAAATTATGTGATTTATTTGCCTTAATATTAAGAATATAATAAAAATGTTAATTACAATACTTCGCTTCTTCTTCGCTTCAGCCTGTGTGCAGTGCTGTGACCGTTCCGTCAACGCGGCGTCAGTTACAATTGAATGTTGAAAATTATAGAATAAGGAATTGTAAGAAAAGAAATAGTAAGTAGAAATAGTAAGTAGAAATATAATTTTTATAAATTCTTCTGGTGTTGCAGGCGTCTATAGGCTACGGTCTTACCATCAGGTGAGCCGTACGCTTGTTTGCCAACCTAGTTACATTAAAAAAAAAAAAACTAGAAAAAGTGTAAGAGAATGTTAGAGCCAGAGTTCTTCCCTTCATCACGTGAACATGATTTACGATATACAATTGTCTATAAATCAATATACTAGCTTCTAACGTAAATATCTATTCAAAATAAAGCGAGTGTGCTTTAGACCACACGACTGAAGTAAAATTTCTTTAGCAATATGACTGCACAATAGGCCTGCACTGTGTCTTGGATATACGAAACGAAACTGGTCATGAGAGAGAAAGAGAAAGAAAATATGTGCTCAAACCTCTCTCTTTTGCTCCGTTCGCCTCACTCGATCACACTTTTCGTAACGCTCTCGTCATCGTCATCTTGTCAGCCCAAGTCAAGCGTGCGTAAAGAAGTTCTACTTCAAAAGTTCAGAACGAATAAGGAAGTGTAGAAGCTGTAGATAAGAAAATTAATGGAACGATATACGGAGCACAAACGTTTTTTTTCTTTCGCGTAAATCGTCCTCAATTGTATTGGTTAGCTTATCCAGTTCCAGTCTCGGTGATGTATGGGGAAACGACATCGATGGATCTTTTCAAGCCTTTTACGATGAAAGCGGATCGTGTACGCGTTTGTTTAAAATATAGATATAGTTGGATTGGTATTTTTGACGTGACAATGTCTAATAAATCGATGAACGCCGGTTGCATGCACGAAAAAGGATGACTCATTGTAGAGTTATTCAAATTCAAATTCAAATTCAAAATATTTTATTCAGCATAAAATTATTACAATTTCTTACTGAACGTCATGAGTCTACTACCAGTTCGGAAAGAAAAAGCCTCTGACCTGAGAAGAACTGGCGAAAGAAACTCAGCGGGACTAATATCATTTTTTTTAATCATGTTTTTTTTTCCAAAGCTGATTGAAATTTACAATATTTTCATAGGTTGAAATAGCCTGGAGGCGATCACATCATTCCCAAGGCGTACTGTCTTCTATAAAATCGTTAATCGAATAATATCCTTTAGTACACAAACGTTCTTTGACAATTTTTTTAAATTTCGCAATAGAAGCTTTTTGAACGTTTTCTGGGAGCCTGTTGTATAAGCGTATACATTGTCCATAGAAAGAATTACTGACTCGGCGTAAGCGAGTTACAGGCATTACAAGTTTGTGTTTGTTCCTAGTATTAATGCTATGCATGTCGCAATTCCTGCGAAATTCTTGTATATTTTTATGAACATACATAACATTTTCGTACACATATTGAGAAGCAACAGTCAATATTTTTATTTCTTTAAACTTATCTCTTAATGATACTCTTGGGCCTAAACTATAAATTGCACGAATAGCTCGTTTCTGCAGGACAAAAATAGTATTAACGGTAGCTGCATTTCCCCATAATAGGATTCCATAGGACATGATACTATGGAAATAACTAAAATATACTACGCGAGCTGTATCTACGTCAGTAATAAGTCTAATTTTTTTTACCGCGAACGCTGCAGAGCTGAGCCTATTCGCTAACCCCTCAATATGAAGATCCCACTGCAATTTCGAATCTATGGTAATCCCAAGGAATTTAGTAGACTCTACCGGTTTTAACATTTCCCCTCCTAATTCTACACCATTATCAACAAGTTTAACATTAGGTGTCGTGAATTTTATTAATTTTGTTTTTTTGTTATTTAATAATAAATTATTTGAATCAAACCAATAGACAACCTTTGAGAGAGCATCGCTTACATCGTCGTACATAAGTAGATTACGTTTCACCTTAAAAATAAGTGAAGTGTCATCAGCGAACAATACTATCTCATGCCTGTCCTGTACAGTTAAGCTCATTGTCCCGTTACGCTAATTGTACGCTTGCGCGGTGCGCCGCATCTACCTCTCTTCCACTCGATCGGCCTATACGTCCGACGAGATGTTTTGTTATGACGTTGTCACGTTAAACTTTCATCCGTAAACCAACTTTACAGATAACCAATTTTTTGGATTATTATTTTAGTCTCAGGAACCTTACTTATGTGTTGGATATTTAGTTTTAATTTCACGACGTAATACAATTTTCTGAACTAAGTCTGTTTACTTTTCAACGCTGGGCAGAGGCCTTTTATTCGCATAGGAAAAGGGTTGACGTATGAATGTCGGTGACTTATTTTGTTACAAAGTGTAATGATTGCTTTCATGTAGGTATTTATTATAAGAACCTGGATCGATACATTTTACGTTTTCTTTTACTCTTTGCCCCCAGAAAAGTTATGTTATAGATAATATAGAAGACGATGCAAGAAAACAATACCGCAAAAAGATTACTGTAACACTTAAAAATGTAATAAATCAAATAATAATTAAGTCAAATAATAAAACTATAAAATCAAAATATAATTTGGTAGCGGTCGTAACTCCTAGTAGGCAATATATTCGCCTACCCGTATTGGAGCAGCGTGGTGGATTAAGCTCTGATCCTTCTACTACATGGGGAAATAGACCTATGCCCAACAGTAGGATATTATAGACTGAAGCGAGCGAGCGATGATATAAATTAATGAATGCACTTAAGGGAAAGCTATTAATTCATTAAAAAAAATGTGTGGAATGTGTATGTGTATCATATTTCACTATGTGTTTGTGTCTAAATAGTATTGTGAACACAGACACGTGTCACGGACGTAAATTTATTTGTGACATTTTGATTTGAATATCGAATTCGACATCTATACCCCGTCCGGCGACTAATGATCTTTTTGACACTTCAAGAAATTTTGACATTAGTGACTGCCTCACACGTTATTTATTCGATTCGAAATAATAATCGATTTTATTTAAGAAGAACTTTCAATCGATTTAATTAAATACATTTAGTTTAAGAATATTATTTATTTATGCGTTTATTAGTTTTTTTAATTATAAATGAAATATATAAATAATAAATAAATGAATTAACAGAGTTATTGCTCTTTATTCTTGGTTTGCAATTAAATTTCAAGACTTCGACTTAATTCCTTGCAAGTAATCAATCTTGGGGTCATAGATACTATTTTTATTTCCTTTTTTGTATTAAATTTATCGAAAAAATAATCACATGACGTAAAATTATTACAAGCTTTTATTTAACTTGCAATGTATGTATGTATGTATGTATGTATGTATGTATGTATGTAACTTTAATGAATGTTTGTTCGGGTGAAATCTTGCAACTCAATTTTAAAGCAGATATCTTCAACCAATTGAGCTGAAATTTTGTATACAGGTTCAATTTGGATGACAATGCATGGTTTGTATGTATGCATGTATGTATGTATGTTTGTTCGGGTGAAATCTTGCAACTCAATTTTGAAGCAACCAATTGAGCTGAAATTTTGTATACAGGTTCAATTTGGATGACAATGCATGGTTTGTATATATGCATGTATGTATGTATGTTTGTTCGGGTGAAACCTTGCAACTCAATTTGAAGCTACCAATTGAGCTGAAATTTTGTATGCTGGTTCAATTTGGATGACAATGCATGGTTTGTATGTATGCATGTATGTATGTATGTATGTTTGTTCGGGTGAAATCTTGCAACTCAATTTTGAAGCAACCAATTGAGCTGAAATTTTGTATGCAGGTTCAATTTGGATGACAATGCATGGTTAACTTTGTGACGTCATTCTAAATCCAATATGGCAGCATATCCAAGAGTGCGGACTAGTTATTTTTAGTGCACTTCTACAATATGGGTATCAAATGTAAGGGCTTGCTAAGAATAATTCGAATAAAGTAACGTGATAACCGACTAAAAAGTCAAAAATAAATTAAATGTAAAAAACCTTTTTAAAAAACAAGCTTTTATTTGAATGCACTAAAACGAAAAAAATAAATTTTTACTTTAAAACTTTTACTATCTACTCATAAAGTCATTACACATAATCTATATGATATAAAAGCTTGTCGCGAGATTTGCTTGTAAACAAGTAAATTAAATAAATTGATGTGATTGATTTTAACTATTAAAATTTTCAAACTAAGGAAATACGAGTACTCATATCTCGCGACAAGCTTTTCTATCATATAGATTATGTGTAATGACTTTATAAGTAGATAGTAAAAGTTTTAAAGTAAAAATTTATTTTTTTCGTTTTAGTGCATTCAAATAAAAGCTTGTTTTTTAAAAAGGTTTTTTACATTTAATTTATTTTTATCATATGATCGATTTATTATCGATTTATTATTTCAAGAACTGTTTCATAGTCTGTGGTTGTTTGTTATGCACAGGGTACTTCACTCAATCAATCAAATCGTCAATAAATTATGACATTACTGTAAAATTTTTAGTACGTTATTCCGAAAAACAACTGTAATTTATAGGCGTGAGCTGTCAAAAAGATCATTAGTCGCCGGACGGGGTATAGTAATATATTGGCAGCGATATCTCTTAGTTTACAATCCATTAGCGAAATAAACTAATCGTCCTTACGTGACTGCATTTAAAATATTGATGTTGTTTTTTTGTTTTGTTTATTCTAGTTTTTTTTTTTAAATTTTTATGACTGTGTGTATTTAGTATCTGTATATATTTGGTTATTAAACAATTTTATTATGGTAAGAGTGTCTGGTCGATCATGTAACTATAGCCCGGCCCTATAATAACAAAAAATAAAAAAAAAACTTTTCATTTCTTTTACAAATTTAAGGGCTTAAATGAATACCCATATGTAACTGTCGTACATCTAAATACAAAGATATGTTTATATATAGATAGATGTGTTCATATATATGTATAAAACTGTATGATATATAACTTTGTTCAATCTATACTAATATAAGCTGAAGAGTTTGTTTGTTTGTTTGTTTGTTTGAACGCGGTAATCTCTGGAACTACTGAGCCGATTTGAAAAATTCTTTCAGTGTTAGATAACCCATTTATCGAGGAAGGCTATAGGCTATATATCATCACGCTAAGACCAATAGGAGCGGAGTCCACGCCGACGAAGTCGCGCGCAGAAGCTAGTTTAAAATATAAGTTATATTTTATTTTCACCGTGTTAGTTAAACCGTGGACTATAGCTAGTATTAGTGTATATTTTTAGACCTTCTTACAAGACAGGTATATTCAAAGATTTTACCATTATTCACAGCACTGTAAGTACCTTTAAACGTTCCACTTTCAGAAAAAATACCTTTCCTTTCATCGAAGTGTACAGTGAGAGCTTAATCTTTCTCGTAGATCCATTGCAGATTGGCGAATAAATATTTCTAAGGGTTCCTGAAATCTTGTAGATTTCATAAATATTTTACTTCACAGCTGAGCGTGAAATTTAATTTTTTAAAGACAACTTATTAATTTCAATATTAAAGTATGCTTGCCTAGCTTTAAATTCGAAAACGTTTAGTATTAAGACTTTCAAGTTCATAAGAAGCGAAGGCAACTTCTACTTGTAACGAATAGTTTTACTAATTTCTTTCGTGTTTTGTAGATTCTATTGTATCTTCAACGTAATAATAAGCGTTCATGCTCCTATAATTCCATTAATGCCAGTCATGGTCACAAATGATTCATAATAGTTACTTTAATATCTTCTATAAGATGAAATGAACATATTAAATAAAGGGTATATATAACAAAACTAATTGCAAAGAAAAAAAATGTGTGTGCATTTCACACATGGCATAAATGTAATTTCTGTATAGTCGTAACACGATGAAGATGATCATGCTCTCGTGAAAAAGGTCGTAAGTGCCATGCAAAACGCTTACGGGTTTTGAGCAGTAACGTATGGTAAGTACCTCATTCTCTCCTATACACTGTTTGTTTCTTTATCGTGACGTATTTAAAGAAGTTTCACTTCAAAAATATGACCAGAAATTCTATCCACAAAATTTTAGGAAAATATTTAGTGCTGAGACACTTCCATTTATAAATACATAATGTTAAGTTACATTGCACTAATGGAAGCAAGGTGACACATCGCGCTGAGTTAGTTTTAACGGTGAGTGGTCCGTGACATTACGGAAACTGCATTAGCTGCATCTGTGTAAGAACGTTCGTGCTAGGAGAAGCGAGGTCGACGTTAGAGCCAATTATATGAAGAAAATGTATGACATTTTAAAAGTCGTATGTCTTTAATTAAATGTTTAGAAGTAAAACTTCTTTACGCACGGTTGACTTGGGGAGTAAGCTGATGAATTCGTGACGAAGTCGTTACGAAAAGTGTGATCGGGTGAGGCGAACGGAAGTTAATATAACATAATAAATAAATATTTTTAACTTATAATGAATCCTTTTGACTAGCCCGTTGGCGCAGTTTGTAATGACCCTTTCTGCTCCGGGGTTGTGGGTTCGATTCCCACCCTGAGTCTGGGTAGTATACATATTTATGTATATATTTATATATGTATTATTTTATAAGTATGTTTTTCGAAAAAAAAATATAGTATAGCTACATACCAGTCGGCTGTTACCTATAACACAAGCATTAAGTTGCTTACATTAGGAACAGACGACCGTGTGTGTATTGTGTAGATATTTATTATTATATTTATTATTATCCATTATATCGAAGTTATAACATTACCTTCCAAGTATGTAAAATAAAATGTGTGCAGCAAGACGCGACATTACAACCTATTAAAAGTTAAGCCATTGACTGTCTGTCCTTATAGCAGCTTAGAAGACATGAAAGATTGCTTTATACTTAAAATTGCAATCTTAAAAACAACTTTAAAGAATATATTTCTATGATATGTTTCTTGTTAACTAAAATAACATGAATCTGTAAAATAAATCTTTGAAGCTGTAACAGGTATTATGATATTGTTATTTAAATTGTGGTAGGGCACAGAAGGACATATTTATCTTGTTAAAAATCTGGTACACTACGATTGTGGAAGTAACTCAAGCTTGAAGATCACAGCTAAATTACAGTGGCAGTGTGTTTTGTGGCGATTAAAATAGTTAAGAGCTGAGATGAGGGAAGGATGGGGAGGGGGCTAGGCTACTGTTAACGTTTACCATCACACCGACATTACGCTTGTTTGTCTCCATGGTAGTACACAAAATTCATAAGTGTGAACTTTGTTTATTGTATATTTTTAACGAAGCTCCTTATTACAAAATATTAATTTCAAGTTCTGTTCGAGGTATAAAGTACATAATTATTCGGGTATACATTTTTATTATGTTTTTTTATCTATTAAAAAAAACTACTTTACAAAATTATCTTAACACCTTTATTTTATTTACAATGATATATAAAAATAAATTATAATTATCGAATGATGTAATAATAATAGCTAACTTCAATAATAATAACAGTTATCACGTAGACTATACATAAGACAATGTATAGCCATCATACATGACTATACATAAAAATATTACGCTTTTTTAACGTTACGGACGTTTTTTGCCAGCTAGGGTACCCCTCCACAACGCCCCATAAGGAACTTCGTTACAAAAATAGGAAAATTTTCTGAGGTAAATCTTATCAATGTTTACATCATAATTTTGTAAACTTTAATGAAGCCCTTGAAATTTCAGATGTATTTGAGCGGATCCGAAGACGAGAACACCAAGATCCCGCTCGGCCTTAATATATGCATAGACTTATTCTGAACTTATAAATATTTAGTGCGATACCCTTTATTGGAACATTTGCAAGTTCAACGTCTATTCACGTTGCCCAAGAAACCATTTTATTTTCCGGGATAGCAATTTATGTGTACACTAGCTTCTGCGCGCGACTTCGTCGGCGTGGACTCCGCTCCTATTGGTCTTAGCGTGATGATACATAGCCTATAGCCTTCCTCGATAAATGGGCTATCTAACACTGAAAGAATTTTTCAAATCGGACCAGTAGATCCTGAGATTAGCGCGTTCAAACAAACAAACAAACAAACAAACAAACAAACAAACAAACAAACAAACAAACAAACAAACAAACAAACAAACAAACAAACAAACAAACTCTTCAGCTTTATATATTAGTATAGATTACAGATAACAGTGGTTTCTAAGTTTTGAAGGCGGCACCCAACAAATCTGCCTTATTTCTGCCACCACATATCAAATGACATTAAATGGGTATATTGTATTTTTTATACTACAGACAGAGAAGTTTGTATACAATCTTGATAGATAAAAAACGGAAATGATGTCTAGGTTGCGTTTGTATAGAAAACGTATGAACATTTTCTTAAATTATGTAATAGAATAAATAGAAAGATAGATATACTAACGACGATATATTGATGACGCGTTGGCACAGCACTGGCTGCTGCGCTGGCGGTCGCGGGTTCGATCCCCGCTCACGACAGACTTTTGTATTGGCCATATAGATGTTTGTCGTGGTTTGGGTGTTTGTGTTTGTGTATTATGTGTGTTTCCGGACCCACGACACAGGAGAAAATCCTACTGGGGGCCGCTGAGTGTGAAGCGTTTATTATTATTATTATATAGAGGTGGCTTTGTTTCACACATTTTTATTATTAATATTTATGTATACTAATATAATAAAGCTGAAGAGTTTGTTTGTTTGATTGTTTGTTTGTTTGATTGTTTGTTTGTTTGTTTGTTTGAACGCGCTAATCTCAGGATCTACTGGTCCGATTTGAAAAATTCTTTCAGTGTTAGATAGCTCATTTATCGAGGAAGGCTATAGGCTATATATCATCACGCTAAGACCAATAGGAGCGGAGTCCACGCCGACGAAGTCGCGCGCAGAAGCTAGTGTTTCATATAAAGCATTTGTATTTTCGAGTACCTACTTAGGATAAAATAAAAAATCAAGATGATTACGTGGATTGAAAATTAGTCTCTACGAAAATTAAATATCCTTAACACAAATCCTTACACAAACCCAAAACTTTATCACCATTAAATATTTTAACTTTAAAACTAAATTTTCTTAAATAAACCAAAGCTCAAGCGTATTATGTATCAAGAAAAGTTCCTCTAAGTCATGTAACATTGTATTTAAGAACTCAGGAGCTGTTAAAAGAAATTATTGCAAGCATTTCAAGTGCAATATCGAGGCGATGAAATATGTGCCTTCAATAACGCGGGAATTTATTAAAACTCGAGAGATAGTTTTACCACTTGAAATTGGAGCTATGTATCGAATTGACACGACTTGCTACGTTGAAAGAATTTGAAATAATTGAGTATAATATAGTATTTAATTGTAAAAAATGATTGTTATCAAATAAAAAAAAATAATAACTAAATTACATTTTAAAATAGAATACTATAAGTATAAACGCAAAAAAATAAAAATTGAATTTCATAATTCACAAAAAAAAAAGAATAACTAAAATACAAGCAATAGCCGAGCATTTTGGGTAACCTTCCAGTTAATTTCCTACAGCAAATTTTCGAGAACCACGTGGCTTCTTGTAATTGAGACTAAACGACGTTAATTTTAGGTCCCGTTCTATACATTTCTCAGCACGACTACATGACAGGCATTCTTATTAAGATTTAGCTTGTAAAGCAATTATACTCAAAGAGTCTTAATTAGAATTTGCACGAAGTGACTCTATATCTAGAGACTAGCTTCTGCGCGCGACTTCGTCGGCGTGGACTCAGCTCCTATTGGTCTTAGCATGATGATATATAGCCTATAGCCTTCCTCGATAAATGGGCTATCTAACACTGAAAGAATTTTTCAAATCGGACCAGTAGATCCTGAGATTAGCGCGTTCAAACAAACAAACAAACAAACAAACAAACAAACTCTTCAGCTTTATTATATTAGTATAGATATACAACTACAAGGATAATCTAAGCTCTAAAACTAAATTAGAACTGTTTTCACTTTATTGGAACTTTTGTGTATAAAACATAATGGGCAGAAGGCGAAATTAAAGCTATAGATACTTATCTACCAGCCGATCTTAAGGCGTATATAAAATAATTCGTAAGTTGTAATAATTGGCCATCCCATGTTGGAAGAGCGTGGTGGATGAAAAAGGAACTTTTGCGCAGCTGTGAACCGTTGTAAGTGTCCATTAAGTTCAGTACAATAAACCATTGTGCAAATCTTTCCGACCCCACTCACATAATTAAAACTTTCTTACCTATATATTATATTTAAAATAAGTAGCTATATTAATTGTGATAATAGGAAAATTGTACATGTTCTATTGAAAGTTAATTTGATGCATTTGAAGACGGAAGTCCAGGGTATTATAACAAGTCTTTAATATTTTTAATCATCACTCAATAAGTTTTTTTTTATACAACTACCTAGTTTCATTTTACCGAAGAGGATCGTCAACCACTCAGATTACCAATTTATTATGATACATCTAATGAAGATACAAATGAGTCTAAAATTGGATTTAAAAATAAAGATAGAGATTTAAAAAGTTCAGTTGATGTTGAATCTTTGTTGGATGAGTTCTTTCGTTTGCTAAACTCAGCAAACGAACGTAAGGTTCACGTTAAGCAACACCAGAAGCTTCGCAAGCACGTTGCCGGTTCTACCTCCAATCACCCCCAGGAGCTGTGGTCACCTTACTCACCACAGGAACACAATACTGTTTGAAAGCAGTGTTATTTAGCTGTAATCTTCTGTAAGATCGAGGTACCTCCACAGTAGGGCTGTGGTACCCCACCTTAGTTAAAATTAGTTAACTTTAATTAAAAATATCAAAAGAAAATTCCAAAGGCTGTAACAATTTAATATATAAAAAATTGGAAACGTCTAAAAATAAGTAGTAAATGTGGGACGAAAAGTATTTTATAATTCTAAACGTAATTCACGATCTCGAGGTTAATGATGACAGTAAAATGAAAGTTAGTGTTTTTCAATAATTATATCCACAACCGGCTCAGAAGGCTTAGACAAGTGACAAACGCTCCGAATCTATTCACTTCTAACGTCTTAACGATGTCGCTAACAATTTGGTAGCCAAGTGTACAAGGACTTGTCGAACGCTCATTCTTTTGTATTACAAGCTAAAAAGCGAACGTAGTCTATGGTTTCGATTAAAATACAGTGTTGCCAACTTGGGGGATTTTCATTTTCCCCTAAATTTAGGAATGTATTTTGCAAATAGCGGGAAAGTTTTGGAGGATACATTTTTTTAGGGTATTTTTTATTCGTTGGAACGTAATATATCATACGTATATATCAATATGAAAAACGAATAAAAATAACAATTCCTTAATTATCAATTTTTAAAAGAATATGTTCAATGAATATAAGCAATGTATACAAAATAGTTTATTTTTTATTTTAAAACCGTTTGAAAATTAAAAAACTTATATAAAAAAATAATCTGACCGATTTTTAAATTTTAGTTAAAGTTTTTAATTTACGGACTTGTTAAAATATTTAGGGAAAAGTTTTTCAAGCATTGGGAGCACTGTTACAGTTTCAAATTTCAACTTGTACCCGTATATTCAATGTACTCTGTAGTCTGTGTTGTGAACTTGTGAAGTGTGTATTATCCCCGATTTTATTAAAACTCTTTTTCAAGCTTTCTTCAAAAGAAGTTTTAAAATATTTGGTAAGTACAATACTAATATTTATAATTGTGTTTGCTCGCAAACGAAAAAAAAACCGACTTCAGTTACATCGACAAGTAATACAACGTAATAAGACGAAAAAATAGTCAAGTAAATACGCGCTATTAAAGATTACTCAAAAAGTTGTAATCAGATCTCGATCTAATTTAAACAAGACTACATGACAAGTATTAGCTTTTGATTAAAGTAAGAATCATCAAAATCGGTACACCGAGTAAAAAGTTATGCGGTATAATATAACGTAGGTCGACGAAAAAGTAGTCACGTAAATACGCATTATTAGATATAACTCTAAAAGTACTTGTCAGATCTGAATTAAATTAAAATGGGACCACATGACACGCAACACCTTTCAATTAAAACAAAATTGATCGAAATCGGTCCACCCAGTCAAAAGTTCTGAGCTAACATACATAAAAAAAAAAAAAAAAAAAAATACGTGTCGAATTGAGAACCTCCTCCTTTTTTGGAAGTCGGTTAAAAAGTTTGAATGAAATCTTATTATTTTCATTGTAACCGTTGTCGTTCTACTGCAATTTACCACTATTCATTAATTTCATTATACAATTTATGTACAGTATTCTCGTATGGACGTTTAAAGTTTGTAAATTTACTTATGTAAGCAATTTATTTATTTTTAGTAATGGAACCAAGGCAGAGAGCAAGTCCAGAACAATTTTCAATTTTAATAGACTTTATGGAAAGGTGTATTCTATATTTCATTTTTGTGTTATTTAAAACCACTACTTATACCGTAATATAAACAATGACATCACCAATTCACACAACACTTACCTACCTATGGGGAGGCACTTATAATACGTTGGTACAAGGGCCGATGATGTAATTTTATTATAATCCTACTTATAATAGCTAACATAGTTTATAAGTAAATATTGTTACTAGCACACTAATACACTGGATGTATGTACAGTCCGAAATAAACCACTTGTATTACAATTTTATTATTATTGAATATCGCCTGCCCGGGTCTCAAGTTAATTCGTATGGACTACTTATTTTTTTTTGTTTGTTTTAGACATGGAGATCTGGCTAGACCCCAGTCAGGTCCTCAAGGAAGGATTAGGAGTGACCAGTTGTGGCAGCAAGTAACTAATATTTTGAACTCTATTGGTGGTGGTGTTCAAAAATCACCAGATAAATGGAAAAAAGTAATTAACCATTTAATAATTATATTATACCTTGTTCTATTTTTAATTATTTACATATTTATTTTCATATAAACTGATTTTAATTAACTATATTTATTTAGGTATGGGCTGACTGGAAGACAAAAACAAAAAAAAAATTTTTAAGCTTAAATCTTCAAGCAAATCGCACTGGTGGTGGTCCAAGTAGGCGAATGTCTTTGAATGCTTTAGAAGAAAGGGTGGTGGCGGTCATTGGAGTTTCTGCGGTGGTTGGCCAAGCTGGGGTTCAGGAGCAAGGCTTTCATGTTAGTTTAAACCCTTCCGTATTTATTAGCTGCTTCTTATTATCTGCACCAGAATCTCGTTAATTTGTGTTTTAAATTACCACCTGTTTTTAGCGTGAAAGTGCTATAGACCTTCCATTGGAGCATGCACAATATCCACATGATAGTGTGTTAGAGGACCACAACAGCCAGACTAGTAAGTTAACCATTAATTATGCAATCTTTGGTTAAAACAAAATAACTATGCATAATATTTAAACTTAATTAATAAGATGGTAGTAAGGTTGTTGTTGCTCGCTGCATCTCTACCCGTGCGTTATGAGCAGATTGGTAAAAAATATGTAGCATATATCCAACTCCAGAGTTCAAACTATTATTATTTAATATCCTTTTACGACTTGGAAATAAATAAAATATAATCGATTACTTTTCAGTTCCAATAACTATCCATGCTTCGCCAGCCTTAGCCTCATTACCGCAACCGGTGGAGGATACACAAGCACCGTCGCCATCTCAACCTCCACAATCACCACCAGCACCTCAACCACCACCAGCACCACAACCACCACATCCACCACCAGCACCACAACCACCACTTCCACAAACTCCTCCGAGACGACGTCAGGCGTCAGGCTCTCCACGCTCAACATCAATTACTCCGCGTCGGGCTTTATTAAGAGCTCGACGGAATAGAGGTTTAACTCCATTCGAACGGGCGGCAGATTTATTTGCCGATGTTGAGCGAAGGCGCCTCGTGCATGAAGAGGCACGTGACAAGCGCCTTCATGAAAGGGAGATGGAGAGGATTGCTGTAACAAGACAGCTGAACGATATATTGCATCAATTAAGCCTAATTGGGCAACAGGTCATTGATTTAATAATGCAGCAGCGAACAAGCAGTTTGCCATCCACTGACCCTATTTAATAATACCTACTGGTATTATTTAATAATTATTTTATACCTATTGGTATTATTAAATTGGGTCATTTTAAGGTTTTTTTTAGGTTCATTTTTAGGTCATTTTAATTTTAATTTTTTTGATAATATTTTTTATTTTATTTTTAATAAGTGATAGTAATTATAATTTACAATCATTTTATTTTTAGTTATTTTGATTATGGTAGTGGTTTTTAGTTCTGTTTTTGGCTATTTTCGTTGTGGTGATAGGGTGTAATCTTTTTCCTTTTGAAATTTTCCAATTGTTTCATTTTATTAATGTACTAGCTGCCCGGAAAGACTTCGTTCTGTCTGTTGTTTTTTTTTTTTTTTTGTATAAAAACCACATAAAAACCTTCCGTGGAATTATTAGCGTATATATGTTGCAGTTATTTAATTATGTTATTTTAGTTATTTTAATATATGTCGTTATTTTGATCGACCACCTTACTTTTTAAGAGTTTTGACTGATACAACCAGTCAAAACCACTTTTGACGGAATAATTTAGTCAAAAGTACTTTTAACCAGCTCCAGTGGGCAAAAGTACTTTTAACTGTTATTTTAGTCAAAAGTATTATTGACTAAAGCAAATGGTCAAAAGTACTTTTGACTGGTTCAGAGTTTTGACTGCAACATATATAAATTGTATTAATTAATGTATATTTGATTATAATAATTTGTTCCTAATTTTTATTATGATAATAATTGTTCTTTATTTTTGATTTTGATTATTTCGGTTATGATGATGATAAAATGTCACTTTCTTTTTTAAATATTATAAATGTTGAACTGTGTTAATTTATATTTAAAATTCAAATATTTTAATTATTTATGATTTTTAGTGTTTTAATCAATGTATTCCAAAGTGCTGTGTACACTTGTAAGTAACATGCATATTAGATACTTTATTATATATTGTTTAATTTTAAATTTTTTATATGTGTTGTAAGTGTCCAATTGAAATAAATAAATAAATATATAAGACACTTGTTGAATCCTCAGAATTGGAACCGGAAAATTAAACTATGTGTTGCTCTGAATAAAACAGTCTTTATTTTACAATTTTTCTTCATACATTTTTACACAAAAAATAAAATAATAAAAAACTACTGCTATAAGAGATACCATACTTTATAATAATTATGAATATATATATATATATATATATATCTGATATGTACATAAAATTCCATAAAAATCGGTCCAGCCGTTTTGGAGGAGTATGGTAACTAACATTGTAACATTTTGACGTTGACATTAAATAAATAAATTTCTAAAATAAAAATAGCCTAAGTTACTCCTTATTACATCAGCTATCTGCCAGTGAAAGTCCCGTAAAAATTGACCCAGCCGTTTCAGAGATTAGCCGGAACGAACTGACAGACAAAAATTGTAAAAAATGTTGTTATATCCAAATGCATTTAGTAAAAAGCAGTATTTTGATATTACAAACAGACACTCCAATTTTATTTATTTGTATAGAATTATAGATAAAATAGATTCGAGTTTTAATACTGTTTCTTAACCCCCCTCAATTAAAGTACCTATAGATATTAAAAATAAAAAATAATTACAATTAAGATACATTATTACAACATCACGATAGTCATTATTAATCAATATATATGAATTATAATAACAATATATGTAGTATATGAATTATATTTTTTACAATTAAGATACAGTAGATTAAGTTACATAGGTAATTACAGAGTTATAAGTATAGATATAGATTTTGGTATAAGTTGACTATTAGACTGACAATAAACAATTAAAATTAAAAAGAAAGATAGTAAAAAGAGCTTATTATATAGTTATATATTATGCAATAAATTAAATTTTTTAAAAATATGAAAGTACAAGTATCTTACAATCTATTTACTAAGCAATTAAGTATTGCTCTTCCATGCATGAGCTCGTCTTGACTGCTGGCAGAAGACAGACCAACAGGAGCTTCATCATCACCATCATCACGTGGTTCAGCTACTACATCAACTGGTGGTAGTAGACGAGCTTGCAATGCAATGTTATGCAATACACAACATGCTAGTACAATTTTGCTGGCCACATGAGGATGGTAATGAAGAATTCTGTGTTTCAGCAAACATCTCCAACGTGCTTTAAGTAACCCAAAGCAACGTTCAATGCAGTTTCTTGCTTGTATGTGACGGGTGGTATACACTTCTTCCCGAGAACCTGGTGCAGCATTTAAAATGGGTGTCATTAACCATGCTCTCTGAGGATATCCAGAATCACCTAAAACAAATTAAATAATTTAAATTGATAGATTATTTAAATGAATAGATTATCCTTTTATCACAGTATTAAACATAGTTGCTTTTCACATTTGTCTCTCTGTATATCGAATAACTCTTAAACCACACTACAGATTTTGATGGGTTTTCACTATCAGAAAATTTTTGAAGGAATGTATACCTAATATAATTATATAGTACCTACCTACATTTTATTTTACCCAGTGCAAAGCCAGGACGTAGTGGTAGACGTGTTGGTAGTCAAAAATACTATATATGTACATAAAAAAATTTACACTTTTGCACACTTACCTAGTAACCATGTTTGTTCACCATGTCGATGAAGTTCACGCATATATGGTTCAACTTGACTGGATGCCCATATAAAAGAATCATGAGTGGCTCCACCATATTTTGAATTCACATTCAAAATTTTTAAATTATGGTCACAAATCTGAAAAACCACATAACTTATTATAAAGAATATTAAAAGATAATTATTCTATCCCTATTTCTTATTAAACAAAACAGCTTCATTGAATTTAAGATTAGTAATGAAGTATACCTAATTACCTACTGATTCACATAATAATATAAAATTTACCATTTGTACATTCAAAGAGTGGTACCCTTTCCTATTAAAGAACAAATGTTCTTCATGGTCCGGTTTGACAATGGCTATATGGGTGCAGTCTATGCAGCCTATAACACCAGGCAAATTAAATCTTCTCTGGAACCTAAAAAATATTCAGTATTAAGTCAATAAATTAGAAATATATTCAGTCACTTCAGTCTGAAGTTTATTCAGTATTAAAATGATACCTGCTTGATAAAAAATATATTAAGTTTATTAGGAAAAAGGGACCCATTTAAATATATCTAATGATCTCTATATATATAAAAATGAATCGTTGAATGTGTTGCTAAGCGCAAATCTCGAGAGTGGCTTAACCGATTGCGATAATTCTTTTTTTATAATATTCCTTGAAGTACGAGGATGGTTCTTACGGAGAGAAAAATTCAAAAAATGCCTGAAAATGTCTAAAAACAACAATTTTCTATATTCCCATACAAAAGATTCGTAATTATATTTAAAAGTCAATTTGAACTTAAATACCATACCATAAAGCTTAAGTGTTAGTGGAGGGGTTTAAGTATTAAAAAATAAATAAATTAAAGAATCAACTGTTAGGCGGTACGAAGTTCGCCGGGTCAGCTAGTTATAAATAAAAGAAGATGCAATAGGTATGTTAAATAAGTATTAGCTACTCACTCTTGTCTTATGCTCGACCTTTCTTGTGGTGTTTGGGGAAAGTGAATGTGTCTCAACATATAACTGCTGTTCAGTGCCTCCACAACTTGTCTAATACACCGACTCGCGGTTCTTTGCGTTAAATGTTGAGTGACACCCACGATCCTTTGATAGGACCCTGTAGCTAAGAAGCTCAGAGTACAAAGGACCTAGAAAAAGCAACAAACATGTAAATATGTACCTATCTTACTCGTCACAGCATTGTAAGAAGTAATGATTTATATTTTATTTATTTACCTACCTTTATTTCCAAGGTAATTTCGTTAGTTCCTCGCAATGACGTATGAATACGTAAATCCCGACAAAGATTTTGGAATGTTACTTTGTCCAGTCGAAATCTTTCGATGAACAAAAGATCGGGCATGTCATCAACATTTTCTAAGCGATTTCGATTAATATTTCTTCGGCTTCGCCTTAGCCACATGTCTTCATTGTGTGCAGCCCACAATAGTCCAAGCTTATACATTTTAGCGAAAAATAAAAATACAACTAACACAAACACAAAAATACACTAAAAATAAAAATAAAAATACAACTAACACAAAAATAAAATAATACGAATTACAACTACCTCAAATAAAAATTAAAAGACAACTAATTACAGAAAATCACAAACACAATCACGACACTTCCACGGTCAGATGATCAAAGATCCGCCATTTTGTAAATTTATAGCGTTATCTACAAGGTCTTAGCGTACGCTAGATATCGAACGCTAGCAGGCGAATTCGTTTGTCAAAAGTGCCACTTGGCTAGGATTTCTAAGGAGAATTTGTACTTCTCTAGCGTTTTGTATTATACGAATAGACTAAATTGACATTTGGCTACCAATTTTAGATTCTATGCGTTGACTCAAATCACATATCGAAAGCTAGTGTCATTCCCATACATTGAGAATTCTATTCTATTCTATTCGTTTAGTTTTTATGCCACTTGTCTAGGGGGGCAGGTGTAGTGGTGCTAGTAGTCGCCTAAAACACCGACGGTTTGCGGTTTCGATTGCCGCTCGGGATGAATATTTGTATTTACTATTTGTACAAATATTTCTTTCCCGTTTGGATGACTGTCCTTATTGATCTCGCCACCGTGCCTCGGAGGGCACGTTATGCCGTCGGCCCGGTTGGTATCAAAAATACCTGATAGCGATCGTTATTCATAGTAGGAACATAATATGCGCCAACCAGCATTTGAGCAGAGTGGTAAGCTCCAATCCTTCTCATGGAGAAAGAGGCCTATGCTCAACAGTGTATGTTATAGGCTGCATGCGAATATATCAACAAGAATTAACAATAATAAAAGATTTAAATTTGCAATAACAACAATGAACTATAAAAATATTTATTTTTTAATTAGTGCGAATAAAATTATTATTTTTAACCGACTTCCAAAAAAGAAAAAGGTTCTCAATTCGGTTGTATTTTTATTTTTTATGTATGTTAGATCAGAACTTTTGACTGGGTGGACCGATTTCGATTAATTTTGTTTTAATTGAAAGGTGTTGCATGTCATGTGGTCCCATTTAAATTTAGTTGAGATCTGACAAGTATTTTTACAGTTATATCTAATAATGCGTATTTACTTGACTACTTTTTCGTCGAACTACGTTATATTAAACCGCATAACTTTTCACTGGTTTTACCGATTTCGATGATTTTTACTTTAATCAAAAGCTAATACTTGTCATGTAGTCTTATTTAAATTTGATCGAGATCTGATTAACTACTTTTTGAGTACCTAATCTTTGATAACGCGTATTTACTCGACTCGTTTTAGGTCTTATTACGTTGTATTACTTGTCGATGTAATTGAGGTCGGTTTTTTTTCGTTTGCGAACAAACACAATTTTTTTACAATAATACAAACGTTAGATTTATTTCAATTAAAACGAAACTGAAAACAAATTAAAAAATTTCAAAAACATGACTCCCACAATAAACAATACATGCATAATTGAGCAGTAGCTTCGCTCGTTTTAAATGCACAAAAACAAAAAGTGTGTAATAGAAAAATTATTTCGTTCTGAATATCGCACCACGAAATGTATACAATAACCTACCTTAATGTTGTAACAATAAAGGTCATTTTAATTTTTGCATGTATTGAAATGTTGTACTACCCTCGGGTATTAAGTTCTCTTTCGAGTTTGATTAGTTTCATGGAGCGTGTATTGATGAAATGGAAGTGGAATGATAGCCATTGTATCTGCTTTCTGTGTCGAAGATAACTTGATGTTATAATGAAGTTTATTGTACCACTGTATATAAAGTCCTTGTGGTCAATGCAAACTTTTGTATCGCAAATATAAATAAACTAGCTGTGCCCCGCGGTTACCCCCGCGTTAATTTGAGGAAAATCATAGCTATAGCCTTTCCTAATTTCAAGTTTGTAGGTGTATTTTTCTTCGAACTTACATACAAACTACCACCCCCTGTTTTAACCCCAAAAGGGGTTGATTTCTCAAAATACATTATTAGTACACCTCAATACCATCTATAGAGCATACATTTTGAATTTCAAGTCTCTTACTTCAAAAACATAGGACTTTCATACAAACTTCCAACCCCCGTTTAACCCTCTTAAGGGTGAAATTTCGTAAAATCCGTTCTTAGCTGACCTCTACTCGGCGAAAGGAATATTCCTACCAAAATTCAAGTCTCTACGCCTTATGGTTCCAGAGATATCGTGATGAGTCAATGGGTGGGTATCTCTTATATATATATATATATATATATATATATATATATATATATTTATGTATTATGACTAGTGCTGGGACACGTTTTTTATTCAATATTTGATTTGAGGACATCTGTATGTTATCAGGTCAGGTTCCAATATATTTATGTATCTAATGAATCTATGGAGGACATTCAAAAATTGTATATAAAATAATACCAATAAAACAATATAGATGGCAGTACTTGTATTATTTCAACATTTATTTACAAAATTGCACACTTCATGGTTATCATTGAATGTCCCAGAACAACCAAGCGTTATATATATTATTATTATTATAAATACAAGCTTTTATTTAGTTTTTCTGATCACTAGATTGAGCTGAAATTTTGCATACATGTGTAAATCGCGTGACGACGCAATATTATGGTGACATGGTGCTGATCTGATGATGGAGCTGGAAGGTGGTCATAGGAAATCTGTAATGAAACTACACAACCTCATCGAGTTTGGACTCGTTTGATTCGTCTTGACGAGTACTTTGGTACTAGATGGTAACCAGGGTCTGATGATGGACCTGGAAGATGGTCACTGGAACTCAGTAATTAAACGTCATAACCCAATCGAGTATGGGCTCGTTTGATTTGTCTTGACGAGTACTTTGGTGCTAGATGGTAACCAGGGTCTGATGATGGAGCTGGAAGATGGTCATCGGAACTCAGTAATTAAACGGCATAACCCAATCGAGTATGGGCTCGTTTGATTCGTCTTGACGAGTACTTTGGTGCTAGATGGTAACCAGGGTCTGATGATGGAGCTGGAAGATGGTCATCGGAACTCAGTAATTAAACGGCATAACCCAATCGAGTATGGGCTCGTTTGATTCGTCTTGACGAGTACTTTGGTGCTAGATGGTAACCAGGGTCTGATGATGGAGCTGGAAGAAGGTCATTGGAACTCAGTAATTAAACGACATAACCCAATCGAGTATGGGCTCGTTTGATTCGTCTTTACAAGTACTTTGGTGCTAGATGGTAACCAGGGTCTGATGATGGAGCTGGAAGATGGTCATCGGAACTCAGTAATTAAACGTCATAACCCAATTGAGTATGGGCTCGTTTGATTCGTCTTGACGAGTACTTTGGTGCTAGATGGTAACCAGGGTCTGATGATGGAGCTGGAAGATGGTCATCGGAACTCAGTAATTAAACGGCATAACCCAATCGAGTATGGGCTCGTTTGATTCGTCTTGACGAGTACTTTGGTGCTAGATGGTAACCAGGGTCTGATGATGGAGCTGGAAGAAGGTCATTGGAACTCAGTAATTAAACGACATAACCCAATCGAGTATGGGCTCGTTTGATTCGTCTTTACAAGTACTTTGGTGCTAGATGGTAACCAGGGTCCGATGATGGAGCTGGAAGATGGTCATCGGAACTCAGTAATTAAACGTCATAACCCAATCGAGTATGGGCTCGTTTGATTCGTCTTAACGAGTACTTTGGTGTAAGATGGTAACCAGGATCTGATGATGGAGCTGGAAGAAGGTCATCGGAACTCAGTAATTAAACGACATAACCCAATCGAGTATGGGCTCGTTTGATTCGTCTTTACAAGTACTTTGGTGCTAGATGGTAACCAGGGTCTGATGATGGAGCTGGAAGATGGTCATCGGAACTCAGTAATTAAACGTCATAACCCAATCGAGTATTGGCTCGTTTGATTCGTCTTGACGAGTACTTTGGTGCTAGATGGTAACCAGGGTCTGACGATGGAGCTGGAAGAAGGTCATCGGAACTCAGTAATTAAACGACATAACCCAATCGAGTATAGGCTCGTTTGATTCGTCTTGACAAGTACTTTGGTGCTAGATGGTAACCAGGGTCTGATGATGGAGCTGGAAGATGGTCATCGAAACTCAGTAATTAAACGTCTTAACCCAATCGAGTATGGGCTCGTTTGATTCGTCTTGACGAGTAATTTGGTGCTAGATGGTAACCAGGGTCTGATGATGGAGCTGGAAGATAGTCATCGGAACTCAGTAATTAAACGTCATAACCCAATCGAGTATGGGCTCGTTTGATTCGTTTTGACGAGTACTTTGGTGCTAGATGGTAACCAGGGTCTGATGATGGAGCTGGAAGATGGTCATCGGAACTTAGTAATTAAACGGCATAACCCAATCGAGTGTGGGCTCGTTTGATTCGTCTTGACGAGTACTTTGGTGCTAGATGGTAACCAGGGTCTGATGATGGAGCTGGAAGATGGTCATCGGAACTCAGTAATTAAACGTCATAACCCAATCGAGTATGGGCTCGTTTGATTCGTCTTGACGAGTACTTTGGTGCTAGATGGTAACCAGGGTCTGATGATGGAGCTGGAAGAAGGTCATCGGAACTCAGTAATTAAACGACATAACCCAATCGAGTATGGGCTCGTTTGATTCGTCTTTACAAGTACTTTGGTGCTAGATGGTAACCAGGGTCTGATGATGGAGCTGGAAGATGGTCATCGGAACTCAGTAATTAAACGTCATAACCCAATCGAGTATTGGCTCGTTTGATTCGTCTTGACGAGTACTTTGGTGCTAGATGGTAACCAGGGTCTGACGATGGAGCTGGAAGAAGGTCATCGGAACTCAGTAATTAAACGACATAACCCAATCGAGTATAGGCTCGTTTGATTCGTCTTGACAAGTACTTTGGTGCTAGATGGTAACCAGGGTCTGATGATGGAGCTGGAAGATGGTCATCGAAACTCAGTAATTAAACGTCTTAACCCAATCGAGTATGGGCTCGTTTGATTCGTCTTGACGAGTAATTTGGTGCTAGATGGTAACCAGGGTCTGATGATGGAGCTGGAAGATAGTCATCGGAACTCAGTAATTAAACGTCATAACCCAATCGAGTATGGGCTCGTTTGATTCGTTTTGACGAGTACTTTGGTGCTAGATGGTAACCAGGGTCTGATGATGGAGCTGGAAGATGGTCATCGGAACTTAGTAATTAAACGGCATAACCCAATCGAGTGTGGGCTCGTTTGATTCGTCTTGACGAGTACTTTGGTGCTAGATGGTAACCAGGATCTGATGATGGAGCTGGAAGAAGGTCATCGGAACTCAGTAATTAAACGACATAACCCAATCGAGTATGGGCTCGTTTGATTCGTCTTTACAAGTACTTTGGTGCTAGATGGTAACCAGGGTCTGATGATGGAGCTGGAAGATGGTCATCGGAACTCAGTAATTAAACGTCATAACCCAATCGAGTATTGGCTCGTTTGATTCGTCTTGACGAGTACTTTGGTGCTAGATGGTAACCAGGGTCTGACGATGGAGCTGGAAGAAAGTCATCGGAACTCAGTAATTAAACGTCATAACCCAATCGAGTATGGGCTCGTTTGATTCGTCTTGACGAGTACTTTGGTGCTAGATGGTAACCAGGGTCTGATGATGGAGCTGGAAGATGGTCATCGGAACTCAGTAATTAAACGTCATAACCCAATCGAGTATTGGCTCGTTTGATTCGTCTTGACGAGTACTTTGGTGCTAGATGGTAACCAGGGTCTGACGATGGAGCTGGAAGAAGGTCATCGGAACTCAGTAATTAAACGACATAACCCAATCGAGTATAGGCTCGTTTGATTCGTCTTGACAAGTACTTTGGTGCTAGATGGTAACCAGGGTCTGATGATGGAGCTGGAAGATGGTCATCGAAACTCAGTAATTAAACGTCATAACCCAATCGAGTATGGGCTTGTTTGATTCGTCTTGACGAGTACTTTGGTGCTAGATGGTAATCAAGGTCTGATCCGATGATGGAGCTGGGAGGTGGTTATAGGAACTCAGTAAAGAAGCTTCACAGGGGGAATACGTCATTTTTTCGAATTATAATTACGAAACAAATGTAAAAATTTCAAATAAAATTCATTAACTCAGCTATTTTCCAATAAATTTTCATGCGGTTTTCTCTGAAAATATTCCCGTGACTTGGAAAATCCTGATATTTATCACTAAATAAGTAAATATAATAAACGTTAGTGCTTCAAGAACTAAGTGATCGGGTTTTTTATAGACATTGTAACATAACCTCACTTTTACAAAACATCTAATAACTCCGCTCTCAGATAGCCAAAATGTACAGAATTTTTAGTGAGATATCAATAAGCCTAAATACATTAATTGATACCATTTTCATTTCAGTACATTTGGATCCAAGAATGTATGAAATCGTATCCGTTTCCTTTAAAAATTCCTTTCCTTAAAATATTGTTATTATTATTTGTCATTGCGTCTACGTCGTTTTGACTCTGTTCTTCATCTAAAACATCAATTACATACACGTAAAGTTGTTGATTGACAATGTATTGGTCTAAGATCCGGGATAAAAAAATATTCCCTCATCTGTTAATTAACAGATGAGAGAATATTGACGGTTTTAGCTTACTACATGTACTTAATTAACATGAGAGAGAAAAGATTTTGGTAGTTATAAATAAATAAAACAATAGATTTTAATACCCTAGTTTTTTTAATAAACAAAAAACAATGTTACTTAACGCGCTGTTCGAAACGCCCCTCCCTCCCCTGTAACGCATCGTAACGTTTAACAAGACCCCTCTCCCCCCAAATTAGCGTTACGTAATACTTGAACGCCCCCTTAGCCTTTGGGTACGGAACCCTAAAAATGATGTTCTGCATGGGGTGACATAACATTTTCTGATTGGTGTTCACTGTCATGTGAAATTATATTTTCTTAACTAGTTTTGTGAAAAAATCAACAATCTTATATCATAATTAATTTTTAGTCACTAATGCATCCATGGCTATTATCGTTAAAGGTTGCATGCAATGTACCTATATAATGATATTTTTCTTATCAGGTTTAAATTATTATGTTTATATTTTTAGTTCTTTTTATTAACAAGAACATAATGAAAGCTTGTTTTTTATCCTTTACTGTTTACGAGAAATAATGGCTTATTTATGAAACGATTTTAAGCAATAAAGAATTAATCGTTATCCAATTAAGTACCTTAAATACATTGTGCATTTAATATACATCAATATGGTCCTTTACAGTATGTAATTTAAATCAATGTTTTCAAAGATAATATCATAGATTTAAAATGCAGGAACATAGCGGTCGCAGTGGTACCGGTCGGCGTGGCTGGCGGCGCGGTGGCCGGCGGCGTGTGCCACTGTGGTCTGTGCCTATATAAATGTCGCGTCAAAGGCCGCGCTTCGCCCTACCCTATTCAATTGATTTAAGCTATGTATTCATTAAGCAACATTTGCAAATTTTGATTTTCGTTAAGTGTGTGTATCACCTTATGGCGAAATAAATGTTTTCATTTCATTTCAAAGAAGCTTGTAACACTTGACGCTCAACATGTTTGGCAACGTCGCACAACAGCGAAGCGACCTTGCTAGTTGACCTTGTTAGTCTTATTGTTTGTTTACAAAAATTTTAAATAATAAAAATAATTTAAAATTAATAGTTGTTCTATCAGGCATTCTTCCTCTTTCACACACAGGGTGGGTTCCCCCTTTTACTTTTAGGCCTAACTCTGGCTACCTTTATACACGGGGTAATAAAACAATAGTGGATACTTTTTTATAGTTTACAGGGTTGGTTCTTGTTTTTTGTATAGGTACATTGTTAATCTAACTAATGGTTTGTACATTCACAACTTATCTATACAAAATTTAGTCGACATTTTTATTCTTACAACTTAAGACTAAATGGTTACGAATTACAAAATTATTTTAACACTTTTATATTACCTATTCACAGTGAAAATGTATACTAATAAATTAATAATATAGGTACAAAGAAACAGCTATTTAGTTGAATAACAATATTAAGCCTATTAGTTAATTATGTTCTATCATAGAAACTATAGCTTAATGGCAAATAAAATATGATATACCTAATTATATGCTTTTGATTCGATTTTTGTCAAATATCTCGAGAAAAGAGCATCAATAGTAGTATGGTCTCTCGTAAGTCGTAGTAAATTGAAGATTCATCGTAAAAAGGATAGCGATAATTTTTGCTGCGGCAATCGGGTTGTGACTTGAAATTTCTGTCATAATGTTTACTCTGGATACGCTACGCCCAACGATTTTATATTTTGTCTGATCAATACCCCAGATTGATGAGAAGATTGGTGCGATCTGGTAGCTAGGGATTACCGAATTATTATTTAGCTTTTAGTGCATACACTAACTACATCATTTTTATTGTAATAAAACCGTTTAAGATAAAAAAATAGTTTATTTTTTTAATATATAGATATAGAAGATTATGTGAATTCGAATTGTCTAAAATCTAATCCTACGCAGGCGAAGTTGCGGGCACCAGCTAGTTCCACCATACATTGATACACTAGCGGCCGCACTCAGAGACGTTCAAATTAGTCCTTATGGATACTTAAGTAATTGACATTAAGGCCCGTATTTATAAATCGCTCTCAGATACGATCTCAAGAGCGATCTTAGCTGATAGGCTCTCAGGATGTAATCACGATCTCAAGATCACTACTATTTAATAAATCGTCGTCAAGACAGTGTTGTCAACTTTATTTTTCAGAAGATCATACCATATATATATACTAGAAAAGATCATATTATGCCTAGTTGCCTACATTTCAAGGAAAAAAATCGTACGTAATGAAATTTCAATAAAATAACGTAAATATTTTTAAAACGGAATATCATTATAATTTAAGGCTCGTCTTTAGATTATGGGCTGTCGATTTATGGGGTTTTGTGGGGTGGAAAGGGGAGAGAGGGAGCGGGCTACCCCTTGTTACCATTCCCACCCCGCGGAACTCCATGGTTATGGAGATATACATGGTTAAAGTTTTGAGGTTAGAATAACGCTATTAAGCTATTACACTACCTTGTGGGAGAACCAGGGGCTAGGCACCTCCCCTCCTCGCCCCCCACCCTAGAACCACATAAACTGACAGCCCGTAATCTAAAGACTAACCTAAATTTAAATCAATATTTATCACTATAGCCTCGCGCGCAACTTCGCCGCGTGGATTATGATCAATTTGTCATACATAGTTTATGTGAAACTTTAACCGCTTACTTAGCGGAAGCTCTCAAAAGAAAAGAAAAAAACCCAATTTTTATTTTATTTTATTTTAATTATACGCCAACAAGGTAGACACCAACAAATTCACAACAATCAACAGCACAGGGTACAAACAATTAAGTGTTACCTCAATTATAGGCACATACAGCTTACTTAAGAGTGTTTCATTACAAAAACACGTAAAATTGATACATTTAGAATTAAATCAATGAAAATTAAATTATTACAATAAATTTAAAAACAAATTTAAATTAAATAAAAAAAATAAAAATGAAACGATAAAATTAAAATTGACATTACAAAATTAAAATGAAAGATTAATAATAAAACAATCAATTATAAATTATGAACAAATTCAGTGACATTAAAATCAATAGACATAAAAATTAAAATTAAAATTGATACAATAATATTGAGTTATTACATGACGTCAATGAAATTAATATTACAATAAAAATTATGAATAAAATAGAATAAGCATTTTGAAACATTAGTCTTATCGTGATGAAATAATTATAAACTATAGCCTTCCTCGATAAATGGGTTATCTAACACTAAAAGAATTTTTCAAATCGAACCAGTACATCCTGAGATTAGCGCGTTCAAACTAACAAACTCTTCAGCTTTATAATATTAGTATAGTACGCGCGCGAGTTCATGTCCATCGGGGCCTGAGGAGGCGGGCGGGGGCAGCGCGCCCCGCCTTCACCCACCTCGCCGCATTCGTCCGCACTCGAATGTTGTCCTTGACGCACGCTTGTCGATATTGTCGATACATGGTAGATACTAAGAACTATTGACCGCTATTATATTGCACTACTGGCAAAAAGATGGATTAATTGAAAATGCGATCGACTTTATAATTGAACTCGGCGACGGCGAAAATAGTGACTCCGATTCAGCTCTGTCAGTTATCTTAGCATCTGATAGTGACTAATTCGTGTTTAGGGTTTTGCATTTTATAAATTGTTTTCCTATTTTTGTAATAAATAATTAACAAGTATTGGGTGCATTTACTTCATGTTGCATTATTTTTTTCATTTTTTTTTAAATAAATATCTTACAACATTTACACACAATCGTCTGTTCCGCTTCCGTCTGATATAGCCAAATATTTTTTTATATATTTACATACATATATGATATATCAATATATAAATACAAATATTACACCCCGACTCAAGCGGGAATTGAACCCGCTGCCCGCGGAGCAGATAGCAGGGCCACTATAAACTGCGCTAACGGGCTAGTCTATTTAAATTATAATTATTTACTTACTTAAAGATGGGATAGATATTAAGGTTGACCAAATGAGATTATCGATATCGACAATACCATAGGTCACAAGAACTACCGCATTCCTCAGGATGGACATGAATTCGCGCGCGTACTATAATTATAGGTATAGATTTAAGGAACATGAATCAACATTTAACATTAAGAATTTTTATATTTTTAGATATGAGAAAAGTTACATTGGTGTATTCTAAAACTCAGATGAAACCGTGATTAGGTGTAATTTCGGTAGATACAGATTTAAAATCTCTTTTTTATAAATTTTTTATTATAGATCACTCCCTCGTCCTATTTTTTCGTTTGGATAATCATGCAACTTTGACCTTGGTGAAAAGTGCGAGCGTCAAGTAAATTATTAAATTACTTTAACGTGTTTACTGATTTTTTATTTATTAGTTAGTATAGTTATTGTAGTTTAATGGTGTAGTCTAGGTAGATCCTCTAGATATATTACATATATTATATTTAAAAAATGTGTATTTAAAATAGTTTAATTCGAATTTTTGAAATGTGTACCTACTATCTAATTGGTTTTTTATTAAACAACTAGCAACTCGCCCCGGCTTCGCGCGGGGTTTTTAAAGAAAATATCTTATAAATCAGAATAACATACACGATTTAACATATAAAGATACTAGCTGTGACCGCGACTTCGTCCGTGTGGAAATAAAAAAAATATTTTTCAGTTCACAGTTACAAAATAAATACATTTGTAAAATATAAGTAGCCTAAGTTACTCCTTATTACATCACTAGCTTCTGCGCGCGACTTCGTCGACGTGGACTCCGCTCCTATTGGTCTTAGCACGATGATATATAGCCTATAGCCTTCCTCGATAAATGGGCTATCTAACACTGAAAGAATTTTTCAAATCGGACCAGTAGATCCTGAGATTAGCGCGTTCAAACAAACAAACAAACAATCAAACAAACAAACTCTTCAGCTTTATTATATTAGTATAGATTTATCTGCCTGTGAAATTCAGAAATTAACCGGAACAAACAGACAGACAGACAGACAAAAATTATAAAAAAAGTTATTTTGGTATATGTACCGTGTATAGGTACATCATAATATGCATTTAGTAAAAAGCAGTTACTTTAATGTTACAACCAGACACTCCAATTTTATTTATTTGTAACTAGCTGCCCGGACAGACTTCGTTCTGTCTGTTATGTTTTATTTATTTATTATAAAAACCTTCCGTGGGTAATTAGCCGAATCGATCGAGCCTTTCTCGAGTTATGCGCTTAGCAACATCCATTTTTATTATATAGACTAGCTCCCCGGACAGATTGCGTTCTGTCTGTTGTTTTTTTTTTGTAGTATAAAAACATTAAAAACCTTCCATGGGATTTTTAAGGAACATACAAAAAAAATTAGCTGAATTGGTCGAGCCTTTCTCGAGTTATGCGCTTAGCAACATTCATTTTTATTATATAGACTAGCGACCCGCCCCGGCTTCGCACGGGTGAAATGCCGATACTAAATATACTACACACTTTAAATTTCAAGTCTCTTACTTCAAAAACATAGGACTTTCATGCAAACTTCCAACCCCCGTTTAACCCCCTTAGGTATGGAATTTCGTAAAACCCGTTCTTAGCGGATATCTACTCCCTATAAGGGACCTACCTGCCTAATTTCAAGTTTGTAGGTGTATTTTTCATTGGACTTTCATACAAACTATCATCCCCTGTTTTAACCCCAAAATGGGGTTGATTTCTCAAAAAACATTATTAGTACACCTCAACACCATCTATAGAACATACATTTTGAATTTCAAGTCTTTTACTTCAAAAACATGGGACTTTCATACAAACTTCCAACCCCCGTTTAACCCCCTTAGGGGTGGAATATCGTAAAACCCGTTCTTAGCTGACCTCTACTCGGCGAAAGGAATATTCCTACCAAAATTCAAGTCTCTACGCCTTATGGTTCCAGAGATATCGTGATGAGTCAATGGGTGGGTTACTCTTTTATATATATAGATATAGAAGATTGTGTGAATTGTACAAAATCTAATCCTGCGCAGGCGAAGTTGCGGGCACCAGCTAGTTCCACCATACACTAGGTACCTAAACTTTCGGACGCGAGGCGCGGGGTCACGGGGCGGCCACTCAGCCCGGTCGAATCACGGCGACAAGAAATTAATTTAATTGCGCATTATTTTGATTTTGCTATTTATCTCCTATGGTATTCATTTAATTTGCTTTGTGTAAAGGAAAAAAATAATCTTAATGAAAATATAATAATATTTGATGTTAAAAGTCTTATTAAGACATATGACGATTTTTTAAGATATTTTAATACTTTTTTCAAACTTATATGTATTTATCCACCAGGGTTAGTATCAGGCGAGCCGCACGTAGGGAATGCAATCTCGTTCTCGCGAGATTTCGTTTTTGCGAGATCTCGGCCTTTTTTAGCGAGATTGAATCTCGGACGAAAAAAAGGGCGAGATCTCGCAAAAACGAGATCTCGCGAATAATTCGTAATAATGGCTTGTGCCGCGTTGGCGCAGCGGTCACTACACTGGTTTGTGTTTATTACTTAGAAGTTTTTAAAAAAATATATAGACAGATACGTCAAACAATTTTTAATGCATAAGTCTATTGAAAAAATTCTTGAAAATAAATGTTTATCTTATAACACTTACAATTTTTATTATTTTTAACCGACTTCCAAAAAAAGAGGAGGTTCTCAATTCGATTGTATTTTTTTTAAATTTATGTTACCTCAGAACTTTTGACTGGGCGGACCGATTTCTATTAATTTTGTTTTACCTGAAACGTGTATTTTTTTTTTTAATTTGTGTTACCTCAGAACTTTTGACTGGGCGGACCGATTTCTATTAATTTTGTTTTACCTGAAAAGTGTTGCGTGTCATATTGTCCCATTTAAATTTATACTTTTAGAGTTAGGTATATATAATAATACGTATTTACTAAACTACTTTTTCGTCGACCTACGTTGTATTAAACTGCATAACTTTTCACTGGGTTTATCGATTTTGATGATTTTTACTTTAATCGAAAGCTAATACTTTACTTGAAGTCGTTTTTTTTGTTTCGTTTGCGAGCAAACACAATTATTTCCTAA
The DNA here is from genome assembly GCA_905220545.2 of Melitaea athalia. Taxonomy (NCBI): domain Eukaryota; kingdom Metazoa; phylum Arthropoda; class Insecta; order Lepidoptera; family Nymphalidae; genus Melitaea; species Melitaea athalia. Next base: position 1,918,768 of record HG992183.1, on the reverse strand, counting down.
GTTATTCAAATATTGTGATTATTTGCAAAAAAAAACCCTGGTCTAGCGCGAGTCAGACACGCGCACCGAGGGTTTCGTACCAACAAAATTATTTCCGTACCAACAAAATTAATTTTTTTTTTACATGATGTAACTAAAAATTGATACTTTTCGCAATTTTTCCTTTATTTGTGCTATAAGACATTGCTTCGTACCAAACTTCAAGATTCTGAGTTCACGGTAAGTACCCTGTAGGTTTTAATTCCCTTGTGAGTGTCGAAAATTTGCAACATAAACGGCTGTATCTTTTGATTGCGTTGGCTTAGAAGTTTGATTTTTTCACAGTTCCAAGGAACAGTAGACCTGCGTATTTGGTATGAATTTCAGCGTGATACCTCTACGCGTTCCTGAGAAAAAGGGTCTTGACAGACAGACGGAAAACAAAGTGATCCTATAAGGGTTCCGTTTTTTCCTTTTGAAGTACGGAACCCTAAAAAAACACACAAAATTGCCAATCTCGCGAGATCTCGAAATTGGCGAGATCTCGCAGTAAGTATCGTTATTCATAAACTCGCGAGATCTCGCTTGAGTCCCAATCTCGCGAGATTTGCATTCCCTAGCCGCACGCTTGTTCGCTGAGTAAGTAAAAAAAAAGTTTTATCGAAAACGCTGCATAAACAGAGATGTAGGTAACATAAAAATGTATGGTAGAATTATTACATACATACATACATATATTCACGCCTGTATCGCAGAGGGGTAGGCAGAGATTACGCCCCTCCACCAGCCACGATCCTGACAAACCTCTCGTGCCTCATCTACAGTCATACATCTTCTCATACACTGTCGGCGATTGTGCGTACTTCTTACTTGGCCGGTTTCCAAGACTTCTCGGATTTGATCCTCGAAAGTCCTTCTTGGACGGCCTTTCGGAACTACGCCCGCCAATTTACTTTTATAAATACCTTTCGTAACCCTACTCTCACTCATCCTTTCAATATGTCCAAACCAACGCAGCATCCCCTTTCTTACTTTCATAACCACATTTTTCCCTTATCACACTATTTCTTACTCTATCAACCAGTCTTAAGCCACACATATTACGCAAAGAGCGCATTTCTACCGCATTCAATCTACTTTCATTCTTCTTCTGCCACACCCAACATTCACTTCCATAGGTCAATGTGGGGATGAGCACCCCCTCATGAATCGCCAACCTTGCCTTGTTTGACAAATTTTGGTTGTTCATAAGGGAGTGCAGGGAACCATTGACTTGATTTCCCAATTTTACTCTCCTTTCAATATCTTCTTCATACTTACCATCCCTTGTAAAAACGCAACCCAGATAAACAAATTCATTCACTTGTTCTACTTTCTCATCACCAATCATTATCCTGCATTCAGTCACTTTTTCATCCCGTTCCAAAACCATGACTTTCGTCTTGCTTACATTTATTTTCATGCCTCTCTTACTGAAGGATTCATTCACTAGAGTTACCATCTTCTGCATCTCTTCAGCCGACTCTGCAAGGAGCACTTGATCGTCGGCGTACAAGAGGCACTTGACAAGTAACTCCCCCAGTCGTAACCCCCATCCACAGTCTTTCAAATCGTCAAGACAACTATCCATGAATAGGTTAAACAGCCATGGTGAAGCTACGCAACCCTGTCTGACACCTTTTCCGATGGCAAACGAGTCACTGTAGGCCCCATTAATCCTGACGCAAGCACTCGAACCATCGTAAAGTGATTTGAGTGCCCGTATCAGGTTGCCATCCACACCATACACAGATAGCGTCGACCACAAATCATCCCTCTCCACTTTATCGTAGGCCTTCTCTAAATCCACGAACGTGCAGAAGACCTTCCCGTTTTTAGAAAGAAACTTCTCCGCAATGTTCCGCAAAGAGAAGATCTGATCCACGCATCCCATTCCCTTTCTGAACCCTGCTTGTACATCCCACATTTTCCCTTCAGTCTTTTGCACAACTCTTTCAATCAGAATCTTAGCATACAATTTGCCTACAACACTCAAGAGACTGATGCCACGGTAATTCTTGCAGTCCTGACTCGACCCCCTCCCCTTGTACAATGGTACTATGACGGCTTTGCACCAGTCTTCTGGGACTCGACCATCACGCCAACACACATTGAAAAGAAGGCAGAGCAAACTAACCACAACACCGCCACCAGCCCTGAGCATTTCTGCAGACACCCTATCAAAACCTGCCGCTTTTCCCATCTTCATACTTTTCATAGCTTTCATAATTTCTTCCGTACTTATTTCCAGCTCCAAAATCCTTTCATAATTTCCACCATCAACTGTCTTAGTTGAGGCTTGATCCCTTTCAAATAGACTCTCAAAGTGTTGTTTCCATCTTTCCAAAACATCTCTTTCATCCGTCATAATCATACCATTCTCATCTCTAACAACACTTAATTTTGAGTCCGTGTTGCGTCTCGCCCTCCTTACCATGTTCCAGAACAATTTAAGGTTTGACCTAAAGTGTCCCGAGAACTTATTTTCAAATCGCACTTTCACTTCATTCTTTTTTCTTTCAACTATTGCTTTTACTTTCTTTTTCAAATCTTTATAGATCTCTTTCATCCTCTCAACTTTTATGTTATCTACACAACGAGCATTTTGTACCGTTGCAAGATTTATCCAGGCATTCTTCTTTTCTTTCACTGCTTTTCTTACTTCGTTATCCCACCACTCTCTTCTTTTATTGTTAATCTTTCGTGTCGTTACCCCACATTCTTCAGAGGATGCCTCCACCATACTATTCTTACATAAATCCCACAAATCATCCAATTTCCAGCATTCTTTATCTTTTACGTCACCAATTTTGTCGGTTGCCTTTCTCACATATTTTTCTTTCACCTCAGGTTCTTCTAATTTTTCTACTTTTATTCTTTTTAAACTAGTTACCGGCACAGAGGGCCTATGGCGCCAGCCCTTGAACAGACCACTAATCTGAGAAACTACCAGATAGTGATCCGTTCCCACACCTGTCCCTCTGTAGGCTCTGGTGTCCGTAACCAGTTTTCTCAATCTTTCATCAACTACCACAAAGTCAATCATACTTCTATCGCTTCCTCTCTGCCATGTATACGTATGGATCTTCTTATGCCCAAATCATGTGTTTGGATACAAAGAGATTCCACTCCAAACATATTTCTAATAAATTCATACCATTCTCATTCACTCTTTTGTCTCCAAATTTCCCTAACACCCTTCCACAACCATCTCGTTTCACACCTACCCAACCATTAAAGTCACCTAACATAATTATTCTTTCATTATCTTCACAAGGTCTACAAAAACAGTCCGTGTTAACTTTTAAAAATATTAGCTACTATCATACTACTATTACTATGTATACACTTGGGTGTAGCACACGAATTGTAGAAAGTAGCGAGAAATGTCACAACATGGTCACAACACAAAAAGTCGAAAAAAAGTCACAAAATTAAGTCCACAGGTTTTTAGAGGGTAATAATAATACTCTTTATTGTACACAACATCAATCAACACAATAACATATTACAAGTACAAAACAGTGTACAAAGGCGGTCTTATCGCTAGAAGAGCGATCTCTTCCAGACAACCTTTGGGCATATAGGACAAGGCATAGTGAAAGCGGTAGGGAAGTGTACAATAGAGAAGTGACAAATAGTGTCACCTAAAACAATATCAATTATCGAATACAAATACACATACATATACAGCATAATACATACATACAAAGATACATAATTATATACATATAAACATATATACATACACATATTACATATATATACATATATATACACACATACATATATATAAACATACTTATAAAAATACTATACTTATAAACAAAATATACAGGGTGGGCATTATAATACAACGATAAATTGGACAGCGTATATGTAATGACATTCCAAGCCCACATACAAAAAATCAATAAAATACATCCAGTAGTTTAGTCACAAATTATGATTTTTCATTTACACATAATAAAATCGTAAATTTATCTCGATCACAATCACGAGTCAGCCTGTAATATCCCACTGTTGGGCAAAAATGAATCACTAAATGTTTTGCTAAACGCAATACTCAAGAACTCCAGGACCAATTCAGCTGATTTTTTTTTTTCAAATTTTCTTATAGTTTGTAAATAGGTTGTTATGAAATGATAAATTCAAGAATTGATACATTTCAGAAAACGTATTGATTATTTCAACTTCAGATACAGTTTGCAAGACAGGATGGTAATAAATTATAAACATTTCAGCTCCTGTGACTAGTCGCCGGACGGGGTATAGGTATCGATTTCGTATCGATTGAAAATAAATCATATTTTTAATAACAGCTTTGACAGCTGACTGATATTGAAACTGTATATCCCAAAATTTCTACGCATGTATTATACTAAAGACCTGACCTACCCTAAAACCGGCGGTTAACGACTCAAGGACAGCTATTATTATTTTTAAAAAGATTGAGCATAAAAATAATGGATATGGGATCGACTGCCACAAAAAAAAGGCAAAATTTTTAATCATTGCCATTTAGTGACAGTTCGCAGACCAAATAATATTATAATAACTCATGTTTAAAAAAAAAAAATTTATTCAGTATCGGCTACTGATCAGTTCTGCATATTTAAAAAAAAAAATTGATGGTTTGAGAAAATTTAAATCAAATAGTTTTTTATTCAATTTAATTTTAAATGCGTAACAATTTATTTTAATTTACTTTTCTAACTTACAATTTTTTATTCAATCAAAATAATGAAGTTTTGTAGGTACAGGCTCATACCACTTCTACGTGACTTTGCCGCGTAGAAAGAAGGTCACGCGAAGGTCAGTGATCCTGTAGTTACAAAAATGATGTTATAAAATTTTATTAAATTAAACTGAATTAGTTTGTATGAAAAAATCTTTTTTTTTTTTATTTTGATGTTAGGACTTATCTGATGGTTTTGAAATACTTCTTTATACTAGTACTAACGGTGTTTTCAATTATCGTTCTATTGTCATCCCCACGTTGTATATAATATAATACTGTATGTGTAGTACTGACTGAGCACTATAATATTAGGTAAGTATGTAAAAAAGTTAGGGATTGTCACGCACGACAGATCTATCGCCGCACGCACTCAAGGTCGCAATTTCGCCCGTCTCCGCGAACGAAAACAGGTATAACGCACTGGTTTTTCAGTAGATTTTCACAAAAAGTACTTCACTAGTTAGAGGGTAATGAGACGAATAGTTTGATATTCAACACTCTACGAAAAGTTAATAAATTAGTTAAAAAATGAAATTTTCAAATTGCTTTGGGTAGGCTACTCGTTCTATAAACTTTATTTACCTATAATTCAAATTCAAATTCAAATCATTTATTTCGCCATAAGGTGTATATGTAATACTTACATATTACACTTAACGAAAGTAAAAAAAAAAATGATTTACAAAAAAATAAAACTAAACAATAATAACAGAAAGTTAAGGCAGCAAAAAATCAAACAATAAAATAAAAATAATAATTTATTTAATTCAGATTCACATCCATACAAGTGTTAGTAACATTTTATAACTTAAAAACTAATGTTAGTAGTACACTTTGATTTAATATAATTGTGCGTATAAGCACAGATTAGTAAATAGTACGTACAGATACTTAATACTGCTATAATAGCCTACTCCTTCGCGTCAGCAACCGCTGCATGCTAAAATGTGCCTAAATGCTCCAGTGTACAGTTGTGATTGCTTCGCACCACGCGATCCCACAGCAACGGCAGGGCTGACTCTTCGATAAAATTAAATTAACATAACTCTTTGTATCTATGTTATTGAGAACTGTGAATATATTCTGACTATATGTGGTAGTTTTAAATTGTATAGTTTATAAAATATATTTTTCTTTATAAATAGGTGCTGACTGTTAAATAAACTGACTGCTAAATTCATTAATACACCTAGATAAAACATTCTTATAGAGGACAGTGTGTAGGTAAGATAAATAAAAAATATTCAAAAGTTACATGTGTTTTACGATTATATAATTTTTTTATAAATTTAATACTCGTAATTTAATAATTTTCAATTAAAACAAGAATTATCAAAATCGATAAACCCAGTAAAAAGTTATCCGGTTTAATATAACGAAGGTCAACGAAAAAATATCAAGTAAATACGCATTTTAGATATAACTCTAAAAGTACTTGGGAGCACACATGACACGCATTCACGCATACCCTTTAATTAAAACAAAATTTATCGAAATCGGTCAACCCAGACAAAAGTTCTGATCTAACATACATAAAAAATACAATAGAATAAAAAATAATTAATTTAGAACGTCCTCCTTTTTTGGAAGTCAGTTAAAAATTGAACTACGTGCGTGCGATTCGTTTGCGACAACCTTATCAGCCCCCCTAGACAAGTGGCATAAAAACTAAACGAATAGAATAGAATAGAATTCTCAATGTATGGGAATGACACTAGCTTTCGATATGTGATTTGAGTCAACGCATAGAATCTAAAATTGGTAGCCAAATGTCAATTTAGTCTATTCGTATAATACAAAACGCTAGAGAAGTACAAATTCTCCTTAGAAATCCTAGCCAAGTGGCACTTTTGACAAACGAATTCGCCTGCTAGCGTTCGATATCTAGCGTACGCTAAGACCTTGTAGATAACGCTATAAATTTACAAAATGGCGGATCTTTGATCATCTGACCGTGGAAGTGTCGTGATTGTGTTTGTGATTTTCTGTAATTAGTTGTCTTTTAATTTTTATTTGAGGTAGTTGTAATTCGTATTATTTTATTTTTGTGTTAGTTGTATTTTTATTTTTATTTTTAGTGTATTTTTGTGTTTGTGTTAGTTGTATTTTTATTTTTCGCTAAAATGTATAAGCTTGGACTATTGTGGGCTGCACACAATGAAGACATGTGGCTAAGGCGAAGCCGAAGAAATATTAATCGAAATCGCTTAGAAAATGTTGATGACATGCCCGATCTTTTGTTCATCGAAAGATTTCGACTGGACAAAGTAACATTCCAAAATCTTTGTCGGGATTTACGTATTCATACGTCATTGCGAGGAACTAACGAAATTACCTTGGAAATAAAGGTAGGTAAATAAATAAAATATAAATCATTACTTCTTACAATGCTGTGACGAGTAAGATAGGTACATATTTACATGTTTGTTGCTTTTTCTAGGTCCTTTGTACTCTGAGCTTCTTAGCTACAGGGTCCTATCAAAGGATCGTGGGTGTCACTCAACATTTAACGCAAAGAACCGCGAGTCGGTGTATTAGACAAGTTGTGGAGGCACTGAACAGCAGTTATATGTTGAGACACATTCACTTTCCCCAAACACCACAAGAAAGGTCGAGCATAAGACAAGAGTGAGTAGCTAATACTTATTTAACATACCTATTGCATCTTCTTTTATTTATAACTAGCTGACCCGGCGAACTTCGTACCGCCTAACAGTTGATTCTTTAATTTATTTATTTTTTAATACTTAAACCCCTCCACTAACACTTAAGCTTTATGGTATGGTATTTAAGTTCAAATTGACTTTTAAATATAATTACGAATCTTTTGTATGGGAATATAGAAAATTGTTGTTTTTAGACATTTTCAGGCATTTTTTGAATTTTTCTCTCCGTAAGAACCATCCTCGTACTTCAAGGAATATTATAAAAAAAGAATTATCGCAATCGGTTAAGCCACTCTCGAGATTTGCGCTTAGCAACACATTCAACGATTCATTTTTATATATATAGAGATCATTAGATATATTTAAATGGGTCCCTTTTTCCTAATAAACTTAATATATTTTTTATCAAGCAGGTATCATTTTAATACTGAATAAACTTCAGACTGAAGTGACTGAATATATTTCTAATTTATTGACTTAATACTGAATATTTTTTAGGTTCCAGAGAAGATTTAATTTGCCTGGTGTTATAGGCTGCATAGACTGCACCCATATAGCCATTGTCAAACCGGACCATGAAGAACATTTGTTCTTTAATAGGAAAGGGTACCACTCTTTGAATGTACAAATGGTAAATTTTATATTATTATGTGAATCAGTAGGTAATTAGGTATACTTCATTACTAATCTTAAATTCAATGAAGCTGTTTTGTTTAATAAGAAATAGGGATAGAATAATTATCTTTTAATATTCTTTATAATAAGTTATGTGGTTTTTCAGATTTGTGACCATAATTTAAAAATTTTGAATGTGAATTCAAAATATGGTGGAGCCACTCATGATTCTTTTATATGGGCATCCAGTCAAGTTGAACCATATATGCGTGAACTTCATCGACATGGTGAACAAACATGGTTACTAGGTAAGTGTGCAAAAGTGTAAATTTTTTTATGTACATATATAGTATTTTTGACTACCAACACGTCTACCACTACGTCCTGGCTTTGCACTGGGTAAAATAAAATGTAGGTAGGTACTATATAATTATATTAGGTATACATTCCTTCAAAAATTTTCTGATAGTGAAAACCCATCAAAATCTGTAGTGTGGTTTAAGAGTTATTCGATATACAGAGAGACAAATGTGAAAAGCAACTATGTTTAATACTGTGATAAAAGGATAATCTATTCATTTAAATAATCTATCAATTTAAATTATTTAATTTGTTTTAGGTGATTCTGGATATCCTCAGAGAGCATGGTTAATGACACCCATTTTAAATGCTGCACCAGGTTCTCGGGAAGAAGTGTATACCACCCGTCACATACAAGCAAGAAACTGCATTGAACGTTGCTTTGGGTTACTTAAAGCACGTTGGAGATGTTTGCTGAAACACAGAATTCTTCATTACCATCCTCATGTGGCCAGCAAAATTGTACTAGCATGTTGTGTATTGCATAACATTGCATTGCAAGCTCGTCTACTACCACCAGTTGATGTAGTAGCTGAACCACGTGATGATGGTGATGATGAAGCTCCTGTTGGTCTGTCTTCTGCCAGCAGTCAAGACGAGCTCATGCATGGAAGAGCAATACTTAATTGCTTAGTAAATAGATTGTAAGATACTTGTACTTTCATATTTTTAAAAAATTTAATTTATTGCATAATATATAACTATATAATAAGCTCTTTTTACTATCTTTCTTTTTAATTTTAATTGTTTATTGTCAGTCTAATAGTCAACTTATACCAAAATCTATATCTATACTTATAACTCTGTAATTACCTATGTAACTTAATCTACTGTATCTTAATTGTAAAAAATATAATTCATATACTACATATATTGTTATTATAATTCATATATATTGATTAATAATGACTATCGTGATGTTGTAATAATGTATCTTAATTGTAATTATTTTTTATTTTTAATATCTATAGGTACTTTAATTGAGGGGGGTTAAGAAACAGTATTAAAACTCGAATCTATTTTATCTATAATTCTATACAAATAAATAAAATTGGAGTGTCTGTTTGTAATATCAAAATACTGCTTTTTACTAAATGCATTTGGATATAACAACATTTTTTACAATTTTTGTCTGTCAGTTCGTTCCGGCTAATCTCTGAAACGGCTGGGTCAATTTTTACGGGACTTTCACTGGCAGATAGCTGATGTAATAAGGAGTAACTTAGGCTATTTTTATTTTAGAAATTTATTTATTTAATGTCAACGTCAAAATGTTACAATGTTAGTTACCATACTCCTCCAAAACGGCTGGACCGATTTTTATGGAATTTTATGTACATATCAGATATATATATATATATATATATTCATAATTATTATAAAGTATGGTATCTCTTATAGCAGTAGTTTTTTATTATTTTATTTTTTGTGTAAAAATGTATGAAGAAAAATTGTAAAATAAAGACTGTTTTATTCAGAGCAACACATAGTTTAATTTTCCGGTTCCAATTCTGAGGATTCAACAAGTGTCTTATATATTTATTTATTTATTTCAATTGGACACTTACAACACATATAAAAAATTTAAAATTAAACAATATATAATAAAGTATCTAATATGCATGTTACTTACAAGTGTACACAGCACTTTGGAATACATTGATTAAAACACTAAAAATCATAAATAATTAAAATATTTGAATTTTAAATATAAATTAACACAGTTCAACATTTATAATATTTAAAAAAGAAAGTGACATTTTATCATCATCATAACCGAAATAATCAAAATCAAAAATAAAGAACAATTATTATCATAATAAAAATTAGGAACAAATTATTATAATCAAATATACATTAATTAATACAATTTATATATGTTGCAGTCAAAACTCTGAACCAGTCAAAAGTACTTTTGACCATTTGCTTTAGTCAATAATACTTTTGACTAAAATAACAGTTAAAAGTACTTTTGCCCACTGGAGCTGGTTAAAAGTACTTTTGACTAAATTATTCCGTCAAAAGTGGTTTTGACTGGTTGTATCAGTCAAAACTCTTAAAAAGTAAGGTGGTCGATCAAAATAACGACATATATTAAAATAACTAAAATAACATAATTAAATAACTGCAACATATATACGCTAATAATTCCACGGAAGGTTTTTATGTGGTTTTTAAAAAAAAAAAAAAAAAAACAACAGACAGAACGAAGTCTTTCCGGGCAGCTAGTACATTAATAAAATGAAACAATTGGAAAATTTCAAAAGGAAAAAGATTACACCCTATCACCACAACGAAAATAGCCAAAAACAGAACTAAAAACCACTACCATAATCAAAATAACTAAAAATAAAATGATTGTAAATTATAATTACTATCACTTATTAAAAATAAAATAAAAAATATTATCAAAAAAATTAAAATTAAAATGACCTAAAAATGAACCTAAAAAAAACCTTAAAATGACCCAATTTAATAATACCAATAGGTATAAAATAATTATTAAATAATACCAGTAGGTATTATTAAATAGGGTCAGTGGATGGCAAACTGCTTGTTCGCTGCTGCATTATTAAATCAATGACCTGTTGCCCAATTAGGCTTAATTGATGCAATATATCGTTCAGCTGTCTTGTTACAGCAATCCTCTCCATCTCCCTTTCATGAAGGCGCTTGTCACGTGCCTCTTCATGCACGAGGCGCCTTCGCTCAACATCGGCAAATAAATCTGCCGCCCGTTCGAATGGAGTTAAACCTCTATTCCGTCGAGCTCTTAATAAAGCCCGACGCGGAGTAATTGATGTTGAGCGTGGAGAGCCTGACGCCTGACGTCGTCTCGGAGGAGTTTGTGGAAGTGGTGGTTGTGGTGCTGGTGGTGGATGTGGTGGTTGTGGTGCTGGTGGTGGTTGAGGTGCTGGTGGTGATTGTGGAGGTTGAGATGGCGACGGTGCTTGTGTATCCTCCACCGGTTGCGGTAATGAGGCTAAGGCTGGCGAAGCATGGATAGTTATTGGAACTGAAAAGTAATCGATTATATTTTATTTATTTCCAAGTCGTAAAAGGATATTAAATAATAATAGTTTGAACTCTGGAGTTGGATATATGCTACATATTTTTTACCAATCTGCTCATAACGCACGGGTAGAGATGCAGCGAGCAACAACAACCTTACTACCATCTTATTAATTAAGTTTAAATATTATGCATAGTTATTTTGTTTTAACCAAAGATTGCATAATTAATGGTTAACTTACTAGTCTGGCTGTTGTGGTCCTCTAACACACTATCATGTGGATATTGTGCATGCTCCAATGGAAGGTCTATAGCACTTTCACGCTAAAAACAGGTGGTAATTTAAAACACAAATTAACGAGATTCTGGTGCAGATAATAAGAAGCAGCTAATAAATACGGAAGGGTTTAAACTAACATGAAAGCCTTGCTCCTGAACCCCAGCTTGGCCAACCACCGCAGAAACTCCAATGACCGCCACCACCCTTTCTTCTAAAGCATTCAAAGACATTCGCCTACTTGGACCACCACCAGTGCGATTTGCTTGAAGATTTAAGCTTAAAAATTTTTTTTTTGTTTTTGTCTTCCAGTCAGCCCATACCTAAATAAATATAGTTAATTAAAATCAGTTTATATGAAAATAAATATGTAAATAATTAAAAATAGAACAAGGTATAATATAATTATTAAATGGTTAATTACTTTTTTCCATTTATCTGGTGATTTTTGAACACCACCACCAATAGAGTTCAAAATATTAGTTACTTGCTGCCACAACTGGTCACTCCTAATCCTTCCTTGAGGACCTGACTGGGGTCTAGCCAGATCTCCATGTCTAAAACAAACAAAAAAAAATAAGTAGTCCATACGAATTAACTTGAGACCCGGGCAGGCGATATTCAATAATAATAAAATTGTAATACAAGTGGTTTATTTCGGACTGTACATACATCCAGTGTATTAGTGTGCTAGTAACAATATTTACTTATAAACTATGTTAGCTATTATAAGTAGGATTATAATAAAATTACATCATCGGCCCTTGTACCAACGTATTATAAGTGCCTCCCCATAGGTAGGTAAGTGTTGTGTGAATTGGTGATGTCATTGTTTATATTACGGTATAAGTAGTGGTTTTAAATAACACAAAAATGAAATATAGAATACACCTTTCCATAAAGTCTATTAAAATTGAAAATTGTTCTGGACTTGCTCTCTGCCTTGGTTCCATTACTAAAAATAAATAAATTGCTTACATAAGTAAATTTACAAACTTTAAACGTCCATACGAGAATACTGTACATAAATTGTATAATGAAATTAATGAATAGTGGTAAATTGCAGTAGAACGACAACGGTTACAATGAAAATAATAAGATTTCATTCAAACTTTTTAACCGACTTCCAAAAAAGGAGGAGGTTCTCAATTCGACACGTATTTTTTTTTTTTTTTTTTTTTTTGTATGTTAGCTCAGAACTTTTGACTGGGTGGACCGATTTCGATCAATTTTGTTTTAATTGAAAGGTGTTGCGTGTCATGTGGTCCCATTTTAATTTAATTCAGATCTGACAAGTACTTTTAGAGTTATATCTAATAATGCGTATTTACGTGACTACTTTTTCGTCGACCTACGTTATATTATACCGCATAACTTTTTACTCGGTGTACCGATTTTGATGATTCTTACTTTAATCAAAAGCTAATACTTGTCATGTAGTCTTGTTTAAATTAGATCGAGATCTGATTACAACTTTTTGAGTAATCTTTAATAGCGCGTATTTACTTGACTATTTTTTCGTCTTATTACGTTGTATTACTTGTCGATGTAACTGAAGTCGGTTTTTTTTTCGTTTGCGAGCAAACACAATTATAAATATTAGTATTGTACTTACCAAATATTTTAAAACTTCTTTTGAAGAAAGCTTGAAAAAGAGTTTTAATAAAATCGGGGATAATACACACTTCACAAGTTCACAACACAGACTACAGAGTACATTGAATATACGGGTACAAGTTGAAATTTGAAACTGTAACAGTGCTCCCAATGCTTGAAAAACTTTTCCCTAAATATTTTAACAAGTCCGTAAATTAAAAACTTTAACTAAAATTTAAAAATCGGTCAGATTATTTTTTTATATAAGTTTTTTAATTTTCAAACGGTTTTAAAATAAAAAATAAACTATTTTGTATACATTGCTTATATTCATTGAACATATTCTTTTAAAAATTGATAATTAAGGAATTGTTATTTTTATTCGTTTTTCATATTGATATATACGTATGATATATTACGTTCCAACGAATAAAAAATACCCTAAAAAAATGTATCCTCCAAAACTTTCCCGCTATTTGCAAAATACATTCCTAAATTTAGGGGAAAATGAAAATCCCCCAAGTTGGCAACACTGTATTTTAATCGAAACCATAGACTACGTTCGCTTTTTAGCTTGTAATACAAAAGAATGAGCGTTCGACAAGTCCTTGTACACTTGGCTACCAAATTGTTAGCGACATCGTTAAGACGTTAGAAGTGAATAGATTCGGAGCGTTTGTCACTTGTCTAAGCCTTCTGGCCCGAGACCGCTCGGCCGGGCACTGGCAGTAGGTAATTATAGCGATTAGCGCGCAAGTACACGGAGTGACGATAGTCTGGTATAAGTAGGTAAACTGATTTCATGTTCCTTTATTACAATAATAATTATGGATACCTATTGACATAAAAAATCGAATCATACTAAAATTCAAAAAAAATAAAAATCCAATCAATATCAAAACTCAACCAAAATTACTCAATTAAAATCAAAGTCAAAATCAAAAACACATACATACCAAAAATACAATACAATAATTATTATTAGCCGATATAATATTTTGTTTGATCCGATATAATTATTATCGATACAAAATATCCAATATCGAAAATTGTATTACAGACGATATTTTTTTTAAGTGAAACTGTTAGGCGCATGAGGGTAAAATTTTAGAGAACGTGTGACCGACTGGGGAACTCCACGTGACGTTGGCTTTTTTTTAATTTGTTATTTTTTTTGTCAATTAGTTTTGCCAAGTGTTATTTTTATTTAAATGTAACTAACTAAACACTGACAGCGGAGCTTTGTAAAGAGCAGTTTTTCGACTTTCGCAACCGGACAAATACTAGATTATGTAATACTAGCGACCCGCTCCGGCTTCGCACGGGTGCAATGCTGATACTAAATTAATATAAAATATAAAATAAATATTTGCAATCTAAGCGCAAAAAATTTGTTTATATACGACTTCAAATTAGAAAACTTTAAAACTATCAGTGTTCCTCTACTATATTATTCATGTATTATACATATAAACCTTCCTCTGGAATCACTCTATTTACAAAAGAAAACCGCATCAAAACCCGTTGCGTAGTTTTAAAGATCTAAGCATATATACAGACAGACAGCGGGAAGAGACTTTGTTTTATAATAATTGTAGTGACAACAAATAGGTTTAAAATATTAATTAGAAGATATTAATACCTATTTAATTTTTGATATTTTGTAAATATTACCCAAAAATGAAATCCTTATAAAAGTACATTAATATTTTTATTGAGATTTTTGTACATTAAAATAATTTCATTTTATATGAAAATTACTATTGATAATATTGAGCTAAATACACTATTATTTTATAAATACAAAATCTTTTGAAAATTTTATCGATATATCGACGTCGATATTTATAACTATTTTAATAAATATCTATATAGCGACAGCCACCCCGCACAGTGGGCTGAAATTCGCGTTTCATAGACATTCAAATTTATTTTTTCAACTGACGCTTTTTTTGCTTGAATGCGATTGAGAATAACTGCTATATTATGCCTTATATAATGATCTTTCATGTTTATATTCGGTCAGGTTATAATTTTATTACGAAATTTGGTGAAAACTTACCATTTTATGTCCCAAACACACTAAACAGTTGTAAAAGAGAAAAGAAAATAATATAACGTAGGTCGACGAAAAAGTAGTCAAGTAAATACGCATTATTAGATATAACTCTAAAAGTACTTGTCAGATCTCAATTAAATTAAAATGGGACTACATGACACGCAACACCTTTCAATTAAAACAAAATTGATCGAAATCGGTCCACCCAGTCAAAAGTTCTGAGCTAACATACATAAAAAAAACATACGTGTTGAATTGAGAACCTCCTCCTTTTTTGGAAGTCGGTTAAAAAAACAAAAACTTGGATTATTGAATTTTTCACATAAATTTTGAGGTTATGTGAAAAAAGTGTAAATACTAAAGTTGTAGATCTTTATATTACCTACAGCTTTGCCCTTGAACTTTTTTTCATAGGACTTGTAGTTTAGCCAGAAATTGAGATAAACTGTTCTTTTATTCTTACACCCCCCCCCCTCCCTACCACTGCCCGACCTCAGATCGACCGTAATTTATTTTTCCTATCATTTTCGTTGTACTCACTTTCTTTTCCAATGTAAATAAATAAATAAATAGTATAAGTAATAAATAAAGTATATAATTATACACTTATGTAAAGCTTGATATTAGTTTAAAACAAAAAAATAAATAAAAAAAATTGGTAATTTTTTTAAAGGTTTAAAAAAAAAAGCACGTTTGACCTTAACATGAAGTATGTCAAAAATCAAAAATAATTTGTATTTTAATAACCTAAGAGGATATTAAGTGCAATTGTGCGATTATGGAGATAACATCATTTATGATGTCGACTCCATACAAATTGTCTTGAAAAAAATTCTAAGTGCGCTGTTTACGATTATAAACCTGAAAGATCATTATATAAGGCATATAGCAGTTCTTCTCAATCGCATTCAAGCAAAAAAAGCGTCACTTGAAAAAATAAATTTGAATGTCTATGAAACGCAAATTTCAGCCCACTGTGCCCCGCTCTCGGCTCTCCGCAACCAATGGCAGCGCTCCTGCGCGGCCTCCTTCGCCGCTAGCCAGTGTTGACAACATAGGTGATTTTTCACCATTTAGGCTACTCTAAGTGGAAATCGGTGACAAAAATATCTAAATAGCGACTGGTCGCAATAAAATAAATAAATAAGCCTTTTATTATTTCCTATTTTTTACATATAAATTATTACAATTTTCATGTATTCCTTTTTTTAACATTAAAGTAAACAATATTAATTTGTATTAATTTCCTTCATCATGTTATATTTTTTTAACAATATTTGTTCATAAGTTTTAATGCACATTTCTAATTTTTGTTTTTTTTTCTTTTTTATTATAGTTTGGTTTTTTTTTTTGTAAATGACATTTTGTTTACTTTCGTTAAATGTATGTATCACCTTATGGAGAAATAAATGTTTTCATTTTCATTTTTTATCATATTTTTAACCTAATAGGTACCATATATTACTAATGTAATTTCTAATAATATGAAGAATAATCAAGATCCTTTTTTCTTTTATTAAACTTCTACTAACATTTACGAAAATTATTTATCGCCTTTAAACAACATGAAAGAAATTAACTTCACCAATAACTAATTCTTAGAATAACACATACTTTTAAGGTAAAACATGAACTCTGGTCGCCTTTTAGGCTACTGAAAAAATTTTGAAGAAATGAACTAATCACAACACAAATGAGCATTTAAACGTAGTGTGAGAAAATTTAGAGAAAAAGATGGCCACACCCGTCGTTAGTTTCGGGGAATACCTGTAGCTATAACCTGACCAAATTTAAGATGCAATCAAGATACAGTGTTTGCTTCGTTTTTCATAACTATTCTAATTGTGTGTATTATACTTAGCGAAATAGTTCGTTAAAACCGTTATTTTTAAAGGAAAAGTTCTACTGTACATAATACATTTGATCAATTGGGCGCTAGCCAGTGAAGTGAACGGCTTCGCTATGTTGCGAAGCATACGACCCGGAATTATTTTTTTTGCCTTAACAGTAATAACATACAATACTTCTCTGAAAAACTTCGGAAAAAGAAACGACAAGTGTGAAGTGACTGATGTTGATGTTGTTCAAATATCTTTTTCAAGTAAGAATTATTATTTAATATTTATAGTTGTCTCTCGTTTAAAATTGTCCAGTAATTAAACAAACCTCATCCAACCAGTGTAAATCATTGATAAGAATTATAATATACCTGTATTTTTTTCGTCTTCATATAATTATATTACTTTTAGTTTAATAAATAATGATGTAATCGTTTTGTCTAAATGATCTATATTTAATAAACAAAAGTAGCCTTAGTTACTCCTTATTACATAGCTTACGTAATTAAAAATAATGATGTAATCGTTTTGTCTAAATTATCATAAATCTATACTATCATAAATAAATTATCTATATAATAAACAAAAGTAGCCTTAGTTACTCCTTATTACATAGGTGATGTAATTAGGAGTAACTAAGGCTACTTTTATTTTAGAAATTTGTTTATTTTATAACTCTGCGAACAGACTGAACAATAACTTTTTTGTTAAATTCCACGCGGACGATGTCACGGGCACAGCTGGTCTTAAAATATATGTACGTAATTTTTTTATTACAGATGATAAAAAATCGCTTTTAAAATTTTATTGAAGAAACGACAAGTGAACGACGACGTTTGATCTCAAATATCTTCTTCAAGTAAGAATTATTATTTATCGTTCTCTCGTTTACAATTTTCCAGTAATTATACAAACCTTATCCAATTAGTTTAAATCATTTATGACAATTATTATATTAATATTCCTGTAGTTTTTAGGGTTCCGTACCCAAAGGGTAAAAACGGAACCCTATTACTAAGACTTCGCTTTCCGTCCGTCCGTCTGTCCGTCTGTCACCAGGCTGTATCTCAAGAACGGCGATAGCTAGAGAGTTGAAATTTTCACAAATTATGTATTTCTGTTGCCGCTATAACAACAAATACTAAAAACAAAATAAAATAAATATTTAAGGGGGGGCTCCCATACAACAAACCCGATTTATTGCCTATTTTTACTCGATATAAATAAATGGTAAGAGGTAGGCACTTGAAATATTCACAAAATACTTAATTGTGTGTTACTTTAATAATAAATAATAAAATTAAAATTAAAAAAATTTGGGGGCTCATACAACGAAAATGACTTGCCGATTTTTGCCCGCTATTAAAATCACTGGTGTTTACCTAGCCAATGGTACGGAACCCTTCGTGCGCGAGTCCTACTCGCACTTGGCCGATTTTTTTTCGTCTTCATTTATTACTTTGTTTAAAAAATAACGATGTAATCGTTTGTCTAAATTATTTATACATCTATACAATAAATAAAATTGAAGTGTATGTTTGTAATATTAAAATAACCGTTTTTACTACATGTTTATGGATGTATAATAAATACACGGTACAACAAAATAACATTTTTTACAATTCTTTGTCGTTGCGTACTTGCGTCCATTCGTTATAATTAATTTATTATAAAGATTTTCACCTGCGCCCTCTGATTAAATTAATTTATTATTGGAGTTATCAGGGAAGTGGACGTACGGTGCCAATCAAAATACCAATTCTAAATTAATGCGACGTTTCAATCTTATATTAGATCTTCTTCAGGCATCTATAAATTTGATCAACATTTCAACATAATTATGAAAAAGCTGCTTATGATTAACAATATTGAATATAGAAAAATAACAAAAGATTTTTTCCATTTACCTTTACATGTAGTGTATGACATCTTCATACTTAGGGTGCAATGTTAATATGCATAATCATATAATGCTGTATACATTTTTTTTTTGTTTTTTATTTTAAAGAATTTTGAAACATTGACAATTACAATACTATTTAAATTTATCAAGGCAACAATAAGTACATTTTTATATCATTTTATTTTGTTACCTATACATCTTTAGGACATTTGATTCTTACAATTTAACTCTATTCCAGCATCTAAAACATTAATTACATGTATGATAATTATATATCATGCTATGCTATAGGTACAACACCACAAAATGTTAACAACCAAAGTATTACCTCCACATGCAGTGCAACCAGTATGTCACACCTATTATCTTTTAGATATGATAAATCACATCATCAAAGCCATTTTAAATTTTCTCAACAATTAAAAGTACATGTGCTCCATTCCAAATCAATGCAAAACTGTCAAGTCATTAATCTCAAATATTTACCGCCTTTTGTACATTTCTTTTATATTTCTTTTTCTCTTGCATGTTTTATGTTACATGTATTGTTTTTGGTTATACAATAAAGTACATTTGTATTGTATTGTATTGTATTGTATTTATATATTGGCTAGCCCGTTGGCGTAGTTCGTAGTGACCCTGCTTTCTGCAGGGTCACTACAAATTCTTCTGGGTTGTGGGTTCGATTCCCACCCTGAGTCTGGATGTAATATATATTTATTTATATACTAGCTGCCCGGACAGACTTTGTTCAGTCTGTTATGTATATTTTTTATATTTATTTTATTTTTGTATAAAAACCTTCCGTGGGATTTTTAAGGAACATACAAAAAAAAATTTTAAATATATTAAAATGAAAATGTACCTACTTCTTAAAATATTATATGTTGCTACTTACAATGTATTTAGATTAATAATTTTTAATTTCTTACTAATTTTAGGAAAATATATACTATTACGTTATTTAACTTTTGATTAATTTTTCTATATACATATATTGTTAATCATACGCAGCTTTTTAACCGACTTCCAAAAAAGAGGAGGTTCTCAATTCGACGGTATTTTTTTCAACTACAAATACAACACAAGTACTTTTAGAGTATGCGGCTGTCCTTCTTATTATCGACTAGCCCGTTGGCGCAGTTTGTAGTGACCCTGATTTCTGCTCCGGGGGTTGTGGGTTCGATTCCCACCCCGAGTCTGGGTGTAATATATATATTTATTTGTGTACTATTTATTTATTATACTATTTATATGTACTATTTATTATATTGTATGTATATCGAAAAAAATGTAGCTATACCAGTCAGCTGTTACATATTATAACACAAGCATTAAGTTGCTTACTTCAGGAACAGATGACCGTGTGTGTATTGTGTAAATATTTATTATTATGACTCGTTTTTACAACTTAAATCCACTCTTCATAGTATTGAGCGTGTTACAACGGAAACTAATTACACAACTCATGTTCTCATCCTTAGTAATATACCTATAACTCCACATTGTTAAACTTTAATGTATAGGTAGGAGCCAGCTGAAGTGACAGGATAGAGACAATAAATTTTGATTAATGATTATACTGAAATAAATTTTTAAACCTACACAGGATGAGGATATAATAACCATTTTAATGAATCTAGTTTTTCTTGGGCTTTTAACCGACTTCCAAATAAGGTGGAGGTTCTTAATTCGATTGTATTATTACAAGCTTTTATTTAACTTGCAATGTATGTATGTATGTATGTATGAATGTTTGTTCGGGTGAAATCTTGCAACTCAATTTTGAAGCAGATATCTTCAACAAATTGAGCTGAAATTTTGTATACAGGTTCGATTTGGATGACAATGCATGGTTTGTATGTATACATGTATGTATGTTCGGGTGAAATCTTGCAACTCAATTTTGAAGCAACCAATTGAGCTGAAATTTTGTATATAGGTTCAATTTGGATGCCAATGCATGGTTAACTTTATGACGTCATTCTAAATCCAATATGGTGGCATATCCAAGAGTGCGGACTAGTTATTTTTAGTGCACTTCTACAATATGGGTATCAAATGAAAGGGCTTGCTAGGAATAATTCGAATAAAGTGATGTGATAACCGACTAAAAAGTCAAAAATAAATTAAAAGTAAAAAACCTTTTTAAAAACAAGCTTTTATTAGAATGTGCTAAAACGAAAAAAATAAATTTTTACTTAAAAACTTTTACTATCTACTTATAAAGTCACTAGCTTCTGCGCGCAACTTCGTCGGCGTGGACTCCGCTCCTATTGGTCTTAGCGTGATGAAACATAGCCTATAGCCTTCCTCGATAAATGAACTATCTAACACTGAAAGAATTTTTCAAATCGGCCCAGTAGTTCCAGAGATTACCGCGTTCAAACAAACAAACAAACAAACAAACAAACTCTTCAGCTTTATATATTAGTATAGATTACACATAATCTATATGATATAAAAGCTTGTCGCGAGTTTGCTTGTAAACAAGTACCTAAATTAATTAAATTGATGTGATTGATTTTAACTATTAAAATTTTCAAACTATTTTAGTTTATCTGAGGTCAGGTAGGGCACAGCAGGAAATTTCCTGCTCAAAATATGGAGCAGCCCGACTGGGGTAGTACCTCGACCTTACAGAAGACCACAGCTAAGTAATACTGTTTTCAAGCAGTATTGTGTTCTTGTTGGTGAGTAAGATGACCAGAGCTCCTGGGGGGGATTGGGGATAGGGTCGGCAACGCGCTTGCGATGCTTCTGGTGTTGCAGGCGTCTATAGGCTACGGTCTTACCATCAGGTGAGCCGTATGTTTGTTTGCCGGACTCGTAACATAAAAAAAAAAAAAACTAAGGAAATACGAGTACTCATATCTCGCGACAAGCTTTTGTATCATATAGATTATGTGTAATGAGTAATGACTTTATAAGTAGATAGTAAAAGTTTTAAAGTAAAAAATTAATTTTTTCGTTTTAGCACATTCTAATAAAGGCTTGTTTTTTAAAAAGGTTTTTTACTTTTAATTTTTTATTTTACGAGTAGATGCCTGAAGAAGATCTAATTTAAGATTGAAACATCGCATGAATTTACAATTGGTATCTATTTTGATTGGCACCTTATGTCCACTTCCCTGATAACTCCAATAATTTTCGACGGGACATTTACTGGCAGGTAGCTGATGTAATAAGGAGTGACTTAGGCTTTTAATTTTTAATTTATTATTATTTTTTATTTTAATTTAAGTATTATTAATATTATTTACATTATAATGTACAATTGATTTACTAAAGGTTTTTTTTTTCAGCGAACGAATGTGTTAACTTATCCGAGCAACAAAATGATCATCAAAAAATAATACAGGAAGTGACTCAACATCATCTGGATTGATCTACAAGTAAATTTGAAAAACATAGATTAATAAAGCTTTGCACTGTAAAATATCAACACTTAAATAATAATTCATTTTATAATATATAATACATAATAATAAAAGAAAAGTTGTACTTAATATGGAAAATTTGGCTAAAATCGGTCTTCAAAGACAGCAAGGTGGAGAATTCTTCAAATTAGCCAATTGATTAAAAAAAATTCTATCATTCCTAAGGCTAATTAATGATTAAAAAATGCTGGAAAACTATTAGACAGGGAGCTCGTGACAGGTTGACATGACCAATACCCTCTCAAACGAAACTTCGTTACATGAATAAGGGATTTTTTTACGAATTTTCGTCTTTGTCAGCTGCCACTCCGTGGGTGGGTTTGGCAGTGGCAGCCTCCCAAACATCGAGAAAAAAAATTTTCAGTAATTTCCTCTCACTTCAAAATTTGTCGGATTATAGTTTACCTAATATCTTGAAGGAAACATAACGTCAGCTGGCCATAACATGGTGGATTATGCGTCAGCTGGCTGCTTGAATATGTAAAAAAAAAAATTTTTTTTTCAGTGATTTCCTCTCAACTAAAAATTTGCATGGTGATAGTTTACATGCTACTATGAATGAAAATTAACGTCAGCTGGCTGTATCTCGGTGGAAAGTTTGTCAGCTGGTACCTTGAAAATGTAAAAAAAAAACTTTTTTCAGTCATTTCCTCTCACTTCAAAATTTGTCAGATTATAGTTTACCTAATATCTTGAAGGAAAAATAACGTCAGCTGACTATAACATGGTGGATTATACGTCAGCTGGCTGCTTGAACATGAAAAAAAAATTTTTTTTTCAGTGATTTCCTCTTAACTCAAAATTTAGCTGGTGATAGTTTACATGTGACTATGAATGAAAATTAGCGTCAGCTGGCTGTATCTTGGTGGAAAGTTTGTCAGCTGGTACCTTGAAATATGTAAAAAATAATTTAGTCATTTCTTCTCACTTCAAAATTTGTCAGATTATAGTTTGCGTAAGCTGCTGCGTTACCGATCCGACAAATTTTGAAGTGAGAGGAAATGACTAATTTTTTTTTTACATCTTTCAAGGTACCAGCTGACAAACTTTACACCGAGATACAGCCAGCTGACGTTAATTTACATTTATAGTAGCATGTAAACTATCACCATGCAAATTTTTAGTTGAGAGGAAATCACCGAAAACAATTTTTTTTTTTACATGTTCAAGCAGCCAGCTGACGTATAATCCACCATGTTATGGCCAGCTGACGTTATGTTTCCTTTAAGATATTAGGTAAACTATAATCCGACAAATTTTGAAATGAGAGGAAATGACTAAAAAAAATTTTTTTTTTTTACATTTTCAAGGTACCAGCTGACAAACTTTCCACCGAGATACAGCCAGCTGACGTTAATTTTCCTTCATAGTAGCATGTAAACTATCACCATGCAAATTTTTAGTTGAGGGGAAATCACTGAAAAAAAAAATTTTTTTTTATATGTTCAAGCAGCCAGCTGACGTATATTCCACCATGTTATGGCCAGCTGACGTTATGTTTCCTTCAAGATATTAGGTAAACTATAATCCGACAAATTTTGAAGTGAGAGGAATGACTAAAAAAACTTTTTTTCTTGATGTTTGGGAGGCTGCCACTGCCCAACCCACCCACGGAGTGGCAGCTGACAAAGACGAAAATTCATAAAATAAATCCCTTATTCATGTTACGAAGTTTCGATCGGGAGGAAATGATTGACCGAATTTTAACCTGGCTCCTGTTCTATATCATGTTGGTTGGATAAGAAAAGTTTTAAGTAAGAACGAGATCATAATGTAAAAATCATTTAATATTTTAAAACTTTATATTAAGTTTAGAAGTAAGTTTTATAAGTAAGTTAGTTATAAAGTAAAGTAAGTAAGTTATATAAGTTTCACCCTACAACATCGATCACGATTCAGCCAGTAATATTCCACTGTTGGGCATAGGTCTCTTCCTCATGTGGGGGAAGGATCGGAGCTTAATCCACCACGCTGCTCCAATG
This sequence comes from Melitaea athalia, assembly GCA_905220545.2. Taxonomy (NCBI): domain Eukaryota; kingdom Metazoa; phylum Arthropoda; class Insecta; order Lepidoptera; family Nymphalidae; genus Melitaea; species Melitaea athalia. The sequence continues at coordinate 1,894,261 of HG992183.1, read as the reverse complement.
CGGGTTGGCAGATATATTTCCTACTATGAGTAACGATCGCTATCAGGTGTACATGATAACAACAGGGACCGACGGCTTAACGTGCTCTCTGAGGCACAGTGGAGAGACCCACAAGGACTGCACAAACACCCAGACCACGGCAAACATCTGTATGGCCAATACAAATGTTGTCATGTGCGGGAATCGAACCCGCAACCGCCCGCACAACAGCCAATCGCAATCCAGTGCTGTGACCGCTGCGCCAACGCGCCAACCCCACAACATACCGGACCTAAATTTTTTTTTATGTCGTCAATTGATTGGCCATCCTGTATTTGTTAGTTCCTTTACTACATTGATCTACAAATAATTTTGAAAAACATAGATTAATAAAGCTTTGCACTGTAAAATATCAACACTTAAATAATAATTCATTTTATAATATGTTTATTAATATTTGAATTAATTAAGATTTCATGAGATCCAACATCGTTCACTTGTCGTTTATTCAATTTTAAAAGTGATTCTTTATCATGTAATGAAAAAATTACGTATATTTTAAGAGATAATTTAGACAAAACGATAACATCATTATTTTTTAAACTAAAAGTAATAAATGAAGATGAAAAAATAAACATGAATATAATAATTCTCACCAATGATTTAAAGTCCGCAAAACGAAAATAATAAACATGGTAAATATTCCGTTTTCGAATAATTTTAGTAATAGAAGTAACCATGTTAATCTAAAATCTTGTAATGTGTTTTGTTTATTTAAATAAAAAAAATTTTGAAAAATACTGTTTTTTCTTTCAAATACCTTACTTTTTAGTTACGTTATAGTAGATGTCATTGTGGCCACTTAAAATCCTTGGATCTGGCGTTGTCACAAAGTACCTACATAATTATAATTACGAGTCATCAAAGATTACTATCAAAAAAATGTACTAATTATATCTCCATTATATTAAAATACAACCCACATGACAAGTATAAGCTTTTGATTTATAAAAGAATCATCAAAATCGGTAAACACAGTAAAAAGTTATGACGCTTATTATCACGTAGGTCGACGAAAAAATAATAGTAATAAATGTAATAGTAATAATAGTAAATGACGCATTATTGGTTATAACTCGAAAAGTACTTGTCAGATCTCAATTAAATTTAATTGATTCCAAATGACACTCAATACCTTTCGATTGAAAAGTTGGACTAAATTACAGATGCTTATAAAAGTTAGCTAAAAATTGGTTCAGTAGTTTCAGCGTCACGTACCGATAGCAGCGCCACCTACTGGGTCTAATTGAGATAAAAACTACGCTATCTACCAAGTTGGACCAAATTATAGAGGCTTACAAAATTTGATACAAATAAGTTCAGTAGTTTCAGAGTTACATACCGATAGCAGCGCCACCTACCGGGTCCAATTGAGATAAAAACTACCCTATTTACCTAGTTGGACCTAATTACAGAAGCTTACAAAATTTGATACAAATAAGTTCAGTAGTTTCAGAGTTACATAACGATAGCAGCGCCACCTACCGGGTCCAATTGAGATAAAAACTACCCTATTTACCTAGTTGGACCTAATTACAGAAGCTTACAAAATTTGATACAAATAAGTTCATTAGTTTCAGAGTTACATACCGATAGCAGCGCCACCTACCGGGTCCAATTGACATAAAAACTACCCTATATCCCAAGTTGAACCTAATTACAGAAGCTTAGAAAATTTAGTACAAATTAGTTAGTAGTTTCGGAGTTACATAACGATAACAGCGCCACCTACCGGGTCCAATTAAGATAAAAAAGTTTTCCATGTCCGTCTCCTGGTTCTAAGTTACCTTCCCACCAAGAGTATAAAAATTATATGCAAAAATTAATTTTATTAATGTCACTTTTTTATTTAACCGATGACATGTTTCTTTTGACGTTTGGAAGGGACATTCATTTCGTATATGTTGGCTAAAAAGTTCGTATCCTTTCCCCGAGATGGCGTCGCTGAGCCAGTGGCGCCATCTCGGAGAAACGGTACGAACTATTTAGCCCAATATATACGAAATCAATGTCCCTTAACTCTACAATATTTACAAAAAAATTCCTCAAAATCCCTATATATCCCTTTTTAAATATAAGGAATAATACGGTCCGTGTCCCATATATAAAAATGACCTAACACTATTCGCTCCATCGAAGAACCCTTTTCCCAAGATTAATTTTGTGTGAAAAGTAATTTCCTAAGACGTTTAGTGTTACACGAGCATTGGGCTACAATTTTCCACGAACGAAATGTCTCGGCCCGTACTATACATTAGATATATATATATATATATATATATATATATATATATATAGATTATTGTCTAAGAATAGTAAGATTAAACATAGCTTTGTCATAGCATAGTTTCTATGATACTAAAAACTCCAAAATAATCTAAAAGACGTAAATTAAGTATATTTTTAATGTAATATAATATTATAAAGAGGTAAAGTTTATAACTTTGTTTGTATATACGGGGTAATCTTCGCAAATACTGATCCGATCATGAAAATTCTTTCGCTAACAGAAAGCTACACTATTCAGGAGTGACAAGATAAAAGGAAAAAGATAAAAATATATAAAGATTTTAAATCAGCAGGATTTGAACCTGCGCCCTCTGACGTGCCGTGTCAACAATTCAATCTAATCAAGCATTATTATTTGCCTTAGAAATTAATTGGTGATTTTAAAACATTTATATTTATCTGATTTGCTGAAAATAGTGAGAGTGTATTGGAACATATCAAATTTCACCGTACCCTTCTTATGTGAAATGGATTATAACGCCCAACGAAGTGGGCACGGGTCGGCTAGTTTTTAATAAAACTTTTTCGAAAAATAGCTTACAATGTTTTTGTCCGTAACGGTAGCACAAAATGACTTATATCAAACCCGTTACAATATTAAAATATGATTGTGACACCTCAAATTTGCGTAACAAAGAAAAAAAAAATATTTTTTATTGTGCCTTTCGTGTTGTGATTACTTTTAATAACACTCGTTTCTTTTGTTGTTCCGGATGTCAAAGGGTGCCAACAAAACCCGATTAATGAGATTCTGTGATCAGACAGACGAGAACTTTACAGCCGCAATATACAAACAATTCAACATAATTATAAGCAAAATAATCTATCACAACATAATCTATTGGTGTTATGATCAGTTTAAAAAATAATGGAGTTCAAAATATAAATAGATATATATAAAACGTACAGAATTCTTCCTGTGCAAGATCGACTTGCATGTTGTAATTTTTTAAATAAAAAATATTGATATTATAGATTAAAAAATTATTGCTTTCTATGTACTCTGTATGTAATACTGATTGTAGTAGTGTTAGTTTACTCGAATAAAAGAAAAAGTTTGATGAGTTGAAAGAAATTACAATAAATTGTATTATAATATTCTGTATTTTAAATTCTTTAAATTAAAAGTTCACTATTATAGGGCACAATTAGGGACATAATCCCACCATCAAACATGGCCTTATCACATATCATGTACACACATTCATACTAATGTATTCAATGATATTTTTCATTATGTATTAAAAAAATCTGTTCGTGACATATTTGTGAAACAAGTAATCTTAGATAAATGAGAGTACAACAGAAGAACAGAAATCATTAAAAAAATTATTAAACCAATAGATTATTCCCAACTGAATATTCAAGGAAAAATTTCCATCTTATGAGTTCTAACGTAACCGAATCGATGAAGAACAATCAATCAAAATTTAATAATACGAAGGGAAAACGGAGCAGTGAGACGGAATCAGATTCAAGATAATAACCGTTGAAGAGATCGAGGATAAAGGCCAGGACGGAGATCTTAGCTTGGGTTTTATGTCTACAATCTGCTGTGATCGTTACGACTGACGCAAATATGTGAACATTGTTTTATACGATAATGTTAGTAGTCATACGCGTCGGGGTGGGCTTATTTAATTTTTGCCAAATTGATTTTGAAGTCTGCCAGATCGATAAGTCAAAATCTTCTAAATTAGATAATACTATATAGAATAGTTAGACCGGATAATATCTTAAAATTGAAATGTAGTAGCTAATATCCACTGTTTGGTAACGCTTAAATACAGAGTTCTTCGTCTTCAAATTAAATACGAATAAATTTCAAAAATAAATGAAAAAAAAAATATTATCAAAATAAAACCATTCTGTACGAATTTTCTTGGATTTAAAAAAGGAAAAGTAACTATAGTCCCTAACGTAGGGCCAAATATAATTTTACTTTGCCACTTTCTGCTGTTTTAAAACATATCCGTTCTTTCATTTTACCTAAGTAATAATTAACCATAATATATTGCATACGCTGCTCGTAGTTGATGCGGAGGTATATCATATATTATTGTATCTCTGGCATATTTCTCGACATTTCCATAATATACGGTTTTCTGTACAAATGAAATGCCGCGGAATATTCCTCCAACTAGAGTCTAGATACCTAGATACAATATTGCAAGTGTATAAAATTCTTCTTATGGTCTAAGATCCGGAATATAACAAAATCTTCCCTCATCTGTTAATTAGGTGAAACTATTATTTTTATAGGCTGATTTCAATATTGTGAATTTATAAAAACAACCTCTGCCACCATAACCCTGCTGCAAATAATAATACTTAAAAAAAAATTTTCTTCTAAAAAATCTTTTCCCTCTCATGTTAATTACATGGTACTAAGCTAAAACCGTCAATATTTTACGTTATATACCTGACTATAGTAGGCACCCATCTCTATGATTGCTACACTTACCTGCAGCCAGGTTACTGCTGACTGAGGTTACTGACCTGGCTGCAGGTAAGTGTAGCAATCATAGATATAGCTGCCTACTACAGTCAGTATAATGTAAAATATTAACGGTTTTACTCGTAGCTTACTACATGTAATTAACATGAGAGGGAAAAGATAAAAAAAAAATTGCAGCAGGCTTATGGTGGCAGAGGTTTTTTTATAAATTCACAATATTGAAATAAGCCTATAAAAATTGTTTCATCTAATTAACAGATGAGGGAAGATTTACCTTCTTGGATCTTAGACCATTATGTTCGGTGGTGAATTAAGATATTTCAAATACGGCATTTTAGGTACACGTATTTTACTATTATTATAAATACGACTGTTTGAATAGATGGAAGCTTTACTTTTACAAAAATAATAATCACTTAAAATTTTTGATTTGTAAAATGACGATTCGAAAGTGCTCTTGGGGCCTATATGAATAAAGTTATTTTTGATTTTGATTTTGATTATGGACTATTGGTACTAAATCCCAGCAAAACGTCAGAACGGGTCTAGATGAATAAGTCCACTTTAAGTCACTTTAATCTTGAAAAAATATACGGTTCCTGTTCATCAAGCCACTATTCCAAACACTGATCCATAATGAGAAGTATTTATCTTGGTGGCCGTGAGAAAGATTTATCTTCTTATAATAGGTAAAGATTCCGATGGCCATTTTTAAGATATCTTCGTATTTTATTCTTATATTTGAAAAATCTGTTACCAACTAGTTGACCCACCGGACGCTACCATGTCTTGCGGACTGACAAATATGTGAAATTGAAATAGTCGTATATAATTATGTTATCTGAAATATCAAAATTTTCGGCGCAATTTTCCATATTTTTTCTATTCTAAGTATTAGAGTATTAAAACGAATGCTGAGTCCGTTCATCCGTTTTTGAGTTTTGCGTTTAATATCACATTTAGCGATTTATATTTACACATATTTATGTATACGAAAGTAACCGACATAGCCCACAGAATTAGCAAGTTGAAGTGGCAGTGGGCTGGTCACTTGTGTCGCAGGACCGATGGCCGCTGGAGCAGACGTGTCCTAGAGTGGAGACCGCATCTTGGCAAACGCAGTGTTGGACATCCTCCGACCCATTCGACCGACGATCTACGTAAGATTGCCGGTGTAGGCTGGATGAGGATTGCGGAAAACCGGGATGTCTGGCGCGAACTTGGGGAGGCGTATGTCCAGCAGTGGACTGCGATAGGCTGATGTGATGATGATGATGATGATATATATACAATATATATATGTGTATATATAGACTACTAGATACATACATATCACCTCAAATCACATCCTAGTCTACAATAGAAATGCTTGCAATATTTGCTGTTAAAAGCCTAGCGGAATGACAGTCCCATCTTGATCAAAACCGCAATAAAGCCGGTATGTTCTGTACGTGCAATCTTCTCTACATATACCTGTATACCTAACATCGTTCATATTTATATATTAGACGTGCTTCCTGAACCGTATTAAATTTTAATACCTGATACTTTACGTCTATCCACAACCTGTCTACAAAGAATATAGCGGTATTTTGGGCATGTTGCACGCAGGGATACCAACAATTTGGAACGCCTTATGGTGACCGGTAAAATCGAGGGGAAAAGGCCTAGGGGTAGAAGTCCCAAACGATGGTCGGACCAAATAACGGAGGAACTGAAGATGCCTGTCAGCGACGCACTTCACCAAGCTGCAGAACGGGATCGATGGAGACAGCTGGTTGACGGAATCAAACGGAGTCACGATCCTCAGCAATGAGGTACCGATTGAAGAGAGAGACCTGATACTTTATTGTACACTCGTACAATAAGGTTTCAGGTATTAAAATTACTTGACAAACTGTATGATATTGTTTTCTAATGTTTACGCTAATTTCACTAATAATAATAATAAAACCTTTCATGGATTTTATCGCGGACCATCGCGGTCATCCCGTGACCATGGTTGCTGTAAAGTATCCGAAACGTTGGGCATTAAAAAAAACTTAATAAACCGCGATAAAATCCAAAAAATTTGTTTCATTAAACCGTATGATTCTACGCCTTCGCAGTAATCTTGCTTTAGTATTGAAATTATTAAAAATCGTTTATTTTAGTAAATAAACATTGATTTGGAAATATTCTGCAACTTAGTTACGTGAGTATTTTATGATTTATCTTTAGAGCCTATATAAACAGACATCAAAGGGTAAGCTAAATTTACTTTTAAGAATTATCTATTCAATATTATCTAATCTGTCATCATAATTGTAAAAAAAAAAAAACAAAATAAAAATCGTAAAAAAAGCTTTCTTTGTAAGAATGTTACAAACTGATTTTAACCCTCACATTTTGTGATAAAAATATTTTCAAAGGAATCTCAAAAATCTTACACTGTATTCATTCATCTTGAGGTAAACATAAGAATTAATCAATCTGAGAACAAACGTAAAATGTTATATTTCTAAAATGTATTTATCAAAAAGAGAAGATTCTCGAAAATTCGTTATATTTCTAAAGTGATAATAAAAGCCTTGGACTCGGTTGCTCTTGAAAATCTAAAGATTTGTAATTCTCTTTGAAGTGAGATTTTGTTATTAATGTACACTTTATTTGTCTTGTTTAATAATATTTACTCCATTATTTTAAAGCATAGACATGAATAATTAATCCTTTCATATTCAGCTCAAAATGACACTCCATGAACTTCGAAGTACTTTAATAAAGTACTATAATAATAAACCTGAGCACAAGGGTCTTATATAAAATACTAGGATAGGTATTTTTTCAAGTCAGGTAGCACCTATCCAAATCATCACAATACCGAATTCAGTAATGTGCATACAGCAATATTCTCATTTTCAGAAATGACCAACAAACTTAAATAACCACCTTCATCTATATTCAGAACTTAAATAAAAAAATAGCAACTCATTGCTAGCACTCAACTTAACCGCGCCCCTTAACCAATTAAATCGTAGTAAATTAAAAAGCCTTTTACAAATACTGTGGGCAATATTACGAGGTACAGATAGAAAAAAAAAAAAAAAACTATGAGAAAGTAATTTTTATATATAAAATTCTCGTGTCACAATATCAGTTACAATACTCCTCCGAAACGGCTAGACCGATTTTTATGATATTTTGTGTGCATATCGGGTAGGTCTGAGAATCGGCCAACATTTATTTTTCATACCCTTAAGTTACGGGGGGGGGGGGATTAAAGGGGTTAATAACATATATGGCAAAACAACGTTTACGGAGTCAGCTAGATAGTTAATAATTTTGTTTGTGCGTAAACGAAAAAAAAAACGACTTCAATTATTACATCGACAATTAGTAATGCGGTGTAGGTGATTGGTAAAACAGTCAATTAAATACCCATTATTAGGCAAATTTTAGGAAAGTACTAGTTGGATCTTTATCAAATTTAAATAGGACCAAACGACAAACACTAGCTTTTGGTTAAAAATAACCATTAAAATTGGTACACCCAGTAAATATTTATGAGGTAATAATACACATAAAAAAATAAAGTCAAATTGAGAACCACCTGCTTTATTTTAAGACAAAAATAGAGTACAAAACGCGTGTAATATAAGCGTTATATTATGTCGTTTAAAGTGTCCTTGGCTTCACTGTGAATTAATGTCTTAAATTAAACAAACTTATTGTGTTTTATACAACGCAAATTATATCTGAGTGAGCATTGCGTGCGGAGTCTAAACGAAACTTTTAAGGATCTTAACTGTTCATATCAGCTATATCATTGCCACAAACGCTGTTTTTAATGGACGTAATTAATGGGGTTTCTTTTTTTTCATAGTATTTTGTAAAGTGGTAATTTATGAAAGATATTTAGGCGCGTCCTTCCATAGCGATCACAGCATTGACTGTTGCGATGGTGATTGCGGGCTCAAAATCTGGACTAGTCCGACTGGGGAAGTACCTCGACCTTACAGAATATCACATGTAAATAATAGTGCTTTCAAGCAGTGCTGCTGGAAGACTCCGCTGCAGAACTCCTGGGATTGGATTTAGGGACGGCAACGCGTTTCTGGTGTTTCAGGCGTCTATAAGCTACGGTAATCGCTTACCATCAGGTGAGCCGTACGCTTGTTTGTCGACTTAGTAACAAAAAAAAAAAAGGAAAAAAATTACTTAGTTAAGGTCGAGAGGCAACGATATTATTATTTAGCAAGTTTGCTGACAAAATTATCACCGGTATTAAAATTGGACATAGAAAAATCTTAAGTTAAATTCCTAAAAACATTCCTTTGAACGTGAAATCCTGGCGTCACCGAATTTCTCGGTTGACACAAATTACTAAATCATTTGTAACGCGATGAGATCTTCAACACATCAATCATGTCCACGAGTGAAGGTTTTAAGGGAAATGGGAAATTTATACGAGTCGACGCACGCAGCCTTCCTTGTGAGTGACTTCGTGACTTTCATCAAATAGGTAATTAGATTACGTCATCTAAAAAGTAACATAATTATTATTGAGCTCTCCACGCTCCCGATTCATATTTTTTGACTCAGCAATTTTACGGTTTTTTATTTGTGACAATAATCATACACTGGAGGTTTTGATTAGAATATATTGTTCAAAATATAATGAAAAATAAATTTAGAATTAAAAAAATAATCATACAAATATAATGTTTGATTCTAACCAATCTTCACTCTTAAATGTTACAGTGTTACGTAACCAATTATCCTACATTTGTCTCTCTCTATAGTTTAGCTCGTTCTTGGCAGGTAAATTTATGTATAATGATGATTACCTCTTTTGAAAGGTGACGATCTCATCATAAATGATGAAATTTTCACACGATTGGTAACGAAATTTACTTCAAAGAATATTGTAAGAAAAATTTTGCTAGTAATGATAACCAGTACTTTACTATAAAAACGGTTTCCCTTTAGTATAGTGTAATTTACAATGAAGCTACTTTCTTGAGGGTTTTTGCCCATAGTCCTCCGGCCCGTTGGACCGACGATCTTCGTAAGATTGATGGTGTAGGCTGGATGAGGATTGCGGAAAACCGGGATGTCTGGCGCGAACTTGGGGAGGCCTATGTCCAGCAGTGGACTGCAATAGGCTGAACTGACTGACTGACTGACTACTTTCTTATTCAAAGTGGTTGATTATAATCTTCATGTTTCTTTCCACACTTTATGAATTTACAAACGATTGGCGACTGATTTCGCAAACAGAAATAAATAATATGTGACCTAATAGACATACGTACGTATACAATTTGTCAAAACTTTATTCTTATAAAGAAAAACCACAGATCGAATGTAAATACTGGATATCATTCAAAAAGTTTATTAATAAAATATAACGATTATACTTTTAAAAGTATCAAAAAGTGATATTTCAAAACGAATGGACGAGGAATAAAGATGAGTTGATGTTGAAGCTGACAAAATGATCGCTTTCGTAATTGATACGTTATATAAAAGTGAAATCGTAAAGTGTAGGTTTTCTCCTGTCGAGGGAAAAAAACATTTATTTATAATATTTTTAAATAAAAAGAAATCTTTTTATTAAAGAAATCTATAAAAATCTATTGTAATTTATCCAATAATATAAGTCAGTTTTTTTTTCTTATTATTTTTATATTAAGCTCAGATCCTTCTCCTACATGGGAAAAGAGGCCTATGCCCAACAGTGGGATATTACAGGCTGAAGCGAGCGAAGCAATAAAATAAATAATTTACATTTTTTTATCTATCATATCTTTTTTGTTATAGTTGTAATTCCTGTTGGTATTCTTAATAATTAAATTAAAATAATCACTCTACATGCTGGAACTTGTTGCCGAACAGTAGCTAATTACCTATTCGATTCAATATTATATAAATAATGACCGTAAGGGCATTGTCAACCCACACCTGACCCTCTTCGGGAGCTCTGGATAGGTAGCCAGAGATAGGAACCTCTTCACAGGCACCCAAAACTTCTTGAGAGCAGTACTATTTAGCTGTGGTCTTGTGTGAGGTTGATGTACCTCCCCAGTCGGTCTGTTCAAGACTTTTAAAGCATATTTCCTGTTTCACCCAATCTTAATTAAATAGTCATGATTCGACATTGCTACAGGCTAAGTATGTATATGTAATACCATCGCTTGAACATGTACATTTACGCATATTATAGTAATAATACGGCCATAATATAAATATGTCTACATTATATTCTTTTAAGATGTTTCGTACAACATAAAAGTGTGAAGACAAAAGGTGATAAATTAAAAATTTACTGATCTGTAACGACCTCAATACGATTCCTTGTTATATCGAAAAATAAATGTTATTCTTCGTCGAATTTTATTCGTCAATGAAAAGATATTTCAAAATTACACCACAAAAATAACGATTCATACTACAAGATTGAAAATGGCTTCATTTTTTTTTGTACAAAAATATTTCATTTCATTCATCCGCGTGTTAAAAATTTGAAATGAAAAGAAAACGGTTAAATGTAAAGCTGCGTTCACAGTAGCGACGGAATGAGCGTGAAATAATAAATCTTTAGAACGGTACGTATTGGAAAATTCATCGGAGCGAATTCTGACGGCTACTTATCGCGTTGTTGTTTTTTTATAGCAATATTTTTGATCTCTAAAAGTTATATCAACAGTGATATTAATAAATTTGTGTGAACGAGTCCTTGCATTAATTATGAAAGGACGTAACGCTATTTAAATGAATGAACATATGTTTTATTAAAATTGAAATTCTTTCACGAAAGTCTTAATATTTTATTTATTTTAATACTTCTTGTATAATCTAATACCTACATAAAATTCTCGTGTCACAGTGTTAGGGGCCAAACTCCTCCGAAACGGCTTGACCGATTATTATAAAAATATTTGTGCATATTTGGTAGGTCTGCGAATCGTTCGAATACAATTTTTTAAACCCATAAGTTATAAGGATGTCCCCAAACCCCTCTTTTTTAAAAAATTTTGGCAATTTTTTTTTTATATATTCTATTATGATTTGACTGTGAAAAATAGATACAACCCTAAATTTTCTTTCTTCTACCATCAACCTCTATTTTTTATAGCGCTTAGCGGTAAAACAACGTTTGCCGGGTCAGCTAGTTTTGATATAAAATTTAAAAAAAAGAAGGTTATTTTAATTTATAAAGAAGTCTGATAAATGAAAGTAATTTTTTTTTCTTTTAATACTCTCTTTATAATTAGAAATTACGGAGAGCCTTTTATTTCTTAACAAAAACTAATTATAAATGCCTAAATATTCTAATTTCTAGACTTAATTTATAGACCTGTGAAAAAGTAAAAGAGCACGATAAAAAATTCGTAACGTGCTCTAGGCTATTCAAGTACATTTTACGATGTTTATTAAGACAATTATATTATTTACAATATGTTTCAAGAGAGTAAAAATTTGTATTTTTATGTTATAGTTCTGAAATGTTAGTAACTCAAAATGGATAACAGTAAACATAATAACCCCATTTTTCGCATATTTAATTTCATATAAATAGTTTTCATGTCGTTATTTAGATTAAATAATTATATATTTATATCTTTTTAATTATTTAAACCTACTTACATTAGAAACTAATAACATAATGTGTAAAAGTATGGATAGTTGGTATATGGTTTTTTTTTATTGTTTGTACATGACAAACCATTTTTCATACCAAATTAGAATATTCATTCACCTTCAATAATAGAAAAATTTTCTTCACTGACCAAATCTCATCTATTAATCCATCGAAATCTATTAAAACAAGAAATTGCTGAGCTTAAAACCAAAGCGGTTAGTCCCGGAATACCATCAAGTTTCCTTGTTATCGCGCTTAACTTTTAAAAGGAACGTTCAACTAGTTTAAGATTTAAATTTTCATAGAATAATCGGTGCTGATTTACTGGGATGGAATAATATGCATATTCCGTTAAATGAAAACTTCGAAGAAGCGGTACGATTATGGAGAAATACTTGGGTAGTTCACGAGATATCAAAAATAGTGTTCTTGTTCAGGATTCATTTAAATATTATTAAAAAATATTATATTATATAAAAATAATAACTTGAAAAAACAAAGTGTGTGATAGTTTTTTTTATCGAAATTTATAATAGTATTCACATCAAGTACAATATTATATGATGTATTTTTACTTATACCACTAGGCTGGTAGGCTTATTAACCATCAAGTGGTAGGTATATATGTATGGTGGTTAGTATGAACGCCTGCACCACTCCCCAGTTGTCATCACCCACCCATACACTCTGGCTACCTTACCAAGAGAACACAATACTACTGAGAGCAGTACCTTAAGAATCGCGATACTTACAGTACTTACACAGTTGGGGTATTCAAGATTTTGAGGTATGGCATATGGAGGTAGGTACTTAATTGAGTAGGTATGCATTATATTCTAAGTCTTTGTTAAATGTCTAACTCATAAGATGAACATAGTATCAAGTGCACAAGGTTGTCTGCCGCATGCATTCAGCGTATAATATCTCACCGCTGGGCATAGGCTTCTTTCTCCGTGTAGGATTGGAGCTTAATCCACCACGCAGCTCCACTGCGGATTGGCGGATCTGCCGTCTGCCACATATATCAATAGAAATTATTATTCTCAAATACCATTCCTTTGGTCTTTCTTGATATTTCCATAATCTCGATAGAAATAAAAATTTGCTTAGATTGGAATTTCTTCGCTAATGTATTGAACTAACTTGGTTTTCTTAGAAGCTGTTCTACAATCTCCATCGTAATATAATTTCATTTTTTTTTTCAATTGTCGAAGACAAGATTTTTTTCTCCTAATGGTACGCTTGTTGCTTTTACTGCCCTGTTTTTTTTTTGTGTAGTCTTAATGAGGTCGTAAAAACAAGCCTTGGCTTTTATCCGTTTGTCTATTTTACAATCTTTGACTAATCTCTATGCAAATGTCTACCCAAACAATTTGCATTTGATAATAATATCTTTGGTTTATCGTTTTTCGTTGACGCAGCGGTTGGCGCAGCGGTCAGCACTGGATTGCGATTGGCTGTTGCACGGGCGGTTGTGGGTTCGATCCCCGCACACGACAACATTTGTATTGGCCATGCAGGTGTTTGCCGTGGTCTGGATGTTTGTGCAGTCCTTGTGGGTCTCCCCGCCGTGCCTCATAGGCCTCTTTCCTCATGTAGAAGAATGATCAGAGCTTAATTCACCACGTTGCTCCAATGCGGTTTGGTGGATACCTATATTCCCTACTATTATGAGTAACGATCGCTATCAGGTGTAAATGATAACAACCGGGACTGAAGGCTTAGCGTGCTCTCCGAGACCCACAAAGACTGCACAAGCACCCAGACCACAGCAAAAGTTTATATGGCCAATACGAATGTTCGTCATGCGCGGGGATCGAACCCGCAACCGCCACAAACCAGTACTGTGACCGTTGCGCCAACGCATCGTCAAAAAAAAAATCAGTTGCCGCTTACTAATCATTTTGGCAACGAGTTTAAAAGTAAGGTACACAAAACGTTAGTAACTTACATCTACTGAATCGGTAAAAACGACGATCGATCACGATCACGATCACGATACAGCCTTTAATTTTTATATTTTAATTTAAATATTATTAATTCTTGTATATTATAATAAAATTATTTAAAAAATATATTTGACTTGCAAATATAAAAATTATAAATTTTGTGGCTCAAAACATAAAATGAATAAGTGTGACAAATGCATGAAAAACATTAGCAAAAGGAGCCCCGTATTGGAGTGTAATAAATGTGGTAAAATGGTACACGGCACTACGACATGTTCAGAATTAACAAACAAACAAATTGCCGCAGTACGCGCAACTGAAAATATAGAATGGACATGTCAAGATTGCCATAATTCCTCTCTAAAACGAAGTTCCTTCTTTACACCCAATAATTATGATATTGACAATGATGCAATACCTCATGATTCACCGAGCTTAGCAATGAATATGCAATATATATTAAAAGAATTAACAAAAGAGATGGAAAAAGCTATACAAAGAGAGATGAAAGATTTTATTAAGTCGTTACAATATCAAAGTGACAAAATGGACGAAATAGTGGAAAGTATAGATTTCTGTAAACAAACAATTCAAGAATTAAAAAGAAAAAATACCGAATTATTAAATAAAAACTCTAATTTGGAAACTAGAATTAGCGCCTTAGAGCAAATTCAACGTGAATCTGAACAAAATAAAATAAATGATCAGTTAGAAATTTTTAATATACCAAATATTGAAATAGAGGAAACAAAGCTTATTGTTGAGAACATAGCAACGAAACTTAAAATGCCTATCGATGATATTATTCTAGTAAAATTAAAAAGAAAGACAAAACAAAACGATTTGCCTGGAACAGTACAACTTAAAATGAAAAA
Source organism: Melitaea athalia (assembly GCA_905220545.2). NCBI lineage: Eukaryota > Metazoa > Arthropoda > Insecta > Lepidoptera > Nymphalidae > Melitaea > Melitaea athalia. The sequence goes on along the minus strand of HG992183.1, from coordinate 1,879,027 downwards.
CGAGGAAACTGTACAGAAATGGCTATATGCATCAAAATCTAATAAAATACTATTAAATGAGCTTGTAACCAAGGAACATAAAATATCCTCTAACAAAACAGTATTTATGAAAGAGTCCCTTACACCATATAATAAAAAACTTTTGTGGAACGCTAAAGAGAAATTAAAGGAGACATACAAATTCATATGGTGCAAAAAAGGAGTTATCCGTGTTAGAAAAAACAACGATAGTCATCCAATAATTTTGAGGTCACTAGAGGATATAAATAAGCTTATTTGATTATTGAAAGTTAAGATTTTTTTTTTTTGTGTCTATTGATTATTTTAATTATTTTAATTATTATTATTTCTTTTTAATATAAGTATAGTAATTATAATATTAAATTATAATGGATGAAATTAATAATGAAGTAACTGAAATATTTAATTGCTCAAATTTGAATGACTTTATAGCTTGTCTATCTACTAATAATAATATAACTTTATCATGTATTCATGTTAATATAAGATCAATGATCAAAAATTTTGCAGCCTTAGAACAAATAATAAAACACTGTAATATAATTTTGGATATAATAGTTGTAACTGAAGCAAATATTTCGGACTCAATAAGTAATATGTTTAACTTAGACGGTTATGAAATGCACACAGCATTGCGTAAAGCGCGTAAAGGCGGTGGAATTATTATATATATTAATAAAAATCTTAAAGCGAATGTCACTAAGCCAAAAACTAATACCTTTGAATGTATATTAGCGTCTATAAAAACACCAAATAATTATTCTGCAAAACTGTGTGCAATCTACCGTCCACCAAACAATAGTAAATGTTTATTTATTAATGAACTAGAAAAACTTGTAAAAAATATACACTATAAACATGAACTATTTTTAATAGGTGATGTTAATATTGACTTAAAATCAGATAATACTATTAAACATAGTTATAATAATATGATGTCTAACCTAGGCCTAGTGTGTGGGATCTCAGATTACACGCGGATAGAAATGTCTCGTAACAAAGTTAGCAAATCTTGCATTGACCACATATATGTTAAATCCCGCACATTAGACATTGTAACAACAGCACTTGACACAGTACTTTCCGACCATAGAATGATTGCTATGGCGTGCCTTAGTACAATACCCATACATGACAATAGAATTAAAAAAAAAGTTATTATTAAAAATGACCATCTTATGTGTCTTTTGAAAAATATTAACTGGAAAGCGATTGAAAATATAAAATGCCCATTAGAAATCTACACTCAACTTAATAAAAAAATTAATGATTGTTATGATAAATCTAAAGTTGAAATTAAATTAAAAACCAATCCTAAGCGTTGTCATAATAATTGGATAAATGAAAGTGTAATCAAGGCATGTAAATTTAGAGATAAATTATTTAGAAAATGGAAAAACGATGTTAATAATATGATACTAAGAATCGAGTATAAAAAAGCAAGAAACTATGCTAATTATAAAATAAATTATTTTAAAAATAAATATTATAAAAATGAAATTATTAAAAATAAAAATGACCCTAGAAAACTTTGGCAGTTGTTAAATACACTTACTGGTAGGATAAAAAAATCTTTAGATGAATTCATACTACACGCCTTTGATAAAAAACCTACATCAATCAAAGATATTTGTAATAATTTCGCAAAATCTTTTAATAATAACGTTAAAAATATATTAAATACTTGTAAAGTACCGTTACTTGACAAAAATATATATAAAAATTCAATTGATGTTTCATGTAGATTCATTAAAGCAGACAATTGTAATATCTCGAAAATAATAAAATCACTCAATACGAAAAAAGCGCCAGGGATAGATAATATTCGCGGAGGTGATATTGTAGAACTATGTGTACAATTAACTCCCATTCTTGTGAAATTTATAAACAGTAGTGTCATGTCAGGAATATACCCCAAAGACTTAAAAACAGGCATTGTAAGACCAATAATAAAAAAAGGAAACTTTGACTCATGAAAACTATAGACCTATAACTATTTTACCAATAATTGATAAAATAACAGAGAAATATATTCATCAACAAATTCAAAATTTTTATAATGAAAATAACATATTATATAATAATCAATTCGGTTTTCAGCCAAAAAAAAAATACTACACAACTTTTATCAATATTTTCAAATTCGGTAAATAAACACTTGAACGATAAAAAGCACATTTTGATAATATTTATAGATTACAGCAAAGCATTTGATACTCTACAACATAACATCCTTCTTGAAAAATTAGAAAATAACGGAATCAGGGGCCCACTTCTAAATTGGTGTTGTAATTATCTTTCGAATAGAACATATCGCGTTAAAATTTCTGACACCCTCAGTGACGAAATACCAGTAACAGAAGGAACCGCACAGGGTTCAGTTTTAGGACCTCTTCATTACCTCACATATGTTAACGATCTTAAAAACGTTGTAAAAACTTGTGAAATGTATCAATATGCGGATGATACATGTCTTCTGTCGGCACATCGTGATATAAAAGAAGCAATAAAAAAAATTCAATATGATTTTGACCAACTTTCAAAATGGTCACATGATGTTGGCCTTGTATTAAATAGAGAAAAAACAAAAGCCATCTATATAAGCTCTACACACAATAGATTCTCTGGAGATATACAAATCACTGCACATAGCCATCAATGTTTTCACAATTCATATACTAATACATGTAGTTGTAGCACTATTGACTTTGTTAAAACTCAGCGTTACCTTGGTATTACTATAGACACTAATCTCAATTGGAAGGAACATATAAACAATGTTTGTGATAAACTACGTGCCCTTTTAGCAAAATTAACAATAATTAGACCCAAAATTCCTTTCTCAATACTATTAATGTTTTATAAATCTTTGGGTGAATCTATTATATCTTATGGACTAAGCACCTACGGTCTTACATTTAAATCACATCTCGATAGAATCTATCAGCTCCAATTAAGAATATTAAAAACAATTGTACCCATATACATAAGAAATAAATACAAAAACAACTCATTAAAATTATTTGACTACTGCAAAGTAATGCCAATACATACTAAAATAAAATATGTATTATTAATAGAACAATATTTTAATTCAAACATTCAAATAAAAATGAGTCACAATAAACTAACAAGAAATATTACAAATCACACATTAAAACTCCCTAGACATAGTAATTTTTATGGAAAACGTATGCTTGAATATATTATTCCTATGTTAATAAATAATTTACCATCAGCTTTAAAAGAAAAAATAAAAAATAATAACTATAAAAACATACTGAAAAAATTCTTTTTAGAACAAAATAGAGAGTGAAATGGCCGCATTAATCATTTTATTATTACGATTATTATTATTATTTTAACCAATTTATGTTAATTTTCTTTTTTTTTCCAATTAGATTTAAATTTTTTATTTTTAATTAGATTTATATTATTACTATAGAAACACAGTGCACTGGTAAACTGAAAATTGTTTTTTTGCACTGTTTATCACATAAGAATGTATTTTTTTTTCTGTAATAATAAATAAATAAAATAAATAAATAATATCCCACTGTTGGGCATAGGCCTCTTCTCCGTGTAGGAGAAGGATCGGAGCTTAATCCACCACGCTGCTCCAATGCGGGTTGGCGGATACCGGTAAAAACATCGGTAACTATTTGAAATATTATCGGCAACCGATGAGACGGACAGAATCGTTTAAAAATAACAGACAGGTAAAGTATTTATCCATTTTGTTATTAAGCATGTAGACAGTAATTAATAACAAAATGGTTAAACATTTTCCCTTTGATTAAAATTTAATTATGTGGTTTTTATTGTTATTGAATATTATATCAAGGTTTTATTCATGATTTTCGATATTTCATATTCACTTTCGGTGCTTGCCTGTGGTGTTTGCGGTTATTGGCACTTTGTCACACTTATTTAAAATTCTGTTTATTATTTTCTAAATGAACATTGTCATTGTTTTGTAATTTTTAATTAAAATAATGTTTCATTTTAAATTTGTAAATTTGTTTTACTTTTGGTTTGAAATAAGATGTAGTGACAAAAATTGAGAAAGGTATGCTGAGATGGGTTTGCCATGTCGAGAGAATGAATGAAGAACGATTGACGAAAAAAGTGACGACGAAGACGTCTTGAAAAAAGGCCAGGTCAAGAGTACCCTAAACCGAAGAGCATGTATGAAAGGAATAATGAAAGTGGACGAAGCGAAACGAGTATGTAAGGATCGTAGCAAGTGGAAAGAAGTGGTCTCTGCCTACCCCTACGGGATGGGCGTGATTTATATGTATTTATACTTTAATTCTGAGTATTTATATTTAAAATACTAGTGGTTGCCTCGTGGTCGAAATTCGATCATGATTAATTTCAGTTATAAGTTTGAACATTAAACAAAAGAGTATATAACTATATATGCGTGTATGTTAAATATATGATAGTGTGTGTAACTTTTAAACCTAATTTTTTTAATTAGAATTTTGCACACCTTCTCTATATCTATACTAATATATAAAGCTGAAGAGTTTGTTTGTTTGGTTTTTTGTTTGTTTGTTTGTTTGAACGCGGTAATCTCTGGAACTACTGGGCCGATTTGAAAAATTCTTTCAGTGTTAGATAGCCCATTTATCGAGGAAGGCTATAGGCTATGTATCATCACGCTAAGACTAATAGGAGCGGAGTCCACGCGGACGAAGTCGCGCGCAGAAGCTAGTAAACTATAAGGGTACGAAATTTCATTCTCTTCCGTCCGACCATTTTTCATAATAGGCGTACAAAGTTTTTGCTTCACGTAATAATAATATATAGATAAACGATTGTCTTGCAGAGGATAACCCATTTCAAGATTGACGTTCGTCCTCTCGATAGAAGAATAAGTTCTTGGATTAATGTGCTCTATCTCTTGTCTTCAGTCTCCCGACAATCCTATTATATACCAAAGTAACTTGGTCAATACTTTATTTATTTATTAAACTAAGGATCGTTTACCCATGTCCCTTTTTATCATAAAATCTTTTTTGTTATTATATCTACATAAAGACTTAAACTTATTACAAAGGCTTAGGATACCTAAGATGTGAGACCGAATTTAATACGGTTTTCTATATAACACATTAAATCTTGTTTATTAAAAGTAGGTTTTATGACTATGCTTTCTTCAAGCTGGATTGTTACAAAACAAGAAGGGTAGCTAAAAACTTGTTTCAACAAGTATACTTGATTTTATTTTTATTTTTTTATGTAACTAGGTCGGCAAAAAAGCGTACGGCTCACCTGATGGTAAGACCGTAGCCTATAGACCCCTGCAACACCAGAAGCATCGCAAGCGCGTTGCCGACCCTATCCCCAGCCCCCCCAGGAGCTCTGGTCACCTTACTCACCAACAGGAACACAATACAGCTTGAAAACAGTATTATTTAGCTGTGGTCTTCTGTAAGGTCGAGGTACTACCCCAGTCGGGCTGCTCCATATTTTGAGCAGGAAATTTCCTGCTGTGCCCTACCTCAGTTAACAACTCAGTTAACGAGTTGATAACGACTTTTTAATTATACTTCTTGACAATGTGCTAAACTGCTAAGTTACTAGATTACAATGGTAACCACGTAACTAGTAAGTGTATTTATCAAACTGATCGTTGGTCAAATTAACGTCGGCGGTGTTCCTGTTAGCGCTCGATTACTAAACTTCTCTTACATAAATTTATTAAGGAATTCTAAAAGAGATTAAAATACCATTCAAAGTTTTGATATAACTTCGAAGTTGCTCGGTTTTTGGGCGTTGAATGAATATAAATAAGAGTTCGAAACTGCTTTGATAAGATAAATTAAATTGCTTTTTGATATATTTTGAGACGATCCGTTGACGGTATTAGGGATGGACAGGATAGAAACACAGTGTTTTAGTTCTTCTTGAATAGTTTTTAGGTTCAGATCGGTGGATAGAGATTTGGCTCAGTGCATCAAGTTACTCTACTTAACTCGTTGTTATTAAAAAATAAAATATTATATTATATCGAATAAATACGAGTAAATTATTTTCAATTTATAACATTAAAAGTGTTCAAATGTTGTGTTTATACACCGATTCGAAAAATAATAGTCTTTTTCTTCAATCTTAGGTTATTTTTATAACTAAAACTTATTATAAAAACAGATTAATAAGACACAATTTGCCAATATCCGAGACTAAGTATAACATAAAAACTGTTTTACTTAAAGAAGCACAGCAATATGAAGCTTTGCCGTAAATATTCCAGTATTTATAAACTGTTAAAAATTAATAACTTGATTATTAATAGAAAACGAACATAAAAACCTAATCAATACTCAAAATCCGCTATACAATGACGCTAATTTTTTTTTTTTACATAATAACCTAGTATTCATAACCAAGTTTCAAGTTTCCGGAATTAATTTTATCGGAGACAACGCAATTAATTATTCGACTTAAGATCGATGGTTGGAGTCTATTCTCAGACCGACATCTACGGAAAAATGCAGAGAAGAGATTTAGGAACACCGATAATGGGTGTTTAAGCCTGTACTTATATATCTTCATAGGAGCTACAAATGCATTTCATGAGAATGATTAAAACAAAAAAATGTATCCATCTATCAGCTTTTAAAACTCCAATGCTAGACGTAGGTCTCCCCTAATGTTCGCCACTCCGTTCAATCCTGTGCCCTCTGAATCCAGACCTTAAACACAGGAGTAAATTTTACTGAGAGCCATTGATTGTGAGGCGTTTATTATTATCACATGGTGTAGTCAATCCCACACAGCTAGATTCTATCACCAGTATATGAATATCTAGATAGGGCATATATTTTGAGATAAAAAAGTGTGTGTGTCAGCTCCGATGCACGACTGTAGTTTGATCCTTCAAATCGACTGTCTAAATAGGTATAATAAAGGCTTATTAGTCTAAGAAAAAGATTAATACCATATCAAATGGTAAATGAACGAATCAAATAACGCCATCTATATATATTCCGTTATTAGTAAACGTCGCATCTTTCTCCGATAGATGACGCTAACAAAAACGTAACGAGGTCTTTCGTTCAGTAAATTTTACTCCTCATATTTTTTTCATACCAGGGGCCTTATATGAAAATCGATTCTTAAGGAGTAAACTCCAAAAAAAACTCATTCCAATAAAAACTCATCAATGTTTTAAATATGCGGTGAGCAGTATTATCAGCAGCACCAATAATGGGTGTCTGAGCTTGTACCTATAAGCGTTTTATCATTGTTTTGACGTAAACCAGTTATGAGAGAAAATTGCTTTTCGTGTGTTTGATGTGTTTTGATGTATTAGGTATTGGAGCCAATTTAATGGGAAAGTACTTAATATATTGTGCGCTATATTTTAATACTGTTAGTATAAAAACTTTGTAGGTATATTGTTTCCAATATTTGTTGTTCATTATCTTGTTTCCTGACTATATATTTTTATAAGTTTAATAGTTAAGCATCTAATATCTATCATCATCTTTACTTTTTGTTGCCTTTGTGGTTTTATATGAGTATATACGTTTGGGTATGTTAATTGTATATTGTTGTCCGTTGGCGCAGTTTGTAGAGGCCCCGATTTCTGTTCAGGGGGTTGTGGGTTCGATTCCTCCCTCAGTCTGGGTGAAATATGAGTATTTATATATTTATATATGTATTATTTCTATGTATGTTTATCAAAAATATATATATATTGATTTTTGTAAGACTTGCCTTGTTGATTTGTTCACATTACTTTATAAAGCTTTTTTATAATTAAACCTACGTAAAATAATTATTAACAAATCATTTAAATATATTTTGTATATGAATGATTTTCAAGTTGGGTACTTTCCATTGCTTTTTTTGTCAAAGGCTTTGCTGTAATAATTTCTGTCTAGTTTGGTCAGCAAGTGCTTTTAAGTCAATCACGTTCAGAGATTGGGTACTTCTGAAGCTTTGATACTGCAGAAGTCATTAATTAGATTGAATCTGCTCAGACTTGCAACTTTTGAAGTGCCACGAAAGTACGTACGTACAGCATACTATAATTTAGTAATTTCAAAAGATTTTACTGTGTCAGTTTAAAAGTCAAATAGAAATAATTATTTTATTTGTATTACTAGCCGACCCGTGCCCACTTCGTTGGGCGTTAATTATCTTTTTTAAAATGCAAAAATAGTTTTGAAGAAAACTTTTGACCAAAACTACGTCCGGAGTACCGATAAAGTAAAACAGAAAGTAAAGAGAAAATATATAAAATAAAAAATAAACGGCAGCGGGCGCCTACAGCGATGAATAAAATCGTAATAATATCGTGTATTTATTATTTTAAATTACAGAACCAAATAACATACTCTAAAGAACAAATTTTAAACCACTTAAATAAATAATATGTTGCTCCAACGCCATCTATCAAAAAGCGTAAAAACTTCGTCATCGATAGATTCAAATAGACAGTAAATAAAATAGAGTATTAAATAGTTAAATCTAACAGCAATAGATGGCGTTCGTTTCTTTGTCATTTTCATAATATGTATATTTTAATATTTTTCTTTTTTACTGAATTTTTTTTGTACAATTACAATAAAATATAGCCTATGACACTCCTGAATAGTGTAGCCTCTCACTATTTTCAGCAAATCAGATAAATATAAATGTTTTAAAATCACCAATTAATTTCTAAGGCAAATAATAATGCTTGATTAGATTGAATTGTTGACACGGCACGTCAGAGGGCGCAGGTTCAAATCCTGCTGATTTAAAATCTTTATATATTTTTATCTTTTTCCTTTTATCTTGTCACTCCTGAATAGTGTAGCTTTCTGTTAGTGAAAGAATTTTCATGATCGGATCAGTATTTGCGAAGATTACCCCGTATATACAAAGTTATAAACTTTACCTCTTTATAATATTAGTATAGATTGAAAATATAATAATATAGTTAGAATATACGAGTAGATAGTTACGAGTAGTGATAATAATAAAATTTATTTAATAAAATGTCACGCAGCCAGTAAGTCACTTCAGCCTATCGCAGTCCACTACTGCACATAGGCCTCCCCGAGTTCGTGCCTACATAATTTTTATATTTTTAAATATTTTTATTTTACCTTTTTATACATATATTTAAAAATGTAATAATAGGGAAATATATTGAATAAAAGATACTACGAATAGAATTATTATTTTATTTTTAAATAAATAAATAAAAAAGATTTAAAAGAAAATTAAACTGTTATACTGGTCTTAAATAGCAATTTAATATTTAAAGTATTGTATAAAATGTGTCATTCATTCAGTAATTTTATGACAAGGAGTAACAAGTTCAGCATTAACTTAGAATTAATAAAACGAAAAAAAAAAAACAATATTCATAGCATTATACAACTATTGTAAAAGAAAAATCAAGTGTATGCCAGGTAAAAATAAGGTTAAAGTGCCTGGCCTTTTTAAGTGCTCGATCAATATACTAAGCCATTGTTAAAATGGCTTAGTATATTGATCGAGCAATTAAAAATTAATTACGCATATTTTTGTCAAAGATACTCAGGGATCTTTCGACCTGTCTTTTATCTATGATGGCGTCATGAAAGTTGAATACTTAAATCACTACATATTATAAAACAAAGTCGCTTCCCGCTGTCTGTTTGTCTTTATGTATTTTTAAAACTACGCAACGGATTTTAATGCTCTTAAATAATTTTCTTTAGTAGATAGAATGATTCAAGAGGAAGGTTTTTATGTATAATACATGCATATTATAGTAGAGGAACACGGGTAGTTTTAGAGGTTTCTAACGTATCTTTTATTGTAGATAGTATTTAGTTTCAGCATTGAAACCGTGCGAAGCCGGGGCGGGTCGCTAGTAAATCATATTCTAGTAAAAGTTTTTTGTTATACCATTACAAACAACCGCTCTGGTGTAGTGGTGCGTGCGCTTCAATGCCTGTGGTATGCGGGTTCGGTTTCCGCTCGGGAGGGACATCAGTCTGTGCCTCGGAGACCACGTTAAGCTGTTGATCTCGGTTGTTATCATACGTGTATATACACCTGATAGCGATCGGTAGTCATTTTAGGGAATATATATTCGCCAACCCGCAGTGGTACAACGTAGAGGATTAAGCTCCTATCCTTCTCCTACATGGAAAAAGAGGCCCGTGTCCAGCAGTAGGATATTACAGGTGGAATCGTATATCATTATGGTAATAATCAAGTTTACGGACGCCTGTAAACCATCACATGACTCTGTATTGTCTACTCTACCACTGGCACCGCTGTCAACGCACGCAGCGTCACTTTACCCTGAAAAGAATCTATATTTAGACTCTACTGATAGTAGCCCGTTAGACCGACGATCTTCGTAAGATTGCCGGTGTAGACTGGATGAGGATTGCGAAAAACCGGGATGTCTGGCGCGAACTTGGGGAGGCCTATGTCCAGCAGTGGACTGCAATAGGCTGAACTGATGATGATGATGACTGATGATAGTAGCTTCACAGAACTGACATAAGAGTCTAATAAAATTATAATACAATAAGGCAATTTTTTTTCTCATTCTCATTTTCTCACTACCGCGTGTAAAACTACGGGGCACAGTTAGTAGTTTGTTATTCAGCTAGTTTTATCTAAAACCATATTTATATTTACATTATGACGATATTAAACGTAAGTAATAAATAAGAAATAGCTTTCAATTAATTAACGGGAGCGGTCTCATCGTAAGAACAAAGTTTCGTACGTGCTAATGGAGTAAGGAGACACGACACGCTTTCTTTTGTACTGATTGCTTTCCGAGTTCCCGGAAATATTTATATTTGTAAATAAATACAAAGCTTAAGAATTTGTTTGTTGTTAGTTTGCAATTGTTAATAACAAAAGCCACCACTTTGATTACCCTTTGATTATTACCTTTAAAATATTTAATTTATAGTTTATATATTTTTAATGTAACTAAGTCGCCAAGCAAGCGTACGGCTCACCTGATGGTAAGCAAATACCGTAGCCTATAGACATCTGCAGCATCAAAAGCATAACAAGCGCGTTGCCGACCCTATCCCCAATTCCCCCCCAGGAGCTCTGGTCACCTTACTCACCAACAGGAACACAACACTGTTTGAAAGCAGTATTATTTCGCTATGGTCTTCTGTAAGGTTAGGGTACTACCCCAGTCGGGCTGCTCCGTTTTTTGAGCAGGAAATTTCCGGCCGTGCCCTACCTCAGTTACTCAGTAATTGTTGCAATGATATACTAATTAACTGAATTCAAACAGGCTTCTAATATAAATCAGGCTTAAATAAAATAGGCTGTGTAAGGTAAGCTAATGAGGCTAATAAACTGGCATTGCTGAACTAGGTAACATAGTGAAGATTTGATTTTCTTTATGTAAGTAATGTGTCACATTACAGTTTTGAGTAATTTTCTACCTATAAAAACGATTGCCGTCAGTTGGGTTAAGAACAGGATATCCCCATCAAATAATTTAATCTGCTCTTCTTAAACTGGCGAGCGTTGATGTTAATGATGCGTTTCCTCTTCATCTTCAAACTACGGCTCCAACAGGTTTTTGCCGATGATTTTGGCAATGACAAGTCTAATAATAATCTATACTAATATAATAAAGCTGAAGAGTTTGTTTGTTTGATTGTTTGTTTGTTTGATTGTTTGTTTGTTTGTTTGAACGCGCTAATCTCAGGATCTACTGGTCCGATTTGAAAAATTCTTTTAGTGTTAGATAGCCCATTTATCGAGGAAGGCTATAGGCTATATATCATCACGCTAAGACCAATAGGAGCGGAGTCCACGCCGACGAAGTCGCGCGTAGAAGCTAGTGAATTATAAAAGTCTAGAGATAATGATGTTTTTCACCATTACATCAAAACGGTCACGCGCCTGTCATCAGTCAAAGATGTCCCCATAGAATACATTATAATTATCTATATCTATATTCTATATCTATACTAATAAATAAAATTGGAGTGTCTGTTTTTAATATTAAAATAACCACTTTTTACTAATTGCATATTGATCTATACACGAAACATATACCAAAATAACATTTTTTACAATTTTTGTCTGTCTGTCTGTCTGTCTGTCTGTTTGTTCCGGCTAATCTCTGAAACGGCTTGACCGATTTTGACGGAATTTCACTGGAAGATAGCTGATGTAATAAGGAGTAACTTAGGCTACTTTTATTTTAGTTTTTTTTTAATTCCACGCGGACGAAGTCGCGGGCACAGCAGCTAGTATAAACTAAAATACTAAGATTTACTCTAGTTAAATAGTAGTCTTGTCATATATTTTAATTATTTTCTTAATTGACAGGCCGACGTTGAAAGAGATTCTTACAGAACATTTTTTTTATTTAGTAGGTAAGATGAAATAATATCAAATGGGAGTATTTTAATATTTTCTCGAGAGCTTGAGACATGAAACGTCATTTCGCTCGTTATAAAGAGTCGAAAGTTTAAGGAGGATAAAATATTGAACTTTGTTTCGATATTATTTTTAGTTTCTCATTTACTGCGATGAGACAAGCCGTCTCAGAAATGACAGATTGTTAATCCTTCTGCTTATTATTTATTTAATACGAATAGCAGACAAAATATTATCGTTTAAATATATTTCTGTGCCTCTCTCTCGTGAACTAAGTGGGCTAGGTTCAATTGGAGTATCTTCTTTTGTGTATCAGTATCAGTTCAGCCTATCGCAGTCCACTGCTAGACATAGGCCTCCTCAAGTTCGCGCCAGACATCCCGGTTTTCCGCAATCCTCATCCAGCCTACACCGGCAATCTTACGAAGATCGTCGGTCCAACGGGCCGGAGGACGTCCCACACTGCGTTTGCCAAGACGCGGTCTTCACTCCAGGACACGTCTGCTCCAACGGCCATCGGTCCTGCGACACAGATGACCAGCCCACTGCCACTTCAACTTGCTAATTCTGAGGGCTATGTAGGTTGCTTTCGTTCTCTCGCGGATAGTATCATTTCTAATTCTATTCTTAGAGAGACACCAAGCATACTCTGTTCCATTGCACGTTGAGCGACTTTCAACTTGTGGACCAGCCCCTTCGTCAGTGTCCATGTTTCGACTCCATATGTCAACACAGGCAGAAGGTTCTTTTGTGTGTGTTCTGATAATTTCCACCACTCATCACGGGAGGCACAGGCGTTCTTATAAAAATATATGAAATGGGCAATCCTTGGCATATTTTTTATCTCAGATCCATACTCTATAATGCTATCTTTATACATAGAGTCAATTTATTTAAAATGAAGAGTGTTTATTCGAAAAATCTAATCTCAGTGGTAGATACGTACGATTTGTTTTTTTTTTTTGAAGTTAAACTTCTTTAGAATCGTTGTGATTTCAAACCGGATGCAACGGAAAAACGACAGGGAAGGGCACGCCGCGCTATTTAGTAAATCTATGTTGATAATTTTAAATTAGTTTGCCAAAGAAGTTTTACTTCTGACATGTGTATCTACTTTGTACGCATGCAATTATTTTTTTTTTTTTTAGTTTGAGACAGTTGGTGGGCTGCAAAAAGTTGCGTTACGACTTATAGAAGCGAAGCAGTAACCATAAACGCCCGTTCGTCATGTATCAAAACTCAGCACTCTCCATAATGGACTACAGGAAAAAGCGAGATAAAGTGAACCTTCCCTTACCCCAAAAGTGTTAAACTCTTGATATAACCGTAAAAATCCCTTTTTTACGACGAACGCAATTAGGTTTACTATCCATATGTCAGTAATGTCTAAAATTCAAATTACGCTCTTACACTTTTATCTCAAACTGAGTTATTATGAAATTAGTAACTTATAAATAAAAAAGTTAATGTATGATACAGATGCGTTAACGCGAATTATATTCATTGAAATGAAACAACTTTTACGGATTTTATCGTTGTTTTATTTAGGTTTTTTTTTTAATTTTTTCGCGTGCCCGTCCTCCCGTGCCCATGGTAGCTGTAAATTATCCGAAACGGGAATTTAAAAAACATAATAAACCGCGCTTAAATCCGTAAAAGTTGTTTCATTTCAACAGGTGCGTTAAGTTTTATAGAGCTTTATAGAGCTCATTTATAAATTACGGTACGAAAAACATAAGGTTGAATTAAATCTTTTTCTTCGTATAAGATGCGATTGTTTTAGCTTAACGAACAATGAATAATAATCCTTAAAAAATGCTCAAATTCATTTTGACAACCCTTCGATATAATAAACGATTTTAATTAAAAGTTTGTTTTGAGTTCAAATTGTTTTTGTAAAATTAAACAAAGGCAATTTATTTAAGAGATTTAGAGACGGAGATTTGTGAATTGCTATGATCAAGTTATTTTCCACAACTCGATGAGGGTGAACTGTACAGGAAAATATACTCGAACAAAATCACCACGATAGACTGTTTTATAAAACTTGCAAATATCGCAATTTTTTTTCTATGTTAGTAAGTCGACAAACAAGCGTACGGCTCATCTGATGGTAAGTGACTACCGTAGCCTATAGATGCCTGCAACACCAGAAGCGTCGCAAGCGCGTTGCCGACCCTATCCCCAATCCCAGGAGCTCTGGTCATCTTACTCACCAACAGGAACACAATACTGCTTGAAAACAGTATTATTTAGCCGTGGTCTTCTGTAAGGTCGAGGTACTACCCCAGTCGGGCTGCTCCATATTTTGAGCAGAAAATTTCCTGTTGTGCCCTACCTCAGTTCCTGCTGTGCCCTACTTCAGTTGATCCCAATGTAGGTACATAAACAAACGTTAAACAAAACGCTATATAGGTGAGCTGTACTTTACATGGAAATCATTATTAAGGTGACGAAGAATTTCTCTTATGATTTTCAGTTAAGATATCGCAAGAAGGGTTGTAATTTCTTTTACTGAATATTAATGTAAAAAAAATATAATAGTGGCTGCAGGTATGACGTCATTCGTAGCCACACACGTTCTACTTCGTCTTTTCTCCCAAAGGACCCATACCAAATTTCATGATTAAAAGATATTATTACTCTTGGCCTAGCTAATACAATTGGGTCAAGTTATGCCAAATTTAATTAAAAATACATGCAGTAGATTCCAAAAAGGAAACAGTTTTGGCATCTGTAGCTAATATACTTCTCCATTGGAGCAAAATGCATTTCTAGCTTTAAAAAAAGGAAACTAGAGCAGTAAGAGTGAAAAACTGAAAATAAGAAAGCTATGTCGCTATGAGCTCTTTTACTTACTAATTTACTAATAATAAATAAATAAACCCTTCACACCAAATTGCCCCAGTAGAATTTTCTCCTGTGTCGGGAGTCCGGAAACACACAATAAACATCTATATGGTCAAAACAAATTTTTGTCATATGCGGGGATCGAACCCGCAACCGCTAGCGAAATAACCAGTGCTGTGACAGCTGCACCAACACTTCGTCGAACAGTTGAAACAGTAGAGTTTGCTAACACCTTGTATCGTGTAGTCAGCTCTATACGGGTAGATTCTATCACGCCATTTCTGTATATTAAACAAAAATATATATACACAAAGATGTTTGCCGTGGTCTGCGTGTTTGTGCAGTCCTTGTGGGTCTCCCCACCGTGCCTCGGAGAGCACGCTAAGCCGTCGATCCCGGTTGTTATCATGTAAACCTGATAACGATCGTTACCTACTCATAGTAGAGAATATATCCGGCAACCCGCATTGGAGCAGCTTGATGGATTAAGCTCTGATCCTTCTCCTACATGGGGAAACAGGCCTATACCCAACAGTGGGATATTACATGCTGAAGCGTAAGCGTAAACAAAAATAAGCTCCCATCAATGCTCAGAATAAACCACGAAATTAAAATCATATATTTTACACAGTAGAGCATCGTTCCTTTGACGTGAAGGCTTATAAAATGTTTTTTTTTTTTAATTAACTTTACGTAGAGTTATAAAGAGAAACTTTTAATCTTGTAACTTTTTCATTCTATACAAGCTTCCGGACGCTTCTTGTTTGGCTTAGTTTTAAATGAAAATATTGTCTTTTAGGTAAAGTATTTTTTTTTTGGTTTTAAAAAACATGTAAGTTTCTATGTCATAATGATTGTCCATAGCGTATTGTACTTATTATCACTACATAGTATAAAACAAAGTCGCTTTCCGCTGTCTTTCCCTATGTATGCTTAGATCTTTAAAACTACGCAATGGATTTTGATGCAGTTTTTAAATGCAGTTAATAAATGTATAATATGTTAGAGAAGCACTGATAATTTTAGAGTTTTCTTACGTATCTTTTGTTGTTGATAGTATTTAGTACTAGCGACCCGCCCCGGCTTCGCACGGTTGCGAAAACTATTAGAGTTCCTCTACTATATTATGCATGTACTATACATAAAAACCTTTCTCTTGAATCACTCTATCTACTAAAGAAAACCGCATCAAAATCCGTTGCGTAGTTTTAAAAATTTAAGCATACATACAGACAGACAGACAGCGGGAAGCGACTTTGTTTTATAATATGTAGTGATGATAAGCATTGCACCCGTGCGAAGCCGGGGTGGCTCGCTAGTATACTATATACAATAACACACACTCATATGAGTTAAAACGGAAAACAAACGTTTTTGAACACGGTTATAAAAAAGGAATGCCATCCATAAACATTCGTGACCGAAAGAATGGATTCCGAAAAAATATTCGGACCCACGATTTTACGAAACCCTTGGACCCACGATTTTACGAAACCCTTGTAAACAGGTGTAAAGGCAAAATGCTTTGAAGGGAAAAGTTAATACGATTATGTCAAAGGGACTGACGTATATTCAGCCACCTGAGTATTTTGTAAACATTAATTAAGCCCATTATTCCCCAGCTCGGAAGGTAGGTACGGATTTTAATGTTTGAGTTCTTATTGAAATTTTGCTTTATTAAGATTCTTTAGAGCCTATGTATTTGATTCAATGATTAGCGATGTTGCAACGACCTAAAACTTTTAAAAGAGCAGATGTCTAGATACTCAGTACAGGAATCGATTAGACTATTTTTTTTTTCATTATAAAAACAACATTCACGGGCTCTTTATAGCCCCTGCCATTTGTACTACATACATTTTTTTACTATCACTTAACTTCTAAAACTTTGTAGAATTGCTACAATGATTCGACAACGACAGCTTTTTGATGTTCTAAAGATATTAAATAAGTAATAAATATATCAAACATATAATAAACATATTAAATAATTATATCTATACTAATCTATACTAATATAATAAAGCTGAAGAGTTTGTTTGATTGTTTGTTTGTTTGTTTGTTTGTTTGTTTGAACGCGCTAATCTCAGGATCTACTGGTCCGATTTGAAAAATTCTTTCACCGTTAGATAGCCCATTTATCGAGGAAGGCTATAGGCTATATATCATCACGCTAAGACCAATAGGAGCGGAGTCCACGCCGACGAAGTCGCGCGCAGAAGCTAGTGTACCTATAAGATAACTAAACCACTACTACTAATCTACTAATCCAATTCGACTATAGTTGTATAATTATATATAACGTACGTTTATAATTATGTATAAAGTACAGAAAATTATGAGGGAAAACTATAAAACAAAGATTGCAGGAAATCCACAGAGTGCATAATTATGTGAAGTTAAACAGAACGCGAGGCTACGGTTGACTGCTAAGTGGATGCTCACAAGACGCGTTGATGAAATCCAACTAAATATACGATGAAATATGTGTGTATTCCTTCAAATTCAAAACATTCCAGTTTTACGTTTACACAGACGAATATACAGCATTAATTTGAAATTGTGTTTGTTCTTGTAAAATTAATGCTGTTTGCTAGCTGGTTCAATTATTGTCGAGTTTTGGCATAAAATATCGTTAAAGTCGTAGAAGAGGTTTGAATATCGTATATTTAAAATGGTGATGTTTTAAATAATACGTCATATATATTGCTTAAAGAAGGAAGTCATATAGGCCTGATAACAAATTTGTTACTAAATTTAAGTCAATGTCCTGAACTGGTTGCTACATTACAGATGTTATGAGGAAACCACCCACCTAGTGTACAAAATTAAAAAAAATCAGAAAATAATTTCGTACTTATAGCTGGGTTTTGTACCGTAAGATATCCGAATTTGAATTTTTTTTATTTTCTTTTACCTGCAAAGTAATACGGACAAATTTAATATTTAATTGAAGTTTCGAAAAATTTTAAGGTCACGTTTTAGTTCAATATTCTTTGGACATGACCTTCGAATTCTAATAAATCCTTAGTCATTCAGCAGTTAGTGTAACAATTTCACGTGTGTTATTTCTTTAGTGTCACTTGGAATTGAAGAAAGCTTCGATGAAAACACAGAGAATAAAGTATATAATTATAGGCGTAGTTAAGACTCCTATTACAATTAAATTGTGTGCACATTTGAAAATAGCTTGTAAAAACACAATGTAATATTAATGTATTAACTCATTAGAAACTATGCGCATTTTACACAAAATAGACAAACTTAAAGAAAAGTTTTTAAACTTTTGCAACTCACACACCTGTCCCAAAAGTACCATCTCCTTCTTATGAACTTCTTATAAAATGCTTCTTAATAAATTAATAATTGTGTTTATTATAATAAAAATGACTTCAATTTACAACAACACATTATTAAAAATGACACAAAAAGTACTTGTCAAATCTGGTTCAAATTTAAATGGGACCACATTACAAGTAATAGATTTCGTATAAAATAAGATCATCGATATCGGTAAGCCCAGTAAAAAGTTATGACGTGACACTCATAACAAAATTCAGTCAAATTGAGAAACTTGTCCTTTTTTGAAGTTGAAAAAGAAGGAGTAGACACAGAAAATATTTTAGAACATTGTTTTTTCTAATAGAGCCGTTAGTCAATCCTTTCTCTAATTTAAGATTTCTTTTCCAAAATATTCTTTTCACTACAATTGTTCCCTTCTATCTTCCCTTATCTCTTTATTGTTTCTCTATAAAACAACTAACGACTTGATTTCTTGAATCTAATTTAAATTTCCATAAAAAGTTATTGCTGAAGACGGGCAGCAGCGTCTTCGGTGCGACAAAGCCAGCCCTGCGGTCACCAACCCGCCTACCCAGCGTAGTGACTATGGGCAACACACACGAGTTCACGCCATTTTTGGCGCGAACTTATGGATGCCTATGTCCAGCAGTGGACTGCGATAGGCTGAACTGACTGACTGACTTGACATTTTTAGTTACGAGACACTGGACGTATTTTCAAACACCTATACGAATAAATAAAATTGAAGTGCTTGTTTGTAATATTAAAATGACCGCTTTTTACTAAATGCATATGGATCTATATACGGCACATATTATACCAAAATAACATTTTTTACAATTTATGTCTGTCTGTCTGTCTGTTTGTTCCGGGTAATCTCTGAAGCGGTTGGACCGATTTTGACGGGACTTTCACTGGATAGCTGATGTACTAAGGTGTAACTTAGGCTACTTTTATTTTAGATTTTTTTTTATAACTGCGAACTGAACAATAACTTTTTGTTACCTAAATTCTACGCGGACGAAGTCGCGGGCACAGCAGCTAGTCTTTAATAAAATCAACGAACGCTAGTTTGATTATTTCTGATCTTCAGATAAATAAGTTGCCAAACAGCTTCTTAACACGTAACTAAATACTCTGTATATCAAATTAATCTTAAGAAGTATTTTATCTAATACATTGCTGTTAGTCTCACATCACTTTCTTAATGTTTCAGTATTCAAAAATATAATGTTTCATTCTGCTACAATTTGTGTTTTCTATATTTTCGTTACATTCACCTTGTTTTCTTACTCGACTTTGTAAATCTTGTTAATTTAATACTTTGAAACGTTGTTTGTTTGAAAGTTTTACATTAAATTCTTTGTTATAATAACTTTATCTATATCAAATCTTGTAACAAAGCCCATTTATGTATTTATTTTTAAGAGCTCATTATACTACTACACTAGATTTTTTTAAACGTTATTAAGTAAACAGAATTAAAGTACAAGCGATTATTGTTAATTGCGCCAGACATCGCGGTTTTCCGCAATCCTCATCCAGTCTACACCGGAAATACAACACGAACAAGCTTACACCGAATTTATACTTTTATACTAATACTAGCTTCTGACTCCCCTCCTATTGGTCTTAGCGTGATGATATATAGCCTATAGCCTTCCTCGATAAATGGGCTATCTAACACTGAAAGAATTTTTCAAATCGGACCAGTAGATCCTGAGATTAGCGCGTTCAAACAAACAAACAAACAAATCTATCTCTCTATATATCTATATACTAATATAATAAAGCTGAAGAGTTTGTTTGCTTGGTTGTTTGTTTGTTTGAACGCGGTTATCTCTGGAACTACTGGGCCGATTTGAAAAATTCTTTCAGTGTTAGATAGCCCATTTATCCAGGAAGGCTATAGGCTATGTGTCATCACGCTAAGACCAATAGGAACGGAGTCCACGCCGACGAAGTCGCGTGCAGAAGCTAGTATTATATAAAGCATAAATTGCAAAACGTTAAAAAAAACTCACTCGTACACATGCACCGTTTATGTAATGTTATGTTACTTTAAATTTGGATAATGTATTTTTAAAACGCTTCGCTGCTCCTAAGATGTAATATACAGGATATTCCGAAAGCTGTCATGCTGCGGGTGAAATTAAATGGTATCAGAGTACTACTAAAGTTTGTGCAGATGGCACGAGTCCAGATCCGTTCAAACTTCAATGCCCTATTTAACCTCTTTGACGATTTTAGGTCTTTCCTTTCTAAGTGTGCACTGAGGTTATATAAAATACTTCTCTGCAAACTTTATCATAGTAGACCTATCGATTTTTTTATTACTCGTTTAGTGTTACAGTTCTTGAGATTTTTCTTAACTTTTTATCGCAGTGATCTCAGGATTATATTGATTTTTTTTTGTTTGTGTTAGAAACAATTTCTTGATGATTACTAGGTTATACGAATCTAATGATTCACCTTAGTATTAGCTCAGCTGTTTGAGCGTGTGTTATTGTAAATATGATATTGAGGCAAGTCATTAAGTCATTTGTATAAAGATTTTAGATTGGTTACTTCTATTACGAAAATTATTCGAAAACGGGATATTTACCATGTTTATTATTTTCGCTTTGCGGAGCTCGATATTTCGACATGGACTGCGAATGTCTTGATCACGAGACTGATTGACTGACTTAACACTCTCACCTAGAAGTCTAAGATAAGGTATAATATTATGTAAACTTTTTTCTTTTGTTAATAAAATATCTTAATTTCATCCTCGGTGATATTTTACTTCCTAAGTTAAATACGAGCACTTTACATAATTTTTTGTTAATAAAAACAAACAGACAAATCGTTCGACTGAAATACTTTGATATAAATGAAGAGGGTAGGCGTAAATCGATTAGCTATAACTTATCTCGACGCCAGAGCCGTTGAGGACGCTTTGAGAATCGTCAAATAAATTTAAATAATTTTTTTCCATCCGTACCATCCACACTCGAAACCAATCGAATATTCGTTTGTAAATTATGGAATTTGAAATGAATATCTATCACGCATATTAATACTATTAATATTATAGGAAAGCTTGTGAGATTGGTGGAGTTAGTACCTAAAGGATATTTGTTATACCCTGAAAAATTTTCGATGTCAGGTGAACTGAGCTAAGTTTTTGCGATAATTTTGAATTCGTCTGTTTGTTAGGAATAGATTTCCAAAATTTATATATTTGTACAATAAACTATAGCTTGCCATAGTCAAGTTGACTTTGTGATACCATGTGACAAAATGACATTAGGTACGTCCTGCATATTTAATACTGTTCATACATTATTAGAGATGTATTAAGTGACATTTATTGTTTATAAACAAACATCACTTGAGGCTATTACACTGTACTGTGAACATATTATCATTCGTGACGCAGGCAATACCTAATATCGATTCACCTTGTACCATCCCATTGCTGGTCATAGGTCTCTTTCTCCATGTAGCAGAAGGATTGGAGCTTAATCCATCACGCTGGTCCACTTTGGATTGGCAGATATATTCCTTATTATGAGTAACGATCGCTATCAGGTATTTATGACAACAACCGGGACCGACATCCAAACTTGAAACAAATATTTGTATCAATACAAATATCCATTCCAAGCGGGAACCGAACCCGTATACCGCCGGTGTTTAGGTTCCTAATAAAATAATAATAAATAATAATATCAAAAAATTAAACACCACGCAAGAAACCACGCGAAAACTCTAGTTTTGTATTCAACTCAAATCTCTTAGTAAGCCCGATACCGTCGTAATGTGAATGTTCCCTATAAAACCCTATCAAACTTGACTAATCTTTTCCGAACCGTCCGTCATTAAAAAGCCCTGATCAGAACGTAACATTTGCATGACTACTTGGAGTTTAACTTAATTTCAGACCAGAGTAGCTAAGTGTCATTTGCATTTTAGGGAGATTAAAATACGGAAAGTTGGCCTAATTTAGTTTACCCAAAAATAAGGCAACTGGTTATGATCTGGGTTATGATTGCTTAATCACTACTATCACTTAAAGTAATTTTTTTGTCATTCCGTTACAAAATATTCACTTTGCATAATATTGGGGTACTTAATTTTTGACAATATTTAAGCGATATAATATAATATGACTTAATGATATAAAAGATTTTCAGGTTTTAGGACTAACTTTACTGAATCAGCTTATAACTTCCCATTCCTTCACATTACCTACTTACTTTAAACACTAAAATGGTAATTAGTTTAAAAGTTAAGGATATATAAAATTGGAATACGTTTTTTCATCCAATCAACGTGGGTAGAACCACGGGGCACAGCTAGTTGAAAATATAATAATAATAAAAAAAACTTTTTCACTGTTGACATAAAATTCGTTAGCTCTTTATATATGACTTACTGTGTCTCCGCTTTTTCATCCTGTGGTAGTGTTAGTTAAGAATGTGGATAACGTTAGTTTCAATTTGCCTCAAAGCCTTCAAACAAAATCGATCCTATTTATAAAAAAATTCAATTTACAATCCATTCAAACTTTCATTTCCATTTAAGACTCATAAAATATGCAATACCAGAAATGATGAAAAAGATTAATATTTTTAATTCTAATTACCATCTTAGTAAAAGAAAACTTAGTCCCATACTTCTTTGTTAAGGAACAACAAAGCGCCATAAAAATTTAATGAAGGGTCCTTTCTACCACTCGACTGAGGGATCTTCTTAAACTACTTGAATACCTTTCAGCTGACGTCGTCTACTTATTATCTACCTTCTCGTCAAACTTTAATTTTGTACAGCTAATCATTTTCGATATTACATAGTGCTACCGATATAAAAATAAAACGACTCAGCTGGTGTTACGATGAATAATAATTAATTTTAAAATAATAATTAAACATTTATCACTTTAAAAAAAGAAATTGGTTGTCTGTAAAGTTGGTTTACGGGCGATAGTTTAACGTGACAATGTCATAACAAAATATCTCCTCGGACGCATAGGCCAATCGAGTGGAAGAGAGATAGATGCGGCGCAAGCGTACAATGAGCGTAACGCTACAACGAGTCATCCCTTTTCGTGCATGCCGCCGGCGTTCATCGATTTAGACGTTGTCACGTCAAATATTTTTCTTTTCACGATTTACATCTTAATTTGTTTTCGTCTTCTCGAGTATTCCAGCGTTGTTCCCGTCTTCATCTTTTTTTTTTCTAATAACTAATGACGATCGCGCAAGGAATATTTCATACAGCCAGTGTAAATAAATAATTTTAAACAAATAAAAAAAATTTTTGATAAAATAACGTTATAATTATAATACGAAATAATCGTTTTTAATGTAGTTTGTTATTATTTTACTAAAGGGCGCCACACACGGTGAAGATACTATAATATTTTATCTTAAGATACCTAGGTATAAAATATTATAGTATCTTAAGGTATCACACACGGTTAAGATACGATAATATATCCGCTCGAATCATTTTATCTTCACTAGGGGATGAGTCCACACGTACATTTCTTCACTGCATATATAATATACATGGTGATCTAATATGAATAATACGGCAGTACTATTAGATTTATTAGATAGCTCATCGAGTGATAATTCTGACTTCGAATATGACTTAAAAATTTCTGCCGCACATTCGAAGTGCCGAACGATTTGAGTCCTAATGTATCGATACTTACTCATATCGATATTTTAAGTATTTTTTTTACTAAGGTAGCAAATGTTAAAAGAATTACTGTTAAAAGAAAATAATTTCGTGAGGGTAAAATTTAAAAGTAAGGTAATTAATTAAGTAATTTTTATTTCATTTACAAAAATTATCTTTTGTTATTAAAAAAATTAGTTATATTAAACAAAATTATATGTTAAACAAAAAACTCTTTAGCATCAAGATTGCCTACAGACTCGGGTGAAGTCGGACGGGTTTGGCTCGCCTAGCATGAGACACGTCAAATGCACGTCAACGGCACACCAAGCCACACCAAATGACCAAACGATCAATTGACGTGCTTCATACGGCTTCATTCTCCAGTAGATAATAAGATAACCGAGCGAGAGAGGGATGAAAGATTTCGCTCTCTCGTTCTGTCTGTCTGTTCGGAAATTCTTTTTTTTCTTCGGGTCGTTCGGAAGTTCGGATATTTTAAATAAGTGAGTCTGATTCGATTCGATATTTATTTCGATATCGAGTAAGTATAGCAAGATTAAATAAAATAAATAAATAATAAATTTATATTCTTCTGAGCATTTCTTCCCCGCATTCTGGGCACACTCTGTGTAAGGATCTTGCGATATATTTTGTATATTAAGATACCATATTAAGATAACATTTCGCATATTAAGATAATATTTTACCATATTAAGACATATCTCGTATCTTAATATAATATTTCCATATCGCTCGATAGCTAAAGATACTGTAATATGAAAATATATATTATCTTAACCGTGTGTGATAGTTCATACAAAATGTATAGCGAGCGATATTGTATCTTAAGATAAAATATTATAGTATCTTCGCCGTGTGTGACGCCCTTAAGTAATAAGTACTTGTTCTGCAATAAGATTTTTTAATCTGTAAATAAACAAACCGCACGCATCTGTATGTACTGTCACAATACTTCGGAAAATAGTGACCTTTAAAATGTGCTTAGAAAAGCAATGAACATATTATTTACATTTCGTTCTACAGTTTTTGTAAAACGTGATAAAATAAGAACTGAAACAAAAAGTAATTAGCGATTCCATTGGACGAAAGTTTCAGTAGAAAATTTTAGACTGTTTGATTAAAGGATTCTAAGCGCTTATTAAATTTCCACTACGTGTTTCAGTGACGGCCTACTTCAGGATTTAATTAATGAACTCCAGTTTAAAATCGTCACGAAATGTCCTTTTAAAATCGTTAGCGCCTGAAGTATAAGCGAATTTCGGATCTGTTTATTAATCTTTATGAAGATGTAGAATATATAACAGTCATGTGAGAATATAATTAAATGAATTTGATAATATAACAATTTAACTCTTCGGGGTCCAAATATATATTACCATACTAATACATATTGTAAAGCTGAAAAGTTTGTTTGTTTAAGCGCGCTTATCTCAGGAACTACTTTCTTGAATTGTAAAATTCATTTTGTGTTAGATAGCCCATTTACCAAAGAAAAGGCTATTTTTTTTTCCTCAAATTAACGTTGCTGAAATATAATATATTATGTACACAAATAACTTCCCCGTGACTGTACCAAATTGAATGTCTGTTTTGTTATATTTTTTTATTCTTAGTACAAAATTCGTATCAAAGAAAAAAATAAACAAAAAATAAATTTCTACGTATATTCAAAATAAACTACTGTGGCAATACGAGGTTCGCCGGATCAGCTAGTGTTATATTAAATGTAAACTCTTGCGCAATCTTCAATTTTTGTTTTAGAAGACATGTAAGAAAACCTGACCCATCTTAGGTCACATTAATGATTCTTATAGTTCTTTTACGAAAATACTAGTAAAATGAGGTAAAGAAATTATGATATACATGGCATTTGTAAAGGATTTTATCAACAGATTTCGTTAATTATTTCAAGATATATTTGTAGACGCCGCGTTGGCTCAGCGGTCACAGCACTGCTTGTGGCTATTGCGCGGGCGGTTGCGGGTTCGATCCCCGCACACGACAACATATTTTGTATTGACCATACAGATGTTTGCCGTGGTCTGGGTGTTTGTGCAATCCTTGTGGGTCTTCCCACCGTGCCTCAGAGAGCACGTTAAGCCGTCGGTCCCGGTTGCTATCATGTACACCTGATAACGATCGTTACTTAGTAGGGAATATATCCGCCAACCCGCATTGGAGCAGTGTGGTGGATTAAGCTCTGATCCTTTTCCTACATGGGGAAAGAGGCCTATGCCCGACAGTTGGATATTGCAGGCTGAAGCGTATATTTGTAGAACATAGCATATGTATACTGACTGGACCGCTGACTGGACCATTGGCGCAGTTGGTAGAGTACCAAATTTAGGTTAATCAATCTAGTTAGTTCGCACTCTCAACCTTATAGCAGAAGAGACGGATATTTTTACTTGTACACTGAGTGAATTCACAAGGATAGCGTTATATGTTAGTTGTTATATATGTATAAGTTAAATTATGTGTGCTTTACTATCGAATTAGGTTATACCACCTGTAATGATAGTAGTAAGTTATGATTAAAAAGAATAAAAAATAAAAAAAATAGTTTGTGAGTTCGATTTGTCGCCCCGAGTACCTATGGATATATATTTATATGTCCCTTCGCTTTTCTGACTCTACCTGGACTATCATACTACAACTTTTGAATTCACATGTCGCTAAAATAAATATCTAATACACTAAAAGGAGTTAAAAAATATAATTAAAAAACCTTTTTTCTCAATCCTTTATCTCAGGTTAATTTATTGAGAATTACGAGAGATCTTTTAATATGAATCAATTAATCGTTTCATCTATCAAGAACAAATGGCGTTTCGTATAGTGAGAAATTAGTTTAACAGATGGCGAAATATTACTACTATGAAAGCTATTAAGCAAGAATCTTGATATTTTTTACATTGTTTGGTGTTGTTTATACATAAATTTGTTTAGTATTTTAATAACAAGAAATTTCGTCTTCACTAGCACAAAAATTCATATGAGAAATATGATATTGTTTAACGTTTATTGTTTTTATGATTATTATTATTATTATTCAATTTAGATTGTTATATTTGTTGTGAATGCCGTACTTAGTGCACACGTGATCTTGCAACTTGCAATAGCTTTAGATATATTAAAAAAACTGATTATGACCAACAGCAAATATAGAAAATATCCCCTTTTACTTAAAAAAAAATAACTTTAAAAAAAATAGCATTTTCTCATGTTAACAAAAATAATGTCTCGCTTTAATGACCTCTTATATAAAAAAAATAAATAAATAAAAAACAGAACAGAATTGATTAAATCTTGATCTGTATGCGAAAAGCGAGTTGATAGTTCTTGACACTTTTTTCACAGTATAGCAAAACGACATTATAACGATACGATCGATAGCTCAGAACTTGATTATGAGGTCATACTAACATTGTAGCAGATGAGAATTTTTGAAGTGAAACTTCTTTAATAAATAAATAAATAAATCATTTATTTCTTTCACTATAGCAAAATAAAAATAAAAATCTATACTAATATATAAAGCTGAAGAGTTTGTTTGTTTGTTTGTTTGTTTGTTTGTTTGTTTGTTTGAACGCGGTAATCTCTGGAACTACTGGGCCGATTTGAAAAATTCTTTCAGTGTTAGATAGCCCATTTATCGAGGAAGGCTATAGGCTATGTGTCATCTCGCTAAGACCAATAGGAGCGGAGTCCACGCCGACGAAGTCGCGCGCAGAAGCTAGTCTACAATATATTTAATATTTCAACGTATAATTTTAGTTACTACTGATTTTGAAGACAAATTTTATAGGAAGAACTTAAAAAAAATCAAACGGTAGAAAAAAAAAAAAACATTAATTTCTTCAGTTCTTGATGATGATTTTCATATCAATTGTAAAATTAGTTACAGACATCTGTATTTTTCTAGTGTGCAATTTTATTGGACTTTATTGCGGTAGCTTATTCCATAAAATTCAATTAAAGAACACAAATAAAATGAAATAACAAGTGGGACAGGATAGGGACTGCGCATGGGTGAACTTGTGTCGGAAAGGTCGAAAAGTTTCACAAGTACGTTATGAGGTTAACAAAAAGGTCTACGAAAGTGACAATTTGATCAAACACTTGTTCAAACTCCGAAAACGTGTGTGTATAATGTTATTTCATATATTTATACTGTACCGCATATTATTTTCACAACGGTGTTCTTTTTTACAGGTAAAAAAAAAAACGAGAATAATTCCCTATCATAAAAAATCAATAATGGTACTTATTTTTTTTTTTGTTTATGGCAACTACAGACTGTGATCCGACATCTTTACGTTCTTTTGGGACAGTTACTACTAAGCTTTTATAATCTTGACGAAGGATATTCCGCTACATCTTATACAATTCAAGCTGTTAGTACCTATAATAAAAATAATTAATAATTATATTTTTCCGGAGAAATATTTGTATAGGCTATAGCCAATACAGACAGTTGGTAGAGCTCCTATCCACTTGCATTTTTATTCCTGTTATACTAAACTAGCGGCCGCCCGCGACTTCGTACGCGTGGAGTTAGTTGTTTCCAAATAATCATAATTTTTAATTATATTTGAAAAAGCTAAATACTTAATGAAAGGAAAAAAAATACTGTAATGTAAAAAAAATCAAACTTAAAGACCATTTAAAATCCTTCTGCGATAGTTACTAAAACTTCAACAACATTGGACTTCATACAAACTACCGTCTCCTGTTTTAACCCCAAAAGGGAGTTGATTACTAAAGATGCATTATTAGTACACCTCCACGCCATCTATAGAGCATACATTTTAAATTTCATGTCGCTTACTTCAAAAACATAGGACTTTCATACAAACTTCCAAACCCGTTAGAGGTTGAGTTTCATAAAATCCGTTCTACAAGATTCGAAAAATACTCGTGACTGTGATTAAAATATTAGTTTCATCTCACTTGTACTTAAACGAATACACTAAGAGGAGATGAGACAAGCTTAGTATTTTTGTCTGTTATCCGTGGTTACAAGGAACGCTTGTTATTAGAAAATATCATCACCATCTCGCTCGTGCTTAAGCGTTTACACTAAGAGGAGGTGAGACAACCGTAGTATTTTTAAGTATGAATAAAAAATTATTACAATTAAATAAATTTTAGTAAATAGTCATTCAAATATTATTTGACTTTACGTGGCAAAGAGCACAAAACGTTTTATAATATAGGAAATTTTAATGAAAAAGCTTATTAAAAAAGATTAAATATGCTACATCCTCATACCGTTTACTCTGTGTTTTCCATTGCAATTGAAATTGAGTACATCCGTCGCAACAATGGAACCACTTTAGTAAATTACTCGAAGGAATTGAAAAACTTTCTGCTCGGTCATAAGGGACTAAAAAAATGTTTATAGCACATATAATTTATATCAATACATAAGAAGTTTGTTTATTTATTTTAACACTTAGTGCGTTTAATTAAGGTTTAATTTTATCAGACTTTTTATGTTATTTTTGTGGATACTAATAAGTATAGGTACTTTTTATTAAATATTCAAGTAAATAATTTAAAAATTACATTAAAGATAATTAAATTAACTAAGGTAGGGAACAGCACAACAGGAAATATCCTGCTCAAAATCTGGAGCAGTCCAACTGAGTACCTACGTGCCTCGACCTTGCTATTATTTAGCCGTATAGCATTATTATGCTTTCAAGCAGTGTTGTGTTACTGTAGTAAGCTCCTGTATAGGCAAGTTATTCTACTCTTTGGTAGTAAGTAAGGTGAGCATAGCTCAAGGGGGATTGGAGGTAGGGTCGGTCTCACGCTTTCGGTGAGAATGAGCGAATAAACCACAGACTTTATTATTATATTCGTTTCTTCCTGGTAGGTCCTGTCTGGGTACGGGCATCCAGGCTACGCCTGCTTACCCGGGCTTTTCCTCTCCGGCAGTATCCACTGCCGGGTCTTTCGTTTGCGGCCCGATGGGCCGAGGATAATTACACCCACCAGGGGTGGGCGTTACCCTATGGGCTAGTTGGCTATTTGGTTATTGTTGTCATTTCCGGTTATTTGCACAGTCTCCCCCGCGTTGTCCTCCTCGTCGCCACTTTCACCATTGGTGCTCAGCTGCGTGTTATATTCATTTCGTTCGTTCGTGGGCTCATCCAGGCTGACCTAGGTCAGTCCGGGTACGGGCCTTTAGGCTCACGCCTCTCCGCCCGAGCTATTCCTCACAGGGGGACTTCGCCCTCTGGATCTTGCGTTTTGGCCCGGTGGGCCAGGGCCATACCTACTAAAGTAGGCTATGGCCTTAATTCTTACACAGATATTACTTTGAGAATACACTACAGATGGCGTCACTGCCCATAATATGTTGATACATAATAACAAATCAAAATTATCAAAGTACAAATGTGGTGTCTACTCTAGTAATCATTTGTTACAGGTTGTACAATAATAATATGACACCACTGGGGCACTGGGCCATAAATGTTTAGAAATAATCATTTTGATTTCTTACGGATAATCTTTTCTCTCTTTCGCTTCAAATAAATACAACTGTTAGTGTACAAATATTATAACAGGTGGTGCTGATTAAAATTGATTGCATATTGTTAGTGCGCAAATCTCATAATATTGCGCTTATACAATTTTTCTTTAACAACAGAATTGTTATAGAAATAGTTATACCTATATTGTTTCAGAATTGTTATCGATAAATTTGTACGGTTCAGAAATCAGGTACCTACACTATGGCGTTTCATTATATACAACAACTAAGTGTTGAAATGTATTTGAATTTGAAAAGATCGTGGAATCAATCAAATAAAACCAATGAAACTCAAGCGAAAAAGCAGGTTAAATAGATCGAATGGCAGATACATTACATTAGGGATATAGTTCGAAATGTTTTCCACATTTTCTAGCCAGCGTTTACGCGAACCGACCGAGTTGAATGTGACTCTGTGAAACGAAACGTGAAATTTTTATAGCCACTAGACTCGACTTGTTGATTGTCTGATTTAAGTTGTCTTATTATTTCGGTTTCGGTACCGAGATTTACAGTTCTATGATTTTTGAACCGTGATACTTGAACCGTCTTAGCTCTCTGCTATATCTAGTACGGAAAGGTTGCGGTAGTGTAGTACGGTCAGGTTTATTATTATAAAAATTTGAGATATATTATGTAAGTGCTTCTCGTTCTCGTCTGAAAAGAAGTTGTCTCGAAATGACCGGCAAATGATGAATAGCTAACGAAATTTTACAATGTAATAAACAAACGATATCGATAGAAATGAAACATGTATTGAGGATTCGGAAAAATACATCACTATAATTTAAAACGTCCAGATCACGACAAATAACTAAATAGCCTTTATGAAAATTTGTCGCGTACTCGTTTTGAGCCCACAGCCAGCATCACAGCTTAATAAAACTTTCGAGTAGTTTTTTGTTCCAGTGGTAAGTAAGGTACCAGCTGACAAACTTTCCACCGAGATACAGCCAGCTGACGTTAATTTTCATTCATAGTAGCATGTAAACTATCACCAGGAAAATTTTTAGTTGAGAGGAAATCACTGAAAAAAAATTACGGGTTGCACTCCGGGAGTGCCGGCAGAAGTGAAAACTTGATTATTAACGTTGTGCATTTTTGATTTTTTGGAATAGTTAGGCAATAATTTTGAACGAATCGCTTTTATTATCAATATAAAAGTACTATCATTTATGTGGTAGAATACAATATTTATTTATTGCTCTATCGTACACAAACATTACAATTAATCTTACATTAAAATACATAATAATAAAAAAATATATTACATTAAAAATTTTATCTCTTAGTAAAATCAACTTACATCCATATTTATTAAAATATTTATTAAATATAGAGTTAATTATATATTTATTATTATTATATAATTTTTATTATATATTTAATAATTAAATAATAATTATTAAATATCGACAATCGAAAGAAAACAATCGATTGTTCGATTAATCTATTTCGATGTTACAACAATACTCTCCAACCGTCTTACGAATTCGAATAACCATTTTTAATTTTTACCCATCCCACAAAAGTGCTCAACGCCGCTAAAGAAGTTTTCACTTCAAAAATTTTTTTTCATGTTTAAGCAGCCAACTGACATAAATAATCCTCCATTTTATGGCCAGCTGACGTTATTTTTTTTTTCAAATTTCAAGTCTCTACGCTTTATGGTTCCAGAGATATCGTGATGAGTCAATGTATGGGTGGAAATCTCTTTTATATACCTATATATAGGAGATTACTTTTTAAAATTTGTTATTTAATATTGTATTAACACTAGGTTATAAGAAACATTGTTACTAACATTATATGGGCTAGTCCCGAAATAAATGTTATTATTATTATTATTAATCCCTTTTACTTAATTCAATTTATTCCCATGTCAAATTTCATTACTCGGCAAATTATTCAAAGAACTCAACACAGACAAATAGTTACACAGACGTGTCATATAAAGTTACACTCCAATCTTGAGGTGTTACTCTTATTAGAGGAAACTCGGTGCCGCAGATTAACCACACCTTAACAAGGTAAGGCTTCGTTTACTAAGGCACACCGATTAATTGATTTTAAATTTGTAATTCCGTTGTTTTGTTTATTTATATCCTTATTTGATATATGTAAAGCAGTTATTACCTCCTCTGCTTTATTGAAATTTGTATCAAACAAAAGTGCATTTATCCATGCACACATACTTTGGATATGTCAAGTTAAATACGCATTTAGAAGTTCAGCGGTTTTTTGGAACGATTTCAAAATAGTTTCAAGACTTATAATACTTAATTCAAGTAGGTATTCAAAATTCTATAAAGTAACTGTTACACAATAATAATGATTTTTATGTGAAGCTACCACTAATTTGAAAAGATTGATCGAAGAGATTCGAAAGAATTGATCCGTCGAAAATCTCAGCCGTTAACTCTTTACGCTACCACTAACGGAGATACCAAGAAACTCACACAAATAAATAACTAAAATTATTGAAATAAAAACTTCTCGTAGTTATATTTCACATGCTACTCACTACTACATACACACAGTCCAATATTCACACACACACACACACACACACACACACACACACACACACACGCACACACACACACACACACACACGCACACACACACACACACACACACACACACACACTCACACTCACACACACTCATACAAACACACAAGTCCACCCGACTGATTAGAAGATACTGGTCAGTCGTGAAGCAATTGAAATCAGTCAATCCGAGTTGATTGTAAACCGCAGCCCAACTGTGTTCTCATTACATGCCGAGATTGACTGAATACATCGAGAAAGACGGGAAATTCGATAACGAGAGACTAAATTTATTCGACAAATCAAAAGAGATAAATTTCTCGGATTCGGATTAAATTTTAATGGGTTTTATCGCAATAATTAAGGCGTGATTATTATCTATACTAATAATACTAATCTATACGAATATAATAAAGCTGAAGAGTTTGTTTGTTTGTTTGTTTGAACGCGTTAATCTCAGGATATACTGGTCCGATTTGAAAAATTCTTTCAGTGTTAGATAGCCCATTTATCGAGGAAGGCTATAGGCTATATATCATCATGCTAAGACCAAAAGGAGCCGAGTCCACGCCGACGAAGTCGCGCGCAGAAGCTAGTATGAAATATTGTAGGTAAATTAGAATCGAGTGAAAATGAATACCAAAGGCCGTGATGGTGGCGATGGTGTTGAAAACATAATGTGGTGAGTTGTAGTTGTTGTTGTTATAACATATCTATTTATACAACAACTAGCTTTTGCGCGCGACTTCGTCGGCGTGGACTCGAAGTAAAATACGCTTTAATTATATTTCCTTTGGTATTTTCAATCATTTCTATATTACAAAAGCTTGATATGACTATTTAAATTATTTCCACTTCTAAAAAGAAAATAATAATAAGAATAAAAAGATGTTAATCAACTGTTTGCTGTATATGAATAATATTAAGAAAAAATTAATGTTAAGGAGTCTCGATAGAAGCAATAAAGGTGAGAATTATTGTTCTGGAGTTTGCGCAAAATCAACATGAAATTGGATCGGTTTTTTTTGGGTTATTTCTAATTTTGAGTGTCTAACTTAAAAAAATACGGTTGTTATTTAATCTTGATTTACCGTCTGGAAGTAGAATTTATATTGCATAAATAGTTGTAGTAAAACTGTAACTAAGCCGTTTTAAATGCACATCTCGAGTGTTATCGTGGGACGAAGTTAGTTATTTTCTTACTAAGTAGGTAAATATTTTTATTATCATATCAAAATTTGCTCCAGCGGGGTTTGAAACCACACCTCTGATGGTCGATTTACATCAGACGAGCGAATGCTCATTCTATCCCCACTACATCAAATTGTTATCAAATTATTTTAGTGTAAACAGGCGTAGAGCATTCTTTCGTTGTTATATATATGAATACGAGTGTTCGAAGATCAAGAAAGAATGCTCTTGTTCTAGCTCTAGCTCTTTGTTCGTTTGGTCTAAATCCACCCTGACAGACCGTGTCAGTGCTCTAGCCAATTAAGCTATGCATCGATGTACCCGCTAGATCGAAATTTTTGATATGATGGTTTTATTCGGTTTTAAGCAACGTTACTACAGTAACTTCTCTCTTTCTTACTAATGAAAATTATATCGATTCATTCAATATAGATTATCCCCCAAGAGCTCTGGTCACCTTACGGTGAGTAAGCTCTTGGGGGGATTAGGGGAGGGGTCTAGTCACCAACGCGCTGCTGCGATGCTTTTGGTCTTGCAGGCGTCTATAAGTTACGTTGATTTATAACCACCAGGTGAGCCGTACGCTTATTTGCCCACCTAGTTATATAAAAAAAGTGTTAAATTTTAAATAAATTATTCCCTTAAGAGAGAGGTCAATCATTGCAATAATAAAAATAGGTGCAGGTTATGGAATTATTAGGAAAATTTATTGTTCTTGTAATGTAAGTATGTAATGTAAGATAATAATGTAATGTAAGATAATAATGTAATAATTTCGACTAGCCCGTTGGCGCAGTTTGTAGTGACCTTGCTTTCTGTTCCGGGGGTTGTGGGTTCGATTCCCACCTCGAGTCTGGGTGTTATATACATATTTATTTATATATTTATATATGTATTATTTATAAGTATGTTTATCGAAAAAAAAAAAAAATATGTAGCTAGACCAGTCGGCTGTTACCCCTATCACAAGCACTAAGTTGCTTACTTGAGGAACAGACGACCGTGTGTATTGTGTATATATTTATTTATTATTATTATTATTATTATTATTATTTAATGATATGTAATGTAAGAAATGTAATAATGTAATGTAAGACAATAAGATATAGCATAAGATTAAGTCATAGCCTAAAATAAGATATATGTAAAAAAAAAAGTTTGCATCTTATACGTTTTAATACGAACAGGTCGGTGGACTCACGTCTCCATTAGAGACATTAAGATAGTGTACATATTATCTAAGTTAAGGAATCATGTTGTTGAAAAATGCCTAGGTACTTGATAACAAATAGCATGTTTTAAGAGTAATAATTGTGTTTGCTCGCAAACGAAAAAAAACCGACTTCAATTACATCGACAAGTAATACAACGTAATAAGACGAAAAAATGTCAAGTAAATACGCGCTATTAAAGATTACTCAAAAAGTTGTAATCAGATCTCGATCTAATTTCACGACGACTACATGACAAGTATTAGCTTTCGATTAACGTAAGAATCATCAAAATCGGTATACCGAGGAAAAAGTTATGCGGTATAAAACAACGTAGGTCGACGAAAAATTAGTCAAGTAAAAACGCATTATTCGATATAACTCTAAAAGTACTTGTCAGATCTTATTTTTAAAAAAATGGGACCACATGACACGCAACACCTTTCAATTAAAACAAAATTGATCGAAATCGGTCCACCCAGTCAAAAGTTCTGAGCTAACATACATAAAAAAAAAAAAATACAGTCGAATTGAGAACCTCCTCCTTTTTGGAAGTCGGTTAAAAAAGGACATGGGTTTCAAAAACTGTGGATGTATTTCAACTTTATATATTAAAAAAAAATAGGTGCAGGTAAGTCGTCCTTCCAGGATATTATCACAAAGATAATATCTAATAGCGATCATTAGTGATGGTAGGTAAAATGTCAAGCCTCCGCGGACCAGTGCGTTGCATTTAGCTCCGACGCTTCTCATAAATGGAAGCGGAAAGCTGAAGCTGAGCCACTTCCTATTGCCTATTTATATTTTATATTTTGTCAATTCATATTTTATATTTTAATACGTTTTAATATATGTTATGTTTTCATGTTTCTTTTATGTATGTTTACTTAACGTGTTATTTTAACTTGTATTTATGTGGCAATAAATTCATTTTATTATTATTATTATTATTATATAAGTTGATTTATCTTTCTACTTTCTCTATCCATTTTCAGTTAATGGCAACATCAAGAAGCTTTCAAATGAATTGCCCAGGTGTCTTGTGATCTCACCTACGCTCGAACCGCACCATTAGTCTGCTATCAATTGTACCTATAAATTAAATCTTCCGGTAGAATAATGGCGTAATTGTCTTGTCAGTTGCAAATTGGTTCTTGAATCGGAGATAATTGGTAAGGGTTTGATCCTTAATCGAGTTCGGTTTTGCATCATTTTCGGCTTCTTAAATTTAGTTTAAGAAAATGTTATGATTTTTTGGTGTGGTATGTATTCAATATTACATCAGTCAATTGAATTTTCTTATATAACTAGGCAAGTATATAGCTATATATAGTAGTATCACGATTCAGCCTGTAATATCCCACTGTTGGGCATAGGCCTCTTCTCCATGTAGGAGAAGGATAGTAGTGTAGATCTACACTAAAAATACCAATGCATGAACATTTTTATGAAAACCTTTCAAGACATAAATTATTGCCTAATCATTTTGATACTTTCTGATTTAATTTTTTTATTGTGTATTTTAGTAAATAGAAATTTATTTAAATTTATTTCATTACTATATTATTTACCAACTTCTTCGTTTGAATTCTCTTTCAGTCATTTCAGGCAGTTCTGACGTAAGTAAATTGCGGACACCGTGATAGATTCAACCGAATGGCACTCAAAGCGCTGTCAGTGCAAAGACAGTTTAATTAAATTTTTTTTTATTTATTTCTAAACCGCTTGCGAAATTTCGCTTAATTCACAACGTATCTGACAGAAGTTAAATGACCGGAACTAGATACCCGGACGTTATCGGATTTCTATTATGAAATATAGAATAGGATTCTTAAAAAGTCTCGAAACGAGGAAAAAAATTGTAAGAACTGTGGAATGTTTCTCGTCTTACAAAAAACATTACTTTTTCAATTAGTTTTTTGTAGCGTAGTTTCTAGAGCGTCTGAAGAGACGATAAAAGTATCATTATTGACGTCAATGAAATATAAAATCGCAAATTGGTTTTTGTTCCCAGCAACTTTTGTTGTTTGTTAAGAAGTTAGTCTTATAAAAACCATTTAAAACATATAATAGATAATATATTTTTGAAGTAAAACTTTTTTAACGCACGATAGACTTGGGAAGTAAGCTGGTAAATGCGTGACGAGAGCCTTACGAAAAATGTGATCTCGCGAGGCAAACGGAGCAAGAGAGAGAGGTGCGAGCACAGATTTTCTTTCTCTCTTTCTCTCATAGACAGTTACGTTTCGTATATCTAAGACACAGTGCAATCCTATTACGTATGGTCTAAGGCACACTTTCGTTTTTCGATGTAAACTTATTTTTTGTTTATCATGAAACTTATCATAAGATAAGTAAATAAGTAATCAGCCACAGTGAGTCAATACCAGTAAACGAAAATTATATTTTCAAATAAATAGACTTTGACTTTGAACAGGATATGGGGGGAATTGGGGGTAGAGTCGGCAACGCGCTTGCGATGCTTTTGGTGTTGCAGCCGTCTATAGGCTACGGTAGTCGCTTACCATCAGGTGATCCGTACGCTTGTTTGCCGAAATCGTTACATAAAAAAAAAGATATCTGGTTTTTTTCTTACCTTATATATATCTTTTTGCCTTATATTTATCAAGATCCTTAGTATTTAACTTAATTGGTATAAAATAATTAGCCTACGACCAAGCAATGGATGTTTTTTTCCGTAAAGTAAAGTTTCACCCAAAAATTTAAAATGTTTACAAAACATTTGAATAAACTATGTTAACATTTGGATTTCCATCAATTCGCAGTAATATGCCAAACGTTGACTGATGCAACTGACTGAGGTAGGTCACAGCAGGAAATTTCCTGCTCAAATATATGTATATGCTCCATAGCAGCCCGACTGGAGAAGTACCTCGACCTTACAGAAGATCACAGCTAAATAATACTGCTTTCAATCAGTGTTGTGTTCAGCTGCTGAGTAAAATGACCAGACCAGGCTGACCAGGGAATCGGGGATAGGATTGGAAACGCGCTTACAATGCTTACGCCGCGTTTACATGACGTTACAATGACGCCGCGTTGGCGCAGCGGTCACAGCACTGGATTGCGATTGGCTGTTGCGCGGGCAGTTGCGGGTTCGATTCCCACACATGAAAACAATTTTGTATTGGCCATACAGATGTTTGACGTGGTCTGGGTGTTTGTGCGGTCCTTGTGGGTCTCCCCACCGTACCTCGGAGAGCACGTTAAGCCGTCGGTCTCGATTGTTATCATGTACACCTGATAGCGATCGTTACTTATAGTAGGGAATATATCCGCCAACCCGCATTGGAGCAGCGTGGTGGATTAAGCTCCGATCCTTCTCCTACATGGGGAAGAGGCTTATGTCCAACAGTGGGATATTACAGGCTGAATCATTACAATGCTGCTGGTGTTGCAGGTTTCTATAGACTACTAGGAAGAGACTTTGTTCCGGGAGTAGGATGACATGAACGATAAGTAATTATTGTATTTCTTTGTCTTTGTATGGCTGATACAAATATTTGTCGCTAGTCAGTGTACAACTACTTGCCAAAAGCATACAAAAAAGTAGAACTTATTTCAAAAATACATTCCAGTTCGGATGTAGAAAGAATACACACGCTGTGGTCTGAGGCAATAACTATGCATCCAGCATTCGTTATCTGACGTTTACAGTCCATCAGGAATTCTATCGAAGTGAAATTCGTATTCCACGCACGAGATCTGTTGGTTTAAAATTCTGGAAAATTCCTCCTTCGATATTTCCAATTCGACATTTAAAATTCGATAACTTTTTACATTGGGTTTAAAAAGAAAAAAATCCGTTCTTGTTTTATCTCTATATTTGTTTATTTAGAACTCTACATTAATTGTTTATTATCGCAAAGTAGAGTTTGAGAAATTGTTTTTTCGTTAACAGTCCACTGATTTAGCTAAATATATTATTTGATAAATATATCTATACTTATTATAAAAATAAGTCCCCCGGCCACGTCTGTCTGTCTGTATGTCTGTCTGAACGCGATGAACTCGAAAACTACTAAACGGGTTTTTATTAAAAACATTACGTTATTTTTAAAGATATTCTCTTTAGTTCAGTATTAATCCTTACCCAAATCAATATGATATTTAGCTTAGGCATTTAATGCAGATTAAAATTGCCATTTACACTATATCAATCAGATAAATAGTTTTTGAGATATCGTCGTTAGAAGTAATTAGCAGCGAAACATTTAATACTCGGCGAGCTAACGTTCTTTTCTTGAGATGCCTACGGTGCGGGCGAGTCCATCCCCTCTGCCCCGCATCGCTCGCTCATGCTAATGAAGGAAATCAAAGAATATCAAAGATCATTTTATCAAACTTTTTTTTAAACTTTTTTGTTAAATTCCACGCGGACGAATTCGCGGGTACAGCTAGGTCGTACATAAATAAATACAAATATTACAACCAAACTTAGGCGGGAATCTAATCCACAACTCTCCTTCTATTATTAAAATTCTATTATTAAAAGAATTATTCAAATGAAATAGCCACACTTCATTCATTTGGCAAACCAATTTGGCATAAAAATGTTTGATTATGTGTTTTTGTATATTGTATGTGTTGTAGTTTGTGTTAAATAAATATTTTTTCTTTCTTTCTTTCTTTCTTTCTTTCTTTCCTTCTGCTCCGGGAGAGGAGAATGCAGAGCCACTATAAACTGCGCCAACGGGCTAGTCGAAAATAACAATAATTATACAAATGATCGAGTAAACTGTAATATAGAGTTAATTTTATACAGCAAACATATTTAAAGTTTGTTTGAACGTGCCATTCTCTTGATTTTCAGGATGGATTCCCAGATATTGCTATGTATTCTAATAATAGCAAAAGAGGAGCAAAGATTGTTATCAAGACGGGTAAAAGCATATGATTTATCTAATGGTCGATTTACATCAGACGAGCGAATGCTCATTCTATCCCCACTATATCAAATTCTTATCAAATTCTTTTAGTGTAAACAGGCGTAGAGCATTCTTTCTTTGTTATATATATGAACTAGCTGTACCCGCGACTTCGTCCGCGTGGAATTTAACAAAAAAGTTAAAAAAAAAGTTCGATAAAATGATCTTTGATATTCTTTGATTTCCTTTAATAGCATGAGCAGGCGGTCGAGCGATGCGGGGCAGGGGGGGGGGGACGCGCCCGCGCCGTTTAGGCATCTCAAGGAAAGAACGCTCAACGCTGGCTCGCCGAGCATTAAATGTTTCGCTGCTACTTACTTCTAACGACGATATCTCAAAAACTATTTATCTGATTAATATAGTGTAAAGAGCAATTTTAATCTGCATTAAATGACTAAGCTAACTAACATATTCATTTTGATAAGGATTAATACCGAACTAAAGAAAATAGCTTTGAAAATAACGTAATGTTTTTAATTAAAAATTTGAACATAAAAGTGGTTATTGTAGGTCAACCGTAAGAGATAGAGATATGCTATCGCGGACTTTTTTGTAGCAATTTTATAGATTTTGAATTCTCTAGTACATTACTTAACTGTATCTTTGCTAGTTTACGCGGCGTTCGCGTGGAAAGTTCCCAGTTGGCGAGATTTTTTGCGACCTGTTCAACATTTATCGCCGTATTTCAGCTAATTTACATAAAAGCATAATAAATTATATACCTAAACCTTCCTCAAGAATCACTCTTTCTATTGTTGAAAACCGTATAAAAATCCGTTGCGTAGTTTTCGAGTTTATCGCGTTCAGACAGACAGACAGGAGGACAGAAAGACGCGGCCGGGGGACTTATTTTTATAATAAGTATAGATATGAACGAGTGTTCGTTTACACATAAAGATCAAGAAAGAATGCTCTTGTTCTAGATCTAGCTCTTTGTTCGTTTGGTCTAAATCTACCCTAATATACGTATCTATCAAGTTTATTGCTATTGTTGATGTTCACAATTTATTACTGATTTATTAATTCAGACTGTAACATTCCTGTGCTAGGCATAGGCCTCTTTATCCATGTAGGACAAGGGTCAGAGCTTAATCCACCACACTGCTCCACTGCGGATTGGCGAATATTTTATCCCTGCTATGAGTAATGGCTATCAGATATCTATGACAACAACCGGGACCAACAACTTAACATGCTCTCTGGGGCATCTAAACATGGAGACCCAAACTGTCAGCTGAAAATCAGCGCGTCGCCATTAGTGCAGTCGCACATGCTGAGCTGACTGCCTTTTTGACCTTTTTGTGTATTTCATCCTGTCATATACTTTTTGTGTTGTATGTGTCAAATAAAATTCTTTCATTCTTTCTTTCAAACCAGGAAGAAATGTTTGAAAAAATACAAATACCCATTCCGAGCGGGAACCGAACCCGCAAACCACCAGTGTTCAGGTGCGTATATGGCACACGCACTAATACACCAGAGCGGATATTCCAGAGCATTCTATTATTATTCGATGAAAATTTAAGTCAGATTGTCTGATAACAAACAATTAAAACGTAAAAAAAAAACGTTCTCGAATTTCGAAACGTAAACGCGGGAAGGAGGTAAACAAAAGACGGTAATAATATAACAAAAGGAAATAAACGCGCAAACAATTTAGGGGTAAGTCTGATGCTTTGACACTTCCGCGCCCTTTGGCATTCGTGTTTAAATATTTATCACGTGTTTACCGACAGGCAAATTCGAAAAAACCTTTTCCGAGGGTAAGAAATTCAGAAAACTGAAATGGAACAGTTGATGAGAATGTTAGATTTCGAGCGGTTTGAAGTTAATATTTTAAGCAATGTTGTTTTATTTAACAGAGCGCTTGTGTTATCTTCTTAACTTTCTTATACTTATGTACCTACAAGTCTGCAAACTGCCAGATCTCGTGGGAAAAAAATCATACTATATGTCAGGTTTTGTTAGTGTGTGTGCCCATTAGGCAGAAGTAAAACTTTTTATATGTCATAGAAAGGTATGTTGGTGGGATTTGTTTTAAAGACGATGGTCACGGTCTCGTGGAAAAGGTCGTAAGCGCCATGCAAAGAGCGTCACTTAAGTGTTTTGAGCAATAATGTATTCTATCTCATTCCCTCCTATACATTTATGTTTCTTTCTTTATCGTGACGCATTTACTTTTCATCGAGTTTCAAGTCACAATGATTGTCTGGAAGAGATCGCTGTTTAGCGATAAGACCGCCTGTTGTACATATTTTTTTTGTAGTATTTTATAAATTGTAAACATCTTTTATGTGCGCAATAAAGAGTAATTTAATTTAATTTAATTTATTGATTCTAAAGAAGTTTTCTTCAAAAAAAGAAATAAAACTATAATATGCCTGAATCAAAAATTCATAATTACTGTATTGGTATAGATTAAGAAGGTATTACGAGTATAATTCGAATAACGATCGTTGTTCTAGGTAAAGAAAAATATACGCTACAACAAAGTAGAACGGCGCTGCGTAATAAATATGTTTCAAACTTTTTTTTTGTGTGATGAAGAAGTTTTTAACCAAATGTGACCCTGCTATTTCAGTTCAGTGGAGTTTGTATTCAATGTCCACCTATTAGCCTGAAGGCGCAGAATGCGGTGACACTCCTTTGCCTGTTTGAAAAAAATATATAGCTATGTCAGGCGTCTGTTAACTACAACACAACATTAATTTGCTAACCTTAAGAGCAGACGGTGTGTACGCCTCAGAAGTTTTATTGATTTATTTATTAATTTTAGTTTACGAAACTGTTATATTTAGAAAAGTTTATTTTTTTGTTTATAAATAAATAAATATCTACACAATACACACACGGTCGTCTGTTCCTAAAGTAAGCAACTTAATGCTTGTGTTATAGGTAACAGCCGACTGGTCTAGCTACATATTTTTTTTTCGATAAACATACTTATAAATAATACATATATAAATATATAAATAAATATGTATATAGCACCCAGACTCGAGGTGGGAATTGAACCCACAACCCCCGGAACAGAAAGCAGGGTCACTACAAACTGC
Organism: Melitaea athalia; assembly: GCA_905220545.2. Lineage (NCBI taxonomy): Eukaryota > Metazoa > Arthropoda > Insecta > Lepidoptera > Nymphalidae > Melitaea > Melitaea athalia. Next base: position 1,835,278 of record HG992183.1, on the reverse strand, counting down.
GCCAACGGGCTAGTCAAAAAAGTGGATATACACATTTATTGATAAAACCTAAAGCTTTACTAGTCGAGCATATTTTTACAAAAAAAAAAAAAATCCCACTTGTTACAAAGTCAATATTAACCAAAGCGAACGCGAGGTTGTAGTCAAATCATCTATAAAAGCTCCGACTATATCAGTCCAACCAAGCGTGATAACTACAGCGGAGTGACTTTTCAGCGGGTGTAGTTTTAGGAATGTAGACGTTTGGTTTAGTGAAGCGAATGCTATCAGCATTCGATATTATTTTCACTGAGATGAATGAATAAAGTTGTGTGTTCAACTGCGTTACGGCACAGCAGGAAAATTCGTGCTCAAAATATAGAGCAGTCCGACTGGGCTAGTACCTCAACCTTACAGAAGATTACAGCTAAATAATACTGTTTTCAAGCAGTGTTGTGTTCCTTCTGGTCAGTAAGGTGACTGGAGGTCCAGGGGGAATTGGGGATAGGGTCGACAACGCGTTTGCGATGCTTCTGGTATTCAAAGCGTCTACATGCTACGGTAATCGCTTACCTCCACGTACGCTTGTTTGCCGTCCTATAAATATTGTTGCGTTGTATAAAAAAATATAATAGTTACAACTTTTTCGCTTCGCTTCGTCAAACTAGTATAACCAATCTTGTTTAGTTGAAAAATCGCTATGAAAAGAAATGGGCGATGTAACGAGATCCAATCAGTTGAACTTGTTTGCGATTGAAGGTTTGAATGTGTGTTGTTGCTATTGAGACTATCAATGTAGTTGTGTTTCTATATTGTTCTAGTTGAATACTTTGTTCTAGAAAACTAGATGAATAGCTGAATGATTTAGTTTGTAGTGACCCTGTTTTCTACTCTAGAGGTTTAGGGCTAGGTTCCTGCCACGAATCTGGACGTTATTATTTTTTTTTTTTTTTTTTTTTTCTTTATTAACAAAAACCATTTAACAAATTTGTAATACACCTTAAGTCTAACAAACTATATAAACAGAAATGTATCATTACAAATTCAACATCAATGGTTACAACTAGATATAATAATATAAAATATTTGTGAAACCTGCAAGTGCGACTGAAGACCCATTAAACAAAATTAAATAAGTTATAATGTACCATGTTATATAAGTTTACTATAATTATATATACATATACTATTTAAATAATAATAAATATATAATAAAATGAATCAAATTATTATGTACTACATATATAAGTTTGCTATAATTATATATACATATACATACATATATATTTATATAAACAATTTGAAATTACAAAGTAGGGTATTGATAGTATTATTAAGTAAAATAGGAAAATTATGATAGGAAAATTATGATAGAATGCCTCCTCTTACAGTGTTACATTCTTATTAAATGTTCATTACTACTTTATGACCCATGCTTAATGATCAGTGTCAGCTTTCTTATTATACTTCTATACCTATCTTATAAAGCTGAAGGATTTGTTTTTTTGTTTGAACGCGCTAATTTTAGGAACTACTCGTTCGAATCGAAAAATGTTTTTTTTTATGTGGTAGGTATAGCCCATTTATCGAGGAAGGCTATAGGTTTAATAATATTTAATTTTTTTTCTCAAATGAATGCGGCTAAAATCGCGGGACATAGCTGGATTGTTTGTAATGTGATACATCAAGGGTGAGCAACCTTTTTATCAATTAGACAATTTATATTAAAAAAAATTTCGGCGCGTCGAACATAGATTAATTATTACTTATACAAAACTTTGTTTATAATAAACATTAGAATAAAAAAATATAAAATTAAAAAAAGTAAAGATTTCACAAATAATAAGAAAATAAGAAAATACAAAAGAATAACACATACATATACAAATAAGAAAAGAACATACAACAACACATAATACAAATAAGAAAAGAACAGAACAACGAATTTACTTGAAAATTTTAATGAGTAATTTGGCACTGTTTTTCCGCATAAACATGTTTAAAGCCGCGGGCCGCAGGTTGCTCATCCTTGTATTACATGAACATTTATTATAAAAAAAATGTAGCTATGTATCAGGTGACAGATCCATAAAACACAGGCATCAGGTTTCCTACATTAGGAACGGATGACTATATTTGAATGTAATTCATACTCGTATAAGTTTGTTTCCATTTATAAGGCAAATATTTCGTATCAATAGCGACCTTTTTTAGCGACTTAAAAAAAGGAGGAGGTCCTCAATACAACTATATTTTTTTATGTGTTGTTACCTCAGAACTTTTTGCTAGGTGGACTGATTTCGATTATTCTTTATTAAACAAAGGTGGTGCTTGTCATTGGTCCAATTTAAATTACTAGACTATTTTTAACTTAGGTACTACTTATGTTGTATTACTACTCGATGTAATTGAAGTCGGTTTTTTTTCGTTATCGAGCTAACGCAATTATTTAAATGTAATTATTACAATAAGTATATAATTATTATAGTATATTATAATTATATAAATGTAGTATTTTTATTTTTTTTAAGAATGTTCGGCAATGGAGAGTGCACATTGTCTATAGCCAAGAAACACGCGAAGTGAAAAACTTACGTGCTAATAAAGTACAGAAAGTTATAATTTACATATAATACGAGTCTAATGCATAAAATTAAAATATATTATTACATTTTTTTTTAATTTTTACCTTACGGTAAAATTAATCATTCACATTTTACGATAAACTCATTTAGTGTAAGAACATAAATAAAACACTATATTTAATAATAAAATTTTAAGATAGATGAAAAATATAATTTTGTTCTTTTATTTTAATAATTAGTTGATATAATTACTATTAATATATAGTAAGAATATTTTTACGGTACATTTATATACGAAATTCTGTTCTTGAAATTATAATTGTTTACTTACATTTGTGTGACTGGGTTTTCTTAGTAATTTTCTTTGCCTGAAACAACAAAAAATAATGTTAATTTTTTTCAATTTTAATATTTAGAAGAAATATTTTCTAAGCTAGCAGAGAAATAATTCATATTTCTGTATAGTAATTAAATATTATTTGATACTTAAAGACTATTTAGTATCTACAATAGTACCCTGATGGTCGCTGGGTCGGCAACGCGGTCGCGACGCTTTTGGTGTTTCGAAGACTCGGCTACGGTGACCACTTACCATCAAGAGAAATCTTAAACTTATCGCCAAACAGCCAACCCTGCAGGTATCATTTCAAGTACGAATAATTTTCTTATATATGAAATTCTTGTGTCACAATGTTAGTTACAATACTCCTCCGAAACGGCTGGACCGTTTTTTGTGAAATTTTGTGTGCACATCGGATAGGCCTAAGAATCCGCCAAAATCGAATGTTCATACCCCTAGTTTTAAGAGGGGGAATTAAGGGGGTTAATTTTTTTTTTATGTGATAGGGGGCAAACGGACAGTTGGCTCACCTGATGGTAAGTGAAACCAACATCCATAGACACCCGCTACATCAGAGGATTAGCGGGCGCGTTGCCGGCCTTTTAAGTGGGAGTATGCTCTTTTTTTGAAGGTCCCCAAGTCGTATCGGATCGGAAACACCGTAGGTGGCAGCTGGTTCTATATAGTGGTCGTACGAAGCAGGAAATGGCGCAAAAATCGAGTTGTTGTAGATTTCCGGACATCGAGGTGATAAGGATGAAATTTGGAATTTTGACGCGATGTCCGGTGGTGGAATTCAGCTGTAGGTATTAATCCGAACAATTCCTCAGAACACTCTCCGTCAGTGTTGCCAACCCTACTGTTTTAACAGTAGATTTGCTGTTTTTACATCGATGTCCCTGTTTTCTGTTTCATTTGTAATTTTTACTGTTTTTCAATTAGCGTTCAGCGTCACCTATTACACTATGTAATATGTTTTGATAACCACTATATAATAATACACAATGATACTAGATGGCAGTATGTAACTATGTACTCTTGTCGGGATTCGAATAAGGAATTCCCCGACCTGAGTCTTATGTGATTGACACTCATATTTTTAAGCACTGGAAATTGATGTACAAAATTCTCCAAAACGTATTTTTCGGATATTTCAAAACATTTCAAACATTCACAAATATAACCATTGTGTGAATTTTGTGAATTGGTGAAGAAACTTTTGTGCTTACCACACAGCAGCGCCACCGCGGAAAGATTATTTTCAGCTATAAATATTTTGAAAACTAAATTACGCAACAAAATATCGACTAAAACTAGGAGCCTTACACACTTAACACACTAAATCCGAAATAACCGATTGCTGTTCATTTGAAGTCAAAAAGGCACATAAAGAAAAACAATAATATGTATGATTTTAAAAAGGAAAATGAGTTTGAAAATACTGAAGATGAGGCAATTGATAATGAAAGTGAAAAATAATTTTACTTTGATTTTATTTTTTTATTAAGTTGTGATAAATATTAAAATATAATTATGTATGTGAGTCCTGATAACTAATAAAAGTAGGTGATTGTTTTAATGGGCATGACGACAGTATCAAAAAATCGTCAATTTAATGATTTCAGGGGAACACTCATATTAAAAAAATTCAAAATACTGGTTTAGTTTTATGTAAAATAATAAGATTATTGTGATTTTCAATAAAATAAAACATTAAAATACTGCAATCGGCCATTTTGAATGAAACACAAATTACAGCGCAGACGTCACAACATAACATAATACGTCAGGCGCGCTCCAAAGAGTAAAGTAAAAAGTAAGGCCCAGATTACTTTGTGACGTCAGAGCCGACGCCATGACACCTGCAGCCGTTTTTCCGCTCTCATTGAAAACATATTAGAAAAATAGTTTTAATCTTCCTTAAACTTAAGTTTATTACCGAAATATAGGTATTTTCGTAAATAGTAAATGTGTAGCCACATTACGGAAGAGGTTTTGAAAATCTTTCGTCATGCCCATTATACGAGGAAAGTATGAAATCTGCCTTTTTTTACTTTACCTACTGTTTTCTCCTGTTTTTTTATTGGTTATCTGCTGTTTTTTAGTTTCTTGGGGTTGGCAACACTGCTCTCCGTGGTAGATGCGGTAGAAGATGCAGAGTGACCCGACATCTCTACGCAGTGCCAACGAATCAAGCCGACCGGAGAGAACCTTGTCGCCGACGATTCGAGCCGCCCGGCGTTGAACGCGGTCAAATGGAAGGAGCTGATATTGGGGCGCCCCAGCCCACAGGTGAGAACAGTATTCCATGTGGGGCCGGATCTGCGCTTTGTATAATTGTAGCCGGTGGGAAGGCGTGAAATAATGCTTCGCTCTAATTAATAGGGGGTTAATAACATATATGGCAAAACGTTTGCGGGGTCAGTTAATTTTCTTATAAGTTAGGATTGTATGATAATAATCAGTTACATAGCAGTTGAATGCTAAGTACTTTATTCAGGTATTATGAATATTTAACCTTTATAACGTAACCACTGACTTTATTCATAACCAAGAGGTGAATTAAAAGGATAATATCATGAAGACACATATTTAAGATACAAAAAATAAAATTAATCTAATAACCTTATTAAATAAAAAAAGTAAACAACATGAAATATAACAAAAAGTAAAATATTACCAGGAAATAATGCCCGTTCCTCATTAGCGTGGAAGCGGAATAAATTCCCGGATTATTAAAGGATTTCGTATTAAATAAATATACGCGATCTGTACTTTGCTTGGATAATTATGAAAACAAACTTTTAACACAGTTCACTCGTAATTATTTTCATTTTGGAATCCCGTACAGCGGTTTAATTGTTGGTTATAACTAGCATCATCTAAGAGAATAATAAAATTAAAACACACACTGCATAGTTTCCTGTGTTATAAGATTTCTCTGTCGGGTGTAGGAAACATATTACACAAGCATAAATACCCAGACAACTGACATTTAAATAGCGGTTTTTCATGTGAAAAATAATTAATTGCTTTGATCAACATTCAAAGCTTCATCATTTCATATTTTTTATGAAAAATAATTATTACAGTCCCCTGTGTGATGAAAATTCTGTGTCGGGCGTCCAAAGCACATTACACAAGCTCAAACACCCAGACAATGAACATTTGAATGTATTATACATTTCTTTACGTACGCAATAAGCAGTAGCTGTGAGTACCGTGAGCTCATTGCATCGTATTAAAAAAATAATTAATACAGTCCCCAGTGTGATGAAAATTCTGTGTCGGGCGTCATAAGCATTTGTATGACTTGTACAATTTGTCACATACAATAGTCAGTAGCTGTGACCGTCGCTAGCTCATCGTATGACGTATCATATTTTTTCAAAAAATAACTGTTACGAGTTCAGTTTGCACTCAATTGAATTTTTATTACATGCGATATCTGAGTGACCATCACACATAATTTTATACAAACGACCAAAAGATCCGGAGCTAAAATGTAGCCATGAATCATCTTCTAAATTAACACATCAATATATATATGTCGAAGATCAGAAGTGAGGAGAAGAAGACGAAGGGCCGAACTGGTCTGGAACTGGTAACAATGTAATTTAACACAGATAGTTACACAGATTAGTTAACGGGTGGAGACCGAACTACTAAGTATTAAATGGACTCACCGAGCGGGTACCGGATCTATCGCGTGGCAGAGAGACAACTAAAAGTCAGTGCCCGGGACTTGTGACCCGAGTGTAGGGTTAGGGCGGCGCCGCCTCACAATGCGCATTGGCGCTCGCCTCCACCGGTCGAGTTGCCCAATCAGTAACAATTAATTCGTGTACACAAACTAACCCTTACAAGAGTCGAGGTTAAGCTACTGGCACGATACACAAGTGCACCGTGCCACGCCAGAGCCAAGACTGCCCTAGCTGCGGCCGCATCGGTCTTTTATGCACGAAGGAATGACTCGAATAATAGAGTGAGGGTAGTTGAATATCGACAATAGCGCAGGTACCGACATACACGTCGGAATAACTCAAATAATAGAATTATTGAGGGTAGATGAATATCGACAATAACGCAGGTACCGACATTAATAACTATCTGCATTGACTCTCCGACATAGAATATAATACTGATACATTGATAGTCTTTTTTGGGTCTTTTTTCTTTATATTCTGCATATTATTGGACACGGATCGCAAAACTGAATAGCGTATAAAATGGGTGTAAATTCATTCCATTTTTTTAAATTAAATATTTAGAAGTGATTGTGATAAAATCTATTATTTTTTAACGTTTATTCAAATAAAATATACATTAATCTCAGTACCTATAATATTGTAGTACGAGAATTGTTCATTATAACTTATTTGATTTATTTTGTAACAAAATAAATATACGAAAGCAAAAATAATTGTTTGCTAATATCATATCAGATTATTAATATTATGTTTTGAGTCCTTAACAAAATCAATTATGGACTTTATATGATATTTCTAATATCAACTTAACTTAAAGTCTGGCTCGAATCTTTTTGACCGGGGATTATTACTATTTGTTTTTTCTACGTAAATCAAATATTGGCTATGATAGAAATATTGAACAAACGAAGGTAAACAACCGTTTCAGTGTAATAAATGTACCTTAATGATTTGGATCACCTATTTTATTTCACTTTGGGAAGATATTTATTGTTTATGCAGTCCTTGTGGGTCTCCTCACTTTGCCTCTGATAGCACGTTAAGCCGTTGGTCTCGGTTGTTATCATGTATACCTGATAGCGATCGTTAGATTTAGGGAATAAATCCGCCAACCTGCATTGAAGCAGCGTGGTTGGGCTCTGATCTTTCTTCTACATTGGGGAAAGAGGCCTATGCCCAGTAGTGGGATATTACAGGCTAAAGCGACAGATATTTGTTTATGATCTGAGTCAGTATTTCTAACGAGCCTCGGAGAACGTATAAAGTCGATGGTCCCGATTGTCAAAAAAGATCATTGATCATTGATGAATGATCATTGATGTATGAAGAACAGACATAAGTCATCAAAGATAGCAATTGCTACTTATGATACAGAAATTATTCCAACCTAAACCAAACTTAAGTAAATAAAGTATCGCGAAGTAAAATGATGTTTTAATTAAAACGTAAGGTACTATAACAGTAGAGCTGAAAAAAAAACTTATCTAAGAAAAAATCTGTATCAAAAAAATCTTATTTTTCCGTAAAAACAGTAAACCGTTACCCTTTTCTGTGTAAAATGTTTCTGCAAAAGTAAGCACCCTTCTAAATACACCGTAAGTAACGTCCATTACGACCTAATCTCAGAAGTAATATTCGTACACAAACCGTCCTAATGGACCAATGATGATCCTTACAAATTGAGGCAGGCTTTGTTTTAGAATTTATTTACAATAGCCTATTCAAATTGATGATAATACCCGCAATAACTTAACGTCATTCGCATTTTCCAATACCGCACGATTTATTCAGAGAACAGAAAAGGGGGCCAAAAATTAATTATGCCAGGATACAAGACATTTTATGTAATACAAATTATTTACTAAAATAAACAAAAAAACGACTGCGTCAAATAACCACTAATAAGGGTAAAACAAGTTTTACAATTTAGTGTGAAGTGTATTCGGGGCAAAGTTTATTATTCCATTCAATACTTTCATAAACTGCAGATATTTTAATGTATTAGTAATATAATTGTATACTATATTATAATATAACTATAAAAGTTACACAAAACAAAATTTATTACTTTAAGATTTGCCAGTACTAACTCAACTCTATTACCTAACTATTTCGACTATATTGTATTTATTTTCTCAGAAAATCCTGTTTTTTTCGTCCATTTCAAGTTTGCTGATGACTATTTTGTATTGCGTTTCCTTGGGTCCTAGTGTGATTCTTTATAATCCTTCTGGGACAGTGTAACTTTTAAACTTTTTCTGTGTATAAATTGCGTCCATTAAGCGAAGCTTAAAGTTATATGATAAAAGGTTCCATTGACATGACAAATCATGAGACAAAACTTTGATGAGAGATTACTACCATCGAGAAAAAAATACAGAAAATCGTATATAAGTTACTAGCTGTCCCTGCAAACGTTGTTTTGCCATATATGTTATTAACCCCCGCAACTCCCTCTTGTGGGTGGAATTTCGTAAAATTCGTTTTTAGCTGACCTCTACTCAGCGAAAGGAATATCCCTACCAAATTTCAAGTCTCTAGGCCTTATGGTTCTAGAGATATCGTGATGAGTCAATGGGTGGAAATCTCTTTTATATATATAGATTGTAGTCTGTAGTTAGGGTAATCGCGTAGCAATATAGCATTTTGTGCAGGTTATGGAACGTGTCCAGTTTTAAGACGAAACAGCCGAACCGTTGAGTTTTATTTCAAGTTTAAAGGAAGAAGAAGAAGTAAACAAACAGTTTAGGGTAAATTCGCCTCAGCTATGCAGATGTTCTGCGAACTATGTACAAGACGCCAACCGCTAACTTCGCGCTAGTTCCAACTCGTGTTTGATTTACAATTTAATTCGTCAACTTTAGATCAAGTTATGTACGTGTTTATATTATTATAGGCATAATATTAAAGGAGTTTTAGGTTGAACGGAATAATCTCGAAAGCTATAAAATTTAAAGTCATTTAGTTAATCACATTCAAATGTCCTGTTCACAAACAATGATAAGATAAACAAATCTCTAAATCTCTACCTCTTCCAGTAGAATGAAAAAATGTCGTAAGTCCAATAGTTGTGTTGTAATCCCAATATTTTCTTTTTCAATCAGTTTAAGAACCAATAGTCTAAGTTACTTGTCTCTATTTAGATTTTTTATGGTTACTCATAATCGTTAACCATTCTGACAATTATCAAAACTTACTTAAGATAACAATGCCATTGAACCAATCAATAAATCAATCAAAATAACAATAGAAGACTTGGCATCATTTGATTAAAACTTGGTTTAAAAATAATCTAATATTGTAAATTGAATCTTTGTCGAAATTTAAGACACGTGTACGCAAGCAGAAGAAAATTAGCAATTCTGTGAACGTTGTATATCTTTAATTAGGGAACAATCTCCTGTTACCAATTAGCTAATGTTCCTATTTATATTCGAAACAATAAATATAAAAGAAATGAAAAAAGATTTATTCCGTGATGCTGTATAATCCATGCAAAGGATATTTAATTCGAGATTACTTTAAAACTAAGGGTGGCGGCACATTGAAGTTGAAAAATACGCGCTTAACTGCTTTACTGTACTTTGACATTAAGGCGTAATGTTTAAAAATCTTCATATACTTCATAATTATATCATATAAAAAAGGAAAGAACGAAAGAAAAAAAATGAAAGAAAAAATAAAAGAATATGTGAAATACAAAGTCAAATAGCATCTAAAATAATCCACGTCTGTAATAATTTAAAAATATTTACAAGAAGATCTAAAGGTTTGATTTTTGAATTTGGTTTCTGAAATAGATTATTGAAAAATGTAAATACTGTGGACATTAAACGTGATTTATTTCAAAGAAAAATGGTAATAAAATAAAAACGAATGAAATCACCAAAGTCATCTAACCTCTATACAAATAAATAAAATTATTTGTAATATTGAAATAATCGCTTTTTAGTAAATGCATAAAATTATGGATGTATTACACGGTACATATACCAAAATAAGATTTTTTACCATTTTTGTCTGTCTGTTTGTTTGTTCCGGCTATTCTATGAAACAGCTGGACCGATTTTGACGGGACTTTCACTGGCAGATAGCTGACGTAGTAAGCAGTAACTTAGGCTACTTTTATTTTAGAAATTTATTTATTTTATAACTTTGCGAACTGAACAATAACTTTTTTGTTAAATTACACGCGGACGAAGTCGCGGTTACAGCTATTCTAGTAATAAATATAGATTAAATAAATTATTTTTGTTTAATAAATAATTGTATTTTTTTAAACAAAAAAAAAGTGCCTACATCGACAAAAAAATAAAAAAGAACGTCATTAACGTAGAGGCAGCCAAATACGCATTATAAGTGATCTCTCAAAAATACTTGATCTCAATCAAATTTATATGGAACCACGTGACAATCAGCTTTCTAATAAAATAAGAATTAATATAAATGGCATAAACCAGTACAAAGTTAACAATGACGAAACACATTTAAAAAAAAGAAATTATAGTTGAATTTGAAAGTTGTTGAACTCTTCCTATTATATCACACTAGCTGTTCTCAACAGCTTTCATACGAGTGCGCAAACAATTTCCCGTGGGAAAATATTATTTTCCCGGGATAAAAAGTAGCCTATGTTACACAAGGATAACTAAACTTTCAAACGATGGAAGAATTTTTTAGATCGGTCCAGTAGTTTTTGAGTTTAATCATTACAAACATACACACAAAAATACAAATCTTTCCTCTTTATAATATTAGTATAGATTAAAAATGTAATAAAATGAACAGTTTTAATAGAAATTCCTTCCAATGAACGACCGCTTTACAAGGAACTGTGTGAAACAGATTTAATTACCGGATTACATTTGTATCTCTGGTTATTCTGTTTTACTTTGAGGATAATTTATTCATTTTGTTTGTATTATTTTAACAAATCTGTATGCTAATATAATTTTGCTTTTAGATAATGGTACGTAATTACAATAAATTATGTTATGCTTCGTTCGTTTTTCACCAACTTTCGAGGTTCTCAATTCAATTGTATTTTGTTATGTTTGTTACCTCATAACTTTTAATTGGGTATAACGATTTTGATTATTCTTTTTTATTTGGGTGTTGCTTGTCAAGTTTTTCCATTTAAATTTGCTCGAAATTTGACAAATAATCCTTAATTTATCCGTCATAATGCCTATTTTATGGATTATTTTTTCAACTACCTACGTTGTATTACTTGTCGATTTAAATAGAATTCCCCTTTCTTTTCATTTGCAAGCAAAAACAACAATTATATTATGAACTAGCTTCTGCGCGCGACTTCGTCGGCTTGGACTCCACTCCTATTGGTCTTAGCGTGATGATACATAGCCTATAGCCTTCCTCGATAAATGGGCTATCTAACACTGAAAGAATTTTTCAAATCGGCCCAGTAGAACCAGAGATTACCGCGTTCAAACAAACAAACAAACAAACAAACAAACAAACAAACAATCAAACAAACAAACTCTTCAGCTTTATATATTAGTATAGATTTCATTACCAATTGTTTACTAATGTTCTACATTTAGGCAAGAATCATATTTGATTTACAAATATTGTTTTAAAATTTAAAAAGAAAACATTTTTTTAAAATTCATTTATGTAACAAGCGTAACCTAAAACTTAACGTAATATATTTAATATATCTAAATAGTTCTATCAATATTAAACAATTATCAGAAATAATACTTAAGCATCTGGCCACGGGACATTCGCCGAGGCGAATATCCGCGCGGTGCGAATGGCGAAGCGTCTAGCGACTGAAACAAACGCATAGTAATGTACGTAGCAAGCGACGCGCAACGGCGACCGGCGAAGCGACCGGCGAAATGTACCGGGCGAATCGCGCGGGCGACTTGCGGCGCGACGGGCGAACAAAACAAAGGCATGAATCAGTACGGCGCACGCCACGGAGTCGAGCGATATTCGCGGCGAAAGTGTCGCTGAGTGACGCACTTCCTTACTAGTCGCGGCGGCGAATTTGACTACCCGCGTGGCCTGCAAATCTTGCCGCGCGAATGGTCGCCTCGCCCGCCGCGCCGCCGTTCGCACCGCCGTTCCCCGTGGCCAGGCGGTAACAGTTTATTGCAGCGCCTTATGGACATACCGTAGCAGTGCTACGGTTCCTCTACGAAACGGCTACGCTACGGGTACTACGAGACTGCTCATGACGGCCGATAAAACAGACGACCTCCTTTCTTAACCACCCCGCTTTCTAATAGCTTGGAAATTGTTTGTGTTTGTTGTTGTTGTGTTGTGACCGATTTCGATCAATTTTGTTTTAATTGAAAGGTGTTGCGTGTCATGTGGTCCCATTTTAATTTAATTGAGATCTGACAAGTACTTTTAGAATTATCTATATCTAATAATGCGTATTTACGTGACTACTTTTTCGTCGACCTACGTTATATTATACCGCATAACTTTTTACTCGATGTATCGATTTCGATGATTCTTACTTTAATCGAAAGCTAATACTTGTCTTGTAGTCTTGTTTAAATTAGATCGAAAACTGATTACAACTTTTTGAGTAATCTTTAATAGCGCGTATTTACTTGACTATTTTTTCGTCTTATTACGTTGTATTACTTGTCGATGTAATTGAAGTCGGTTTTTTTTCGTTTGCGAGCAAACACAATTATTGTCATCATTTTTTGCTTTTAATAATCGTATTCTTTATTGCGATAAAGCCTGGCTATAGATTTACTATTGTACTTAAGTACTTGTAGATACGATTAACTAGGCAGATTGCTGTAGAAATACACTCTCATTGACAATTATTGTTATTCCTTAAAACCACAGAGAATTGGTATAGGTATCGTAGTAGCGAAAATCTGATACCGGAAACTAGCTTTTAGTTCAATAAAATATCAAGACCCAATTGACTTAATTGTGTATAAGTCATACAAACGTTTTAGTGTTATCTATACAAATAAATAAAATTCGGGTGTCTGTTTGTAATATTAAAATAACCGCTTTTTACTAAATGCATGTGGTAGGTACATATACCAAAATAACATTTTTTACAATTTTTGTCTGTCTGTCTGTCTGTTTGTTCCGGCTAATCTCTAAAACGGCTGGACCGATTTTGACGGTACTCTCACTGGCAGATAGCTGATGTAATAAGGTGTAACTTAGGCTACTTCTATTTTAGATTCTTTTTTATAACTGCGAACTAAACAATAACTTTATCAAATTCTTTCAATTCAATTTTTTTTTTGTTCCACGCTGACGAAGTCGCGGGCACAGCAGCTAGTTTTTAAATAAAATTGTAAATAAATATTACCTGTTATGAGGCAAAGTACTGCCACGGTAACTGTCTTTGAGTGTTGAGAGTTTGTTTATTGTAAGCAAACAAGGTTCAAACTCAATTCATTTATTATTAAGGCAAATAACAAATCTGTTTATTTGAAGGAAATGAGATATTTGTGTAAATATTTACTGTTATAACATTAATATTAGGAAGACGACTAATGTTCAATTTATTTGCAAATATATTGTATTACGACGTATCAACGTTCAGAAAAAAACGTAGTAAATAGGTATATACTAGCTGCTGTGCCCGCGACTTCGTACGCGTGGAATTTAACAAAAAAGTTAATGTTCAGTTCGCAGTTATAAAAAAAATCTAAAATAAAAGTAGCCTAAGTTACACCTTATTACAACAGCTATGTGCCAGTGAAAGTCCCGTCAAAATCAGTACAGCCGTTTCAGAGATTAGCCGGAACAAATAGACAGACAGACAGACAAAAATTGTAAAAAATGTTATTTTGGTATATGTTTCGTGTATAATTTTATTGAAATTTAGTAAAAAGCGGCTATTTTAATATTACAAACAGACACTCCAATTTTATTTATTTGTATACTAGCTGCTGCCCACGACGTCGTCTGCGTGCGTTCACTGCTCGTTCCCCGTAGGTGATAGCGTGATAATATGTAGCCTATGTTCTGACCCGACTTCTTAATAATATTCGTGCCAAATTTGAAGTAAATCCATGCAGTACTTTTTGAGTTTATCCCGGACATACATTGACTTTCCTATCATTTAATTATATGTATAGATAGATATAGATAAAGGTGTTTGTATTTAGTGCTGCTGTATTTCATGCAGGATTATACTAATTAATAATAAGAATATATCCTGGCGGTGTCAATATTCCCGGACCGACCGAGCCGATAAGGATCAAGCGGGATATTTTTCAAGTCAATAGTTTGAGTCCACTGTGGTTTTGTTCGGCCATGAATCTTTAAGTACTTTATCAGAGGATTTAGGGTTGGGCTTTCACCTTCGTAAAGGGAGCAAAGGAATATCTCACCTACTTTATATGGATAATTTGAAGCTATTCTCATATAAACGACCACAGTTATATAAGTTGTTAAGAATAATAAAACCTTTTAGCACTTGTATAAGAATGGAGTTTGATATGAATAAATGCGCTGTCGTCTATGAAGAAAGAAGAAGAAGAATCGTTTCATCAGAAAATTAACAACTTACCATCTCTTTGTCTTTTAGATCTTTCAACGAAGGTGAAACCTACAAATACCTTGGAGTGTCAGAGGAATTGAGCATTGATGACGAAGCTATGAAACAACATGTAAAGGAACGATTTTTTGGCCGGCTGAGGAACAACATGTTCTTTGAAACGGCCTCTTTAAAAATGAGTTACCATATTACAAGTAAAATCCTACATCATTTCTTGGAAATGGGGCTCTATTGGGATCGGTTTATTATTACTGACAGGTTTATTGCAGCCAATAAACCTGATATAGTGCCAGTAGACCGATCAATGCACTGAGCTATTATTGCTGATATCACAATTCCACATGAAGATAATCTCGTAAAGGTCAAAAAAAGAAAAGAAAAATTAAGTAAATATTTAGACCTCGTCGAAATTACCGGTATGTGGAATGTAGTCTCTACAATAATTCTCATTTTTGTGTTGGTCAATGGTTTATTAGCGAAGAGTTTGAGCAAAACCTTAAGAATCTCTCGCTTGACTGTTGGATTAAGGGTCGGATTCAAAAGGCAGTGCTACTTGAGACGGCTTTCATTGTGAGGAGGTTCCTCAGCTTAACTACCGGAGGCCTGAGCCTCAACCTGATACCAGAGCAATACTATTTTTATATTTTTAAATAGTTTTGTTTAACTTTTTTATAACAATAATATTAAAAATTTAATAATTGGTTAGAGAATAAAATATTGGAGTAAAAAATATACATTTCGAATCGGTAGTAGTTTCACATTTGACTTTAATTTAGTTTAAAATTATTTAATTTTAATTGTAACATGACGATTCAAAAGTATTTTATAGCCTACTCGAATAAAGTCATTTTAGGGTTCCGTACCTCAAAAGTAAAAAAAACCCGAACCCTTATAGGATCACTTTGTTGTCCGTCTGTCTGTCAAGACGCAAGGGAATCAAAACCTATGGGGTACTTCCCGGGAACTTAGAATCTTGAAATTTAGTACGAAGCAACGTCTTATAGTAGAGATAAAGGAAAAATTGCAAAAAGCATAAATTTTTAGTTACATTATGTAATAAAAATATTTTTAATAATTTTGTACAGAACCCTCAGTGTGCGAGTCCAACTCGCACTTGGCCTGTTTTTGATTTTAATTTGATTTTGAAACAGCGATTGTAAACGAAGGAAAAATAGGGCAGATTTTTTTTTTAATGAAATGAAACAGGAAGACATTTTACATTCGCAACTGAACGGAAAATCGGCAACGTGTAATACGGAAATTCGAAAAGATTTAGGCGTTCTGGTGTTTGCGGATCTTCGCCCCTGATCCCATTTGCAAATAAAATCTGTATAGATAGAACGCATTCGAAAATATACGAAGCGAGTGTGTTCCGTTTTACGTATTACTTTTCTTATGCTATCTGCTTGTGTAATGCTTTTGAATTAATAAAGTCCGTTTCCTAGTCTAAGTTTCATTTCGTTTAGGTAGGTACTGTAAACTAAAATTTTTACTAATATTTACATGCGGTTTTTCTTTAGATACTTTACTTTTCAATCTTTTTTAGATACTTTACTTTTCAATTTTAGAAATAATCAAGATGACTTTATTGCGTCATGCTATATAAAATAATACTA
The DNA here is from genome assembly GCA_905220545.2 of Melitaea athalia. NCBI lineage: Eukaryota > Metazoa > Arthropoda > Insecta > Lepidoptera > Nymphalidae > Melitaea > Melitaea athalia. Next base: position 1,818,530 of record HG992183.1, on the reverse strand, counting down.
AATGCAAATGTTTCAATACTAAAGCTATGAAATACAACAAATTTTATTTATTTTTTATTTTCTTCATCTTGTGGCTACACTATTTTACATCACAAAACATTTAAGAATTTTTAGTCTGAAATAAAAAAAATCCGTAAGCCACAATATCAATAAAATATATCAAAATTAATCAAAAAACACCTTTTTAAAAGAATCATTTGTACACACGTTTGAAGAATAATATATTTACTCAAGTCTAAGCAGAAAAACATTTTTTATTTTGTCTGAAACAAAGAGAAAAGAAACATTGATATAAAACCAACGGTTAAAGATTCCAATCTGTAAAGGTATTGTTCATGTTTTTGAATGAGAAATCATTTGTGAAAAATATGCATGGAACGAGCGCTATTATAAGATATTTCTCAATTGTAAGTCCTCCTTATTGCGCCATTCGACCTCAACACACCCTCAATAACTTAACGGATTGTATATCTGGCAAAAAATATCTCGAAAGTAGTATAAGATTCTCCAATACCTTTAGTGTTGGAAGGATAGGGAGAGAAACAAACTATGATATTTCTATAAGTGTCTATATTTCGTAGCAGTAACTCAAATTATTTTGGACATTTTGGCTTAAAATCGGAGCAGTCAAAGTTGGGTCTGTTGGGCTTATTAATTAAAAGACTTCACTTTTATATATTTTTTTTTCATTTAAACAGCACTAGGAACTCACAAAATTATAATGTTAATACTTCAAGACGTAGTTGTGAACAGAACAGACATCACTAAATTTCAGTGTATTTATATTCATCTCAAGGAAGTCATAATCACAACTATTTTATGAGAATTAATTTTTGTATATTATAATTCATATAAACCAACAGGGTCAGTGCATTTGTATGTATTCGTAACAATTTCCAATTTGGTAATTCCTGAACAAACTAATATTTAAAAAAATTACGTACTGGCTCTATCTGGACAGCATAAACTTTTGTTTGGTACAATTGTGGGAATACAAATTAGTTTATACTGTGTTTCAATACGAAATTATCAATTATAACTTTTAAACAATAGAATTAGAAGTTATTGTTTTAATATCAAACGTGTTACATATGGGTGGATTGACCAAATGAACAAAGAGCTAGAGCTAGAACAAGAGCATTATTTCTTGATTTTTATGTGTAAACGAAAACTCGTATTCATATATAACAACAACGAAAGAATGCTCTACGCCTGTTTACACTAAAACAATTTGATAAGAATTTGATATAGTGGGATAGAATGAGCATTCGCTCATCTGATGTAAATCGACCTTAAGATATCGTTAGAACAACGTCTAAACCTAAATAGCGTCAAGTAAATTACGAGAGAGTGCTATCCGAGTTATCCTAAGTCACGTGTTCTGATAATCGAATCTCCGTCAGATGTCTTGATGTGAGAGGTGTCATCCGAATTGGATTGCGGCCCAACTTGAAATTTAATTACACTTTTGGGTGTACCTATTTTAAAAGGTTCGGTTTTTTCGATTTAGCTCAGTAATAAAGTATAAAATTAATACAATTATTTTTTATCTTTTCAGTTATTAGTGTTATTAATTTATTAATAGATATTTGATATATTTTTTTAAATATGGTTTGTACTGATTGTGAGTTTATTTTTTATTTTTGTTATACATAAATCCATTTTTAAATTTAAATAGTAAAGTGTTACTAAAAAATTAAAGTTAATTGAAGAAAAATAGCTCTTTCGCGGAACTATCAGCATAGATACTTATATCAGAGTTTTATCTTTTAAGTTTTTAAGCGTTGATTAATAGGTGAATTTTTAAACAAAATTAGCTATTCAGGCCAGAATTTAAAGTCTAAACCTTTTTGCCTAAGATCCCAATAACCATTATAAAACACTCACTAAAACCCATCGGAGAGTGAGATGCGAGGACAATGAGGTGATTACATAAATGTTCCGTTTTTTTAAGCACAAAAGACTTAAAAGAACAATAGCATTAAAGCCATTATACTCTCGCGGAGTGGAAGCATTGAACACGTTAAACGTTACATTTAAAGTTTCTCTACTGATACGTCTTGAAACAAAAGATGTTATATATTTTCAGACTGTCCTCATTACTTTAAGGGGGTGGAATATTTGCTTTGAAATCACTTCATTGTGGTATAATTATCACTGTGTAGGAGTACGCAAAATCTACTATTGACACTGGCTTAGAATGTGATGCCCATTTCGACAATGTCAAAGCACACTTACAACATACATAATAAAATTTATGTGTGTTGTAAGTATGCTTTTTTTAAACGTACAGACAAAAAATGCTTATCTGCTTTAAAGTATAATGACATAATGAATATATGGACATGATTTCCAGCATTCCTTATCAAACTAGCACTGGTTTGTGGCTGTTGCGTGGGTGGTTGCGGGTTTACTCCCCGCACACGATAACATTTGAATTGGCCATACAGATGTTAGGTCAGCAGACATGCGGACGGCACTGCTTGAAAGCAGGATTATTTAGCTGTGATCTTCTGTAAAGGTAGAGGTATTTACCCAGTCGGGCTGCTACAGATTTTGAGTAGGATATGTTCTGCTGTGCCCTAGCTCAGTTAAAAAATAAATATCAAGATAAAAAAGAAATTATCGATCGTCAATGTCTCAAATTATGAATAGGAGATAGTGAAACATAACTTAAGTATACGATAGTCCCTCTCGTTCGATGTTATCTTTAATTAGAAGTCACAAAGTTAAATTGTTTATTAACTTTTAAATTAATTACTTACAGCAATAACAAACTCATATGTATGTGACTTTATACGAAGCGATATCAAAAGTCGAGCCGATAAAGTTGTGAGATTAACAAGGATACTTTAGGGCTCTGGGGAAATGGACGAAAGCAACTTTCAGTATAACGGTACACAAACACAAGGTCAACGTAAAATATTAAAGGGAAAAACTTAAATAAAACAGAGGAGAGAAAATTGAATTAAAAAGAGTAGGGATTATCTTTAAGAATCTAACCTTAAATTGTGTTAGTAAATTATCTCTCTATGTATTATGATTCTAGATCATTAATCACTTCTCATTGAAGCACTGGCGTGAATATCTACAAAATTCATAATTAGATCATCACCATTAACCCAAAAAACTTCTAAATGTTGATGATCATACGGACCAAAAATTACACGTGTTATTTCTGTTAAGCTGTTATTGCAACTGCCTGAGATTCCATAAACGTGTAGTTTTGTGATTTAAAAAAAAGTCTTTTAATTTGTATTTTTAATTAGATAATATAATTATGAAGATATGAAGTTTATATAATAACATAAATCAATATCACACAGAAGCACCGGCGATGCCGCGTTGGCGCAGCGGTAACAGCACTGGATTGCGATTGGCTGTTGCGCGGGCGGTTGCGGGTTCAATCCCCGCACACGACAACATTTGTATTGGCCATACAGAAATTTGCCGTGGTCTTGATGATTGTGCAGTCCTTGTGGGTCTCCCCACCGTGCCTCGGAGAGCACGTTAAGCCGTCGGTCCCGGTTGTTATTATATACACCTGATAGCGATCGTTACTCATAGTAGGGAATATATCCACCAAGTCGCATTGGAGCAGCGTGGTGGATTAAGCTCTGATCCTTCTCGTACATGGGGAAAGAGTCCTATGCCCAACAGTGGGATGTTACAGGCTGAATCGTGTCGTGTATCGTATACAGAAATACCAAAATTACTTTATAAAATATTTTCAAAATCCTAGCAAACAAGTGAACAACGTCCCGAGAAACAAACATATGATTATTCAGTAAGTTCAGAACAAAGAAACTGACTTTCACGTAACAGAAAACATTCTCGTGCGATGTGCTTCGAATACAAATGATGTTTATTCAAAGATTTATTGTTAAATCTGAGGTTTACTTGTCCTACAAAAACAGTTCCATTAATGTTCCACGTGATCGCAATATCTTTTTGCGGATTATTGAAAGTATTTCGCTTTTACCGCTTAATGTTCTGTAAATAGATACTTGTTTAAATTTTACCTTTGTATTTTTTCACGAAAATTATATACAGTTAACTGAGGTTGGTCAGAGCAGGAAATTTCCTGCTCAAAATATGGAGCAGCCCGACTGGGGTAGTACCTCGACCTTGCAGAAGACCACAGCTAAATAATATTGTTTTCAAGCAGTATTGTGTTCCTGTTGGTGAGTAAGGTGACCAGAGCTCCTGGGGGGATTGGGGATAGGGTCGGCAACGCACTTGCGATGCTTCTGGTGTTGCAGGCGTCTATAGGCTACGGTGTTACCATCAGGTGAGCCGTACGCTTGTTTGCCAACCATTAAAAAAAAAAGTTTCATTTTAAAGCAAAATAATCGATATAAATTAAAGTCGGTTTTTTAAACTTGAAAATAGATAGGTAATACAACGTGGTAGTCTAAAAAATTGTCTATTTAAAAGCTTTAGCACCAATAACTCAAAAAAACTCGACAGGTATCGATCAAAATTGAAAGGGATCACACGAAAAGTACAATCTTTAATATAAAAAAAAACATCAAAATCACGTCATCAAAATGATTCTTTCTCCTTTGTTTTAGGTCCGTTAAAAATGTATACTTTCCAATAATTTCTTTGACAGAAAATTATTGATTCTATTTTATGATATACTTCAACGATATCTATAACTATATAATATAGCGATCAATATTATTATCGTTTGAGGTAACATCGATAGTATGGATCAGATCTAATTAAAACAAAGCTACCTGGATACGCAATTTCATTGAGCCTTCATTGAAAGAGCTCTGGATTCGAACGTGATTCTCGAGGGATGCTTCGATTGTAATACCTATTTCAATTTTAATTCTGTTCCTTAGTCTATTTTTTAAAATAAAACGGGTACATACCACGATATAGATTTTAGTGATTGTTTGTCGATTATCATGGTATGTACCCGTTATATTTTAAAAAATAGACTATGTTTGAAAACCGCGAGTGTCTAAGTCTAAAAAAGTTAATTCTGTTCCAGCTTACGTATTTAAGTTCGATAAACAATTCTATTGTCATTTATAATATGTTAACTTACACTTTAATCATTGTTGAATGATATAATCTATATATATAAAAGAGTAACCCACCCATTGACTCATCACGATATCTCTGGAACCATAAGGCGTAGAGACTTGAATTTTGGTAGGAATATTCCTTTTGCCGAGTAGAGGTCAGCTAAGAACGGATTTTACGAAATTCCACCCCTAAGGGGGTTAAAAGGGGGTTGGAAGTTTGTATGAAAGTCCTATGTTTTTGAAGTAAGAGACTTGAAATTCAAAATGTATGCTCTATAGATGGTGTTGAGGTGTACTAATAATGTATTTTGAGAAATAAACCCCCTCTTGGGGTTAAAACAGGGGATGATAGTTTGTATGAAAGTCGAATTAAAAATACACCTACAAACTTGAAATTAGGCAGGTAGGTCCCTTATAGGGAGTAGATATCCGCTAAGAACGGGTTTTACGAAATTCCATACCTAAGGGAGTTAAACGGGGCGTTGGAAGTTTGCATGAAAGTCCTATGTTTTTGAAGTAAGAGACTTGAAATTCAAAGTGTGTAGTATATTTAGTATCGGCATTTCACCCGTGCGAAGCCGGGGCGGGTCGCTAGTATTTAAATAAATATGAATTTAGTATAGAAATAAATTAGTTCATTCGTGCAGAACCGACATATCACTTGTTATATTTTGTACAACTTGAAACTTTGAACGATATCAACAATTACGTAACAACAAACTCGAAAAGTGTATCTTTATAATTGTGTAATACCTAAAATTTCCAGCTCAATTAAGCGGCCCAACTTCCCACTTAGTTACGGTGAAGTGAAAAGTTAAAGATAGCGAGGATGTCTTACACGGCAACGAGATCCCTTCACAACTCGTGGCTTGAATTTCCGATGATATCCGAAATTGTTGAGAGCCCTCAAGAAGTTCGAACCCTTTTGAGCAGAAATTAGCCGTTTCTGAAAAATATCACGAGTTTCCCTAATTTCATCAGGATTAAAAGAAAGTTTCGATATGTTTATAGCAAATTAGTTTACAAAAGTGACTATATAAGTTTGCGAGAAGTGAAATAGTCTAAGGCAAAACTGGCCTGCTGAATTTTAAGCGCTAAATTTATGTTTTGATTTTATTAAACTGGAATTATTTTTATACTCATTTAGAAGATGCTAAAAATACAGTCGATTTGAGAACCTCCTTCTTATTGAAGTCGGTTAAAAAGACACAAAAAACTTCAAAAGTTACATTATTAGTAATAACGAACAAAAGTCTACTAACTTATAGAATACTAGCTTCTGCGCGCGACTTCGTCGGCGTGGACTCCGCTCCTATTGGTCTTAGCGTAATGATATATAGCCTATAGCCTTCCTCGATAAATGGGCTATCACTGAAATCTAACACTGAAAGAATTTTTCAAATTGGACCAGTAGATCCTGAGATTAGCGCGTTCAAACAAACAAACAAACAATCAAACAAACAAACTCTTCAGCTTTATTATATTAGTATAGATACTCAGTCGAAGTCGTGCAAAACCGGAAGTAAATATGGAATTAGATAGAAGGGTCTACATCCAGAATTTGTGACGAGTAAATAAAACCGCTCTGGTGTTATGTTGCGTGTGCCGTGTTGGCGGCGCCTAAACATCGACGGTTGTGGGTTCGATTCCCGCTCGGAGTGGATATTTGTGTTAATATATTTATTTCCGGTCTGGTTGTTAATCCTTGTAGGTCTCACCACCGTGCTTCGGAGAGCACGTTAAGCTGTCGGTCCCGGTTGTTATCATATGCAACTGATAGCGATCGTTATATGTATATATCTGCGAACCCAGATTAGAGCAACGTGGTGGATTAAGCTCTGATCCTTCTCCTACATGGGAAAAGAGGACTATTCCCAGCAGTGGGATATTACAGGCTGAAGCGAGATATTTCATTGGAGAGCAGCTTAATACTGCCGACACTTAATACGAAATAATTATGTGACAGAAGTAAAATTGTAAAAAAACGACAACGACACGACTGAAGTAAAAATTCTGCACAGTAGGTCTGCACTGTGCCTTATATATACGAAACGTAACTGGCTATAAGAGGGAAAGAAAATGTGTACTCGCAACTCTCTCCCTTGCTCTGTTCACCTCACCCAATCATACTTTTCGTAATTCTCTCGTCACGCACTACCCGAACTATTTCTAAGTTAAGTGTGCGTAAAGAAGTTTTAATTCAAAAGGACTAAAATAATCTCCTCCTTTTCGAAGATCAGTTTTGGGCACTAACTCGCCAGTTTCACGGTTAAGTAAGTTATACAATCACTACAGCGAACAGATCGATATATTTGGCACAACATTTCCGCATTTTAGGAGCCAAGTCCATAATCTTACTTTCGATTTACCACCTGCTAGTCGCCGTGCTTTTTAGATATATAGATGTACTTGTTGTAGGTTTTGTAGCATTTGTTTAGTCACTGTATTGCATAACGAATTTTCTGTTTGTCTACTGAATTGTATTTAATTATATGCATGTGGTGTTTACCTACATGAGTTGTGCACTTAGTTTAAGCATAATGTATGTTCCGTTTTGTAATGAATGTTTTAGTGTAATAACTGCTGGTAAACCAATAAATAAATAAATAAATTTATATATCAAACAGGGCCTTACATTCACGAGTTTAGTACCAAATAATGATAGCAGATGGTACTGTACGGAATTAGATCGCGCTAACGTTTTGATTTTCGTGCGGTATACAGATCTGAATACATTGCAAATATACATGCGGTAAAGATTGTATACCTGTGATTTTCAGAATTTTTGACATCCGCGTCCTTTCTGACGCGGACATTCTATATATTATGATGATATGATAGTGTTTTCTTCTCAACTGTTGCAAGCACTTAACATTTGCTCAGTAATCATTCAATTTAACGGATAATTGATCTTGATGTTATTTTAAATCTAAAGTAAATAAGTTCATAAAACAATTGTGTTACCTAGCTCGCAAACTAAAAAAAAACGACTACAATTACATCGACAAGAATAAAGTAAGACAACGTAGGACACGAAAAAATTGTCAAGTAAATCAAATATAAATCAAATTTTAAAGGGACTACAAAACAAGCATCAGCTTTTCATTAAAATAAGAACCATCAAAATCGGTAAACCGAGTGAAAAGTTATGCGGTATAGTACAACGTAGGTTGGCGAAAAATAATCTAAATACACCTTATTAGATACAACTCGAAAAGTACTTTCGTTGTATTACTTATCATGTAATTGAAGTCGGTTTTTTTCGTTTAATAGCTAGCACAATTATTACGATAGAATTCAACAAATCTTACGTTAGATAATTATGTTCAGACGTTAATACTTGAAACTACTTTTCTAAAGCATTTTTAAAGTCACAAGAAATGCCAAACACACAAATATTAACACATAGATTGAGATCTAAAATGAACAATCAAAGAGCAATTGTTCCAGCAAAGGTTTTAATTTGGTATTCTAGAGATTCCGAACGAAAGTCGACGCGAGAATTCTATGCTAATTCAAGCAATTCGATGTTCCATTTGATTCTTATTTGCATTTTACTGACCGCAGTGTATCAAATGATTGTAGAAATATTATATTAGGAGTTCTAAACTTATTACACTGAGAACTTTTTTATTTTTATTTCTAGGTATATTAATTTAGACCTTACCTATATTTATACCAGTATATTGCTTTTTAAAATTTTCCACAGTAAATAAAATACTTTTTATTCATCTACTTAATTTCGAATACATTTTGCTTAAAAAAATATTGCCTCATCTATTAATTAGATGAAACAATTTTTTATAGGCTGATTTCAATATTGTGAATTTAAAAAAACAACCTCTGCCACCATAAGCCTGCTGCAATTTTTTTTAAAATCTTTTCCCTCTCATGTTAATTACATGTAATAAGCTAAACCGTCAATATTTTACATTATATACCTGACCGTAGTAGGCATCCATCTCTATGACTGCTATAGTTACCTGCAGCCAGGTTACTGCTGACTGAGGTTACTGACCTGGCTGCAGGTGAGTGTAGCAATCATAGAGATGGGTGTCTACTAAACAGTAGAGTATTACAGGCTAAATCAGACAATTAAATATATATTTTTAATCGGAGGAAACATCTTCTGGGATTTAATCATTTATTCAAATGAATAGATTCACCCACAAGGACAAACATCCGGACCACAGAGAATTTTTTGTTTAACTAACTGTGTAAATATCTATTCCAAGAGAGAATCGAATTTAAAAAGTCTCGGCGTTAACTTCCGTACCACTGCAACAGAAAAGTGTCTTATTTTACTGTAAATTTTATTTCATTTCAATAGACGAGAAAAAATGAGACGAATAAAAATTAATTTGAGGAACTCTAAAGGAATTTTTCTATTTCAACGTTATTATAAATCGAATTTGAATTTTCTCATTCGCGAAGCATTAAAAAGTAATAAAGAAGTGCTGAATTATCTCAGCGCTAATATAAATTACTTTCAAATTCAATTTTGAGTGATTGAGTGTTTTTAAGCAAGTCGATATTTTACAACCGGGTTTGAAAAGCGAGATTTATGAGATATTGAAGTACGTTACAGTTATTTTACGAAAGAACCTTAATATTTTTTTTGTTATGCTTTTATTGCTTTAGAAAAAGATATGAGAAATATTTTACAACTTTAGCCTGAGAAAATTCAAAGTATTTTTAGAGTCATTGAAAAATTTGGCCGCCCGCATCACCATCAAATCATCATCAAATCCGCCAACCCGCATTGGAGCAGCGTGGTTAATTAAGCTCCAATCCTTCTCCTACATGGGGAAGAGGCCTATGCTCAACAGTGGGATATTACAGGCTGAATCGTGAATCGTGAAAAATTTGATGACATTGATACAATATCGTGCATATAAATAAAAATACTATTTGAGAAAGAGGTATGTGCAGCAGTGGCACGTTATAGGATTAGTCAATCAATCAAATAAAAATAACACATACCATTCTTCATGGTATACCATATTGCACGGATTTAACGATTATATATGCGAATTACGGAAGCAAAATATGTACAGATCGAGAGCCCGGGAGTGCTAGACTTTCGTCCTTTCACAAAAGCTAAGAGTTCCTCAGCGCAGATCCCAACACTGGTAGAAGCAATAGGCAATTATGAAGTTAAATTTTTAGTAACTTTGGCTATCAAAGGCATACAAAATTGCTTCGCGCTTGCACCCACGACCAACGTAAATGTTTGTCTGGCCCGGGATTGGAACTATCGAAATTGTCCGGCTCGCTGGCTCTTGGGCTAGTGTATTGTCATTTTAATGAAAATACATCGAGAGCATAGTAGCAACGTAACTGCAGTTTTACATCAATAATCATACACGATGACATCTGTTTGCTAAAATCTATGATTTGTTGTGTCATGTAACATTCAATTTAAAAAAAAAAAATTGAATAAAAAAAATTAAATAAAAAAAATTAAGTCAGGATGACAAATTAAGCACATTGAAACATACTGATAAACCATTAAGTTATTTTATTATAATGTTGAAGGCTGTAAAATGTTCCTAGACACAAATGCACGAATGTTAAACAATAAGGACTTTCTTAACTTGATCTTTATAAAGTTTATCTCACACATAAGTTACTGATACGATTTACCAGCAGATAATAAAACAGACGCCGCGTTTGGCGCAGCGGTCACAGCACTGATTTGTGACTGTTGCGCGGGCGGTTGTGGGTTCGATCCCCGCACACGACAACATTTGTATTGGGCATACTGATCTTTGCCGTGGTCTGGGTGTTTTCTTTACTCCAATATATTATTATCTCACATGGTCCCTTGTGTATAACGACTTATATGAAAACACTATGAATATATGGATTAATAATTTTCATAGTAAATACAAAAACATGTAATACCGGTATTCAAATATTTTTTTTATTTTAATCCTCGAAAAACACGATGCAAATTTGGGAATCATTGCTTTTACCACACAAAACACAGCTTGTGGCATCATACATTTCAATTGTTCAAATATTTGTACTGAAAATAAAACAAAGGAATAATTTTACGTGCGGTAACGAATCGAACATTCTGGATTGAACATACTCTTCGAGAGCCGCCATTTTATTTTTACGGTAAACTATTAAACGGTTGACTTCACACGGGAATTATTTCGGATGTAATTGCTATATAATATAGGACTGTAGAAATAATTCAAATTGTGTGCCAATCTACGGTTACAAATGTGAAGACACGTGGACACGTTTTGGAAGAAGAAGAAGAATTGAAGCTTTACGCATCAGATTTTTTTATATATAACTAGGTCGGCAAACTAGCGTACAGCTCACCTGATGGTAAGAGATTACCGTAGCTTATAGACGTCTGCAACACCAGAAGCATCGCAAGCGCGTTGCCGACCTTACCCCCAATCACCCCCAGGAGCTCTGGTCACCTTACTCAACAACAGGAACATAACACTGCTTGAAAGCAGTATTATTTAGCTGTGATCTTCTGTAAGGTCGAGGTATTACCCCAGTCAGGCTGCTCCATATTTTGAGCAGGAATATTCCTGCTGTGCCTTACCACCCTAAAAGATTGCTTCAATATTTGGACTAAACCGATTCATCATTGAAATGAAACAAATTTTACGGATTTTATTGCGGTTTATTATGTTTTATAAATTCCCGACCTTTCGGATACTTTACAGTAACCATGGTCACGGGAGGACTGAGGTGTCAGACGTCCTAACGTTACAAAGCTATTCGAAACTACCCTAAGTTACATCAATATTTTAATTAGTCCTCTCTACGCAGAAAGTGCTGAGTCTTTAATCTGTGGCATATTGTACTTGGTTAACACCATTAGAGCGTTTAGAAATATAGCTTACAGTTATTTTTGAAAAACAAAAAAAGCAATAAAAAATTAGATATATCAAAGGATAACCTTATGGACATAATTTCCAGACAACTCGAATCAAATAAAGAATTTTATATTGAAACTGGCTAGGTAGAGAAACTTTAGTGAAATTTTCACGCTAAAACGTTACCCCCAAATGTTCTTATCCCTTTATATCTTTGTTCATTTTTTATTAAAGTCCTTTACCCAAAACACGAATGATTAAAACAACCTTTTTACCTTTGTCAACCTCTCGATCAAAAACTTTTTACGTTACTATTGAACTATTTTATTTAATTTCAGGATTCCTTTACGAAGCTGTTAGGTCATAATTTTCGATTTTATATATCCGTTCTTATATCTATATCTATTCGTTATATAATAAAGAGAAAATATTTGTATTTTTATATATTTGAGTGCTAGTAATACATTCATTCAAAAACGAATAGACTGATTTTAAAAAGGTTTTTATACAAATAAGTTAGCAAAGAAGCATACGGTTTACCTGGTGGTAAGTCATTACCGTAGCTCATAGATTCCTGCAACACAAACAACTGAACAAAACACTGCTTGAAAGCAGTATTATTTAGCTGTGATCTTCTGTAAGGCCGAGGTGCTTCCACAGTCGGGCTGCTCCAGATTTTGGGCACGACATTTTTTGCTGTGTCCTACCTCAGTTAAATTTGCAGGTTATGGAAATAAATGCTTGATATTAAGCGGATTATAAATATCAGATTTTCAAATTTAAATGCTAACAATCGGGAATTGAATCCACGATCCAGGAGCCAAAGGAAGTCTCTTCTGTGTCGGATTAGTAAGCGGATTAGTTTTTATATAAATTTTATAAATAAATATTAAAGCAAAATTCGATATATATTGTTTTTCAATAATTGAAAATAAGAACAAAAATTATATCTTTTAAATTTGGGTTAAGAGCAACCTTTTACTGACCTCTTCGAGAGACCAAGCCGCTTTTTCGAGAGTTCTTTTAAATTTCCAACTTTCACTTAAAATCTTCACTTTGGTAAAGTAAGACTAAGTTCGCGTAGATTTTTAGCCTCCAGCTATACAGCACTCGAAATTGTAAAATATAAATGCACTATAAGCACTTAAGACATTTTAAGTGTGCAGGTGTTGTTAAGAGCTGCATTTGTCGGACCCATTTTAGAAATTCTTCTTATGGTCGAAAGTAGGTTTAAATATTGTATGAGGACAAGTGTATGTAAATAATATATCTATATAAATGAAAAATGAATGTTGCCAAGCGTATAACACAAGAATGGCTTGACCAATTCAGCTAATTTATTTTTTTATATGTTGCTTTGCCCGCGGAAGGTTTTAATAATTAAAAATAAAAATAAAAAATTAAATTTTTACTATTAACTTTTGACAGAACGAAGTCTTGCCGATCTAGTAATATAATAAAACTTTTATACAGTTTTCGAATATGTTTGCGATATATCATAGATGTCACTTTTTTAGAACAATCACAATAATTAATGTACCTAAATAGCTTAGAAATGGCATGTATTTTAATATAAAACCTCTCCTTCTATCTAGCCTGTACATAAATGTGCAAATATACGTGAGGTTACTTCGCAATGTAAATTGGATCGATTCATTGACCTTTGAAGGGTTGGCTATTTATTTAAATTAAATATGGGTCGGTCTGACAACGCGAAGGTATGCGATAGTTGGCTACGTTGCCGTACGTTCACTAGAAAAATTGTTAAGGCTGAATTATTTTCTTTTGATTGAAAATTTGCAAACTTTTTGCGAGAACTTTATTAAAATTTTGATTTTATTTAACTTATTGATTGTTAAATATATAATTCGACATTTTAACGTTGTTAACGAGAGTGTATTTTAGTATGCGTTTAGCAAAGATTTAAAGATTAGTTAATTTATATTGTAGTACCGAGAGTTTTTTTGCTGAACCGAAGAATAGCAGAAACATTAGAAATTTTCAGTAGCTTATTTTAACTATTTCGACTAAGCTAAGGTTTCTTATAACACTGGGTATATTACGTAAGTTTGTAATGTGCCTATTGTTAAGATGTACATTTTCATTTTATTGCTTGATATTTTTGTTACCTTAACATTCTTTTATTATTGTTGAGTTATTTCTTTTTTTATATAATATTATTTTTAATGGAAAAATAAACGATTTCATTTCATTTCATTCGAAGTCTTTAAAAAAATCGTTTAACGTTACAATGTTGAATTAATATTATTAAGTTTTCTATTGTATGAGCAATCGACAAAATTCTTAGTAACATTCCCTTAGATAGAATGCTAGAGAATTTTAAACATTCTAATTTACATCAAATGGTAGAAACTTATCATTCAAGGCTTTTCAATCAAAGGACGGTAAAATTGAATCAATCGGATCAGACTATTCGATTAAAGAACTTTTACATGATTGCTTCTCAAGGGTCAATGGTAGTATGAAAGTAAGATTTAATCCAGGCTGACATTTAGAAGCAAAAGATTAGCCATTAAGGTCATAGCTCACTACACCCTCACCGGAACGCCTCGTCGCTCGGCGTCCAATCGTCAGCTTGCGTGCGAGGCGATCCGGTGACGATACGGAGTTGATATAGTGAGCGCATATTCATACAAGTCCATAGAAAGAATACTAACCGCTCGAGTCGAGGCGGTGCTGGTCGGGTGCCGGGTGGGTCTAATGAGCGATGACCATTACTTTGAATAGTAGATTTCATTGTAGCGGTTCAATATTTGTTGACATGGAAGCAGGCACACACATACACGCGGTCGTCAGTTCCTAAAGTAATTTAATGCTACTGGACTACTAACGGACTGATTTAGCTATTTTTGAAGTGAAACTTCTTTAGGCGCACGAGGGGTAAAATTTGAGCGACCGGTAACGCGGCAACGTCAGGGACGGTCAGTACTTGGATGGGTGACCGCCTGGGAACTTTTTTTTCAATTAGTTTTTTTTTGTATTTTAAATTCGATTTTTTTTATTAGCTTTTTTTAATTAGTTTGCCAAAGAAGTTTCACTTCTGACATGTGTACTTTGTACGCATGCATTTTTTTATAAATGTACATAGAAATAATAAATATGTAAATACAAATATTACACCCAGACTGAGGTAGGAATCGAACCCGCAACCACGGTACACACAGCAGGGTCACTACAAAATGCGACTACGGGCTAGTCGCATATGCATATAGGTATTTTAATTTGTTTCAAAAAATCTACACAATATGTATGTATGTATGTATATATGCTGTGTGGCTACGGCACTCTAGAATTTAGCCACCCTCTCTCTTCCCGTGGGTGTCGTAAGAGGCGACTAAGGGAAAACACAGTTCCACTGCCACATTGGAACTTAAAAAGCCGACCGATGGCGGGATAACCATCCAACCGCTGGCTTTGAAATACACAGGCCGAAGACGGGACTATGGGCAACACATGAGTTCACGCCATTTCTGGTGCGAACTTGTGGAGGCCTATGTCCTGCAGTGGATTGCTATATGCTGAAATGATGACACAATATGATTTTAAAAGCGATGATCAATACAGGCTTCGATGAGATGTGTGATCACGACTCACGACCACGATTTAGTCTGTAACATCCCACTGTTGGGCATAGCTTTCTCCGTGTAGGAGAAGGATCGGAGCTTAATTTACAACGTTGCTCAAATGCGGGTCGGCGGATATATTCCCTAATATGAGTAACGATCACTATCAGGTATTTAGGATAACGACCGGGAACTTCGTTGCAAGAAAGTATTTCGATTTTCATGTTTTTTTAAAGCAAATAAAAATTGTTTGGAAAACAAATTAACTATTATGGTCGTTTGCACTTTTATAATTTTAGAAAAACTTAACTAACGGCATTTAACATCTTAAATTTAATTAATACATTAAGACAATAAACTGTACTGAATGAAGTTATAAATACGCCATCTAATTCTTAGTCTTTTTTTCCGCTAGCTTACGCTTAGTCAGTGTCACGAAGAGGGATGTATCTCGTCCCTTAGGAGAGAGCCTTAATTGTCTCCTTAATGTCGAACCTTTAAGAGATTACTTGAAAAATGTTATTAAAAAAATGTGAGTACGTTTATATTGTTTATTAAAAAAAAGTAACAGGTCAGTAATAATAAAATAATAATAAATAAACGCTTCACACTCAACAGCCCCCAGTAGGATTTTCTAGTGTGTCGGGGATCCGTAAACACACACAATACACAAGCACAAACGCCCAGACCACGACAAACATCTATATGGGCAATACAAAAGTCAAGACAGTCAGTGCTGTGACCACTGCGCCAACGTGTCGTCATAAAATTACCAGAGTAATCTGGTAACAACAATTAAAATTCCAGCCTCTATAACGTGTATCAGAACTCAGATACATTAATTACAAAAATTATTATTGACTAGCTTCTGCGCGACTTCGTCGGCGTGGACTCCGCTCCTATTGATCTTAGCGTGATGATATATAGCCTATAGCCTTCCTCGATAAACGGGCTATTTTTTTTTTCTATCTAACACTGAAAGAATTTTTCAAATCGGCCCAGTAGTTCCAGAGATTACCGCGTTCAAACAAACAAACAAACAAACAAACAACCAAACAAACAAATAAACAACCAAACAAACAAACTCTTCAGCTTTATATATTAGTATTGATTATAGCTTAAAGTTTTAATCTTTCTTAAATATATGAAAATACTTTTTACGTATTTATAATTTGAGAGTGTGTAATTTAAAATTGGCACAAAAAATTGTTGAGGCGTTTTAAAAAATATTTTCATTTGATCAATCACAACGAGAGCTTTGTTTTATCTAAATTAAATTTATATTTCAACTTCAAAGCAACATTATCTAAAATATTTCGAAACCCTTCAAACGAATGTTTGGTATCAACCAAACTGTTTTGTGTTTATTTTACTCAATTTGTTAGTGTCCAATTAACTCGTTTCAATTAATATTTTACTTCAAATTACCAGTAATTGAACGCCTATTAAAAAAATTACGAAAACCTTTAGCTAAATTGGTTTGACTATGACAAGTGATATTTTATAGTTTACAGTATTTTATAATCTTATATTATTATTATCTATATACATAAAATATATAAAAAAGATTTCCACCCATATATTGACTCATCACGATATCTCTGGAACCATAAGGCGTAGAGACTTGAAATTTAGTAGGAACATTCCTTTATCCGAGTAGAGGTCAACTAAGAACGGATTTTACGAAATTCCACCCACAAGAAGGGGTTGCGGGGGTTAATAACATATACATCAAAACAACGTTTGCGGGGTCAGCTAGTAAAATAAATATAAGACTATTATTGCGGTACGGCAAGAAATTTCTTGCTTGAAATTTGGAGCAGCCCGACTGGGGTAGTACTTAAATCTTACTAATGATGACAGCTAAATATAATAATGCCGAGTGTCTTTGTAGGTTCAATACTTGTTTGCAATGCTTGTTGTTGAAGGCGTTCATAGGCTACGGTATCCACTTACCATCACACGAAATTTAAGCTTGCTTACCACTGTAAATAAGTATTTGTGTTTGCTCGCAAACTTTTTTTACAACGACAAGTAATACAACGTAAGTAGCCGACACGATACAAAGATAATAAATAAGAATAATTAAAATCCAAATATACTCAGTGTTAAGTTATGCTACGTTGTATTATATATATAGAATGCACACTACACTGTAGAATTTTTTTTTTTAATATAATATTATATTATAATAATACTGTAGAATAATCTATACTAATATATAAAGCTGAAGAGTTTGTTTGTTTGGTTGTTTGTTTGTTTGTTTGTTTGTTTGAAGGCGGTAATCTCTGGAACTACTGGGCCGATTTGAAAAATTCTTTCAGTGTTAGATAGCCCATTTATCGAGGAAGGCTATAGGCTATGTATCATCACGCTAAGACCAATAGGAGCAGAGTCCACGCCGACGAAGTCGCGCGCAGAAGCTAGTCGTTTATAAATTTACTCTAGGCCTTTGATAAAACGATGTATGTCAATAATTATATAATAATTGTAGACTAATCAATAGCAATAATCCGCTGCACCATATGAACTCAAACATTGTATTCCTGTTTTGAGGAATGTAGGCCGAACTTCTGGGTAGGTGTGGAAGTAGGATTGGAAATCGCGCTTCAGATGCTTCTGATGTTGCATATATGTTACGTGGCCACTTATTTTGCTATGCTTGTTTTCCCCTCTAGTAGTATAATAAATAAATTAAAAGTAAAAAACCTTTTTGAAAACAATCTTTTATTTCAATGCGCTAAAACGAAAAAAATATTTTTTTACTTTAAAACTTTTACTATCTACTTATAAAGTCATCACACATAAAATCTATATTATGATAGAAAAGCTTTTTACATACATACAAACCATGCATTGTCATCCAAATTGAACCTGTATACGAAATTTCAGCTCAATTGGTTGAAGATATCTGCTTCAAAATTGAGTTGCAAGATTTCACCCGAACAAACATACATACACTCATGCATACATAAAAACCATGCATTGTCATCCAAATTGAACCTGTATACAAAATTTCAGCTCAATTGGTTGAAGATATCTGCTTCAAAATTGAGTTGCAAGATTTCACCCGAACTTACATACATACATACATTGCAAATTAAATAAAAGCTTTAAAAAAATGTCGGTTGTGAATATATTTATACAGACAAGACCACCTAAGAAAACCTAAACTTTTATTTTAATATATCTAAAGATTTCTTATAATAAATTCATCAAAATACACAATTGTAAGCTAATGGAAGGCTTTGTAAGAGTGGCGAAGAATGATGGAAGCTTAAGAATCTGTGAATAAATTAAAGGTAAATTATTTATTACGATATAATTCTCATTTTAGATGAAATATACGTGTAATTTTAAAACGAATACTGCTTCATTAACTGAATTATACTGGTACAGAAGAGTAATCCACCATTTTACTTTAACTGTAATAACGACCACTTTATAATGTTTAATTTAACAAGTCGATCGATAGTTTTTTGTGATTACTAAGGTTAAGTAGGGTGACACACAATTCGAACGACCAGACGAGTGACAAACACTTGAAGCTAGACAGAGTTAGACCTAGTTTAGATAGGGTATTAAGCCCGTAGGGGTGGTCTTTTGAGTTTCAACCCACTAGGTGCCGGGGCCCGGATGTTATCATTTAGATAAGTCGCCGGGGCAAGGTGGTGCATGCACTCAGGCAGCTGCTGCTCACACGTGGCAGTTTTTGGTCAGTAAGAGTCTGACATAACCTCTCCGGTGCGCCCGCGCCGGAAGGTATCCATGAGGATTTTCCCAACTTAAATAAAGGTTATTGAACCCGTGAATGTCAATTTTTACCAAACATTGGTGACTGTTACACTAGAAGTATAGTAGAATAAAATTGTTTTCTATTCAAGGAACTTCCTTTTATTCTTCATAATAAAAGAAATAAGAGTCAGATTAGAACCTTTTACCTTTTAAATAGGTTAAAGAAATTTAATATCAGTAATAGATGACGTTAAAATATGATGTAACAAAATAATACGGACTCAATGAACCAAATTAATCTCATATATATTAATATTTAATTATAATTATATTTTCGTATAAAGTCGTAGCAAAGACTTTTAAGACGAAATTAACTTATCATTTTTTTAATATAATCAAATTGCGGAGGATCGAATTCGTTTTACAAGTACAACACGGAATTTAACAGGAGGCCCTCAATTAAGGTATTCCACGCTGAATATTTCTAATTTTAATGGAATTTAGAGATAATATATAAATCAAAATATATTATTCTTAAGTCAATTTATTTTACCAAGTATATCTTCCTGTAATATCCCACAGCTGGGCATAGGCCTCTTTCCCCATGTAGGAGAAGGATCAGAGCTTAATCCACCACGCTGCTCAAATGCGGGTTGGCAAATATATTCCCTATTATGAGTAACGATCGTTATCAGGTGTACATGATAACAACCGGGATCGACGACTTAATTTGCTCTTCGAGGCACGGTGGGGAGATCCACAAGGACTGCGCAAACACCCAGACCACGGCAAAGATCTGTATGGAAATAAAAATGTTTGTCATGTTTTGGCAACGCAACAGCCACAAAACAGTGCTGTGACCGTTACGCCAACGCGGCGGCGGATATTTAATTGCTAATGCGAGGCAAGGTAATATTACATACACGAAATTTCTCCTGGTTTACTTTGGGCAAAGTCACGGAAAGCTTGCTAGTTTACTACAAATCGATAAAACATCAACGTAACAAAAAAAAAAAATTCGTTACAAATACACAAAATTCGCGTAAGTAATAAACGTTAATCCATCAATTACAGCAAATTCCGTCGAGACTGTAAATTCATCTCGATTAATAAAATTTTCTTGATCTCTCCCGCGAGCCCTAACTTTTGCGTCGAGTATTTTATTATTAGACAGCGGGTCGGCTTATCGGTAACGGTAACAGGATATTGTTATAGCTGTTTTAGGGTTGATTCGCACTCGTGACATAATATGTCTAATTCATATTATAAATCCGCGTGGAATTTAACAAAAAAGTTAAAAAAAAGTTCGATAAAATGATCTTTGATATTCTTTGATTTCCTTTATTAGCATGAGCAGGCGGTCGAGCGTTGCGGGGCAGAGGGTATGGACTCGCCCGCGCCCGCGCCGCCCGCGTCTCAAGGAAAGAACGCTAGCTCGCCGAGCATTAAATGTTTCGCCGTTAATTTCCGCTTCTAACGATGATATCTCAAAAACTATTTATCTGATTAATATAAAGGGCAATTTTAATCTGTCTTAAATGCCTAAGCTAAATATCATATTCATTTGGATAAGGATTAATACTGAACTAAAGAAAATATCTTTGAAAATAACGTAATGTTTTTAATTAAAAATTTGAACATAAAAGTGGTTATTGTAAGTCAACCCTAAGAGATAGAGATATGCTATCGCGGACTTTTTTGTAGAATTTTTATAGATTTTGAATTCGCTAGTACATTATACAATTTATACAACTATATCTTTGCTAGTTTACGCAGCGTTCGCGTGGAAAGCTCCCCGTTGGCGAGATTTTTTGCGACCTCTTCAACATTTATCGCCGTATTTCTGCTAATTTACATTCAAACATAATAAATTATATACCTAAACCTTCCTCAAGAATCACTGTTTCTATTGTTGAAAACCGTATAAAAATCCGTTGCGTAGTTTTCGAGTTTATCGCGTTCAGACAGACAGACAGACAGACAGGAGGACAGAAAGACGCGGCCGGGGGACTTATTTTTATAATAAGTATAGAAACATAATAAATTATATACCTAAACCTTCCTCAAGAATCACTGTTTCTATTGTTGAAAACCGTATAAAAATCCGTTGCGTAGTTTTCGAGTTTATCGCGTTCAGACAGACAGACAGACAGACAGGAGGACAGAAAGACGCGGCCGGGGGACTTATTTTTATAATAAGTATAGATACACACACGGTTGTATATTCATAAAGTAAGCAATTTAATACTTGTGCTATTGGTAATAGCCGACTGATATAATATGTAGCTGTATATTTTTATTTCATTAAAAAATATGATTTCATTAAATAGTATACGAGTATATGTACCTATAATAGTAGAGTTCGAGGCGTTAATTTTTGACGTGACAACGTCTTATAAATCGATGAACGCCGGCGGCATGCACGAAAAAGTATGACTCATTGTGGCGTTACGCTCATTGTACGCTTGCGCCGCATCTATCTCTCTTCCAGTCTACTTTCAGTCGATTGGCCTATATGTGTCCGAGGAGATGTTTTGTTATGACGTTGTCACGTTAAACTATCGTCCGTAAACCAACAATAAAAATATGTATACATACTTTTTTTGCTACATTAGTGGTATTAAAAAGATAACTATTGTAGTATGAGATAAATGAGGTGTGATCTATTCTGTTTTAAGTATAATATGTGTAATAACTTAACTCTTAACGATCCATATTAAGATAGCATCATTTGTCAAATATCAAAACATGAAACACATAATATCTCTTCTCTATATATATAAAAATGAATCGCTGAATGTGTTGCTAAGCGCAAATCTCGAGAGCGGCTGAACCGATTTCGCTAATTCTTTTTTTTATAATATTTCTTGAAGTACGAGGATGGTTCTTACGGTGAGAAAAATTTAAAAAATTCCCTGAAAGTCTAAAAACAACAATTTTCTATATTCCCATACAAAATATTCGCGTAATAATACTTAAAAGTCAATTGAAGTTTAATACCATACCATAAAGTTTAAGTGTTGTTGGAGGGAAGGCTAAGTATTAAAAAATAAATAAAAAATTAAAGAATCGACTGTTAGGCGGTACGAAGTTCGCTGGGTCAGCTAGTCTATATATATATTTTCGTGTCACGATGTATGTTAGCGATAAACTCCGAAACTACTAAACCAATTTGTATCAAATTTTGTAAGCATCTCTTATTTGGTTCAACTTGGGAGATAGGGTAGTTTTTATTTCAATTGGACCCGGTAGGTGGCGCTGCTATCGGTATGTAAGCAATCAAATTTGGTGTCTGTTTTCCGGGCAGAACAACGTCTGCCGGGTCCGCTAGTATCTTTTTAAATAAACAATCACCACAAACATCTGTATGGTCTTATACATTTTTATCGTAATGGGCACCGTAAACAATCAAACTTGTTTGTCAAACATGTTTGATCAAACTTCATGTTTCATATAACAAACATATTAAAAAACCCGCAGCCCCGCACACGATCAAATAATTTGACAAACACGTTTGTCAAACAGAAATTTAATATGAAGTTTGATCAAATATTTGATCGTCTACGGGGCCCTTTAGGACGAGAATGAGAGATTATAAGTTATCAAAGCCGTAAACGTAAGCGTAACAGTCAGCTATCATGACCACTAACGATTTGTTAAAAGATACCTTTAAACCAACGATAAATATTACGAACAGTTCTGTATCTCTCGTGACTATTTCTAAGACGTACGTATTCTTTATTATTCTTCTAATCTATATCTGTAGCGACGGATTGGAGTCCATTAAAGTACAATCTCTGCTTAATGGAAAAGAGATCCGTACTAAGCAACAGGGAATTTAAACGGTGTTATATTAAGATACGGTTGGATCGTAGTAAGCTTCACATTTTTTCTATTTGTTTTTGCTAAACTTATTAAGGTACCATCTCACCAGTGGTAGTGTAATATTACAGCTCTAATATAATTATATCGTTCTCTTCAAGAAAACCTTTGGACAAAAGATTGCAATTATATTTATTATACTATTGATCCAAAATCCTTAAGCTCTTAATAAATATCGTAATAAGAAAATGGAAGAATAAAAAATGGTGTGTGTCAGCTCCGACGCACGACTGGAGACACCAAGAGGGGCAAAGTGCTCACACTTACGGGTGCCAGAGCGGCTTTGAGAGAGCGTGTGGAGAGAGACCGGGAAGACGAGTTTGTGGCGACCCTCCACAAGAGGGTATTCAGGAAGGAGAAGGTGGTGGGGGGTCACATGAAGGAGAACCCAATCGAGTTGGACGATATTGAGAACCGAGGGGCCGAGGAGCTGAGGGAGGCTTCTGAGGCCAACCTGAATTTAATCCTCGGCCTGACTGGGAAGTCGGTCAATCTTAAGGGGGGCTATGCCGCCAAAATCAGGAGGGCCGCCGGTTCTATTAGGGAGGTACTGCAGTCCCTAGTGGTCCGCACCGACACGGATGAAGTCCGAAGACTGAAGGCTGACAATTGTCGGCTTACGCGGGAGTTGGAACTGGTCCGCAATGAGGCGCAGGCCTACAAACGGGAGTACGAGGACAGCCGCAAAAAGGTTCCTGAATCCACGAGTGTGAAGGGACCTGCCGACCTAAGGCAGGATATAGTCACTATGGTCGGCAACATCGTGGATGACCGCCTGGCGGATCTTCAGCTTCCGGCTGCCCCTCGTTGCCGCTCCACAATGGCTGGGGACAGCAGACCACTGGCGCGAGCCACAACGGCCGACATTGCGGACAAGAACAGAGTGACAGCGGCCCCTAGCACTAGCGTGGGTGTGCAAGCAGACTCGGAGGAGCTCCCTGCCCTTCCCCAACCATCGAGCAAAGGAAAGGGGAAGGGCAAAGGGAAGGGTAAGGGGAAGGGCAAGGGGAAGGGAAAGGTTAAGGAGGTGGAGTGGACCGCGTTCGGTCCCTCCAACTCAAAGGAAGCGGGCCCTCAAGGGAAGGAGGGAGAGGGGGCCAAACCCCAGGAGGAGCCGGTGGCAAGCTGGACGGAAGTCGTCCGCCGCAAAACGGCGGTGAAAAAACGAATGGTTTCAGCCGCTTCGCAGCCGGCGAAGAATACGGCGACCAAAAAAACGGCGGCCTCAACGCCGCCGGTCAAGAAGGAGGCTCCGAAGCCTAAGCTGGTGCTCCCCCGCTCAGCGGCCGTAATAATCAAGTTACGGCCGGAGGCAGCGGCCAAGGGGGCCACGTATGGGTCGACATTGCTCAAGGCCGAGAGCAGTATCGACCTCAATGAGCTGCGAATCGGCCCGCTCCGGATACGCCAGTCGGCGACTGGGGCGCGCCTCATCGAGGTGCCCGGCTCCACAAGCGGGGAGAAGGCCGATGCCCTCGCCGCTCGTCTAAAGGAGGCCTTGGCTGAGGAGGTGGAGGTGCTCAGGCCGGAGAAGAGGGCGGAGATGAGAATCTCTGGCCTGAGCGACGCGGTCACCGCGGAGCGCCTGGCTACCGCGGTGGCGAAGGAGGGGGGCTGTTCCCCGGGGCAGGTCCACGTGAGAAACATCCGCGTGGGGCAAATGGGCTCGGGGACAGCCCACATTGAGCTCCCGGCGGCGGCAGGGAAAAAACTGCTGCAGGCCGGGAACATAACGGTTGGGTGGAGCAGGGGGGTCGTCCACCTACTGCAGGCGCGTCCCAGGCACTGTTTCCGTTGCCTAGGACTAGGGCACGTCGCTGCCGCGTGCCCGGCGGGCACTGACCGCAGCACCCTATGCTATCGCTGCGGTCAGGCTGGCCACAAAGCCGCCGGGTGCTCGGCCGCCGCTCGTTGCGTGGTGTGCGCGGACGCTGGTAGGCCGGCAGGCCACGTGATGGGGGGCATGGCGTGCAAGCCCCCATCAACTCGCGGGAAGTTCCCCCCGCAAACATCCCAAGGGGGGAACCGAGTGGTGACAGCAGACGCTGAGATGACCGAATAATGCCTGGACAACTCAGCGTCCTTCAGGCGAACGTCAACCACTCCGCCGGGGCCCAGGACCTTTTCCTGCAGTCCATGGCGGAATGGTGTGTTGACGTCGCGATCGTCGCCGAGCCATATGCCGTGCCTCCTTGCCCACACTGGGCGGGAGACACCGAGGGCTTGGTGGCCATCGTGGTGAGGTCTGGAGCCGGCCCCCCTCTCGTTGTTAAGGCGAGGGGCCGCGGGTACGTGGCGGCGGTTCGGGGAGAGGTGGCTTTCGTTGGAGTATACTTCTCCCCGAACAGTGACCTAGCGGCCCTGGAACGGTTTCTCGACGTTCTGGGCCCGCTGGTGGGGCAGCTAGCTCCCCTCCAGGTGTTCGTGGCCGGCGATCTCAACGCCAAGTCCACGGCTTGGGGTAACCCGGTTACGAACCCAAAAGGGCGGGAGGTGGAGGAGTGGGCGCTGGCTGCCGGACTGTGCCTGCTCAATGTGGGGACAGTCCAGACGTGCGTGCGGTGGTCGGGAGGTTCCGTGGTGGACGTCACGTTTGCCACGCCAGCCATCGCGCGCAGAGTGGAAGGGTGGAGGGTGGAGACGGAGGTGGAGACTCTCTCGGACCATCGATACATAAGGTTCGAGGTGTCTCCAGCTCCCGTCCGTCCGGCGTCGTCGTCGTCGTATACGTCTTCCAGGGGGCGTAACCAGTTTCCGCGTTGGGCACTCTCCAAGCTCGACCGGGAACTGGCAGAGGAGGCTGCAATCATCGGCCGCTGGAGTCTCCCGCCGCTGTCAGAGGTTGGGGTGGATGAAGCGGCTAGCCAGCTTTGCGACGTATTTACTGCTGTCTGCAGAGCGGCCACGCCACTCGCGAGGCGTTCATACCCGCGGCGGGCGCTCTACTGGTGGTCGGCTGAGATAGCCAGTCTCCGGGCCGCCTGCAACGGGGCCAGGAGACAATATACCCGGAGTAGGCGGAGACGCCCCCAGGACGTGGACAGGGACGACAGGCTACGCAGGATCTACGTGGAGAAAACGAAGATCCTGCGGCAAGCCATATACCGAGCCAAGGAGGAGGCCTGGCTAGAGTTAGTTGGGGGTCTGGAGAGAGACCCCTGGGGCCGACCGTATATTTGGGCGCGGAACAGGCTTCGCGCTCAGTCGGCCCCCATCAGCGAAACGCTCCAGCCAGACCAACTGGGGAGGATCGTTGGGGAACTCTTCCCCGACGAACCCGAGGGCTTTATGCCCCCCACGATGGCTCGGCATACGCCGGACGAGGAGGAGGGTGTTCCGCCCCCCGTCACAGATACTGAAATGGAGGCGGCTCTGTCCCGCCTTCAGAGTAAGAAGAGGGCACCGGGTCCGGACGGGGTGCACGGGAGGGTACTCGCGATCGCTCTCGGGCACCTCGGCGACAGCCTTCGGGAGCTGTTTGACCGCTGCTTGCGGTCTGGCCAGTTCCCGGGAGCCTGGAAGGAAGGTCGGCTCTGCCTTCTTCCCAAGGCAGGGCGGACCCCGGACTCGGCTTCGGCGGTGCGACCGGTGGTGCTGCTGAACGAAGCTGGGAAGGCCTTGGAGAGAGTGGTCGCCTCCCGGCTCGTTCAGCACCTGGAGGAGGGGTCGGGACGCGGACTTTCAGAGTCCCAATTCGGGTTCCGAGCACGTCGGTCGACTATCGATGCCCTCAAACGCCTAAGGGCAGTGACGGGTGAGGCGGAACAAAGGAGGGAGGTGGTTGTCGCGGTGTCCCTGGACATCGCGAACGCTTTCAATAGTCTCCCGCACGCAGTGATACGGGAGGCACTGAAATACTTCGGGGTGCCTCCGTATCTAAAGAGGCTGTTGGAGGCGTACCTCTCTGATCGGAGGGTAGGCTACGAGAACCGGTTGGGGTCCGTGGAGTGGCGGCAAGTCGGCTGCGGTGTCCCACAGGGATCGGTTCTGGGACCGATCCTATGGGACATTGGGTACGACTGGGTCCTGCGAGGCCGTCTCCTCCCCGGGATGGGTGTCATCTGCTACGCGGATGACACCCTCGTGTACTCCCGGGGACGTGACTTCAAGGAGGCGGCGCGGCTGGCCGAGGTCGGAATCGACCTCGTGATCAACCGCATAAAGAGTTTAGGGCTTCGTGTCAGAATTGATAAGACCGAAGCCCTCCTCTTCCGCGGGACCGGACGCAAGGGACCCCCACCGGGGGCTACCCTGCAGATCGGAGAGGGGAGGGTCAGAATGAGCCCCCAAATCAAATATCTGGGGCTCATTCTCGATGGAGGGTGGACCTTTGGCCCACATTTCGCCATGGTGGGACCAAAGGTCGTGAAGGTGGCGAGTGCACTGGGCAGACTCCTCCCGAACCTCGGAGGACCCAGCGCCGCCTGCAGGCGGCTGTACTCCGGTGTCTGCCGGAGTATGGCGACGTACGGTGCCCCGGTTTGGGCGGATCGCCTCACTGCGAGGAATAGGGCCGCGCTGCGCTCTGCGCAGAGGACCATCGCGGTGAGGGTGATTCGGGGGTACCGTACGGTATCGTGGGCTGCAGCTACTGCTCTAGCCGGCGACCCCCCGTGGGAACTCGTGGCGGAGGTTCTTGCCGAGACCTACTCATACGTCTCGGGTAGGAGGGCTCTTGGTGAGAACCCCACGTTGGACGGGATCCTGCGGGTGCGCCGGATAGGGCAGGAAGCGCTAATGCGGAGGTGGGGGGAGGACCTGGCGGAGGAGCCGTATGGCACACGCGTAACGGCTGCTCTGCGCCCGGTCCTTGAGCGGTGGATGCGTCGAAAACGCAAGCCCCTCACCTTCCGTCTGACGCAGGTTATCACCGGGCACGGTTGCTTTGGTGACTACCTGTGTCGGACGGCCCAAAGTAGGCCGACGACTGAATGTCACGATTGTGGCGCGGCGGTGGACTCTGCCCAGCACACTCTCGAGGTGTGCCCGAGATGGGCGGCACTGCGTCAGGGTCTGACGTCGGTCCTCGGAGGGGACTTGTCACTCCCGAGCGTCATCACCGCGATGCTCGGCGACGACGAGTCCTGGGAGGCGATGGTCTCCTTCTGCGAGACAGTAATGTCCCAGAAGGAGGCCGACGAGCGGGTGAGAGAGGAGGCCGCCGACGTGGCTTCCACCCGCGGGCGACGAATGGGGGTGCGTAGGAGGCGCTACTTAATGCGCTTCCAGTAACGCCCCTGTGCCCGTGTAGGGCCGGGATGGGAACCCGGTCCTGCTAGACACGGCGTCGTCGGGACTGTTCAGAGGTGAGCCGGACAGTCCCCATGGAGGAGAAGTCTGGCCTTTTCGCCGAGGCCAGCCTGTCGCTGGAGGGATCCTGTTGCCTGCAGATCCGGGACCCTCCAAGTATAGCGGCTGAAGGCTCCCGCAGGGGGTTTAGTGCGGTAGTGGCACCCCAAATGCTGAGTCCGACATACGGTCTAGGACTGCCTACCCGGGCGTCCTGGATATCACCCGTAAATGGGTTACCCTGCGAAATCAAAAAAAAAAAAAAAAAAACGACTGGAGACACGACTGGACTCCTTCAGATCGACTATCTAAATAGGCACAAAAAAGGGTTACTAGTCTAAGAAAAAGATTAAAACAATATCAAAAATGTAAATAAACGAATCAAATAATGTTACGAGAAACGCAACGAGGTCATTCATTCAATAGATTTTACTACTCATATTTTTTTATTCCGGAGACCTTATATGAAAATCGATTCTTAATGAGTAAACTCCGAAAATTCGAACCTTGTAGCGGCTTAAATCATAACTATGTAAAAGAAATCAAGGAGGTTGGAGCAACGGTAATAGTAACTGAAGCCTTAGCTGTCGCAGGTTGTAGGTATCCATATTTGTCGTGATCTTAAACATCACTTTAAGTTTCTCTGTGATACTCATAAGCGGTGCTTCAGGTCATCTATAACATTTTTACTTAAACCTCGTTTACGTATTACTTCTTTTATTCAAACTCTTTTTGTGTTAAAGACGAAATTTCATAAACTCTCTTTTCCTTTCTGTAAAACGACTGTCTATAGAAAATTATTGTCATTTAATACGAAATACAGCTATTTAGAACCCATGTTCACGACAACTCACAGTGACAATCTTCACGCGATATTTCAAACTGTAAACGAGGCGGATTAAATTCCGTGAAACCCTGCACTTCAGAAGAAGAAGCCTTTGCTCAACACTAAGGCGCCGAGCCACAAGATGTACTTTGAAGACTTTAGCACTTGGAAACTAAG
Organism: Melitaea athalia; assembly: GCA_905220545.2. Lineage (NCBI taxonomy): Eukaryota > Metazoa > Arthropoda > Insecta > Lepidoptera > Nymphalidae > Melitaea > Melitaea athalia. Next base: position 1,789,144 of record HG992183.1, on the reverse strand, counting down.
TGGAACTTGCATAACCGTGATTTTAATCCGGTACTATCGGTTTAAATTCGCGTATACCGTATACTATAAGACTTTTTTTAAACAGTAACAATGAAACTTGCTTTGAACATTGTGCAAGGAATAAATTCCACGAACTTGTTTTAAAGTACTCTTTTTTTAAGTTCGATAAAATTCTATGTAACAAAACGTTTGTTTTAAAAATCGTTTTCTCGAACTAGATCACGATAATGATTTTCAAGAAGTTAAATAAGATAAAACAAACTTCCTACGAATCGATTCTCGAGACGAACTTTATAATATACAAATCGTAGCGTAACTTGGGCATCTTATAAGACTGACGGTACTGTATTGATAAATTGTGGACGCGCTTTAGCTTGTAATATCCCACTGCTGGGCATAAGCATCTTTCCCCATGTAGAAGAAGGATCAGAGCTTAATATACCACGCTGCTGCAATGCAGGTTGGCGGATATTCCCTACTATGAGTAACGATCGCTATCAGGTTTACATGATAACAACCGGGACCGACGGCAAAAAAAAATGTGGACAAAAGATATAAATTTGAACATCCAAATCAGCCTCTATTTTATTGATTGAACTGAATAATGACGAAAATTAAGTTTGTTATACCTATTATAAGCGTCAAAGTAGAACGAAAGCAAAACGTGAGTTAAATCTCATACGCGGGACGCGTGACACCAGTAGAGTGTTATAAGTTGCGAAATTAAAACGGACATTTCTCGAAATCTTCCAAACTAAAATAAGGGCCGAACTCCACTGCCTATATAGAATTTTCTTCTATTATCTTCCCGAAACGATTCAATTTATTCATTGAGGTAGCCCACATGAAAATATACTGCTTGAAGCAAAAGTGCTGGGGGTAGAGTCTATGCCCCTAGGCGATGCTTCTGGTGCTGGTCTATTAAGCTACGGTAATCGCTTGCTAATTGAACCATTGTGGTTGTTGGCCGACCATGTCGCATAAAAAATACAATAAAACAAGCTTACTAAATTATGTATTAGTGCTTATCTGTTCTGGTTTTGTACAATGTATTATGCAAATGTCGCGTTAAATTACGATGAATGGTCAAAACGTGATAGAGATAGTTCGTTTAAATTGTTTTGTATACTGTTATCTTGATTTATACATAAGTTAGTTTCTAGGTCATCAATTACTAAATATCTGTTCGTTTTAATGAAACAACTTTTTCGGTTTTTATGGCAGTTTATTAAGTTTTTAGATGCCCGAAGTTTCGGATACCTACTTTACAGTAACCATGGTCACGGAATGACTCGGTCCTTTTCTGTTGTTTCATTATAATGAGTGAAATTCGCGTAAATATTAGAAAACAATATCTATTTGTTGTTTTTTTATCCGACTTCCAAAAAAGGAGAAGGTTCTCAATTCGACTGTATTTTTTATGTTACTTCAGAACTTTTGACTGGGTGGACCGATTTCTATATTTTTTTTAATCGAAAGGTGGTGCGTGCTATTTGGTCCCATTTAAATTTATTTGAGATCTAACAAGTACTTTTCGAGTTACGTCTAATAATTCATTTTTACTTGACTATTTTTTCGTCGACCTACGTTGTATTATACCACACAAGTTTTTACTCGGAGCACCGATTTTGATGATTTTTAATTTAATCGAAAGCTGATGTTTATCATGTGATCACATTTAAATTTTATTGAGTTCTAATTACAACTTTTTGAGTAATCTTTGATAACGCGTATTTACTTGACTACTCTTTCGTCTACCTGCGTTGTATTACTAGTCGATGTAATTGAAGTCGGTTTTTTTTCGTTTGAAAAAAAAACAACGCTCAATCAGCAAATGCTTGCTGCTTAAAGGCAATGCTGGGGCAAAATCCTGATTAGCATTTTCATTTTTCTTTTTAATCCTAATTTTTTTTTCTCATTTATTATTGTTGTATTATCTGTATGTAGTATTATTATTATTTGTTTTTATTCACTTCATTATAATTTTATATGAACATTTTTATATGGTATTATTGTCACTGTGTGCTAAACACAGTTGGGAAATGGCTAGTAAAAAAAATTTTCTTTCTTTCTTTCACTATACCAGAGCGGTTGTTAGGTATATTACCAGGTGTGTAAAAATTCTATTTGACAAACTACAAGTTAGATACTAAATTTGATAGCACACCATCGCCCTATATATCGCAATATTCAGTGTAAACTAGTCTTTATCCATGAGACGTGACATCTGAACTATAAAAATAGTCGCTAACATTGTTAGCCTTATCAATTTCTTGGACATTTTCTAACGTGGAATATATTGAAACAATAACTGGTATAACGACAGAACTTCGACAGAAAAAGCAATTTGCGTTGAAATTGTCCATTTTTTTTAAATTTTCGTATAAGCTTTACCTATTTGTTGTTTTTGTCATATTTGTTTCTTTTTTTAATATATATATCTTCGTAGTCTTCGTATATATCATATAATGAAATAAAATTTAAACAGTTCCTTAATTTTTATTTGTTATTAACTTAGTTATCCTCCATCATTCAGTGTTTAATTTACCATTGTATTGTTTCATTTATTTTTTCCAAATACAATTTTGTGCTTTATACAAAATACCCTTAAAGGGCTTAAGGGCTACACACAGTGCCGACGGCAGTGCCATCGTCTTTATGTCGAGCGGCGGAGCATAAACAAGACGCCGGCACATGCCGCGCAAAGCCGCCAAGTATTATTCCGGTTGTGACAGTTAAGTGTAGAATTCTTTTGGAGTGTATATTTTGTTAGTGTATTTTAATGAATAAAGAAATAATCAGCACTGCCGTCGCAGTTGTAATGCCGGTGGGTCGTTTGTGTGACAAGGCGGCTCTGCCGCTGGCACTTCCGTCGGCACTGTGTGTACTAGCCTTTACTCTTTATATTAAATCATTATATAAAAATAAATATATTTTATTACAAATTTTTCAGTTTAACTCTATTAATTTGATATAATATTATACTACAATAAAATTATCTCAGTCTTTGCTCAGCAATTATACATTTAGGGCGCGTTCCCACTATGTCGTGAAAGTGTCGTGGCTCATATGTTTAAATGGAGGTGTTCACATATAAAATGACACGACTAACTGTCGTGTACGACACTTTTTCAGTGACGACAGATTGTCGTGACAGTGGGAACGGCTAGCACGACAGTCGTAAAACGATAAAAAATCGTTACGACTAAAACGTGACGGCAAATCTATCGTAGAGGCGACTGTAGATTTGTAGCTTGCTAGTGATGTGTAAACGACAAAGCGACTGCCATGAAACGATAAAATGTCGTCGCTATCCAATGGGAACAGCTAGATACGATAGTCGCTAAACGACAAAAAAAATTGACGACAAATAATCGTTATGATGGGAACAGCTAGAGACGACAGTCGTAAAACGATAGTTAATCGTTACGACATGGTGGGAACGCACCCTTACGAGTTGATTCAGTTCAGCTAACTTAGGTATAAAGTACCACCACCACCACCACTACAGCCTATCGCAGTCCACTGTTGGACAAAGGCCTCCACAATTTCGCGCCCGACATTAGGGTTACGGCAGGCTGCCCGTCTTTGGCCTGTGTATTTCAAAGCCAGCATGGATGGTTATCCCGCCATCCGTCGGCTTTTTAAGTTCCAAGGTGGTAGTGGAACTGTGTTATCCCTTAGTCGCCTCTTACGACACCCACGGGAAGAGAGGGGGTGGCTACATTCTTTAGTGCCGTAACCACACAGCACTAAATATAAAGTACATTTTGATAAATCAAGTAAGTGATACCCACGTAATACCTAACGAGATATTCCAAATGTGTTCCAGACACGCTATGATCTCAATGCTCACAGCTGGTTTGTCGATCTTGCTATTACGTGTGAACCGTTCACGCGATCTTCCAATTTCCATGCATCAATTCTTTTGTAAAAAAAAGTACAATGATAAGTATAAATATGTAACAGTGGTCTTTCTTTATATTCGAATATTTTGTTAGAATTTTGGAGTATACTTTGAGTTCTATAGTGGCGATAAAATGAAATAATCCTTGAAAATTTCCAGGTAACTTTTTATTTAATTTTTTTTTTACACTTTTAGAAAGATATAAATCGTAATAAATATAAAAAAATAAAAACAAAATGAGGTTTGATATAAATGCTATTATAAAAAGTTCTTATATGTGTATGTCTAAAATGTACTCGTACACGAAACTTTGCCATTATAAGTATAAGACCACAGAATATCACAGCTAAATAACACTTATCTCAAGCAAGTGTTGTGTTCCTGTGGTGAGTTAAGATACCCAGAGAACCTGGAGAGGCTCGGGAGTTAGGGTTGGCCACGCGCTCCAGTTGTTGCAGGGGTCCGTAGTCTATGATATCCGCTTACCACCAGATGGACCGTACGCTTGTTTACCTACCTTTGTGATATAAAAAATAAAAAGAGAACATCACAAGGTTTTACAAAATCATACCCTTATTTATAAATCTTGGAGTTTATACGAGTAGGTCTTGCCCACGTAGACTTTATATTTACAGTATCCATATTGTTGTAATCCAGATGCCTGATGAAGATCAAATATAGATTTTTTTTATATACACAATACACACACGGTCGTCTGTTCCTAAAGTAAGCAACTTAATGCTTGTGTTATAGGTAACAGCCGACTGGTCTAGTTACATTTTTTTTTTCGATAAACATACTTATAAATAATACATATATAAATATTTAAATAAATATGTATATAACACCCAGACTCGAGGTGGGAATCGAACCCACAACCTCTGGAACAGAAAGCAGGGTCACTACAAACCTACTGCGCCAACGGGCTAGTCAAGAACCGAGATCGAAACGTCGCATGAATTTATAATTTGGTTCTTTGATTGGCAACCTTTGTCCACTTCCCTACTAAATTTCAGCAGTATTAGTAATAATTAATGGACACAATGACAAGTAATTATATTTACACTTCAAATAAACGTCCTAATACTTACATAATATACTTACATATACGAAATAAAGAAGAAAAAAAAAACCGTCATTTTCGGACCACGTCCTAGTTTTACTAGGCAGCCACTGGACTGTCGATTTGTAGTTTTAATAATAAATCGCCTTTGGTATTATAATGCGTGTTTAACAAAAGGCATGGGCATTTTGAACCCGTGGATGTAAATTTTAAATTAACAAAAAAAAAAAAACTTTCAAGACTGCCGAGATATTATGTAACATCGATTCAGCCTGAATATTCCACTGCTGGGCATAGGCCTCTTTCTCCATGTAGGAGAGGGATTGGAGCTTAATCCACTGCGGGTTGGCGGATATGTTCCCTACTATGATATTATGAGTAACGATCATTATTGGGTATCTATGATAACAACCGGGAAAGACGGCTTAACGTACTCTCCAAGGCACGGTGGGGAGACATACAAGGACAGACATTAAAACCGGAAAGAAATGTTTGTACAAATACAAATAACTTAACTGAGGTAGGGCACAGCAGGAAATTTCCTGCTCAAAATATGGAGCAGGCCGACTGGAGTGGTACCTCGACCTTACAGAAGACCACAGCTAAATCATACTGTTTTCAAGCAGTATTGTGTTCCTGTTGGTGAGTAAGGTGACCAGAGCTCCTGGGGGGGATTGGGGATAGGGTCGGCAACGCGCTTGCTACGCTTCTGGTGTTGCAGGCGTCTATAGGCTACGGTAGTCACTTACCATCAGGTGAGCCGTACGCTTTTTTGTCGACTTAGTAACATAAAAAAAAAATCTAATCCTAGCGGAAATCGAACCCGCAAACCGTCGTTATTTTAGGAGACTATACGCACCACTACACGAGAGTGGTGGTATGTAACACGTTTCACAATATTGAATTTTCAGATATATTGTTTTCTAATGTTTACGCGATTTCACTAATTATTAGGAAAATTAAAATGATGATTTTTCAGAGTTATTTCTTACATAATTAGCACAAATTTAACGAAATTTCAAATAATTTCGAACATGTTATCTAGATTAATTTAATAAAATAAGTAACTGGAAAGTTTGTATGGAATTCTCCTTGAAAACTTTCTCGCTGTTAGGCTACGTGTTAAAATTTAAAATTTTAACTAAGCGTAAGAAAATACAAATTAAATTATGAAAATTATGAATATCGTAGCATTGTAATATTTATTGTATACGCCTTTTTTGTATATTCTCATTACAATCGATTTGAAAAGTTCTTTTATCCGACAGCGTACTGAAGCTTTATGCAGTACAGCCTTTTGGTTTCATTTATCTGAGGCAAAATTTCAGATTCATGTATATATGTATATTCATCTACGAAGTGTAGGCGTACATATGTATTCATATTTCTTACAATGTCTTTTAAAACATGTAGACTATATTAAATTTTTATTGGAGTATTATCAAGTAGTCAAGTATCAAAATTTCATGCTCTATCTACGATGCATCAGGGTATCGTCTATTCATTTTTACCAAACAAAAAAAAAATATCAAGTTACGTTTTAAAACATCAGCCTGTCAAAGAAATGAAGTCTTCAAGTATTTGGGAAAGAAAAATCCCAATAAATTTTATTAAATTTGTTTGAAAAGCGTACAAAAATAACTTCTATTACTCCCACTCGCAGCCACACCGGTGTAAAAACGTGTTGACAAAATAACAGGACTTTTCACGTTACGACATACGCAATAAACGGAGAATGTATTTAAATACATTTATTCAGATTAATGGTTTGATGTGTTTCTGTGGTGAATGAAGTGACGGAGACCGAATTTGACGGGAGCTCCTGGGGGCTTGAGGGTGCTTCTGTTGTTGCAGCCGTCTATAAGCTACGGTAATCCCTGACCATCAGGTGAGCCATACGCTTGTTTGTTAACCTAGTTCTATAATAATGAAGAAGATACGGAGATGGGTTGTATAACTATAGAGTAGTTACGAAGGGAATGACGTGTTGTATGTTCAAGGTTGCGCTTTAAAAATGACAGATACCGTATATAATTTTAGAGAATGATTTTGAATTTTGTGTTACACAATAATATCTAACGAATTCATATATAAATTCACATATAAAATATATATGTATAATCTGCTTAAATCTTATATAATTCAAAATGACTCGTCGAAGTGCATATACGCAAAATTCCTATGTGACTGCTATCAAAATGGATATTTGTTCGTTAAAGTCAGGACATGGTTTGTGTCAAAAAAAAAGAAAGAAAATTCAAATGGAATCGATATAATCACGAAAGAAAATATTGTGGAAATTCGTTAGGTCGGCTCACATGGCGAGTAAAAAAATTAATTTGTATTAACTAACTAGAATAATACAAAACTATCCTTCAAGATATCTCAAGCGACCGTCTATGTATAAAACGGTTATCGGTTATCTTCAAGCAGACTTTAAAAGCATTTTTGAACGATCACAAAGAACAAAAGCTTAGGGATCAAAGATTTTTTTAAAATTAATTATAGTTAAAAGTGTAGCTATCGCCGATTCGGAATGTAGATTATGCAGAGAAGAATAGACAAGAAACTTTGCAGTTACTCCTTTAAAATAACTTTATTTTATTATAAGACTAGCATCCTGTCCCGGCTTCATACGGGTATTTAACAAAAATTTCAAAATATTTTTTTCCCTAATTTTTTAAAAGTATAGTTATATACCTACTTAGCATATGTTACCCGTGGATAGTGTAGCTGCCCAACAGTGAAAGAATTTTTCAAATCGGTTCAGCAGTTTCGGAGCCTATTCAATGCAAACAAACAATCAAATCTTTTCCATAATATTAGTTTAGATTACTAATATATTACATACGTCGGAGCGTGAACAGGGCTTTTAGATTTATGGAGGTCAAGATATGACGGTGTCGTAAAACTTTCCATTAAATTAATGGATTTATAATTTAATGTGAAAGTGTAATAATATTGACTTAAAACATTTTGATAAATAGAATTTTAAAACGACTTATCATAGTCATAAGCGGATTATCATATGCGTTCAAGTGAAAACAAAAATTGAATCGATAAAAGACTTTGTGAAAGTTATTTTCGTATCATAATTTGTATGGCAATATTAAATTGGGTATGAAGTACAGAAATTTTGTACAATATTAAATCAAAAATGTTCGTAATTTGTTTCGACACGTAGGACACAATATACAGGGTGTCCCGCGATAATCTGCAACCCCGAAAGAGGGTGAAACTAGACCATAAATTATCGACAAAAAACAGAAAAAAATTAAAAAAATTAAAAAAAATTTTTTTATTTTTTTTACTGACGAATTGAGATTTTTATATAGCTTACGTAGCCTCTTTGTACAAAAAATGATGATTTTTGTACGTGTTTTTTGGGATACAGGCGTAAATTTTTTTTTATTTGAATGGCAATATGGTAAGAAATAATAATAAATCATAAAATTTCCTGGTACTGGGGGCATAATGCTGAGAAAATTAGAGATCATTGAAAAAAACAGTCATAAAAAATGGATTTTTTTTCACAAGAAGCATAATTAAAGACATAATGCCACTTTTTTGCCAGCTAATTTTTATTTTATCCTTACCGCCAAGTACGTGGCGTAATATTTTATTTTATTTTAAAGTAATCGACCCTCTACTTTGGAAGAAATCATCATTTTTTGTACATAGAGTCTAGGTAAGATATAAAAATCTTAATTCGTCAATAAAAAATAAAATATTTTTTTAAAAAAGTTTTTTCTATGTTTTTTGTCGATAATTTATGGTCTAGTATCACCCTCTTTCGGGGTTGCAGATTATCGCGGGACAACCTGTATTTCTAATGTTAGATATTGTTTTGGATTCGTTCGATTTAGAAAACAATATATTTTGAAACAAATGATATAATTGAATAAAATATTAAGTAAATCACGTACATACAAAAATAGCAATATTATCTATACTAATATTATAAAGCTGAAGAGTTTGTTTGTTTGAACACGCTAATCTCAGAAACTGATGGTGAAATGAGTGTCAGGTGGATGATTTGAAAACTTATTTTAGTCTTAGATAGACCATATATCTAGGAACATCACGATAGAATCAATAGGAGCGGAACACTAATGAAGAAGGTTTTAAAATCAGGGTTTTCTTTTTCTTTTTGAGAGTTTCAGCTGAGTGCGCTGCGTAAATAGTTAAAGTTTCGCAAAAATCATGTATGACAGAATTGTTTCTATTCCACGCGGACAAAGTCGCGGGCAGAAGCTAGTAATGTTATGAAGCTACAAAATAAGTCAGGAAAATTCCATATAAGGAAAAAACAGTAATCTTGAATTTCTTTGAGAAAAATTAATTAACACAAATTCCTAAAACCTTACTTGCTTTGTATGAAGTGAATATAAAGTTAAACAAAATTTTAATTAATATTCTAAATAATTATAGATATTATCGCTGTATGAACAGCATTGTAGCCCACGCATTGAAAAGCGGAAAGCGTATTAATTAAGTCCTAAAATGCATTAGAACTTTATTGATGAAATATCTTTTACGTTTTGATAAAACTAATGTATTTTAAAGTAGCGACCCGCCCCGGCTTCGCAACAGTGAAATGCTGATTTTTGTTCAATAACAATAAAATATAGCCTATGTCACTTCTGAATAGTGTAGCTTTCTGTTAGTGAAAGAATTATTATGATCGGTTCAGTATTTGCGAAGATTACCCCCTACAAACAAAGTTATAAACGTTACCTCTTTAAAATATTAGTACAGACTTAAGTAACTTGATGTATTGTCCTTAGTTTACGCTAAATAAATTTCTGAACACACGCATAAATATTTGACAACCAATATGTATTATGTCAATCTGTTTTCATTACTGACATTATCCTACATTTTTAAAATCTAAAAACGCCACTATCCTTATATTGTGGATATATGTTCTCGATTCAAAACCTTTATTTAAATACGTTCTTTAATTTTAGGGGAGAGTTTACCATATCGACGGGATGAACATTAAATGTTTGACAGTTACGAAACACGAACATAATACATCATACTTCCATACACATTTTCATTCCAACCTTTCAACCCATTACAACCTTATTTTCGCATTAAAAAGTAGCCTATGTCATTTCTCAGACTCTAGACTCTGTATACCAAATTTCATTTAAATCTGTTCAGTAGTTTTGGCGTGATTGCGCGACAGACAGACCGACAGAGTTAATTTCGCATTTATAATATTAGTATGGATTACATTTTAGTTAATTAACTTTAGTGTTTTCTAATAATCGCTGGTAATAATCGCACACCATCAGGTGAGTCGTACGCTTGTTTGCTGTCCTAGTTATACATGCATAATTATATAAAAAAAGTGATTTAATACCACAAAAAACAGAGTGGGCCCCGTAAACGATCAAACTTGTTTGTCAAACTTGTTTGATCAAACTTCATGTTTTCATATAACAAACACATCAAAAAAGCCCGCAGCCCCGCACACGATCAAATAATTTGACAAACACGTTTGTCAAACAGAAATTTAATATGAAGTTTGATCAAACATTTGATCGTCTACGGGGCCATTTCCGAAAAAAAATAACGTTCGATCCATTATTTTTTCGAAGAATAATATTTAGTCCAACTTAATTTTACGGTGACCGTTTTTATAAAAAAAATAGGTGAAAATTAATAACTATTACTTTTGGTAATAATTTATTATTGTAAGAAATGTATTTCTAAGAAATTCGTGAGAGAAAAAATGGCGAACAAAAGCACACATTTCATTTACACGTGATGTTTTTTTCTAATATTGACATTTCGATATGTTGCCACGAAATGAAAGATCTTTTATACCTTCCTTTTTCTTATTTTTTTAGATAAATAAACGAATTACCTTCGATAGCGATTTGTAGGACGTCGTATTGAGTATTCTGTAGCAAATAGAAAGCAAATGCGTACGTAAAGAATGGAAATACACGTTTTGATGCAATATAGGTACAGTTTATTTAGTTGGTGATACAAATAAATAAAATTTGGAGTGACTGTTTGTAATATTAAAACTAACCGCTTTTTACTAAATGTATATGAATATATATACGATGGAGTACATATAGGTACCAAAACAACATTTTTTACAATTTTTGTCTGTCTGTCTGTTTGTTCCGGTTAATCTCTGAAACGGCTGGATCAATTTTGACGGGACTTTATCTGGCAGATAGCTGTTGTAGTTGAGTAACTTAGGCTACTGTTATTTTAGATTTTTTTTTTTATATAACTGTGAACTGAACACTAACTTTTTTGTTAAATTCCACACGGACGAAGTCGCGGGCACAGCTAGTACATATATAAACTTGAATCTTACTAGCTACTACAGATTAAGGTGTATGATACTTGATTATTATTTTTAGTTCGACAATATATTAAGAAGAAGATCTTAACATCTTAAATATGTATTTACTTTATTCGTTATGATCAAAATGACCTAAGTGCTTGACCTTAGTTTATTTATACCGACTTTCAAAAAAGGAGGAGGTTCTTAGTTCAACTGAATTTTGTTTGTTTGTTACACATTTTGATAATTGAAACTTCTTTTGACACGTTAGGGAAAAATAATGGGAATACATTTTTAAGATGCGCGTGCATACCGTCACAAAAAATTGGAGAACCTGAAGTTAGCTAAATAGTCAACGGAGAAGAAGTTAGTAACTTGAAGTTAGCTAGCCATTGAAGTATAACTTTTTACGTGCATACATAATTACTCACACACTCTTTTTAATTTTTTTTTAAATAGAATTAGAAGTACTTGAGCGCTAATGATTTTTTTTATAAATAAAAAACACACACTCAAATGTAGGAAAGTAATGCTACCGAAAAAAAATATTTACAAAAGTCGACCGCTCCCAACACGTTCGCTTCATTTTCGTCATTTGACAAAGACCTGTCAATACTTTAATGTAACGAAGTAGCGAACATCTTGGAAATGACACGAAATAAATAAACATTAGACGTTACATTTCTTTCGGTGTTAATATATTAAAAAAAGAATTGCGTACAAAGTACACATTTCAGAAATGAAACTTCTTTGTCAAACTACTTAATTTAAAAAAAAAATAATTAAAAAAGACGAATTTAAAAACCAAAAAAAAAACTATTTGACAAAAAAAAAACATAAAGCAAACGTCACGAGGTGTTTCCAGGCGGTCACCCATCCAAGAACTGACCGCGTTGCCGTGTTGCCGCGTTACCGGTAGCTCAAATTTTACCCCTCATGCGCCTAAAGAAGTTTCACTTCAAAAAATTCTTTGAAAACTTTACATTCTGTAGATCTTCGAGTATCTACACTACATATTATAAAACAAAGTCGCTTCCCTTCTGTCTGTCAGTCTGTCTGTATGTATGCTTAAATTTTTAAAACTACGCAACGGATTTTGATGCGGTTTTCTTTAGTAGATAGAGTGATTCAAGAGGAAGGTTTATATGTATAATACATGCATAATATATTAGAGGAACACTGATAGTTTTTGCAACCGTGCGAATCCGGGGCGGGTCGCTAGTTCTAAGTAAAAAGTAATAAAGACACATTACCCAAATGTTAATACGTACCCATTTAACACTCGGCCGCCACTTACTAGAATTCCCTACGCCAGGATTGAAAAATACACACGATGAAAACGAATTGCCAATAAATCATAAAAATTTGTATGGCTTACTAAAATATGGGATCGCACCTGCGATCTGTTAACACAATTCAGTTCAACAGTAATTTTATCGCTTAGTAACTGCGCTGCGGTCCCATTTTTGTGAAGACAAAAGATATTTTTTATTATTTTAGTCCCTATTTACCTATTTCCTCACTCTCATTATGCTCCTAATGTCTATAATAAATTAAAAATTAATATTTTACTTACCTTAAATTTTTATTGTATTTGAACACTTAACAAAATGGGGCAATTCTTTGTAACCTACTTCAAAAAAGGAGGAGGTTACTCAATTCGACCGTATATATATTTTTTGTTTTTTTTTTTTTAATATATGTTCGGGGATAACTTCGTCGTTTATGAACCGATTTTGATATTTTTTTTTGTTGGAAAGGAGATATCCCAACTTAGGTACCATGATAAGGAAACCAGGATCTGATTATGAAATCCTAGAGAAATCGAAGGAAACCCTCGAAAATCGCAGTGACAACTAGTGAGTTTGTTAATTTTTTTCGTCTACTTACGTAATATTACTTATCAATGTAATTGAAGTCGGTTTTTTTCGTTTGCTCTCAAACACAATTATTGTAATAGTTAACTCACTAAAATCTTGTAAATATTATTATTAAGTACAACAAACTCCGTTCCGTTCCGTGCCCATGTCGAACGTGCGTAAGGAAGTTGTACTTCAAAAAATGAAATACCCGATACGGTGACAATGTAGTATCATGGACGTACCTGAAACAAAATAAATTTTTATAAAAAGAGTACAACATTGGATTCAAGAATCTGTTAAATAAAACTGAAAAATACAGAAGAAGTACGTTAATTCACTTTAAAAAAATTTCTATTAAAATTTGTATGATATGTCCACAATTATCACAGTATTGATACTAGAAAGAATATAGAAAAAATTACTGTATAACAATCGCTCTGATGTGGTGATATGGATGTCGTGTAGACGCATAAATTCGACGGTTTGCGGATTCTAAGGATGGATATTTGTATATGTACAAATATTTGTTTCCAGTTACGATGTTTGTTTTGGGGTCTTTGGGTCCCCACCATCCCTTGGAGAGCACGTTAAGCTGTCCCGGCAGTTATCATATATACGTGATAGCAATTACTCATAGTCACGATCACGATCACGATTCAGCCTGTAATATCCCACTGTTGGGCATAGGCCTCTTCCCCATGTAGGAGAAGGATCGGAGCTTAATCCACCACGCTGCTCCAATGCGGGTTGGCGGATATCTTCCCTACTATGAGTAACGATCGCCATCAGGTGTACATGATAACAACCGGGACCGACAGTTTAACGTACTCTCCGAGGCACGGTGGGGAGACCCACAAGGACTGCACAAACACCCAGACCACGGCAAACATCTGTATGGCCAATACAAATGTTGTCGTGTGCGGGGATCGAACCCGCAACCGCCCGCGCAACAGTCAATCGCAATCCAGTACTGTGACCGCTGTGCCAACGCGGCATTACTCATAGTAGTAGCTGATTAAGGGTTCCTTCCTCCTTCTTCCACCTTCTCCTACATGGAGAAAGGCCTATTCCCAGCAGTGGGATGTAGCAAGATGAATAAATCAAATCAATTACTATCAGAACAAGATTATCTCTCTAACTTAAATTTAAAATCTACGTGTCTACTCTTACTCCTTAAATTTATTTGATCAAATATTAATATCGAATATTTAGCACTGTTCTGTATTTGCGATCATATTAATTTTTAAAACACGAATTTCAAAATACTTGTAACTTGTCACAAACATATTATGGAAACACTGTAAGCCTTAAGCTTAACAGGAATTCGTTTTTCGGTAACTTAGATACAGTTTGATTCTATTTACATTACAGTCACGTACATATAATTATATCTGGGTTGTCTGGAAGAAATGGCTAATTAGCAATAAGCCCATTGTACTTCACTGTCTGTAATTATTTTTATGCTTTTCTTGTAACATTTTTGTGGTGTACAATAAAGTATTAATAAATAAATACAATAAATATATATCTGGTAAAGTTTGAAGATTTCGGATTAGAGTTGAATGACTTTTAAATATATGGTTAGTTAGGTCATCTCTTCGTATGTTAATTACTTAAATCTTGCTTATTTATTTAATTTCTAATTGCACTTTTGAAATAATATTAAGGAAAATTGAACGTAGACTACATTTCATATTGGATGTCCAACACAGTAAACCAAAGATCATAGATCATCCTCACAATTTATCGCATTCTTAATACCAGTACGACAGTAGTAAAAAGTTGTTATTTATATATCTTCTATACAAATAAATAAAGTCTAAAATAATTAAAATAAACGCTGTTTAATAAATTCATATGGATTACACGGTACATATACCAAAATAACATTTTTTACGAATTTTTGTCTGTCTGTCTGTCTGTTTGTTCCGGCTAATATCTGAAACGGCTAGATCGATTTCGACGGTACTTTCACTGGCAGATAGCTGATGTAACTTAGGCTACTTTTATTTTCCACCACCACCACCACTACAGCCTATCACAGTCCACTGTTGGACATAGGCCTCCACAAGTTCGCGCCCGACATTATGACGCGAACTCATGTGTTTTGCCCATAGTAACCACGCTGGGCAGGCGGGTTGGTGACCGCAGGGCTGGCTTTGTCGCACCGAAGACGCTGCTGCCCGTCTTTGGCCTGTGTATTTCAAAGCCAGCAGTTGGATGGTTATCCCGCCATCCGTCGGCTTTTTAAGTTCCAAGGTGGTAGTAGAACTGTGTTATCCCTTAGTCGCCTCTTACGACACCCACGAGAAGAGAGGGGGTGGCTACATTCTTTAGTGCCGTAACCACACAGCAACTTTTATTTTAGAAATTTATTTTTTTACAACTGCGAATTTTATTGAACAATAACTTTTTTGTTAAATTCCACGCGGACGAAGTGGTGGGCACGGCTAGTTTTTTTTTAATAAAATTACTCCAGAATCTTTACCCATAAATATAACGATATGATAGACGTGTTTTTTTAATTGCTTAATTTTCTTATAAGTTGTTTTCATAATTGGTAATTTTGCTTATACACTTATACAGTGTAACTATGTGATTTCGTTCCTATTTTAATTGCATGTATTGCTGTAGATATAGCTTATAACTAAATTAAAACAACTTGATGATAAGCATATAAAATTCCGTATGAACGCTTGAATGCATTCATTGAATTTTTCATTCGTGGTATGATTCAAAGCGTTCAGCGCGTGAAGCGTACACAGCCTTTACAGTATTAGGGATTTCCTCCATTTATAAGGAATCACGGAAGCGTGCTCATGTGCTTATGTAATGCTTAATATTTGAACATCTTTAGAGATATAAGACTCATATGAATTAAATCTGTATAAAATCTACGGTACTTAGAAAATTTATAAAATTAATGCTAAAAGCAGAGCTTTTAAAAACTTCATATCAAATGAAATACTGGATCACTACATATTATAAAACAAAGTCTCTTCCCGCTGTCTGTCTGTCTATATATATGCTTAGATCTTGAAAACTACGCAATGGATTTTGATGCGGTTTTCTTTAGTATGTAGAGTGATTCCAGGGGAAGGTTTATATGTATAATACATGCATAATATAGTAGAGGAACACTGATAGTTTTAAAGTTTTCTAATGTGATGTCGTAAATAAACACATTTTTTTGCGCTTAGATTGCAAATATTTATTTTATATTTTATATTTAGTATCAGCATTGCACCCGTGCGAAGCCGGAGCGGGTCGCTAGTAGGATATAAAAAATTAATGAAAAAAACAAACACGGTACAAAATATTTTGTTGAGAGCTTGTATACGCTACAAAACACTACTTCATAACTTTCGTATTTATTTATTTGTAATTTGTAATCTACAATAACGAATCACAATCAAACAATCCACACAATTGAAATCCAACAAAGACTATGACAACCTTAAATATTCATAGATATGGTTGTAAAACCCATTTCTCTTGGAAGATAAGCATTATTAAAGCACCAGAGTGGAATGAAGCAGTTTTTAAACTATGTAGTATCATAACGGCTTGACATTCTTTCTCATACAGGCGGCTGTCGAGTTTTTTTTGAGTTTTATTTGTGATAAAATGGGATGGAAATTTTGCTGAAAATTTTTAGTCACTGCATACTGGAGATTTTTTTCGGACATGGCTTATTCGTTTTTTTTTACTGTACCGTGACGCGAGTTCGATGGATTGGTTTCTTTTGGTGAAAATTGCTTTAAAGCATGAAACAATATTCCCAGCCACTCGGCCTGTAGATAGACGTTAGGAAATTAAAAAAATAATGAAAAAACTGCTAGTTTAGGAATTACTTGGGCTATTTTGTAACTTTCTATAATTGTGTTTTATTATTATTGTTATGTACTTTATTGCACTCAAAAAAGATTATACAGAAAATTACATGAAAGCTATGTCCACACTGTGCCTTTTTTCGTTCATCAAGGGCATGCGTCACAGCGCAGTCAACAGCGCACGGGAGGCATGCCCTTAACGCATGCGTTTTTGACAGTTGAAAGCATAGCGCGCGCTACGAAAAGTGTTACCCGCGACTAGTGGATTTCTGTGCAACAAAGCGTTCAACATCAAGATGGCGGACGAAGAAAAAAATATTACTTTGAGATTTATAGAGGATTACAGAAGCTTCGATTATTATAATAGCTTCGTATCCAAAACTTTCGCTTTGTTCTTTTTTTTCTGGATTTTCTTATGACTAAGTAAGCCGTACATATTCCACCAAGCAAAATGTTCTCGTCGCTCATGTTTTGAACACTGACAGAATCGAAATGACTACGTTAGCGTCGCGTTCGTTGACGCATTCAATATTGAATGTGTCAACGAAAGTTGAATAGAAAGGTGACGACGAAAGTTGAAGATGAAAAGGCACAGTGTGGACATAGCTAATGGTTAATGGCAAAGGTGGACTTATGAACGGGCGTCTTCCAGTCGACTAATAGTCATGAGAGAGAGAGACATATAGCAGGGGGGAGACAGCTCAAGAAATAACAGCATAGAAAGTAGCTAAGTATGTGTAATTTATGTAATAGAAAATATTATTAAAAATAAAACGAACAAGTGCAAACCTGTCTAATTATATATAGCTATATATAATAGCTTTATCAGGGATCAGAGCTTAAGCTATCTCTATTGAATACAGATATATAATGTATTCATCAGGAAGTACCAGTGAGTCATATGTATGTCAGTCATGCCGTCATATGTAGTCTCGTATCATGATGATTAATGAATAGTGCTAAGTTGCTAACTATAACAAAAGAGACTAGCCCTAAAAGCGTGGGTTAGCTTTGTGTTATGTCATTAAATGTGACATTGAACATTTATAGGGCTAGAGAAATTGTTTCAAGAAGTGAACATTTTCGTAGAGCTACGCCAAAGTCTAAAAGAGACTGCAAGCGTCACAAGGATGCGATTTTAAATTAGTGATGAATGGATCCTGCTGTTAACAATGTTTTCCTGAGATGGGACGGAGCCAGTATACTGTAAAATTTAACAAATATTTTACATATAAATAATATAATTTATGTCCAAAATTTTACAAAACCTGATCAATTTCAGACACTTATATAGAGATCACGTCTGAGTGAAATAATGTCAAAAATGTCGTTTTTAGGGTTCCGTACCTCAAAAAGAAAAAATGGAACCCTTATTGGATCACTTTGTTGTCCTTCTGTCTGTCAAGACCTTCAGGAAGGTCTCAGGAACGCGTGAAGGTATCAAGCAGAAATTTATAACAAATACTCAGGTCTACTGTCCCTTGGAGCTGTAAATCAATCAAACTTCTAAGCCAACGCAATCAAAAGATACAGCCGTTTATGCTGCGAATTTTCAACACTCACAAGGGAATCAAAACCTACAAGATACTTCCCGTGAACTCACAATCTTGAAATTTGGTACGAAACAGCGTCTTATAGCACAGATAAAGGAAAAATTACGAAAAACATCATTTGATAAAAATATTTTTAATAATTTTGTTTGTACGGAACCTTCGGTGCGCGAGTCGTCATGCACTTGTCCGGTTTTATTTACCTTAAGGCGAAAAGATCCTCGAAAATAATTACAACATTTTATATACGATACCTATAGCCTTAGTTTTTTTTTATGTAACTAGGTCGGCAAACAAGCGTACGGCTCACCTGATGGTAAGACCGTAGCCTATAGACGCCTGCAACACCAGAAGCATCGCAAGCGCGTTGCCGACCCTATCCCCAATCCCCCCAGGAGCTCTGGTCACCTTACTCACCAACAGGAACACAATACTGATTGAAAACAGTATTATTTAGCTGTGGTCTTCTGTAAGGTCGAGGTACTACCCCAGTCGGGCTGCTCCATATTTTGAGCAGGAAATTTCCTGCTGTGCCCTACCTCAGTTAAAGTTAAGTTTCGTTTTAAATTGCCTATCTTAGGAACATACGACCCGTGTTTGTATGAAAAACATACCAATATTATATTTACATATGAAACATCACGCACCGTTTACTATTTGTGTAAGCTTCAATCGTAAATAAAATAAATAGCGAACGTATGAAGATATAAAATTCTTTATAAGGGAGAACAAATTTTAATAAAATTTCATATATTATTCGCAGCTCAGTAAATATTTTCTTTATACGACGTACGCGAGACTGGTTTTCACAAAGAGCTCAGTATCTTTCTTATTTACATAAAACGTAACGGATTTACGTACACGACTTAAATTTCTTAGTTACACACGTGTTTACTTAGCCCTTTAATTTATTTTATATCTTAATAACCCTTTTTAATTATACCGACGTTAAAAGATGTTTGAAGTTGTTGAAGGTAAATAGAAGTTTGGTTATTGTAAGCGCTCCCACACACGAACGGCACGTTGCCAACGGCAGAGGTCGACGGCAGCCGTCGACTGCCGTCGAGCGCCGTCAGCGGCAGACGACTGCAGCCGTTGACTGCCGTCGAGCGCCGTCAGCGGCAGCCGTCGACTGCCGTCGAGCGCCGTTGGCGGCGCGCCGTCGGTTGCAGTCCTCTGCCGTTGAGACCATGCCGCTCACACGTCGACGCTATCTTAGTACAGGAGCCAGTTGTAAAATGAATTCCGAGGAAGAAACACTGTTGTTGTTTTTACTTCGTCGCCGCCGAGAAAAACGAAAAATAAAAACACGTTCGGTGTGGGTTCAAGAAATACTAATCAATAGAGATCAAGATGGGCATTTTTTACACTGTATCCACCGTTACGAGGAAACGAGTACGGACAACGGAAACGGTAGCTCACTTGGCTTACCTAACCCGAAGGTCGTGGGTTCAAGTCCCACCCGTGGTGATTGTCCTTTCCTTTTTATTAAAATTTTCTTTAGTTTATTTAATATAACTTTTGAATTAATAATTATAAAAATTAAAAAAAAAATAAAAATACTGAGTTAGTAAAATAACATGTTTTAAAGAAATGGTCGGTTTATTACAAGTTGATTTTGATTTTTTTAACCATTGTTATTAAAATAGAAGTAACTAATAATTATTATGTATTATTGTTCCTATAGGTAAGTAGTACTTGTATTTTGTTTCAACTTAAAATGGTGATAAATGATGTTGATCTCATTAAACAAATAATCTAAATTACTTATATCTTTTTATTATTTATATTTATGCTAATATTACCTATAAAGAGGAAAGATTTTTATTTTTGGATTTTCGTTTGTAATGAACGAATTCAAAAACTACTGGACCGATTTTAAAAATTCTTTTACAAATAGAGAGCTACGTTTTTCCTAAGTAACATAGGTTATATTGTTTTTCGAGTTAAATTAGGGGTTTCTACGAAATCTCGAATAATGTAACACAAGGTGTGAAAAATTAAACATAAAAATCCTTACCTCGCATGCGCTGCGAATACTGGTTGTAGAACAAAAAAAAATGTTTTAAAATATTAAAGAGCATGTTATTATCTATAAAAAAAGTTCGCGTTGTTATATTCTAGGAGTGGAGGTGCAGGTGGCAGTGGGAGCGGAAAAGTATGCGCGAGTGGAAGTGGGAGAGGACTGGAGGGCTTAGCGTAGGATAGGGAGTGAGAGAGGGCGTTCGACGAGGGTGGGAGTGAAAGCTGAAGTGGAAGCGAGGCCGCTAGTATTATAATTGTGTTTGCTCGCAAACGAAAAAAAACCGACTTCAATTACATCGACAAGTCATACAACGTAGGTAGACGAAAAAGTAGTCAAGTAGAAAGGCATTATTAAATATAACTCGAAAAGTACTTGTTATATTTCAAATAAATTTATATGGGACCAAATGACACACACCAAAATTATCGAAATCGGTCCACCCATTCAAAAGTTCTGAAGTAACATACATTAAAAAAATACAGTCGAATTGAGAACCTCCTCCTTTTTTGGAAGTCGGTTAAAAATAAAATGACTTACCTCAATGTCATAGCAAGCCTTTGCTCAGTTAAAATGCTTTTCCGCATGATGGTATCTTGGCAAGATATTGAACTTTTTAAAATAGCCGTCAGCTCATCAAAAGAAGCAATGGACATCCGAAAATAATTAAAAAACTTTTGCTCGTTTCTTCGTAAAAGTGGATAGAGTGTAAAAAACTGCCCATCTTGATCTCTATTGATTAGTAATTCTTGAACCCACACTGAACGTGTTTTTATTTTTCGTTTTTCTCGGCGGCGACGAAGTAAAAACAATAACAGTGTTTCCTCCTCGGAATTCATTTTACAACTGGCTCCTGTACTAATAGAGCGGCTTGTGAGCGGCATGTTCTCAACGGCAGCGGACTGCAGCCGACGGCGCGCCGCCAACGGCGCTCGACGGCAGTCGACGGCTGCCGCTGACGGCGCTCGACGGCAGTCGACGGCTGCAGTCGTCTGCCGCTGACGGCGCTCGACGGCAGTCGACGGCTGCCGTCGACCTCTGCCGTTGGCAACGTGCCGTTCGTGTGTGGGAGCGCTTAATCGACGAAATTGTATATTAAAGAGCTTCACGATTCACGATTCGGCCTATAATATCCCACTATTGGGCATAGGCCTCTTCCCCACGTAGGAGAAGGATCAGAGCTTAATCCACCACGCTGCTCCAATGCGGGTTGGCTAAAGAGCTTGCAAAATTGTTAATTTTAACAAAAAAAAATTTATAATTAAAAAAATATACATTATTAATACGTATATATATTTTTATATAGATTGTTAGATATAATCTAAGGTCATTTTTGTACAGTTAAATTTAAAAATTTAAACGAGACAACCATTAAAGTAAGTTTTATATTAATCTCTAGATTTCAATCCTACCTCTATTGAGAAAATTACATAGTATATACTGACAGTTTTATGTTCATCTGTACCAGGGTTTCTTAACATTTATTAGTGATGTACCCCTTTAAAAATTTCAAAGAGTCCACGGACCCTTACCAAAACAAAAACAAAAAAAAACACAACGATGCTTTACTTCAATCACCTTTAATTGTTTGCAAATCAAACTTTACATATAAATTAATAATTAGTGTGACGGTTGCTGCTGCTTATGCTGGATTAGAATATCAAATTGAGGAGCTGTTTTTGTTAACGCGCAAAGTGAAAATATTTACTCACAAAATAAGTAGGCTTGCCATGGACCCCCAGCTTTCATAACACGGACCCCTTAGGGGTCCATGGACCACAGGTTAAGAAACCCTGATCTATACCTTAAGCGAGGTATGGAAAATACGCTAACAGTAGATAGCAGAAATCAAAATCAAATATTTCTTTACTCAAATAGTCTTCAAAAGCACTTTCGCACCGTCATTTTACAAAATAAAATTTTAATTATTTTTAAAAGTGAAGCTACTATAATAGCATACCATACCATACTACCACATACTACTATATAAACACTCATACATAATGCCTTTGAGTTGTACGTAAAAAGTTCTAGACAGGCGAGATGTAAGGCGAGTGATCATATCATTTACATATTCTCGTCATACCTCACTTTGCTCGCACGAAAAAATGAACCATTCGTTAAAGTATTAGCTTTTACACTTTGTTCAACTTTTCAAAAGACAATTAGTTTTAAAAGTCGAAACAGAGGATGCGAAACGTGCTACGTTGCGAAGTTTTTGTATCAAGACAAAGTGACATTGTCATTACGCGTTTACTAAAAAGTTGTATTCGGGAAGTATTCGCAGCTAAGTATTTTTTTCTTACCCTAGCTCCATTCCAGTTTAATATTTAAGTCAGGGATACATTTGTTACTTCGGTTCTGAACTTTTTTTAAGTAAAACTTCTTTACGCACGCCTGACTTGGGTAGTAAGCTGGTGAATACGTGACGAGAGCGTTACGAAAAGTGGGATCGGGCAAGGCGAACAGAGCAAGAGAGAGAGGTACGAGCATACATTTTCTTTCTCTCTTTCTCTCATAAACACTTACGTGTCGTATATCTAAGACAGTGTAGGTCTATTGTGCAGGTCTGTTGCTAAAGAAGTGTCTTCAGTCGTGTGGTCTAAAGCACACAAGTTTGTGAAGTGAAACTTCTTTAGGCGCATGAGCGGTAAATTTTGAGCGACCGGTAACGCGGCAGCATCAGGGACGGTCAGTACTTAGAAAGGTGACCGCCTGGAAACACCGCGTTACGTTGGCTTTTTGTTTTTTTTTAATTCGTTTTTTAATTTGTATTTTAATTTTTTTTAATTAGTTTTTTTAATTAGTTTGACAAAGAAGTTTCACTTCTGACATGTGTACTTTGTAGGTACGCACGCAATATTTTTTTTCTTTTTTTGTTGGAAATTCTGTTTAACAGAGAAAGTTGTCAAAAAAGTAAAGATTAAAAAATCTCTCTTAGAACAAAGACTCTCGCATTCATAGAAATATACTCTAAGAATATAATTATTATTCTTTTGACCCATGACCTGACAATTGGAACACGTCTTCCATTTCAATACCGATCCCTGTTGCTAAGCACATCTCCTTAAATAGACAGCGATATCAATATCTTATTCCGGTATTATCCGAATTATGCGGGTATTTGAGTAAGATTGTTACATTGAGAGGAACGGATTAGGATACCATATCAAAGCTGTACGTCTCGAACGATATATGGCAATGTTAAGAAAAATGAAGGTAATTAGTGACGTCAGGGACATGTTCGAACTAGTTTTTAGGTAAAATATAAATTGTCTTTTATTTATTTATATATTGTATATAAGCATATTATTTTGTAAATAATTTTGGATATCCAAATACTTAGTCTTTACACACATAAACCACACATACACACACACGCATATACGCACATTCACAAATACACACACACACATACTATGTGGTTCCGAGCAGTTCCAACTGGAACTCCAAAACCGATTCGATTCGCTGGAAACTACTAGCGACGTGGACGAGATGACCGATAACGTGGTGAAAACGGTGCGTACACTGGGTCGCAGGCACTTTCCGCCGACGAAGTCAACTAAGCAGTCCAAACTTTCTCCCGAAACCTTAGATCTGATGCGGCAGAGGCGCGAGTTACCCGCTGCTCAAGCAGCTTCGCCGGAACAGAAGGCTCTTTCCAAGAGGATACGAAAACTTGTACGCCGAGACCTCCGCTGCTCAAATACGAGAGAGATCACTACTCTTATTGAGCAGAATAGGGGGTCCAAAGTCTTCCAAAGACCATTGGGGAGAAGCCTTCTTGCGAAGCTAAAAACAGCGGATGGCAGAACCGTTTGTTCTCGCCCTCAGATTCGAGAAAAGGTCGAGAAATTTTATGGACAGCTGTACTCGTCGAGCGCACGCAAGCCTGAGACTTGGGACACCGAAGATCCACGTGCACCACTGGTGCGCCATTATTCGGAGGACATCCCGGACATCGAAGTAGATGAGATTAGTGCAGCGCTCGGGCAGCTTAAAAACGGAAAGGCCCCGGGGGATGACGGAGTTACGACTGAGCTCCTTAAAGCCGCAGGGCGACCTGCTCTAAAAGCCTTGGCAAAACTCTTTAACGCCGTCATCCACCGAGGTACCACACCGGAGGCGTGGTCCAGGAGTGTGGTGGTGCTGTTCTAGAGAGGCGATAAGTCTCTGTTAAAGAATTACAGACCGATCTCACTTCTGAGCCACGTCTATAAGCTGTTTTCGAGGGTTGTTACGAATCGTCTCACCAGAAGACTTGACGAATTCCAACCACCGGAGCAGGCTGGGTTTCGAAATGGCTACAGCACCGTAGACCACATCCATACTGTTCGGCAGATTATTCAAAAAACAGAAGAATATAATCAGCCGCTGTGTATCATTCGATCCTTTGACGCGTACGCGTATTGATTACTGTTTACTTATCGTCCGTAATCTACCCTCCATCATGAATACTCATAGGTGTGATAAGTGCAACAAAAATATTACAAAACGAAGCCTTGGACTTGAATGCAGCCGCTGTGAAAAGGTGGTGCATTTAAACACTACCTGCTCTGGCCTCAGCAACAAGCAGATCACGGCTATTCGTGCTTCAGAAAACCTGGATTGGACATGTCCTGAATGCCAGCGGATTTCTCCTAAACGCCACTCTGTTATTATTCCTGATGAGGATGAAGACGAGGATTTACTTAAGGAATCTTCTTCCATTGCTGCCCCATTGAATGTGAATAAACTGTGTCATGATATTTCTACACAGGTTCATAAAGCACTGAAAAAAGAACTGGAGGACTTGCGTGAATCTCTCCAATTTAATGATGAAAAGATGGATAAAGTGTTAGAAGGGATAGAAGCCTGTAAGCAGTCAGTTAGAGATCTGCAAAAAAAGAATATAGAACTTACGAACAAGAACAAGAATTTAGAGTTAAGAGTAGGAGCTCTGGAACAAAGGTTGGAAGAAATAGAACAACAAAATCTTGCCAAGCATGTAGAAATTATAAATGTTCCATGTCTCGATCAAGAAAATGTCAGCACTGTTGTGGAAAAAAATTTCAGGTAAATTTAATCTTTCTAAGGATGATGTCAAAACCGCACGGAGACTCGCCAAGAAGAAAGACACCCCGGGAGCTATCCTTGTAGAATTAAAAGACGAGGGTTTACAGGACAAGTGGGTGCTGGCTGCAAAAAACAGCAAAATAACTGCATTAGACATCTTCCCAACAGTGCCCGGTATAACCAGTAAACCAATTTATATACGAGAATCATTAACATCGTACAACAAAAAACTGCTGTGGGTAACGAAACAAGAACTAGGTAGTACCCACAAGTTCATCTGGTGCAAAAGGGGAAAGATTCTCGTACGTAATAGATTAAAAAAATAGATTAAATAGATAAAATAGATTAAATAAGATTTAGCCCGACTGGGGAAGTACCTCGACCTTACAGAAGACCACAGCTAAATAATACTGTTTTCAAGCAGTATTGTGTTCCTGTTGGTGAGTAAGGTGACCAGAGCTCCTGGGGGGATTGGGGATAGGGTCGGCAACGCGCTTGCGACGCTTCTGGTGTTGCAGGCGTCTATAGGCTACGGTAGTCACTTACCATCAGGTGAGCCGTACGCTTGTTTGTCGACTTAGTAACATAAAAAAAAAAAAAAAAAAAAAAAAAAAAAAAAAAAAAAAAAAAACGTAAAAGTGAAGAATCCAAACCGGTAACACTCATAAGGAACGAGGAAGATATTAAGAAACTGCAAGTATAAATTTGTTCTAGGTACCTACCCTACTTATATTTTACTGTAATGTTTTTATTCAAAATGTTTGTCACAGAATTATCAAACTGTACTAATATAAATTCATTCTTAAATTATATTCCTAGTAAAAATTGTAACCTTCTATTTTTTCACATAAACATAAGATCTACTATTAAAAATTTCTCTATGTTAGAACAGTATATACTTAGCAGTAAAAAATGTATAGATGTTGTAATATTAACAGAAGCGAATATATCGAAAGATATAGAAAGTTTATATAATATTGATGGCTATAACATGTTCTCCCAGCTTAGGCAAACTCGTAAAGGTGGTGGTCTGATAATATATATTCATAAAAAACATAAATTTCAACTAATTAAATTAAATTCGCTTCACTTTGAATTACTTGTAGGAAACATAATAACCCCCTCTAACTACAAATCTACACTATGCGCTGTTTACCGCCCACCGAGAAATAGTAAACACTTATTTATAAACGAATTAGAAAACCTTATTTCGTCACTTAACACGCAGAACGATCTTTATATATTAGGAGACACTAACATAGACACGTCAATTGATAATCCTGTAAAACATAAATATGTTAACATGCTTTCAGGCCATGGACTTGAGAGCGGAATCACGGATTACACCAGAATAGAAACGAATAAAAACAATGTCACGAGCAAATCTTGTATAGATCACGCTTTTGTGCGGTCCCGCTCTCAAGACCTTTACTCCGCAGTGCTTGGAACTGTACTGGCGGACCACCGGGCTATCGTACTAGCTTGCCCCGGTGCATCGTCGGTACAGGGTGTTCCTTTGTTTAAAACTGTGTTTGATTATAACAAACTATATGAACAGCTTAAAAATATAAACTGGGAGAATATTTTAAAAAACCATTGTCCGACCTATATATATAATTATATTAAAACAGAAATAAATTATTGCTATGAGAATTCGAAAATAAAACGCGAAATAAAAACCACTACCAAACGAAATAATACTTGGGTAAATAAAAAAATAATAAAAGCATGTAATTTTAAAGATGAGCAATTTATAAAATGGAAAAATGACTATAATAACAAAACACTACATCTAAAATACAATAAAGCTCGAAACTTTGCAAATAATCTCATTCTTAAAACTAAAAATAGACGCGTAATAAAAGATATAAATATAAACAAAAAGAAACCAAGGTGCTTATGGGAAATTTTAAACAATCTAATGGGTAGAATTAAAACCTCTCTAGACGAGTGCATCCTAAGGGCTTTTCATGATAACAATAATAGTCCCGCTGATATTGCAAACAACTTCGCAAATACTTTTCAAGATTGTGTCAAAAACGTGCTTCCGACATGTAATAGTCCATTGTTGAATTCTCAAGTATACAAAAAGCCATGTGATGTAACTATGCGATTCATCAAGGCAGAATCCAGTAGTGTTAGTAAAATCATAAAATCTCTTAATCCTAAAAAAGCCCCTGGTACTGATGGGGTGAGGACACAGGATGTAATTTACCTTAGTGAAAAAATTTCATCTGTTTTGGCACATTTAATTAATACCAGTGTGAAGCAAGGACTTTACCCGGACGAACTGAAGATGGGATTAGTAAGACCCATCTACAAGAAAGGAGTTCATAACGACTATAAAAACTATAGACCAATCACAATTTTATCTATTATTGATAAAATTGTTGAAAAGTATATCAGTAGACAAATATACGATTTTTATAGCCGTCATAATATACTGACAGAAAAACAGTATGGTTTCCAACCTCAAAAAAGTACTACCCAACTTCTATCAAAATTTACTAACAGCATTAATAATAGCCTTGATAAACGAAAACATGTCTTTGTAATTTTTATTGATTTTAGCCGAGCATTTGACACTCTTCGTCACAATCTGTTGGCAGAAAACCTATCAGACCATGGCATCCGTGGGCCGATCCTAAAATGGTGTAAAGACTACATGAATGGTAGATCTTACTATGTGAGAGTCAGCGACGCTTCAAGCAATGTGATCAAAGTGACTGAGGGCACGGCTCAAGGTTCAGTGTTAGGTCCCCTTCACTACCTTACCTACGTGAATAATCTTGCCAACCTAATAACAAAATGTGAACTCTTTCAGTACGCCGATGATACTTGCTTGTTAGCTGCTGACCATAACCCAAATGTAGCACTTGCACGGCTGCAACACGACTTCGATCTATTAAACAAGTGGTCACATGATGTTGGTCTTGTGCTTAAT
The DNA here is from genome assembly GCA_905220545.2 of Melitaea athalia. Lineage (NCBI taxonomy): Eukaryota > Metazoa > Arthropoda > Insecta > Lepidoptera > Nymphalidae > Melitaea > Melitaea athalia. The sequence goes on along the minus strand of HG992183.1, from coordinate 1,760,591 downwards.
GCTGAAAAAACAAAATTAATGTACATAAGTTCAGGATATAATAGATCAACAGTACCAAAGCCTATCGTAGCACACGATCATGCATGTCTCCACGCAAATCCGATGTCTTGTAATTGTCCATCCATAGAATTGGTTGATAAGCAAACTTACCTCGGCTTGACGATCGACAGCAGGATGAACTGGAAGTACCACATCAACAACGTCTGCGACAAACTTCGAGCTCTTTTGTCTAAATTCTCGCTGATTAAGCACAAGACACCATATCACACACGTCTTATGCTCTACAAAGCTCTAGGGGAGTCCATCATATCATATGGCCTTAGCAGTTACGGGCGAACTTTCAAAACCTATTTAGATAAAATATATGAACTTCAATTAAGAATTTTAAAGACTATTGTTTCTCCAAAAGTGAAATATCAATTCAGAAATAATTACCAAGACCTCTTTGCACACTGTAATATAATGTCTATTCATGAAAAAACTAAATATATTCTGCTACTAGAAGAATATTTTAACACTAAAACACAAATTATATCGCGGCAGAAAAATGTAACTCGCACAGTTGTTAATGAAACTTTAGCAGTTCCGCGATATAATAATTTTTACGGAAGTAGAACACTTATTGTACTAATACCCAAACTTATTAACAAAATTCCCTTAGAAATAAGAAAGAACATCAATAAACGTAATTTAAAAAGTCAACTAAAACAACATTTTACACCTAAGTAGAATACAACTTAACATATAATGGAAAATATAAAATCTAATTTACATACAAAATACATACCATAAAACTTGAACTTATATTTAATAAAAGTTAATATTTATATAACATTATCTATAAAAGATAATCCTATCCTAAATCTATGAGTACTATAATTATTAATTTGTAAACAACGATAATCAACCTGTATAAGCTAAAGCGTACGCAAACAACAATAACCTGTATTGAGAATACTTGTTGAGAATTATAAATGTGTGTGTGAGATTCACTGTTTAAAGCCACGCGAGGATTCTCGGACCGGTTCGACGCAATCATATAGGTATTATACAATAGATGAATTTGCTCACCCACACACATCACTGTTTATGTTTGTGTATCACTGACGTATATATTCCTTCTGTTAGTACAAATGATAATTTATTAATTTATTAACTCACGATTTATGAATGTATGGATCGACTTGCGCGGCAATCGGTACACGCATAAAGCGCTGCTCGCTTTTCTGTGTACTTAGATTATAAGTTAAGATAAGGATTTTTATGTATTGTTTTTCCTAAAATAAAATAAAAAAAATAAAATGGCATTTGTGGACTACGAGAAAGCCTTTGACTCTGTAGAGACTTGGGCTGTCCTGGACTCTCTGCAGAGATGTCATATCGACTGGCGATATATCGAGGTACTGAGATGTATGTACGACGCGGCGACGATGACCGTTCATATCCAAGACCAGAGAACGAGACCTATTTTCCTCCGGCGTGGGGTAAGACAGGGAGATGTAATATCACCGAAACTGTTTACCACTGCGCTGGAGGATGTCTTTAAGACCTTGGATTGGGGGGAACGAGGCATCAACGTCAACGGCGAATACATCTCTCACCTTCGTTTTGCTGACGATATCGTCATCTTTGCGGAGACGTTGGATGAGCTAGGTCAAATGCTGGCCGACCTAAACGAGTCCTCCCGACGAGTCGGTCTCGGTATGAACTTGGACAAAACGAAAGTTATGTTTAACAACCAAGTCATACCGAGACCGGTATCGGTTGACGGTATCCTTCTTGAATTTGTTCAGGATTATGTCTACCTTGGCCACACCATTCAGCTGGGCCGAAACAACTTCGAGAAGGAAGCTGATAGGAGGATTCGGTTGGGCTGGGCGGCATTTGGCAGGCTTCGTCGAGTCTTCACTTCGAAAATTCCGCAATGCTTGAAGACAAAAGTCTTCGAGCAATGCGTCCTGCCTGTGTTGACATATGGAGCCGAGACGTGGACACTGACGAAGGGACTGGTCCACAAGTTTAAAGTCGCTCAACGTGCTATGGAACGGGCTATGCTTGAAGTTTCTCTCAAGGACAGAATAAGAAATGAGACTATCCGTGAGAGAACGAAAGTAACCGACATAGCCCACAGAATCAGCAAGTTGAAGTGGCAGTGGGCTGGTCATCTGTGTCGCAGGACCGATGGCCGTTGGAGCAGACGTGTCCTGGAGTGGAGACCGCGTATTGGCAAACGCAGTGTAGGACGCCCTCTGGCCCGCTGGACCGACGATCTACGTAAGATTGCTGGTGTAGGCTGGATGGGGATTGCGGAAAACCGGGATGTCTGGCGCGAGCTTGGGGAGGCCTATGTCCAGCAGTGGACTGCAACAGGCTGATATGATGATGATGATGATGATGATGACACACACACACACATACACACACACACACATACACACACACACACACACACACACACACACACACACACACACACAGGTTATTACTAAAAATCTTCTTTCTTTTCTTTATTTGTATTTTCTGTAAAGATTGGTTTGTTTCGTCTTTTAACTTTCTATTAAGTATGAGTGTGTTAAGGAAGAGTGACTTCTTCTGGCACGGGAGCTTATTTGCGCTCAAAAGAAGAAGTCAACCTTTGTGTTATTATTGTTATGTGTTTGTTATTGATGAAATAAACATTTTATTTATTATTTTAATATATATCTTCGCTTACGCTTCAGCCTGTAATTGCCCACTGTTGGGCATAGGAGTCTTTCCGTATGGAGGAGAAGGATCAAAGCTTAATCCACCACGCTGCTACGATTCGGGTTGACGGATATATTCCCTACTATGAGTAGCGATCGCTATCAGGTGTACATGATAACAACCGGGACCGACGGCTTAACGTGCTCTACGAGGCACGATGGGGAGACCCACAAGGACTGCACAAACACCCAGAACACAGCAAACATCTGTATGGCCAATACAAATGTTTGTCATGTGCGGGGATCGGACCCGCAACTGTCAGCGCAACAGCCACAAACCAGTGCTGAACTGTGTTGCGCCAACGCGATGTCAAAAGTATAATTTGTCAGATTTATAGATAATAATAATGTAGCTTTATCAGTCGAATGTTACCTACGTTGTTAACACAAGCATTAAGTTTCATAGCTTAGGGACAGACGACCGTGTGATAGTGTAAAAAAATCTGTATAATCCCAGATACTTCAGATTATTATTAATACGTAGTGCTTAGTGACTCCTCACATTCTGAATTGCCCAGAAACCACGTTAATCGAAAATGGCCAGGATCTGTCTCATTCAAATCTCACTATCTAATCTATTCAGAAATAACTTTCTAGAGGACTTAAGGCACTCATTATTCGAGTATCCAGGATCATCCATTACCCTAAAGTCTCAAAGATTCCCGTTAGATGAAATTGATTCGGGCCAAAATTGAAATAAAACTTAATACTCGTATCATTTACTCTAGTTGTAAATACTGTATTTGAACAATATTAGGAAACTAAAGCCTACAAATGTGTGTTTCTAATATTTATTATCTTTACGAGTTATACAAGGGTTCTTTTAATTTGGGACATCGCAGAGAGAGATAGAATACGTATATTCATTCGAATAATAGGAAAGTTTTGTTTAGGGTTCCTTATAAGAAGTGCCAAAGGGTTATTACTTAGGGCATATGCAAACCACGTTTTTTAAACGCGCCATAACGGCGCGCTTTTATCCTACAGAGCAGTTTATTGTCATTTGTATCGATACAAACACGCGGCACCGGCGCGTCTGTATCGATACACACGCGCGTTTGCATCGCGTTTGTATCGCTACACACGCGCGTCAACAGCGCGTTTTAAAAGCGCGCGTCGACGGTGCGCTTTTATTAAACAGGTGTGCAAAGGTCTACAGGCTGCGTCTAACTCGCGTGTGTATCGCGTCTGTATCGCTACAAACGCGCGTCGACGGCGCGTTTAAAAAACGTAGTTTGCATAGGCCCCTAGACTCCGCTTGTCAAAGGGCAACTTTGTAACATTATAGTTATATAATGTAACATATATTATATATAGGATTATGGTTTCAGGGATTACAGGTGCCCTTGTGTAGTAGTATACCTATGTAGTATTGTGTAACAGAGTCTTAATTTAAAATTATATAATTTTAGCTGACTTAAAAAAGTGGAGCTTTTCAATTTGTATTTTAAAGTGAAACTTTTATTACATCGTCTCAAACTTTTACGTCTGTGTGTTGCATGTCGCGTGACGGTTGGTCGTGCGGTAAGATTGATAAAGCGATTTTTATACCCTTAATGGAATATTATTAAAAAAAAATTTGTCGCTTCTGCACAATATATAACCGTGAGAATTACGTGCACTGCGCGTAAAGTAACTTGTTATTTCTCTGATCAGCTGGTGGGTACCAGCTGATCAGTTGTGAATTAAAAATGATTTACTATTAAAATGAAATAACTTCAATTTATGCACTGATTAGTGAAATTTACTGCTTTCTTTATCTTAAATAGATATAATTAATAATTATTCTTAACTAGATGGCCCGGTGAACTTCGTATCACCTACGTATATTTGTGAAAAATATACACAAAACACTTTCGGAACGCACCTATAAATATTTGACAACCAATTGACAACGTTTTTGACAAAATACATTAAATTTCCCCGCTAGGAACATTTTGTATTGGAAAATTAAGTCGTTGTTTTTAGTATTTTCCGTTACATAATTATTATTTATGTTTCTCACCGTTTAAACCTTACCTGAACTTCCACAATTATTTCAAGATTAAAATTAGCCAAATCGGCCCAGCCATTCTTGAGTTTTAGCAAGACTAACGATATCTTAGATATTTAAGCACGGAGTAATTTGTAGACGGGTGATGACCTTACGAATTTCGGGGAAAGTTTCTACCTCAATCATCACTTTTCAAAATGTAACGTACAGAACGCTTTATAAGCGAGTCCAACTCACACTCTCGGGTTTTTTTTCGTAACGTAAGCATCATGCGAAACATATGGCGTAGTTTCTGAGTACGCACATTTAACACGGTCCCTTTCTTTTATATAAAGGACATTTTATTTATTACTTCGTATTAAAGGACTAATACTGGTAATCTTATATATAGGTATATATATATAAAATAGCAGTTGTTACTTGTTGCTTACCATTTCTTTGTGTTGGAAAATTAACACGCAGATTTTTATTAGTGTAAAACAAGATCAATGTAATGGTCGATTTACATCAGACGAGCGAATGCTCATTCTATCCCCACTACATCATATTCTTATCAAATTCTTTTAGTGTAAACAGGCGTAGAGCATTTTTTCGTTGCTATATATATGAATACGAGTGTTCGAAGATCAAGAAAGAATGCTCTTGTTCTAGCTCTAGCTCTTTGTTCTTTTGGTCTAAATCCACCCGAAGGAAAATAATTTCAAGATTTTTTTTTAAATATTTATTAGGAAAATAAAGTATTTCAGCGTTTGCCTGAATTCATTTCTAAATGCTTTAAATCAAGGATTTTGAATCTGAAGACGTTATTTTGTGGTTAAATATACTATATATAATATATAATATACGAATTCAGCATGTAACATCCCACTGAGAAGGATTGAGGCTTAATCCATCACGCTGCTCCACTGCGGGTTGGCGAATATTTAAAATGAATAATTTGCTTTTATTTAATACTGTCACGAGAAATTTAACACGTAATTAACTACGAGGGTGCTCTGATATAAAAACGTTGCACTTCAAAATATGCTTATTCAGCAGAGACATTTTAAAAATCTATACTTCCTTTAGGCAGAAATTTATTTCATAGCGGATTATTAACATTTTTCATTAAATTAAATTTACATAGATGAAAAAATGAGTGTGCTTTAAATCACACAACTGAAGTCAAACTTCTTTAGCAATAGGCCTACACTGTGTCTTAGATATACGAAACTCCGTTCGCTTCGCCCAATCACATTTTCGTAACGCGCGTCAAACAAGCTTACTTCCCAAGTCAAGCGTGCGTAAAGAGTTTTATTCCAAAAACCATTAACATCTGTGCCTTAAACTTTCACCCAAAAAAATAAAATAAAAGATGATTATGATTAAAATAAAATAAACGGGAACCATTTCAGGGTTGACAATAACCCAAAAACCAAATCGAGTCTAAAAGCAATATATAATTCTGATAACATGGTGAAAACGTTAGGTCCATTAGAGCTAACGATATCAAATGTTCACCCTACAAATTATAAATGATACCCATTAATCTACTGTGGCTGTTTGGGTGAGGCGCTATGTGGGTGTGTTGCGTAATTCTTGACTATCCGTTACAGTTTTAAAAGATTATGCTATTAAAAGTTTAATAATATTTGCATTGGTTTAGTAGTAGTTTTTGTATCTATTTGTTTACATTAGAACAATAATACAACTGCGAGTTAATTTTGATTTTAAGCAATATAATATCGTTTGATTGAATTTGTATTAAGTAATCTATAAAGGGCAGGGCACAGCAGGAAATATCTTTATTTAACAATTTATCATACGTACAAAACTTACATAATAAATTTGTCATGGAGACTCACGTATAATGGGTGTGCTTATCCCTATTAGAGATTTCTTCCAGCACCCATATCTTACATATACAGCATGGTGTCGTCTCTAGTCAAAGAATTCATTGTAATATGAAACTTTAAATAGTTGGGTGCTGTAAAGGACTCACTATTGACGGCACCACGGTTGCTTAAAACTAAATGAAATTATATCAAAAAATTCGATTCGGCGTGTACATCGTTCCATAGCTTAATGGCTAGAGCACCGACACAGTATGTTGGGGGTGCGGGTTCGAATCCCGCTGGATCGAAATTTTGATATGATAATAAAAAATATTTTAGGAAATATCCTTCTCAAAATCTGGAGCAGCCCAACTGGCGATCTACCTCAACCTTACAGAAGATCACAGCTAAATAACACTGCTCTTAAGCAGTGTTGTTTTTTATGGTGAGTAAGGTAGCAGAGCTCCTGGGGGAGGTCAGGGATAGGATTGACAACGCACTTGCGATGCTTCTGGTGTTGCAGGCGTCTATAAGACACATTGACAGTTTAAATAATGACAGTTCCTCTCAAATAATTATGTTTAGTGACGATATTGGTATAGACATGGGCTCAATAGTAAGACAAAAACTTACCACTAAGGGACTTTCCTTTCTAAATAATTGCTATCCTTGTGCTAATTTAAAATACATTCTGCACAAGATTTATGACTATAAATTCCATCCAAATAGCCAAATTATTATTTTTATTGCAAACCGAGGTAATGTTAGCAAAGATGAATTCATGCTACACTGTGAAAAACTGATGAATTTAGATGTAAAACGAATTGTAATGTTCACATTGCCTTATATTAAAAACCTGCCAGACGCGGAAAATAACTATAGATATAAATTTAACTTAAAATTAGACACTGTAAGCAAATATAATAAAAAATTTCATGTAATAGACTCTAACTCTGTTGCAATTACCAAGAGTTTCAATTATAATAATATGAACCTGGACTCCAACAAAATTGTTAGTTTAAATAAGATTTTTTATTTGACAGAGGGTAGGTATAACCTACCTAAATATTATAAACGACAAATAGCAACTTCGCTATCATATTTTATACATATAACAGTCAATAACTTGGCTAAACAATCTGCTTCTATTGAGCAGAATAATTCAATGAATAATAAGACTTTGGAATTCGATCCAAATAATTTAAATTAGACCTAAAGACAACAGAGCCAATAATCTCTAGCAAATATGCTCAAAATAATAAAACTACTAAAGAGTCTAAAATCGATTCAATAAATGTGGCCTTCAACAAAAAATATATGGAAACAAAGTTAGTTATATCAACCTGGTGCATCAAAACATTTATTGTTTAACACAGGCCAAAGAATTAGAGATGGAACTTTACATGAATTCGGAACATATTGACATTTTATGTATTACAGAGCATTGGCGTAAGGGGAGCGAACTCATGTTCAGTTTCAATAACCACCGGGTTGGTAGTTCATTTTGCAGAGTCAACACAATACATGGGGGGTCGTTAATTCTATTAAATAATAAACTAAAATTTAAAGAACGGAAAGATATTGTGTCCCTCTCTGTTGAATTTAAAGTAGAATTCTCGTGTGTAGAACTTGAGCAATTCATAGTTGTATGCGTATACAAACCTGGTCGGGCAGATTATATTACATTTGAGAAAGCAATGGAAGAAACCCTAAGTAAATTAAGCACTTCTAATAAATATTTAATAATTTGTGGCGATTTTAATATTGACATTCTAGTTAATACGCCTTCTACAATTGATATTTTGAATTTATTTAAATCATACAATCTAACTAACTTATTTTTGGAGCCTACTAGGTTTTGCGATACGACATCAACCTGTTTAGATAACATATATAGTAATTTGGTTCCTGAAAGTAAGAATATTATAAAGAACTTAGAATCTGACCATTGTGGGCAGTTAGCATGCTTCAAAATTTGTAAAGAAATTGTAAAGAAACATAAAATTGTATGCAGACCAATAACTGTTGACCGCTTGGATCGTATGAGAGTTAGCTTGTGTAATAAAATTCCTTTTTTATGTAATGACATGACTCCTAATGAAATGTATAAATTATTTTTTGAGTCCTTCTACAACGAATTCAACTCTACATTTAAATCCAAGGAGGTCACAGTTTGTGACCGTCCCACTTTCAGCGAGTGGGCTACTGTAGGTATACATAAAAGTAGACAAAAATTGTATGCATTATACGCAGAGAGACAATATAATAGAACAGAAAAATTTCAAAATTATGTAAAGAATTACTCAAAAATATTTAAAGCAGTCTGTAAAACTGCAAAATCTAAATATACTAGCGACATAATTTATAACAGTGTTAACAAAGTCAAATCTACATGGAAAATCATAAATGCAGAATGCGGTAGATCACAACCGAGAGATAATATCTATAAACTCGATATTAATGAATAATATTAAAAAAAACAGCCGATCTTTGGGGCATTTCTGTATATCTTATAAATTCTTTAATTGAAATAATTGCTCCTGAGTTGGTAATAATTTTCAATAATTGTATTGATAGTGGTGTATTTCCTGATTTAATGAAATTTAGTAAATTGACTCCTTTGTTCAAATCGGGTAGTGCCTCAGATCCGTCTAACTTCCGCCCAATATCTGTACTACCTACTTTTAGTAAAATCTTTGAAAAAATTACCCTTAATCAATTGCAAAAGCATTTTGATTTAAATAAGTTATTACATAATAAACAATTTGGTTTTACTCGCGGTCGGTCCACCACCGATGCTGGAATTAAATTACTGGAGAATATATACGAGGCCTGGGATGAGTCGTATGATGCCTATGGTGTATTCTGTGACTTATCTAAGGCCTTCGATTGTGTTCAGCATCAGACACTAATCAGGAAATTACACCATTACGGAATCCGGGATACCGCTTTGGATTTTGTTACTTCATATTTAAGTGATAGGACTCAGAGAGTGGTAATTAATGGTAAACAGTCACCCGGCTCTACTGTAACAATGGGGGTACCACAGGGTTCAATACTAGGACCTTTTCTATTTTTAGTGTACATTAATGACCTCCCTTACCTCATAAGAGACGTCCATGAGATAGTTTTGTTTGCAGATGATACATCTTTAATATTTAAGGTAAAACGTGGACAACGTGAACTTGACGATGTAAACAATGCTCTCTCAAGGGTAGTCCACTGGTTCAGTGCTAATAACCTATTACTCAATGAAAATAAAACTAAATGTGTTAGATTTACCTTGCCAAATGTAAAGTTAGTTGAAACCAGTGTTAAGGTTAGTGACGAGGAAATAGAATTGGTCAATGAGACTGTCTTTCTAGGTATAACTTTAGACTCCAAATGACAATGGGGTCCTCATATAGGAAAGCTTTCGGGCAGACTCAGTTCTGCGGCTTATGCTGTAAAAAAAATACGGCAATTAACTGACATTAAAACAGCACGTTTAGTTTACTTCAGCTACTTTCACAGTATTATGACCTATGGTATACTGCTGTGGGGTAACGCTGCCGATATAGAATGTATTTTCAGGCTACAGAAGAGGGCTGTCCGGGCTATCTATTGTATGGCGTCCAGAGAGTCTTTAAGAGATAAATTTAAAGAAATTGATATACTGACAGTATATTCACAATATATTTATGAAAACTTACTTTACACTCATAAAAATAAAGTTAAATTTAGTAAAAATAGTGATAGACATAATTTAAACTTAAGAAATAAGAATAAGCTTGCTACGCCCACATATAGGCTCCATAAAATAAGCAATTCATTTGCAGGTAACTGTATACGATTTTACAATACACTGCCAAGTAATGTGCAAGATTTGTCCATTAATAAATTTAAAAGCTTTATAAAAAATAAACTGTGCCAAAAGGCTTACTACAGTGTAAATGACTTTATGAATGACAAGGCTGCTTGGCAGTGACATGAGTTGCTCGTTCTTTAAGTTAATATGTATCATAAATTTTCACGATTCAAAATATTCTTTTGGAATTTACTGAATAAATATATTTGACTTTGACTTTGACTTTAAGCTACGGTAATCGTTTAACATCAGTTGAGCATTACGCTTGTTTGCCGACCTTGTTGTATAAAAAAAGTGTGTGTGTCAGTTCCGACGTACGAATGGAGTTTACCCCTTCAGATCGACTGTCCAAAGTCCAAGGACAAGATTAATTTCATATCAAAAATGGTAAATAAACGAACAAATAACGTCATCTATCGATTATACATTACGATGAGATGGCGTCATTAGAAAACGTCTTTACTCCTCATTTTTTTCATACCAGGGATCTAATATGAAAATCGATTCTTAAGGAGTAAACTCTAAAAAAAGTTTCATCACATAAAGTACGAGTAGATAGAATAATTAATCTGAACTATAACGAAATTTAATAGATTAAATTTTTAAATCACGCTCAAAGTAACTATTCGACATTTACGAAATCACAGGCAAAAGCTGGTCATAAATAACGATGTATGTACATGGCTTATGTATGTAATTAACTCAAGTATAGTTTGAAATAGTATGTAGAACAAGAGGCTGTAACATATTAGATACATTCTACGTCTTAAGCCTAAGTTATGTCCTTTGTATTTAACTAATGTCACCGACTCATCCTCTTCAGGAATTCACTGTCGATTTGTATTTGCACTTAAGCATAGCAGTACTAAGCTGGTAGTAAGATAAACTTACTTAGATGAACATACGACAGAGAGATTAGTAGATATTAGATTAGTAGATAAACGAAATGACAAACTGGACCTACTAGGTTGGGAATCTTGTCTATAGTTTGGAAAAACAGTGCACTAGCATAAATTTACGATATGATAATGTAAGTTATATGTACTACGATTATGTTGACGACATTTTACTTCTATCTATACATATTATTAACTAGCGACCCGCCCAGGCTTCGCACGGGTGAAATACTGATTCTAAATATACTACAGAATGTCCTTATTTACAAAGTTCACAGTTTTTTTGTCATTAGACAATATAAACATGTTTTCTTTAGAGGTTACTCTTGAATTGATACTTTATGGTTTTAGTCTAATCTCTAATCCTATCCAACCTAATGTACTCATAAATGCGCTTTAAAAATACTAAAGTACGAACCTAAAATTTCGAAAAAATTGTCTCGTCCCTCCGGCCGGTACGGACGCAACCGTTATGTTGGCATTTTAAAACTGTAATATCTTCGAAAATATTCATTTAAATTATAATTATGCTGTAATAGGCAATATTAATCTATACTAAATACACAATGCATTTATGGTACTTATTTGGATAAGGATCAATGCCATATTGCTGAAAATCGCTTCTTAAATAAGCCATTTCTCGTAAAAAGTAAAGGATAAAAAATGGTTATTGTGGGTTATCTCTAGAAGATAGACATATACCATCGCGGACTTTCTTGTAGACTTTTTAAGGTGTACAATACTGTAGAACATTATTTTGGTCTATCTTGTAGGGTTCAGCCAGCGTTTGCAATATAAGCGCAAAAAAACGTGTTTATTTACGACATCACATTAGAAACCTCTAAAATTATCAGTCTTTCTCCACTATATTATGCATGTATTACAGATATAAACCTTCCTTGTGAATCACTCCATCTATTAAAAAAAAAACTCATCAAAATCCGTTGCGTAGTTTTAAAGATTTACGCACATATAGGGACAGACAGCGCGAAGCGACTTTGTTTTATAATATGATATTGATTTTATATATTTTTAAACTTTAACTTATACGAGTTTTTGACGCGATTTCGTCACTCCTCTAAGCTCTGATCCTTCTTCTACATGGAGAAAGAGGCCCAACAGTGGGATATTACAGGCTGTAGCAAGCGAGAAAATAGGACGAGTACTTTTCCAATGTAACAGTAATAATATGGAATAGCTTTTGATGAACTAAGTTAGGACTACTCAGATTTACTATTTAGTAAATCTGATTTACTGATTACCGAAGTTAATCATCGAATCATTTGTTAGCTTATCTTGTTTAGTGTTTACGGTCAAAGTTCTTTCATAAATCATGTTACTTTGGTTCATGACCTAAAACTTCCTAATCCTGCGTGGGTAGGGTCAGAAGCGTCTCACCTAACACTTAACAAAATTACAATATTTTGTTACCTATTTATTAAATTAACAAAATGTTACGTTATAGAATAACTACTAATATATCATTCTATACTAATATTATAAAGAGGTAAAGTTTTTAACTTTGTTTGTTTGGGGGGTATTCTTCCGAAATACTGATCCGATCATGAAAATTCTTTCACTAACAGAAAGATACACTATTCAGGAGTGATATAGGCTATATATTAGATATTGTTATTGAATAAAAAATTCAGTAAAATATAATAGTTTATGTAAATCAAGTCGGAGATGAGCGAGCGAGATGAAAACTTTACTATATATTTGCATCACAAAAATAATAAACACCCAACGAAGTGGGCACGGGTCGGCTAGTACATATATATTTATTTAGAATATATTGTGTTTAAATTTGCAATAGTTTTAAATTACTTTTTATTCATTTAACCATGTTAAAATATCTTTTAACCATTTGGATGACAATCGATGCTAGCAGCATTTTTTTTTTTAAATAAAAGTTATTTATGCACGCTTGGCTTGGGGAGTAAGCTGGTGAATGAATGCGTAACGACAGCGTTACGAAAAGTGTGATCGGGCGAGAGCACACATTTTCTTTCTCTCATTATCTCATAGCCCGTTTGCCCGTAGCTACGTTTTGTATAATATAAGACACAGTGCAGGCCTATTGCTAAAGAAGCTTTACTTCAGTCGTGGGTTCTAAAGTAGACTCTCTTGATTTTTTTAAATATGGTTGTATTAATTATTTATATCAGATTTTTTTGCCATACCTCAACAATGGTCTCTCTCGCGTAATATAGCGATTTTGTTGTCAAAAAGTAATGTATATTATTTTCCTTTTTTATCTTATGAAAATTAGAAATAAAATTTTTGTTCTTATTTTACTGAATTCAGGTAATGGATACATAATGTAACCACATTATTAGCATATTGTTGTAATTACCATCGACCATTTGGTGAAAAAGCGTGTACCAAATACATGGGCTCTAATTTTCACCTCATTTTAATAGACCGTAACATGCCTCTAGCCATTAATTTAATTAGTATGTTAAATAACAAATAACTTAAAACGCAACTATCCTGGTAATATATAAAATAGAGGTACTCCTATTTCCCTCCGAAGGGATTCCTCTCACATACCGAGACAGGCCTTAGAGTGGACTCCTCAAGGTAAAAGGAAACGTGGCCGCCCCAAGCAATCGTGGCGTCGCTCCGTCACCGCGGAGATGAATAATGTCGGGCTTTCCTGGCCCGAGGTTAAACTGATAGCCCAAGACCGAACGAGATGGCAGCGCTTTGTGGACGCCCTCTGCCCCATCCAGGGGTCATAGGAAATGATGATGATGACTCCTATTTTAGATTGAAAATATTAGGTACCTACATTAATTTTTTTAATTCCCACACTACATTTCACCATTAAAAAAATCTTTAATAATTTTTATCACAAGCTATAGATATATTGAACTATAAGCAACAAGCGTCTACTTCAAAATATGTGTCAAAGTCGAGATATGCAATAAAAATTCAATAACAGAAGAATATGAGAAAATTCAAAGCAATATATAAAAGTGGGAGATCAGAATCTAATTCAGAATTTCCGATGCGATAATAAAAACTATTCACATTGACCGGATCGTGAGCTGTAAATGGACCTCTTATTTCAATCCAGTGCCTATTACTTAGAACTAAACTGGAATTTTAACTTGAAAGCGATCATTGAACTATGTAGAGATTAAGGACTTTGAGATTGAAGACTTTGGGATTTAGGATATCTGCAAATGATAGAATTTCGAGTTTCGTATAAGAATTTGATTTAAATTATAGCCGAATGAAGCCCTGGAATTCTGTCTTATCTGTAAATATCTTAACTAAGGACTGATTGGAATGTGCACTCATAGAAATAGTTTTCATGATTATAGCTTACTTATTGAAGTGAAACTTATTTAGGCACTGAGGGTAAACGTACGAAGATATGTAACGTTTTGATGAAATGGCAACGTTTTTGTTGGACAACAAAGCCACCTAGCGGGTTCTATAGAAACTTCAAAGGTTGTTACTAATATCTATAGATATATACATTGCAAACTAACTAGATGGCGCTGGAACGGAAATCTAAAGCTTTAGATTTGTATAAATATAAACGAGACTAAAAATTTAGTTTGCCAAAGAAGTTTCACTTCTGACATGTGTACTTTATACGCACGTATTTTTTTTTAATTGATATCGGCTGGCCTGGCAGTCTTTAGGCAGGTATCGTTCATAAAAAATGTATGCTACTGTATATATTAAATTTGATTTTTAACTTATTTCAAAAAAGGAGGAGGTTCTTAATTAGACAGTATTTTTTTAATGTGTGTTCTTTTTTAAATCGGAAGGTGGTGCTTGTTATATCGTCTCATTTAAATTTGACTGAGATCTGATGCGCGTTTTTTGAGCTATCTCTAATATTTATTTATTTATTAACTCTTTTTGCACAACAATACACAAAGGAACAATACATAGAATTTATAACAATCAACTTGCGTCAGTTGCAACAGGCTAATGATACGTATTTACTTAACTTTTTGCTTTCGGTCCACATACATTGTATTATTAGTCGATGTAATTGAAGTCGGTTTGTTTCCGAAGCACTATTATTTTCTCTTCTGTGACCGAATTATTCTTACTGGCAGTCATAATGTTTGACTATTTTTCTACATATTTACTTTATAGCAGTTTGTAAAAAGTCGTGGCGAATTCAGTTTCATTCGTTTTTATTTTTATTTTTGTGTTACAAAGCGTTGGCGCAGCGGTTACAACACTGGATTGCTATTGGCTGTTGCGCGGGCGGTTGCGGGTTCGATTCCCGCACACGACAACATTTGTATTGGCCATATAGATGTTTGCCGTGGTCTGGGTGTTTGTGCAGTCCTTGTGGGTTACCCCACCGTGCCTCGGAGAGCACGTTAAGCCGTCGGTCCCGGTTATTATCACGTACACCTGATAGCGATCGTTACTCATAGTTGGGAATATATCCGCCAACCCGCATTGGAGCAGCGTGGTGGATTAAGGTGGAGAAGAGGCCTATGCCCAACAGTGGGATATTACAGGCTGTATCGTCGATCGTATCGTGTTACCTACACATGAGGAAATTATAAAGATTTTAAATCATATCAAAATTTTTCGACCCAGCGGAATTTGAACGTGCGCCCTCTGACGTGCCGTGTCAGCGCTCTGCCACTCAGTTTCATTATTTATAAGTACAAACCATAAATCCTTAAGAAAACTATTTTGACAAACAAGAATCATAAACGTCATCAAATATATTAGTTGAGAATCAGAAATCTTTACATGTGTAAATCATAGCTTCCAGATATGATGGAATTATCCCAGACCAGAAAATTGAGAATTGAGCAAAACCTTGAAAAAAATTGATAACTTTTGTCTTCTATTGAGATAAGGTGGTACACCTACACCTACTACATGTACACCTGATAGCGATCGTTACTCATAGTAGGGAATATACGAGGGCGGGATGATAAGTAACTAGCCTATTAACAAAATACTTAAATTTCCGTGATAAAATTTATTTTATTTTTCGACATAGTCTCTGTGAACCTCTACGCACTTATTCCATCTTCGTTCTAAAGCAGTAATGAGTTCCATAAAATGATTTCTTTCGAGGCCTGCAAAATGCTCCTCTACAGCGGTTATGACTTCATCATTTGTGGCAAATTTCTGTCCAGCCAAAATTTTTTTGAGCTTAGGGAATAAGTGGAAGTCTGATGGGGATAGATCAGGCGAATAAGGTGGGTGGGGTAGCAAATCATACTTCAATTCGTTGATTTTTGCCATAGCTTTAACACATGTGTGAACCCTAGCGTTGTCTTGGTGGAAGATGATTTTTTTTTTCGCCAAACCTGGTCTTTTTTGCTGAATACATTGGTGAAGCTTATCTAGAAGATTAGCGTAGTATTCTCCATGAATTGTTTGACCTTTAGGAAGGTAATCTATCATCAAGATCCTATCTGCATCCCAAAAGACGGAAGCCATCACTTTTCCAGCCGACTTTACAGACAGCTTTTTTTGGAGCCGAGCATCTTGATTGAGTCCACTGTTTTGATCGAATATTTCATTCTGGCGTGTAATAATGAACCCACGTTTCATCTGTTGTTACAAATCAACGTAAAAAATCGGCCTTATAACTCTGAAAACGGTCCAGACATTCTTTTGAGTTTTTCTCCCGAATCCTTTTTTGATCGTGCGTCAGCAATCGCGGCACCCAACGGGCGGATAACTTTTTCATATTTAATTCCTCACTTAGGATATGATGTATCCGTTCTTTTGAGATACCTGTAGTGTCAGCTATTTCAGATATCTTCAATCGTCGATCTGATAAAACCATATCATGTACTTTCACGACCATTTCTGGAGTCGTGACGCTTTTTGGACGTCCGGGGTAGGCTTCATCTTGGACACATGTACGACCGCGTTTAAACTCAGCCACCCAGTTTTTTACTGTGTCATAAGAAAGGGCACATTCACCCAAAACATTCTTTAACTCGTCATAGATATCTATCCCCTTCATGCCCTTCATATGAAGAAACTTTATCACCGCTCTTTGTTCAATTTTATCCATTTTGAAAACATTTGACGAAATATATTTTCAAATGACAAAAAATCAATAAAATTTTCACGCCACCAAATTCAAATTTAGAACACAGGTGGCCAAAGATACAAATTTAAAAATGACATAAATATTTTTTTAATTTTAAGTTTTTAAATAGCAGAGGCTAGTTACTTTTCATCCCGCCTACGTATCCCCATTTTAGCAACCCGCATTTTAGCAGCGTGGTGGATTAAGCTCCGATCCTTCTCCTACATGGGGTAGAGGCCTATGCCCAACAGTGGGATATTACAGGCTGAATCGTGAGATAAGATGGACTTCAAAGTATCAAGATATTACACTATAACTTGTATCAATCATTATGCAATTTTTCAACGTCTTTCATCACCGCTTGATAGAAATACATTTTAAAATATTGAAAATCTAAGCAGTGCTAGCTCGGTATGAACGAGTGAACATTTGAAGTCGATTAGCGTGTTTCGTTTAGTTGAATTCCTTGAGTTTCGTTTACAGAACGAATGAGATTGTGATCAATCAATGTAAAAATGCTGCTAGCCGGACTATACTAACTATTCCAGACATGATTTATGCTTTAAATTTCAGAAAATTTCTAGTTAAGTTTGGAGTAGTATGTATAACTAACTGTGCCCAGCGGTATCACTCGTGTTCGTTTAAGAAAAAAAAAATGCGTGTGTACAAAGTACACATACTTTCCCTGTTTCTATTAAAATTTTATAAAAGTAAGAAAATAACCTTTCTTTGTTATTAAAATACAGCGTTGCTAATGGTCTTAACAAGACATTTGGTAGTTTGATTAAATTACTCCGCCATATTGATTTTACTCATTATCAACTTTGGTTTCGAATATACAAGAACTTTGAAAGGAACTTTCTAAGGATTCTAGAGTTTGTGTTTTGAATTTTAAGGACTTTGTAATTTTATAAGTATACGTGTTATTATTTTCAATAGTCGTGGGAGCTTTTTAATCTTTAAAGAAACTAAAAAAAAATGGCGTAGGGGTTCTTTTGACCCCGGTCGGAACGAAGTTCCTTTCACTTTTTGATAGACGTTTGCTGTACAGTCATAATTTATTTTGCTAAATATCGAGTTAAATTGAAAAATGTCTAATGAAACCTATCTATTTCTATTTAATGATTTATAAAGGATATATGTTAAAAAAACAAAAGCTGTACATGGAATAAATAAATAAATAAAAAAAAAAAAAAAAAAACAATTTTAATAAAAAACTGAATGATAGACGATAATTAAATTAATAAAAAAATTAAGATAAGGAATTGTACAAATTTTATTTTATTACTTACAATTTTTTAATTTTAGAAACAAAGATTAATTAATTTATCATAAAAACAAACATAAGTTAAGTTATAATGTAAAATATTAACGGTTTTAGCTTATTACATGTAATTAACATGAGAGGGAAAAGATAAAAAAAAAATTGCAGCAGGCTTATGGTGGCAGAGGTTGTTTTTATAAATTCACAATATTGAAATCAGCCTATAAAAAAATTGTTTCATCTAATTAACAGATGAGGGAATATTTTGTTATATCTATATAAGATTCTAAAATGACATAGTTATTTAGATATCACAGACAAACACTTGAATTTTATTTATATGATAATTAAGCTAGCAATAATTACAAATAGAGACTCTACTGAAAACTGTTAAGGGACCTAAATAATAGTGTTTTAATAACGTACAGTACATAACTTATATCTATACTAATATTATAAAGAGGAAAGATTTGATTGTTTGTTTGTTTGCATTTAATAGGCTCCGAAACTACTGAACCGATTTGAAAAATTTTTTCACTGTTGGGAAGCTACACTATCCGCGGGTGACATGGACTATATTATATTTAAAAAAAAGGGTTTTTTTAATTTTTGTTAAATACCCGTGCGAAGCTGGGACGGGATGCTAGTTATATCTATACATGAAACTTGCCTTAATGCTTTGAATTGTATCGTTTCGTAACCATTTTAACGAGAATGTCGCTCACATAAGAAAGATGTGTCCTAGACTTCTAGTGTAATGCTGAAAGTTCCATTAAGGCTGATTTATGCATACGGCGAATATTTGTATTAAGAAAGTTCTTTCACCATCTGTGGTACATGTACTGTACCACAGATGTTGGTACAGTACAGAATTACAGTAAGTTAGAGTCAGTCACAATTTAACAGCTCTTTAAAAAAAGGAGGGTAGTTACCTTTTCATTAAAAGATAAAATCGAAGACCGAATATTGCTCTATGAAAATTTGAGAACTACGAGAAATTAATATTAATTCCACATCTCTGAGGATTCTATGTTTGAGAGCGTAGAACAAGTTGCAATTCAATTACTGGAATTTGCAACGGTACCTATGCGTATTTGCTAAATGTTGGATTCTGCTATCATTTTATGCTTCGTTCATTGAATTTCGGAGAAAATAAAAATTACAATTTCAACTTGTTTACATGTGTTTATCATAGAGTATAATACTTTATGTTGTTCAAGTTAAAGCTAATTTTATAGAAAAGGATATTTTAATTTTAAAATTTATACTTATTTTTTAACGTATTTTTCGTTTTTTATAACGTTATTTTGTTTAAATTTATGTTTTTTCACATTATTTTCAAACTAATTTTATAACAGCCACAATTAAATTGTAGTAATGGAAGTTATCAATCACAACTTGTATTATTTATTATTATTTTATTGTATTTGCTCGCAAACGAAAAAAAAAAACGACTTTACAAGTAACACAAAGTAGGTAGACGAAAAAATAGTCAAGTAAATAAAATACGCGTCATCAAAGATTACTCAATCAAAAGTAGTCATCAGATTGCAATTACATTTAATATTGATAAAAATAAAAATCATCAAAATTGGTACTCCCAGTAAAAATTTATGTGGTATAATACAATGTAGGTCTTCGAAAAAATATTCAAGTAAATACGCATTATTAGATATAACTCGAAAACTACTTGTCATATCTCGATTAAATTTAAATGAGACCACGTGACATACATTAAAAAAAAAATAGACCAAGGATGACTTTAGGCTACATAACATTTGATTACGTTTTACCTCAAATTAACGCGGGTTAAACCGCGGGGTTCAGCAGCTAGTATTTTATACATTGAATACATTTATTTTAACGTCGTTAGATGTAAATTTATTTTTATTCCTACTTTGCTAATTGCAATTTTCGTATACACCGGATTCCATTGCATCGCATTCCGTTCCGTTAATCTGTATTGCATCGCACTGTGCGACATTTCGTAGCACATAAAATTCCATTCTCCAGCATTGTAAGCAGGTTAAATCTATTTACTGTTTGGTAGCATTTACAATTATCAAAATGATATATGGACAATGTCTAAAGGAATTGTAATTTAATTCGTTACTGTTGAGTCTATAACCGTTCTTCACAGCGGAAACTACGTCAGGAATCCGGTTGTAGCTTCGGATTTTAAACCTGTTACACATTAATCTACATTAAAAAGTGTATGTGTGTGTGTGTGTGTGCGTGTGTGTATTTATGTACGCACGTAAGAAGTTATACGTTTCATTGGCTAGCTAACTTCACGTTGCTAACTTCTTCTTCGTCGACTAACTAACTTCAGGGTGTCGATTTTTTTCGTGACGGTGTGAGTGCGCATCGTAAAAATAATATGTAATTTGATTGATTTGATCTTTACAGCTAAAACAAAAGGCGTAAGGGATTAAAAAATCGGTTTTCTAGCAATTTAAGACAATAAGTATAAGCAATAAAAAAGTGTTGCAATCATAGAAATACGAGTAGGTACATTGTAAAATTTTAGGTAAACCAAGAACCGTACATGCTCCAGAGAGCTGGAAGGCAGTCTGAATGCAAATGATCCTTTATTAAGCTTCTAATCGCGTTGATGAAGACCTAGTCACGTTTTGCGGACGAAACAAAATTAGGTTTGAGTGGTATCATAAAATTTAATGTCCAAAGACATTTATAATGATACTAGCTTCTGCGCGCGACTTCGTCGGCGTGGACTCCGCTCCTATTGGTCTTAGCGTGATGATTTATAGCCTATAGCCTTCCTCCATAAATGGGCTATCTAACACTGAAAGAATTTTTCAAATTGGACCAGTAGATCCTGAGATTAGCGGGTTCAAACAAACAAACAAACAAACAAACAAACAAACAAACAAACAAACAAACAAACAAACAAACAAACAAACAAACTCTTCAGCTTTATTATATTAGTATAGATTATAATTGATATAATTGTGTTTTAAATTATTTTCATGTAGGTAAAAACCGTACTGTGTGGCTACGGCAAAGAATATAGCCTTTCTTCCCGTGGGTGTCGTAAGAGGCGACTAAGGGATAACATAGTTCCACCACCACCCACCGATGGCGGGATAACCATCCAACTGCTGGCTTTGAACTACACAGACCGAAGACGAGCAGCAGCGTCTTCGGTGTGACAAAGCCAGCCCTGCGGTCACCAACCCGCCTGCCCAGCGTGATGACTATGGGCAAAACACCTTTTCACGCCACGAGTTCACGCCACTTTTGGCGCGAACTTGTGGAGGCCTATGTCCAGCAGTGGACTGCGATAGGCTGAAATGATGATGATGAGGTAAAAACCGCTCCGGTGTAGTTGTGCGAGTAGTCGCCAAAAACACCGACGGTTTGCGAGTTCGAATCCCGCTAGGGACAGATATTTGTATTTGTATTGGATGTCTGTCCTTGTGGGTCTCCTCAACACGCCTCGGAGAGCAAGTTAAGACGTTGGTTCAGGTTATCATGAATAACTGATAGCGATCGTTACTCGTAGTAGGGAAAATATCCGCCAACCCACAGTGAAGCAGCGTGGTGGATTAAGCTCCAATCCTTCTCCTACATGGAGAAAGACGCCTATGCCCAGCAGTGGAATATTACAGGCTGAAGCTTTTGTAACTTTCATATCCTTATAGCCTTTCATTATTTTTAAGTTTGAATAAAAATAATATCGATTGTGGTTATTGTTCAGAGATTTTCCGATTTAGGTATCATCACTCTTTCTAAATACTAATTAAGTTTCAAGCTTGAGGTAATATATCCTGAAACTAGAACTTTCAAGAAATCACGCACACATACCACTGAGTCTTGTATTTAAGTACAAGTGCGTAGATTTTA
The DNA here is from genome assembly GCA_905220545.2 of Melitaea athalia. Taxonomy (NCBI): domain Eukaryota; kingdom Metazoa; phylum Arthropoda; class Insecta; order Lepidoptera; family Nymphalidae; genus Melitaea; species Melitaea athalia. The sequence continues at coordinate 1,738,117 of HG992183.1, read as the reverse complement.
CATAAACTCATTAAGACTTTCAAGGTTATCTTAATTTATCCGGAGGCTTTTATTTAACAACAGACTGCGATACTGAAATAAGGAAACAATTAATTTACCAAATAGGAACACTTAAAAGACTGAATAATATTTTTTATTAGGGTTAAGACTCCTGTACATTTTAAGTCAGATTATTATATATTTTTTAATTGTAATTATAAATACGCAATAAACAATAAAATAAAACAACTTTTGCGAATTATTTAAAAATAAACCGCGATAAAATCCGATTTTTTTTTCTTCATTATCATTACATAATATAAAACAAAGTCGCTTCCCGCTGTCTGTATGCTTAAATCTTTAAAACTGCTTAACGGATTTTGATGCAGTTTTCTTTAATAAATATAAAGATTCCAGAGTAAGGTTTATATGTATAATGTATGCATAATATATTAGAGGAACACTGATAGTTTTTGCAACCGCGCGAAGCCGGGGCGGGGCTTCCTTATTTCAGTATCGCTAGTCTATACTAATATAACAAAGCTGAAGAGTTTGTTTGTTTGATTGTTTGTTTGTTTGTTTGTTTGAATGCGCTAATCTCAGGATCTACTGGTCCGATTTGAAAAATTCTTTCAGTGTTAGATAGCCCATTTATCGAGGAAGGCTATAGGCTATATATCATCACGCTAAGACCAATAGGAGCGGAGTACACGCCGACGAAGTCGCGCGCAGAAGCTAGTAATGAATAAAATTCGCATAAAAACATTAGAAAATAACAACTGAATAAATAAATTTATCAACCATTATTAACCATCAAACAAACAAGAGCATAACCCACATACTCTACTAACTAAAATTATAAAGTACAAAATGTCTCATTTATTTCTGATGTTCAACAGAAATACCTTTAATAATGAATACGAAATTCAGTGAATATCACATTGACAAATTATTCTAGACATGAAACATTTTCATGATAACGGTACATACAATACATATTTGATACCTTCTGTTCTATTATCAACACACGTTAATATTAAATTCTAATCAGTAATTCTAATCACGATACGACAAGCTTCATCAACTTACGTTCATAATTAATATACATTTATAAAATACTAGCTGTGCCCGCGGTTTCACCCGCGTTGATTTGAGGGAAAAAATAGCCTTCTCTCTTCTTAAAGCATAACCTTTCTCTTTAAATAGGCTATCCACCTCAGAGGAATTTTTCGATTCGAATCAGTAGTTCTTGAGTTTAGAGCGTTTAAAAAAAACAAAAAAACAAAACAACTTTCAGGTTTATAATCCATGCTATAATATTATAAATGCATAAGTAACTGGGTCTGTCTGTCTGTCGCGGAATCACGCGAACTACTGAGCAGATTTAAATGAAATTTGGTATACAGATAGTCTAGAGTCTGAGAAAGGACCTAGGCTACTTTTTAATGCGACAAAAGTGGTCATAGCTACTTTTAATTTAAATAATTTTAATCAATTTTTTTTTCATCACCTTCACTCATATGATAACCGAATGAGTTTTATCTCAATTGATAGTTTTTAACACACAGAATATGCCTACGTAGGCTTGCCTACTTATTTTTGGTCACGGCTACCTCCTGGCAAGTATATGTAAACAGGTAGGTCAATATATACCTATATTCGATACTACATCGATCTGTTCGAATCAAAATTGATATCATAGGTAAGATATTGTAATTACAAAACCAATCATATAGGCTTGCCTGCAAAAACTAAAAAAAATAATAATAGCTATGACCACTTTTCGTTAGGCAAGTTATCATAGGCATATTTGTTTATAAATTATACTTGATAAAAAATATGTCTCATCGAGTTATCAGATCGGTGAAGATCGATGTTCTATGTCTCCTCTACTATAATGGAATTATGATGTATAACGTTCGTGTTTCGCAACTGTCAAACATTTCATGTTCATCCCATCGATATGGTAAAGTCTCCCTAAAATTAAAGAACGTATTAAAATAAACGTTTCGAATCGACAACATATATCCACAATATACGGAAAGTGGCGTATTTTAGATTTTAAAAATGTATAATAATGTCTAATGAAAACGGATTGAGATAATAAATATTGGTTTTCAAATATTTATGCGTGCGGTGCGTTCAGAAATTTATTTAGACTAAACTTAGAAAAATATATCAAGCTACTTAAATATATATACGATAAATGATAAATGTAAAACTGAATTAAATACAAAAAAAAACCGTTCAATTGATTGGTCTCATTGAAACATTCCAGATTATTCTGTCAACCCAGTTAAAGTCAATATATTATATAAATACTTTATAGCTTTTAGTGGCTTGATATATTTTCCTTAGTTTACACTAAATAAATTTCTGAACGCACGCATATATTTGACAACCAATATAAATTATGTCAATCCGTTTTCATTAGACATTATTATACATTTTTAAAATCTAAAATACGCCACTTTCCGTATATTGTGGATATATGTTGTCGATTCGAAACGTTTATTTTAATACGTTCTTTAATTTTAGGGGAGACTTTACCATATCCACGGGATGAACATTAAATGTTTGACAGTTACGAAACACGAACACGCTTCCATACAAATTTTCATTCCCACCTTTCAACCCCTTACAACCTTTTTTCCGCATTAAAAAGTAGCCTATGTCCTTTCCCAGGCTCTAAAATATCTATATACCAAATTTTATTTAAATCTGATCAGTAGTTTTGGCGTGATTGCGAGACAGACAGACAGACAGACAGACAGACAGACAGAGTTACTTTCGCATTTATAATATTAGTATGGATTCATGACAATTTCATTTCAAAATATATAAATGTAATATCAAGTTCGGGGGTCTTCGAATTTCAAAATTGTAAAGAAAAAATGTCTGAATAAAGCGTGGAAATGAGCAAAATGTGATGACGTAAATATTATTTTACTTTTCAAAACAAAGAATAGATGATACTGACGGCTTAAAGAGCTCTCCGAGGCACGATGGGGAGACCCACAAGGACAGACATCTAAACTGGGAAGAATTTGTACTAATACAAATATCAATCCCGAGCGGTAATCGAACCCGCGAGCCGTCGGTGTTTTAGGCGACTACTCGCGCCACTACACCAAAGCGGTTTAAATGGCTGAATCTATTTAATCTACGAATCAATATTTTTTTTTAATGTAAATAGGTTGGCAAACAAGCGTACGGCTCACCTGATGGTAAGACCGTAGCCTATAGACGCCTGCAACACCAGAAGCATCGCAAGCGCGTTGCCGACCCTATCCCCAATCCCCCCAGGAGCTCTGGTCACCTTACTCACAACACTGCTTGAAAACAGTATTATTTAGCTGTGGTCTTCTGTAAGGTCGAGGTACTACCCCAGTCGGGCTGCTCCATATTTTGAGCAGGAAACCTGCTGTGCCCTACCTCAGTTTCTTCTCGTTTTAATTTCATACAAGGAAACAGAAACCGCGATGTGAACATTAACAAAGTCTTAAACGATCTGGGTATATACGAATACCACGGACAAAATTTGAAAAGTTTTTATCGCCAACAAACAAACGCCACAAAATACATTGTTGCAATATACGCACGCTAAAACCATGTAATGTGCAAAAAGTTTAATCAAATGAAATTTGTAGTAAGTTAAGATGGTATAGACAATGTTGCATCATTTTGTCTGTTTAGAGATACACATATTAAACTTAAAATGGGTTGGAATAAAAAATCTGGAATTTGATGTCTTGTCAAGTTATTTGATTTTGATCTCTGATCTCATTATCAAAATCAATATCCATATTTATCTACTATATTTCTATCATATGAACCTGTAATAAATAACTAGACACTTCATATGCGAGAGATACTAGCATGAGAGTCTTGTAACACAAATTTTCATGTGCAGAGATCTGAAACAACGCTTTATCAACTAATCTAGTAAGTCTACTAAATCACTAGTTTTTAAGTAAATATGATTTAATATCTATACTAATATATAAAGCTGAAGAGTTTGTTTGTTTGGTTGTTTGTTTGTTTGTTTGTTTGTTTGTTTGTTTGTTTGTTTGTTTGTTTGAACGCGGTAATCTCTGGAAGTACTGGGCCGATTTGAAAAATTCTTTCAGTGTTAGATAGCCCATTTATCGAGGAAGGCTATAGGCTATGTATCATCACGCTAAGACCAATAGGAGCGGAGTCCACGCCGACGAAGTCACGCGCAGAAGCTAGTAAATGATAAAATTACAGCATATAAAAGAAAGGCACAAAACAGACATCAAATCCAAAACGGCAAAGGCTACTTCAAACCACCGAGAGTCAATGACTAACAAACAGACCCGAAATAAATATTTGTATATACACAAATATCCACTCCGAGCGGGAATCGAACCCGCGACCGTGAGTGTTTAGGCGCCGCCGACACGGCACACGCACCATTACATCAAAGCGGTCGTCGTTACATTACTTAATATAATTATTATAAATTCATACTGCCAGACATTTTCTGTTGAAAGTGTTTATTACCAGACACAGACACTAATAAGATTATAATTATTTTAAAATCCATACAAAATATTTAAGCAACTGATTGAACTACTATAATTATATACTAACATAATAAAGCTGAAGAGTTTGTTTGTTTGTTTGTTTGTTTGAACGCGCTAATCCAAGATCTACTGGTCGGATTTGAAAAGTTCTTTCAGTGTTAGATAGCCCATTTATCGAGGAAGGCTATAGGCTATATATCATCACGCTAAGGCCAATAGGAGCGGCGCACCAATGAAGAATGTTTCAAAATCGGGGATTTTTTCCTTTTGAGAGCTTCCACTGCGTAAACGGTTAAAGTTTCGCACAAATCATGTATGACAGAATTGGTCCTATTCCACGCGGACGAAGTCGCGCGCAGAACCTACTATTGTATATATATTTTCAATCAGAACATACGGAAGGTCTGGGGTCTGGGATCGTTTAAAAATTACACGCTACGAAGTCGAAATTAGCTGATTGTCTCTTTTCATTGTTAAAATATAAAAATTACGCATGCACACATGTAAAGCCGAGATGTTGGACGGAGACCGAACTTGGGGAGGCCTGTGCCCAACAGTGGACTGAAATAGGCTGAACTGACTGACTTACATGCATGCAACTAAAGTCGTTAAAATCAAAATTTACAAACTTCAGTAATATCTGTAGTCTGAATCAAAAAGAAAAAAAAATTTCGTGCGTACAAAGTACACACGTCAGTAGTGAAACTTCTGTGGCAAACTAATAAAAAAAATGAATTTAAGATACAAAAAAAAAACGAATTGCAAAAAAAAAAACAAAAAGCCAACGTTACGCGGCGTCCAGGCGGTCACCCATCCTAGTATTGACCGCGTGACGCGTTAGCGGTCGCTCAAATTTTACCCCTCATGTGCCTAAAGAAGTTTCACTTCAAAAAACAATATTCTAAAATATTTCAATGTCAACGGAAATCCAAATCTTACTTTATTATAACGTTGCGTATTTCCGCTTTATATAAATATAATTAAACACTAAACGCTGGAACACCAGCTTCAATCTATACTAATATATAAAGCTGAAGAGTTTGTTTGGTTGTTTGTTTGTTTGTTTGTTTGAACGCGATAATCTCTGGAACTACTGGGCCGATTTGAAAAATTCTTTCAGTGTTAGATAGCCCATTTATCGAGGAAGGCTATAGGCTATGTGTCATCACGCTAAGACCAATAGGAGCGGAGTCCACGCCGACGAAGTCGCGCGCAGAAGCTAGTATAAATATAATTAAATACTAAACGCTGGAACACCAGCTTCAATTTCCTTATAATTGTCGCTGACATCGTCGCGTATTATTTCCGCCATCCAAGCACAAAATTCATACAATTTGACAATCAAATGCTACTCTTATTGTGAAATACGTGATTCGTATCAACAAGAGCGCTGTAAACTTTGTAAGTGCCTCGTGTATGAGAATACAAAATTTGATTACATCGTACAAGTTTATATTCAACGCAATTTAGGGAAATGTTTATCATGCGTCATATTTCTGTCAGAGGGTGGTAAAATCCGTCACGTAATTGTAATTATAGGTATTAAAATACAATATTTAATATGTTCTAATATAGATTTCCACTCAGAGCAATTATTTTTAGAATTTTTTGTTAACAATTTGGTGTTAACAATATGACAAATGATATAAGAAAATTGAAGTTGCATCAGTTGCAACAAACGGCCTTATCGCTAATACGTCGATCTCTTCCAGACAACCTTTGGGCAAAGGACTAACATAGGAGGTGTGGGATGGGGTACAACAGTTTTATGTAACAGGGATATATACACATACGTACAAATAAACATATACATAATATTATATTCATATACATACATCATCATCATCATCTCCCTGCCCTTATCCTATTTATATAGGGTCGGCACAACATGTTCTTCTCTTCCTCAGACTCATGTTGTAAGTGATTTGGCATAATATTATTTTTTACGACCGGCCGCCTGCCTGACATCAACCCTCCTTGGGAATCAATAATGAGATATGTTAATAACATTATTATGATAATTCGTCAAGTTGCAATGTGTTTCCCATTTCATATTGATTATCTTCATTTTGTAATAAATTTTTATCTTCATCAAGATATTTTTATATTTAGATTTTTCTAATCTCAGTGTCAATATGTTTGCATTCCTGACTTCTGTTCAATTGCTTTATGGTTCTTTCTTTTGTGTTTACTAATCGCTTCTGGTTCAATTGAACGTGTCTCATTTTTTTTCTTGTAGTGTTTATTTGGTAATAAAACTGTTGCTGAATTTGATCCAATGTCCAGTAAAATTTCAAATCTGCCATTGTCATTAATAATAACGTAATATATCAACACGTTAACACAATAGCTAACTAAACTAGCTTGGATCGGAAGTCGAAAAGAAAAGACTGCAGCTCCAAAAATAAGAAGGCGTATAATACCAGTCATAAGCTGATTTCATGACTTCTTTATTAATTTTAGTTAAAGAAACTGCTGTAATTTTGATTCATTTGACAAGACGTTTGTCTTGAAATCATCTGGAAGGAGCAAATTATCGGACTACAACCGCGTATAACACATTTTTTTTTAAAAACTTTCACTTTTTATTATTTATCAACATTTTATTTTTATTTTACAATTTTTATTGGGTTACATTAAGTCCAATTTTATTTAATTTTGTTTTATAATGTATTATCGTATTTTACATTTTAATTTTGACATTTATTATATTCATATACATACATATACAGCATACAGTGTCTATAAACAACTTGATAAATTTTAATGAAACAAAAAAAAAAACTTTGATAAATTTTAAATGAAAGACAAAACATCATAACAGTTTATAGTACTGATATAAAAATTGCTTGACATACTAATTTATACAAAGATTTATTTCTGACATTTTTACCCGACTGCCAAGGAAGGGTTATTGTCTTTATGTATCTTCTCACTGTTCCTTTGAGACGATTTAAAGTTGCCAGTTGTCATCACGAGCAACTGTTAGAGATTCTTGCTTTTAAGTAGTAGGGCAATGATTCCCCAAACGTCAATCGATCAACGTGTAGGATAAAACAATGGACTCTTCTCCGATACGCGCCGAGATCTGTACTTTATATCTATACATATAATAAAATGGCAGGAAAGTCAAAACTGTACATTGAATATTTTTTTTTAAATAATACTTGGAGTGTGATCTACAATCGATGCCAAAGCCAAAAATATAGTTTTTAGAATTTTTGTCTGTTTGTCTGTGTATATTATGTCAGGGTTAAACTCAATTTCTCTCTTTTTCCTTTTGTACTTGCATCAATATTTTGCTTTCATAATTATTATGTTGATGTTACTGAATTTGTATACAATTTTTATAGATGTAATCCTAAAATTTAGAACGATTCAGTTGGAAGATATACTGAAAATAAAAAAGTGGAATGAAGGTACGGGTAAAGCTTGCATAAGTATACGTTTTGAAAATTAAGGAATGTCTTTTGATCAAATTTAGCGATTTGAAGTGGACGTGGGCTGGACATCTGTGTCACAGGATCGATGAACTTTGGAGCAGACGTGTCCTGCACTGGAGACCGCGTCTTGGCAAACGCAGTGTGGGACGTCCTCCAGCCTGCTGGACCGACGATCTACGTAAGATTACAGGTATAAGCTGGATGAGGGTTGCGGAAAACCGGGATGTCTGGCGCGAACTTGGGGATGCCTACGTGGAGCATTGGACTACAATAGGCTGAACTGACTTACTGACTGACGTAAACATCATTAATAAATTGTAGTTGCACTTAGCTTTATAAGCGTCCGACTCGTTTTTGATAATTTTCCAAGTACACATTAAACAGATACAATGTTTTCCACGAACGTTGTAGTTATCGATAATATTCTATCACGTGTTTGTTGTGAAAAGGCTTCGAACGATCGATTTAGATCTTGTTTACTGATAGCACTTGATACTGTCGCCGGATTATGTTTAAAATTCATTGCGACACGACTATAATCAAATACGAACGTAGGGTATAGTTTATTGTGAAGAGTTCGAACATAGCTGAGGATCAATAGATTCAAGCAGTTTAGATATTATATAATAATTATATATATATTACTGCTGCTCTCAACGGCTTTCACCCATGTGCGCAAACAATTTCCCGTGGGAACCTATTATTTCCCTGGGATAAAAAGTATCCTATGTTACACAAGAATTACTAAGCTTTCAAATGGTGAAAGAATTTTTTTAAATTAGTCTAGCAGTTTTTGAGTTTATTCATTACAAACATACACAAAAAAATACAAATCTTTCCTGTTTATAATATTATAGTATAGACTAGCTAACCCCGCAAACGTTGTTTTGACATATATGTTATTAACCCCCTTAATCCCCCCACCCCCTCTTATAACTTTTAACTTCTAACTAACATTGTGACACGAGAATATTACATATAAGATTTTATATAATTGGGTTGGCAAACGGGCGTACGGCTCACCTGATGGTGATTTGATGTCATATAAATTACCGTAGCTTATAGATCAATGCAACACCGGAAGTTATTATGATAAAGCACTATGGTGTAGTAGTGCGTATTCGCCTAAAACACCGACGATTTTCGCATTCGATTCCTGCTCAGATTATATATTTTTATTTGTATGAATATTTCTTTCAGGTTTTGATGTCTGTCCTTCTGGGTGTCTTCACCGTGCTTCGGAGAGATGTTAAGCCGTCGGTACCGGTCGTTACTTATAGTAGGGAACATATCCGCAAACAGGCTTATGGCTTCAGAATAAATGATAAAATTCATTAAACTAATAAACATTATTTATGATAAAATTCATCTTCTAAACCAAGACGATGCAAAAATTTTTTATAAAAAATTATATTATGATCGTTATCCAATTACAAATCAGAATCAAAACTGAATTACGCCAAAAGTTCAAGAAGTTGACTCCACAAAATGTTTTAGTTTCATCTTAGTCCATTGAAAAGTTACATTTGGGGTTGCGTTTGTCAGAGGACGCAATTTTATTTTTTAGATATGAAGGGGGGGTTAGTCTAATGTTAAATCCAAGTTTGTGGGTTTGTAGTCCTTGTGCAACGGCCGCCATCTTGAAAAAAGAGGTTCAAATGGTTTTTATGGTTTATCTGCCAAACTATAAGTCTCACAAAAAAAATTATTAAACATTTTTTGTTGCAAATAAAATTATCTGCAACTTATGTTCAGTAACTTTTAGTCGTAGAATCATAAATAAAAAAGTTATAAGTGAAAAACCATAACAATTTAAGAGAAAAAAATCTATTTGTCGATAAAACTTTTTTTCTAATCATTTTACAAAAAAATAATATCAGACCATTTTTATAGACAATATTTTAAGGAACAATTTTTATCCGGAACATTTTTAAATTTATTTATTATTTAAGGTTTTACAGCGCTGCGAAACGAATACTATTCTTCAGTATTTGTAACTATACATGAATACTCGTATATTTTGCCATAATTTTTAATCACCTTGTTATTTTTTTATGATAATCTTTTTAATTATTGATAGTAAAATATTGTTAATATATAAATAATTCTTGATTTAACACTACCTACGAGGTGGAGTCTGGAAGCGCGTTTTTTTTTACACGCGTCATTTTCTAAATCACAACTACTCTGTCCTCGGTCTTTTTGATGGACCAAGCTGCGGCTCAGCGGCTAGTTGGCTTACTATATTAAATACTTGAGGGGGAACCGGAGAAGGAAGTTAGCAAGAAGTGTGAAGTGGTTTTATGTACGGAGACCTAATTGCGTATAACTTGCTGTTTCTCCATGCTTTTTCAGGATGTGACACAGTTTCAGGTGCTTACAATATGGGTAAACTCAAATTTCTGAAAACCCTGGAGAAACATCTAGAGTTAGCAAGTGGAACAGCGTTGTTCCTCAACAAGAGAGTGGACTTTGCACTGCTCACTATCATTGGTGAACGTTTTTTATCATTATTTATGGGGAGACTTGCAGCAAAATAATGGAGCTCTCGAAATTAATTGAAGAAAATGATTAACACACATTTTGAAATTTACGCCACTTTCTTCTTCGGTTCTCCCTCAAGTATTTAATATAGAAAGCCAACCAGCCCCTCGCCGCAAGATCGAGGACAGTAGTTGTGATTTAGAAAATCACCGTGGATTATGCCTACTGCGGATACCACGTAAAAAAAACGCGCCTCCAGACTCCACCTCGTAGGTAAAGTGTCAAATCAAGAATTATTTATATATTAACAATATTTTAGTATCGATAATTAAAAGATCATCATAAAAAAATAACAAGGTGATTAAAAATTAGGGCAAATCATGAATATTTATATTTATATTCACGTATAGTTATGAATACTGAAGAATAGTAGTCGTTTCGCAGCGCTGTAAAACCTTAAATAATAAATAAATTTAAAAAGGTTTGTAATAAAAATTGTTCCTTAAAACACCGTCTATAAAAATGGTCTGATATTATTTTTATGTAAAATGATTTAAAAAAAAGTTTTATCAACAAACAGATTTTTTTCACCCAAATTTTTATGGATTTTCACTTATAACTTTTTTATTTATGATTCTACGACTAAAAGTTACTGAACATAAGTTGTAGATAATTTTATTTGCAACAAAAAATATTTAATAATTTTTTTTGTGAGACTTATAGTTTGGCAGATAAACCATAAAAACCATTTGAACCTCTTTTTTCAAGATGGTGGCCGTTGCACAAGGACTACAAACCCACAAACTTGGATTTAACATTAGACTAACCCCCCCTTCATATCTAAAAAATAAAATTGCGTCCTCTGACAAACGCAAGGTAAGCCCAAAAAAATGTAACATTTCAATGGACTATCTATACTAATATATAAAGCTGAAGAGTTTGTTTGTTTGTTTGTTTGAACGCGGTAATCTCTGGAACTACTGGGCCGATTTGAAAAATTCTTTCAGTATTAGATAGCCCATTTATCGAGGAAGGCTATAGGCTATGTGTCATCACACTAAGACCAATAGGAGCGGAGTCCACGCCGATGAAGTCGCGCGCAGAAGCTAGTAAATACATATATTTACGCAATAAAATAAAATCATAGCGAATACGCTTTTTATATTAAAAGAAGATTACTGGTAAAAACAAAAGATATTTTATCGTGTGGTGCCATTTAAATTTAATTGAGATATGACAAGTACTTTTTGAGTTATCTCTAACAATACATCTTTACTTGACTATTTTTCCGTCTAACTACGTTGTATTACAGGTTGAAGTAATTGAAGTCGATTTTTTTTTTCGTTTGCAAGCAAACACAATTATACTTTTCAATAATTCAACTAACTAGTTGAAGACCACAAAAAAGACCTGATCAAACAACTATTTTTCCAGGTCTTTTTTGTGATATTTCATTAAACGGAACTAAAGAAAGCGTATAGTCCTCCTGCTGAGCGAGGGCCTCATCTCCATATAGGACCTTTGTAGGTTTGCGAATAATTTCTCTACCATGAGCAACTATAGCTATCAAATGCCTATGATAGCAACCGGAATCCACTTTTTTACGTGTACTCCGAGACCTGTAGGGGGAAACACAAGAATAGATGTATATACAGAGCAGAAGAAAGTATTTGTTCAAGTAGAAATATTTGCCCTGCGCGCGAATAAAACTAGTGACCACCAACGTAAAGGTAAGAATTACTAGTCAGAGGTAATAGTAAATCTTCTACTAAAACGGTTGACATTGGTCATTCAGAATTCCAACCATCAATTTGTTATTCATATTTTAATGTTAATTCTGCTTACTGTAACGTAATCTTGTAAGTAAATAAATATTAAATTATTCAATGTGTTTACATATGTACATCATAACATATTGATTAATTAAATTATATAAGTATTTGTTCTGTATATATTATGTATGTGGAATTAATGATTTTTGACTTTTTTTATTTACTTTAAACTTATTTCGATAGAGCGAGATCGCTGTACTTAATGGCTTTGGGGTAGATTTTATAGATCTTAAACGATTTTCAACGGCTTCGAATGTGTTTAGTATTACGGAAAGTTTTAAGTTTTTGATATTTGTAAAAACTTAAGTTATGCCTGCTTTAGACATACGAGTATTAATACGAGTATAAGGAAAACTGATGTTGTATGGAAATTATGGGAAAATATGTACCTATATTTGTTTAAATTCTAATTTGTCTTCCAATGAGCCTCTACTCGGTATTGGTGCCGAGAAGCCTGCGACTGAAAAGTGCGAATAACATAAAAAAATTATAAATAACAAATTTTGGTGAGCAAAATGCTCATAGAAAGGATTCTCACGAGTACCTAAATGTATATAATATGTACATTGCATGTTGAGTTAGCATTAAACTATGGTCTTCATTGTAAATAATCCATGCTTAATTAAATACGAAAGATAATAATTGTGTTTGATAGCAAACGAAAAGAAGCCGACTTCAAATACATCGACAAGACGTAATACAACGTAATAAGACGAAAAAATAGTCAAGTAAATACGCGCTATTAAAGATTACTCAAAAAGTTGTAATCAGATCTCGATTTAATTTAAACAAGAGTACATGACAAATATTAGCCTTCGATTAATTTGATTTAATCAAAATCGGTACACTGAGTAAAAAGTTTACGGTATAATACAACGTAGGTCGACGAAAAAATGGTCAAGTAAATACGCATTATTAGATATAACTCTAAAAGTACTTGTTAGATCTCAATTAAATTTAAATGGGACCATATGACACGCAACACCTTTCAATTAAAACAAAATTGATCGAAATCGGTCCACCCAGTCAAAAGTTATGAGGTAACATACATTAAAAAATACAGTCGAATTGAGAACCTCCTCTTTTTTGGAAGTCGGTTAAAAACCGCGTACATTATGTTGGCTTCCCAAATAAATAAATAAATAATAGAAAAACGTTTACCAGATCCGCTAGTTTTTGTATAAAAACGATGATTATAATAATAATAATGATTAGGTATACGTCGTAATATTATGTGAAGTTTTTGAAGAGATTATAGCCATTCCTACCATTTATTGCCACTACATAAATAGAAATGTTGGCCTAAAGTATAAGCTTCTTATCTCTCACATTCTTAGTAAAAGCTTACGTTCTGATGTGACAAGAATTTTATCAACTTAATAGCCTTGATGCGAAATAAATTTAACTAGACTTTTGCTTCCGGGTTTACTCGTTGAAATGTTTTGGCGATAAAGAAAAATGAATTTAGGAGACAACACAGTTTATTGAAAGTTGCTGTATTTCAGAACTGTACAGATAAAGTACAATGTTAGAAATACACTAAAAAATATGTTTAATAAATACTTTTTCGTTTCAAAACAAACACCAATATTCTATGTTATATATTATCTAGAGATGTACAAAAAATAATATAATATAAGTAGGCGAAAAAATAGTCAATTAAATACGGGTTATCAAAAATGACTCAAAAATAGTCATCAGATATCGATCAAATTTAAATGAGGCTATATGACAAGTGCCACCTTTCAATTAAAAAAAGTATCACTGAAATCGGTCCACCTAGTGAAAAGTTATGAGGATACTTAAAAAATAAAATACAATACAATAAAATTAATTTAATTTTTAGTAATTCGACGTTACTTAAAAATTTAATTTATATTCATATATTATTTAACATATCACAGATATAACAAGAAAATTAGCGTATTTAAATACACAGAAACATAGAGCACACCTGCTTAACTAAACAGAATTATAATTAATTTCCTAATGAAATTGTAACCCTTTGAGAAATTTTAAAGGTACCCACAGACAACAGGAAATATCTTACTCCGAACTTCGGACAACTCGACTGTGGAAGTCATTCCCTATTTCTAAATTCTTCCCCTAAAGAATAAATAATTTAAAGTAAAAACTTATTTAAAAACAATTTTTTTTTTTTTATATTTAGGTCGGTAAACAAGCCCACGGCTAACCTGATGGTAAGCGATTACCGTAGCTTATAGACGTCTGCAACACCAGAATCATCGCAAGTGGTTGCTGACCCCATCCCTAATTCCCCCTAGGAGCTCTGCTCACCTTACTCACCACAGGAACACAACACTGCTTGAAAACAGTGTTATTTAGCTGTGATCTTCTATAGGGTCGAGGTACTACCCCATTCTGGCGCTCCATATTTTTACTTTAAGCGCGCTTAAAAGAATAAAGTAAACTTAATCTTTAAAACTTTTACTATCAACATATATATAACGTTATTACACAATTTATATAATACAAAAGCTTGTCGAAAGATTCAAGTACTCGCATTTATTTAGTTTGAAGATTATAAAAATTAAAATCAACCAACTCAATTTATTTAATTTACTTGTCAATCTCCAAAAATAAATTTCACGATAATAATTAAACTCTGTATAAAGTTTATTTTTTCTCTAATTATACACTTGGCTACACGTGGCTATACTTTGTATTATTCACGCTTGGTTTGCACGTGCCCTAATTTGTAGGGCATTGTTAATTGTTACGCCAACTACACGTGTGGCACCGAACAAAGTTTGATAATGATGTGGACCAGTTGTACCACAATCTTAACACCTAAATTAGTTGAAACAATTTAACAACTTACGTGGTGAGATTGGTAGAGGAGCGTGAGTTTTTGAAACTCATGAAGTATTGTTGGTATTTACATAATAATAATTTATGAGAAGTAAATTACATAGGTTTACTAAAATCTTGATAATATATTGCTGATTTGACTCAACTTATATAAAGTCCCGCTTGTAACAAACATTCATTCCTTGATTGGATTTTATCAAGAACAGTTTAACAGTAAGAAGTACGAAGTGAATAAGTTGGTTGTTGTAAAAATAAATCAGCGAGTAAAGTTTAAATAATCACTACGTTGTTGGAAATGTTTCAATTAATTACCATTTTTTCTTAATTTTTATTTTCTTTTATGAAAACTAATGGATAGGATTTGAAATAAAAAAAGATGATATGAATGGTGAAATCGAAAATAACGATTAATTTTTAATTATGTAAAATGTATGGTTAAAGTTACGTAGCTCTCCCTCTTGAGAGAGCAAGAGACATTAAAGTAGTACGTAGTTTTGACACTTCTAATTTTTTATAGGTCACAGAAACTGTGGTAGAAGGTACTATGTGAAAATTTAAACGCACACAACGAAAACCAATAGGTAACAGAGAACACACTACATATATAGCTCAGATATAGCAGGAGTAAACAATACTAACGAACAGGCCACAAATGTTTGACAATGGATCCTTGGAAATGACTGAGTTCTGACCGAATCGATTTAACCAAAGGTATTGAGTAAAGTTCTATAACGAATAATTATGTATGCTCACAAACGAAAACCAACCGACGTCAATTTACAACGACAATATAACGTAGGCAGTCGAAAGCAATAGTCATTGAAGTACGTATTTTAAGAAATAACTCAATAAGTCGTCAGGTCTCGAATAAATTTAAATAGGACCACACGACGAGCTCCTGCATTTAGGTGAAAAAAATTTTTATCTAAATTAGAATTGTCGTCGACATTTCGCCAATGTCACGAATTCGTACGCTCTATTATAATAGGTGTGGGGGATCGATTGACGTACACAGCATGTCCCTAACAGGATTTAAAACAGCAATTGCCCATAGGCTGACTTAGTAGTAATTATTATTATTAATTTTTTTTTCTTGTTTTCTAATGTTTATGCGAATTTCACGCATTTTAGTGGGGCAGATTTTTCGGATTTTGTCGCGGTCTATTGGGTTTTTTGGATGCCCGACGTTATCATGGTTGCTGTAAAGTATCCGAAGCGTCGGGCATCCGAGAGGCCTGGTGGGCCGCGGTAGGGTCTGGAGGGGTTGTTTTATTGTAGTATTTTTTTTTAAATATTTTTCTTGGTGTTTAGCACATAATTTAGTTTGTAAGAAATTTTGTTATAATTATATACATAGTATAAGAAGCATGTGGTGTATACCTGTAACTGATTGTGCAATTTAGTGCAAATAAATTAAATATGATACTGTAGATGTACGTAACATTGTAACAATCGTTGGTGTACCAAATAAATAAATAAATAGAGCACCCAGTAAAAAGTGACAAGGTAACTTAAAAAATACAGTCGAATTGAGAACCTCTTCCTTTCTTGAAGTCGGTTAAAAATTAATCAATATGAGGTACTCGCCACCAACCCGCCTGCCCAGCGTGGTCGGTCACCAACCCGCCTGCCCAGCGTGGTGACTATGGGCAAAACACATGAGTTCGCGTCATAATGTCGGGCGCGAACTTGTGGAGGCCTATGTCCAACAGTGGACTGTGATAGGCTGTAGTGGTGGTGGTGGAGGTACTGTAATATGTCTGCTATGTGGTTAGAGGAATAAAGCATATAGCCACCCCCTTTCTTCCCATGGGTGTCGTAAGAGGCGACTAGGGGATAACACAGTTCCACTAACACCTTGGAACTTAAAAAGCCGACCGATGGCGGGATAACCATCAAACTACTGGATTTAAAATTCACACGCCGTAGACGGGCAGCAGCGTCTTCGGTTCGACAAAGCCAGCCCTGCAGTCTGGTGGTGACTATGAACAACACCCATGAATTCACACCATTTTTGGTGAGGCCTATGTCCAGCAGTGGACTGCGATAGGCTGAAGTGATGATGATGACTGTAACATGTAAACAGAAATACGGATGAATGTATCTAACAGTTAAAATTTTTTGATTCATTATTCTCCTTTACCATCAAATTCTATTTATTTATACTTTATAGTACATCACAACTACAAATATCATTTACAGACTGTGAAGTACAATGGGCGGACTTATGGCTATTTAGCCATTTCTTCCAGCCAACCCAAATATATATTCCCTACTATGAGTAACGATCACTATCAGGTGTACATGATAACAACCGGGACCGACGGCTTAACGTGCTCTCCGAAGCAAGTCGGGGAGACCCACAAGGACTGCATAAACACCCAGACCACGGCAAACATCTGTATGGCCAATACAAATGTTGTCGTGTGCGGGGATCGAACCCGCAACCGCTCGCGCAATAGCCAATCGCAATCCATTGCTGTGGCCGCTGCACCAACGCGGCGAATTCAACTATATTTATGAGGTATTTCTATTCGCATAATTATAATAATTTTAAATTTGCATTTTATTAATTGAGGAAAAACAGGTTCTAATGGCCTATTCTACCTTCCGCTGTCAATTTGTATCGTCATCCGTCAAATTTCGATATCTACAACTGATGGAACTGGTTCTGAAACTTCAATATATACTCTACTAGCTGACCCCGCAAACGTTGTTTTGCCATATATGATATTAACCCCCGCAACCCCCTCTTGTTAGTGGAATTTCGTAAAATCCGTTCTTAGCTGACCTCTACTCGGCGAAAGGAATAATCCTACCAAATTTCAAGTCTCTACGCCTTATGGTTCCAGAGATATCGTGATGAGTCAATGGGTGGAAATCTCTTTTATATATATAGATTTATATTATATTAAATGAGGAAAACTAGATTTTAATATTTATGTTATATTTTTGTAACGAATAAGGTAAATATAATTTTATGAAGGACCGACTTCGAAAAACGCTACAAAGTAAAAATAATATTTTTGTTTGTGTAAGACTATTTAGAAGTCGGACAAGATGTGTAATATATGGCCTTATTGTTGAATAAACACGTGAAAATATTCATTTCTTATATCCGAATGTATACTTTCTTTTCTGTTTGTTGTAAGCTTGCCTTTTTTCAATTTTTAAATTCGAAATTTACAAACTAACAAATAACACAGTATTATACTTATTATTTATGCTACTACTAAGTCTAGAAAAATATTTTGAAAGCAAAAAAATATATATTTCAAAATCACACTATGAACTGAATGAATGAAAACTAATTCCTCTTTTACAAGTCGGTTAGAAGTGCTTCAAATCTGAACATAAAATAAAATATCAGCTATGTTTTATGTAAATTCAAAGGGGCTATTATTACTTTTTAAACTTTTACCATTTTACAGAATCATTTTAAAAGAAACTAAGATGTAGATATCAAAGCTCTTTTATAACAATGAATAGAATTATTCCCCTCAACTGAACCATAAAAAATTCCTTAGAGTTCAATACAAAGTACTCATTCTATTAAATAGTCTATCAAAAGATGGCGCACGTGTGACCTAAATATTTTAAGTATTCAAATTAAACATTTATTATTAACTAGCTGGCCTCACAGTTGAAAGCGTGTAATAACGAATCCTGTGGGAACGTTGGGATCAAAGTATCCTTTTTATTATTCTGGGACTCTATCTACATCCCAAGTTTCATTATAATCAGTTCAGGTGGTTTTTTGCATGAATGAGTTGCAAACATTTTTTTTTTTTTGTACAACTAGGTCGGCAAACAAGCGTACGGCACCTGATGGTAAGCAATTACTGTAGCTTATAGACGCCTGCAATACCAGGAGCATCGCATACGCGTTCTCAAGACCTTGCTGTATAAGAAAAAAAAAAGCATTTGTATGCCCTATAGTAATCTATATATTATGTACACATATAAAAGAGATTTCCACCCATTGACTCATCACGATATCTCTTGAACCATAAGGCGTAGAGACTTGAATTTTGGTAGCAATATTCCTTTCACCGAGTAGAGGTCAGCTAAGAACGGGTTTTACGAAATTCCAACCACAAGAGGGGGTTACGGGGGTTAATAATATATACGGCAAAACAACGTTTGCGGGGTCAGCTAGTGTCCTATATAATTATTGTAGTCGCATGTACACTGGTCTAGGCACTGGACTAGACTACACCGTCATAGGTACTGTAATTAGTTGGTACATATCGCAGCAACCGCTCTGGTATATTGGTACGTGTGCCATGTAAGCGCCTACACACCAGCGGTTTATGGGTTCGATTCCCGTTCAGGGTAGATATTTGTATATAAATATTTCTTTTCAGTTTGGATGTTTGTCTTTGCGGGTCTCCCCACCGTTATTCGCAGAGCACGTTAAGACGTCGGTCCAATAATAGGGAATATATCCAATTACCCGTGGTGTAGCAGCGTGGTAGATTAAGCTCTGATCCTTCTCCTACATAGAGAAAGAGGCCATTATACATGCTGAATCGTATAACACAGGCTGACAAATTGAGTAAGTCTTCAGCAGTTACTAACTATAGCTTACAATGTATTTGGATTATTTTAATCATCCACCACTACCACTTCAGCCTATCACAGTCCACTGTTGGACATAAGCCTCCACAAGTTCGCGCCCGACATTATGACGAGAACTCATGTGTTTTGCCCATAGTCACCACGCTGGGCAGGCGGGTTGGTGACCGCAGGGCAGGCTTTGTCGCACCGACGACGAAGATTTTAATCATATACGTTATGACTGCAGTACATCACAAAAGATAAATTTTGATAATGACTTTCAAAGTTGCATAGCGCGGTCGTTAATGTACCACAACGCGTGAATGCATGGATGTACGTGTTCACGCTCCGAGTATGTATATCTGTATCCTGTGTATATTTGTGCCAACGACGTCACTAATTATACAAAACACTGACAACACGCAGTTATTATGTAAAACAATTTGTGTTTATATAAAGCCTATCCATAATTGTATCCGCATAAAAGTTAATAAAACTTAAAAAGTTATTTAAAACACAAATGACACGAAGAAAATTTAATACCTACGAAACTTATTTTTAACTTAAACATACAGACCAGTAGACTTAGAACCGCCATATTTAATTTTTTCAAAACACTCGATCAATGACAAGTCGAATAAATTATCCATTTTGGAATATTCGTTCGGAATTTATGCGTGTACAATGTACATACATTTCGATGACTCATTCATATTAACTGTGTGTTAAATGCTAGCCATGCTGCGGTTTCAATCGTCATTGATAGAATAAAATATAGCCTATACTTTAAGTTGGACAAAGTAACAAATCCGTGCAAAATTTCATAAAATTCGTTCAAGTAGTTTCGGAGAAGAGCCCGATCAAACATCGTGACATGATGTTTTTGGAAGTAAAACTTCTTTACGCACGCTTGACTTGGGGAGTAAGCTGGTGAATGCGTGACGATAACGTTACGAAAAGTGTGATTGAGTGAGGCAAACGGAGCAAGAGAGAGAGGTGCCAGCACACCAAGCCAATTATGTTTCGTATATAACAGACACATTTCAGGCATATTGTGCAGAAGTTTTAATTCAGTTGTCTGGGCTAAGCAAGCATTGATGAAGTATCTAAGCGAGTATTATCTTGACGAATCTTAAAATAAACAGTTGAAGAACTCTTTTTATGAATTTAAAATTCATTATACACAGTTTAACACATTGATGAAAGCCTGTTGAAACAAAATTCCAAGAAACGAAAATAGCTCAAACGAACATAGATAATAATTATATTCATCATTTTGTGAATAAATTATAAAACATTAGTTTTAAAATAAAAGATAATATTATGTTACGTTTAAATCTGATATGATTTTCACGATCTAAATGAAAGTCGATTTATTTTATACTAGCTGCTATGCCCGTGACTTCGTCCGCGTGGAATTTAACAAAAAAGTTAATTAATATATTTAAAAAAATAAGGTGGTACGAAGGTCGCCAGGCCAGCTAGTACAAAATAAAACTTAAAACTAAATGTGATGTCTCTTTAGGTGAATACAGCATGAATATTGAATAGTATGGTATTATATTTGGCACTATTAAATGCCATAATCCCTTACCAGAAGAAGAGGTGTGAAAGCAAATTAACAATAAATCAATCTTAATTTAACCAATCTACTCTAACTCGAACTTAGGGAGGCCTATGTCCAGTGGACTGTCTGTGGAATGCAATAGGCTGAACTGATACTGAATAAATAAATGAATAAACAAATGGAAAAAAATACTATGCATAAATATTATATAAGTAATAAATAAAGTAACATAAAATCGCAGCATTAAAATACGCCTACCCCCGTTATAAGCATCAAACGAACAAAGAAAAATACTGAATAGTTAATATTTGTGTTGGAATGTGACGGTAAAATTAAAAATGATTCAGTCATTGCAACGTATTATCAATTATAAACAAATAATTGTGTTTGCTCGCAAACGAAATAACCGACTTCAATTACATCAACAGGTAATACAACGTAAGATGAAAAAACAGCCAAGTAAATACGCGTTATCAAAGATTACTCAAAAAGTTGTATTCAGATCTCAATCTAAGTCTAACAAGACTACATGACAAGTATTAGCTTTTGATTAAAGTAAGAATCATCAAAATCGATAAAACCAGTGAAAAGTTATGCGGTTTAATACAACGTATGTCGACGAAAAATTAGTCAAATAAATACGCATTATTAGATAATTATAACTCTAAAAGTACTTGTTAGATTTCATTTAACTTTAAATGGGACTACATGACACGCAACACCTTTCAATTAAGATAAAATACACAAAAAAAATACAACCGAATTGAGAAACTCCTCCTTTTTTGGAAGTCTGTTAAAAATCGTAAACATTGAATTATAAGAACAAGAATGAAAACGGTAATAATGGATTAAATTCAATGACTATTCATAAGTTTATTGAATGGGTAAGGGGTAAAAAAGTACCACAATAGGAACGAAAATATCAAACTCATTTGGGTGTATAAAATCTTTTATTGGATATGTTATTGCGTGCGATTCTTGACCTCAATTTATTTTGGGTATAATATGAAGTCGTTTTGTACTCGTCCAGTCTTTTTTTCTTTTTGAAGTTCAATATTGTCTCTTTATCCTTAACATTTTTCTCTTGTCTTAGTTATGCCTGAGCAATCAAGTATTTTCGCTCATTAGGAGTAGTGAACTAAATTCTTTATTAAGTCGCAACAAATGGATATTAAATATTGGCAAACGCAGTGTGGGACGTCTTCCGGCCCGTTGGACCGACGATCTACGTAAGATTGCCGGCGTAGGCTGCGATAGGCTGATGTGTGTGTGTGTGTGTGTGTGTGTGTGTGTGTGTGTGTGTGTGTGTGTGTGTGTGTGTGTGTGTGTGTGTGTGTGGATATTAAAAAGGTTTTATATTAAATCAGTTATGTGTTATATATTATAGTATTTTTTATTTTTCAACAAAATTTATTAGGTTAAACTTTTTAGATTTATTGAGGGAATTCGCACATGTATCCAAAATTAATTTTTGTTTCTTTATCGATTACGCCAAAGTTTTCGATGAGCCTTAACTGATGTGTGTAACTCGCTTTTATTTAAAGTATTATACTCCGTAAGTAGTTCAAAATAAATAAGGTAAATATTATTAAAAGTTGTTAAGAAATCAACAATATAATATAAAATAAAATTGAATAAATATAAAATTGTTTCTGGTGGCTATTTACTTCTTCACTACACTAAAAATAATACAAATACACTAAAAATACTACAAATTGACTTATCAGAAACGTTCATTTAAATTACAAAATAATATTTTTGTGTACGTTTAAATGTATATTTAAACTGTTTTGCAAAGTTACGTAAAGGTTTAAGACCATTATAAAAAACAAAATAACAATACATAAACCATTGGCCAACAGCGAGATGTTATCAGTTAGGACGAAGGACAGCATCTTTTCTACCGGGGACCTTTAATTCACCTCTAGAGTCGAGTCAGGATAAATACATTTTAGACAGAGACAGGGAAGTTGGCTTTACTAAAAACAGACCATAAATATATATATTTAAAAAAATCTAATATACTGGCATTATTGTTATATTTTTTAATTGTAGTATTTTCAGTTAATATTTTGTAATCAGTATAGATCATTATAAGCTTAAATCCGTACAACGTTTGCATGATTTATTTATTAGATGCCTATTGATAGATTATTGCCATGTACACTTGGCATTGATTGCATGTCAGTGAATGTTATATTGTATTCACTATATATTTTATAACAATTATCTTGTTAATTTATTAAGTAAATCTTATATAAATAAAAATGAATGTAGCTAAGCGCATAACTCGAGAATAGCTTGGCCAATTCGGCCAATTTATTTATTTGTATGTTCTTTAAGGCCCACGGAAGATTTTAATATTTAAAAAAAAATTAAAAACAAAAATTGCAAGAAAAACTTTAATTTTTACTATTAACTATTAACAGAACGAAGACTTCGTCCGGGCAAAAAGTAAATAAATAAAAATAAAGAAATAATAAATTACTTAGTACTAAAGCTTAGACGCATTTGAAAAATCGTGTCTTATCCTAACTTAAAAGCTGAAAGCGTTGGCAGTATTATCAAGTCGTAAAATCAAGCTGCTTCATTGGCAGAGGTTGGTGCCAGATATTTGTAACCTATATTGACTTGATATAGTAGTTTGTTATATACTTATTAATTAGCTTCTGATTTCTAAAGTCAGTGATAATCTGTTTTAAAGTTTTTTTTCTAAAACGTCTTTTTACTACTAATAAAATATATTATTTTTAGTGAATTTATTGAATATTACATTTTTTTTTGTAAAGTAAATGCGCTGATTATTAGAATATTTGGTATTATCTTTTATTTTTAATTATATAAGGACTTGTAGCTGCTTCGAAGGATTTATAATTTTATTTTATATTAATTTTTTTTATTGCCATAAAACGAATTAATTACATATATAAACTACAGGTAAGATTAATATGAAACTTTACTCACCTCGAATCACCAAGAAATAATCCAGAAAATATCACTTCGATAACACGACTGAAATCGCAACACGAAAGTTTACGGGAAAGACGCGCGCAATTCTCCCCCAAGATACATCCACACCGCCCTACAGCCGGTGGAATACTGAAGGTCTGAAGCCTGAAGCCTAGCATTTCTGTAATGGCGTTACAAAGTTGGTTTCACACTGATACATAGTGTGGCTTTAGGCCGAGTTTACATAATCGCTATGGAAAGCCGAGACAGAAAATATAGTACGAGAGTTCCAACTGTATTTTTCAGAAACTCTACGTAAAACGGCTTCTGTTAAACAGTACTTAAGGGTAGTTTTTTTAAATAATTTAAATAAATCTCTTTGATTAAAATACGACAGGAGTACTAAATATTTCTCATTTAGCAACAAATATAATATTATGGCTTTATTTGTCTGACTAAGATGTATTTTATAGCTATTTGGCATTTATAGAATGTTTACAATAAATGATTTGAGCTAGGTCAATTTTGACGACGCGTTAGCGCTACGGTCACTGCACTGGTTTGTGGCTGTTGCACTGCCGGTTGAGGGTTCGATCCTCGCACATGATAAACATTTGTATTGGCCATACAGATGTTTGCCGTGGTCTGGGTGTTTGTGAAGTCCTTGTGAGTCTCCCCACCGTCGAGAGTCGAGAGAGCACGTTAAGCCGTCGGTCCCTGTTAATATCATATACACCTAATAGCGATCGTTACTCATAGTAGGGAATATATCCGCTAACCCGCATTGGAGCAGCGTGGTGGATTAAGGTCTGATCCTTCTTCTACATGGAGAAAGAGGCCTATGCCTCTAGATCAGAGCTTAATCTATCATGCTGCTCCAATGCGGGTTGGCGGATATCTACGTATATTTAGCAACAAAAAAAATTGCTATAACATTCGACTGTTACCTATAACATAAGCATTAAGTTGCTTAAAATAGTAACAGACGATCTTGAGTATATGTCATAAGATTTATTAGATATATTATATTTAGGTAATATTTTATTTAGGTAAAAGATTTTTTTTTTAATGTAACTAGGTTGGCAAACAAGCGTACGGCTCACCTGATGGTAAGACCGTAGCCTATAGACGCCTGCAACACCAGAAGCATCGCAAGCGCGTTACTGACCCTATCCCCAATCCCCCCCAGGAGCTCTGGTCACCTTACTCACCAACAGGAACACAACACTGCTTAAAAACAGTATTATTTAGCTGTGGTCTTCTGTAAGGTCGAGGTACTACCCCAGTCGGGCTGCTCCATATTTTGAGCAGGAAATTTCCTGCTGTGCCCTACCTCAGTTGTGACAAACTTAGTAAACTGGTTATCTAAAGCAACACCTTTAATAGTAGAGATAGTTGTAGTACTTTATTGCTTAGAACACATGCATAAAATTTTATACCTCGGACGCTTTGCATAATACAAAAGACTTTCATAGAATTTTATAATGGAAATTCGGTTTTATCACAGCAGTAATTTAAATTTTAAGCCATTTTTATTCTACTAAGGTGGGAAACAACCATATACTCCGCCAGATGGTAAACATTTACCGAAGTCAGTCCTGGATTAGCCTATAAGCTATTTAAGCAATTGCTTAAAGCATCCCGTCGTCCCTTTTTTTCTCGATCGTCAAAGAAAAAAAGCCTAAGAAAAAAAAAACAAGCACAGGAACGTTAAAGCGATTTCAATTAATTCTTTGTAGTTTACTTAAGAATAGGGACGTCCACAGGCGAAGATTGCTTAGGGCATCAAGTTACCGTAACCCGCGCACTGAATGTAGTCTATAAATGCTTGAAGACCAAGGTACTGTAAGTACGTTGCTGACACTATCCTCAGTATCAACACAGGACAACTTCATTAGCTCTTTGCTAGCTTACGCATCCCCCCCCCTACACACAAACAGCTTAAGAGCAATAATACTTAGTAGTGGTATTCTGTAACTAAGAACTTATCTAGTAAGACTGCCTAGAACAAGACATGTATAGCTAGGTCGTATTTCATAAAATCGTAGTGTAATAAAGTAAAGAAAAATAACAATCATTTATTTAAAATCAACAACTTAGAGTAGGGTCACTGCCGACTGCGCCACCAACGCTAGATTCACTCAAATATACTTTTTTTTATATACAACTACGTCGGAAAAAAGCTTACGGCTACGGCAACAGAATGGTAAGCGATTACCGTGGATTATAGACGTCTGCAACACCAGATGCATCGCAAACGCCTTACTCACCACAGGAACACAACACTGCCTGAAAGCAGTATGATTTAGCTGTGATCTTCTGTAAGGTCGAAATACTTCCTGTGTTGGGGAGCACCAAATTAAAAAAAAAGTTAAAACGTTATTTAGCTTACAATGATGTGACTTCATAGAATTATAACATTGAACTTTTCGAAATCAAGATATAATTTTTGATGAAAACTTTCAAAAGGAGCTACAAACCTCCATCAACTATCCAAAATAAATTTAAGATAATAAATAAGTATGATTTCACTTTTATTTCTCTTCGTAAAGCAATAACAACGTTTAGATCTTATTAGATCGTATCTCTTTCGCGAGTTTAAATCATTTACAAAATGTGAAATAAAGTTAATACTTAGATACGAAATGAACAAACCATTTTTCGGAATAAAACATTATATTTTCCGAGACTATCTCATCTCGTTTCGACACGCTCTGAAATCTGACTGGGTATGGGTTGAAATTTGATCTACGTGACCCGGATAATATTTACATAATGTATTATGACTGTTGAGAAGCCGTATCTACTTCAAAAGGTATTATTGGAGTACCTTAAGAAAAGATACAGGCCGTTATATGAAAAAATATAGTCGTTAAACCGTGTGAAACGTTAACTCTGTTTAACAGCACATTTAGCTGTTAGTGTAAAATATTATATAATCACTACATATTATAAAACAAAGTCTCTTTCCGCTGTCTGTCTGTATATATGCTTAGATCTTTAAAACTACGCAACGGATTTTGATGCGATTTTCTTTAGTAAATAGAGTGATTCCAGAGGAATGTTTATAATTATGTATAATACATGCATAATATAGTAGAGGAACACTGATAGTTTTAAAGTTTTCTAATGTGATGTCGTAACTAAACAAATTTTTTTGCGCTTAGATTGCAAATATTTATTTTATACTAGCTTCTGCGCGCGACTTCGTCGGCGTGGACTCCGCTCCTATTGGTCTTAGCGTGATGACACATAGCCTATAGCCTTCCTTGATAAATGGGCTATCTAACACTGAAAGAATTTTTCAAATCGGCCCAGTAGTTCCAGAGATTACCGCGTTCAAACAAACAAACAAACAAACAAACAAACAAACAAACAAACAAACAAACAAACAACCAAACAAACAAACAAACAAACTCTTCAGCTTTATATATTAGTATAGATTTTATAATTTGCAACATTGCACCCGCGCGAAGCCGGAGCGGGTTGCTAGTATAGTATAAATAAATAATATATAATAATTATAGTAGTATACCAGTAATGAAAGATAAATATATTTTTAAACATTACGGTAATAGTTCCTTAAGTTCCTTAAGTTAAGAGTAAACTCCTTTAAAAAAAACTTAAAATAACGTAATTTTTTTTTACAGTACACTGATATTACTATCAAAACACTATAAGACACGTGCAGGCCACAAAAAATCATTGACTCTTAAATTATCGTAAACCGTCATGATTCGACGGGCTTCAGACAATATTCTCATACTAGCTGACCCCGCAAACTGTATTACCATACATGTTATTAGCCCCTGCAACCTCCGGAACTTCTTAAAATCCGTTCTTAGCTGACGTCTACTCGGCGAAAGAAATATTCCTACCTAATTTCAAGTCTCTCCGCCTTATGGTTCCAGAGATATCGTGATGAGTCAATATAATTATAGGTGGAAATCTCTTATCTATATAATAAAAATGAATGTTGCTAAGTGCATAACTGGAAAACGGCTCGACCAATGGGTTTTTTATTTTGTATGTTCCTTAAATCCCACGCATGGTTTTTATACAAAAAAAGTGTGTGTGTGTGTACTTTTCTACGCACGTAAGAAGTTATACTTCAAGATAGAGTATTAAAATACTTCCAAAAAATTCTACCAGTTAATAATAATTAGACAATACGTCTATAACGCCATCTCATAGAAATGATAAAGACTACTTTCTTGTTTTAGTCCACAACGCCATCTCTAAGAAATGATAAAGACTACTTTCTTGTCTGCAAAACTAGCGGCATCTATTCATGCATGCATGAACTCGCATCCACACGCGCATTGTAAAAATTTACTCTCACCATAACGCGCCAAAAGAAGTATAACTTCAAAAATAATAACAGACAGAACGAAGTCTGTCCGGGCAGCTAGTATACAATATATAAAGAAGATGTATGGAGGTGGTATGTTTTTGTTATTAAAGTTATCGATTTCCGCAGCATAATAACTTCAACAATAATATAATAAAGTTGCTTGAGTACATATCATAGGCTCTAAAAATTGACGAAAATGACAAAACCGATGTCATTTTGAAAGAAAAGACGCAAAATTTGCTGAGAAAAGTAAGACACAAGGACTCTTGTCGTTATTCGATTCTCGCAAAAAACAACTTTGTTGCGAAAATAAAAAAGACAACGAGGAAATATAACGAGTTACGAGTATTCGTTTTTTTGTGACTTTTCCGTAACGTAGCGGTCACAAATAGTCTCACATTTTTATGTCATTAAAGTCAGTGTGGAATCACTGTCAAGGGTCACCTTGTGATCTATAACTGACAGTTTTTTTTTATGTAACTAGGTTGGCAAATAAGCGTACGGCGCATCTGATGGTAAGACCGTAGCCTATAGACGCCTGCAACACCAGAAGCATCGCAAGCGCGTTGCCGACCCTATCCCCAATCCCCCCCAGGAGCTCTGGTCACCTTACTCACCAACAGGAACACAATACTGCTTGAAAACAGTATTATTTAGCTGTGGTCTTCTGTAAGGTCGAAGTACTACCCCAGTTGGGCTGCTCCATATTTTGAGCAGGAAATTTCCTGCTGTGCCCTACCTCAGTTAAACATTGACATACTCAGTTAGACAGTAATTCGTTGTCATAACTTCCGTCACGTTAACGCAATACGTGTTAGAATCGAGCTTAAAAAAACTTCTGTAGAGCATTGTACATTCCACCTGAACATTTTCCAAAGTTTGAAACCCAAAGAAAGAGTTTCTTGGGACTTGAAAAATAGCTTTGAATATGTAATATGTCTATTCCGCGAGGACGTCTGTGTACATTTTGCAGCAATTCTCACAACCGCAGCACGTTCAGGCAATGCAGCAAATTCATAGCGCGTTTGTAGCCAACATTAGAAACACACGTGTATACTGAGCTTATGCCAACAGAATTATTAACTTCTAATAACTTTACTTATTAAGTTAAAAATTTATTTCATTTTATTTCAAAGGAAGAAAGTAATCTTAAAAAAATTCAAATGTTAAATTTACAAGCTTTGTATTTCAGTTTTAATAAAAATGTTAATTATATCGAAACTGTTCTATTAACGTTAAATATCAAACGAAATAATTTAAATTTTGCAATTACGTCGCAAATTGTATTTTACAATTGAATGGTTTATTTGACGGAAAAAATATATTTTTAGTTCAAAATCAGTCTAGTCATTAGAAAATATGAAATCAAATAAAAAATCAATCAAACAAATTATCACTTCATATACTCAGATGAGTCTTTATTGAATAAAAAAAAAACTATAACTACAAATTTTCTTTGTAACTATTCAAATATAACTATTAGGAATGGAAAATAAAAAAATCCCCAGTGACTTTCGAAAAAACATATTTACAAATTTTATGTAATCGAAATCACTTGCCACATTACGTTTTCTTGAAGCACATTCGGAATGGAATTTAAAAGTAACTTCACTACATATTATAAAACAAAGTCGCTTTCCGTCTGTCTGTCTGTCTGTATGTATGCTTAGATCTTTAAAACTTTCCAACGGATTTGCAGTTTTTGCATGATGCAGTTTTTTTTGATAGGTAGAGTGATTCAAGAGGAAGGTTTACATGTATAAAACATGTATAATATGTTAGAGAAACACTGATAATTTTACAGATTTGTAACGTATCTTTTGTTGTAGATAGTATTTATTATCAGCATTGCACCCGTGCGAAGCCGGGGCGGGTCACTAGTGTATAAATAAATATGAGCTAGATGTCTGTCGTGATCCCCGCACATGACAAACGTTTCTATTGGCTATATAGATGTTTGTCGAGATCTAGGTATTTGTGCTTGTTTATTGTGTGCAACCTCGAAACAGGAGAAAATGCTATTTGTGGCCGTTGTGAGTGAAGCGTTTAGAATTGATTTATGTATCCATACTAATATTATAAGTCTTTAACTTTGTTTGTTTGTTGGGGGTAATCTTCGCAAATACTGATCTGATCATGAAAATTCTTTCACTTACAGAAAGTTGCACTATTCAGGAGTGATATAGGCTATATTTTATTATCATTGAAAAAAAAATCAGTGAAATATAACAGTATATGTAATTCAAGTCGGAGATGTGTGAGCGAGGTGAAAACTCTACTTTATATTTGCATCACAAAAATAAAAATAATAAAAATAGTTCATTATAAAGTTCACAAAGTTCTCTTTCTTCAAATAGGAGAAGAGTCAAAACTAAATTAAGTTTATTGAGACTTACTGACGTTACTGAGCACTTCCTGCAATGAGGTAGGGCACAGCAGAATATATTATACGCTAGCACAACAGCCACAAACCAGTGGTGTGACCGTTGTGCCAACGTGTTAGCATATACTGCTAGGCGCCTATTATCACGTAGGTAAAAAAACTTTTTGAAGTCTAATTTATGTCGCCAATTTTTTGGGCTTTCGAAAAAACTTTTCTTAGAATTTCTTGCACTTACGGTATTGAGATATGAAACAGGTAGGAACCTGAAACCATATATCTACTTGTAGTATCTAATCACATATTTTATACTGATTTTATTTTCAATCGTTTTTTTTTTTATCAATCGTCTTTCGCAAAAACACATTTATTTATTTTATTTATTTTTGCTTTATTGTACACCACAACTACATTTTAAACATTAAACACATTTAAAGACATTTACAGACTGTGAAGTACAATGGGCGGACTTATGGCTATTTAGCCATTTCTTCCAGACAACCCATACCATTATACCCAACCATTTATTTTAATTCTGAAACAAAATTGTTAACATATAAGTAATCCGAGTATGAGTAAACAAACAACTTAATATTCTATATTGGTATATTATGTATATTGTATATTATAGTATCCGAGTTGAACAAATTATAAATTTGAAATCGCATCGAAGTTGTGCCGCAGCGGAATTAACGAGGAATCACGTCCAATGCTATTTAGCAATTAGGCGACGCCTTCAAACTCCTGTTTGTCGTGACTTAACTTTCATATTGCTTCTGTTCTGAGAGTTTGTGGAGTTGTTGTATCAACAGATCTATAATTTGTTTGGGGCTATTGCAATTAATTTTTAGAAATAAAAATGTTATCACGAAGAAAAAAAGGTGATCAATATACGCAAATTATACCGCTGTGATGTAGTTTGTAGTGGCCCTTCTTTCTGCATCGCGGGTTGTGGGTTCGATTCCCGCCTGAGTCTGGGTGTAATATTTGTAGGTATTTATACATTTTATAAGTATGTAATATTTCTATGTGTTTTTATCAAAAAAAAAAACATTTAGCTATATCAGCCGGCTGTTATAAGTTGCTTACCATAGGAACAGACGACCGTGTGTGTATGTTATAAGATATTTATATTTATTTATAGACACATTCAGTGTTCATCAAGTATCTACGTGAATTAATACTGCAGAGGTCAAGAAAGTCAAATGACATTAAATATAAAATACTCGATGAATAGATCAATTTCATATGTAATCGAATTTTATCTTTACCTTTTGATTGATTACATTCAGATAATAACGGTGTATGGCTCTATAAACGTGACACTTATACAAACACCAAGATTAAAATTTTGTAACTTTTACATAACTGAAGCAAGAATTACGATACTGTTTTGTCAAATACAGTCCCACTATAAAGGAACCATTTTAATCTTATAATAGAACCAGCGATCCGCTTGGTTTGACACGGGTGTAAATTACGTTACATGTTTGCGGCGGTGTCGTGCGGGCGAACTGTTTCACTGTAAACTTTATTTTTTGTTGGAGTGTAATTTCAAAACTATC
The DNA here is from genome assembly GCA_905220545.2 of Melitaea athalia. Lineage (NCBI taxonomy): Eukaryota > Metazoa > Arthropoda > Insecta > Lepidoptera > Nymphalidae > Melitaea > Melitaea athalia. Next base: position 1,705,622 of record HG992183.1, on the reverse strand, counting down.
ACGATTCACGATCACGATTCAGCCTGTAATATCCCACTGTTGGGCATAGGCCTCTTCCCCATGTAGGAGAAGGATCGGAGCTTAATCCAAGACGTTGCTCCAATGCGGGTTGGCGGATATATTCCCTACTATGAGTAACGATCGCTATCAGGTCATGATAACAACCGGGACCGACGGCTTAACGTGCTCTCCGAGGCACGGTGGGGAGACCCACAAGGACTGCGCAAACACTCAGACCACGGCAAACATATTATGTATAGCCAATGCAAATGTTGTCGTGTGCGGGGATCGAACCCGCAACCGCCCACACAACAGCCAATCGCAATCCAGTGCTGTGACCGCTGCACCCACGCAGCGCTAAAACTATGATAGCAACAAAATATTCATTTAATTTTTTTTATAACATAACAGACAACCGCTCTATTGCAGAAGTGGTATCTAAACTATGGCTGTCGCTGGTTTGAATCCCGCTGAGGGTAAATATTTTAATTTGTATAAATATCCGTTTCCGGTCTGGGTCGTAAAGCTGTTGGTCCCGGTTGTTATGATAGACATCTGATAGCGATCATCTATTATTGTAGTTAATATATCCGCCAACCAACAGTGCAGTAGCGTGGTGGATTGAGGTCTGACCCTTATTCTATAAAGGGGTTTATATCCAGCAGTGTGATTTTACAGATTGATTCAATGAAATAATTATTAAAAAACTTAATTTTAGCTCTTTCGAAGCCTTGACGTAAGATATTTATTAAAACTTAACTAAAGTATAAGGTTTGGAAAGTTCTTTATTTAATACTAGCAGCTGTGCCCCGCGGTTTCACCCGCGTTGCTTTGAGGAAATAAATACCCTTCCTCCTTCATAAAGCATAACCTTTCTCTTTAAATAGGCTATCCACCTCAGAGGAATTTTTCAATTCGAATCAGTAGTTCTTGAGATTAGCGCGTTCAAACAAACAAACCAACTTTCAGGTTTATAATCCATACTAATATTTATCCATACTAATATTATATATGCGAAAGTAGCTCGCCGCGTTGGCGCAGCCGTCACAGCACTGGTTTGTGGCCGTTGCGCTGGCGGTTGCGGGTTCGATCCCCACACACGACAACATAATATGTCTATACAGATGCTTGCCGTGGTCTGGGTATTTGTGCATTCCTTGTGGGTCTCCCCACCGTGCCTTGGAGAGCACGTTAAGCCATCGGTCCCGGTTGTTATCATGTCCACCTGATAGCGATCATTAATCATAGTCATAGCATAGATTAGTACAGATTAAGATATATCAAACATATCTTTTACACTTTCGCGATGAAAATATTAATATAATATATTGACTTTGACTGGATTGACAGAATCAATTGAACGTTTTTTTTATTCATTTGTACATTTATCATTTATTGTATACTAGCTGTGCCCCGCGGTTTCACCTGCGTTGATTTGAGGGAAAAAAATGCTTTCCTTTTTTTTAATAGTATAAAATTTAATTCGCTTGATATATTTTCCTTAGTTTACACTAAATAAATTTCTGAACGCACGCATAAATATTTGACCAAAGAGTATATAACCACTACGTTTTATATTTGACAACCAATATATATTATGTCAATCCGTTTTCATTACTGACATTATTATACATTTTTAAAATGTAAAATACGCCACTATCCGTATATTGTGGATATATGTTGTCGATTCGAAACCTTTATTTAAATACGTTCTTTAATTTTATCGGAGAGTTTACCATATCGACGGGATGAACATTAAATGTTTGACAGTTACGAAACACGAACATAGTTCCATACAAATTTTCATTCCCACCTTTCAACCCCTTACACCCTTTTATTCGCATTAAAAAGTAGCCTATGTCCTTTCTCAGACTCTAGACTATCTGTATACCAAATTTTATTTAAATCTGTTCAGTAGTTTTGACGTGATTGCGCGACAGACAGACAGACAGACAGACAGACAGACAGACCGACAGACAGAGATACTTTCGCATTTATAATATTAGTATGGATTTAAGTAGCTTGATATATTTTCCTTAGACACACTAAATAAATTTCTAAACGCATGCATAAATATTTGACAACCAATATATAATATGTCAATCCGTTTTCATTAATGACATTATTTTACATTTTTAAAATCTAGACTACGCCACTATCCTATCACTATTTTGTGGATACATATTGTCGATTCGAAATCTTTATTTAAATACGTTGTTTAATTTTAGGGCAGATTTAACCATATCCACGGGATAAACAATAAATGTTTGACAGTTACGAAACACGAACATCATACATACTTCCATACAAATTTTCATTCGCACTTTTCAACACCTTACACCCTTTTCTCATTAAAAAGTAGCCTATGTCTTTCCTCAGACTCTAGACTATCTGTATACCAAATTTCATTTAAATCTGTTCAGTAGTTTTGGCGTGATTGCGCGACAGACAGACAGACAGAGTTACTTTCGCATTTATAATATTAGTATGGACTTATTTATTTCAGGAAAATATTTTCTGGTTTCCAAGCATACGATAACTTATAGCAACGCAGGTAACCCCAGTTTCTATAGGTTGAGGCGACGACATTTGTAATCATAACATCACTTTTTGTGAACGAAACTATAGCACGATTTAATTCGACGCCACCGCCGCCGCCGTCTAGTTAGCAAACAGTAAATATTTTTTATATGGTGAAAAATTATAACTCATCTAAGTTTTGACTTTACGTGATCTTAACATAAAATAAATGGCTGTGTGTGCGCAGTGTGCGTAAAAAAATCTAGGTAGTTCTAGTTCCACATCTCACTTAAGCTTATATGCGACATGAAAATATATTAATTAAGACGCAATAATTACACCAATAAATACCGAACAAAAATATAAACAGTCAATGTTTATTTTGTACTAACTCTATTACTATTTATTCTCTACTGTAAAAGAATAAGCATGTCTTATCTTTATTATATAGGTGTTTGGCATGCTTAATTTTTCTTTTTTTTCGCTATTTAGCTCAAATTGCATACAGAAATAGCGTGCCGTTTTCGAGTTTAAATTTTGTTATAAATCTATGCAGTTCTTTTTGAGTTCTGTTTGTTATTACATATAGACAAACTCGATGAATTTTATAAGACTTATTTAAACAGATTTTTTTTAACTGTCTTGCTCATCTTTCAAACGAATTAACGATACCTACAATTTTTAAGAAGAAAATGCACAACTCCATCTATGACTTTTAAAAATAACAATTAACCTCGCCAACATGATCAAATTTAAATTATTTATATCCAAAAAGGGATTGATGATGATGTTTTTGAAATCTCATAGAAGGCGCTGCTTTAAATTTGTCTTGAACTACTGACATTCATTTAATTACGTTTATCGGCCTAAATTACTTATACTGCGTAATTTTTATAGTGTGAAGCTAGCTTGTAGCATGGCATAGTAACAACAACATTCGTCGTTCGTATGCGTCGTTAGATTACACGTTGTTACAGAATGCGTTGAGTAATAAAAGTTCACTGCTCGTTCTGCGTAGGTGATAGCGTGATAATATGTAGCCTATATGTTGACGCGACTTCTTAATAATATTCGTGCCAAATTTGAAGTGAATCCATGCAGTACTTTTTGAGTTTATCCCGGACATATATTTAAAGAAATAAAGGTTCACTGCTCGTTCCCCGTAAGTGATAGCGTGATAATATGTAGCCTATGTTCTGACCCGATTTCTTAGTAATATTCGTGCTAAATTTGAAGTAAATCCATTCAGTACTTTTTGAGTTTATCCCGGACATACGTTTGAAGAAATAAAGGTTCACTGCTCGTTCCCCGTAGGTGATAGCGTGATAATATATAGCCTATGTTCTGACCCGACTTCTTAATAATATTCGTGCCAAATTTGAAGTAAATCCATGCAGTACTTTTTGAGTTTATCCCGGACATACATACAGACAAACAGACAAACAGATAAACAGACAAACAGACAAAAATTCTAAAAACTATATTTTTGGCTTCGGTATCGATTGTAGTTCACACCCCAAGTATTCTTTTATAAAAATATTCAATGTACAGTTTTGACTTTCCTACCATTTTATTATATGTATAGATTTAAATAATGGCTACAATACAAAAACTTAATTAAAATTTCTTGTAAATAAAAATCTGCCGCTAAAACCTCTAAAGGAAAATGAAAACCATATTTTAATACAATGTTCTACTTTAAATAAGAAAATGGAAACAAACGGCTGTTGCTGAGAGCAACTTTGTTTAGACATATACAAACGAAAAAAGTAATTCATCACTTGGCGTAATGGCGTAATCCTGAGTAATCTTTAATAATACGACTGTGTGATGAAGGATGTAATAAAAGAAACAGTCACACAGATGGGTTTTTGTTATATAAATAACAGCTCCTATGTCACTTTTACATTTTTTTTTAATGTAACTAGGTTGGCAAACAAGCGTACGGCTCACCTGATGGTAAGACCGTAGACCATAGACGCCTGCAACACCAGAAGCATCAGAAGCAGCAGAAGCGCGTTGCCGACCCTATCCCCAATCCCCCCAGGAGCTCTGGTCACCTTACTCACCAACAGGAACACAATACTGCTTGAAAACAGTATTATTTAGCTGTGGTCTTCTGTAAGGTCGAGGTACTACCCCAGTCGAGCTGCTCCATATTTTGAGCAGGAAATTTCCTGCTGTGCCCTACCTCAGTTAAATATACTTAAATAATTACATAATTAAATATAAACATAATTACATATAATTTTTAGAGTTCCGTACCTCAAAAGGAAAAAACGAAACTCTTATAAAATCACTATGTTGTCCGTCTGTCTGTCAAGACCCTTTTTCTCAGGAACACGTAGAGGTATCAAGCTGAAATTTATATCAAATAGTCAACTCTACTGTCCCTTGGAGCTGTGAAAAAATCAAACTTCTAAGCCAACGCACTCAAAAGACACAGCCGCTTATGCTGCGAATTTTCGACACTCACAAGGGAATCAAAACCTACAGGGAACTTCCCGTAAACTCATAATCTTGAAATTTGCTACGAAGCCACGTCTTGTAGTATGAATAAAGGAAAAATTGCGAAAAGGATACATTTTTAGTTACATCTTATAATAAAAATATGTTTAATAATTTTGTTTGTACGGAACCGAATCGCACTTGGCCCGGTTTTTTTTTTATACAACTAGGTCGGCAAACAAGCGTTCGTCTCACCTGATGGTAAACGATTGACGTAGCTTATAGACGACGCCTGCAACACCAGAAGCATCGCAAGCGCGTTGCCGACGCTAACCCCAATCCCCCACAGGAGCTCTGGTCACCTTACTCACCAACAGCAACACAACACTGCATGAGAGCTGTATTATTTATCTGTGATCTTCTGTAAGGTCGATGTACTCCCCCAGTGGGGTTGCTTCAGATTTTCAACAGGTTATTTCCTACTGTACCCTACCTCAGTAATAAAGATACATATTATGTAAATAGCTAGCTGACCCAGCAATCTTCATACCTTTATTTTTCTTTCGTGAATACACAGATTTTTTATGTTTCTTCTGCGCAAACCTTATTAAAACAACAACTAAACAAAGAAAAATAATTATCTAATTTTGTACAGTTATGTAAGAATCGCTTTGCTTCAGCTTATTGCAGTCCAGTTCTGGACGTAGGCCTCCGCAAGTTATCGCCACGGTTCTCCGCAGTCCTCATCCAGCCCCCATCGACGATCGTACGTAGATCATTGGTGATGTGATCAAAATTATAACAATAATAACAACTATATATATTATATATTATAATATCTGAATGCACCAATAATATAAAATTCATATGTATATAATGGCGACCCCGCGTTGGCGCAGCGGTCACAGCACTGGTTTGTGGGTGTTGCTCGGGCGGTTGCGGGTTCAATCCTCGCACATGACAACATTTGTATTGGCCATACAGATGTTTGCAGTGGTCTGGGTGTTTGTGCAGTCCTTGTGGGTCTACCGTGCCTCGGAGAGCACGTTAAGCCGTTGGTCCCGGTTGTTATCATGTACACCTGACAGCGATCGCTACTCATAGTAGGGAATATATCCGCCAACCCGCATTGGAGCAGCGTGGTGGATTAAGCTCCGATCCTTCTTCTACATGGGGAAAAAGGCCTATGCCCAACAGCGGGATATTACAGACTGAATCGCTATTCGCTATGTACATAATGCAATATTTGATTAGAACAGAAGTACTAAATTACAACTTTTCATGTTTTAACTTCAAGTGTAACTAAACATTTTAATTAAATTCTGTTCACTAATGTCAATATTCATACAAATTTTCATCTCTATCATATTCTGAAAACAAGGTTTCATCGTTCTAGTTTGAAAAATACTAAGCGTTCATGGAATATTTCGTCCCCTATTAGCCTTTCGCAGTTTGAAAATGTAATGAGGCTTTTACACTAGCTATTTTCGGTTCAATGCCTACTATTTGCATTAGCCATAAAGGTTTTTATAGTTGATTCTTGATTGTCTTAACACATGACACGTCCTTTTTTGAGATGCTAAATGTAAAAAGACGTTTATGTCCCAAAATGAAGCTATAAGAAAAAAAGTGTGTCTGTGTTAGAAGAAGAGTAAAGTAACGTACGTAAGAAGTTATACATCATTGGCTAGCTAACTTCACGTTGCTAACTTCTTCTTCGTTCACTAGCTAACTTCAGAGTGTCGGTTTTTTATGACGGTGTGCGCGAATCGTAAAAATTTACTGTCATAATTTTTCCCTAACGCGCCAAAAGAAGTATAACTTCAAAAAAATTGTGTTCCTGGTTTCAGTATAGTACGGTTGACAGGTTTTTTTTAAAGAGTAACTGTGGAGTTCCTTGGCGACTCTTAATAGTTATTTAAAAAAAAACCTGTGTGGTTTTATGAAACCACGATAAAAGTGAAACTTTTTTTCACATTATAGACATTTAACTAAATTTTTTTTGGAATAATATTCCATTAAGGGTATAAAATCGCTTTATCAATCTTACCGCGCGGCCGACCGTCACGCAACATGCTACACACAGACGAAAAAGTTTAAGACGATGTAATAAGTTTCACTTTAAAAAATAATCTTACTTGTTTTATGATTTTACAACGACAATTCAACAATGCTTTTAAAATGTACTTGATGAAGAGACTTTTCATTCGATCCTCTCAGCTGCAGATGAAGTCAAACATTTTCTTACTAACGAACAAAAGGGCAAAAGAAAAAATTGACAAACTGTCATGTAGTAACCACGTTCAAACAAAGAAAATCCTTAGCAATCCGTCACACGTGTACTGTAAAATTTCGCTAATTGCGTTACGTGACGCAATTGCTTTGCGGATTTATTTTGTACTGGCTGATCTTTTATTTCATTTTAATTAGTTCGTACCATGTCCTGACAATAATAAAACAAATCTAGTAGGTTGGAAGCTATTTTTGAATGGTACCCACTACCACTACAGCCTATCACAGTCCACTGTTAGACATAGGCCTCCACAAGTTCGCGCCCGACATTATGATGCAAACTCATGTGTTTTGCCCATAGTCACCACGCTGGGCAGGCGGGTTGGTGACCGCAGGGCTGGCTTTGTCGCACCGAAGACGCTGCTGCCCGTCTTTGGCCTGTGTATTTCAAAGCCAGCATGAATGGTTATCCCGCCATCCGTCGGCTTTTTAAGTTCCAAGGTGGTAGTGGAACTGTGTTATCCCTTAGTGGCCTCTTACGACACCCACGGGAAGAGAGGGGGTGGCTACATTCTTTAGTGCCCACAGCACATGGATTCATTTTTGGATTCAGCATTTGGATGGTAAGTTGTTATTTATTTTGATGTAAGTGCCACATGTTCATATTGATTCTTATTTCTACAAATGTAAATCTCATTTAATTAGATGTGCTAACATCTGAAAGCAAAGCAAGTTTAAATTGTCCAAAAATATGGTTCCTCTAAAAAGTTGAAAAGTTTTTTGTCTGTACATCAAACTCTTCGCGTGCTTCATTGCTTATTCAACAAATTCTGTTATAAAATTAACTGAACATACAAAAAAAAAATATGGACAAAAATATTTGTGTACATAATGTATGAAACATTATACGCACTAATATTTTTTCATTAGGTGAGTTAATTGGAACACATTGGTGAAATATTTTCAGGTATTCATTAATAGAGAATTTACATACATACATACGTACATAATTATAATCACGCCTCTTTCCCGTAGGGGTAGGCAGAGACCACTTCTTTCCACTTGCTACGATCCTTACATACTTGTTTCGCTTCGTCCACTTTCATTATTCCTTTCATACATGCTCTTCGGTTTAGGGTACTCTTGACCTGGCCTTTTTTCAAGACGTCACTGATCTGGTCTTGAAAAGTCCGCCTAGGTCTACTCCTTCCAACACTCACATTCACACTCGACTTATACACTTTTTCCGTCAATCGTTCTTCATTCATTCTCTTGACATGGCCAAACCATCTAAGCATACCCTTCTTAATTTTTGATTCATTTTTTTAATTTAATTCAATTTCATATAGAATTTCCTTATGATTAATTTAATATCACTTTGGACGAATCCTCTGAAAAGGATAATATTAACAAATATCAAAACTATCCCATCCTTGAAGATACAAGAAATATAAAACCTGGAAGTAATGACGCGGAGAGTGAAATATGCAACCCTATCCCAATATGTTATGGTTGTTCACAAGCTATTTTTTTTTTCACATCGTTGAACCAAGGATCAATAGATGATGGCGGGTTAAGATATGTATTGAAAGTGTTTTTTCCTTGATCATTTTAGTTTCATATGTATATTATGTAGATTCGATTCATTTTCTAACATTAAGCGTAGATAACGATTGAGCATGATTGTAGTCAATTTATAAAGACTTGAGGATTTAGTGGAGCTGATGACAGTTTGTTTAAATTCTTCTGTGCAGAATCTTTTATTATTTCCTTATTAAATCTACATTCCGAATGTATGACAGCTTCACTTTTACTATAATTGTATTTGGTATCAAACTGGACAATAATTGCCTTAATTTAAACTGACAAGAAATGCTAGAAATATATTATTTGTATCACTCAAAAACAACTCATCAGATATCGCCCATACTTTTATGGGATCACAGGACGAGCAACACATTGCGATTAAAAAAGATTCATTACGGTCAGTACACCTAGTAAAACAATTAAAAGTGAAAATCAGTAATAAATTAAACAAATACCTATATGATTTTAATGAATCAATAATGATTTAAAACTGTTGAAGCAAACTTAAATAAAGACAATCTTAATTCTGATTTTTGTAATGTTGAGAACGTTAGATGTTAGAGTTTTGCTCGACAATTTTTTCTCCTTCTCTATGCAAACTCAGATAAGTTTCATTAACGCTTCAGCCTGTAATATCCCAGAGCTGGACATAGGTCTCTTTCTCCATGTAGGAGAAGGATCAGAACTTAATCTACCACGCTGCTCCACTACGGGTTTGCGTATATATTCCCTACTATGAGTAACGATCGCTATCAGGTGTACATGATAACAACTGGGACCGACGGCTTAACGTGCTCTCCGAGGCACAGTGGGGAGACCCACAAGGACTGCACAAACACCCAGACCACGGCAAACATCTGTATGGCCAATACAAATGTTTGACATGTGCGGGGATCGAACTCGCAACTGCCAGCGCAACAGCCACAAACCAGTGCTGCGACCGTTGCGCCAACGTGTTCATTTAAAACTTATTATTTTTTTATGAATACATCTCGTATATCAAATCATGTCAGAGCATACTTTTGTGATATATGTAGAGTTTAAAATAAATATTCAAAACGTCGCCGGGATCTGACACAGTTGAATTTTCAAGTTCTAAACTAGTTTTAAATTTCCTTTTTCAATATAGTCGTAGCAGTTAAGTCCGCGTGTCTTGAGGGGAATTTTAAAACACTATGTGTGTGTCCACACTGAATGCGCGGTGGCGGGCGCGGAGACGGTTACGGCGGCGGAGGCGTATGGTGGCCACAGTGACGCGCGAGTTCATGTAGCGATTTGACGTATATCAGGGGTTGCAAACTATGGACGAGGATTTATTATTTTTACTAGACAGTCCAATATTGAGATAGAACGTGTACGAAATAAATAAAAACAGATACCTATAAGTGGTGAATTTTTTTAATTTATATGAAGAATTGAGATTATACCCTACAAAATTCTTATAGTGTGCGTCCACACTAAATGCGCGGTGACTGGGGCCTGAGGTGGTTGCTCTTCATAGCGTAAACGCACGTAGGCACGAGCGAGATGAAGATGATATTTTTAATACTTGTGAAAAAATACCATTAGATAATTAAGTCACTGGCACATATAGTAACAGTCACAGGTATTTTTATAAACCAGTCACAGTGACAGACTGTGACATTTGAATAATGAGTGCCAAAATAATACCACCAATAATACCTAAAATTTATACCAGGCACGATAAATACGCCTCATATCTACGTGGCACAGTGACACGAGAGCTCTTGTACCAGTTTGACTGACTTATATCAGGATTGCAAACTGTTTACTGACATTTTACCAAAAGCAATAATATTACAACTTATACTCGTCCAATCGATTATTTTCTTTTTGACAGTTCAAGAAAATTTATAAATTAGTGACCACGAAGTATAGATACAAAGAGTCCGGACGTAATGTTGAACGAATTGTTTCGTATGGTTGTTGTTTAGGGGACAGAATTTTAATTATCATTTTAATTTCCCACGTAAAAAAAGGTATAAACTACAGAAAGCGAATATATAAATAGCGACAAGACCGAAATGGTTTGATACCCCTGCCACCCGCGCATTAGATCGCTTGCTGACTAGGCCCGTAGTGTGGACAGAACGCGCGGATAGGAATGTTTGAAAACTACGCTCGTTGTATCGCTCAGTCGAGTCGCGTAGGCTTCCGCTTTAGCGACTGCAGTGTGGACGCAAAGACGCGTTTCATATGTTCGAAATTTCGCGCCCGCCGCCGCCACCGCGTTAGGCTCGCAGTGTGGTCCTAACCTATGAGTACGTTTGCCAAATCACTGTGAAGCAATGTATTCAATTTCTTTTATAGAATACACATTTGCTTGAATTGTGTAAGATTCGCTCATTTATTCCCTACGTAAAAAATTCTGTTTTTTTTTTTTATGTAACTAGGTTGGAAAACAAGCGTATGGCTCACCTGATGCTAAGACCGTAGCCTATAGACGCCTGCAACACCAGAAGCATCGCAAGCGTGTTGCCGACCCTATCCCCAATCCCCCCCAGGAGCTCTGGTCACCTTACTCACCAAGAGGAACACAATACTGCTTGAAAACAGTATTATTTAGCTGTGGTCTTCTGTAAGTTCGAGGTACTACCCAAGTCGAGCTGCTCCATATTTTGAGCAGGAAATTTCTTGCTGTGCCCTACCTCAGTTAAATTTCAAAAATATCATAGCTCACATCATGTACACTTTTATCGAAAACATTGAACCTTTTGAGGTAGAGCTGTGCCCTGCTGTGGCAGGAAATATAAGAAGGATGCTCAAAATCTAGAGTTGCCCGTTTGGGGGAGTACATCTCAACCTTACAGAAGATAGCAGCTAAATAACACTGAACTCAAGCAGTATTGAGTTATTGTGGTTAGTTAGGTGACCAGAGCTCCTGGGAAAGGATAAGTGTAAAGATGCTTCTGGTGTTGCAGGCGACTATAGGCTACGGTAACCACTTACCATGAAGTGAGCCGTACGCTTGTTTGCCGACCTAGTCGCATAAAAAAGATAAGTATTACATCTATTATTTATTAATTTATATTTAAACAAGCGACCCGCTCCGGCTTCGCACGTGTGCAATGCTGTTACTAAATATCTATACTAATATAATAAAGCTGAAGAGTTTGTTTGTTTGTTTGTTTGTTTGAACGCGCTAATCTCAGGATCTACTAGTCCGATTTGAAAAATTCTTTCAGTGTTAGATAGCCCATTTATCGAGGAAGGCTATAGGCTATATATCATCACGCTAAGACCAATAGGAGTGGAGTCCACGCCGACGAAGTCGCGCGCAGAAGCTAGTAAAATATAAAATAAATATTTGCAATCTAAGCGCAAAAAATGTGTTTATTTACGACATCACATTAGAAAACTTTAAAACTATCAGTGTTCCTCTATTATATTATGCATGTATTATACATATAAACCTTCCTTTGGAATCACCCTATTTACTTAAGAAAACCGCATCAAAATCCGTTGCGTAGTTTTAAAGATCCAAGCATATATACAGACAGACAGACAGCGGGAAGAGGCTTTGTTTTATAATATGTAGTGATACCTTGAAACGAGACAGTAATTCTATATTATACATGTTTAAATAGCTTAAGTAAGATTCCATCCAAATAAAATTGCATTTGAATATAGTTTGGAATTCTAAACATACGATTAAAAAGTCATTGTAACTGTACAAGTGCCAAATTACTTGGTGTGGCGAGGGATTAGCAAATTTCATGTTTGTATTTTGTGTAAGCTTTAATCCTAAATAATGTGTTTAATTTCTATAAATGTACAGTAGAAAATCAAATTAAGCTCTTCAAAACGAAGCAATGTTCTATCTAATTTGAAGAAGACAGTTTAAGTTGAGAGCATAAAGACAACCTAATCATTTTCTTTGAATATTATAATTTTTGCACACTAGGAGCACGTTAAGCTGTCGGTCCGGTTGTCATCATGTACATCTGATAGCGATCGTTACTCATAGTAGGGAATATATCCGCCAAACCCGCAGTGGAGCAGCGTGGTGGATTAAGCACCAATCCTTGTCCTACATGGAGAAAGAGGCCTATGCACAGCAGTGGGATGTTACAGGCTGAAGCGCAGCGTAACAATAATATATCTATTAGCAACGATGTATTTTCACAAGCAAAACATAGCAACTTATATTTACTCAAGCAAACTGTATTGTGTACATATTCAAATGCAAGGATATCATGCTTATACAAAGCTTTGACTACACTTTCTCAGATTCCCTTATAAAAATAAACTTTGTCCTACAAAAGAATCGCTAATACTCGGATGTGTAAGTAAAAATATGTTATATATATATATACTAATATTATAAAGCTGAAGAGTTTGTTTGGTTGTTTGTTTGTTTGAATGCGGTAATCTCTGGAACTACTGGTCCGATTTTAAAAATTCTTTCAGTGTTAGATAGCCCATTTATCGCGCTAAGACCGATAGGAGCGGAGTCCACGTCGACAAAGTCGCGCGCAGAGGCTAGTATTTATATAAAATGAAGAAAAATATCTTTAAAACAGAAACAATATCTAAAAAAGCCACCACCAACAATCTTACGTAGATCGTCGGTCCAACGGGCCGGAGAGCGTCTCACACTGCGTTCCCACAAAAGATATACACGATCTAATATAAGGTCGTATACGACGTCTTATATGTAATAAACGTAGAAAATAATAGTTGAACTTTTTCTTTTTACAAGCTTTTATTTAACTTGCATTGTATGTATGTATGTAAATTTAATGTTTGTTCGGGTGAAATCTTGCAACTCAATTTTGAAGCAGATATCTTCAACCAATTGAGCTGAAATTTTGTATACAGGTTCAATTTAGATGATAATGCATGGTTTGTATGTAATTATGTATGTATGTATATTTGTTCAGGTGAAATCTTGCAACTCAATTTTGAAGCAAATATCTTTAAGCAATTGAGCTGAAACTTTGTATACAGGTTCAATTTGGATGACAATGCATGCTTTGTATGTATGTATGTTTGTTCAGGTGAAATCTTGCAACTCAATTTTGAAGCAGATATCTTCAACCAATTGAGCTGAAATTTTGTATATAGGTTCAATTTTGATGCCAATGCATGGTTAACTTTGTGACGTCATTCTAAATCCAATATGGCGACATATCCAAGAGTTTGGACTAGTTATTTTTAGTGCACTTTTACAATATGGGTATCAAATGAAAGGGCTTGCTAAGAATAATTCGAATAAAGTGACGGGATAACCGACTAAAAAGTCAAAAATAAATTAAAAGTAAAAAACCTTTTTAAAAAACAAGCTTTTATTTGAATGCACTAAAACGAAAAAAATAAATAAAGTCATTATACATAATCTATATGATATAAGCGCTTAAAAGCGATAAAAATCTGTATGTCCAATACAAATGTTTTCCATGTGAGGGGATCGAACTCACAACCACCAGCACAACAGACACGACAAGTGCTGTGACCATGACTTTAGCCTATCGCAGTCCATTACTGAACATAGGCCTTCACAAGTTCAAGCCAAAAATGTCGTGAACTCATGTGTGTTTCCCATAGTCACCACGCTGGGCAGGCGGGTTGGTGAACGGACCAATGAGCAAACGCATCGTCAAATAATATTCCCATTTGAAAATTCAAAAGTCAAGTTCAGTTCTCTTCAATATAATTTTCCAGTCAAAGTCCTGGCAACGATCCAGGAAAAAAGGCCCACGTAATAAAATCCCTCAAACGCCCGCATTACTTTTCATTTGTCAAACGATATCTTCTAAAAACCTTTTTACGGTAGCCAAATGAATGTTGAAAGTAAGGAAATAGAGGATTCGAGGCATTTTTTACTTAAGTAGATTCGTAAGATTGAGGGTAGCAATTTTACTCAGTTTTTATGTATATGAGGTGCTTTTCGAAAATTAGGACATAAAATATATAACCTTATTACTTAGGAAACGTAGTATGCAATTTTTGAGTTTGCAGCAGTGGATCGTCCTGGCAGACCCGAGGGCCTGACCGGGTACGGGCCTTGAGGTTACCCTCTTTACCCGGGCTTTCATCACCAGGGCATGTTGCCTCCGGGGTCAAATTATTTTGGCACGTTGTAACGGGCCAGGGCCTGAAGCCTTTGGGGTTCTCGTCTGGTCAAATGGTAGTCCCAACGTCAGGTCGTTCCCTCTCGAGTGGTCACTCACTTAGGTTGGCGTTGGATTGTCCTCCCCCACGTCATCCAATGCATCCACCGCTGGGACGGCTCGGTGTTTCTTGCAGGAGCTCGCGTGGTAGAGGACGCCTTTTTTGAGTTTGTTATCGGATCTATCGAAACTCTATTGGGTTCCGATAGATGGCGTTACGACTTTAAATAACGCCATTTATCTGATAAATGTCATTACGCTGGTAAATAACGCCATCTGTGGGATAGATGGCGTTATTTGATTCGTTAATTTACCATTTGATATGATATTAATCTTTTTCTTAGACTAGTAAGCCTTTTTGTGACTATTTAGACAGTCGATCTGAAGGAGTAAACTCCAGTTGTGCGTCGGAGCTGACACACACTTTTTTTAATAATCGCTTGTAGATAAGCATAATGCATGTTGCTTGAAAAATGGCACAATCAATTTAGAGCTCGTCGAAATTGTTTTTTTTAATACGAAAACAATTTTTTTACTACTTGGAATAGGTCGAGTATTGGCCGGTTCTGCGGAGAAAAATACAGCCAAACTCTTGTTCCGAAATTCTTTGAAACCCACACTGTCTGTGTACAAAGCAAGGGCTTGAGAAAATGTATTTTTCTTGAACAATGTTGCTCGCACGTCTCGTTCACTGAAGTTTTTCCCATTTTAAACTTGCACTGTTTATTTTTTATTTTGATCTTTCGGAATAAAAGAAAACTATCAGTTTCAAGAACAAAATACCAAACGTTATCATAATGAGTTCGCGACTTGCCTGCATCATTATATATAACTGTACAAATAACAATAGTACTGTAACAAAATATTGAATTTCAATTCTTAACAATATCGATAAAAATGTATTCAAAGTTGAATAGATTTTTTCAACATCGCTTTGAATTTTTCGAAATATTCTGATTTTAAAATTTAATTAATAAAGATTTTTGGTATTATGGTTTTAATGCCGCTATTTTTTCACGTTTAACATATTAGATATTAAACTAAGAAAAACAATCTGTCTCCCAGTCAACTGTAATTAATAACACAAGCATTAAGTTCCCTATCTCGGAATTGGAATAGATGGCGTGTGTGACAAACACTCAGACCAGAAACAAGTATTTGTACAAATATCTTTCCCGAGGGGAAAGCGGACCTGCGACCGCACGTGCTTAGGCGGCTTCTCTCGTTCGACTCGTAATATTAACGTATCAACATTCTTCCAAACTTACATCTTTATAATAGTTGCGGCATCAACCGTGTAATATTTGATCCCTTAAGAATATTTGCATAAAAACTAGCCTATTCTAGATCTCCAAATATCTAACTACTAAGTTTAATTATCATCAGTTTAAAAGGTTTGCTCTGTGGTTACGGCAGTAAAGAATATAGCCGCCGCCTCTCTTCCCGTGATTGTCGTAAGAGGTGACTAAGGGATAACACAGTACCACTACCACCTTAGAACTTATAAAGCCGACTGATGGCGGGATAACCATACAGTTGCTGACTTTTAAATACACAGGCCGAAGACGGGCAACGGCGTCTTCGGTGCAACAAAGCCAGCCCAGCGTGGTGACTATGGGAAAAATACATGAGTTCGCGCCATAATGTCTGGCGCTAACTTGGGGAGGCCTATATGTCCAGCAGTGGACTGCGATAGGTGAAGTGACTGAATTGAGAAGGTCATGCGTTCATTTATAATATTAGTAAGATGTTACGCGGTGTTTAAAAAAAGTTTCCTTAAAACATCGTAAATGTAAAATTAAATACAATTCATTTTCACTTCCACCAATGTTATGAAAAAAAAAAGAAATGAACAGTTCTGAAGATATATTTAATAAAATCGTATTATCAGGAAATGAAAATAATATAAAACGTTTTTCATTTCAATATGATAGTAATTGGAAATATGAAGAGAATAAGAAATATTAAAACAGATGACGGAAGGCGATTTCAGTTATTAAAAATTCCAATCGTAGCTTACGTTGGGTGATTTAACATCTATACATGTAATAAAATTGTAATAGACCAATTCGGTACGTTAAAGATATTTAAAAATTATTTGGTCGTTCCTTTGTAGTTTATCAGCTGTGCTCCGCGGTTTTGTCCACCTAAATCTTTGGAAATTTGGAAAAAACATTTTAAAATAATATATAACCTATAACCTCCCTCGGTAAATGGATAATGCCAGCACAAAATAAAATATTTTGAGTTAAAAATATGCTTTATAACATTTGCGTGTTGAAAGAAACACACTCGTCAGCTTTGTAATTTTTTTTTTTTTTTGTAATTGATACTGAATTCAAAACTACATTTTAATTTTCACTTTCGTCTATCAGTGTGTTTTATGGCTGCCCTAAAAGTAATAAATGGATTTAAATGAAACGTGGCAAGATTTGAATTTAAAGCACGAGCTAGAACACTGGATAATCCCAGAAACGATTTTACAATTGCCAGGAAACAGAATGTTTTACTAAAAATTAATTTTTATCCCGTAATGCAGTAAGCTTCCCTTGGTCAAAGAGATGAAAATTAAAATATTTAAACTCGAATAAAGTTACGGATGTAGTTGGTTTTAAACTAAATTATGACTAAGTAAAATATATTTGCAAAAAAATACCAAAAGTAGACTTCTGGAAGAACCACGTGAATTTTAAAGCCTTTTTGTTGTGGTTTATTCACGAGACTTATTTGAAACTTGCAGATAATTATGTCCATTAACTCTGCAGTGGTCGCGCACCAAAAAAGTTACGCGAGTGGTCGAGTGGATTACATACCAACGTAGTCCATTTTCAAACTGAAATAAAAACTTTTTATTATATATTATACTAGCTGAACCCGCAAACGTTGTTTTGTCATTTATGTTATTAACCCCCGCAACCCCCTCTTGTGGGTGGAATTTTGTAAAATCCGTTCTTAGCTGATCACTACTTGGCGAAAGGAATATTCCTACCAAATTTCAAGTCTCTAGGCCTTATGGTTCCAGAGATATCGTGATGAGTCAATGGGTGGAAATCTCTTTTATATAATTATATAGATATAATAGATAAAAACATCATCACTGCATCTTTATTAACCCAATATTATGAACATAATCTAATACAAGTTATATTTTTTACACAACAAATTTTTATAATTTTATAAATATTGGACATAAAAACAAAAAAACAAAATCTAAATTGATCCCATGAACACATTCATGTGACATTGATCACATGAAAACAAAAAACACGGTAACACGGGTGCGACGACACGATGAGGATGCGACTACACGATATGAATGCGACGACATGAAACGGATGCGACGACACGAAGACACGAAGAATGAACAGGGAGAATGTAATAAAGAGGGACTTTGCATAGAATAATATTTATTATAGCGAAGTGAATACCGAGTTGTATCGAACTTGACACTTTTTGACAGCAACCGGTCAAAAGGCACAGCAAGGACACCCAATGAAGAGCTTGTACAGACTAAGCGCTAGAGACTAGTGTACCACCAGAAGTGCATATTTGCAGTAGTAAACTACTAGTACTCTTCATGTACCCTTCTCATTCACAACTGGTAGCCGGGTAGGTATATTAAGGTAAATGAAGGTATATTCATTTTCGCGTACAACTTTAACAGAGTGATGTAACTGAGGACAGTGCCATCTAGTGACGAGTGAGTTAATTAAAATTGTCATATTTTAATTTAAAAAGGTTTGATACACTACCTTTTCAAGCCATACGTTTAACTTCTAAAATCAAAAATTAACCCTAGCTATAACAAACGCCATAAGATTCTAAAGATAAATAAAAATAAATTCGTTCGAATACAGAGTTCAAGGTATAGTGGTATTTTGATAATTTGAGATAAAAAGATGTTTTCTGAGCGAGTGAGCTAATTTATTATGTCTCTGATCATTCCTAAAAAGGTTAATACTATCAAATAAAATCTTTTACTTCAGTGAATGTTTTCTAGCATTCAAAAGGCGATTATACTAAATTCGGTTCAACAATAACTTGATATATCGTCGTTTTTATAAGTACAAGTATTTCCGCTTAGTCAGAGACAAATGGGCGGCATTAGATATCGGATCCTCTATACTTAAAAAAAAGCCTTTATAGATAAATATACTACGTTGAACACCCATTTGTTCTATTGAATTATTGAGGAGATTTTTTCTAATACCGTCGTGGTACATTGGGTATATTTATAACCGTCTTCAAAAATAGGAGGATGTTCTCAAATCGACTGTATTATTTTATTTATGTTTGTTACCTCAGAACGTTTTACTGGGTAGACCGATTTCGATGACTATTTTTTCGTTGACCTACGTCGTACTTTACCGCATAATTTTTAATGGGTGTACCGATTTTGATGATACTTGTTTTATTCGAAATCTGATGATTGTCTTGTGGTCTCATTGAAATTTTATTGAGATCTGATAACAACATTTTGAGTAATATTTATATAATAACACGTATTTACTTGACTATTGTTTCGTCTACCTACGTTGTGATATTATGTAAAATAATTATTTATTTAATGTTTAGGCACAAAAGATGTGTGGGTATAAATATCTGTGTGATGTATTACGTTTATTACCAACTGCTATCTGAGCTCCTTCTGTCCAAATTTTGTGAAGTATTGGTCATATACCTCAAGTTTTTAATGATATGTTAAAATAAGTCTACAGTTACCTGATAATTTTAACGATTTTCGTATTGAAGAGTTCATTAAATAAAGGCACGAGTGAATCATTACGCTTGACATTTTACAAAAAGATTGTTGAAGTTCATATACTTCAAAGACGTGTACCGTGTCTCATGTTTAATATAAAATATATATAGAACGCTTACATAATTTTGTAATATATATCTCGTATGAAGCCTACGGAAATATTTGTTTTTATCGTAATTTGTGGATATATGAGAATGGCAATTAAAAATATATTTCTACTTTTATCTGAATTAAAGTGAAACAGAAATAGAAAAACCGGCCAAGTGCGAGTCGATATTGTATTTCAAGTGCGAGTTGATAAGAATGATTGAAAAATGAAATTTTGCACTGCTAAGAATAACGTTCAAATGTTTTTTTTTATATATATACACAATACACACACGGTCGTCTGTTCCTAAAGTAAGCAACTTAATGCTTGTGTTATAGGTAACAGCCGACTGGTCTAGCTAATTTTTTTTTTTTTCGATAAACATACTTATAAATAATACATATATAAATATATAAATAAATATGTATATAACACCCAGACTCGAGGTGGGAATCGAACCCACAACCCCCGGAACAGAAAGCAGGGTCACTACAAACTGCGCCAACGGGCTAGTCTAATAAGTCTAATGTTAAAGGCAAGATACAAAAATAAAGTCTCAGATAGTTTCCCAGGTCAAACTGTTGTAAAATTGATTTCTAATTATTTAAACCTCTTGTTTACTTTAGGTTCTACAAAGGTCAATATTAGTTCTTATTATTACGAGTAGACTATAGACGTTTCAAATTATCGATTTTACTCATATTAATAGATGTAGCTAACTTCATATTTACGCACAAAATCATCTTGAATATGTTAGTTTATATTTTTCAAAATTTATAATCATGTAAAATATCTCAATTAATTTGATTACACATATTTTATTATCAGAAAGCAATCAAACACGTCTTGCTTTGACGACTTTCAAAATACTGTCACATAAAAATATTAAAAAAAAAACAAGTGTGCTTTAGACCACACGACTGAAATTAAACTTATGTCTCCCTCTGAAATTCCATTCATCTCTCGCGATCACATTTTTCGTAACGCTCTCGTCAAAAATTCACCAGTTTACTCCCCAAGACAAGCGTGCGTAAGAAGTTTTAATTCAAAAATCATAGGTATTCAGAAGTTTACGCACACATCTTTGCAGCGATGTGTTGAACGATCCGTACATGATGCTATAAATTCTTAAAATGTGACGTCATCTAAATAGTCTATATTGTTCGGTATTCAAAAGGATTAAAATAATATCTCTGTGAAAATATAATAAATTACACCGAGCAAAGCAAAAGTGATTATGAGATGAAAACCATTTGTAAGGCTATAAACATACTAATTTACAATATACAGCTTTACAATCTGTAATATCCCACTGTTGGGCATAGGCCTCTTCCCCGTGTAGGAGAAGGATCGGAGCTTAATCCACCATGCTGCACCAATGCGGGTTGGTGGATACAGCTTATTACTATATAATGAAACATTTTTTTCGGATTTTATCGCGGTTTATTAAGTTTTTTTCGGATTGATGTTGTAAAGTATCCCAAACCTCGGGCATCTAAAAAACCTAATAAACCAACGTTGAAATCCGAAAAAAGTAGTTTCATTATAATGAGTAAAATTCGCGTAAACATTAGAAAAGCTTATTACTGTTAAATCATGCGTATACAAAATTATATTTTGCCTGATATTTCAATAATCTATTACAGATTAAATAGCGGACTTGGCAACAAAATAATTCTATCACTAATTAAAATTATGAAAAGAAATATTTTTGCTGTACTACCATACTTCATAAGTTCGCTTATTTGACAAGAAACATAGTAAATAAATCTTATACTATTAAACGAGCAATTCTTGTATATATATACAGGGTGTTAGGGGAATGGTTATCCATAGAGGTATGTTGGGTAGGGGGGGTCATTTGGAACCTATTTAGGCTAACTTACCTATATGCAAAGTGTTACGGATTTTTTTTTTATGATTATTTTTTCATTTTTCGAAAAAAGTGCCGAAAATTAGTGGTTTGACCATCATATCTTTTTTGTTTATTGATATATCAACGCCATTTCTTTTTTGTTTTGATCATCAATACATTGCGCATGTAAAATAAATGTGATTTAATTTAGAAAGCATCTACAAAAAAAATTATGGGCCAAAGAAATCTTGACAGAGACAAAAAGTAAATCAAACCTTCAAGTTTAGGTATAAATTAAAAAAAAATAAAAGCCTCCAGACAATTTAAAATAATTTAAAAAATTACTCTAGTTAACACTGTTTTAAATAATATTACTTTCATTCACCTACCTTACTTACTTTTTTTTTAAATGATGAAATAACGAAATGGTTTCTACCTGAACCCGCACTCTACGCTGACAATTATAACAATAATTGTTATTACGCAGGGCGGTATGTCCCTGTATAGCACATGGTAAACTACCATCTTGACTTTGGCGACATGTTGGCGCAGCGATCACAGCACTGGCTGATGCGCTGGCGGTCGCGCGTTCGATTCCCGCTCACGGCAGATATTTGTATTGGTCATATAGATGTTTGTCGTGGTCTGGGCGTTTGTGCTTGTGTATTGTGTGTGTTTCCAGACCCCCGACACAGGAGAAAATCCTATTGGGGGCCGTCGAGTGTGAAGCGTTTATTATTAAAAAAAAAAATCTTGTCTGCTCTCATCAGGCGAGGATTTACATCCTTATTTGAAGATCATCCTTATTTCCAGTAATGTAGATTGTGGAAATTCACGACAGAATTCACTGTATTTATAAAAATAAAATAAATTTGTTACTCGAATTTATGATTTTTTTTATTTTGATACCTACCGGCATTAATTTCACCCTATGAGAGACATTTGTGGTGCCCGTGGAAACTCATACCCCAAATTCCAAGATAAAAAGAGACAGCAGGTAGTTTACCATGTGCTGTACAGGGACATACCGCCCTGCGTAGTAACAATTATTGTTATAATTGTCAGCGTAGAGTGCGGGTTCAGGTAGAAACCATTTCGTTATTTCATCATTAAAAAAAATCCAAGATAAAAAGAGACAGCAGGTAGTTTACCATGTGCTGTACAGAGACCATACCGCCCTGCGTAGTAACAATTATTGTTATAATTGTCTGCGTAGAGTGCGGGTTCAGGTAGAAACCATTTCGTTATTTCATCATTTAGAAAAAAAACCAAGATAAAAAGAGACAGCAGGTAGTTTACCATGTGCTGTACAGGGACATACCGCCCTGCGTAGTAACAATTATTGTTATAATTGTCAGCGTAGAGTGCGGGTTCAGGTAGAAACCATTTCGTTATTTCATCATTTAAAAAAAAAGTAAGTAAGGTAGGTGAATGAAAGTAATATTATTTAAAACAGTGTTAACTAAAGTAATTTTTTAAATTATTTTAAATTGTCTGGAGGCTTTAATTTTTTTTTAATTTATACCTAAACTTGAAGGTTTGATTTACTTTTTGTCTCTGTCAAGATTTCTTTGGCCCATAATTTTTTTTTGTAGATGCTTTCTAAATTAAATCACATTTATTTTACATGCGCAATGTATTGATGATCAAAACAAAAAAGAAATGGCGTTGATATATCAATAAACAAAAAAGATATGATGGTCAAACCACTAATTTTCGGCACTTTTTTCGAAAAATGAAAAAATAATCATAAAAAAAATCCGTAACACTTTGCATATAGGTAAGTTAGCCTAAATAGGTTCCAAATGACCCTCCCTACCCAACATACCTCTATGGCTAACCATTCCCCTAACACTCTGTATATAGAATCTGAATCTCGGAATCGGCTCCAACGATTTTCGTGAGTATGCAGTGGATTTCGGGGGCGGAAAATTGATCTAGCTAGGATTCAATTAAAAAAAATGTAGTTTTATCCCTGTTTTTAGGCAATTAAAAAATATCATTAGAATATGAAGCTTAATTTCACCAGTGTTAACATAGCTGTAATGGCTTAATTAGGAAATCGGCGGGTGTTGAATCGTGTTGACCCGGGTTCAAATCAGTCTCCAGATTATTTTTTCTTTTTTTTTTAATTTCACTCGTGATTTATTCTTTAAATAAAATTAAAATATAAAAATACCGAGAAAAAAAAAACAAACAAAAAATAAAAATACCGAGCTAGGCTCGGTCACCCAGGTACTATGTATTTAAATAAAGAATGATTTTTTAATGACAATATGTAAACATACCTCAAAATTGAATCACACCAACGACTTCGGTAGCGCAAGTGTGTTCAACTCCTTAATGCCTCAGCTAGTAAATAAAACAGGAAGCAGTCAAACGAAATTAAATTTCCCTCCGGTTTTCCTTTACGACGATCTGATTCGTGAAATTAAATTATGTACAGCGGTACTTCGCCTTCGTGTCAGCGTTGGTATTTACACTACTGTCTTAAGTTTGAGGTTTGTTAGTGTATTCGGACTATTTTTCAGTGAATAATAATTTCACTCGTTGCACTATTTTTCTAATGTTTAGGCTTTATACTAGTCACAGCTGCTTTCTGGTAAGGGAAAGAATTAGAGTAACATTATATATTAATAAATAAATAAACTGTATTTTACGGGTTATTAAAATAAACTATATTTGTCGTTTATTACATTCTTAGGGCCTATGCAAACCACCGCGAACAAACAGACGCGATACACACGCAAGTCAGACGCAGCCTGTAGACCTTTGCACACCTGTGTGTAAAAGCACGCCGTCGTAAAACGCGCCGTTGACGCGCGTGTGTAGCGATACAAACGCGTTGCAAACGCGCGTGTATATCGATACAGACGCGCCGGTGCCGCGCGTTTTAATCGATACAAATGACAACAAACTGCTTTGTAGGATAAAACGGTGCGTTTTTAAAACGCGCCGTTGATGCGCGTGTGTAGCGATACAGACGCGATGCAAACGCGCGTGTGTATCGATACAGAAGCGCCAAACACACGACAACAAACAGCCCTGTAGGGTAAAAGCGCGCCGTCGACGGCGCATTTAAAAAACGTGGGTTGCATAGGCCCTTAATGCGCTCAAAACTATATCGTCTATCGCACCTGACACGAGGCTTTGGGAATATTTTGTTTCATCAATCAGTCACGATCGCATTTTCCATTGAGACGGGAAGACCGTGTTTATGTGCTCCGGGACCGAGTAAATACTTCGTTGTGTACAGCTTAGCTGTAGCATATTTATTAAATAGAGATTATGTAATTACAAATTATTTGATCGTGTAAAAATTACCTAGAATTGTATATTTTGTACATGTATAATTATGTTCCTTTCTCCTACATGGGGAAGACGCCTATGCCCAGCAGTGGGATATTACAGGCTGAATCGTGATCGTGATCGTATATTTTG
Source organism: Melitaea athalia (assembly GCA_905220545.2). NCBI lineage: Eukaryota > Metazoa > Arthropoda > Insecta > Lepidoptera > Nymphalidae > Melitaea > Melitaea athalia. The sequence continues at coordinate 1,680,555 of HG992183.1, read as the reverse complement.
TAAATTGTGTGTGTAAATAAGAGTAATAATAATAAATGTGGCGAACAAATAAATAATTAATTATAATTAATGTGCCACACTTTTTTTTTTTTTAATTTTGAGTCAAAACACATTACCTATCTTTATAGACTGTGCACTTTTCATTGAATGCCTTGTACTTGTGTTCATCGTGTTTTAAATAAAAGAAAAAAAAATCAATCTATGCTTCACAATGTTTTTATTGTTACTGATTCTTTTCGGTATGCTTTCAGAAATATGAATGAGTCATGTACGTACAATACGGAAAAAATCTAAAGTGTACGTTCGGTAACAAAAAAAAAAGTCTTTTGTACGTTGAGTGGTTAATCTGAAAGTGATTGAGGAATAAAAATTTCCATCAGTATACTGTGTCCATAATTATGTTCATTCGTAACAAAAAAAAAAAAACGATCAATTGACATTGATAAGTACAATACACACAGTCATAATTATAGAAGGCTGGGTCTATAGCGGAGAAATGGCTTACATTTAATTAGAATGAATTCATTATAAGTTTCAAAATGTATAAAAAATTATATTCCTTTTTTATTACTTAGATTTTTTTATATACATATTACAAATTTAGTAGTTATATTTCATGTTTGCACTGTTTATGATGTAAATAACGCTTCAGCCTGTAATATCCCACCGCTGGGCATAGGCCTCTTTCCACATGTAGGAGAAGGATCAGAGCTTAATCCACCATGCTGCTCCAATGCGGGTTGTCAGATATATTAACTACTATGAGTAACGATCGCTACCAGGTAGGTATAAAAGACGATAACAACCGTGACCGACGGCTTAACTTTCTATCCGAGGCACGGTGGGGAGACCCAAAAGGACTAGATAAATACCCAGATCACGGCAAACATCTGTATGGCCAATACAACAATATACTTAAGCGCACAATATGTTAATCTTATTTTAATAATGTTAAACAAGTCCTAGCAGTAAAACTTCAATGGCGCTTGAATTTTTAATGTCCACGTGTAAAATTCTGACCATCTCTGTTCTTTAAACATAAATGAACAAATAAACCCAAACAAGAATTTAGTATTCATTAAAATGTCTACTTCATAAATAAATGTTTTAAACAAGAAAATAGTATAATATACAAAACACAATTATGCACAAGACAATAAGCTTGCTACAAAATAAACAAGATTAAAAGAATATATGGAATGTACTGAGAGTAATTTTGCAGAGTGTGTGGAAGAAATAAACAAAACAGTAATTGTGTTTGCTCGCAAACGAAAAAAACCGACTTCAATTACATCGACAAGTAATACAACGTAATAAGACGAAAAAATAGTCAAGTTAATACGCGCAATTAAAGATCTCAATTAAATTTAAATGGGACCACATGACACGCAACACCTTTCAATTTAAACAAAATTGATCGAAATCGGTCCACCCAGTCTTATTACGTTGTATTACTTGTCGATGTAATTGAAGTGGTTTTTTTTTTTCGTTTGCGAGCAAACACAATTATACACATATTTAGTGTACATTAATTTTCCAAAAAAAAAAAAAACGAATCATTTTTTTTTATTCCTACCATAATTTTTTTATTACAAAGATGGCAAACAAGTTTTAATTTTTAGTTACACATGATTTAAAATTCTATGAGACTAATTTACTACCTTCCAAATAAATACCCAAAAAAACTAAAGAATACAAACTAAAAGTATTTATACAAAATGGTGGATTTTACAATTTCCCTATTAAGCGAACAAAAACAACTTTGCTACATACGTACATTTAACTGAGTTTTTCTCCTGACAGTTATTTTTTAAAGATAGATGACTTTTTTTGTACGGCCCCGTTGATTTATGGTAAGTCGACATAGAATGTTTGGGGATCCTTGGCTTGTGTTAAATATTTTGAAAGAATATTTTAAGAAAATTTATTTTAATTAAAATTAAATGTTAAAATTCATTTTATAATATCTTTTATAATACCATAAATAATACCTATTTCAAGCAGCGTTGTGTTCCTTCCTTGTGGTGACCGAAGCTTTTTTTGAAGTGAAACTTCTTTAGGCGCATGGGGGCCCTTTCAAGTAGGAGTATGCTCTTTTTTTGAAGGTCCCTAAGTCGTATCGGTTCGAAAATACCGTAGGTGGCAGCTGGTTCCATATAGTGGCCGTGCGAGGCAGCTCCTAAGGGATTAGGGATATCCTATGGCCGGCAACGCACTTGCGATGCTTCTGGTGTTGCGGGCGTCTATACGCTACGGTTCTCGCTTACCATCAGGGGAGCCGCACGGTTGTTTACCGACCTAGTTGTATTAAAAAATACAAAGAAAATATACTTAAAGATGAAACGGCGAGATTAAAATAATGTTTAACAGGAAATTAAATTTTTCACGAAAAGAAAATATTAAGAGTTCCCACCGGAACGTTTGTCAGCGTCCTTGAGACAGATTTCACAGACGTCGCCTGGATCTCATTGTCATGGAGAAATATTCAGCAAACGTGAGAAAATAGTTTCGACGAAATTGAACAAAAAATAAGTGTGTGTCAGCTGCGACGCACGACTGGAGTTTACTCCTTCAGATCGACTGTCTAAATAGGCACAAAAAAGGCTTACTAGTCTAAGAAAAAGATTAATACCATATCAAATGGTAAATAAACGAATCAAATAATGTTACGAGAAACTTAACGAGGTCATTCGTTCACTAGATTTTACTGCAATTTTTTACAGACCGGTTGCGTTATATGAAAATTGATTCTTAAGGAGTAAACTCCAAAAATATTGGCTAACGTGCTCGTAATACCAAAGTTTAGAATTTATTTAATAGTTTCTTTTTTGTTTTTGTTTACATGATTTGCGAATGTTGTCTACACTTAGTATCTGATATGCTTATCAGTGACTGTGATTTTATGTATTGGCGCAACGGTCACAGCACTGGCTTGTGACTGTTGCGCTGGCGGTTGCGGGTTCGATCCCCGCACATGACAAACATTTGTGTTGGCCATACAGATGTTTGCCGTGGTCTGGGTGTTTATTTAGTCCTTGTGGGTCTCTTCACCGTACCTCGGAGAGCACGTTAAGCCGTCGGTACCGGTTGTTATCATGAACACCTAGGAATCTAGGGAATACATCCACCAACTCACATTGGAGCAGCGTGGTGGATTAAGCTTTGATGCTTCTGCTCCATGGGGTAAGATGCTTATGACAAGCAGTGGGATATTACAGGTTGAAGCGTATCAAGTAAAATTATATGTGTAAGTTTACAAAGCAAAAACTTTGGGATATGCCAATAGTTCACAATACTCATATAAATTTGACGCTAAATCTTACAAGTGACAAAAACCGTGCCAGGCTTTTAGCTTTATCAAATAAAGAGTCAGGTCACTGGTTACACGCAATGCCGTCAAAAAACCTTGGGACACTTTTAGACAATGAAAGTTTTAGAATTGCTTTCGGCCTCCGGTTGGGAACTCCACTGTGCTTTGAACACAGATGTCCGTGCGGAAAGGAGGTTGATTCTTTCGGACTACACGGCCTTTCCTGCAACAAGAGTTCAGGTAGGTTTTCCCGCCACGGTTCCCTAAATGATACCATAAAAAGAGCTCTTGCCACCATCGACGTTCCTGCTCTTATCGAGCCTACTGGAATTAGTCGCGATGATGGCAAGAGACCTGATTGATTGACGTTGGTTCCCTGGGAAAGGGGACGGGCGCTTTTGTAGGACGCAACCTGCGTTGACACACTTGCTCCGTCTCATGTCAGGGAAACAGCCTTAAAAGCGGGAGCCGCGGCGGAGAAAGCTGAATCGACTAAACGGCACAAGGTATTCGTCACTAATTCCAAATTACATCTTTGTGCCGTTTGCAGTCGAAACACTTGGACCTTGGAGTAGCAGTGCTAAAAAATTCTTAATTGAGATAACTCCTCGCCTTATTGCCTCCACTGGTGACAAGAGAGCTGGTGCATTTTTTGCCCAGAGAATCGGCATAGCGATTCAACGGGGAAATGCTGCCAGCATTCTTGGCACAATTCCATGCGGACATGATTTGTATCTAAACTATCTGTAAATATTTATTTCTTAAGTTGTGACTTGTAAATATGTAAAATGTTTGAATAAAATGTATATATATAGTGCTCTATATAATAAATTATGTGTCATCATTGATTATCTTATAAATCTTTCTCTTTATATCCTTACTAAACCTATATTTGTGTCTTAACTTCCGTTCGCTTCGCCCAATCACACTTTTCGTAACGCTCTCGTTGCTCCTACACCAGCTTACTCCCTAAGTTAAGCATCCGTAAAGAAGTTTTACTTCAAATATTTATATTTAGAAGGTCACGCACACATCTTCGCAGCGATGTGTTGTACAATCCGTACATGATGAGTCATCTAAATATTCTGTATTGTTCGTAACTTAAAAGGATTAAAATAATATATCTGTGAAAATAGTCGAGCGTGCGTAAAGAAGTGTTACTAAAATTAAAAGTCTTATCCACATTCTGTTAAAACTCGATAAAACTCGTTTAAAATATAAAATGTTACTGTCATCAAGCTTTGGATGAAGTTCAAATGCGGTTTGCATTTGAACTTCATCCAAAGCATTATTTTTCCTCACATTAACGTTTTAAGACTGACTATTCGAATAACTGAGACTGTCGCGTGGAAAATTACAGCTTCAAAATTTGTGACGGTGAATTAAGACCTGCATTGTCGTAGAACAAATTAACAACGACTGTTAAATTAGAATTATAATGAGAAGTTACACTACTACAGCGTCGAGGTCTTTAGTTAAAATTGCATTTTAAATGAAGATTTATTATGTACATAAATAATAACAAACACTCGCTCTTGTGTAGTGATGCGCATATCATGTTGGTGTATCGTGTACTTTGCGAGTTCGATTACCGTTCGGGATGTACAAGATGGTTACAGACTGTGAAGTACAAGAGTCGGACTTATGGCTAAAATTGTTACAGCACTGTTTTGTGGCTGTTACGCTGGTCGTTGCGGGTTCGATCCCCGCACATGACAAGCATTTGTATTGGCCATACAGATGTTTGCCGTGCTCTGTGTGTTTGTGCAGTCCTTGTGGGTCTCCCCACCGTGCCTCGGAGAGCACGTTAAGCCGTTGGTCCCAGTCATTATCATAAAAACCTTTTGGAGAGGGCGCGGGGAACAGGGTGTTGAGTCCCTCATCCACCACCGCAAAGGGAGGATCCTCCAATCAGACGAGTGTTGTGTCTGGTAAGGCTACTGCCCCAACGTTAATTGTTGTCGGGTTCTTATATGTATATACTCAATCGCCCAGGAAACTTCGATAGCGTGATCTAGAATCGTCAGTTCGTATGTAGCTCGATAGATGTCACCACAACCCGATAGCCATCGTTATTTATAATAGGGAATACAACAGTCAACCCGCAGTGGAGCTGTGTGGTGAATTAAGCTCCGACCCTTCTACATTAAGAAAGAGGACTATGCCCAGCCGTGGGATATTACAGGCTGAACCGTAAACATATACTTATAAAGCCACTTCAAAAAAGACGAATGTGCCTTAGATCACATGACTGAAGTAAAAGTTCTTTAGCATCAGGCCTGCACTTTGTCTTAGATAATCTATACTAATATAATAAAGCTGAAGAGTTTGTTTGATTGTTTGTTTGTTTGTTTGAACGCGCTAATCTCAGGATCTACTGGTCCGATTTGAAAAATTCTTTCAGTGTTAGATAGCCCATTTATCGAGGAAGGCTATAGGCTATATATCATCACGCTAAGACCAATAGGAGCGTAGCACCAATGAAGAATGTTTCAAAATCGGTTTTTTTTCCTTTTGAGAGCTTCCTAGAGAATTGGTCCTATTCCACGGGGACGAAGTCGCGCGCAGAAGCTAGTTATAATATAAAGGGAGAAAGAATTACTACTGGCAGACGTTGCTGACATACCGATAGCAGTGCCACCTACAAAGCTACAATCGTGTTTTCAAACCATCCATGAACCCATAGAAATATACGTTCAAAATTTTAACCAAATCAGTCCAGATCTTTAGGAGGATTTCAGTGACAAACACACGCACAAAGAAAAAAGTACTTCACGTCTGCTGTCACTTGAAATCATCTCAGTCTAGTCCTTGTTACTTGACTTGGTATTTAAATATATATTTTTAAATTTGTTTTATATGCTTTTTAATAGTCCTTTAATATCTAGTCATTACTAATATTTACTAAATAATAATAAATACGGCAGTACAATAATACGGCGTACCTTTACATAATTATATTGATCTCACTCACTAGACTAGCATACTTCTGAACCAAAGAAAAGTCTACAAGTGGCTTACGGTGAGTTTAATGAGCCTAATCCGATTTTATTATATAAAAGTTAAAGGAAAATTTAAGCTTAGAGTAAATTATAATGTAATAAGCATAGAAATACTGGAAAAATATTATTATTAAAAAATATACTTAGGTATAGCCCTTTCACAAAAAAAAAGAAAAAAAAGCGAGTGTGCTTTAGAGTTTAGACCACACGACTGAAGTAAACTTCTTAAGCAATAGGCCTACACAATAAGCTTGCTTTGTGTCTTAGTAATACGAAACAAAACCGGCTATGAGAGAAAAAGAGAAAAAAATATGTGCTCGCACCTCTCTCTTTTACTGGGTTAACCGATTTCAATGACTCTTTTTTTAATTTAAAGTTGGTGGTTACCTCTAATAATGCGTATTTACTTGACTATTTTTTCGTTGACGTATTATTACACCTCACAACTTTTTACTGGGTTTACCCATTATGATTATTTTTTTTTCCTACATGGGAAAGGGTCCTTTTCCTGCATGGAAAAGAGGCCTATACCCAGCAGTGGAATATTACCTACAGGCTGAAGCGAATAATACGTATTTACTTCACTATTTTGTCGTCTACCTACGCTGGATTGCTGGTCGATGTAATTGAAGTAAGCTTTTTTTCGTTTAGTTATATTTAAATTTTCCAATAAACTGCATCCGTGCCAAGTACAGTCGCTACTATGTCTACATACAAATAGCCAACAGCAGTCGCCACACCACTCCGCACTCAGTCCGAATTACCTCTTAAAATTTTTCGACATCATTATACATTTCAATCATGTTTCTCTTAAAACGGTTGACTTCTCAAAAGCTCGAGTGAATATTAAAAAGAGGCAGAATTTGTTTTCATTCGTCGTTCTTGGGGTTCTGGATAATTCAATACATTGAGTAAATTTTTGTGTACGAATCTCTGTTTTATTAACTAATATGACAATATTGAATGTTACGCCTTCCGTAAAAGATAATATTGTAATACTTTTGATAATTTGGATAAACCAAATATTTCGAATAATTTCTGATTTTATACAAGATTAGAAATTTCGATAAGATAAAAAAACTATATAAAAATAGAGTAAAGATTAAACAAGTGTACAAATAATAATGTTTATCTAACCTACTTTATTTAACCATTTTTATTTAAGAAATATAAATACTGCTGTGTCCTACCTCAGTTAGATTCTTGCAAATCAATTCTGAAGAATATATCTTTAGCCGATTAAAACTTCACATAGACGTTTAGTTATGTTGAAAATACATTTTTAGGTTAGTTCTACGTGTTTATTTACCTATGTAGATAAATAAGTAAATTAAGATCCTGACTTGACCAGCTTAGATTCTTAAATAAAAGACGTTAGACGTTCTAATAAATAAAACAAAAAATAAAATAGTTAACAAACAGATTAAATACAATCAAATCAAGCCAAAAGAAATAAAGAAAACAAAATGTCTTAGTATTTATTTTGACAAACGTTTCTTTAGTCTGAAAAGATCCTGATTAGCAAAGGTATTTGCCCCGTCTGGCGCTTAAAACTTATTAACAAAAAGTTGTAATTCTTAAAATAAGAAATGTTATTTAAATTTACATTTTAATTCAACATAACAACTAAATTCGAAATTAAATTGTGCGAAACATTAATACGTATTTAGATTGCATTGTAAGTAAATATTTTCAAATGAAAATTCAATGAAACAACGGTGATTGCACATTTATCTGAATTAAAACTAAAACTTGATTTAAAGTTTGAAAATAAAGAATGATTTTGTCTCGTCTACAAGTGATTATCAGGTAAATTTTCATTGTTACTTCGCTGACAAGAGGTAAAAATGGAGGCATACTTTTGTTCAATTCCAACTATATTAATTAGATTCATAATATCTTTTTTGAAGAATAATGACAAATCAGCAACTGAGGTAGGGCACAGCAGGAAATTTCCTGCTCAAAACATGGAGCAGCCCGACTGGGGTAGTACCTCGACCTTACAGAAGACCACAGCTAAATAATACTGTTTTCAAGCAGTGTTGTGTTCCTGTTGGTGAGTAAGGTGACCAGAGCTCCTGGGGGTTTTCGGATAGGGTCGGTAACGCGCTTGCGATGCTTCTGGTGTTGCAGGCGTCTATAGGCTACGGTCTTACCATCAGGTGAGCCGTACGCTTGTTTGCCGAAATCGTTACATAAAAAAAAATACAGTTACGTAAAATTGACAAGAACTAAAGAACATAATATGCAACTTTCACTGAGGAAGGGCACAGCAGGAAAGATCCTGCTAAAATATGGAGCAACCCGACTGGGGAAGTACCTCGACCTTACAGAATACGACAGCTAAATAATACCACTTTTAAGCAATGTTGTGTTACTGTTGGTTGACGCCGCGTTGGCGCAGCGGTCACAGCACTGAATTGCGATTGGCTGTTGCGCGGGCGGTTGCGGGTTCGATTCCCGCACACGACAGTATTTGTATTGGCCATAGAGATGTTTACCGTGGTCTGGGTGTTTGTGCAGTCCTTGTGGGTCTCCCCACCGTGCCTCGGAGAGCACGTTAAGCCGTCGGTCCCGGTTGTTATCATGTACACCTGATAGCGATCGTTACTCATAGTAGGGAATATATCCGCCAACCCGCATTGGAGCAGCGTGGTGGATTAAGCTCTGATCCTTCTCCTACATGGGGAAGAGGCCTATGCCCAACAGTGGGATGTTACAGGCTGAATCGTGTCGTTACTGTTGGTGAGTAAGGTGACCAGAGCTCCTGGGGGGATTGGGGATAGGGTCGGCAACGCGATTGCGATGCTTCTGGTGTTGTAGACGTCACGTCATACGCTTGTTTGACGACCTAGATATATAAAAAAATAAAAAAAATTTATACAAATACAATTTTGAATCAATTGTGTTTTCACTGAAAAAAGTTAAAGTGAGTTTTATTTGATACACATATCACTGGAACATCTTGGCTTTTATTTTAAAACTAGCTGACCCGGCGGACTTCGTACCGCCTAACAGTCGATTGGTATTAAAGTTCAAATTGACTTTTAATTATTATTATGAATCTTTTGTATGGGAATATAGAAAAGTGTTGTTTTTAGACTTTTTCAGGCAATTTTTTAATTTTTTCACTCCGTAAGAACCATCCCCGTACAGTCGTACTTCAAGGAATATAAAAAAAAAGAATTAGCAAAATCGGTTCAGCCACTCTCGAAATTTGCGCTTAGCAACACATTCAGCGATTCATTTTTATATATATATAGAGATAATAAAAAAAATACTAATTCCTCGACATAATTATGACCACCGTATTTTTCTAATTATTATTTTTTGTTTGTTAAACAAACTATTATTATATATCCATATTTATTATTTAATATAAATTTTAGTTTTTATTCATATATAATTCTAATTTGTTTCACCAAGTATAAGAAACTGTTTAAATTGAAGATAGAAAGAAGTGATAGGATTTAAAAAAAATACTTCCGGAAAATATTTTTTTAATACAAATCAAATATCGAATACGCTACAATACAAAATTCGTATTTCTCGAGGAAAAACTGTGATCATTACCATAACAAGACAGATACTAAGAACAAGTTTGACCCAACATTTCAGATAGGAGTAGGTACATAATTTTTATACCAACATTATTATTCATATCAGGAAATTGTGAAGAGAGTTTGTAATGTCAATCACGCTGCTACATTGATGTTTCGAATTAAAATTTATGACCAAATTCGTCTAAAAATAATGAAGATAATAAAAAAATTTCTTTTACTAACTTCTTTCACCATTGGATATAGGGCAAGACGGGATCAAATAATGTTTTGTACAAATACAAAATAATATCCAACCCGAGTGAAAATTGAACCCGTGATTAGGCGCCTAGATGCATCATTATACCAGAACGGTTCTTAGAAGTGCAAGTTTTGAATTTACATATTGAAAGAAAATTGTTTTATATAAGCCTTATGTTTCTATCTTAGAATATATTACTTGTTTCTGTTTGGGCTTTTGTCCTATCATCTTTTATTTATTTATTTTTTTGTAGGCCTTCGCAGGATTCTGCAGAGAAGAATCGGCAAGAAACTCCGCAGTTACTCTTTTGAAAATATTTAATATAAACGACGTTTTAGTACAAAATTCATTAGACTTGACATCCCAAAATTTTCTCGTCATTTCGTCGTGTCGTAAATCTATCTTATAACTTTTATCTGGTGGCTTATAGGGAATCAAAGTCTGATCAAACTGTCGTTAGGAACGTCTCTATGTATAATAAACAAATACATACTTGTTTAGTTCAGAAATCTCATCATTCATCGATTAAGTGTTTTTAGATTGTTGAAATGAGAATAATATATCGAGACTGGGAGATACGATGTGTAGAGAAATAACAAAATCCACTTTAACCAAATCCATATCACTTTATTCACACTTCGTCAATTCCACATAACACACTTTTATTCAACTTTACCTTTACAATTCGTTTTCTATCGTTAATACAAGAAGACTGCCCTTTCTTAAAAAGTTAACTACTACTATTTATATATGTTACCGTAAAAGTTCGAACTACGGTAAATCCTAAGATTTAAGAGTAAGTCTTAGGATTTACCGACATGAGTTGGTGAATGTAAGGATTTATGAAAATGGGACATTATTTTCGGGCTTTTACTATTAGAATTTAGTACATGCTAGGTTTTACCACTGACAGCTAGTAAAAGTTGGTTTTGGTAATAAAACAAAGATTAAGTAATTCTTATTAATTTATTTCAGTCAAAAACTTAAATTAGTAAGTCTTTAAATTAAGACCCGTAGACCATTTATCGGCATATATTCGTTACAAAAAAATATAAATACCCTAACCTATCTAACTTAGAAAGTTAGGCCGTTTATCGACTTAATTTCGTTACAAATTAAAAAAAATAACCCTACCCTGTCTAACTTCAATATTAGACCGACGCGGGTCTTAATATAGACTAGGTTCGTTAATAAATTGCCTTTTCAACATTTACCCTGCCTTTAATGTAAATCCTAAGACTTACCAAGTGAGTGGTGATAAAAGTGCGAATCGCAAAATCGTTCGAGCTTTTACCATTAAGCGTTGGTAAATCTTAGGTTTTACTCTTGAATCTTAGGATTTACCATAATTCGTGCATTTACAGTAATATACATACGCCAAAGACCGGAAACAAATTAATGTTTTTGACTAGTCTACTAAACGCGTTGCCGGTCTATGACAGACTGGAAATCCGTCCTAATAGCCAATCCATAGTTTAACTAATAAAAAGGCAATCTCCTTGATTAATTAATTGATTAAAATAAGTATAAAAAATTAAAATATAATACTAAATAAATTTAATTTTAAAAATAATTCTAAATAAACACAGATTTATAGCATAAAAATAGTCAAAATCTACTTATTGTAAAAAAAGAGTATAAAATATTATAAATTGTAACAAAATTATTACAGATGTATACGAGTATTAAAGGACATTTATTTCTTTTACTTTTGCATTTGAATCGTAAGTATGATATGTTTTTTATAACATTTTATAATAATTTATTTATGCCATGTTTTAATTACAGCTAAATATACTAAGTTCATTTCATCTTTGAGCGCGGGTATATGTGTGGGTAAACGTTATATACTGGTCTAAGATTCGAATGACGGCGGTCCCGTCACTGCTACACAAAAATTAAAGTTGTATAATTACAAGCGCACGCACTCATAGAGCCGCGCGCAAAGATGACTTGAACTAACTATAATAATGTTTTAAGCAGTTTTGTGTTCCTGTTGGTGAGTAAGATGACCGGAGCTCCTGGGGGGAATTTGGGCAGCTCGGCAACGAGCTTGCGATACTTATGGTGTTGCAGACGTCTATAAGTTACGGTAATCGCCCACCATCAGGTGAGCCGTATGCTTGTTTATCGACAACATTTTTTATACAACTAGTTGTATAAAAAATAATAAACTGAGACACTTGAGTTTTGCGGTAAAGTTTGTTATTTATAGCAAATCTTCCCATGTTTACCCAATACTTCTGGAGTTTACTCCTTAAGAATCGATTTTCATATAAAGCCCCCGGTATGAAAAAAAATATGAGGTGTAAAATCTGTTGAACGAATGACCTCATTACGTTTTTTTTTTTTTTACTTTTTAACGACACCTATCGTAAACCACGAAAACGTCGTCAAGAGACTAATAATAGTTTTCTAATAGCACCATCTATCTATTTGATTATTTTATTTACCATTTGATATGGTATTAATCTTTTTCTTAGACTAGTAAGCCTTTTTTTGCCTATTTATACAGGCGATCTGAAGAAGTAAACTCCAGTCGTGCGTCGGAGCTGACACACAGACTTTTTTTAATTTGTCGGTTTTAAAGTTACGTAGTAATGAGCTGTACTTAGATATAACTGATCCATTTCTATCACGTATCATTTCGGCTACGGTATGACTCCACGTATCTGTATATGATACTAAACGGACGCAAGTTTAATAACACGTTGCATTTATGGATTGTGTATTAAATATGACATGTTCGTCTCTATCGGCCTACAAATGTGACAGAAAATAGGATAGAGGAAATATTTCTAATCTTTCTGGTTTTGTGAGCAATGTCGATGACCCCACAACAAGGCAGTTTGGACTTCGGCCATGTATGACTGTCAAATGAATCATTAATTCCTACTCTAGCTAATCTGCTTAAGCATTCTTGACGATTTCGTCTTCTTCTTCATCATCTCCTTTATTCCAGGGTTGAATCTCGGCTGACATGAATATGGCAAAGATCACATTACTAACAAAAACAATACCAGCCACCAATAATAATAAGATGCGCCACTGGTATCGGTTTGTCTGAAAAAAAAATTAATTAAAAGTTACGTCTATAATTCTTTTTCAATGCCATTTATAAATATTGACAATGAAATTCCACGTTAGTCTATCATAATCAAGAACAAGCAGTACATCTACGAAATGGAAACAGCACTATTACTTTTTCATAAAAAATGTTGTGTATGTTTGTAACCACAATCAAAGTGTATGCATTTTATTATTTACAGATTATTATAATGGAAAAGAGCAAGAAATAGAAGTTTAATCAATACAAGTAACTAAAACGTGCCAACTTTGAAGCTACGTACCACATCAGTTACAACAAACGAAGTTATTATGGGCAGCACGACAGCAAAAATGCCGCCTAATACGTTTCCTATCGACATCAAGCCTCCGCAGTAGTTTGGCGATAAGTCCATGTAATTGGCCTAAAAGTAAATTGTATAAATTATACCAAAATAAATGAATAATAAACTCCACCTACCACCAGTATAAATTTGAAATTTTAATATGATTTAGCTAGAACCAAATTAATATTAACTAGAGGTCGCCCAGAGGTCGAAATTCAACCATAATTAAAAATTTAAATTAAAGAAAACCAAATAATTATGAAAATAAAGAACCTTTTTTTAAATTTATCCATTTGACTACAGACTGACAATCAACAAAATAGTACCTATAATATGCGTTTGTGTGTCAAATACAAGGTAGTGTGTGTAATGCTTTTTTTATTAATCTATTGTATATTTTATGTATAATTTTTTTTTAAGTATTAGCATTCTGCACTTCTTCTCTATATAGATAGATAGTTCAGAACTCCTGAGTAAAATTTCAATTAACGTTCCCTCTCGCATACCACGATATCCCATTTCACTATTTGCTTATAAAACCCATAGAACAAACATCGGTTATTATTCTATCATACCTAGACTGAGTAGGCTCCACAAAGAATTTACAGTTAAAAATGAGTCGTACATCTTTGCAGATAACCTAACTATATTTAAAGGAAATTGTTAAAATCGTTTGATTCCTCAATTCAAAATCAATGTAGCAATAATATTATTTAAAATAGTAAAAGTTATTTAGTTCTAATTTTTTTTAATGTAATTTTTTAATTTTATTGTAACACTGAATGTTCAATTTTTTTTAAAATAGGCAGAAGACTTAATTGTCTATAGCACATGCTGGAACTACCTTTAAGAGGAATTATATGTATATTTTATACCTAGGCATATAACTAATTGTAATTTTTTATTTAAACATATAATTCTGTTGGTGATTCATATTAAATAAATAAACTATAAGTGTGAGAAATTTCATACTCCTCCGTACGGGAAATTTCCGTAAAAAGGGGTACAAATTTTTGCTTCACGTATTAATGTATAGATTACATACTCATATTTATTCGAGTCGTCATGCTTACCATCCACCCAAAGTGGTGTCCAGAATTCGCTGTCGAAAATATGAAAAAGCAGACAACAGCTAAAACGCTACTGTCTGTGAAAGACACTGTTACTAGACATATTGCCGGTATAACGCTCGCTGCAAAAAAAAAAATATTAATTAATTAATTACACGGAATTTTGTTTAAACATCTTCAAAACATTTTTTTTATTAAATATAAGTAATTTAATATAAAAAATATGCGTGTCAGCTTCGACGCACGACTGGAGTTTACTTCTTCAGATCGACTATCTAAATATGCACAAAAAAGGCTTTATAGTCTAAGAAAAAGATTAATACCATATCAAATGGTATTTGAACGAATAAAATAACGCCATCTTTTGAAGGCATTATTAGAAAACGTCATAACCGATACCGTCGTAAACGTCGTAGGCCGTAGTCGCTACTGTCGTAAACGTCGAAGCAGATAGATGGCGCACAAAAACGTAACGAGGTCATTCGTTCAGTAGATTTTACTCCTCACATTTTTTTCATACCGGGGGCTTTATATGAAAATCAATTCTTAAGGAGTAATCAACTCCAATCTTAAGGAGTAAACTCCATAAAAGATCAATACTTTCATGTTTATAATTAATTTACATATATTCGTGTTTATTTTGTTAATAAATATATTTGTGACATGACTTACCAATAGAATTGAATATTATCCTCGAAATTTTGATGCTAACGATTTTCCTGTTAATTAAATAATTGGAGAAAATACCAAACACTAACGCCGAGATAACTGAACACAAGTACGGTAATGCTGTCAGAACACCGCTCTGTAAATTAAAATGAAAGGTGACTTTTTTTAGGAGGAATAAAATTAGCTATTAGTGCAGTCAATATTTATATCTATATATGTTGGAGAATCAATGCATAGTTATTAAAATTAGATTAATTAATTTTAATAATTCTATTTAACCTTTATGGTCGGAAACGTCAAGCAGTGTGCTTGAGTATTTTTGATACAGATTGTGGCAGATGACAGTCAGAGGTTGACGATTTTATTTTTATTATTGAGGAAAACGGATACAACTAAAAGCCATTAGGTAAGCAAAGAACTGAACTGAAAAGAAGGAGCAGAGAATAGATTAGCAGCACTCATTGTATCCTGCCAGTAGCTTAACCTCGACTCTATCAATAATTGGTTTGTACAAACGAATTAATTGTTACTAACTGTATTACGATCTATAATTTGACTAGGCGCAGCGAGAAACTCGGGCAGTGGAGTTGAGCGCCAATGCGCATTGTAAGGAGGGCCCTCCCTAAACCTACACCCGTGGTTGCAAGTCCCGGGCACTGCTCTGAGTTAGTCCCTTTGCCACGCGATAGACTCCTTTACCCGCTCGTTGAATCCATCGTATGCTAAGTAATTCGGCCTCCACCCCATTAACTAATTTGTGTAACTATCTTGTGCTACCTTACATTCTAATTAATTAGTGTAACTGACCTCCTTCTTCTGATATTTCCGACATATTTAAAACTAGCTGACCCCGCAATCGTTGTTTTGCCATATATGTTATTAACCCCCGCGATCCCCTCTTTTGGGTGGAATTTCGTAAAATCCGCTTTTAGCTGACCTCTACTCGACGAAAGGAATATTCCTACCAAATTTCAAGTCTCTACGCCTTATGGTTCCAGAGATATCGTGATGAGTCTTTGGAGGTGCGAGGATCAGGGTGTTGAGTCCCTCATCTACCACCGCAAAGGGAGGATCCTCCAACCAGACGGGTGTCGTGTCTGGTAGGGCTACTGCCCCGACGGTTGTTGTCGGGTTCTTGTATATATAGTTCATTCGCTTGAAAACTTCGATAGCGTGATCTAGAATCGTCAGTTCGTTTGTGGCTCGATAGATGTCGCCACATCACTCCCCTCCGAGACCGGAGGTCGATAGCGGTTTTTGAGTCGTCCATACACATCTTGTGATGCTTGCCGGGCCAGTGGAATGTTCCAGTGAGTCGGAACCAGATGCCGCATAGTTCACAGTGAGTCGGAACTGTCTGCGGTGATGCCCCAGTGAGTCGGGGTGATGCTGCATATGCTCCAGTGAGTCGGAGTGGTGCAGTGCTGCGTAGTGGCTGGCTGCTGCGTCGACCAGGAGAGAGGTGCGTCTCTGCTTGCTGACCGGTCGAAGTGCAGTGTGCTGTGCCAAGGTCGCTGAGAAGGCTGTGGGTGATGACCAGGTATGCGCGTCCGCTGCATGCTGGTGGTCAGGATACCCGTTGTAGCCGTGGATGCTGGCTGGCTGTAGGACTCGCTGCTCGAAAGCTTGAGAAAGTGATGATGACGTCACGATGACGTAGA
The DNA here is from genome assembly GCA_905220545.2 of Melitaea athalia. NCBI lineage: Eukaryota > Metazoa > Arthropoda > Insecta > Lepidoptera > Nymphalidae > Melitaea > Melitaea athalia. The sequence continues at coordinate 1,663,650 of HG992183.1, read as the reverse complement.
TTGACGAAGGCTGCGCTGATGTTCATGCTCGGGGTCACCAGTTTGGAGGTGCGAGGATCAGGGTGTTGAGTCCCTCATCTACCACCGCAAAGGGAGGATCCTCCAACCAGACGGGTGTCGTGTCTGGTAGGGCTACTGCCCCGACGGTTGTTGTCGGGTTCTTGTATATAAAGTTCATTCGCTTGAAAACTTCGATAGCGTGATCTAGAATCGTCAGTTCGTTTGTGGCTCGATAGATGTCGCCACAAGTCAATATATGGGTGGAAATCTCTTTTGTATACATAGATTATAAAGCTGACAACTTTGTTTTATTTGTTTAAATACGGTAATGTCAGGAACTATTGGTTCGATTTGAAAAATTCCTTTTATTTTTAACATCCCATTTATCGAGTAAGATCTAGGCTATAGGCCGCGGTTACAAACACGTTTATTTTTTCTCAAATTAATGCATGTGAAACCGCGGGGCACAGCTAGTTCTGCGTAACCTCATAGTGCTTCACGCCTCTATCGTTACTCATAGTAGGGAATATACCCGCTAAACCGCATTGGAACTGCGTGCTGGATTAAGCTCTGATCCTTTTCCTACACGGGGAAAGAGGCCACCCAGCAGTGGGGTATTACAGGCTAAAGCAAAATAATAATTAAGATATTTAAGGTTTTCTAGTGTTGATGAAAGCATGTGATAAGCTAACACTTACGGACATTAAGTCAAAGTCCAGTACTCCAACCATGTATGAGGGTGCTTGCGTGAAGAAAAAAAGGAATGAAACTGTATTTCCCACGTGTGCTATAATATTCGCCCACAGAGGAATTGAAATAAGTAACTTTTTCCACGGAAGTTTGGGTTTCTGAAACATTTTTAGAAGAAATAATTAATAAAGGTTTTTATGTAGCGTGTTCTCTTTACTCTTATAGCCTTAAGTCTAAAAATATATAATATTTAATAATTACGTGAGAAACAGCACAATTTAACTATAGCACTATATATATATTTTTTTTTATTTTAAAATATTACTATTCCCATTTATTAAGTCTTAGCTTTTCTAAGAAAGAGAGAGACGAAAAGGAACCTTAGCCAAGCCGTAGGAAATGGCAGGTGCTAAAACCCAGTTTAGTGTTTGAACATAATATATAAATAAGTTCACTGACCGTGACCACTTCTTCCACGCGATCCCTAGCAATATATTTTTTTTCCTTCTCTGACACAAATTTATGATCATTTGGGGTTGTGGCTCCGAAGATGGTGATCAAGATAAAAGCAATGAAACATAGTACTCCTATCACCCAGAAAGTTGCCGGCCAACCAAATTGACTGTCTGCTAAAACACCAGCTATCAGGAAAGCCAACATGCTCCCAATACCTGAACCTAAAAACACAAAATAATAATATGAAGTATCTTCTTGTAAACAGGCAAAGATATTCAATTTTTTGAAAAAAAAAAAAAATTGTACGTTTTTCACTGTTACAGTAATAATATCAACAAATATCAACTCAGGTAGTCCGCCCGATGATATATGGCCGTAGCCTACGGATGGCTACCGAACCTATCCCATCCCCTCCCCTCCCCAGGAGACTTGAGAGCAGTGTTATTAAGGAAAATACTTGCTAATACTGAATTTTACCACCATAAAATGATTTAGGACGTAAGTAGTAAATTTGCATATAATGTGTATTAACATCTAAGAATGACAATATCATAATCCGCAGAATACGTTATTAAATAAATATCCGTGCAAGCAAGCTCATCGTAATAACGTATTTTTACCTGTGTAAATAAAACTGCTGAGAGAATCGCGTTCGCTGATAGGAATCCAATGCGTGATTAATAATTGTATCGCTGGGTAAAGTCCACATTGAGCACCGCCTTGGAAGAAACGAAGTATGCTTAGGGCAATCCAATCACCCTAAAAAAAGAAACTTATTTTATGAATCAAATTAACTTTTATTTAAATAAAACCCCAAAAATCTGAATCCGATAAATAATCACTATAAAGAGAAAATAAGCTTCACAATTTATATGTGTAGTATGAAATGTATTCAATACACTGCGTATTATATTCCATTCAATACTTTCATAAACTGCACATATATTAATGTAATTATTCCGGGTGAGGAAAAAGTATGGAAACGCCTAAAAATTGAGAAATCTGCACGGGTTAGTAGTAAAACAAAGGTCACACTCTAATTAACTTTTAATAAGAAATCCAACAGTGACCTTAAACCTCATTTTCAAGGATATTCAATACTTTCATAAACTGCACATAATTATATTAATGTAATTATTCCGGGTGAGGAAAAAGTATGGAAACGCCTAAAAATTGAGAAATCTGCACGGGTTAGTAGTAAAACAAAGGTCACACTCTAATTAACTTTTAATAAGAAATCCAACAGTGACCTTAAACCTCATTTTCAAGGATATTATAAACATTTTAAATCATATCAAAAAATTTCGATCCAGTGCAGTTTGAACCCGCGCCTCCGACGTATCGGCTGAGGCGGAGAGCGCTGACACGGTATGTCGGAGGCGCGGGTTCAAACCCTGCTGGATCGAAAATTTTTGATATGATTTAAAATGTTTATAATTTCCTCCTGTGTGGGTAACACAAAAAAAATAAAAATAATACAAATTCAAGGATATTTTAAGGTCAACCTAATTTTTTTTAAATGAGAACTTCTGTATTTTATACAGGAATCGAAAATATCGAAAAAATTTACGTCCGAATTCATATTTCGGTAAGAGGTTAACGTAACCCCCGAAGGTCAAATAGAGGTCAAAGTATGACCTTAAAAATCTTGCTCGTTTAGTAGTGAAACAAAAACAAAGATCATACCCTAGGTAACTTTCAACGAGGAATCCAACAGTGACCTTTGTTTTGACCTTTAACTTAAACCTCATTTTCAAGGTTCTTTTAAGGTCAACGATATCAAAAAGAGTAAAAAAATTTACGCCCGGACACGTGTTTAGGTATGAAGTTAACGTGATCCCTGAAGGTCAAATAGAGGTCAAAGTATGACTTCTTAAAAAGTTTGCTAGCTTAGTGCTAGTTAGTGGACGTCAAATTTTTCGCTCTTTTCGATTCCGGTATAAAAATAGGGGTTCCCATTAAAAAAATTAGGTTGAACTTAAAATAACCTCGAAAATACATAGATATGCTTCGGCAGTCGGGTAATAAAGAAGAAACAGTTGTTGACATACATAATAAAAAATAAAATGAAAACTCACCCATGCAACGCACCAAGGCGTCACAAACGATGCGACTCCGTTGATCCCCATAATTAATTGAATCATAACCTTCCCACCAAATCTCTGTCCGATAAGACCTATAGGTATCATCATGATAGCAATCCCGAGGAAATATGATCCCATAACCAATTCGTGTGTTGATTTCGGCCAGTCGTAAGTCTGAAAAAAAAAAGATACAATTTAAATTAGAATTTGACCGATTTTATTTCGAAAATAGTATAAAGTTGAAAAATATGACCACACGAGCAGTGACGTATACCTTGTATATACAAAATATCTTTTACTTATTAGGTATTACAGACAATCCTAATAAGATTGCTTGTCGTGATTAAGAAATGACATAAATATTTCTGAATCAGTTGTTATCATAAAAAAATTAAAACGGGTTGTAATTTTTACCAGGAATCATCAAAGTCATTGTCACTTTAATTATTACTAAAGATCAAAATACACGACTGATAAGCTTACAGAATAAAACAGAAGAATAACTATAATATTTTGATTTTACTTACTTGATATACATCTACATATCTAAGTATATCTTGCGTTTCATTTTCATCCAAAGGCCAATTTAGTCTAAAGTTTGTTCTTGTGTTGGTATCATTTTCAGGTACCGACATTGCAACAATAGTTACTCCTATATGCCCACTTGTAATGAAACCGACGGTAAGACATAAAAAGACTAGAAATGATTGTATGTGACGATGTCCTAAACCATACGTTATTTCACCTTCGTCTTTTGAAGCTAAAAGCAAATTGAACAGTTTAGTAATAAGATTTTTGTTTGCGTATAAAATTGTAGAACATTTGCCAAAGCGTCTTGAACGTGTTATATTTTTTTTATTTATTTATATAGGAATCCAACGTAGTATACAGTGGTTTTTATCAATCATACATAGTTAAACAAAGAATATCTTACACTATACACCACACTTAAAGGCTAACTCAGCATGCAATACACTATAAACAGTTGTCTTATTCTATAATAAATATAATCGATATCGATATTAAATATTTTATATCGAGGTACTAAGATGTATTTACTACGCGGCGACAATGACGGTCCATATCCAAGACCAAAAATACAAGACCTCTTTTCCTTCGGCGGGGTTGAGACAGGGAGATGTAATATCACCGAAACTGTTTACCACTGCGCTGAGGTTGTCTTTAAGACCTTGGATTGGAGAGAACGAGTCAAAAGTCTTCGAGCAATGCGTGCTGCCTGTGATAACATACGTAGCCGAGATGTGAACACTGAGTAAGGGACTGGTCCACAAGTTTAAATTCGCTCAACGTGCAATGGAACGGGCTATGCCTGGGTATTTTCTCAAAGATAGGATTAGAAATGAGACTATCCGCGAGAGAAAGAAAGTAACTGACATAGCCCACAGAATTAGCAAGTTGAAGTGGCAGTGGGCTATTCACCCGTATCGTAGGACTGATGGCCGTTGGAGCGGACGTGTCCTGGAGTGGAGACCGCGTCTTGGCAAACGCAGTGTGGGACACCCTCCAGTACGCTGAACCGACGATCTACGTAAGATTGCCGGTGTAGGCTGAATGAGGATTGCGGAAAACCGAGATGTCTGGCGTGAACTTGGAGAGGCCTATGTTCAGCAGTAGACTGCAATAGGCTGAAGTGATAATGATGATGATGATGATAATAAATACAAATATTAAACCCAGACTCAGGCGGGAATCGAACCCGCAACCAGAAAGCAGGGAAATTATTATACTTTTCTCTTTGAAAGCCATTTTTTTCCGCCCACAAAACAGTTCTCTTTACCTTTGACAAGACCGTATCTATACTAATATTATAAAGAGGTAAAGTTTATAACTTTGTTTGTATATACGGGGTAATCTTCTAGCAAATACTGATCCGATCATGAAAATTCTTTCGCTAACAGAAAGCTACACTATTCAGAAGTGACAAGATAAAAGGAAAAAGATAAAAATATATAAAGATTTTAAATCAGCAGGATTTGAACCTGCGCCCTCTGACGTGCCGTGTCAACAATTCAATCTAATCAAGCATTATTATTTGTCTTAGAAATTAATTGGTGATTTTAAAACATTTATATAAATTTATCTGACAAATTTCACCGTACCCTTCTTATGTGAAATGGATTATAACGCCCAACGAAGTGGGCACGGGTCGGCTAGTATATTATAAAAATAATAAACATATTGTACATAAGCCTATTTTTAATTTATTTTTAACACAACCTAATTTATTTTTAAAACAATGTAAGTGAAATATAAGATTTTAGATTAACATGGTTAACTCTATTACGAAAATTATTCGAAAACGGGATATTTACCACGTTTATTATTTCTGAGACTGTCTCGTGAACAAGACGTCATTCGCAGTTAATATCGAAATATCGAGCTCCGTAAAGCGAAAATAATAAACATGGTAAATATCCCGTTTTCGAATAATTTTCGTAATGTAAGTGAAATGTTTCTTTCTACGAGGTAGAAAAAGTTATTTTTTGAAGTGGAACTTAGGCGCATGAAGGGTGAAATTTGAGCAACTGGTAACGCGGCAGCATCATGACGGTCAGTACTTGGATGGGTGACCACCTGGGAACACCGCGTGACGTTGGCTTTAGGTTTTTTTTCAATTTTTTTTTTGTATTTTAAATATTTTTTTTAATTAGTCTTTTTTAATTACTTTGCCAAAGAACCAAAGAAGTTTCACTTCTGACATGTGTACTTTGTACGCACGCAATTTTTTTTATTTTATAAAATGAATACAGATTTTAGTCACGTAATTCTTAATTCGGTTATTATAAAACAAACTGTTTTAACTCACCTGTTTCCGTTTCAGTTTTCCGTATTATTTTATTAAACATTTGATTTACGTACTTCACCATGTTTTATAAATTTCGCAAAACGTTCTAAGTAGGACCAAAGCGCCCGAAAGTAAATTGAGAATGATAATCTGGCGCTATGTTTAGATTTATATGTAATTTTTGATTCTTCAAAATGACATTATATGGAGTGTTCTTCGAATGATACAAAATTATGAAAATTATGAAAAGAAGCATAATCTATACAAATAAATAAAATTGGAGTGTCTGTTTGTAATATTAAAATAACAATTTTTTACTAAATGCATATGGATCTATACACAGTACATATACCAAGATAACATTTTTTACAATTTTTGTCTGTCTGTCTGTCTGTTTCTTCAGCCTAACCTCGGCGGAAACGGCTGGACAGATTTTGACGGGACTTTCACAGGCAGATAGCTAATGTAGGTGTAACTGTAAACGTAATGATAGGTGTAACTTAGGCTAGTTTTATTTTAGATTTTTTTATAACTGCGAACTGAACAATAACTTTTGTTGAATTTCACGCGGACGAAGTCGCGGGTACAGCAGCTAGTACATATAATAAAAATGTAACGGATTGCTGTCTGTACATTTAAGATATATGAGAAAAAATATTATTGGGACCTTTATCAACGCAAATAGCACCAAAAACAATGATTGTCAGAATTTTTGTCTGTCTGTGCGTTTGTGCACGCTAATCTCAGAAATGGCCTAGCTTAACATTTAATGTTTGTTTTATGTCAATCGGTTTATAAATAAAAAAGTTATGCCAATTTAAAAAATAACGTTAAACATGTACCTACATACCCAAACGACGGTGTTTACAATCCAAAATAAACCACTTTTAGTTTTTATCTTTGGATTATCTCTTTGGATATATCTTTATATATCCAAAAAAATGCTGTTTAAAGTCACTATTCCACTCGGATGAAGTAGTGGGCACAGCGAGTGCCTAATATAAATGCATTTTAATATCTGGAATCACCGTTTACAACTAATTGAAGTGACATAATTAATTAATTATAGCATAGATTATAACGTACGACAAGACAAATGTAATGGTGTTCATTTTGTTTTGTGAAGTTTTCACTTCTGCCGTGCGGTTTTAAGCACACACTCTATTTTTTTTATTTTATTTGAAATGTTTTTTGTTTTCATTGTGCAAAATGTCTTTTTTGAAGTTGTACTTCTTTTGGCTCGATAGAGAAAAATGATGAGAGTAAATTTTTACAATGCGCGTGTGGATACGAAGTAGTTCAAGCATGCATGAATAGATGCCGCTAGTTTTGCAGACAATAAAGTAGTCTTTATCATTTCTAAGAGATGGCGTTGCGGACTTATTGTCTAATTATTAAGTGGTAGTTTTTTTTTGGAAGTATTTTAATACTCTAGTTCTGCGGTCGGCAACGTGCGGCCCGCGGGCCGCACGTTTAAACTACGTATAAACATAATGTAGTATATACGTGTACGAATTAAATTCCGTATGTTATATAATGACCAATTATACATTTATCAGGTAGAATCTAGGGTTAATATCATAACTGCGCCCGCCTTTAGTTTATTTTACCATCTTGTGGATCTTGCCTGCCAAAAGGTTGCCGACCGCTGCGTCTAGTTTGAAGTATAACTTCTTACGTGCGTACATAAGTACACACACACTTATTCTATGTAAATCGTAATGAAATTGTGCTGAGCTGGTTTTGTATTACTTTTTAGGTAAGCTATTCATGAATTATAATTATGTATAAAATGATTAATATTTTGCAAGACCTGAAATTCTTTTCAAATCACACTCTGTATAAATATGTTTTTTTTTTTCGTATCGCCAGCTGATACTATCAATTGTTTTATCATGTCTTCTGATTGTCGATAACATTATCTTTATAAATAAATTGGCGGATCACGATTCAATATACCTATAACATACTAGCCGTCCCGTGCCCACTTCGTTGGGCGCTGGATTTTTTGTCTTAATTTGCTTTAATCGAAGCACGTCCAAAATGAAATGACAAAAATAAATGGCATAACAACATGCTTGTACTGTCAACACTGAACTAACATAACAATATGATCCTCCTTTGTTACAAAAAATGTGATAAATGAAGAACCGCTCGACCGATTTTGTGCAAACTTCACATAAACCATCTACTAAATAGTCCGAACAAAGCCTAAATATTTAGTTTGGATATGTGAGCCCGTTCTTGAGTTATAAAATTACAACGAAAAGTGGCATTGATTTTTATATATATAGAAGAGAAGAAAAAGAAGAAGATAATTATAACGATACTAACATTTGATAAAATAAACTTTAAGAGTAAAAGTAGGCACGTAGGCTTAAAATTGAAGTTAGCTAATTAATTTTGATCTACTACTAACATTAATTAATTTGATTAATTCATTTTGTGACGTCCCACTGCTGGGCATATACCTTTTTGTCCATGTAGGAGAAGGATTGTAGCTTAATTCACCACACTGCTCCATCGCGGGTTTACGAATATGTTCCCTACTTATGAGTAATGGTCGCTATCGGTTATTTTTGATAACAACCGGGACCGACGGCTTAACGTGCTCTCCGAGGCACGGTGCGAAGACCCACACGGACAGATATCCAAACCACAAAGAAATATTTGTAGCAAAGAAGTATTTGAGCGAGAATCGAACCCCCAAACCGTCGGTGTTTTAAACGATTACACTCACCACTACACCAGAGCGGTTGTTGGTTCTTAAATAATAAATTCATATGACGAAAAACATTTACTACTAAGTTTTAAACGCATGAAGTTTGAAATAGATATTTGTTATTTTTATCTGGAAATTTTTACTTTTTGGTCAATTTTTTTTATATAGAAAAGAAAGAAAGAAAAAATATTTATTTAACACAAACTACAACACATAATATACAAAAACATATAATCAAACATTTTTATGCCAAATTGGTTTGCCAAATGAATAAAGTGTGGCTATTTCATTTAGTACAGTACGAGATGGCGCATGAGTTCCGAAAACTATTCCACCTCAATTTTTTTATGCGATCCTCTTCAAATAGCCCTACTGATGATATAAATGCATGTTGCCAGGGGGAAATCCGGGGCCATATTTTTTAAACCAATTTTTTTTTCTCAATTGCAAGGAACTGTTATTTTTCAACCGAACAAATTTTTTTTATATTCTTTAATAAAATACAAATAAAAAAGGTCCTATGACTTTTCACGATAAAGTTAATATTTTTAGAGATATGAATTTTTAAAGGTTCGAAAAATCACAAATTTGGGTACTTTTGACCCATGAAATACATATTAAAGACTAAAATAAAATATTAATTATATATTTTTTTAAATTCTTTATACACTAATTAATAGTTTACTGATGGAGATTTAAAAAAATTTCATTGTTTATACCTGTTTTTTAATTGTTAACTTCGCGCGCTCACAAGTATTCGCTGCACCAGGCTCCCTGTGTCCTGAATCATTATTTATCATTTATCTTAAAAACTATTAACTGTATCAAGATTGTTAAAGAGAGTAATGTTATTAATAACTAAATTCTCTATAATTTGTTTTTAACAAACTTTTTTCTGGAATAAATTTAACAAAAGTTACAATACCATTATATCTTTATATTGTTGTTAAAAATGCATAAATGACTATGATAATAACAAAAATGTAATATAAACTGATAAAAAAGTACTTTTAATTACATGTTCCGATTCATGCTTAAATAACTTTTGTTAAATTTATTCCAGAAAAAAGTTTGTTAAAAACAAATTATAGAGAATTTAGTTATTAATAACATTACTCTCTTTAACAATCTTGATACAGTTAATAGTTTTTAAGATAAATGATAAATAATGATTCAGGACACAGGGAGCCTGGTGCAGCGAATACTTGTGAGCGCGCGAAGTTAACAATTAAAAAACAGGTATAAACAATGAAATTTTTTTAAATCTCCATCAGGAAACTATTAATTAGTGTATAAAGAATTTAAAAAAATATATAATTTATATTTTATTTTAGTCTTTAATATGTATTTCATGGGTCAAAAGTACCCAAATTTGAGATTTTTCGAACCTTTAAAAATTCATATCTCTAAAAATATTAACTTTATCGTGAAAAGTCATAGGACCTTTTTTATTTGTATTTTATTAAAGAATATAAAAAAAATTTGTCCGGTTGAAAAATTACAGTTCCTTGCAATTGAGAAAAAAAAATTGGTTTAAAAAATATGGCCCCGGATTTCCCCCTGGCAACATGCATTTATATCATCAGTAGGGCTATTTGAAGAGGATCGTATAAAAAAATTGAGGTGGAATAGTTTTCGGAACTCATGCGCCATCTCGTACTGTACTAATTTGAATATTTCTTTTAATTTTGGAAGTAATCTATACTAATATATAAAGCTGAAGAGTTTGTTTGTTTGGTTGTTTGTTTGTTTGTTTGTTTGTTTGTTTGTTTGTTTGAACGCGGTAATCTCTGGAACTACTGGGCCGATTTGAAAAATTCTTTCAGTGTTAGATAGTCCATTTATCGAGGAAGGCTATAGGCTATGTGTCATCACGCTAAGACTAATAGGAGTGGAGTCCACGCCGACGAAGTCGCGCGCAGAAGCTAGTTTCTAAATATGATCCCTACTTCTCCTAGCTAGGTAGCTGAGCTATCTGTATAAAGGAGAAGCTATTTTCCTCCCAAGAATTTTACAATTTTACAATTCTATTAATTTGCCACGAGTTGTTTGGAATTTAGTTTCATAATAGGTTATAGTTACATTATATTTTACAAAAGGTCTTAATTATACAAAATTTTAATAATTATGTAGGTTAAGGGTGCAATAATAAAAAACAAAAAACAAAAATCAAGAAAAAACATGAAATAAAGATAGTAATGTTGTAATACATATGGCTGTGTGACTTTAATTGAGGTTACTGATATGTATTTTTGTTTGTGTGTGTATATAAGTGTATGTCTGTATGGATGTGTATGTCTGTGTAGATGTGTATATTTGTGTCGATGTGTATGTTTATGTGAGTGCGATTGTGCTGAAATGTCTTTTATCAGGATATTTGGATGGACTACATGTGACCGAATTAAGCAATCAGTTTTAAGAGTTCTTCAGTTTCGTCGTAACTTTTACAAAGAAGGTAGGAACGGACAGTTCTTTTGCAATTTACATAGGGTAAGGAATAAATGGATAATTTTAAATTTAGCTTATTATATAAATATGGCCCGAGAAAATAATTAAATCTTTTTGTAAAGGCATAATTTGGGCGTGGGATGGTACATATCTTGTCTTTTCTTCGTTTTTGGATCGGAATAAAAGGAGTTTTTTTGTGTTGCATGAGGATAATCTGTAAGATATAGTGTTGTCTAACGTTGAGAATATTCCAGGTTTTATAAAGTTCGGCAGTTGGGTAAAAAATTGTTTTAAATATAAAATTATATTATTTGAGTAGGTATTTAAATACTTCTAAATCGTTAAAAACAACATACAAAGGGACATAAAAAGATAAGTTTTCACCAAATTTTGTCAAAAACATAACACACAAAAAACATATTAAATAAAATAAATAGTTAAGGGGGGCTCCCATACAAAAAAACGTCATTTTTGCCTATTTTTTGCTCGATATCAATAAATGGTTAGAGGTAGGCACTTGAAATATTCACAAAATACTTAATTGTATATTTACTTTAATAATAAATAATAAAATTAAAAATATATATATTAGGTTGGGTTCTCATACAACAAAAGTGATTTTTTTGCCGCTTTTTGCCCGATATTAAAATTAACGTACCTACTGTTGTTTACCTAGTCAACGGTACGGTAATAACGGTAAATATTTCCACTCCACTTCCACTTCAGCCTATCACCGTCCACTGTTGGACATAGGCCTCCACAAGTTCGCGCCCGATATTATGACGCGAACTCGTGTGTTTTGCCCGTAGTCACCACGCTGGGCAGGCGGGTTGGTGACCGCAGGGCTGGCTTTGTCGCACCGAAGACGCTGCTGCCCGTCTTCGCCCTGTGTATTTCAAAGCCAGCATTTTTTTTTATTAGTTAAATATTTAATTTGATTTTATTTTGTTTCTCCGGACCAAGTCCCAAAATGCCGAAAAATGGTTCTTTCTCCCGATAATAGGTACATTCGATCTGGCAATCCTAATCATACACCTACTAGAGACTACACTATAACACTATCACCGACAATATTGACCTTGAGTATTATCTAGTGATTGATACCTACCGCGGTGATACCCTCATTATGTTGTTTTCTAAGCTCAATCGTCTTTTTGATAACATCTGGCCATGATCATGCGCCAGAATAGTGCAAGAAATTTATTTTTTTTATCTAACATTTTTTAAGTGAAACATATTTAGAATTGTTGTGATTTAAAACGCGATAAAATATAAAATCCGTCACGATCAAGTAATAAAACATGAATATATAGGAGAGAATGAGACAGAATACATTACTGCTCAAAACACGTAAGCAACGCGTTTTACATGGCGCTTACGACCCTTTCCATGACACCGCGGCCATCGTCGATAGAACAAATCACAACTACAAAAAAAAAAACAGCTAAACTAACGTAAGGTTATGAAAAATTGACCACGTAAGATCATCAAAATTTATTACTAAACAGCTGATTTTTTTATTCTTTTAGTTAGTTAATCTATACTAATATAATAAAGCTGAAGAGTTTGTTTGTTTGATGGTTTGTTTGTTTGTTTGTTTGTTTGTTTGTTTGAACACGCCAATCTCAGGATCTACTGGTCCGATTTGAAAAATTCTTTCAGTGTTAGATATCCCACTTATCGAGGAAGGCTATAGGCTATATATCATCACGCTAAGACCAATAGGAGCGGAGTACACGCCGACGAAGTCGCGCGCAGAAGCTAGTATTTATATAATTTAGTAGTAATATTGTCGTACAAATAGCGTGGTACGTTATCCCGGTCCTATGCTTACTGCTTGCTCTATCCCCTGCTAACTCTCTATCACAATCGAGAGTTTTCGTAGAGGAAATTTTTGTTTGTCTCATCAAAATGAAGCTACTCCCGGAAAATTAGATTGATAGTAATCAAGTGAAATAAAAACTTTTTAACAAAAAATTAAACCGCCGAAAAATTTGATAAGCGAAAAATAATATACCTTTTTTATTTAACCTTAATAACTAACTTCTTAAAGTAATTAAACTATATCTAAGTATATGTTTTTGTAAATAGTTGACTTTTTAATTAACCTTAATAACTTTAAACTAATGGAAGTATAGCTAAGTAATATTGAGTCGTTGTTGTGTGTTTATGTTGAGACTTTCACTGGCAGATAGCTAAATATTATGTAATAAGGTGTAACTTAGGCTACCTTTATTTTAGATTTTGTTTTTGTGATATGTAGGTAGTTCGTTGCTTATTCATTTGTAAGTTTTTTCCTACCGACAACAGTTAGTCGTGAATAAATAACCAGCTGCGTAGCACTGTCGTTTTAATTATCCCGGTTATCCTTAAAATAGTTAAGGATATTACACTGGCGACGAGTTATTGTGTTAATAATCGATTAACTAACGATATACGGACCTAGTGACGATGTCGGTTTTTGGCACGGTGCCTGTTTTCGACTGTAAAAGTGACGAGTGGCCTGTGCACGTTGCACAGTTGAATAGTTTCTTTGTTGCGAATGACATTACCGATACAGATAAGGATGGTGGTAAAAGACGTGCTATCCTGTTAAATTGCATGTCACAAGATTCCTATCGATTGACACGCGATTTATTGCACCCAGAGAAGCCTGAAAACGTGTCGTATAAGACTATAGTAGACACCTTAAACGCGCATTTCGAACCAAAAAAGTGCGTGTACGCGGAACGTGAGCAGTTTTATGACGCTAAAAAGGAGTCAGGCGAGTCGCTCATGGATTACGCGGCTCGTCTCCGTGGTTTGGCGTCAACTTGTAAGTTCGGCACGTCCCTAGAAATGAGCCTCACCGATCGGTTCGTAATGGGTGTCGATTCATCCGCGGTTCGTGAAAAGCTGTACCGTGAGGACCCGGCCACCATGAAACTTAGTAAGGCTCTGGAGATTGCTATAGCAGCTGAAAGTGCACATAAGATAGTACGTGGTGCAGGCGCTCCGGAAGTGGTGGTCAAACAGGAACCATTGCTGTACGCGGCCGCTGGCGCTGGCGGGTTACGGCGCAGCAAGGGGCGCGTGCGGGGCCGCGCGGCGCCGCAAGCAGTTGGCAGCGGCGGGACCGGCGGCAGCGGCGGCACGCGTTGTGGCGTGTGCGGCGCCAAGTCGCATCCATCGGCCGAGTGCGGATTTCGTCATCTCGCGTGTGATATATGTGGCGTTAAAGGGCACTTGAAAAGAATGTGCACAGCTAAAAAAAGTGAAAGTTCGTCTAGTGGTAACCACAAAGGGTGGCGTAGTCATTATATTTGTGATGACAGTGATAGTGATGAGTATGAAGAATCAGTAGCGGTGAATAATTTAAAGTGTACGGATGAAAAGCCCCTCACGGTTGAGGTGAGAGCGCACGGGTGTGCAATTGGCATGGAGGTGGACTCGGGCAGCGGCGTGTCCGCGCTGCCGGCGGCTCTGTGGCGCAGGTACTTTGCTACTCATTCGGCGCTCGGTGAGTCCAATAAAACCTTACGTACATATGGTGGGTCTATAATAAAACCTATTGGCGTGTGTGAGTTGCCAATAACTTGTAACGATCTACTACTATGCAATGATAACCAATCATCACATTATGACATCCTGGTCACGGCACCATTTTGTAACGATCTCCTATGGATGGGGTGTGGTGAGAAAGACCCCAACATATATAAATTTATAACATCCTGGTCACATCACCATTTTGCAACGATATACTATATGGATATACATAGGTATCCTTATCATCACGGCAGCAATTGTAACTATACCTATGGAATGATAACTATTCACCATATTTATGATAATCTTAGTCACGTCACCATTTTGTAATGATCTCCTATGGATGACCTAAGACCCATTATCATATCCTGGTCACGTGGACCAATTTGTAACACTATCATGGTAGTGGCGTTACAAGCTAATATTAAGCTTAAGAGGATATCAATTATCTTTGGCCTTATAATTGTGATCGTCTAGTATAAAGAAGGACTCTACGTTGTGTTTGATTTTTGTTTCAGAGTAACTTCAGTTCTTTCTATGGTATGCCGAAGGAAAGACATAGTATATGTTATTAGAAGCCTTGATTTCTATATAAACTCTAACTAACATCCTACCTAGCCATTAATTTAAAATAACATCTCTGCACAATGACATTAAATTACTGAAATTAATTTATCCTAAAATTTAATTGAAAGATATTTACACTTACCAGTGATATAAATGCTATAGATAACTAACTCCTGGAATACTAAAAGGAAAGAAGGATATTAAACTTTATAACACCTTATTAGTAAATTAATTAGGAATTAATAAAATTTAGTAAATTAGAACCGTTAAGAATAAATAGTAATAGACTTTTTTATTTAGAAATAACTATCACCTATTGTTTAACTAATAGATCTGACGTCTCCTTAAGAATGTGTATATTATAATTGTTAATATTTTAGTGAATTTAAATAGCTAAAATAGAATTAAAGTTAAATAATTATATTCAGGATATCCCATATTGACATTGATTAATTGAATAGTGTCTAAGTTTCTTTTACATGTATTTTTAGTTCAAACCTGGTATAATAGATAGATTCTAATAACTCTAAACAAAATAAAAAATAAAAATATATAAGTAAATGAAATAATGAATAAATACATATTATATAGTTATTAATTATCTTGAAATAATTTATTCAGTTAATAAATTATCTCAGATAATTGTGAAAATTATTGTGTAGTGTTTGTTTGTATGTGTTAATCTGTTAGAATAGGGTTTATAGGTATTAAGGAATTAAAAGGCCGGGTTCATTTGAACCCGAGGGTCGCAACCTCCTTTCCCCTCCGACCCTAACCGATCCACACCGTGCTGAAGGCTCTAAATTAAATTAGGCACAACGTTGGTGCTATCCAATCAAAAGAAAGGTAGTAGGTAGGAAATGAGAGTACCCAATTTTCTACAATAAGTTAGACGGAAATATATCCTGTCTAACAAATGCTTGCTTCATACCGCTGCAGCACAATCATGCAATGACTGTATTTGAGTAATCCCTTGGGATGTCATATAGACATAACCAGTGAATTACTAGAGTTGATGTAATTACCAAGCTGTAATCAGACATGGTAATAAGATGTGTTCCACGTGAACAAAAGGAGATCGTGTCTACTGATCTTTTCATTGTGTGCTTACTAGCCCATACGGGAACTTCGGTCACACAACTACTTTGAAATTCGATCACGAAACCTACTACTTTTGCCACAATTGGATTGTGTAGTGTAAGTTCCCATAGGAAGACCTACTGAGTTACGAGTCTATAGTCAGCTATATTGTCAAGCCTCGCCACCATTGTGAGATGGGTCGTCGGCGACTGGCGACTGGCGACAACGCAACCTTTCGAGTGTCCTATAAGGAAGTAAAAAATAATTAAAGGTATAAGACCAACATGTAGAGTAGGTGTATTGTGTAGGTTTGTCTTTGCATGACTCACAGCATTCACTGAAACAGCATTCATTAACCAGAATAGGTTGTTCAATTGAAACATTGAACCAGTAATTAAGTTGTTAAACATTTGAATATATCAGGCTCTCTTAGGAACTGAATGGATTTATTCAGGACATGGAAGTGTCGAGAGATAAATAAAACAATTAAAATATAACATATTCATTTACTCAATCAGAATCTCTGAGAGTATCTCATTTTCACAATGAAAAGAGAATGTATATTTAATAGGTTTTATAATCCATCAATGTTTGTATGTTTGAAAAACACAAGAGGGCTTGATTAAGGCTTGGCTAAATCTCAGTAAATCCGCTTTTAGGACTTAACAGAGACCGTCCACAAAAATTAGCAATAAATTAATTGGAAAAGTGAATATGTTTCTCTATTAGTCCAAAATAGAACTTCATACCACTGTCCAAATATAAACTACTAACCTTTGTTGCAGTTCAAACAACGACCATACACTAGGTGTTTGGTGGAGTTTGTCCAATGTCTCTCATCAAGGATGAGGAACTCTTATCATAGATAAGGAAACGTACGTATAGTATTTACCAAGAACATAGTTCAGTTAGGCAAATACAAACGCAGAGGTTGGTAGGAAGTACACGCAACTTTCTCTACTAGATAGGCCAAGGTTAGGATCTACCTAGCATAGATGACGCGATGAACTGGGGCTTAGACAGGCCAAGCCTTATAGGGAAACCTATAATAAAACACTGGCGAATACAAACATTTATGGATTCACCTTAACATAGTTTATTTAGTTCAATGAAAGTCATCGTGAAAATGCGACACTCCAGTTTACCAGATACCTCATTTTGACACTCATTTAAGAACATAAATTCTTAGATCAATGTTCAAAACTACAATAATTTGTGTAATGTCAAGGTTCAGTGTATAATTACCTCATCTTAGAATGTATTCAAGAGCTAAAAGTATCCTTGAACACATTCCAGACTACAAACCACCTGTGTTACCTCGTTCCAACATATATTTAAAAACTACAATACAAGTTCCTAAATTAATGTTTGAACTACAAAATTTGTGTAATGTTTAAATGATGCCAAATATACATATATATATATATATATATACATATACATACATACATATACATTCAAAAGAAGCATATTTATATGTAGAGAATACTCGACAAGATACGACAAATAATCCTTAGTTTGTTTATAGGTCATATTTAAACAACATAGTAATATTTCATTCATTATTTAAATACACCCTAACGAAATTCTATTTAACCCTTAATATCTAAAATGATAGTTTTACCAAAAATTCATTCAATTTTATATGTACTTTAAAGTCAAACGAATGTAATTTCGTTTTATCCTATCAACATCATATTGTGATTATTTACTTAAGTTAGATTTCATTCTATCAGTTAAATTCAATATAATTATGGTCATAAGGCTTATTTCATAATAATTTCATTCAATAATCAATCAATAATTAATAGTATCAATGTAACCTTTTCATAATAATTTCATTCAGTAATTAATCAATAATTAATAATATTAATGTAAACCTAGATAATAATTCCTTTCAATAATCAATCAATAATTAATAGTTTCGATGTAAACCTAACTAATAATTCATTAGATATCTTTTATTAAGAATCTCCGTAAAAGTTATAAAAATTAGTAACAGAACCACAACATGCAGAAAAACAAACATGCGTCTTAGTGTATCAAAATTGTGAAATTATTACACATGCGTATATATAAAAAATTAATGCATTCGAACCAATCAGGAGCTCTTGACTGCAGACTCTACACAGGTTTCACTGAATTTAATTAGCGGAATACAATTAAAATTTTATAATAAAGAATTGCACTTAATATTAATCAGTAAAATTAAATTAAAACTATTTCGCGGACTAAACTGAAGCTACATAGCCACACTCAGCCGGCTTACGCTAATGAAATCTCTGATTCAAACCTAAAAATACTTTTAGGTATTTTATGTTTAATCTAAATCAGAAATTCCATAGCTTTCGCCAGCCAAGAGGCCGCGGCGGCCGCGGAGGCCCTCTACCTCGATACTCTCTTCCAATTCAAAATCGAATGCTGACTCACCTCGACTAACTCCCGAATTCTCTATATAAACAGCCTCAGCGTCTCTTTTACCCCCACCCTTACACGTTCACCAACGCGCTCTGCAGTGATACCATACACTCGGCATCTCCCGTGTCACAAGGAAATTTGGATATCTTCGGTTCATTGCCGTGTTCAAAGATACGGCAATCCGATGTGTAATTGTTTTTTTTTCTAATAATTTAATCGATAGTTTATAAGTCATTATAGTGCAACACAACCAAGGAATAAAATTATTACTTCCTCAATAAATTGAGCTTTACTGGCTGTAAGCACTTTTATCCGATCCAAAGGAAATTGCGTAAATCAATTAAACAAAACACAACAAAAGATAAACAATATAAGGAAAAACCCAATATACATTGAATAAAGTCGAAGAAAAAAAATGTTAGATACGATAAATTTGTATGACGGTTGTGAAGAATAATGTATTATTCAACCGATTTCAAAAGGGAAATTATTTAACCGATTATTGTCATTTTTAACCTTACGTGTTAATG
Organism: Melitaea athalia; assembly: GCA_905220545.2. NCBI lineage: Eukaryota > Metazoa > Arthropoda > Insecta > Lepidoptera > Nymphalidae > Melitaea > Melitaea athalia. Next base: position 1,644,324 of record HG992183.1, on the reverse strand, counting down.
TAAAGTAAATACACGTCAATTTTGTAGTTTTTATTCCGAAACACGGTAATTTAAAATCCTGTGATGGCAACTCTGGCCGGTTTTTTTGTTGTGACTTCCACAAAAAACTGTCCCACGGCTAGTTTTGAACCCTTAGGGCCGGGCTCCACTGTTTAATAAAGCTATGCTTTGCTTAATCGAATTTATAATTCGATTCTAATCTTGGCTTTCGTTTAATTATTATTACGAATCACCTGTACGGGAATACAGCAAAGTGTTGTTTTAAGACTCTTTTCAGGCAATTTTCTTTTAAAATTCCTCTCCGTAACAACCATCCCCATACCTCAAGGAATCATGAAAAAGAGATACACTACTATAACCTCGTGTATCAGAAAATATCATATGACAACTTGACAAGATTTGTTTTTAATAGGTTAGACCGTTAGAAGCACTAGACAAAACGTGTTTACACCACTAAACGCCAAAAATCGGTCGTTTAGAATTGAAACTCAGTTATTCTCTAACTGCGTCCAGTTTATGTTGGTGAAATGCAATTTCCAGCTCTAACTCCGTTAAACGCGTAAACCGAGCCTACGTCGAACTAATCGCGATTATTTCAATCAGTGGAAACTGGCCCTTAGAACGTTTCCTTATCATCGTTTTATCGAATCTGTCAACACAAAATTTTAAGCCTGTCTCGAATATAAAATTTATCACTCTAATATTTTAACAACTAGCTAAAAACTGTTTGAGTTCCCAACTAATAAATTTCTATTCTTAAGTACAACTTAAAATTTGAGTCCCTAATGGATTTGAGCCATTTTCGTTCATTGAGTTGACTGTTTTATGTTTACGTGTCAACTCACATTTCAATTTATGCGTTTGTTATCTCAAGCATAACCAAAATTTATAGACTAATAATTTAGAACTGAATTGCGTTTATGTGTCACGTTACAATCGCCCCTTAATTATATAATGTAGTTTATCGTAATTATTAATTAATCACAACAACGTAATCAAATAACACAATTCTGTATCTCGTTACCTCTCAACTGAAGGAGACACTCATGACTCTTTACATTCAGCCTCAATCAGCAGCACATAGAAGCATACTCCTCTCCCAAACATCCAATCTCTCATCAATCATACTACTAGAGTTACATTCAATGGTTAAAATCAAAGTAATCAATTCCAACCAACCATTCCAGCTCCTTCACCCACTCTCACACTCACATAGATCCAATCTGATTTGAATTCCTGCATCTAGGGCTCAATTTCATCTTAAAACAATACACATATTGTTTTAAAAATAAAAAATCCGGCTCTTCAATGTTAAATATACAACTTAACAGAGTGCAGTTCATCTTATTTTAAAGGAGATGGAGACTTTTAGGCTAAAATGTATTAAATACAGATATGGTTTAAAGATTGGTCATATATTTTTTTTTTTTTTTTTTTTTTTTTTTTTTTTTTTTTTTTTTTTTAAATATAAAATATCAGCTCAATTTTGAATCTGGAAGCTGAGAAAAATGAAAAAGATAGTTTTCGTCAAATTAATTGGGTATCGATTTAACTATAATCGATTATAGAATTTAAAAAAAGTTTGCACTAGTTAATTAACTCAAAGTATCCAGATACACAATTGAAGTTATAAACAATAAGGTGTATTTAAATAAAGTTACATTAATATCGAAAATAAAAATTAATGTCTGATAAACCCAAATTATTATCGATTTCGTATCGATTGAAAATAAATCATATCGATTTAACTATAATCGATTATAGAATTTAAAAAAAAAGTTTGCACTAGCTAATTAACTCAAAGTATCCAGATACACAATTGAAGTTATATACAATAAAGTGTATTTAAATAAAGTTACATTAATATCGAAAATAAAATTTAATGTCTGATAAACCCAATTTATTATCGATTTCGTATCGATTGAAAATAAATCATATCGATTTAACTATAATCGATTATAAAATTTAAAAAAAGTTTGCACTAGCTAATTAACTCAAAGTATCCAGATACACAATTGAAGTTATATACAATAAAGTGTATTTAAATAAAGTTACATTAATATCGAAAATAAAAATTAATGTCTGATAAACCCAAATTATTATCGATTTCGTATCGATTGAAAATAAATCATAATTATTTTTAATAACAGCTTTGACAGCTGACTGATATTGAAACTGTGTGCCCCGTCATGGTCCCGTCACTGTCACTCGTTTCATGTAATCATGTTTATAATTGTTTAATGCTTTCAGTGTATTCAAATGCATCCCGAGTCCATTCCTGATATTTATTTATGGTTTCAAGTGATTGATATTTGTATAATATGATAATCATTAGTGCTTCAGGAACTTAGTGATTGGGTTTTTCATAGACATTGTAACATAACCTCAATTTTACAAAACGTCTAATAACTCCGCTCTTATATAGCCAAAATGTACAGAATTTTCAGCGAGGGATCAATAAGCGTAAATACATTAATTGGTACCATTTTCATTGCGTTATATTTTACGTTGCACTTCGGCCCAAGAATGTATGGAATCATATCCATCTCCTTTCAGAATGAATAAATTAAAATATTTGAATACAGTTGCACAATTCATATCTAATACTAATATGAATTGGTGATATGTTGTTTAGTATATTGCAGTACTTGGACCTCTTGTATTGCAAACAGTCAAACTTTAAGGTTTGACCTATATTTTTACAATTTAATTTAGATTGAATATAGCTGAAAATGTTCAGTTACTTTTGTGAAGAAATGACCGCCCTACTCCCCACCAACTATTTTTATTAAGCTAGCGCTTAATAAGTATTTGATGAAAGAAAAAAAAATTTATATATGACTTAGTAGTCAGTTGAAAATTAAATTGTTATTTCTATTAAGCTAGCGCTTATTAGGTTAAGTATTGGTGAAAAAAAAATTTATATATGACTTAATAGTCAATTGAAAATTAAATTGTTATATAGTTATGTGAGAACTTTTAAGCGCTCCAATAAAATTAGTTGAGTCATTTCCCTGACCCATCATTTCCCTAATTTTTATTTTTATTCAAAACTAAACCTAATTACAATTATACTTATCTAACTTATTAATATCTATTTTAATCATTTAATTACTATTTTAATAACCTAATCTCTTACATATCTAACTTATTTTAAGTGCAATTCATTTCCTTATAAAATCATCTATAATTTTGACATTAAATTATTGTGAAAATATAATAAGTCTCCAATAAGTTTATTGATATTCTAGTTTAAAATCTATCCTTTTCAATTCCACATTATTAATTCAATTGTTTATATCAATAGTTAACATTTAAGTGCAATTCATTTCCTTACAAAATCATCTATAGTTTTGACATTAAATTATTGTGAAAATATAATAAATCTTCAATAAAGTTTATTGACATTCTAGTTTAAAATCTATCCTTTTCGATTCCACATTATTAATTCAATTGTTTATATCAACAGTTAAACATTGATAACATCTATAATTGATCGTGATCAATTTATTATTGATAATATCTATTTAGATGTATTGTATTAAAATTCCCTCTAATTTCTTTAGTTATAGGGTCCATTAATGTGTAAACATTTGCAAATGGAATCGCACTAACTACATAAGGTCCTTCATACAGCAATTGAAACTTTTTTATAAGTTTCTTTTGAGCCTCTGACTTATTTACTTTACGAATCTTTACATAATCTCCAATCTGAAATTCAATTAAACGATGGGACCTATTAAATTTAGTTTGTCGTTTAATACTGTTATCTTTTAAATTTTTCCTAACTTGAATTCTAATTTGATTAATATCTTTAGACTTATTTAATTGAGGCAAACAACTATCAAATGACATGTCATTACTCAATCCATATAATATTTCATTAGGAGTAAATCCCGTACTTTCATGAAATGTGTTGTTATATAATGTTTCGATTTTATTTAATATCGTTACCCAACTTTTATGATTTTTATGGCAATATGTTCGAAATAAACGTCCTAGTTCTCTGTTAACCCTCTCTGTCGTATTAGGTCGAGGATTTCTTACAGTTGTAAATATAGGTTTTATACCCATATCTTTTAAAGTTTGTTTCCAACTTTCAGATGAAAATTGACTACCATTATCAGTCATAATTACTTTAGGCTTAATTATTTTAACAAATTGTTTTAATTTTGTAATAACTGAACGAGAAGTGGCTTTAGACAAATCATATAATTTAACAAATTTACTAAATGAATCCTGAATTACAAATATATAAGCAGAACCAAACCGTCCTTTCGGCAATGGTCCATATAAGTCTGCCATAACTAAGTCACCTATTTCTTCTGTCACAATAGATTTACATTTGCCTACATATTTTATATTATCACTTTTAGAAACTTGACAGAGATGACAAGTCTTTAATAATACTTTAACTGTTCTATGCATATTAGGAAAATAGAATCTATCTTTAATATATTTGAGTACCTTAAAAACCCCTTGATGTCCCATTTCTTTATGAATTTGAGAAATTACTTCCTCTCGTAACTGAGAGGGTAAGTAAATTACATGTTTATCTGAATCAATTTTAAAATATAACACTCCATTCTTGATATAACAGCGCTTAGCAATATTATTTATTCTACCACTATGATTATTACTAATATTATTTATAATATCCATTATCAACTGTACTTCATTATCGTTAGATTGAAAACTAGATATATTTTTTAAGTTTGTTATTAATGTTTTATTTTTATTAATTTCCATATAATGTATTTCAGGACAATAGATTCTATCTTCTTGTATCATTGATGAATCAGGTGGGAACCTAGATAACACATCAACAGCGACATTATCTCTACCTTTTATATGTTCGATACTATAATCGAATTGTTCAAGAAACAATATCCACCTAATTATTCGACTATTATACAATTTCCATGTCCTAACAAACGTCAATGCTTTGTGATCAGTTCTAATTATAAGCTTTGCGCCCCTCAAATAGGTTTCAAACTTCCTTAAACAATAGATTATAGCCCAAAACTCTTGTTCAGTAACAGTCCATCTTAATTCGGCGCCCCTAAGAGATCTGCTACAATAGCCTAATATTTTCATTTCCCCTTGTTCATCGTACTGAAATAAAACCCCCGCAAGACCTACTCCCGAACTATCTGTTTGTAAATAAAAAGGTTTAGACATATCCGGATGATGCAACATTATTGTCTTTAAAAAACTATTTTTCAATTTTTCAAAGGCTACTTGTGCTTCTGAAGTCCAAGTCCATCCTTTGCTCTTTTTTAATAATTGGCATAAAGGTTGAATTATACTATTATAATCAGGAATGAACCGCCTATAATAATTACAAAGTCCTAAAAATGCTCTTAAATGTTTTATTTTCTTGGGAACTGGGAAATTCTTAATTGACTCTATTTTTTCTGGATCAGTTTTAATTCCCTCGGTAGAAATAATATGTCCTAACATCTTAACTTCTTTACATATGAATTTACATTTTTCAAGATTACATGTTAACCCCGCTGACTTTAATTTGTTTAGTATTATATCGATATGTTCTAAATGTTCATTTAACGTTCCTTGAGTTAAGATAGCAAGGTCATCTAAATAATTCACGCAAAAATGTCTAACTTCAGGCCCTAATATTAAGTCCATAGCTCTACTAAAACTTCCCACTGAAGTCTTAAGTCCTTGTGGTAAAACATTGTACATATAAGATTTTCCATTAAATGTGAACCCGGTATACTTTTTACTATCCTCAGAAATGGCAATTTGAAAATATGCATTATTCAAATCTATTATACTAATATAATTAACCCCATGAAATGAATTTAAAACATCTATTTGCATCGGAGGTGCTTCCGACTCAGCTATCATGTATTTATTGATTTCACGTGCATCTAGTAAAACTCTAATTGAACCATCAGATTTTAAGGTGTAAGTTAACGGACTACAATACGGTGTTGAACCTCTAGATATTATTCCCATATCAACCATTTCGGCTAATTTTTCTTCCATTTTTTGTCTATACGCGTACGGAACAGGATAAGACCGTTTAATTATCGGACTATGATCCATCATTTTGATAATATGTTGATAACAATTAGCTCTACCTAACCTTTTAACAAATACTTCGCTATATTTAATTAGAATCTGTTTTAATTTATTTAATTGAGTTCCTTTAAGAGGTGTACCCGTCTTTATTTCTTGTAAATATTTATTGAAATCAAAGCTATTATCTACCTTTGTAATATCACAAATTCTCCTTTCCTCAAAATTATATTTAATAAACGGAATTAATACTCGTTGATCTCTATGTTCGATAACTAACCCTATGGATGGCTCTTGTAACTTAATATTAACATTATTTGCCATAAGCCAGTCAAATCCTAGTATCATTGAATGAACTAATTTTGGTACTATAAAAAATCTAATCTCTAAATCAATTACCCCAAATCTTACAGGCAATAAAACCATTTGTTGTATTTTAGCACTCTTTTGTCCTACTGCTCCACGTATCTGAATCGGCTTAACAGGTAACATGTCTAATTTGTTCCCAGTTAATGATTTTAAAGATTCCCAAAATGATTCTGAAATACAGGTTATGTCACTCCCTGTATCGATTAAACATATGACTCGTTTACCAGATACTATCACTTCAATCTCAGATTTAATTATTTCTAATTTATCCGCGGTAATATTATCTTCCTCGTCAAATAATGAAAAGACTGCTTCGGTTTGCACTAACGACTCATTATCTATTTCCGATTGATTTTTTAATGTTTGTATGATTTTATACTTGAAATCTGTTGAATTATTTTTATTTAATCCTGAGCCTAACCCTGATTTACAATATTGTCCCTTAGCTATGATTGGTTTACGTATACCATTATTATGTCTACCTAATGTCTGTCCAGGTTCCCACCCGAGTTTAAGCATAATTCTTAAAGCTACTGATGTACTGTTCGCCCCTACTAAAGTTGATGTACCGGGGTCTGTCACATCAACACTTATTAGTTTAAATTCTCTGTTGATACAGAGTTTTCTATAGAAACATTGTTATCATTATCTACTCTATTCGTACCATTAATGCTATTCTTCTTGTTTGGTATCACCTTACTCATTGATCTAGTGTTCATAATTCGCTTCCGGTTGAGACCGCCTCTGCCATTCTGCTGTCGAACTGCCATCTCAGGTCTTTGAACGCTGCTAGAATGGGCATTAATGCCACTACTGCAGTTATTTTGCTTATTAATGTTATCTAACTTTCGTAGAAACTCCGTAGCTTGAAGAATCGATGTGTAATTACTTGTTGACCAAGCATATTGAACATTTTTAGGAAAATGATTCATAATGTCATTTATCAATTGTCTCTCTTGAATAGGATACGTCAACATCTTCGCTTGCCCACATAAAGTAATGAAATGGCTTAACATAGACTGGACTCCGTCCCACGAATTCTGACTGATTCGTCTTCTTAATTCATTCTGCTCAGCCTCGCCCCAATATGTGTCTAAAAAATCCCTTTTGAAGTCTTCAAACACTGTCCATCTATCTCTATAAATACGCGCCCAATTTCGTGATTCATTTTCAAGACAATCTATGACAATGTCTATTATATCTCTCGCCTCTGGTGCAGACCTTCTTAAATAAGCAGTTAGGTCTTCGATGAACGTCACAGGATGTTTTCCTTTAAATGGAAACTTAGGTCTTTCCGTAGGCATCTGCGCCACTGGCTAGTATACCGTTGATGTTCCCGGCTGTATGATAGGTTGAATACAATTTTCTCTCGGCATAACATTGTCCGATGATCCACTAGGAGTAGACATTCTATTTTCCAACTCCGAGATTTTATTATTGATGTTATTCATTGCCTTTTCCATCATTCGAGATATGTATCGTAAAGAATTAATCTTCCTTACTTTAGTAGCAGGTCTAACTGCAGACACTCGCTTGTTATTAGAATTGGTTGTCTTGGTTCCAACAGGACTAGCTTTAGGTTGACGCCTAGGCATTGTTATAGATTTAATTTGCTTCAAATGTAACACTGATAATGTTTATCTAAATTTTAATTAATTTATTCTAATTCAAAAAAAGATTCACTGCACTCTTATTTAATTTGAGTTTAATTTAAATAAACTTTCCAAATGTTCACACAAAACTATCTCTTTCTAATCACCCTTTAAACTTCTAATATTTTATTGAAATTTTATCAAGTCGACCGGATTCTGCAATATTAAAATTTAGTTTTAATTTTAAACATTAAATGTTTATAAATTTAATTAAGATTCAACTATCACTATCCACTGTTTATCAATCTAAAACAACTACCAATTTTTTTTTATTCCTTTTTATAATTCTATTTACTTTCAAATGAAATATGACAACTTCATTTCTTCTCTTGTATTCATTGATAACATTCTTATCAAACATCAATTCAATTCCATTCACACCAAACAATGCATCCATCAACAAAAGAATAATAAAACTATCACAGTGAAATCATAATAATTAGAAAAAATCTCAAATCCTCATAAATGTTAACTGCCAAATTCATACTATCCCTAATCGTCTTTATTATAATAAATACTACAGTATATATTTTTAATTGAAATTCAATTCACTCGGATTGAACTCACTACCTTGCATATGACATTCAATACCCTTATCCACTGAACCATTGTATATAATTTATTAGATCACAACCACGCCATCTTTGTTTCACAATAAACACTTCCAAATCTCCACTCAATATTGTGCCACTTTTACTTCAAAACCAACCTTTCAATACCGCTCACTCTCAACAGATGGCGTTACCGATATGAACATTTAAAATCCTTTTACGAAAATTTTATAGTAAAATCATTGTCAGCGCCATCTACGAACACATAGCACAACCATCCATAACCTCTGTAAGCCACTCGATATTAATTCACGTTTGTCCACCAGATGTCGCTACCAATCCTACTACAATTTTAGTTGATATTCAATTACTACATTACTCTTAATTAATCACCATAGAGTTGTAAAATATCTATTAGTTTCTATGTAAGAATGGATTACCATAATACTTAATATCATACCAGGGGCATGCAACTGTAGTACATTAATTAGAAAAAAGAAATGTATGGAAACTAGTGCCGTCTTTTGGTCAATACCCCTAAATTTAAATGCTAGTGCCAAAACCTAGTACCTAAAGTCAATAACAGATGGCGGTCCACGGAATCAAATCTCGCCAACGTTTCGTCTCTCGCGCAACACATAGGTCAACGGCGAGACAAAATTTAATAAATATAGCATGTGTCTTTTATTGTAAAAATATATCAAATTATTAAATTATTAACCGACAAGTTGATTAAATAAATGGTCAATTTGTGGTTTTTCAATAATCACAAAATCCTCAAATAAAATATATTTTAAATAAATTATGCCATCGATGGGTCCAATGAGAAACTAGTAACATGCCATCTAGTAGCTGGGTCCCGTAAACTATTCTTGTAAATCTTGAGTTGCTTATCTATAGCTAGTGTGAGTGTAAAATCTATGTATCATACATCAACTAATGTTTATGCAATAATCAATTCCCAAACTATATTTTAAATTTTATATGCAATTTCAAATTTTTCTGGTAAATATTATTAAACAATTTTGTCTGACTTAAAACTTGCATATTTTACTCAATTTCGCTGTCAAACTGCTACCTGAGCAAAAGGGTCACTGCAGATGTTTAAAGCGCTATCGTTTTTTTTTTTTTTTTTTTTTTCAGAGAAACATCCCTTAGGCCTGACCCGGCCAGTTTTTATTACGGTTAGCTTAATAAAACAATAGAACATACGTAGTTGTACATTTTTCAATTTTAGCATTTTAAAATGTTGGTGGTATTTTAGTAATGTTATCTACTGATATTCGACTTTCCGTGATATCTACTATGAATAATTTGAATAACCAATGCTCCAAGACACTCATTCAATCAAAATACTTTTAAAACCACACATCCTCTGATATAAACACTAGTAGTTAACAAGGTTAATATAAAATTCTATTCAATTCAAATTTGAAATAAAAGTTTCCTTCACTTTGACAACTGACAGTTCAAAAATACGAAGAAAGCTAACAAATAATAATAAATTAGAATAAATATAATGTAATAAATTGTTCATAAAAAATGTTCTATATTTTTTCCCAATAATGTCTTATTAATATTTAAAACAAGAACTTTTTCAAAAGATTTTATTGTAATTGTTTTTAGAACGCAATTTCATAAGAAATTATCCTGTTTTTTTTTTTCCTATAAGTAACAACTTAAATATTTGAATCGATATAAATTTATATCGAAACAGCACGTAAAATATATATAATTTAATTAAATGTGTGAATTGGATCATTTTTCCGTGGTTGGTATTTTAAACTTGTTTGTTGTCAAGAATTGAAAAAATATACAAATTCAGACTAGGCTGTATGGATTATAGACTTTTGCCTTTTCCTATTGGGGATAAATTTTAAAACAACAACATTGTTTGTTGTCAAATCAAGCCAAAATAAAATAGACAATTAGACATTTTAAAATTTAAACTTGTTTGTATTTTAACTTATGAATGCTAAGTCATTCGGTAAGCTATACTCTTTTTTACAAATAAAATTATCTTAAACAGTTGCAGTCAATTCCTAAAATTCAAGGTCAAAATAACCCTGTTACCTTCATAACCTAATTCAATTTCTATTTAACCAGTACATTCTCGCACACATGACTAAAATGCACTGAATTTCTATACTTTAAAATCTGTTATTTAAACTAAGTATAATTTGCTATGATGGCAATAACTACACTTAATTATTTCTAAAATCTAACATTAAAATGAATAAATATACCAAAATACATAGTCTTTCCTGTACAGTCTCTGTAAATAAATGAATAAAAGTTAATTCCACAGTTAGTTAATATTATAATTAATTTCCTACTACTAACTATAATATTATCCTATCTTCACGATATGTGTGCATATTTTTAATACTATTAAATACTATTATTTCAGTCCGACTTCCACGTACATCTAGCCAGCCCCTGAGGATGTCCAACGCATAACTATTGGGACCAATTTCAACAAAGAAGGAAATTACTTCAGCGTCAGTGACTAAATGTGAAAAAATAAGTTTAAATTGTACATAACCTAGAATAATTTGTATCTGTAAGTAATATTAAAATTTACTGCAGGCTTTTATTTAAAAATTCCCTAACAATATTTAATTAATACAATCTAAATTTTATTAACTATCCTAGCAATGTCTATTGATTGACGATAATATAATAATAATCAGATAATAATTAGATGTGCTTAAGACTCACTTCAATATTCTACTAGGCAAATTCAGCAATGTTGTGTAAGTAGATACTTTCATGTAATTTCATAAATAAATAATTATTTAAATATGTAACTATCCATTATTAGTAATAATACATGAGACAGTAGGCTGCTATGGTCTGACCATATAAAACTTATTACTGAGAAACTTAATGCAACTTTTAAGTATTAATACATCTCTTCAATATTACTCTTAAAACAGATTTATTTAGATTTATGTACCTAACTGTAACTCTAACTGCGCCAAGATGCTATATACCTATAGAACCATTCTTAGATTGTCTAAAACAAGTTAAAGTGCTTATATAATATAAATTTAATAGGTTTAGCTTATTTTGTGTAAAATGAACTTTAAAGAATTATTAATTAATATGTTTTGTGTCTTCTTCAAAATGCAATCAATGGTACATGTATATTCTTGTTATCTATCAGTGCAACTATTATCATTTTATCACTGGCATTACATTTATTCACTATAAATGCTTTGAAAAGTAACTTTAAGCTTCTAAGATACTCGCTTACTTCAGCATTTGTGCAACCATAAATATCCTGGTCACGGCACCATTTTGTAACGATCTACTACTATGCAATGATAACCAATCATCACATTATGACATCCTGGTCACGGCACCATTTTGTAACGATCTCCTATGGATGGGGTGTGGTGAGAAAGACCCCAACATATATAAATTTATAACATCCTGGTCACATCACCATTTTGCAACGATATACTATATGGATATACATAGGTATCCTTATCATCACGGCAGCAATTGTAACTATACCTATGGAATGATAACTATTCACCATATTTATGATAATCTTAGTCACGTCACCATTTTGTAATGATCTCCTATGGATGACCTAAGACCCATTATCATATCCTGGTCACGTGGACCAATTTGTAACACTATCATGGTAGTGGCGTTACAAGCTAATATTAAGCTTAAGAGGATATCAATTATCTTTGGCCTTATAATTGTGATCGTCTAGTATAAAGAAGGACTCTACGTTGTGTTTGATTTTTGTTTCAGAGTAACTTCAGTTCTTTCTATGGTATGCCGAAGGAAAGACATAGTATATGTTATTAGAAGCCTTGATTTCTATATAAACTCTAACTAACATCCTACCTAGCCATTAATTTAAAATAACATCTCTGCACAATGACATTAAATTACTGAAATTAATTTATCCTAAAATTTAATTGAAAGATATTTACACTTACCAGTGATATAAATGCTATAGATAACTAACTCCTGGAATACTAAAAGGAAAGAAGGATATTAAACTTTATAACACCTTATTAGTAAATTAATTAGGAATTAATAAAATTTAGTAAATTAGAACCGTTAAGAATAAATAGTAATAGACTTTTTTATTTAGAAATAACTATCACCTATTGTTTAACTAATAGATCTGACGTCTCCTTAAGAATGTGTATATTATAATTGTTAATATTTTAGTGAATTTAAATAGCTAAAATAGAAATAAAGTTAAATAATTATATTCAGGATATCCCATATTGACATTGATTAATTGAATAGTGTCTAAGTTTCTTTTACATGTATTTTTAGTTCAAACCTGGTATAATAGATAGATTCTAATAACTCTAAACAAAATAAAAAATAAAAATATATAAGTAAATGAAATAATGAATAAATACATATTATATAGTTATTAATTATCTTGAAATAATTTATTCAGTTAATAAATTATCTCAGATAATTGTGAAAATTATTGTGTAGTGTTTGTTTGTATGTGTTAATCTGTTAGAATAGGGTTTATAGGTATTAAGGAATTAAAAGGCCGGGTTCATTTGAACCCGAGGGTCGCAACCTCCTTTCCCCTCCGACCCTAACCGATCCACACCGTGCTGAAGGCTCTAAATTAAATTAGGCACAACGTTGGTGCTATCCAATCAAAAGAAAGGTAGTAGGTAGGAAATGAGAGTACCCAATTTTCTACAATAAGTTAGACGGAAATATATCCTGTCTAACAAATGCTTGCTTCATACCGCTGCAGCACAATCATGCAATGACTGTATTTGAGTAATCCCTTGGGATGTCATATAGACATAACCAGTGAATTACTAGAGTTGATGTAATTACCAAGCTGTAATCAGACATGGTAATAAGATGTGTTCCACGTGAACAAAAGGAGATCGTGTCTACTGATCTTTTCATTGTGTGCTTACTAGCCCATACGGGAACTTCGGTCACACAACTACTTTGAAATTCGATCACGAAACCTACTACTTTTGCCACAATTGGATTGTGTAGTGTAAGTTCCCATAGGAAGACCTACTGAGTTACGAGTCTATAGTCAGCTATATTGTCAAGCCTCGCCACCATTGTGAGATGGGTCGTCGGCGACTGGCGACTGGCGACAACGCAACCTTTCGAGTGTCCTATAAGGAAGTAAAAAATAATTAAAGGTATAAGACCAACATGTAGAGTAGGTGTATTGTGTAGGTTTGTCTTTGCATGACTCACAGCATTCACTGAAACAGCATTCATTAACCAGAATAGGTTGTTCAATTGAAACATTGAACCAGTAATTAAGTTGTTAAACATTTGAATATATCAGGCTCTCTTAGGAACTGAATGGATTTATTCAGGACATGGAAGTGTCGAGAGATAAATAAAACAATTAAAATATAACATATTCATTTACTCAATCAGAATCTCTGAGAGTATCTCATTTTCACAATGAAAAGAGAATGTATATTTAATAGGTTTTATAATCCATCAATGTTTGTATGTTTGAAAAACACAAGAGGGCTTGATTAATGCTTGGCTAAATCTCAGTAAATCCGCTTTTAGGACTTAACAGAGACCGTCCACAAAAATTAGCAATAAATTAATTGGAAAAGTGAATATGTTTCTCTATAAGTCCAAAATAGAACTTCATACCACTGTCCAAATATAAACTACTAACCTTTGTTGCAGTTCAAACAACGACCATACACTAGGTGTTTGGTGGAGTTTGTCCAATGTCTCTCATCAAGGATGAGGAACTCTTATCATAGATAAGGAAACGTACGTATAGTATTTACCAAGAACATAGTTCAGTTAGGCAAATACAAACGCAGAGGTTGGTAGGAAGTACACGCAACTTTCTCTACTAGATAGGCCAAGGTTAGGATCTACCTAGCATAGATGACGCGATGAACTGGGGCTTAGACAGGCCAAGCCTTATAGGGAAACCTATAATAAAACACTGGCGAATACAAACATTTATGGATTCACCTTAACATAGTTTATTTAGTTCAATGAAAGTCATCGTGAAAATGCGACACTCCAGTTTACCAGATACCTCATTTTGACACTCATTTAAGAACATAAATTCTTAGATCAATGTTCAAAACTACAATAATTTGTGTAATGTCAAGGTTCAGTGTATAATTACCTCATCTTAGAATGTATTCAAGAGCTAAAAGTATCCTTGAACACATTCCAGACTACAAACCACCTGTGTTACCTCGTTCCAACATATATTTAAAAACTACAATACAAGTTCCTAAATTAATGTTTGAACTACAAAATTTGTGTAATGTTTAAATGATGCCAAATATACATATATATATATATATATACATATACATACATACATATACATTCAAAAGAAGCATATTTATATGTAGAGAATACTCGACAAGATACGACAAATAATCCTTAGTTTGTTTATAGGTCATATTTAAACAACATAGTAATATTTCATTCATTATTTAAATACACCCTAACGAAATTCTATTTAACCCTTAATATCTAAAATGATAGTTTTACCAAAAATTCATTCAATTTTATATGTACTTTAAAGTCAAACGAATGTAATTTCGTTTTATCCTATCAACATCATATTGTGATTATTTACTTAAGTTAGATTTCATTCTATCAGTTAAATTCAATATAATTATGGTCATAAGGCTTATTTCATAATAATTTCATTCAATAATCAATCAATAATTAATAGTATCAATGTAACCTTTTCATAATAATTTCATTCAGTAATTAATCAATAATTAATAATATTAATGTAAACCTAGATAATAATTCCTTTCAATAATCAATCAATAATTAATAGTTTCGATGTAAACCTAACTAATAATTCATTAGATATCTTTTATTAAGAATCTCCGTAAAAGTTATAAAAATTAGTAACAGAACCACAACATGCAGAAAAACAAACATGCGTCTTAGTGTATCAAAATTGTGAAATTATTACACATGCGTATATATAAAAAATTAATGCATTCGAACCAATCAGGAGCTCTTGACTGCAGACTCTACACAGGTTTCACTGAATTTAATTAGCGGAATACAATTAAAATTTTATAATAAAGAATTGCACTTAATATTAATCAGTAAAATTAAATTAAAACTATTTCGCGGACTAAACTGAAGCTACATAGCCACACTCAGCCGGCTTACGCTAATGAAATCTCTGATTCAAACCTAAAAATACTTTTAGGTATTTTATGTTTAATCTAAATCAGAAATTCCATAGCTTTCGCCAGCCAAGAGGCCGCGGCGGCCGCGGAGGCCCTCTACCTCGATACTCTCTTCCAATTCAAAATCGAATGCTGACTCACCTCGACTAACTCCCGAATTCTCTATATAAACAGCCTCAGCGTCTCTTTTACCCCCACCCTTACACGTTCACCAACGCGCTCTGCAGTGATACCATACACTCGGCATCTCCCGTGTCACAAGGAAATTTGGATATCTTCGGTTCATTGCCGTGTTCAAAGATACGGCAATCCGATGTGTAATTGTTTTTTTTTCTAATAATTTAATCGATAGTTTATAAGTCATTATAGTGCAACACAACCAAGGAATAAAATTATTACTTCCTCAATAAATTGAGCTTTACTGGCTGTAAGCACTTTTATCCGATCCAAAGGAAATTGCGTAAATCAATTAAACAAAACACAACAAAAGATAAACAATATAAGGAAAAACCCAATATACATTGAATAAAGTCGAAGAAAAAAAATGTTAGATACGATAAATTTGTATGACGGTTGTGAAGAATAATGTATTATTCAACCGATTTCAAAAGGGAAATTATTTAACCGATTATTGTCATTTTTAACCTTACGTGTTAATGTAAAGTAAATACACGTCAATTTTGTAGTTTTTATTCCGAAACACGGTAATTTAAAATCCTGTGATGGCAACTCTGGCCGGTTTTTTTGTTGTGACTTCCACAAAAAACTGTCCCACGGCTAGTTTTGAACCCTTAGGGCCGGGCTCCACTGTTTAATAAAGCTATGCTTTGCTTAATCGAATTTATAATTCGATTCTAATCTTGGCTTTCGTTTAATTATTATTACGAATCACCTGTACGGGAATACAGCAAAGTGTTGTTTTAAGACTCTTTTCAGGCAATTTTCTTTTAAAATTCCTCTCCGTAACAACCATCCCCATACCTCAAGGAATCATGAAAAAGAGATACACTACTATAACCTCGTGTATCAGAAAATATCATATGACAACTTGACAAGATTTGTTTTTAATAGGTTAGACCGTTAGAAGCACTAGACAAAACGTGTTTACACCACTAAACGCCAAAAATCGGTCGTTTAGAATTGAAACTCAGTTATTCTCTAACTGCGTCCAGTTTATGTTGGTGAAATGCAATTTCCAGCTCTAACTCCGTTAAACGCGTAAACCGAGCCTACGTCGAACTAATCGCGATTATTTCAATCAGTGGAAACTGGCCCTTAGAACGTTTCCTTATCATCGTTTTATCGAATCTGTCAACACAAAATTTTAAGCCTGTCTCGAATATAAAATTTATCACTCTAATATTTTAACAACTAGCTAAAAACTGTTTGAGTTCCCAACTAATAAATTTCTATTCTTAAGTACAACTTAAAATTTGAGTCCCTAATGGATTTGAGCCATTTTCGTTCATTGAGTTGACTGTTTTATGTTTACGTGTCAACTCACATTTCAATTTATGCGTTTGTTATCTCAAGCATAACCAAAATTTATAGACTAATAATTTAGAACTGAATTGCGTTTATGTGTCACGTTACAAACTTACAACAGTACTACAAAAAATATTAGGTTTTTTGTGGTTGAAGATGGCCCTGTTCCCTTGCTCGGTCGAGATTTTTTGTCAAAATTTAATTTTGCATTTGTACCCTTGAACTATAGTTCCGAAAATAAAAACGAGCAAATATTAAGTAAATATTCATCACTATTTTCTGGCAAACTCGGCACGTTTAATAAATACAAACTTTCACTACATTTAAGGGAGGGAGCAACGCCAAGATTTTTCAAAGCCCGACCGGTGCCATTCGCCCTTAAGGATAAGGTAGGCGCAGAGCTAGATAGGATGGTGCGCGTAGGTATATTGAAACCGGTTTCTTACTCCAAGTACGCGTCTCCGATAGTCGCAGTTTTGAAGAAAAACAATGGAGTGCGTATTTGTGGCGATTACTCAGTATCGATAAACAAGGACTTAAGAGGAAAGGATACCAGCTCTTTCTCCATACAAACGTATTCGACTGTTTTCTCCCTGGATAATGACACTAGATCAAATATTTTTGTAAAATAAAACTTTTACCTGCCATGACCATGCCCCTACGTTTTGTTTTTTTTCATATTCTTATTATATTAGGTAGTAGGAGTCTTCAAAAACTAGAAATATTGCCTAATTTTTTGTACATTTTCAGACACTCATAAAAAAATAATAATTCATATTTACAAAAAAAAGAAAACGGAGCGGCATAGCTAAAGGCTTTGTTTATTTACCTAAAAAAAATAAAAAAAAAGTTGGCATGTTTCGAGGAGAAAACAGGCGACTACGAAATGATGTTTTGGTCAATAATTATCTACCTAAAACGGTCTGAGCTGCAGTTGTCCCTTTCTTGCTGTTTGTGGGATAGGTCTGGGGGAGGGAAGGGTCAAAGCAGTACGTATACACGCCAGCGAAGTGATGCCTCATAGTCGATAATTATATAGATACACTAGTGATGTATTATTTTGTCGATATTTTCAAAAATTCGTATTAACAAAATTAAATAATCTCTCTTTTCATAAACTACAATAAAACCTTATTTGGATGCGGTTTTCATTGTAACATTGTGCAAACCTGGGCTAAGGGTAGGGGTAGGGTAGGGCTAGGGTTTCTCTAACAAATAAAAATGAGAATTATGGTAAATAGTTTAAATAATTATGTTGTTTATGTTTTTGCTTTGACTATAATTTTGGCTAACGGTAGTCTTATTACTGAGGCAAACGAAGGATACTGTAGAACGACTGACGGAAAGACACTAGGAAGAGTAGGTTAACTAAATAAAGCTACAAAATTTCAAAATAAGAAGCATTATTTTATTCAGTTCAAGTAGGTAAAGAGTTATTTAATTATTTCCTTTCCTTTCCCTTAAGGCAATCATAGTAAAATTTTTCTAATATTGGTTCTATTAAATTCCAGAAAGCATCTTTCATTTTAACCGACTTTTAAAAAAGGAGGAGGTTCTCAATTTGACTGTATTTTTTTTAATGTATGTTCTCAGAACTTTTGACTGGGTGGACCGATTTCAATCAATTTTGTTTTAATTGAAAGGTGTTGCGTGTCATATGGTCCCATTTTAATTTAATTGAGATCTCACAAGTAGGTACTTTTAGAGTTATCTATACATATAATAAAATGGTAGGAAAGTCAAAACTGTACATTGAATATTTTTTTAAAAGAATACTTGGAGTGTGATCTACAATCGATACCGAAGCCAAAAATATAGTTTTTAGAATTTTTGTCTGTTTGTCTGTTTGTCTGTATGTATGTCCGGGATAAACTCAAAAAGTACTGCATGGATTTACTTCAAATTTGGCACGAATATTATTAAGAAGTCGGGTCAGAACATAGGCTACATATTATCACGCTATCACCTACGGGGAACGAGCAGTGAACGCACGCAGACGACGTCGCGAGCAGCAGCTAGTATCTAATAATGCGTATTTACTTGACTACTTTTTCGTCGACCTACGTTGTATTATACCGCATAACTTTTTACTCGGTGTACCGATTTTGATGATTCTTATTTTAATCGAAAGCTAATACTTGTCATTTAGTCTTGTTTAAATTAGATCGAGATCTGATTACAACTTTTTGAGTAATCTTTAATAGCGCGTATTTACTTGACTATTGTTTCGTCTTATTACGTTCTATTACTTGTCGATGTAATTGAAGTCGGTTTTGTTTCGTTTGCGAGCAAACACAATTACCAATTTTTTGGTAAATGATTCCTTTAGGGCTCCACAAAATAAAATAGCAGTAACTTCGTTATAGCCTTTCCAATATTTTTTTAAATTAAATTCGGACTACTCTCTAATGAGTTATGCATGGTCAAACATATAAAAAAATATACGTGGCGACTTTAGAACCTCCTCTGTTTTTCTTCATCGGTTAAAAATTCTTTATCAACCACAAAATAATTAAATAAAAAATGAATAGGTGGTCCTGAAAATCTGTGTTAGGGTTTATCCCTAACTGAAGCCAAGGACTTATCTTTTTGTGAGACACACTGCCACCTTTATTAGTGACTAGCTTCTGCGCGCGACTTCGTCGGCGTGGACTCCCCTCCTGTTGGTCTTAGCGTGATGATATATAGCCTATAGCCTTCCTCGATAAATGGGCTATCTAACACTGAAAGAATTTTTCAAATCGGACCAGTAGATCCTGAGATTAGCGCGTTCAAACAAACAAACAAACAAACAAACAATCAAACAAACAAACTCTTCAGCTTTATTATATTAGTATAGACTATTATTTTTAATGTCTTTATTGTTAGTTCTGAGTTCAGTTGTTTCAATTTTTTTTTTTATTATTATTATTTCTTTTTATTTATAGTTTGTTCTTCCACATTTAGTTTGATGTTTTTTTTTGTAATAAGTATACTAATTTTTATCTTATGTTCATCATTTGTATTTCAGTGTGTTTCGCAAATAAAGCGCTTATTATTAGGTATTATTAGGTACGTAATTTGCCTAACTAAAAAGACATCAATAAAATAATCTATACTAATATAATAAAGTGGAAGAGTTTGTTTGTTTGTTTGTTTGTTTGTTTGAACGCGCTAATCTCAGGAGCTACTGGTCCGATTTGAAAAATTCTTTCAGTGTTAGATAGCCCATTTATCGAGGAAGGCTATAGGCTATGTATCATCATGCTTAGACCAATAGAAGCGGAGTCCACGCCGACGAAGTCGTGCGCAGAAGCTAGTAATTTATAATATGTATATGTCACCAGCATCTCATTTGTTTTTTTTATTACTATTTTTAAACATTTTTATATCGTCCCAATGCATGTGTTACGTATAACCGCGACAAACATGAGACATTACAACTTATATGTATACTATTATTATTATTATACTTATTTTGTTGCGTACGTATGTGTGTATGTACCTATGTATGATTGTTATGTATTCTTTTTTTGCTTATGTATTTATATTTATATACCACCTGCCCATCTGAAAAGCGATATCCATTTCATTATCAGGTTGTCTGGAAGAGATTGCTTTTTAGCAATAAGATCGCCTGGTTGTACAATTTGCGACTATAATTGCTTGTAATGTAAATTTTGTTCTTTATCTAAATGTACAACAAAGTATATTATTATTATTATACTAAGACAAACATATTAATTACTATGTATGTATGGCTACAATACATTTATCATGTACACTATATGTATGTATCTCAACACCCATTCTTACATACACCTCAACCATGTAATTACATACCTAATTCATAAATAAAATACCTAAGTATTTCAATAATTACTTACCAAAATACAGTTATGTAGATAACAATCCAATGAATTAACAAACAATAATTCAAAATAATAAGTACTAAGTAGTTTACGAAATCCAATAAAAGTAAGCCGAGTAACAGAAGAACGAAGCAGAAAAAATTAAATAAATAAAAATAAATAAATATGTAAAAATGTGGTCGTCTGTTCCTATGGTAAGCAACTTAATGCTTGTGTTACAGGTAATAGCCGACTGTTATAACTATATGTATATATGTATATTTTTATAAATATACATAGAAATAATACACATAAATGTGTATATAAATACAAATATTACACCCAGACTCGGGCAGGAAATGAACCCGCAACCCGCGGAACAGAAAGCAGGGCCACCACAAACTGCGCCAACGGGCTAATCAAATGAAACAAGTAAAATACAGAAAAATAGCATGACGCGAAGCGCGGGTGAAATGCACACGCACACTAACACCACGCCACTCACACATAGACAAAGCAGTGCGGGGCTTGCGGGAGGCGCGGTAGCGGCTAACAGCAATAGTCAGTGAAACAGGAATATTTTATTCAAATACCTATTTTTCAAAAGTCTATTCAGTATCCTTTCCTCTTAAAAATTGATTCGTATCCGTTGCCTAAGATCAATGAACTGTGCGCGTCATTGTTTATTGTAATATTTAATAAAGCCGAGGATAAAGTAGGTAGGTAATGTCTACCGAGACATTATAGCTTAATATTTTGACTAAGTTAAGGCGGCAAACACTGGGTACATTACGTAAGTTTGTAATGTACCTAGTGTTAGGATATAAATTTTTATTTTATTGTTTGATTTTTTGCTGCCTTAACTTTCTGTTATTATTGTTTAGTTTTTTTTGTAAATCATTTTTTTTTTCTTTTTGACTTTCGTTAAGTGTATTACATATACCTTATGGCGAAATAAATAATTTGAATTTGAATTTTGAATTTTGAATTTGAATTTGAATTGCATAACTGCCGGTATTTCAGTAAAATTGATCTCTCAAATTCATATAATCAATTTCTTTTGGATGACCAGTCCCAAGAGTATACGTGCATAAATACACACAAGGGATTGTTTGTTTACACACGACTCGTATTCGGGTTGGCCAACGCGCCGGCTCTGTTCCAACGTGCCATGGTGCAGCTACTGCACGGCATTGAAGGCGTCCAATGTTTCCTTGATGACGTGTTGATAAGTGCCCCAACACGGGAAGCTCATTGGGAGCGCGTGGACGCAGTCATGAGCAGACTCAGCGACGCGGGACTCATGCTACAGCGCTCTAAGTGCTCGTTTTTCCAAGATAAAGTCGAGTACTTGGGGTACGTGATAGATCGCGACGGAGTTCATAAGTGTCCGGAAAAAGTCAAGGCAATCGTTGAGGCGAAAGTACCAGAAAACTCAAAACAGTTGAAATCTTTTCTGGGACTTGTAAACTTTTACCGAAGTTTTATACCGCAAGCGTCGGCTATCTTGGAACCCTTGCACGGTCTCTTAAGGAAAGACGTACCGTGGAACTGGGCCGACGAGCATCAAAAATCGTTTGATGCTGTCAAGAAGGAGTTGTCTTCGCGCCGCGTGTTGGCACATTGGGACCCTCAAAAGGAGCTAGTTCTGACAGTGGATGCTGGACCTGCCGGGCTGGGTGCTGTGCTAGCCGTACGTTACCCGAACGGAGCCGAGCGTCCGCTTTGCTACGCTTCTCGAGCCCTCAGCAAGAGCGAACGCGCCTATAGCCAGATAATGAAGGAGGCCACGGCTATCGTTTATGGTATAAAAAAATATCATCAATACCTTTACGGCCGGGAACGTCCCTTCATACTGAGGACAGATCATAAGCCCCTGCTGTCGATATTCTCACCAGACAAGGGCGTGCCTCAGATGACAGAGGCTAGACTACAGCGCTACGCATTGTTTTTAGGTGCTTACAATTATAAAATAGAATACGTTAGCAGCGAAAACAATGTGGCGGACTACCTGAGCCGGCACCCGGTTGACGCGTCGCCGCCGAAGGAGGAGGCCGACGCGGGCAGCTATGTGAACGCGCTAGCGGCGGCCGGCGCGCCGCTGCCCGCCTCGCTCGCCGACCTAAGGGCGGCACTGGCTAAAGATAAACTTCTATCAGAGGTTAGCCGGTACGTGGCCAATGGATGGCCAAGGAAGGTACGGGATGATGGACTGCTACCGTATCATAGGTGTCGACATGAATTGCATGTCGATAATGGGAGCTTGTTAAGAGGGCACCGTATCGTAATACCTACCGTTTATAGACCCGCGGTGTTACAGGAGTTACACGCGGCTCACCTAGGTATTGTCAAAATGAAGTTGTTGGCAAGGGAGCGTTGTTGGTACCCGGGTATCGATCGCGATATTGAGAAGGTTGCGGCTAACTGTGACAGGTGTATTTCAATGCGAACGGCTCCGGCTAGGGCTAATATGGAGTCTTGGGAATGGCCCAGGTCGGTTTTTGAAAGAATACATTTGGATTTTCTTGGTCCTTTTCATGGGAAAATTTATATGGTTTTAATTGACGCGCATAGTAAGTGGTTAGAATGTGTCGAGATGCCATCATTAACTACGCAAATGTTGATAAACAAACTGCAAAAAATCTTCTGTCGCTTCGGTTTGCCGAAGTCGATTGTGACAGATAATGCAAAAACATTTGTTTCTACAGACTTTAGTACTTATTGCGTAAATTCAGGAATAACCCACATCTTGTCACCCACTTACTCACCACAGAGTAACGGACTCGCCGAGAATGCCGTCAAGATTTGTAAACGTTTTATTACTAACGCTATAAAAGATGGTCCGCTGAAGGACTTGGAGAAAAAATTAGATGAGTACCTGTTCCACTACCGCATCACGCCTCATTGTACTACCGGCGTGTCCCCTGCCACTCTTATGTTCGGTAGGAACATTCGTTGTAAATTAGATTTACTTAATATGACTGTGCAATCGCCTTCTGCTGACAAAAGACTGTTAGAGGTGCCAGACCGCGTCCGTTTGAACCAAGCTAGACAAAAAATTAATTTTGGTGGCAGAGACAGGACCTTTAAAGTAAACGATCAAGTTTGGGTCAAAGATTATAGGTCTAACCCCAAAAAGCCGACATGGATACTTGGAAAGGTAGATAGTCGCGTTGGTAAGGTTCTTTATGATGTGAGCGTGCTCGGGACCGACATTGTTTGGAGGCGTCACGTAAATCAGTTACTGAACGCTAACTCATACGATGGTCATAATGTTGAGCCAACGTGGACGTATGACGAGTCGCGATCGCAGCCCGCGGCCGGTGCCAACGGTGGCGGCGGTGGCGGCGGCGGCGGTGCGGACGCGTCCTCCCCGCGCCCGCGCTCGCGCCCTGCGACACCAAACACGCGCGCGGACGGCGCGCCCCCTCACCGCCGCCGCACGCCACCTTCAGCTGCGCGTAGCACGTCATCGTCGTCGGCCTCCCCGCACGATGTTGATGACGATGACACGTTCGAAACGCCTCCCAGCAATGGTGGTGCTAAGCCTGCGGCCCCTTCGCCGCTAGTTGAAAATGATGAAAAATCTCCGAAACGAACTCGGTCTGGACGCCCAGTTAATCCACCAAAAAGGTTGTTTTATTAAGACCTAGAGTAAAATATTATTTGTTTTTAAGAGTAAAAGTTTATTTTTTTTACTTCTCATTGTTTCTTAGGATAGATTTTAGTACCACTTCTCTCGTTATTGGAGTAGGTAAATTAAAGTCTAAGTACTTGTAAGTTAACCGTCTAGGCTCTAGGCAACTTTACTGCTAACGACTAGGTTATTAAAATATGGTGGAGGGAAATAGATAGAATAGATGAAATACTCAAGTACATAGGTATTTACAAATCGTAGCTACAGGATTTAATGTCCATAGTCTTGCTTGATTGATCTGTTTATTATTGTATATGCTTAAAATAGTAATTCAGTTATTTATTATAAATTTTGGAACGCTTATTTACTTGTTGTAAGGGTGTTTCCCTGAATAACAATAAAATGTATTTACTATCTAAATAAGTAAATGTTCTCTTGTGTACTTTTTGAATTATGGTGGAGGAATGTGATATGTAGGTAGTTCGTTGCTTATTCATTTGTAAGTTTTTTCCTACCGACAACAGTTAGTCGTGAATAAATAACCAGCTGCGTAGCACTGTCGTTTTAATTATCCCGGTTATCCTTAAAATAGTTAAGGATATTACAGTTTTATTTTATAACTCTGCAAAGTGAACAATAACAATTTTGTTAAATTCCACGCGGACGAAGTCGCGGGCACAGCTAGTTAATTTATAAAGTGTCTAATAATGATTGAGTTTCAGATATATATTATCGTAATGCATCAATTGAAAGCGTGCTCAAAAAACCATAATCGATAAGAAATTCCGAAAGAACAAATTATGTACTATGGTTGGTACCTAGTAGGTACCTGGTAGGTGTGATGTTTTTATTCAGTTTTTTAAAGTAAAACTGGTGAGTGCATGACGAGAGGGTTACGAAAAGTGGGATCAGGCGAGGCGAATGGAAGTTGAGGATTAGATAAGTTAGTGAAGATAGAAAGAGAGGGAGTTACGTTTCATAAGTTTTACTTCTGTCGTGTGGTCTAAGGCGCACAGGTTTTTTTTATTATACAATTTTAAGATAATTATATAATATTTTGAAAGTGTATAATAATATTATGATTAAAATAGGATTTAATTTAAAAAAAAACCTGTGTGGTTTTATGAAACCACGGTAAAAGTGAAACTTTTTTTCACATTATAGACATTTAACTAAAAAATTTTGGAATGATATTCCATTAAGGGTATAAAAATCGCTTTATCAATCCTAGCGCGCGGCCGACCGTCACGCGACATGCACCACACAGATGAAAAAGTTCGAGACGACGTAATAAAAGTTTCACTTTAATATTTGAAAATTATGAAAAGAATAAAAATCGATAAGGATCTAACAGTAGGTCTATTACAGATATACTTGACGGTTTTACACGTTGGGTCAGTAAAAGTCACACGGGTTACATTCATAAATTTCATTAATTCAGTTACGTTTCGAAACTAGTGCAACTTAATAGAATAAAATAATCCTATAATGAATGAAAATTTAACATAAATTTAGACTAATAACTTTTGCGAGCGAAACTTTTTTTCATTCACCCTAAAGAAGTCCACTTATTAATAGGTCTCCCCAAATTCGAGCCAAATTGAATCTCCGCAGTCCTTATCCAGACTCCACCTTACGTAGATCGTCTTATTGTCTATCAATCGTCATCTTACGTAGATCGTCGGTTCAGCGGGTCGGAGGACGTCCTACGCTGCGTTGGCCAACAGTGGTTTTGTAAAGTGGATTATGGAGTTAGGACACAGCAGGAAATATTCAGCCCGACTAGAGAATAGAAGATAACAGCTAAACAATACTGCTTGTATGTAGAGTAGACTTCCTGTGGTGAGTAAGGTTGCAAGAGCTCCTGTAAAGTTTCGAGGATAGGGTCAGCAACGCGCTTGCGATGCTTCAGTTGTTGCAGGCGTCTATAAACTGGGGTGCATGTCGGTCACCTCCTCGTGGTGCACCCTGGGCAGAATATTATCGATAACTAGAACGTTCGTGGAAAACATTTTTGACTAGCCCGTTGGCGTAGTTTGTATTGACCCTGCTTTCTGCTCCGGGGGTTGTGGGTTCGATTCCCACTCCGAGTATGGGTGTAATATAAATTATTATTTATATATGTATTATTTATAAGTATGTTTATCGACAAAAAATGTAGCTATACCAGTCGGCTGTTACCTACCTATAACACAAGCATTAAGTTTCTTACTTTAGGAACAGACGACCGTGTGTGTATTGTATAGATATTTATTTGTTTAATTAATTTTTTTGAATTTATACTTCTTTTGGCGCGTTAAAGAAAATGATGAAAATAAATTGTTACCATGCTCGCGCACACCGTCACAAAAAACCGACAGCCTAAAGTTAGCTAGGCAACGAAGAAAAGTTAGCAACGTGAAGTTAGCTAGCCAATGAAATATAAATTCTTCCATGCGTACATTCGTACACTAACTTTTTTTGTTATTTTTATATTCAACGCAATAAAAATAAAAAATAAAAACATAAGAAGTTTTGTGCTACACCGATCTTCTGAAAAACTTTTTGGTAGTAAAGTAACGCAATTTTCTTCTGTATTAAACTAAAAGAAGATACTCTGTAGATGGGCATTAAAATAATGTTTCAGTAGGGACTCATTATTTGAGAATGTAAAACCTTTTCTACCGAGGATAATTTTAAGTGTGTGATTTTTATTTTATATGAAATAATTGAATCACTTATATTTCCAACATACAACACGCGAATAAACTATAACAACGAAGCTAATACTACTTCTACTATAGGCCTATTTTTAGAAGGTGCCCAGGTAGCGCACAGAAGGAAATATCCTGGTCAAAATCTGGAGCAGCCCGACTGGGGTAGTAACTCGACCTTACAGAAGATCACAGTTAAATAATACTGCTTTCAAACAGTGTTGTGTTCCTGTCGGTGAGTAAGGTGACCAGAGCTCCCGAGGGGAATTGGGGGTAGGTTTGGCAACGCGCTTGTAGTGCTGCTAGTGTTGCAGACGTCTATAAGCTACGGTAATCGCTTAGCATCACTTGATACGTGCGCTTGTTTGCCGACCGAGTTGTATAAAAAATGTAAAAATCAGTTCAATAAGTAATATTCACGTAGTTAATCAACAAAACAAAATATTAATAATTCGACAAGTCTTTTTAAAACATTCTATATGTATTACATAAGTGTTGTCTTTCGACTATGTATTTATTTTACTTTAGGCATACGTATAATAAATTCTTAGGAATACACTAGCACTTACAAATCGCTTCTCATATACCACGTAACAAGACACGACAGCAACGCAACCATTTAGATTAGGTCTCGAAACATACACATTAAATTACTTACCTTATACTTTTAGAAATAAAGTTGAAAATTAAGTAAACAATTATAATATTTTGAGTGAAATATTAAGACTAATCTCATACCTTATAACTCACAGAATAAGGACCAAAATATACAGCAAAAAAATTGAAATTATGTAATAATTTGAACCTTATGTCACTAAAATAAAGTCTATACTATTTTCTTAATATACGTAGAGATGGTCTTACATACTCCTATATAAGATCGTTAATCCCCAAAGGACAACAAAATGACCCCTAAAGTTGTAAGGTTTTCTTCCTATTTGGATGTATGTCCTTGTGGGTCTCCCCACCGTTCCTCGAAAAACACGTTTATAAGCCATCGGTCCCGGTTGATATCATATCTACCTGATAGCTATCGTTACTCAAAATAGGGAATATATACGCCAATTCGCATTAGATGTGCATCGTGGATTAAGCTGAGTGACGAGGAAAGATCGAATTACAAATTAGTATATAAGAGGAAGTTTGAAAGTAGCACCCGTGACCGATAAAATGAGGAGCAGAAGGTTAGCGTGGTATGGGCATGTAATGAGGAGGGATTAAAGCTATATTGGTAAAGGAATGTTAGGGATGAATGTCGAAGGACGGAGAACGATCGGCAGGCCAAGAAAGCGATGGATGGATTGTGTGAGTGAGGACATGAGCCTTCTCCCACATGAAAAAACAGTCCTATGCCCAGCAGTGGAATGTTATAGATTAAATCGTTTTCTTTGTAATATTTTATATTAAATAAGTGTAAATGTTTAAGGGTGATTTTGCATTTTTGTTTTCATTTTACAAATTTCTTTGTTATCTATGATTCAAAAAAAAGTACTTAGAGAAAATTTGCACATTCCGACAGACTATTCACATAGCCGAAAGTACCTATATTCTAATAGGTACTACTTGCAGTCCAAACACTTGAGCCTTGGAGCAGCAGTGCTATAAAATTTTCTGAAAAATTTCACTTTCAGACTTAACTGATAATGCAATGACTAGTACATTACTTATCAACAGAATCTTAATTGCTACTGCTAATGCTATACTGATAAGGTTCTTGTTTTTTTATACAGCTAGGTTGCCGAACAAGAATACGACTCACCTGATTTACCGTGGCTTATAGACATCTGCAATACCAGAATTAACGAAAGCATGTTCCCGACCCTTCCGACAATTCCCCCAGGATATCGGAACACTACAGGAACACAACACTATTTAAAAAGTAGTATTATTTACCTCTGATCTTCTGTAAGATCGAGGTACTACCCTGATCAGGCTGCCTCAAAAATTTTGTAGAATATTTCCTGCTGTGCTCTACCTTAGTAATCATTATATGCGCAGACGTGACTTATATCATTATTTATTGTAGTGAAAACTTCTTTTGACGCACCGCACACACATTTTTTCGTAGGTAGTAAGTTAGCCTGACCCGTCACGCTCTGAGGTGAAAGGCTCATTGTCACAGAACTGGTTTGTATTGCTGCGCAAACATTTGTATTGCCCATACAGATATTTGCTGTGGTTTGTGTTTGTGCAGTCGTTGTGGGCCTCCCCACCGTGCCTCGGATAGCACGTTAAGCCGTCGGTCCAGGTAATGATGTACATTTGATAGTGATCGTTACTCATAGTAGGGAATATATCCGCCAACCCGCATTGGAGCAGCGTGGTGGATTAAGCTCTGACCCTTCTCCTACATGGGGAAAGAGGCCTATGTGCCAGCAGTGGGATATTACAGGCTGAAGCGTAAATATTTTTGTTATCACTATACAACGGTATCTTAAAAGTTTCTTCTTTATTTTGCTCTCTTAACGTTTTATTGTTTATAAAATTATATACCTACGTATATACAGGAATATTGTATGAAATATTATATACAGGAATATATTTTTGAACATAAAGTCATAATAAATTGTCGCCTTCCGGGTTTCGCATTGCCGTTTTTGTGTGACTTAATTCTTCGAGTTCTAGATTTGTTACATCTGAAACAATATTAGAATTATATTATGGACTAGAATAATGGAAATCTGCACATCTGTTTATTTTTTATTTTTTTATAAAATAAACAAAAAAAAAATAATAAAATAAACTAAATTGTGTAATGGTTTTACTAAATATAATATTATTTTTCAAAGGAACTATGTAACTTTCTAAATAAATCATTATCATATTATATACTATCGACCCGCCTCGGCTTCACACGGTTGCAAAAACTATCAGTGTTCCTCATACATATAAACCTTTCTCTAAAATCATTCTATTTACTAAAGAAAACGACATCAAAATCCGTTGCGTAGTTTTAAATATCTAAGCATACAGACAGCGGGAAGCGACTTTGTTTTATACTATGTAATGATAAGATTATGTTCTCTAATTGTCTGATATTTCGTATTATTTAAATAATAAGATTATGTTCTTTAATCATAGTCTTATAACATAACATAATCTTATAAAGAAAATGATTAAAATAAAATTTTAAGGTCGCTTTATCATAATTATAATACCAATTATTACCGATTATATCAACTTTACGTAAAATCACTTTTTGTGTAGTTGGTAATTAATTAAATTGAGAAATTATAAAGATTAAAAAACACAAACTAAAAATACATTTTTACGTATGTAATAATACACGGGAATGTATATTTTCCACGATCACACATAATCTTTAGAATTTTGACATACACAGATGCTCAAAATGACTATACACCTTGCCTTAGCTTTATATAATATGTATGTATGACTGTATATGTGTATCTATGACTATGTTTTTATGTGTGTATATATTTTTGTGTATTTTTGTGACGTTTAATACTATGAGATGAATTAAGGCCAGTCTTAATGTCATGCCAGATTTATCGATTTCGACTACTGTTTTACGAAAAAAAAAAAAAGAAAATCATAAAATACTTTTCTAGATCCAAAGGTTAGACAAAACACATTTTATCGTAATAATAAAAATTACTATTTAACTTTAAAAAAAAGTAGGTTTTGTAAAGTCATTTATTAATTTCGCCCAAATGTCAAAATTCGACCATAAGCATAACCAATTAAAATTATTAGTTTGAACATTGTTAAGATTCTGTTGTCAAAGGCTACACTATACTTCTATAATAATAAACAAAAGAGTAGGCATATATGCATGTGTGTGTCTAATACATGGCCGTGTGTGTAATGTTTTTTATTGATTTAATGCATTTGTTATGGATAATTAAAAAAAAATATATCAACATTCTGCACTCCTGTGTGTGCAAAATTTCATAGTCCTCAATCCGCGGAATTTACGTAAAAAGGGACACAAAGTTTTTGCTTCACGTATTAATATACAGATAATACAATATAATAAATGTAATACCATTACTGTATCCGAACTTCTGTTTTCCGACGTCATCCCAATCCTGTCGCTCGTTGCTCGCGAACACCGTGTAGATTATATTACAGGCGACGTTGAAGGATGCCATCGTCAAGAAGACCGTCCTCCAACGTTCTATATCTTTCTGGAATGAAATATTTACAGCCATTAATAATCATGTCTCCCATTTAATAACTTTTTAATAGGTGATCAGTTTTTTTAAGACCTTATTATGCGGAAACACATACAATGCAATCAATTTCTATGATTATATGCCGCTGCGAGATAGCCTAGTTAATAGAATATCTGAATCGATAGAATTGTAGTACAGATGTTCTCTATTGCGAAATTTGTTCTTTACATTAGTGTTAAGAAAATATTCTTAAATTAGGGGATAACAAGAATTAATATCCTGCTCACAATTAAAACGGCCCTGAGGAAGTACCTTATCTTCACAGAAGACCACAGAACATATACCGTTATAAATAGTTTAGTAAATACTAACCAAAATAAGTTTTTATAAACCTTAAAATGTTGGTGAAATTCTACGTTCATGTTAATAAGGGTTAAGTATAATATATTTATTTGAGACGTCTTTGTAACTTATGTAATGAGCGGAACCGGAATTAGAAACGGCGCTGTACAGACACTCCTTAAACTCCAAAAACGATGTATCCAGGATGTTAAAATTAAGTTATGTAAATGTGGCCAATAATTTAGAAGAGATACGCAAACTACAGTTGTACTGACTTCTTGGAATGAAACAGTAAATTCAAATTCAAGTAGTATTTTTTTTATTAGCGAGAAAAGTGCAAACTGAACAATAAAATGATACCTTATCTGAAAATAAATACACTACGAAGACGAATGTTCAAATCATGACAAACATCTGTGTGGCCTATGGAATGAAAATCGAAAACATGACGAAGTTTAGCTAGAAAGAACTATGTGTACAGCTCTGACACGTGATTGTTTAATAAAGAACGGTTACCGTAACATTTAAAAATACGTTTATCTCTTTCTTTCAATACAATTAGTACGGTTAAACATCACATAGAATAGGCGAATCTATATATATAAAAGCGAAAGGTCACTGACGCATCACGAAATCTCAGAAACTATAACACCTACAAACTTGAAATTTGGCAAGTAGGTTCCTTATAGGGAGTAGACATCTGCTAAGAACGGGTTGTATGAAATTCCACCCCTAAGAGGTTAAAACGGGGGTTGGAAGTTTGTATGAAAGTCCTATGTTTTTGAAGTAAGAGACTTGAAATTCGAAATGTATGCTCTATAGATGGTGTGGAGGTGTACTAATAATGTATTTTTAGAAATTAACCCCTTTTGGGGTTGAAACAGGGGGTAGTAGTTATATGTGAGCGAGATGAAAACTTAAGTATAAGTATATTATTTGCATCACAAAAGTAATTAATGCCCAACGAAGTGGGCACGGGTCGGCTAGTATCACATAAACATCACATGTTCAGGCGATCAGTATTACTGTTTTCACGATTTTACTTCCAGTGTTTTTCCATATCAAGGTTTTTATCTAGTTTCTTAAGAATTAAACTCCAATACTACACCGAAGAAATCACAAGTAACCGACACTGACACATAAATACTTACTGAATCATTTCCAATAATTAAACCAGATATCAACGGCACCAACGCTCCAACGACACTTGACACAATGCAGGACATCATTACTACTGTACCCGCATAGTTTTGTGTCATGTCACTGATATTTCTCTGAAAAATAACATCACTAGTTTAAAGCATTACCGACATTGATAAATAAATTTAACTAAAACAACATATCGCATTTACTATGCCGTGTCTAATATGCTCAAAGGTTGTCTGGAAGAGATCGCTTTTCTAGCGAAAAGACCGCCTTTGTACACTGTTCTTCATTTGTGATATGTTATTGCTTTGATTTTCGTCGCGATAAAGAGTATAAATAAATAAATAAAACACACGAGGAATATAAATCTTTGTGATAAGGCACAGCAAAAATACAGCAAATTTATTCCTCAAAATTTGGAGCAGCCCAACTGATTAGCGGGATTTAGCAGGAATTAAACTTACAGAAAATCACAAATAAATAACACTGCTCTCAAGAAGTGCTGCGTGGTAAGCAAGATAGCCAGAGCTCCGGGAGAGGGTTGGGGATAGGGTTGGCAGAGCGATTGAAATGCTTCTGCTGCTACAGGCGTCCATAATCAACGGTATCCGCTTACCATTAGGCAAAGAGTATGCTTGTTTGCAACCTTTTCATACTTAAAAAAAATTGTGTGGACTGGAGTTTACTATTTTCAGATCGACTGTCTAAATAGGTACAAAAAAGGCTTACTAGTTTAAGAAAAAGATTAATAACATATCAAATGGTGAATGAAAGAATCAAATAGCGCCATCTATCGGTACCCCATAGTTTAGATACATGGCGTTAGAAAAATGTAACGGGGTCATTGAAGCAGTAGATTTTACTCCTCATATTTTTTCATACCAAGGGCCTTATTTGAAAATCAATTCTTAAGGAGCAAATTCCAAAATGTATTGGATTTTTAGACAGACAAATAAGAATTTTGAATTGTAATTGTCGTCTATCGCTCCCTCTTAGTTGAATAAAGTAGTTGGTTTATAAAAACTAAAGCATTCATTCTATCAGCTGTGGAGGTAATTGTAGTTAAGGTTACTTACGAGAAATCCCGAAAACTGCAGACCAAGGGAACCCAAAGTACCGATTAATATGATGACGCCCCAATGATCCCAATGAGAGACCAAACTAGGCAATATCGTTAATCCTATGAAGATACCAAAAGATCCTGTATTATAAAAAAATAGGTTGAATTAAATAAGTTGTTTAACATCATCATTTTTTGATGACTTCAAGACGTTGAAGCGGTGTTGTATTTGTGTAATATTTGTTTTTGGATGTATATTTTTCCGTTCCTTGGAGAGTATTTAAAATCGTTTGTCCTTGCTATTATTATAAACACCCGACAATTAGATATCGTTAATGGTAACTGTACCAATCTGCAGTGTAGCAACCGCACAACGGCACAATTATCTTATATCATAAAACCTATTAATAGAGAATTTCACTAAGGAAGTCGACAAACTTATAAATTATACGTTAACACAAATAGCTTGAATATAATAATATAGCTAAAAAAGTGTGTGTCAGCTCCGACGCACGACTTTGTTTACTCCTTCAGATCAACTGTCTAAATAGGACAAAAAATACTTACTAGTCTAAGAAAAGATTTATTAAATTTTATTATTTTATTCCATATCAAATGGTAAATAAACGCATCAAATAACGCCATCTATCGATGATACGTTACGACGAGATGGCGCTATTAGAAAACGTCGTTACGCCTTTAGACTTTACGCGATAGATGTCGTTACGAAACGAGGTCATTCGTTCAGAAAATTTTACTCCGCATATTTTTTTCATACCGGTAACGGCGGCCTTATATGAAAATCGATTCTTAAGGAGTAAACTCCAAAAAATGTTTCAAATTTGCCAGAAAAATCTGCCAGTTATTGGCAATTTGTGATTATGAGCGTGGTTTTTTATTATAAACTAGCTGACTCGGCGAACTTCGTACCGCCTAACAGTCGATTCCTTAATTTTTTATTTTTTTAAATACTTATCCTTGCCGTAACCCTTCCATTAACACTTTATGGTATGGTATTAAAGTTCAAATTGACTTTTAATTATTATTACGAATCTTTTGTATGGGAATATAGAAAAGTGTTGTTTTTAAACTTTTTCAGGATTTTTTTTATTTTTTTCGCTCCGTAAGAACCATCCTCGTACTTCAAGGAATATTATAAAAAAAGACTTAGCGAAATCGGTTCAGCCGCTCTCGAGATTTACGCTTAGCAACACATTTAGCGATTCCTTTTTATATATATAGAGATGTATAAACGTTCCATGATAAAAATTTGATATTCCATATTGCTTCTCAAATTTTTGGCTGAAATAAAACTGTGGCGATCTATTAATAAGTTAGTCTCTTGTGTACTATCTGTTATGTGCTAATTATTATTTATATTTTTAAATTTTGTCATTTTTCTTAATATTAGCGAATGAAATATAATCAAATTATATTCCATTCGCTTACTAATTCAATATAGTGGCAGTGCTTCTCGTAAATAAAATTGTTTTTTTTTTTTTTAACCAACAGACAGTCCCCTGTCTCTAATCCCCCCTGTCTGTAATGTGTCTCCTGTGTGTAATTACCTGCAAAAACGGTAGAATTTTTCATAGCAGTTTCGAATATAACGTACATATACGTACCTAAGCCATTAATGATTTTCCGAAAATATTTAATGTCAAATAGGTAATCTGCATAGCCAATTCTGTAAATAATGTCGATTGTGGGCGAAGTCAAAACGTAAACTACCCACGCCGAGACCAACGGAAGCGATGTTTGCCAGCAGCTCTGAAATAAACAAATAAAACTACCATACAATTCTCCAGTTAACTGTTTTAGTTTATTAAATTTTAAGTGGGTCATAAAATTTTGGTTATTTCATATAAATATCCTGCTCAAAATCTGGAGCAGCCCAAATGGTGAAGTAACTAGACCTTACAGAAGATCACAGCTAAGTAATACAGCTTTTAAGCAGTGTTGCGTTCCTGTGGTGAGAAAGGTGACCATAGGTTAAGATCCCACTGCAAGTTTGTGCATGTACTCGGTTTTTCTAAAAACAAACTTTTTTATGTTTATTTATGACTAGCTTCTGCGCGCGACTTCGTCCCCGTGGAATAGGACCAATTCTCTAGGAAGCTCTCAAAAGGAAAAAAAACCCGATTTTGAAACATTCTTCATTGGTGCTACGCTCCTATTCGTCTTAGCGTGATGATATATCGCCTATAGCCTTCCTCGATAAATGGGCTATCTAACACTGAAAGAATTTTTCAAATCGGACCAGTAGATCCTGAGATTAGCGAGTTCAAACAAACAAACAAACAATCAAACAAACAAACTCTTCAGCTTTATTATATTAGTATAGATTAGGAGAATATATATCGACCAGGCTGCCTATCAAAATGTGGCCGCTAGTATTTTTAATTATTTTTTTTTAAATTTATTTTTGTTAAAAAATACGTCCATAATGTTAATAATGTACAAATATACGATGGTTCGAAGCAAAGATAACGCCATCTCTCTTTACGATGACGAAACGTACGCAAATTAAATAATTAATACGCGAAATGGTAAATCCACTTTCAACTGCCAGAAATGCTTATTTGCGGCCCGATTTAATTAGGCAGCCATATATAATAATAAATAGAAAAAAATAGCTTTAATTAAATCATAAATAGGTATTAGTTATGCACGTATTTTTTAACAAAAATCAATTAACAAAAATTTTATTAAAAATACTAGTGGCCACATTTTGATAGGCAGCCTGGTCCATATATACTCTCCTAATCATACATAAGCATAAAAAGTTGTTTTTTAGAAAAACCGAGTACATGCACAAATTTGCGGTAGGATCTTAGTCTACCAGAGCTCACGTTGAGTAAGGTGACCAGATTTCAAGAGTGTTTAAATTAAAAATTCATATATAATTACAGTTACTTGATAAAAAATACTTACAGTTTTCAAAGAGGAGTTGAAGGAAAATAAAAATGCTGGAATATTCACTAAAAAGAAAACGAATGTAGCGCTGGCCGCTGAATGGGCGGACGCTATCGCCCAAAATCCTTTCGATTTTAAAATACGTCGCCACGGTTTTTCTAGTTTTTTCTGTAAATATTATACGAATCGTCTTTTATTTATTAATTTAATTTATTTATTTGATTTATTTATTTATTTATTATTATTATTATTTAATTTATTTATTTTATTATTTATCTTAATTGTTATAAAACTACAATAAATGTAGCAATTGAAAAACACTTTCAAGATTCCGCCCAGAATATAATATTTCTTAATAATATAATTATGTATTAATAATATGTTTGTGTTTGTTCGTAAACGAAAAAAAAAGTTTTCACTTCAAAAAACCGACTTCAATTACATCGACCAGTCGAGCATTATCATATAAACTCAAAAATTACTCGTCAGATCTCAATCAAACTCAAATGGGACCATGTAGCAAATTTCGATTATAAATAGAATCATTGAAATCGGTCTACCCAGTGAAAAGTTATGAGATATAATTACAACGACAGTCGACAAAAAAATAGTGAAATAAATACGCATTATTAGATAAAATTTAAAAAGTACTTATCAGATCTTAATTAAATTTAAATGAGATCACATGACACGCACAACCTTTAAATAAAATAAATCATCGAAATCGGCCCATACAGTCAAAAGTTCTGAGATAATATACATAAAAACTACAGTCAAATTGAGAACCTCCTCCTTTTTGGACGTTGGCTAAAAATTATGTTAAAATCTATATGTATCTAGCAAACTCTCTGGTGTAGTGGTTCGAGTAGTCGCCTAAAACACCGACGGTTTGCGGGGTTTGATTCCCGCTCGGGATGGATATTTGTATTTACAAATATTTCTTTCTTATAGGTTCCCGTCATGCCTCAGAGAGCACGTTAGTTGTCAATCCCGGTTGTTATCATAAAGACTGTTACTTTTAAGTAGGGAATATATCCGCCAAAATAGGTAATAATTTTTAATAGGTCTCTTGGCTCTGGTGTTTTCCCGACGGCTTGGAAAAGCGCCCTTGTAATGCCATTATTCAAAAATGGTGATAGGTGTGCGGTACAGAACTACAGACCCATTTCTATACCCACGACTTTCGCGAAGGCTTTCGAGTCGTTATTGTACCCAATAGTAGCATGTCAATTCAAGCAGTTTATCGCGACTGAGCAGCACGGTTTCGTGAAGTCACGTTCCACGTCGACCAACTTGTTCTCCTTCGTCGAGGACCTTGCTGGGGGAGTTGATCATGGACATTCATACGACGCAATATACACTGATTTCAGCAAGGCCTTCGACAGAGTGAGTCATGAAATGCTCTTGCATAAACTTTCTCTCATTGGAGTCTCTGGTGCGTTTTTAAGCTGGTGTAGATCATACTTGTCAAACAGACCTTCCAAGGTAGTTGTTGGTGGACACGCATCCGGGGATTTCGTTGCTGCATCCGGAGTGCCTCAAGGATCACTGTTGGGTGCGTTATTCTTCAACATCTTCATCAACGACATTGGGAAATGCTTCCATGGTTCGAAATTCTTAATGTTCGCTGATGATTTGAAATTATACAGAACTGTGAATACCCCTGAGGATGTGTATTCGTTGCAAAATGATCTGCGCAGTCTGGTGGTGTGGTGTGATGTAAACGGAATGAGCTTGAATTCGAATAAATGTCACGTGGTGCGATTCAGCAGAAAAAGAAATGTACTTTCCAGAACCTATCACATTAATCATGTTCCGTTAAATGAATTCGATCACACTCGTGATTTGGGAGTGATCCTGGATAGTAAATTGCGTTTTAACCTTCACATCGACGATATTGTAAATAAGGCTTTTCGGATGCTAGGCTTCGTTCTGCGCAACTGTAAGGAATTTAAGAATCCCAGAACCAAAATTACACTATACTCCTGTCTCGTACGTAGTATTCTGGAATATTGTAGTGTTGTGTGGAATCCACATTACAATATATATATTAATCGCTTAGAGAGTGTACAGAAGCGGTTTTTATGGCACTTGTCCTATAGTTGCAACATGGCGGGAAGTCTCCCTCATTATAGTGATCGCCTAGCTCACTTTAATATTAAATCACTTCGACATCGTAGGGAGCTGCAGGACATCAAGTTTTTGTACAAACTCGTCAATGGAATTCTAGATACTCCTAACATTTTATCCCGATTAAATTTTGTTATCCCTAAATTACCACAACGACATATAAAACCTCCTTTTAAAATTCTAGGTGCAAAGTCAAAATTAGGCCAGTTTTCTCCGCTTAACCGATCTCTAAGGAGTTATAACGCAATTCACAATTTAGAAGTCACTAATAGTAATGTAATAGATATTTTCTCGAACTACCCTAAACTGTTTGAAAAGTTAGTGACTGAGCTCATTGGTGTTTGAGATTTAAAAACGGTATAGGTTTATTTTATCAGATTGCTGTATTACTAACGATGTGCAACAGTTGTCTCTTTTTTTTTCTATTATAACTCTAGTACAGTATTCTCATTACATAATTAAATTACATTTTAGATTAATGACGTTCACTTGTTATGTATTGTTGTATTGTATCAGTTTTGGTTTTGTCGTCAGTTTCATTTTGGTTGAATTGATTAAATTTTGTTTTTAATTTATTCTTAATTTTTATTGTTAATTTAAATTTTGTAATTATTATATTGTATTAATTATCATTTTCATTTTTATTTGGATTGATTTTAATGTAATTGAATTTGAATTTAGTTTTATTTCTAATTATTTGTATTTTTAATTTTATTGTATCAATTTTAAATTTATCATATCAATTTTAATTTTTTTTTTTATTAATTTAAATTTTATTGTTTTATTCTTAACTTTAGTAATAATTTTATTTTAATTGATTTAAATAGTATTGTATTAATCTTAATTTTATTGGTTCGAATTTTTAATTTTTATTTTTATTATTAGTAGATGCAAACAGATGTTACGTGTTTTTGTAATGAAGTAAGAAGTAAGCGGTATGTGCCTATAATTGAGGTAACACTCGCAATTCGTTTGTACCATGGTGTTTATTATTGTGAATGTATTAGTGTCTACCTTGTTGGCGCATTATTATAAATAAATAAATAAATAAATAAATAAATAAAATACAGTGAAGCAGCGAAGTGGATTAAGCTCCAGTCCTTCTGCTAAATGGAGAAAGAGTCTGATGCACAGCAGTGGGATATTACAGGCTGAACCGTAGAACAATTTCTTAAGTTATCAAAATACCTACCTTTTTATAACACGCTAGTGATTGTTTAATGAATTCTTTTTCAGTATCCCCCATTGCTTGGTGCCGATCTGGCGTGCTCGCTGTAAGGAGTAACCACATCGCAGCCATGGAAAACGTTATCATGGCTTCTGTATAAAATATCAACTCCCAACCAAGCTGTGCTTGAGATACTAACCCTGATATGGGTAAGGCTATGATGGTACCAAGTAAAATAGCTGAAATAGAAACAAAGTTATATACGCCTATTTTGAATCACGCAATATACTCATAAAATTTATTTATATTATTGCACATTTGAAATTAGGCAAATGATAATATTCTAACTTTAAAAAAGTGCAAAGGTGGTCTTATTATTAATAGTGGTCTCTTACAGACAAAGCCTAATAGAGAAAATATTGATAACATAAAGACACTAAAGAATAAGAAAACATATTAATGAAACTACATTTTATACACAGTACTTGTAAATAAAGTAAATTAAATTTAAAGAAGCTAAATAGAAATACAAAAATGATGTATACATAGATATATCATATACAAATAAATAACAATGAAACGTAATTATTATATTCTTATAATTATTAACTATTATTAAGTGAATATTACGAGTATATTATATTTACTGAGGTAGGGCACAGCAGGAAACTTGCTCGTTACAGAAGATAACAGCAAAACGACACTGCTTTCAAGCAGTGTTGTGTTCCTGTGGTGAGTAAGGTGAGCAGAGCTCCTGGAGGGAATTGGGGATAGGGTCAGCAACGCGCTTGCGATGCTTTTGTTGTTGCAGACGTCTATAACTACGCTACGGTAATCGGTTACCATCGACTGAGCCGTACTCTTGTTTGCTGGGCAACTTATATAAAAAATATGCAAATATTTCATGTCAACACTAGAAAATCGATTGGGAGCCATTAGCAAAAGAGACTTTCGTTAAAATTTATAGAAGAGTGTGTAAACATCCATAAATTACTGTCAAGTAATTTACCTCCTTGGATGAGATTTCCAAATAATCTCCTTTCACTGGGCGGAAGCCAGTTCGAAATTAGTTGCTGATTTATTGGAGTTAGGCAAGCTTGAGTCATTCCTATTAAAAATTCAGCGTTGCAGACGGCAATCCATCCACCCTAAAATGGAAATGCTTTACGGGTGCTTTAACATATTAACCTACTTCAAAACTTTGTAATAACTCATAACTTGATTTCTTAAGATTAATCGGAAAAATTTTTGGAAGAAGTCCCAGGAGGAAATAACATAATAACAAAGAAAAAACAGTGTACTTTTTAAGGCTATTTCACCACATATTTCTGTCAAATAATTCTTATATGGAAGCATATGAGTGTGAACATACATAACCTTTAATAGTTTTGATAAATTTAAAAGTACCTTGTTAACAACAGTTGGCATAGCAGCAGACAAGGCTCCGTTAATAAGCAAAACAGCTGTTAATATTAACTTATCACCAACTTGCTTCAAATATAGCTCAGCTGGTAGCAATAATAACGCATAACCAAAGAAAAAAGATGACAAAATTGTCCCTTGAATTCTCCTGTCCCAATTGTGTATCTGAGATAAAAAAAGAAATATAGGTACATATAAAAGGTCCAAAGCGTATATAAGTGGAATAAACAATATATAAAAAATGATAAAAATCTGTTGTTGAGCTATTTAAATACATTAAGTTTCAACAATAAGAAATAATTTGAAACGAATAATTTATTTGAACATAGATTTAAAATGGTAAATGGTAAAGAATGAGCCTTAGGAAATATGCTAAAAACATCTAGTGGATAGGGGTAAGCATATCTAACAAGAAGATTATATAAATGAAGATAATATACATATATGAAGAATACGAGTAAATTTTTAACAATTCGATTGTATTTTTTTAGGTATGTTACAGTTGACCGATTTTGATATTTATTTTTTTTTTTATCGAAAGGTGGTGCGTGCCATGTATCTAAGAAGTACTTTTCGAGTTATATCTAATAATGTGCATTTACTTTACTATTTCTTCGTCGACTTTTCACTGGGTATGCCGATTTTAATGATTCTTGTTTTAATTTCTTGCTGCAAAGCCGATGCTTGTCTAATCTAATAATAAGATGACTTTTTGAGCAATCTTTGATAACGCGTATTTATTTGACTTTTTTTTCGTCTGCTTACGTTGTAACTTGTCGTTGTCAATATAATTGAAGTCAGTATTTTTTGCTAGCAAACTAAATTATAATATAACTACCTCGGCGCAATAACAATACTTCGTCAAATGATTTAATACAGTTGAATAATTCGATTGTTTTATAATTAGTTCCTAAGCTATTGATTGATCATTAAAAAGTAAAAGTCATTGTAATGATCAATCTTTTTTTTTCCAAAACTTAATTATCTACTGTTCTCTTTGTGCACGAATATGATGTCAAAAGGTTTTCCCACTTGTTATCAGCGAACATTATATTCGTCAACCGTATCACATCAGATTAGCAACTGGGTAATGATTTGGTTTTTTAATTTCAGAGCCTTTGAGATCAATAGTGGGAAAAAATGTAAAACCGCTTTCATTCCTGTTAATATTAAGTTATTTAGGAGTTCTTTTAAATTGTTATTTATTATCATATCAAATTTTGATGTGTGGGAAATACAAAAATAAAAGAATAATACGAATTAAGAGTCCTTTTTTTAGAGTTAAAATTAGAAAGAGTAATAATTATAAAGGTCGTTAAGGATGTCGTTACATTTTAAACTTACCGGAACAATTGTGTTATTGCTCATCGTGTCGTCAGCAATAGCAATGATTGCGATACTGTTGCTACTTCTCATCATACCCATTGTTAAAGAACATAGAATCATGTAAATCATTTGAACATGACGAACGCCGATCTTGAACTCTGTAAGGAACAAAATAATGGCAAAATTCGAGTTCAACTAAAAGAAAATATATTTGACGCTGGACACTTTCCGTAGCAACTATAAATTTTAGTATAATTCGAAAATTTGTTTATGCTTCTTAGCACTTCATTATTTGAATCGTAGCGACATACCTCAAACACGTGAAAATAACGCCGATTTAAGGTCTCACAAGCGTCGGTTATTACAAAATTACTCATCCTAATTCTACTTACTTGCTCTTGTGATAACTCCATCATAGCTATCTTCATATTTGTGTCTTATAAACTCCACGTCCATTTTGTAAGCACATTCTATGTTTGTAACAAGAATCGAGCCTTACGTATATTTTGACAAAAATGTTAAAAAGCGCGCGTATAGACATAAAATCTAATGAATATTGTTATCGCTATCTTACAGTTTGTTTATACGAATTCTTGAATAAATATTTCTGAATAAACACAACTAATATTATGATTGTAAAATTGTTTTCACGATTTTGAATTCTATGTCTTTGTAATAAGAGACATTAGTGTGTTTACACGTCACACAAAAACGATTAATTTCTAATCTATTTCTGCTACAGTATTGTGAGGCTGTCAACATTGTCTGAATGACATATGAGATATCAACGTCAGTTGACTTAACGTTTCGCTTCTGTCAATAAAACAAAAATATATAGCTAAAACGTAGTGGTTATATACTCTTTGATATAGCTAATCTTGCTTTTTACCTTGAATGATGGTTTCCTCTTCTTGCTAAATAATTTTGAAATAAGCACTCAACCCGATTTTTAAATCTCATTTTCGGAAATATTCTATCAATTTACAAACACGAGAGCGGGCTTATTACGTATGTTTTGAAATATCCTCCGGTATAATAATTCTTACCCATCCAAGGTTAGTGTCCGGCGTTGTCATGCTAATTAAAATTACGTGAAGTATCTGTCTTAATGTACTTCACGTCGCTTTGCCTCTTTTAATTTTCATTGCTTTTTTGTAATAATATTAATGTTTTTTAACAGAACTATTGAATCTAGCAGCAAAAGTATGTATATGTGAGTAAAGAATACGTTAAAAGTTGTCGAATATATTGCAACGACAATCCATCTTAACGTAACTGACGTTAGTTTAGATTACTTTCAGAGATTGGAGTATTTCAATAAACATTTCTTTTACGAAACATTTAAAATGTTTACTTTAAATATTCTTATTTAACTTATGGCTTTAAAAATGCCCTTTTGAGTTACTCAATGAATTATTTTATGATTGTTTACTGAAGCCCATTATCATGTGTCAAAGAATAAACGATCTGAATATAATTATTGGCCCATCAAAACATATTACATTACGCAAATTTCAAATACTCCATTCGATTTTTCACTAACATAATTATCAGTGAGTAACAAAATATAGATGTAAAAAAAAAACAAACTTTTTGCTAATAAATTTGCAAAAAAGCGATTGAAGAAGACACCTTTATATAAAATAGCAACTCGTTTTATTATTATTATTATAAAAACTTTATTGCACACAAAAGGAAAGACACAGTTAAAGACATAGTACCTGGGTGACCGAGCCCAGCTCGGTAT
The DNA here is from genome assembly GCA_905220545.2 of Melitaea athalia. NCBI lineage: Eukaryota > Metazoa > Arthropoda > Insecta > Lepidoptera > Nymphalidae > Melitaea > Melitaea athalia. The sequence continues at coordinate 1,599,479 of HG992183.1, read as the reverse complement.
TTTAATTTTTTTTTTGTTTTTTTTTTCGGTATTTTTATATTTTAATTTTATTTAAATAATAAATCACGAGTGAAATTAAAAAAAAAAAGAAAAAAAATAATCTGGAGACTGAGATTCGAACCCGGGTCAAAACGATTTGAAATCCGTCGCTTTCCTAATTACACTATTACAGCTAAATTAATAAATGGTGAAATTAAGCTTCGTATTCTAATGATATTTTTTCATTGCCTAAAAACAGGGATAAAACGACATTTTTTTAAATGAATCCTAGCTAGATCAATTTTTCGCCCCCGAAATCCCCTGCATACTAAATTTCACGAAAATCGTTGGAGCCGATTCCGAGATTCAGAATATATATATATATATATATATATATATATATATATATATATATATATACAAGAATTGCTCGTTTAATAGTATAAGATATATATATTATAGCGATCTCTTCCAGGCAACTTTTAATGAAAGAAGTTTTTAGTAAAAGTGTGCCGGGTAGAGTGCGCATTCAACAATGCAAGTTACCTATCTACTAAAGACAACTTAAAACACTAACATAGTACTATAATAATCATCAACAATAACCGTATTAGTTAAAAATCAATAAAATAAATGTTATGTTGTTTTAATGATTGATTCAGCGTCTATCATCACACTGCTGGGCATAGGCCTCTTCGTCCATGTAGGAGAAGGATCGGAGTTAAATCTATCAGGCTACTCTTCTGAAGGTTGATAGAAATATTCCTTTTGTTGAATCGGATATGTTCCGTTGTCTCCTTTCTCAATGAAACTCCTCAATTTTATATTTTTTGTGTGTCAATTAATATTTACTCAGACTAAAATTTCTCACAAGAAACATACGTAGAGTTCTGACATTAATATACCTTGAAATGTATTTAAGGACGATCGAAATTGACTATCTAATCTACTTAAATGCGAAAATTCAGGATTACAAGAAAAATCTTTTGAAAGATGAGGTTAATCTCTTGAGAAAGATGTTTTTCCGATCTTATAATTTAGGAATGGATTTAAGTCGACGTATCTTCTTCTCCTTTAAAATACTTTAGAACAAATGAAATGATTTCTAAATTCACAAATTTTACATGTATTTACTTAAATGGCATTTTACCATTATTGTTGAATGACAGGTTTTATCTATTCCAAGAGAATAGATAGACAGTCTATAGCCTTCCTCGATAAATAGGCTATCTAACAGTGAAAGGATTTTTAAAATCGGACCAGTAGTTCCTGATATTAGCGCATTCAGACAAACAAACAAGCAAACAAACTCTTCAGCTTTATAATATTAGTACAGATTACTGACAGATACCTTAACACAATTTGTATCGAGTATTAAACCATTTTATTTCTTCTGAAATAAATACAGACCATTGTCAAAACAATTATTTTTTATTACGCCATCCACTAAGCCCTAATCACATCATTAATATAGATGGAATAGTTCATACTCTCTTAACACGCCAAAACTTCGTTATTGCGCCGTTTGTATATCTCTATAGACTATTGAGTAAACAAATATTTTCTTTTCTTTGATATAAATGTAGACTCGAGATGGCTCTAGGCATATGACACGCACACATAAATTTCTAAAATATCTTGGTCACTACGCTTCAGCCTGTAATATCCCACTGCTGGGCATAGGTTTCTTTCTCCATGTAGGAGAAGGATCAGAACTTCCACCACGCTGCTCCAATGCGGGTTGGCGGATAATTGTATTCCCTATTATGAGTAATAATCGCTATGATAACAACGGGGAAGATGTACATGATAACAACTGCGACCGACGACCTAAAGTGCACACCGAGGCACGGTGGGGAAACCCACAAGGACTGCATAAACACCCAGATCACGGAAAAAATCTGTATGGCCAATACAAATGTTTGTCTTGTGCGGGGATCGAAACCGTAACTGCCAGCGCAACAGCCACAGACCAGTGCTGTGACTGTTGCGCCAACGTGGTGTTGGTCACTAACGCAATGCTAAACTTAATGGTTCGAGTAGACCAGGGATGGTGATCGAGAATGGATCGAGGATAATGTATTCGGTATGCTGTTAACAGTTTACAGACTTGGAGATCAAGGGAATCTAATTTCGTTTGAGTCAATTTCAAAATGCCAAAGGTATAGACGATTAAGGGCATAACGCAACTGTTAAAAGCACGTACCTTTTACCGCCCGATAGAAAGCTACTGAGAACTTTCTTCATCTGGTGAAAGAATCGTTCTTTTACCAGTTAATTAATTAATTTATGAACCTTTTCGCGGACAGTACGTGAAGCACGTAGTGTTTAAGAATGACATAAAAAATTCATACAAATCGACTTGACGTTTATATACGTCGTGCTCGCATGATATTAAATGTTTTGGAGACTTTACGACAGAAACGTCTTATCACGTCATCGTTAGCAAAACAATACGTATGTTTTGTCATTGAAACTACCACTTCTATTATGTTAATGCAGTTACTACTAAATAAGGTAAAAGTAATCGCTTACGAACTGATGATTGTTTATCGACCTAGTTGTATAAAAAAAATAATCTGAGTCTAATTTTATTGTTTTTAAGCTCCTTACAAAATATACAAGGCAATTCTTTTTAGAAGTAAAATTTGTAACTTGACACATAACTGAAAAGTATAGCTTTTCTGTAGCACAAGTTAGGCACAGACTAGAATTCAGTCATACTAACTATATAGTAATACTAGGTGTCACAATAACTGTAATTTACACGTAAAAATAGCGACCCTTGGAGTAGACGTGACCCCTGGAGTGGACCGCGTCTAGTACACGTAGTGTAGGATGCTCTACGGCCCGCTGGACTGACGATCTAGGCTGGGTGAGGATTGCGGAAAACCGGGATGTCTGACGCGAACTTGGGGAGGCCTATGTCCAGCAGTGGACTGCAATAGGCTGAAATGACTGACGCGTAAAAATACCAGTGACTAGTTACAATACCTTTCACACAATAGAGGACATTAGTATACAATACAAGTGATCGTAGAAAAAATACTAAGTTTATCTTATCTCATGTTACTTATGACAATTAAGCCTCATATCTAGCAATATATAACCTATTATGAACATTATTTTATACTATCCAATAAAAAAAAATCAAAAATAGTTTTACCTCAAGCAAGTTCAACGAGATTCAGGGTTAGGTTAAAGAAAAAAATATTATGATCAAACTAATGTCGTTTTCCTTTTTTTTTTTTGCTTGACAGTAATACATTAACGTGACAAGATAGAGCACATCCAACCTTAATAAATAATTTTCTGTTAGTTTATTTTCTTAAATAGTTCTGGCTTAAAACTATATTAGGGTTATGGACCATTTTAATCGAAGAACTTCACAAACTATTAAATTAAATTAATTTGATACATTGATAAAAGCAAATAATGTGCGTTCGCAAGTGGAAAAAAAAACAACTTTAATTTGATCATCAAATAATACAAAGCAAGTAGGTAAAGAATTAAGTTTAAATGGAAGCACGTGACTAGCACACCAAACACCAACCACCTTTTGAGTAACGAAAGAATCATCAAATATGTACAACCAGTAAAATGTTGAGGTTGACACTCATAAAAAACTAAGTGGAATTGATTATCTCCAGTTTTGATGTAGATTAAAAACGGATGATTTCGTCAATGTCATGTATCGCTTCAGCCTTTAATATCCCACTGTTGGGCATAGGCCTCTTTACCCGTGTAGGAGAAGGATCAGAGCTTAATCCACCACGCTGTTCCAATGCGGGTTGGCGGATATATTCCCTACTATAAGTAACGATCGCTATCAGGTGTACATGATAACAACCGGGACCGACGGCTTAACGTGCTCTCCGAGGCACGGTGGGGAGACCCACAAAGACTGCACAAACATACAGACCACGGCAAACATCTGTATGGCCAATAGAAATGTTTGTCATGTGCGGGAGTCGAACGTGCAGCCGCCAGCGCAACAGCTACAAACCAGTGCTGTAACCGTTGCGCCAACACGGCGTCTTGCGCCAACGTGGCGTCAATTTCATGTAGATTGGAAGACGGTGAATCGCAAGTTAACTTAGATGCAGAAAAAATAACAAAATAACAAATGCCAACTGAAATAGTAAGGCATAAGATCAGTCGAGCATTAATAAACAGTGTTACTAAGTTTTTTTTTTAAATATAATCTAGGTCGGCAAACAAGCGTACAGCTCACCTGATCGTAAGTGATAACCATAGCTTATAGACGTCTGTAACAACAAAAGCATCGCTACCGCGTTGACGACCCTATCTCCAATTCCCCCAGGAGCTCTGGTAACCTTACTCACCAACAGGAACACAACGATGTTATGTAGCTGTAATCTTCTGTAAGTTTAAAGTACACCTCAGTCGGGCTTCTCCATATTTTGAGCAGGAAAATTCCTACTGTGCCCTACCACAGCTAAAAAAAAGTCTATGCAAGCTCTTTAAATACAAGCGTATAGGTAAAATAAAGGTACAAAATAAATCCATTTTTATTTATATTGGTAAACAAAATTGTTTCATAATACTTAAACATAAGTTATCTTTAACTAAAGCATAATTTAGACCGATGCGGTGCTTTGGCGGTGACATGGCGTTACACTATACTCTTCATTTCGTTTAATTCTTCAAGATGTTTTCTCAGACTCTAAAGCCGGCTTTAATTCTTCTGTAAACAAAAATGTATTTTGTGTACATAATCGACTTATAGTAGACTTTGTAAGGAAATTGTAAATAAAGTTCTGAAAAAAAAGTGGTTGTCTGTAAAGTTGGTTTACGGATGATAGTTTAACGTGATAATGTAATAACAAAACATTTCCTCGGACGCATAGGCCAATCGAGTGGAAGAGAGATAGATGCGGCGCAAGCGTAATATGAGCGTAACGCTACAATTAGTCATACTTTTTCGTGCATGCCGCCGGCGTTCATCGATTTATAAGACGTTGTCACGTTAAAACATAAGGTTTCGTTTCACGATGATCTCACGATTCAGCCTGTAATATCCCACTGTTGGGCATAGGCCTCTTCCCCATGTAGGAGAAGGATCGGAGCTTAATCCACCACGCTGCTCCAATGCGGGTTGGCGGATATATTCCCTACTATGAGTAACGATCGCTATCAGGTGTACATGATAACAACCGGGACCGACGGCTTAACGTGCTCTCCGAGGCACGGTGGGGAGACCCACGAGGACTGCACAAACACCCAGACCACGGCAAACATCTGTATGGCCAATACAAATGTTGTCGTGTGCGGGGATCGAACCCGCAACCGCCCGTGCAACAGCCATCGCATTCCAATGCTGTGACCGCTGCGCCAACGCGGCGTCAAACATTGCTTAATACGCTCTTGCTTGTTTTTACTATCGAAGTAAAGTCAAAGCAACAGAACAAAAAACGTATGTGCTTTAGACCACACGACTGAAGCAAAACTTCTTTAGCTCCATCTAACTTATAACTCCCTCTCTCGCCCAATCACACTTTTTGTAACGCTCTCGTCACGCATTCACCAGCTTACTCCCAAAGTCAAGCGTGCGTAAAGAAGTTTTATTTCAAAAGCTAAACATTTTTAATAGACAAAATATCACATAGTACATAATTTTATATTTTAAGATAAGGATCGTAAAATGTCAATAACTGTAAGTAAATTAATAAGTATGCTATTGTTAAAAGCAGGGGCGATTTCTTAGCAAAATCAAAACACGTAGTTTCAAAAATATTTTAAATATATCTATGTATGTTTATGTTTTGTATGGCAGGCCCCCCACGAGATGGACCGACGATCTGGTCCGGGTCGCGGGAAGCCGCTGGATGCGTGCTGCGCAGGACCGATCGTCGTGGAAAGCATTAGGGGAGGCTTATACCCAGCAGTGGGCGTCCGTGAGCTGAAATGATGATGAAAAATGATGATGTATGTTTATAGTTTGGCCACATAATGAGAAATTCTAAATACCAACTGCTTCGACTTATTATCCAGGGCAAGATCCAAGGAAAGCACAGTGTGGGTCGTAGAAGAACATCTTGGCTGAAAAATCTACGCCAATGTTTTGGGAAAAGCACCCGTTCGTTATTCAGGGCCGCGGTATCAAGGTTGCCAAGATGATCGCCGAACTTCGAGAGAAGATGGCACTTTAAGAAGAAGAATGTTTATAGTATATTAATGTGTAGTTAAGGTACAAAAAGATTTTTTCAACCTGGATCAGCCTTCTTCTTCTCCAGATAGTCAGGATCGTCCCACTCTTGCCTCTCCGCAGTCGCGAGCAACACGAACCCAGCATTGGCTAACAAGGAAATTCCCGCTGTTATGAGGAACACGATACGCCAACGACTTATATCTGTCTGTAAAATAAAGTTAAGTCAACACTAAATACTAGAAGAGCCGTAGATTGGGACCTCAAACCGCCGCCGTCACTTTTTTTTGGCAACTTTCCTTAGTATTTCATGAAATTAAGATTAAAACTATTAGTTATTTACATATGTTAATTATAAATATGTAAATTATAATAATAATGTTAATTTTTCATTTAAATTAAATTCTTATCTATGTATAGGTATATCAAAATGTATGTTTGTCTGAATGTCTTTCATAGAATCGTAAACTATACATTTCATCATATTGTCATGATCTTTAGCAAAGTGTTGTGCATGAGCCCACAAAAGTTTCTGGGTTGGTAGGACCAAAAGATAAAATAAAAAAAAAAACGTAGCAACGCGCACAGGTTACTCTAGGTAACTCGTGGTTGGGTCAGTTACTATGATCATCTCGCTGACCCTTATTATTTCATGAAAGTATTAATATTCTTACTGGATCATTATTAAGAATAAAACTGGTAACATTTGGAGTAATGACGCTCCCAAAGTTAGAGATGCAGTTAGTAAGAGAAAACATGACGCCGCCGTAGTTTGGAGAGAGGTCGATGTGGTTCAACTGAAAATAAAAATAAGATGGTTACAAGTTTTCTAAATTATAATAAAAAAAATCAGTAAGAAAGAAGCAGTAATTTAAGTTACAAATGATAGTATACGTAATAGTCTAATTTAATGTTTCTTAGTTATATTTATAATAGTCACCATCATAGTGACTCTATATACAGTCTATACTAATATTATAAAGAGGTAAAGTTTATAACTTTGTTTGTATATACGGGGTAATCTTCGCAAATACTGATCCGATCATGAAAATTCTTTCGCTAACAGAAAGCTACACTATTCAGGAATGACAAGATAAAAGGAAAAAGATAAAAATATATAAAGATTTTAAATCAGCAGGATTTGAACCTGCGCCCTCTGACGTGCCGTGTCAACAATTCAATCTAATCAAGCATTATTATTTGCCTTAGAAATTAATTGGTGATTTTAAAACATTTATATTTATCTGATTTGCTGAAAATAGTGAGAGTGTATTGGAACATATCAAATTTCACCGTACCCTTCTTATGTGAAATGGATTATAACGCCCAACGAAGTGGGCACAGGTCGGCTAGTACAATATAAAATAATTGTACACTAACAGAGGAAATTTTTATATCGAAAGGAAAACAAAAACATCTACATTTTATATCAAAGGGAAAATAAAAACATAGGCGGTCTTATCGCTAAAAGAGCAATCTCTTACAGACAACCTCAACAAAGAAAGCTGGATTTAAAAATTTTGATATCATTTAAAATGTTTGTAATTTCCTCATATTTGGGTAACACAAAAAATATAAATATTACGAATTAAGAGGAAGAATATTTAAATTTGATACAGTAATAGCCGAAGTCAAACGCAATGTTTAAACATTCTTTTTCAGCAGGTATGTATTGAAGTCACCTATTATCACAGTATGGCTATATGTTGGAGTAAAATTTTCCAACAACTTTTCAAATGATTGAAAACAGTCAACGTTTATATTTTATATTGCATTTCCTAAATCTTAAAAGAAACATACACGCTGTATGCACTATGTATACGGAAATCGTATAAATGGCATAAATTTAAGAATAAACAAAGTAAACAGTATGTTTTTTTCTAAAAATTGATGGCAAACGATTACCGTAGGATGTGATCGCCTCTCTCTAACCTAGCGCATCCTGAGTTGATCTCTCTACACTTGCCATTGGAACACAACACTACTTGAAATCATTGATATTTGTCTGTGACTTTCTATAATATTAAGGTGTTTACTCAGTCGGATTGCAACAACAACCGTTGCTGGTGCAGTGGGTTGTGTAGTCACCTGAAACACCGACTGTTTGCGGGTTCGACTCCCGCTTGGGATGGATAATTGTATTTGTACAAATATTTCTTTCTGGTTTTGATGTCTGTCCTTACGGGTTTCCCCACTCTGTCTCGGAGAGCACGCTATGGGTCTTGGTCGTTATCATAAATACCTGATAGCGATCGTTATGCATAGTAGGAAACATATCCGCTAAACCAGAGTGGAGAAACGTCGTGGAACCAATCCTTCTCCTTCATGGAGAAAGAGGCCTAAGCCCAGCAGTGGGATGCTACAGGCTGAATCGATCAATCGATCAGTCTGATTGCTCCAGATTTTGATCAAGATATTTTCTGCTGTGCCCTACTTCAAGAAATGCTAAAATGCCTCTGCGCTTTGATTTAGTGATTCAAAAATAAATGAAAATGAACACTCCTCTTGTATTGTTTACCGAAATTTATACCATAAGTAAGTACGTTACCAAGACTGAAATCCAAGATTCAGTGAATCGTAATACGTACCAAAAATCCAGCACCCCAAAATCCGCTTAATCCAAGAGCCAGAGTTAGGGCAATGATTGCTATAACTTTATTTTCCGGTCCAATGAATGATAACACGATGAGACCAAGTGTCATTCCAACGAATCCTGAAAATAAATTAAAACTGAATTTATTTAACAACAAATTATGATTTATACGGGAAATATTAAAAACTTTAATACAATTTTAAGCCAATATTAGTTTAGACTTTGCTTTGAATTGTTATATCACTAGCCCATGTAGCGTTTTTTTTTTTTTTAATTTGCCTAAAGCGGTCTATTAACCTGTCTTCTAATTATTATTTTTTTAATCCTGATGTCAAAATTATAAACAAAAATGAACTTACCAATAGAGGTACATAATTTTCTGCAGGCTATTAGAGACAAAAATCCATTAGTGAACAACTTTTCAGAAAGTTGTGTAGAAACAAAGTTTCCTATAACCATGCCCATGTAAGGTATCGCTGATAATGTCGCGCTCTGTTAAAAATAATTGCCTTTTAAATTTTACTATGAAAGAAAAACAAACACTCAGGTATACACAACCACATATTTATGATGCAAATGAATCCAAGTACCATTTTTTTTTTTCAAAAAGGGAAAGTAAAAAAAAATAAAAAATTTACATAATTATATGATGAAAGAAAAAGAAATATATTAAGAAAGCCTTCAACTTTGTCGAAACCTGGTCTTTCCTGGATTCTCTGCAGAGATGTCATATCAAATTGTGATATATCGAGGTACTGAGATGTACCTACAACGTGGCGTCGATGGCCGTCCATATACAAGACCAGTAAACAAGAACCATTTTCCTTCAGCGTGGGGTAAGACAGAGAGATGTAATATCACCGAAACTATTTACCACTTCGCTGAAGGATGTCTTTAAGACCTTGAATTGAGGGGGACAAGGCATCAATGTTAAAGGTGGATACATCTCGCACCTTTGTTTCATCGACGATATCGTCATCTTTGCGGACACCTTGGATGAGCTAGGCGAAATGCTGGGCGGCCTGCCTGTCCTGCCTGTGTTAACATACGGAGCCGAGACGCGGCCACTGATAAAGGGACTGGTCCACAAGTTTAAAGTCGCTAAATGTGACTTACCGCGATTATTATTTTGAAATTCCCGACATTTCGGTGACGTTGCACCCCTTTTATATCACTCGTATACTTGATTCCAGTCGAGTTATGTAAAAAGGGGCATATCGTTTTGACATTATCATTTGAACATCATTATCATTTGAACATTATTAAGGTTCTGTTGTCAAAAACTACTATAATGATAGACAAAAGAATATATATGCGTGTATGTGTCAAATACAAGGTATAGTATTTATTTAATGATTGTGATTTTGTTTGTTTACTTACATTTTTCAATGATATCTGCAATCCTTTTTCCATGTAGGTAGGCATGTCCACAAAGAAAAGAGTAAATCCGATCATGCAGCCTATGTGAGCGACCACAATAGCCCAAAATCCTCTTGTGGTGAAAATTCGTTTCCATGGTGTTGTTAAAGCCTGCAAATATTATACTTTAAAAAGAGCAATTCTTGTATATATAAACTATATCTTCGGAAACGGCTCCAATTTTCATGAAATTTAGAATGTTTAGGGGGCGATGAATCGAGCTAGGATTCATTTTTAGAAAATATAGTTTTACCAGTGTTTTCAGGCAATTAAAAAAATGGCTACAATATCATTAGAATAGGAAGACACATTTTACCACCATCTACCTATAAGCTTAGCTCCAGATCGATTATTTTTTTCTTTTTTTTTTAATTGCATTCGTAATTTTTTATTTTTTAAATAACCAGTTCATATATTGTATTTATTATTATGTCAGTAAGATCCGCCGAAATATCAAAGTTTCAAAATTAAATTATCACGGCTGGTCCATTGGTTCAAAAGAGTTTATAATACATTATTATATATACAGGGTCTGTCGTTAATAATGGATAATCTGGTAAGTGGAGGTGGTGAAATTGAAGTATCAGTATCAGGATAGCACGCCGTATCAAAAATTCATTTATAAGGCGATGCCGATCCTGCATTGCTGCCAATGGAAGACATTTTTAACATTTGGTTTGATGTAATAAATTCATTTTTATTATAAAAACCTTTGTTTTTTTTTTCTTTATGTTGACTTTTAAGTGACACAAATACTAATGATACAAAACGAACTTACCGACCGTGATAAGTTCTTTCGCTCCTACAAAGTATTTTTGCTTGACAAGTACTAATTGTTATACCTTTTTAAAAACTACACAAACTAAGCATATTGTTGAAATACTGGGAAATTCTAGTGCAGTACATTTTTTTTTCACAATCAATGGTTAAATCTTGACAAAAAGTAACGAATAAAAATAAAAATAACTTCTAACGCTAATTTTCATAAGTTTAGAATAAATTATGCCTGAAATAGTAATTTTATTAGATAGTACAAGTATTCCCGAGTAAATTAAAAAAAATACACTAAAATACCTTAATTTGTAAAAATTATGACCAAATTATTAGTCTTGGTAGGAATTTTTTGAAAAAACCAAAAAATATTCACAACTTTCACAGCGTTGGCAACCCTGACATAAAAAGTACATTTTCTTGTAGCTCCACATCAGGGCTACCTCCACTTACTGGATTATCCATTATTAACTACAGATCCTGTATACAATATACATACGTATTATTTTAGATGAATGAAGAAATTGAATACACGATTCATTTTCGAAAATGTTTCGAAGTAAATGAATACACACATTATTTTGAGCGAAATTTTAATAACTTTTTTTTTGTTTTTTTTTTAAATTTAAAAATTTAAATTTTATTTAAAATAATTTCTGTTTTTTTTTTAAAGTAGATATTTACGAATGATGATTATGAGCCAAGAAATAACCGACGAACAAAGTGCAGAGTTATTTTCTTTAAAAGAGATTATAATTTTATTCTTACCTTACCACTAACAACATTTAACCCTTTCTCTATATATTCTTTTTCTTCCTTTGTTATAAAACGATGTTCTCCGGGAGAATTGGCTGAGAAGAAGATCCAGACAGCAGCCACCACGAATAATATGCCAGCCACTACATAGAAAATTAGCTTCCAGCCCATGTCCGTTTCGGCCAAAAAACCAGATAATGGCATAGAAATCATAGTCCCGAAGTGAACACCTGTAAATATCGAAATATCTTCATGAAAAAAGTGAGTGCTTGTGCAATTTTTTCTTTATTTCACTGTTTCGGAAAATGAAATCCTAGAATTCATAAAAATGTAATAAAAAGTGTGTATGTCAGCTCTCACACGCAACTAAAATTTACTCTCACCCCCCCCCCCTCTCCTCCTGCCTCTCTCTCTCTTTCTCTCCCTCTTTCGCTCCTTCCCTCTCTCACTCTCTTATATCTAAGTTCTCATGAATACCTGGTACGCAATATCTTGTTAGTTTCAATAACTTTGGTAGGTGATAAGGACAGGGAATTTAGAATATTAAAAACTTGTACTAAGACACTTTCAAGAAAATATCAATTAACCTAAAAACAATGTTTTTTTCTTCTTGATAATTAAGCATAATGTAATAAACTATTTTTTTTTGTTTATTGTTTTTCATTCGGAATTTTTGTATTGTCTATTTTTATTTCTCACTTTATATATACATATATTAATAATCTAAAATTATCACTTTTTTAAAAAAATTTATTTTCACTTCTAGTATTATGAAAGTAGTTTTTATAAATTGTAGAAGCACATAACTTGCTACTTACTTTATGAATTTTAAAATTTTGAGTAATTTATTCTATCAAAATTAAAAACATCTTTATTCAAATAGGATTCAAAAGCACCTTCGAATCGTCATCTTACAAATTAAAATTTTTGGAAATGGAAGTGGTATCAAAAATCTTGAAAAACAAAATTGATTTAAAAAGAAAGCCCTAAATAAAAAGAAAAATGACTCGATAGAGCAATAAATTTCAGTTGTAAGTAAATAGCATTTTACTAATTTAACATCATAGTGTTTTTAAAACGATAGGTCATACGGACACAGTAGGCTCTGATAATATTATAAATTGTAAGATCTTATTTATAGATCAGCATCCATAATAATTCAATGCAATTAAAAATGTGCCCGCAGCGTCGCCCAAATAAGTCTCCCTCAAAAGTTGTCCCATTAGAATTATAATTTGTTTTAACAAATAAATAATTCATTCCCTAAGATACTTAAGTAAATACTTTGATGTAGTTACTTAGCAACTATATCCTTAACCCGCCACCGGTGACGTCAATTTTACTTACATCATTGGTGGCGCCGGTCTCATACAACGGGTTTTAAAATGGAAGATTTAAATAAATATTTTATTTACTGTCTATTTTATATTTATGTATATATGTTCTTTGATAATAAAACAAAGATATTTTGTTAATCACAGCACCTTTATTATATTTTTATTTATTTTAAGACAATGTCACTTATAACAAGAAAATTTGTCAACTTTTTAAACATAATTTTTTTTTAGATTATAGAAAACACAAATATTAATATATTTCTAATAGTTCAGTCTTATCCCTTTTAGGACACTAGGAACATACATAAAATAAACAAAAAGTGGCATCCTACCAACAAAAAAATAACATAAAATTGATCTGAAAAATGACTATTCTTCAGTCAAACCGCTTCTGCAGAAAGGCACTTCATGTTCAAGACACAAATATTTTTTGCACTTCATCATCATCATTATCATCATTTCAACCTATCGCAGTCCACTGCTGGACATAGGCCTCCGCAAGTTCGCGCCAAAAATGGCGTGAACACATGTGTTTTGCCCATAGTCACCACGCTGGGCAGGCGGGTTGGTGACCGCAAGGCTGGCTTTCGGCCTGTATATTTCAAAGCTAGCAGTTGGATGGTTATCCCGCCATCGCTTGGCTTTCTAAGTTCCAAGCTGTTAGTAGAACTATATTATCCCTTAGTCGCCTCTTACGACACCCACGGGAAAAGAGGGGGAGGCTATATTCTTTGCCGTAGCCACACAGCTTTTGAGCCGGAGAAGGATTCGCCACTTCGATATCATTTTCAGCTTCACTGTCTGATGGCATGAATGGCCCGTCCTTGTCGAGTAATTCTTGTAGAACATACTCGAGACGACGCTGTTCATTTTCGAATTACATGCTGAAATAAATTTTATAATTTGAAACATGTTATTTTCGTGAAATATCGATAAAATCATGCCAATAAACTAACTGATCATAGGGAAATACAATAAAGTAATAACAAAACTAAAATAGTAAGTAAAAAATGTATATAGCCCTGATAAAATAGGAACAATCAAAAATTCAACTATGACTATTTTACTTACATAGGTAATCAGTGACGCCGGTCTCACGCACCGGGATGGCGCCAAAACTTCAGAACGTGCGTCCGCTTCGATGTCGCGAGGGGTACTGGCGATGGGCCGCGTAAAATGCGGCAGCTACTCGAGATCACGACTAAAATCGATTGCGCGGGAAAAAGTTATTCGATTTTTTTAAACGCCCGGTCTCTCAGACATCAAAGTCATCGGTGGCGGGTTAAGGATATAGTTGCAATTTTTTGAAACTTTTTAATATTTAAAATTTTTTATAATTAAATAACTAAATATAAATTTAATATAAAATTATAGGGAATTTTTAGATATTTCCACTATTATCTTAGACTTTTCATAGTGAGCTCTATTCTACCAATCAAGCCCTTTCATTTGATACCCATATTGAGGTATTTGTAGAAAATATGTAATCCGCTATTTTGTGACGGCGGCCATCTTGGATTTTTCACAGTGAGATCTAATCTACCAATCAAGCCCTTTCATTTGATACCCATATTGAGGTTGTTGTGAAGAAATATGTGATTCGCCATTTTGTATCGGCGGCTATCTTGGATTTACAATTATAAGGAATATATTATGTTGTATTGTCATCAAGATTAAGAGTGTGTGCAAAATATCAGATCAATCTGTCATCAGCTAGGGGGTAATAATAAGACTAAAGTCAAGTTAAATAAAACCGTTTAAAAAACCGTTTAAAAATGACTTAATTTTCAGTTTATTTTCAAAATATGTCTATATAAATGAAACATAATACTTTATTCTTAAATTAACACATGGTTTCTCGTTGTTTAAAATATTTTTAGATACAAGTTAAAACAATTTACTTCAGTTAAGAAAATCTTTTTTTTTGAAGAAAAACAAAATTCTCTTTGACGCCACACAAACCGCGAAGAATGAACGCGAACACAGCTTATTAAAAAGAACTTCCAAAAATTTATTAACGAAAGAAAAAATGAAAAAAGTTCAACCAGTCCTATCTTTAGTATTAGATAACATATATCTTTACTTGTAGTTCTTTTACATTGAAACCTGTTTTGGTACAAAGCTATAGAAATTTTTAAAGAAATATCGATGACAATAGTTACATTAAAAAAAACGTATGCCCAGATCCACCTAGGGTTATGTATTTCGATGCGCTGAATCCAAATTTGAGGTTCGTTTGGTCCCTACACCCCTTAAATTTGAGGAGAACAGTGTCCTTTTTAACCGACTTCCAAAAAAGGAGGAGGTTCTCAATTCGACACGTAAGTTTTTTTTTTTTTTTTTTTATGTATGTTAGCTCAGAACTTTTGACTGGGTGGACCGATTTCGATCAATTTTGTTTTAATTGAAAGGTGTTGCGTGTCATGTGGTCCCATTTTAATTTAATCGAGATCTGACAAGTACTTTTAGAGTTATATCTAATAATGCGTATTTACGTGACTACTTTTTCGTCGACCTACGTTATATTATACCGCATAACTTTTTACTCGGTGTACCGATTTCGATAATTCTTACTTTAATCGAAAGCTAATACTTGTCTTGTAGTCTTGTTTAAATAAGATCGAAAACTGATTACAACTTTTTGAGTAATCTTTAATAGCGCGTATTTACTTGACTATTTTTTCGTCTTATTACGTTGTATTACTTTTCGATGTAATTGAAGTCGGTTTTTTTTCGTTTGCGAGCAAACACAATTATTTGGAATCAATTCAAAATTATGAAATAAAAAAAATAGTTTAACTATAAGAGATACCTCCATATACTATGCCGCTGTATGATGTCAACTCATGTGCTGGCAGCCATTTGCCAAGGAGTGTGTGAGTGCTAGGAACCAGACATGCCTGTGTGAGACCTAATAATATTCGGCATGCACATACTATCTGCCATCCACCCTAAAGTCCAAAATAAAAACAAATTTAAATAAATTTGAAAAATTATTAAAAAGAAAAAGAAAAGGCTTTGTACTAAATTTATGGTAATAGAATATAGATTATATAAAGCAAGCACGTTCTTACGAAAAAAAAAAACAAGTATACAAAAAAAGATAAGTATACAAACAGATCGTTAAAAGTAGAGCCAAAGCTTTGCAAGTACAGAGCTTCGAATTCAAAATATTTTTATTTACAAAAAATATTCTTGTCTACTAACATGTTAACGAAACTCAAATATGTGTACCTATACAAACAATTAATGAAAAAAAAACCTGTGTGGTTTTATGAAACAATGGTAAAAGTGAAACTTTTTTTTACATTATAGACATTTAATTAAAAATTTTTGGAATAATATTCCATTAAGGGTATGAAAATCGCTTTATCAATCTTACCGCGCGGCCGACCGTCACGCGACATGCAACGATCACGATCACGATTCAGCCTGTACTATCCCACTGTTGGGCATAGGCCTCTTCTCCATGTAGGAGAAGGATTGGAGCTTAATCCACCACGCTGCTCCAATGCGGGTTGGCGGATATATTCCCTATTATGAGTAACGATCGCTATCAGGTGTACATGATAACAACCGGGACCGACGGCTTAACGTGCTCTCCGAGGCACGGTGGGGAGACCCACAAGGACTGCACAAACACCCAGACCATGGCAAACATCTGTATAGCCAATACAAATGTTGTCGTGTGCAGGGATCGAACCCGCAACCGCCCGCGCAACAGCCAATCGCAATCCAGTGCTGTGACCGCTGCGCCAACGCGGCGTCACACACGCAACACACAGACGAAAAAGTTTGAGACGATGTAATAAAAGTTTCACTTTAATGAAATACATTGAAAATGCAAATAAATAATAATACTTACAAATGGTACCAAACTAGGCAGGCAAGCACAAATTACGCCGTTAGCTAATAATGCAGAAAGTATGACAGGCTTTCCGCCAAATCTTTTGGCTAGCAGTCCACCAGGGATATTCATTATGATATAACCCACAAAAAATGAAGATAGTATAAGACTCTGAGTCTTTTTATCCCAATCATACACCTGGAATAAGAACACGGGTGCAATTTTTACTTACATGTAATTCTTAAAGAAATTGTGTCTGGTATGTAAAGAAATGTGTCTGGTATGAAATTATGGTAAAAAATAACTACAACTATGATATATTAATATTCATATTTTTATTTCAAAATACTTTTTATGATTATTATAAACTAGCTGCTGCCCGCGACGTCGTCTGCGTGCGTTCACTGCTCGTTCCCCGTAGGTGATAGCGTGATAATATGTAGCCTATATTCTGACCCGACTTCTTAAAAATATTCGTGCCAAATTTGAAGTAAATCCATGCAGTACTTTTTGAGTTTATCCCGGACATACATTTGAAGAAATAAAGGTTCACTGCTCGTTCCCCGTAGATGATAGCGTGATAATATATAGCCTATGTTCTGACCCGACTTCTTAACAATATTCGTGCCAAATTTGAAGTAAATCCATGCAGTACTTTTTGAGTTTATCCCGGACATACATACAGACAAACAGACAAACAGACAAACAGACAAACAGACAAACAGACAAACAGACAAAAATTCTAAAAACTATATTTTTGGCTTCGGTATCGATTGTAGATCACACCCCAAGTATTCTTTTAAAAAAATATTCAATGTACAGTTTTGACTTTTCTACCATTTTATTATATGTATAGATAGATTTGAAATCAATATTAGTTTAATACTACAAACACTTTTTACAAACACTTTTTATGGACAACTTTTTATCTGAAATAAATTATTGTTATTATTATTAATAAAAATATAAACAAAATAAAAGAGAGTTTAATGTACAAAGTTCTCACTAAATTAATTCATTTTGTCATAAATTATTTTTTTGGAGTTAAACTTCTTTAGGTTCATGACGTTTAGTACTTGGATGGGTAACCGCCTGGGATCACCGCGAGAGGTTGCCTTTTTGTTTTTTTTTTCAACTAGTTTTTTTTTGTATTTTAAATTCGTTTTTTTTAATTAATTTGCCAAAGAAGTTTCACTTATGACATGTGTACTTTGTACGCACGCATTTTTTATCGTATAATATCGTATTGTACAGCTGATGCTAACGACACCAGAAGCGTTGTCAGCGCGTTATTGAACCCATCCACCACCTCTCCAGGAGCTCTAGCTACATTGCTCACCACATAACATAACTTTAACTGAGGTAGAGCACAGCAGCAAATTTCCTGCTCAACAATATAAAGCAGCCCGACTGGGGTAGTACCTCGACCTTATAGAAGATAACAGCTAAATAATACTGCTTACAAGCAGTGTTGCGTTCCTGTTGGCAAGTGAGGTGACTGGAGATCTTGGATGGAATTGGGGATAGGGTCGACAACGCGCTTGTTGTGCTTCTGGTGTTGCAGATGTCTATAAGCTATGGTAATCGCTTACAAGATGAGAAGCGTACCTACGCTTGTTTACCGACCTAGTTATAAATATATAATATATTTTAAAAAAAACCTCAAAACACAACATTACTTGAGAGTAGTGTTATAAAAATTTAGCTGTGCTCTTTCTGTATAAGGCTGAGATACTTCACCAGTCGGGTTGCTAAAAGTTTTTCGCGATTTTCCTGATATGGCTGAATATAATTTATATTGGAACTTACAGTAACATTTGGATCATTCCGTCTTTTCATATCCGTCATAGCCAGAATAGCAACTCCCAAGCTGCTACGAGCGATAAACAACGCCAATAAATTTAATGTCATACATAGCGTCTGGATATGGCGGACTCCGTAGCCATACTCTGAAAAAAAAAAACAAAATAATTGTTTTGATAGATATCTATCTTCTTATGATTTTTATCTCTTGGTGTAAAGTCACATCTGCTAAGGTAATAACTGCAAATGTAAAAATAATCATTAAAATAATGTAACATCAAATTTTGTTCAGTCCGTCTATTCTGTTATTATAGACATTTACAAGTTACATGTCTGTGCACATTTTCATTAAAATGGTCCAGTAGCTTCGGAATTAGTCCGGACTAATATTGTGACACGAGATTTTTGTATATACATATAGATGATAAGAGGCACGGGTAAACATAATACGAGAAAGAAAAATGGCATAAATTAATATATCTACTGTAGAGTGAACAAATTACGAATAAAACCGCTGGGTACAGTAAGTAGATTAATAAAAAAAATTTAATTTTTATAAAATTTGGGTCGCTTCGTATTATCTCTTACCAAATTTTGATAACTTCGTTGCTTTTGTTTGATTTTAACTTTGAAGTGATAAAATGTTGCTAAATTACGATTAGAGTGTGAAATCTTCATTTTTTTCAAGAACGCTGTCAAGCTAACACATTTACGTGATTGAAACTTATAAGTTATATAAGATAAGAAGGTTATTTGTTTTATACAAAAAGGGGGTTTATATATAAGCATCAAGGTAACAGCCACTGATGATCATTACATTTCATTAATAAGTACATACATCATACAAAAATGTTAAATTTATATTACAGATACATTACACAGCGACTGATTATTTTTGTCTTTTTTTAAACTGCCGAACAGTATGAACGTGGTCCACGGCGCTGTAGTCATTTCGAAATTCAGCCTGCTCCGGTGGTTGGAATTCGTCGAGTCTTGTGGCGAGACGATTCATAACAACCGTGGATAATGGCGTTAAAGAGTCTCGTACCTATCAATGAGCTTGGCTCGCTCATCGCGTCAGCCTGTAATATCCCACTGTTGGTCATAGGCCTCTTTCTCCATATAGGAGAAGGATCAGAGCTTAATCCACCACGCTGCTCTAATGCGAGTTATCGGATATATTCTCTACTATGAGTAGCGATCGTTATCAGGTTTACATAATAACAACTGGGACCGACGGCTTAACGTGCTCTCCGAGCACAGTGGGGAGACCCAAAAGGACTGCACAAACACCCAGATCACGGCAAACATCTGCATGGCCAATACAAACGTTGTCGTGTGCGGGGATCGAACTGCAACTGCCAACGCAACGGCCACAAACCAGTGCTATGACCGCTGCGCCAACGCGGCGTCACGATCAATGAGCTTATGTACAATGTATGCTAAACGGATAAACAGGATGCTGACTTCCAAAACGGTCCTAGTAAGGGTCTTGTGGACCAGAAAATCGACGCCACATTGGGAAAGCCCATCACGTTCATGGAAGTAGAACAATTACCCGGAATTCAGGATCATCTTAACCTCACCCTCCCTTTGGACTTCAGGCAACCCCAGTATGCTTCACTTATTGTGACTTAGTTCTACTTCAATTTCGGATAAGTAATGGTCCAGCCATAGAGTGTGTCCATTAAATGTTTCCAGGTGTACCTACTATTGGTTGGTAGCCTCCCGTAACCTAATGATAAACTAGCACCCACTAATAGTAGGGCTGCTGGGAACTGAGGGCCGACATTTTTGGCCCGTAACCCTGTGTTTTACCCATAGTGAAGTCGCGGGCAGCAGCCCTTCTTCGGCCTGTGAATTTAAAAGCAAGCAGTTTGATGGTTATCCCACCATCGGTTTCCATTAACAGTTCCAAGGTGGTAGTGGAACTGTGTTATCTCTTAGTCGCCTCTTACGACACTCAGCCCAAAGTAATATAAGTACAATAGCAAAATATAAATTGTAATAAATAATTGCTAAATATAAATTATCGACACCTATCAACAATTAATTTAATAGAAATATAAAAATATGATAAAGTTTGACACTATCCTAATAATTTAATTCTCATTGATTCTATCTAATAAAATTTAACACGTGTCAATAAATGGAATGAAGTATTCTGGATCTGTACTAAAAATGGGCGCTCCACAGGGATCGATTCTAGGTCCTTTTCCTTTTTTTAATATATATAAATGATTTGCTATTTTATTTAAGGGTATTTGTGATATAGTGCTATTTTCTGATGATACATGTCATATATTTAAAGGTGATAGGAGAAAAGTAAATTATGATGACGTGAAAAATTCTTTATCACGAATTCAAGGTTGGTTTAAAACAAACAACTTAGTTTTGGAACGTCAAGAAAACTAAGTGCGTTGTGTTTGCGTTGCCTAATGTTGTAATGCATCCAAATTATAATTTAGAAATAAATAACGAGAGGCTTATTGTCATTGATACTACAGTTTTCTTAGGGATAAATTTGGACTCAAAACTTCAGTGGAGTTCCTATTATAACCCTTGAATGGTAGACTCATCTCCGCAGCATTCGCAGTTAGAAAGGTACGACAACAGAATTACGTTGCTTTTTAATTTACGTTGCACATTTAATATATTTTAGCTATTTCCATAATATTATATCTCACGGTCTGTTACTGTTGGATAATGCTACATATATTTTTAGACTGTATTTATTTTGCAAAAAGGACTATTCACATTTATGATCTTGGAGCTCGAGTCTCCCAACGGTATTTTTTTCACAAGGTAAGACATATTAACAATTGCGTTGCAATACTTTTATAATAATATTATATAATATATTTACAAAAATATTGATAAAATTTTGATATGAATAGTAATAATCGCACTATACACACGACAAGGAATAACAAAATTTTAATTCCAAGTTTCCGACTTCGCAAAGTAAACGTCTACTTTCTGGGTTATGGTATTCGCATGTCTAACCCCGAAAACCCCTCCCTCTCCCACAAACAATTTTTGTGTCAACATAATTTTAAAGTTAAGTTAAAAAAAATTGATAGATAAAGCGTATTATTTGGTGCAGGATTACGTAGTTGATAAAGATGTGTGGACTTAGTGACGCTGTATTTCTTTCAAGATATTACTAATTTTATACTAAAACACAGTACCTATATTTATATTATTTTTGAAAGATAAATTGCGTAGTTTCTTGGCGATTCTTTGCTGCAGAATATACATTACGAATCAGTGGTGATTTTACTTTCAAAAATAATAATCACATATATATAAGAATAAAGTTATTTTCGATTGATTGATTGATTTTTATGTGGGTATGCCACAATAACATTAAAACTATACGACTCTCCAGAAAATAAATAAACTAATTTGTGTTATAATGTAAACAGCTAAATTTAGCACGTATTATATTAATTTATTTGATGTATCTATATATATAAAAGAGATTTCCACCCATTGACTCATCACGATATCTCTGGAACCATAAGGCGTAGAGACTTGAAATTTGGTAGAAATATTCCTTTCGCCGAGAAGAGGTCAGCTAAGAACGGATTTTACGAAATTCCACCCACAAGAAACGGTTGCGGGGGTTAATAACATATATGGCAAAACAACGTTTGCGGGGTCAGCTAGTAAAAATATATAGCAATACTGCTCAAACCTCAAGCCTCTTAATTGCAAACTATTTTTCAACCATTATTTATTCCATAGCTCATAAATTCAATTGTCAAATGGAATTTGTTGTTATCAGTTACAGCTCTGACAACTAACGTTTGCTTAGCGAGAGAAGTTTTAGTCATGATGATTGGTTACATTCAGGTTACACAGGTTTTAATAATTCGTTCTAAATACAGTTGATAAATATAGCTGAACCGAAAGACGTTGGCCTGTCTTTAGAACTTTCAAACGTATGAGGTTAAAATATTGGTAATTTGCTATCGGAATTTTCAAAACTTTTTGCTTAATTTATATATATATTTTTTTTATTTGTGTTCCGTTCACAAAGAACTCTTTTTATTCTCAAAAAGGCGTTGCGTGCCTGCTTTATTATGCATCGTATTTAGAGGCTGTGATCTCCTGTTTTGTCAACCATTGTGCCAAGATATTTGAATTTGGTGACCCGTTCAAGACCCTGACCATTTAGGGATAAAGACGTAGTAAGCTCAGGTGTTCGGCTTATTACCGTGTACTTCGTCCTTTTGGTATTTATGTTTATACCGTATTCAACACTAACGGAAGCCACTGAATCCACCAAACTTTGGAGACCCGCAAGACTGTCGGAGATTAATATCGTGTCGTCTGCGTACCTAATGTTGTTCAGCAATTTGCCATTAATTGATATGCCGTCTGGACTGTTATCTAGTGCCTCCGAAAATATGGCTTCAGTATACAAATTAAACAGTAAGGGTGACAAAATACATCCCTGTCATACGCCTCTTTCTATGTCAATGTATGACGATAATTTCCTGTTGACCCTTATATTTACACGCTAGTTCCACTATAAGTTTTTTATGAATCAGCGGTCGTTGAAGTCTAAACCAATCCCCTGGAGCACCTCAATTTTACAAATACAGAAATACATTTCAAGCGGGAATGGAAACCGCAAAGCTTTTGGCACTTACATGCACCACCACACCAGGACGGTTCTTAAATTTAAATATAATCAATGTGTACTCACTTTTCTCTGAAATCATGTCAGATTTTTCCATTTTGCATAAAGTTGAACTCCTCGTTGTTTTCTTATTTAGACATTTATTTTTCTCCTTACCACCGCCAATGTCACAATTTGAATGAAAAATGGAAGCTAGCATATAAAATATAGATGTGTAATTTTGTTTGTAACTAAATAAATGATATAATAAATTTAAACAAAGCAATAACATTCTTATTCCTTTTGTATATAAGGATCAATTTGTGATAATTAATGTTTAATGTCTTCACATAATACCAGTAGTGTTTTAGTCGTGTAATAATCATATCTTAGAGTAAACAGAGGAATAAACAAAAGTATTTATTCGTGTTTAAAATATAAACTTGAATTTTATTAATATAATTTTATCTGTTCTAGTGTAGTTTATTGTCGTATGTTCGTTGTACTTAAAATTATTTGGCAGATATTTAGCTCCTTAGAAAATAGAATTCAGTTCACATCTTAATATTCCAAGAACAATGAATCTGCTCCTTTAACGACTGCAAAATAAATTCTGTGCCCTCTGTGACAAGTATTACAGAATTGCGTTTGCTTGCTAACGGAAAAAAACGACTTCACATAGTACCTATTCAACATAGGTAGACGAAAAATTGTCAAGTACTTTGTTTTATATAACTAGGTCGGCAAACAAGCGTATAGCTCACCTGATGGTAAGCGATTAGGTACTGTAGCTTATAGACGGCTGCAACACAAGAAGCATCGCAAACACGTTGCTCTATCCCCGAATCTCCCCCGCGAGCTCTGGTCTCCTTACTCACCATCAGGAACATCACTACTTGGAAACAGTATTATTTAGCTGTGATCTTCTGAAAAGTCGAGTCCCAGTCGGGCTGCTCCATATTTTGATCAGGAAATTTACTGCTGTGCGCTATCAAAGATTACTGACAAAGTAGACATCAGATCTCTATTAAATTAAAATGGAACCACAAAACAAGCATCAGTTTTCGATTAGAACAAGAATCATTAAAATCGATATATGTAGTGAAAAGTTATGCGGACCTTCTTTGAGCACTTAAATTTTTTTGTTTTGTATTTTCTTTTTCTTGTAATTCACACTGATTGTAGTGTCTGCAATTAATTTTTTATGTGTTTATCTATCTATCTAGATGCTATTTATAGATTTCAAGATTCAACATAACTTTTTTGAAATAAAAGCTGCAAACAAAACGTAAAATCATCAAAGAAATATTGTGTCTTTTGATTACTCAGATATCATGTAAATATTTGAAATTTCAGATTGAAAAACTCTTCTCAAATAAATTGTTTCTCTACGAAAAAAATGATAATCACGTTTATTTACTTTAAAAAAAGTCAGATAATGTCTAAAAGTATGCTCAGTTACGCAATGTACGCTTTATTTAAAATGATGGCGTAATTTTTACATTTTCTTCCTTCTGCCATACTTTTTACCTAAAATAATGTTTTACTCTCCTCGGTTCTAATTCTCTTGATCAGGATCAATTGACCTTCAATCTGATAACAAGTTGGAGTTTTATCTAAATCATTGTCAATATCACTGTGTCCTATGGTTATAGCTTTGCACCTATAAGATGCTTTTGGGAAATACCTCCTCGTAAGTAAATAGCGCCGCGTTGGCGCAACGGACACAGCACTGGTTTGTGGCTGTTGCGCTGGTGGTTGCGAGTTCGATCCCCGCACATGACAAACGTTTGTATTGGCCGTACAGATTTTTTCCATGGTCTGGGTATTTGTGCAGATCTCGTGGGTTTCCCCACCGTGCCTCGGAGAGCACGTTAAGCCGTCGGTCCCGCTTGTTATCATGTACACCTGGTAGCGATCGTTACTCATAGTAGGGAATATATCCGCCAATCCGCATTGGAGCAGCGTGGTGGATTAAGTTCTGATCTACTCATACATTGGCAAAGAGGCCTATGCCCAGCAGTGGGATATTACTGGCTGAAGTGTAAGTAACTTGCACTTGCGCTTTTGCGCGCGATGCCCAGTTTATAAATAGCAAATTTCATGAATTATAAAGCTTGATATTATGTATATACTTGTAACTGTAATGTAACATTCATATAAATAATAACGTGGTACGTGTGAATGGTACTCTCGAAAATATTTTTATGCAATAAATTCGGTAAGTACAAGGTTCGCCCGATGGATAACGGCTACTTTATTCTTGGACGTCTGCTTCTCCAGAATAATCGCAAACACGTTGTCACCCACCACTTTTTCTTCAAGGTTAAGGTACTTTCCCAAGTATGCTATTCTAGTTTTTGGCAAGATTTTTTCTCCTGTCTTACTGAAATAATTTGATTTCTTACATAAAAAGCTTTTCGGATGTTTGAAAGTTTGTTCCAATATAGACGTTTTTACGAAGTTTGTCTTTTAATACGAAATTAATTTTAATGAGATAATTAGAGGACAAGATTGGTAAAACTTCAAGAGTAAATCAATTTTTATTTATTGTGGCAAACAAAATTGCTTCATAATACTTAAACATAAGTGATCTTAACTAATACATAATTTATACCGAAGCGGTGCTTTGGCGGTAGTACATAGCATTACACAGTACAAGTCATTTCGTTTAAATCTTCAAGATGTTTTCTCAGGCTCTAAAGCAGGCTGCAACTCTTCTGTAAACAGAAATATGTATTTTAATATTGTGTACAATAACAGTTTATAGTAACTTTGTGAGGAAATTTTAAATAAAGTTCTTAAAATCATAGCGTTCAGTTCAACATTCCATAACACGTTTTTGCTTGTTTTTACTATCGAAGTAAACTCAAAGTAACAGAAACAAAAAACGAGTGTGCTTTAGACCACACGACTGAAGTAAAACTTCTTTAGCTCCATCTAACTTATATCTCGTAATCGTGTGCGTAAAGAAACTTTACTTCGAAAGCTAAAAATCTATACATACGAGTATTATAAAAGACTAGCTGTACCCGCGACTTCGTCCGCGTGAAATTCAACAAAAAAGTTAAAAAAACTTCGATAAAATGATCTTTGATATTCTTTGATTTCCTTTATTAGCATGAGCAGGCGGTCGAGCGATGCAGGGCAGAGGGGATGGACTCGCCCGCGCCGTAGGCATCTCAAGGAAAGAACGCTGGCTCGCCGAGCATTAAATGTTTCGCTGCTAATTACTTCTAACGATGATATCTCAAAAACTATTTATCTGATTGATATAGTATAAAGGGCAATTTTCATCTGCATTAAATGCCTAAGCTAACTAACATATTTATTTTTTTTAAAAATAATTTTATAAATTAAAAATTTGAACATAAAAGTGGTTATTTTAAGTCAACCGTAAGAGATAGAGATATGCTATCGCGGACTTTTTTGTAGCATTTTTATAAATTTTGAATTCGCTAGTACATTAGTTAACTATATATTTGCTAGTTTATGCGGCGTTCGCGTGGAATGCTCCCAGTTGGCGAGATTTTTTGCGACCTCTTCAACATTTATCGCCGTATTTCTGCTAATTTACATATAAGAATGATAAATTATGTACTTAAACCTTCCTCAAGAGTCACTCTTTCTTTTCTTCCGGGGGACTTATTTTTATAATAAGTATAGAAGTTCTCCGGCCGCGTCTTTCTGTCCTCCTGTCTGTCTGTCTGAACGCAATAAACTCGAAAACTACCAAACGGATTTTTACACGGTTTTTACCAATAGAAAGAGTGATTCTTGAGGAAGGTTTCGGTATATAATGTACTAGCTGCTGCCCGCGACGTCGTCTGCGTGCGTTCACTGCTCGTTCCCCGTAGGTGATAGCGTGATAATATGTAGCCTATGTTCTGACCCGACTTCTTAATAATATTCGTGCCAAATTTGAAGTAAATCCATGCAGTACTTTTTGAGTTTATCCCTGACATACATTTGAAGAAATAAAGGTTCACTGCTCGTTCCCCGTAGGTGATAGCGTGATAATATATAGCCTATGTTCTGACCCGACTTCTTAACAATATTCGTGCCAAATTTAAAGTAAATCCATGCAGTACTTTTTGAGTTTATCCCGGACATACATACAGACAAACAGCCAAACAGACAAACAGACAAACAGACAAAAATTCTAAAAACTATATTTTTGGCTTCGGTATCGATTGTAGATCACACCCCAAGTATTCTTTTAAAAAAATATTTTATGTACAGTTTTGACTTTTCTACCATTTTATTATATGTATAGATTATGATTTTATGTAAATTAGCAGAAACACGGCAACGCAGATGTCGCAAAAAATCTCGCACTCTGGGAGGGAGCTATCTACGCGAACGCCGCGTAAAGTAGCATATATAGCAATACAAAATATATATTAATGCTAAAAAAAGTCCGCAATAGCATATCTCTGTCCCTTACGGTTGACTTACAATAACGATTTTTATATTCAAATTTTTTAAAAAAACATTACGTTATTTTCAAAACTATATTCTTTAGTTCAGTATTAATCCTTATCCAAATGAATATGTTAGTTAGCTTAGGCATTTAATGCAGACTAAAATTGCTACGCTATATCAATCAGATGAATAGTTTTTGAGACATGTCGTTAGAAGTAATTAGCAGCGAAACATTTAAAGCTCGGCGAGCCAGCGTTCTTTCCTTGAGATGCTCGCCGCGAACTGAACAATAAATATTTTGTTAAATTCGACGCGGACGAGTCGCGGGCACAGCGAGTTTGCAATAAAAAAATATCACAAAGTACATAATTTTATCTTTTTAGATAAGGATAGTAAAATTTCAATAACTGTAAGTAAATTAATAAGTATGTTATTATGTATACTGTACAATTTTAAGTGCAATATAAATAAAAATAATAATATATGTTAGTAATCCAATGGCGATTTCTTAGCAAAATAAAAACACGCAGTAAAATACATAGATATATTTAAAATATTATTGAATAATATTTTAAATATATCTGTGTATTTTTATAGTACATTGATGTGTAGTTAAGGTACAAAAAGCTTTTTTTAACCTGGATCAGCCTTCTTCTTCTCCAGATAGTCTGGATCGTCCCACTCTTGCCTCTCCGCAGTCGCGAACAACACGAACCCAACATTGGCTAACAAGGAAATTCCCGCTGTTATGAGGAACACGATACGCCAACGACTTATATCTGTCTGTAAAATAAAATTAACTCAACACTAAATACTAGAAGTGCCGTAGATTGGACCTCAAGCCGTCGCCGAAACAATATTTTTTTTTTTTAAATATTTATTGTAACGTTCCTGTGTATGTAATGAAATCTATATACTAATATATAAAGCTGAAGAGTTTGTTTGTTTGTTTGTTTGTTTGTTTGTTTGAACGCGGTAATCTCTGGAACTACTGGGCCGATTTGAAAAATTCTTTCAGTGTTAGATAGCCCATTTATCGAGGAAGGCTATAGGCTATGTATCATCACGCTAAGACCAATAGGAGCGGAGTCCACGCCGACGAAGTCGCGCGCAGAAGCTAGTTAAGAATAAAACTATTAGTTATTCCCTTTGTAATATGTTAATTTTTCATTGAAATTAAATTATTATTGCTTATTAAACAAAAATATAACAAATTATGAATTAACAGTCAGACAATTTTGATCTTATAATTTTTTTTATCACTTTCTTTAGCAGTATAAACACGAGAAGGAATAACAAAATTGTAACATCAAGTTCAAAACCGCAAATTAAACGTCTCTTTTTTGGGTTATGGTTTTCGCTTATATAATAAAATCCCTCAAACAATATTGCAATTGTCTAACATAAATTTAAAAGTTTTATTAAAAAGAAATTAATAGACAAAGCGCATTATTCGGTGCAGGATTACACAGTTGATAAAGATGTGTGGACTTAGTGACGCTGTATTTCATGCAAGATAGTTTATATATGTAATTTTTAAAGAGTAACTGAGGAGTTTTTGCTATTTTTCTTTGCAGAATCTACATTAAAAATCGGTGGTAGCTTAAACTTAAAAAAATTTAATTTGTAAAATAACAATTTAAAAGGTTGTTTAAAGCCTATTTGAATAACGTAATTTTTGATTCGATCCAGCCTGTAATATCCCACTGTTGGGCATAGGCCTCTTCCCCATGTAGGAGAAGGATCGAAGCTTAATCCTCCACGCTGCTCCAATGCGGGTTGGCGAATATATTCCCTACTATGAGTAACGATCGCTATCAGGTGTACATGATAACAACTGGGACCGACGGCTCAACGTGCTCTCCGAGGCACGGTGGGGACACCCACAAGGACTACACAAACACCCAGACCACGGCAAACATCTGTATGGCCAAAACAAATGTTGTCGTGTGCGGGGATCGAACCCGCAACCGCTTGCGCAACAGCCATTCGCAATATTTTTGATTGGTGATTGGATTTTACCAGCTCATGTTTGTTCGATAGTCTGGAAGAGTACTATTTAATGATTATACCGCTTATTACAATTTATGTGTTTAATATTGAGGTTTGCTATATTTGTTAATTTAAAAATGTTCAAAGCAATAACATAAGTGAAGATCACTTTGCATCAACGGCTTTCGAATAGATGAAATTTTTTGTCGGGGGTCAAGAAAAGCAAACCACAAACGCCTAGACAAAACAGTATCTGTGTAGCCTAAACAATAATTATTTATTAATAACAGAGATAGAACTCGTGGTCGGGTCAGATACTATGATCATCTCGTTGACCCTTATTATTTCAAAAAAAGAAAAAAATAAATAAAGAAAATAAGAAAAAAAGTATAAAAGTATAAGAAGAAAGAAAGTATAAATATTCTTACTGGATCATTATTAAGAATAAAACTGGTAACAATTGGAGTAATGACGCTCCAAACGTTGGCGATGCAGTTACTTATTGAAAACATGACGCCACCGTAGTTTGGAGAGAGGTCTATGTAACTCAACTGAAAATAAAAATAAGATGGTTACAAGTTTTCTACATTATATACAAATAAAATAAACTATTTTTTTCAATGTTAAATGGTTTTATTACCATAAAAAAAATTATGTAGTTAGGCTATGTACTAAAATTGTACTTGTATTGTTTGCCGTAATTCATACCATAGGTGAGTACTTCACCACGACTGAAACCCAAGATTCAGTTCATCGTAATCACGATTCAGTCTGTAATATCCCACTGTTGGGCATAGGCCTCTTCCCCTTGTAAGGAGAAGGATCGGAGTTTAATCCACCACGCTGCACCAATGCGGGTTGGCGGATATACTATGAGTAACGATCGCTATCAGGTGTACATGATAACAACCGGGACCGACGGCTTAACGTGCTCTCCGAGGCACGGTGGGGAGACCCACAAGGACTGCACAAACACCCAGACCACGGCAAACATCTGTATGGCCAATACAAATGTTGTCGTGTGCGGGGATCGAACCCGCAACCGCCCGCGCAACAGTCAATCGCAATCCATTGCAGTTCATCGTAATACATACCATAAATCCAGCACCCCAAAATCCGGTTGATCCAAGAGCCAGAGTTAGAGCTATGATTGCAATAACTTTATTTTCAGGTCCAATGAATGATAGCACGATAAGGCCAAGTGTCATTCCAACGAATCCTGAAAAAAACCGAATGTATTTAAGAAAATATTATGATTTATATGGTAAATATTAAAAAAAAAAAATTACAATTTTAAGCAATATTAGTTCACACTTTTATATGTGTAGATATCATTAGCTCGCGTTACGTTTTTTTTTTACTTTCCCTAAAAAGGTTTATTTACTTGTCTTTTAAATATTTTAAATTCTCATATCAAAGTTATTAAAAAATGAACTTACCAATAGAATTACATAATTTTCTGCAGGCTATTAGAGACAAAAATCCTTTATTGAATAACTTTTCAGAAAATTGTGTAGAAAAAATGGTCCCTATAGCCATGCCCATGTACGGCAACGCGGATAACGTCGCGCTCTGTTGAAAATAATAACATTTAAAATTTCACTACAAAAGAAAACAAACACGTAGGTACCACATATTCATGATGCAAATTAAATCAAACATCATTTTGTTTAAAATGGTAAAAGTATTTTTTTTGTTAAATATGTAGCCCTGATAAAAATAATTTTTGATTTTCATTTGATTTGATAATTATTATTTAGCTCTTGATAAGATTCCGAAAGTAGATAATTTAAAATATAAGTTTTCAAAATTTCACGGCCACTATAAACACTTTTGATCCTACGTGACTTACCGCGATTATTATTTTGAAACTCGCGAGATTTCGGCGATGTTGTACTCTTTTTACATAACTCGTTCACTTTATTTCAGTCGATTTATGTAAAATATGAAATGTGCGTTCCAGTAAAACAATGTTAACAGTACACTAAAGTGTTACACTAAATACTTCTCCAGTGAAATGTGCAAGCACCTCAAAAACAAAAAGGTAAATTGTTATGGCCTACCAGCAAAATAATATCTAATTCGCGTGCCCATTTACCTGCGATCATTGCGCCTGCAATTTTGCCAAAATAACGGTAATTTCAAAATGATAATTGCGGTAAATCTTTTAAAATCAAAACATATTTTGAAATGTCGTCACCATCATCAATAACTGATGGACGTCCACTGTTGAATGAAGGTTTTTTGCAAAGTCTCCAACCTTTTGCAGTCTAGCACTGCTTGAACCCAGAGGCTGTCAGCGACCCTTTTGATATCATCTATTCATCTAGTCGAGGGTCTTCCATTGCCTGCATTCTAACACCTTGGTAACCCATCGTCTATCGATTTATCGTAATATATGCCCCGCCCATTGCTACTTCAACTTAGCGAGCTGAACTGCTATATCGATTGCTTTTTTTTTTCTACCTATTTCCTTATTTTTGATTTGATTACGCAGAGAGTCTTTCGGCAAAGCTCTCTACATCCCCCGCGAAGTGATCTTCGGTCGTTTTTTTATATTGTCTGTATAATTTAAATCACCAATATTGGAAGCCACTATACTCTGACGTGGGTTTAAATAAAATAGTTAGTTATATCAGTCAGTATAGCGTAGACTTTATACTCAGTGATAAATTAATGAAAATGATTAATGTTGATCTAAAACATTAAATATTAAATCTACACCAAGGATGTATAAGGATGTAACTGAAAAATATTTTTATGCTATCCTGGTGGCAAAGATGGACATGGCCGACCTCGCGGCAAATGGATACCATAGTCTACCCTCGTCTTTCCCATGAGCTTTGGCCATTAACTCACCATAGGGACACAACACTACTTAAGAGATAATTTGGCTGTGACCTTCTGTAGGTTTGAGGTACTCCCCATTCAGGATGTTCCAACCTTTGAACATGATCAATATAAATGAAATGAAATCATTTACTTCGCCTTAAGGTGATAAACACACTTAACGAAAGTCAAAAAATATAATTTACAAAAAAACTAAACAATAATAACTACAATTATATTAATAACTATGCCCTACCTCGATAATGTACTTTAATTGCGATTTTATCTATTTACCTACTTACATTTCTTAACGATATCTGCAATCCTTTTTCCAAATAGGTGGGCGTGTCCACAAAGAAAAGAGTAAATCCAATGGCGGCGCCCATATGAGCGACCACAAGAGCCCAAAATCCACTTGTGGTCAAAATTCTTTTCCATGGTGTTTCTAAAGCCTACAAATAATTATTAAGATGAGGATGTATCAGATGGTGAAATAGTTTTCTTTAGTAAACGAAAAAGCTAATCCATGGATGCATATCCATTCGCGACGAATTTCTACTTCTCTACTTTATTATCTATTTAAAGTCCAACTGGAAAAACAAGTGTTTATGGGTTGTGATGAATTTCGTCACTTTTATCATTGAATTGTTTTGCTGATTCCATAAAATATATAAGTTTTTAAGCTTTCACGGTTACTATGAACATTTGATTCTGCGGAATTTACTAAGATTAATATTTTGACTTCACATCTAGTCATCCGCGAGTATGGTGCCTGCAGCGATGCCATTTTGGCATCAGGAGTTTCAAAATGAAATCGACATCCTTTATTATCGAATATGCTTAGAGGCAAATGAATCCACACATTATTTTAAGCGGAATGGTAAAAATAATTTTTTTTTTTTCATTTTAATTATATATTATTTACGAACAATGATTAAGAGCCACGAAGAAATAACCAACGAACAAAGTGCACAGTTCCTTAAGAGAGATCACGATTCGGCCTGTAATATCCCACTGTTGGGCATAGGCCTCTTCTCCATGTAGGGAGAAGGAGAAGATTTTTACTTTAAGAGAGATTATTATTTTATTCTTACCTTACCAGTAGCAACATTTAAACCTTTCTCTATATATGCTTTTTCTTCCTTAGATATAAAACGATGTTCTCCAGGAGAATTGGCTGAGAAAAAAGTCCAAACAGCAGCATTGGCGAATAACATGCCTGCTATTACGTAGAAAATTAGCTTCCAGCCCATTTTCGTTTCGGCCAAAAAACCAGATAGTGGCATAGAAATCATATTTCCGAAGTGCGTACCTGTAAATATTGAAATATCTTAATGATAAATCAAAAAGGTGAATTCAAGTTTGTCAAGATTGGCTAATGAAAGTGAGGGCTTGTGCGATTTTTTCCTTATTTCACTGTTTCTAACGACGGCGTGATAAGTACAGGGAATTTAGAGTATTAAAAACTAAGTACCTGGGTGACCGAGCCTTGCTCGGTATTTTCATTTTATTTTTTGTTTTTTTTTGTTTTTTCTCGTTATTTTTATATTTTAATTTTATTTAAATAATAAATCACGAGTGAAATTAAAAAAAAAAATTAATCTGGAGACTGAGATTCGAACCCGGGTCAAGACGATTTGACACCCGCCGATAACCTAATTACGCTGTTACAGCTATGTTGACTGTCGTGAAATTAAGCTTCGTATTCTAATGATATTTTTTCATTGCCTAAAAACAGGGATAAAACGACATTTTTTTTTAAATGAATCCTAGCTAGATCAATTTTTCGACCCCGAAATCCCCTGTATACTGAATTTCACGAAAATCGTTGGAGCCGATTCCGAGATTCAGATTCTATATATATATATATATATATACAAGAATTGCTCGTTTAATAGTATAAGATACGCAGACACTTTCAGGTCAATATAAATGAAAGTAAAAAACAATGCCTATTTTTTTGAAGTGATACTTCTTTAGGCGCATGAGGGGTAAAATTTGAGCAACCGGTAACGCGGCAGCGTCATGACGATTAGTACTTGGATGGGTGACCGCCTGGGAACACCGCGTGACGTTGGCTTTTTGTTTTTTTTAAGTACTTTTTTGTATTTTAAATTAATTTTTTTTAAATTTGTTTGCTAAAGAAGTTTAAGTTCTGACAGGTGTACTTTGTACGCACGCAATTTTTTTTTAAAATTGAACATGATAAACTATTTTTTTTTTTTGTTGTTTAATGTTTTTCATTCGGAATTTTCGTATTGACTATTTTTAAATCTCGCTTTTGTATATATTAATAATCTTAAAATAAATTATTTCTAATCTTTTCTATGTTTTGATTTTAACTTGTAATATTATGAAAGTAGCTTTTATAAATTGTAGAAGGACATAACTTACTAGTTAATTTAAGATTTTTAAAATTTTTGAGTTTATTTTGTGTCAAAATCAAAATTAAAAATAACTTTAATCAAATAGGGTTCAAAAGAACCTTCCTAGTAGCCTTAGTAGGCTCCGATAATAGTATTGGAGATCTTATTTATAGATTAGCATTCATTGTCAACTAGAAATGTGCCCGCGGCGAAGTCTTCGTCAAAAGTTGTCCTATTAGAATTATAATTAGTTTTAAACCGTTATCCGAGATAAGATTGGGAGACTGCAATGAGACACACAGACAAGAAACAAATAAATGCACCAAAAGGGATTCGCGTCAAACTAGAAATCAAGAATAAATTAATATCCTCGAACGTTAT
This sequence comes from Melitaea athalia, assembly GCA_905220545.2. Lineage (NCBI taxonomy): Eukaryota > Metazoa > Arthropoda > Insecta > Lepidoptera > Nymphalidae > Melitaea > Melitaea athalia. The sequence continues at coordinate 1,564,182 of HG992183.1, read as the reverse complement.
TCCGTAAATATTTCTTTTTAATTTCCGCCCCATTCACGTCTTCACAGTTAAATCGAATCGATCAAGTATCCATATCTCGTATTTTATGTAAGCAGCATCTGTATTGTAAACATATTTTTATATTACAAGCAACTCAGTTCCATTCTTGTATCAGCTGGGATATTTGCATTCACTTTGCGTAGTTCAATATCACATTGTTGTTAGATAATGTCGTGAAATATATTATCAAGATTAAATTCAAATTCAAATTCAAATTCAAATAATTTATTCATTTTAGGCTGATACAGCACTTGTGAACGTCAATGAAGCTACGCCATCGGTTCGCAAATCCTACGGCGGGAGACCTTGTAACGAGAAGAACCGGCAAGAAACTCGTCAAGGGCTATTTTTTTCTCCCTGTCTTATTTCATACAGAGTCGTCAAATTGAAAAATGACTTTGACTTAATAAATTAAGTAAGGTCACTTTCCATCTTTAAGTTGAATGATATACTAGCGCAAAATCCTAACATTGAATACCTGCAATCTGAATAGTCCATTTGAATTTGACGTTCGTTTGGTCCCTGTACCCCTTAAATTTGAGGAGAACCGTGTCCTTTTTGGAATCAATTCAAAATTATGAAATAAAAAAGTGTGTGTGTCAGCCCCGACGCACGAGTGGAGTTTACTTCTTCAGATCGACTACCATATCAAATGGTAAATAAACGAATCAAATAACGCCATCCATCGATGGCATTATTAGGAAACGTCGTAACCGATACCGTCGTAAACGTTGTAGGCCGTAGCCGCTACTGTCGTAAACGTTGTAGCAGATAGATGGCGCACATAAACGTAACGAGGTCATTCGTTCAACAGATTTTACTCCTCATATTTTTTTCATACCGGGGCCTTCTATGAGAATCGATTCTTAAGGAGGAAACTCCAAAAAATATTTTAACTATAAGAGATACCTCCATATACTATGCCGCTGTATGATGTCAACTCATGTGCTGGCAGCCATTTGCCAAGGAGTGTGTGAGTGCTAGGAACCAGACATGCCTGTGTGAGACCTAATAATATTCGGCATGCACATACTATCTGCCATCCACCCTAAAGTTCAAAATGAAAACAAATTTAAATAATTTTGAAAAATCATTAAAAAGAAAAAGAATTTGTATAAAATTTATGGTAATAGAACATACATAGATTAGGTATATAAAGGTCGATTTACATCAGACGAGCGAATGCTTATTCTATCCCCACTATATCAAATTCTTATCAAATTCTTTGTAAACAGGCGTAGAGCATTCTTTCGTTGTTATATATATGAAAACTAGTGTTCGTTTACTCATAAAAATCAAGAAAGAATGCTCTTGTTCTAGCTCTAGCTCTTTGTTCGTTTGGTCTAAATCCACCCTAACGCAAGCACGTTCTTACAAAAAAGCTAAAATATAAAGTTAAATATGCAAACAGATCGTTAAAAGTAAAGCCATCTAAGATTGGTACAGAAACTTGAATTCAAAATATTTTTATTAACAAAAAATGTTCTTGTCTAATAGCTAATAAGTTAACGAAACTCAATCTGTGTATCTGAATAAAATACGTTGGAAATGCATAATTATAAATAATAATACTTACAAATGGTACCAGACTAGGCAAGAAAGCGCAAATTACGCCGTTAGCTAATAATGCAGAAAGTATGACAGGCTTTCCGCCAAATCTTTTGGCTAGCAGTCCACCAGGGATCTGCATCACGATATAACCCAAGAAAAATGAAGATAGTATAAGACTCTGAGTCTTTTTATCCCAATCATACACCTGGAACAAGAACACGTGCAATTTTTACTAAGCTGTAGAATATCTTAAGAAATCTGACGACGCGTTGGCGCAAGGGTCACAGCACTGGCAGTTGCGCTAGCGGTCGCGGGTTCGATCTGCGCTCACTACAAACATTTGTATTACCCATATAGTTGTTTGTCGTGATCTGGGCGTTTGTGCTTGTGTATTGTGTGTGTTTTCGGACCCCCGACACAGGAGGAAATCCTACTGGGGGGCTTAAAAAAAATGTGTGCCTGGTATGACCAGTATGGTTAGAAATAATGACAACTATGATATACTAATATTCATAATTTTTGGAAATAAATATGAGTTTAATAAAAAAATAAACAAAAAAAAAATGAGTTTAAAATGCACAAAATTCTCATTAAATTAATTTACTTTTGTCGTAAAGTATTTTTGAAGTGGTTTTTTCAATTAGTTTTTTTTTACCCGACTGCCAATTACTCGACTGCCAAGGAAGGGTTATGTTTTTCGTGCGTATCTTGTATGTATGTATGTAATATTCTTAATTACCTGATTTCTCTAGAACCGCTGAACGGATTTGTATAACTGAGATATCATTAGATTCGTCTTAGCAGCCCAAGTGTTCTTAGATAGGTGACATTAAAAAAAACAAACATGGCGGCTGTGCGAAGCCATTATAGTTAATGAAGAAATAATTTTTTTTTACAATACTATAATATGGGTATCAAATTAAAGAACTCAATACAAGGATTTCAAAAATGTATATTATGATTATTATTACTGTACTAATAATAAAGATATACAATAATAAAATTTAAAAAATGTTTCCCATGCCTAAGGCAAGCAAGATGCGAGCCGAGCTTCTTCTTCGCCTCCTAGGCATCGTCCGACGGTCAATTTCAGGGTTGTAGCCTTTCCCACAAAAAAAGAATTATCAACTTTGGACTACTCTGTAAAAAGTTATGCTTGGTAAAACATAAAAAATATATACGTGGCAACTTTAAAACGGCCTCATTTTTTTCGTCGTTAATAAATTACTTAATCAACCACACGATGTAAACTATTTTAATGAATTGAACCGATTACGTAATTTGTCTAACTAAAAATATATAAATAAAATAATAATTAAAAGAAAACAAAAAACCCGCCTGCATAAAAAAACAACTAATAGAAAATGAACTGAAAAGACTGGAACAAGATAAAAATTCAAAATTACACAAAGCTAGCGAAACAAATAGAAACAATATCTAACATTATGTACTATACACTTAAAAATATCAATACGGTAGTCCTTCAAATATTTATGCAACATCGTACATAATATGCAGTCGGAGACATGCACAAAGAGAGAATGATTTGACTTATCCTTCAATTTTATGTCTTCGACTGCATATTATGAACGATGTTGCATAAAATTTTGAAGGACTACCGTATTGATATTTTTAAGTGTATAGTACATAATGTTTGATATTGTTTCGATTTGTTTCGCTAGCTTTGTGTAATTTTGAATTTTTATCTTGTTCCAGTCTTTTCAGTTCAATTTCTATTAGTTGTTTTTTATGCAGGCGGGTTTTTTGTTTTCTTTTAGTTATTATTTTATTTAATTAGTTTGCCAAAGAAGTTTTACTTCTGACATGTGTATTAAACGCTCGCAATTTTTATTTCTTCTTTATTACAAAGGTGACATACAAGGGTACAGTCATGATAAAAGGATATCGTAGCTTATAGACGCTAACGATACCAGAAACGTTGCCAGCGCGATATCGACTCTATCCACCACCTCTCCAGGAGCTATAGTTACCTTGCTCACCACAGAAACACAAAAATACTTGAGAGCAGTTAGCTGTGCTCTTTCTGTAAGCTCGAGGTACTTCTCCAGTCGGGCTGCTCAAAATTTTGCGCGAGATATTTCCTGCCTCAAAATTTGAACTTAATTTATATTTATATATTATTACTAGCTTCTGCGCGCGACTTTGTCGGCGTGGACTCCGCTCCTATTAGTCTTAGCGTAATGATATATAGCCTATAGCCTTCCTCGATAAATGGGCTATCTAACACTGAAAGAATTTTTCAAATCGGACCAGTAGATCCTGAGATTAGCGCGTTCAAACAAACAAACAAACAAACTCTTCAGCTTTATTATATTAAGTATAGATATTATTGGAACTTACAGTAACATTTGGATCATTCCGTCTTGTCATGTCAGTCATAGCCAGAATAGCAACTCCCAAACTGCTTCGAGCGATAAACAACGCAAATAAATTTAATGTCATACATAGCGTCTGGATATGGCGGACTCCGTAGCCATACTCTGAAAAAAAAAACGAAATGATTCTTTTGACAGATGTCTATCTTTTTATGATTTTTATCTCATGGTATAAAGATATATCACACGACATGTAACTTTGTCCAACTTAAAATATAGGCTATATTTTACTTCAATTAACGACCACGTTATTTATATTGGAAAATAAAAATAAAATATGGCGGTACGAAGTTCGCCAGGTCAGCTAGTATTTATATTAAAATTTTCATTCGCCGAAATGTATCTGCTCGCATAACTTTCAAAGGACTGCACCAAATTGAATAATTAATTTTTGTTTTCTTTATTATCTTGATAAAATAAATAATAAAATAAATGCCTAATAAAATAAATAAATAAATAAATAAATAAATAAATAATTAATTCGTTAATTTCTATATACCTTTATGTATGTCTATTAGACCTTTGCATTTATATTATACATATGCTATGTACGTAAATCTTCTTTATTTTTATTTTTCTATTTTTTTTTAAAATTATTTATTGGTTTAAATATATTGTATGTATTTTGATAAAACTGTACACCTGACCATATACATATATTATTATTATTGATAAGATTTGTATTAACTCTTCGAGCGTAAGGTTAAAATATGTAACACGGAGCGCCAGGTGGTTGTAGCACACTTCTAGTACCTACACCGGTAAGTAACACCATGTCGAAAATAGTTACTATCTCTCTGAAATGATAGTATAGAACTTATTGTCGTACCCAATAAAAAATCTGTCTTTACCAACTTCGTGCTTTCGTTTTGTTGAAAGGTCTAAGGAGTTATCATAGCTTTAAGTTATTATAGTAATCTAAAAAAAATATGTCTGTATCACTTCGGTTCCGACACTTAACATGACCTAAAACAGGATTCTCGCTTAAATAATAATAAATATAAACAAGCATGTACTTGCGGTGGTAATTATTTCCATAAGTCCTTAAAATTACGATTAAGAATATTCAGCCTCTAACATCCCACTGTTAGGCATAGGCCTATTTTTTCGTGTAGGAAAACGACTTGAGCTTAATCTATCATACTGCGGGTTGGCGGATACTTTCCCTGCTATGAGTAACGATCGCTATCAGGTATTTCTATTAACAATCGGGACTGATAGCTTAAAGTGCTCTCTAACACGGTGGGGAGATCCACAAGGACGGATATAAAATGGAAAGATATTTTTGTACAAATACAAATATCCATCGAGAGCGGGAATTGAACCGTAAGCCGTCGGTGTTGTAGGCACCTACATGCACTACTACTCTAAAGCGGTTGTTACATTTACATACATACAGTCATACATACATATAATCACGCCTGTTTCCCGTAGGGGTAGGCAGAGACCACTTCTTTCCACTTGCTACGATCCTTACATACTTGTTTCGCTTCGTCCACTTTCATTATTCCTTTCATACATTCTCTTCGGGTTTAGGGTACTCTTTACCTGACCATTTTTCAGGACGTCCCTGATTTGGCCTCGAAATGTCCGCCTAGATCTACCCCTTCCAACACTTCCATTCACACTCGACTTATACATTGGTTGTTAAATTTAAACATTAAATAATGTACCTACTCACTTTTCTCTGAAATCATGTCAGGTTTTTCCATTTTAAATAAAGTTGAACTCCTTGTTGTTTTCTTATTTAGACATTTATTTTGCTCCTTACCACCACCAATGTCAAAATTTAAATGAAAAATGGAAACTAGCATTTAAAATGTGGATATGTAATTTTGTTTGCAAGTAAGTAAATGATATAATAAATTTAAACACAGCAATAACATTGTGTTTCCTTTTGTACATAAGGATCAATTTGCGATAATTAGTGCAGGCGCGCACCACGATTTTTAATCGCGCTATTATTTAATCGCAGAAATGCAACGTATGAGTTAGTAGGACAGTGCGCGCACAGCGACTGAAAAATCGCGACGATTTTAAAATCGTGTTTCGTACATTCGTTGTGCTATTGTAAATATTGTGTGTTCGTATCTCAGTAATCTGTGGAATGTTTGAATTTTCATTTTATAATAGCCAAAGAATTTTTTGGGATACATCCGAAGTTCATGGTGTTTCTGATAAAAGAAACCCTTGATAATAATTCTATCCGCTGTTAAAGGATGAATCCAGTATTGGCGAATTTTATTCTTTTTTCTTCTGATCCTCCAAAGTAGTAAATAAAGACAAGCGACTTGTACGAAGTCCATGGTGCAACTGAGCAAAGATCGCGATTTTTTAATCGCAGTGCGCGCACTGTACGTTCTGCCATTTTTTAAAGCGCGATTTTAAAATAGTGTCGCATACTGAAAATCGTGGTGCGCGCCTGCACTTAGTGTTTAATATCTTGACGTAATACCAGTAGTGTTTTAGACGTGTCACAATCATATCTTAGAGTAAACAGAAGAATAAACAAAAGTATTTGTTCATGTCTAAAATGTAAACTTGAATTTTATTAATATAATTTTATCTGTTCTAGTGTAGTTCATTGTCGTATGTTCGTTGTACTTAATATTATTATTTTATCTTAAAAAATCTTAATATTTTAAGTACAATGAATCCGCTCCTTTTACGACTGAAAATAAATTCTGTTCTCTCCGTGACAAGTACCTAATACAGAATTGTGTTTGCTCGCAAACGAAAAAATAGCCATGTAAATACATCCCCTATCAAACATTACTCTAAAAGTAGTCATTAGAAATCGATCAAATTGAAATGGGACTACAAAACAAGTCTCAGCTTTCGATTAAAACAAGAATCATGAGATGTCGGGTCACTCTGCATCTTCTACCGCATTTACCACGAGGAATGATCTGAGGAATTTATTGTTCGGACTAATAATACCTGCAGCAGAAGCAGCACCGGACATCGCGTCAAAATTCTAAATATCACCCCCCTCGATATCCAGAAACCAACAACAACTCGATTTTTGCGCTATTTCCTGCTTCGATCGACCACTATATGGAACCAGCTGCCACCTGCGGTATTTCCGAAGCGATACGACTTAGGGACCTTCAAAAAAAGAACATACTCCTACTTGAAAGGCCGGCAACGCGCCCGCTAATCCTCTGATGTAGCGGGTGTCTATGGATGTTGGTTTCACTTAACACCAAGTGAGCCGACTGTCCGTCTGCCCCCTCTAATATTAAAAAAAAATCATTAAAATCGGTATACCTTGTAAAAGTTATGCGGACAGCATTTGCGTACTTAAATTCTTTGTCTAGTATTTTCTTTTTCTTATAATTCACAGTTATTGTACTGTCTGCCATTAAAATTGTATCTACCTATCTTTCTATCCAGGTCTTGTTTAGAGACTTCGAGATTCAACATTACTTTTTTGAAATAAAAGCTGTAAATAAAACGTAAAAACGTCAAAGAAATATTGTATCTTTTAATTACTTAGATACGATGTAAATATTTGAACCTTGTGTTTGAAAAACTCTTCACAAATAATTTGTTTATCTACAAAATAATTATGATAATCACATTTATTTTCTTAAAAAAAGTCAGATAATGTCTAAAAATAATTATGCTCAGTTACGCAATGTACGCTTTATATAAAATGATGGCGTAATTTTTACATTTTCGTCTGTTATTATCTTCTGCCGTACCTACCTACTTTTTACCTAAAATAATGTTTTACTCGTCTTGGTTCTAATTCTGTTGATCCTGTTGCCTTTCAATCTGATAAAAAGCTGGAGTTTTATCGAAATGTCAATATCACTGTGTCCTATATGGTTATAGCTTTCAACCTATAAGATGCTATTGAGAAATATCTCCTTGTAAGTAAATTTCACTAGCGCGTTTGCGCGCGATGCCCAGTTTATAAATAACAAATTTTATGAAGTATAAAGCTTGATATTAGTATGTACTTGTAACTGTAATGTAACATTCATGTAAATAATAACGTGTACGTGTGAATGGTACTCTCGAAAACATTTTTATGCAATAAAAATTCATTAAGTAAGCATAAGATCTGCCTGATGAATAAAGACTAATTTATTCTATAGATTTGACGATTTTCATCATTTTCAGAAAAATCGCAAAACACGTTGCTACCCACTACTTCTTTCTCTCAAGTTAAGGTACTTTCCCAAGTGGCCTTTTTTTAGGTTTTCGAGCAAGAATTATTTTTCCTGTTTTACTGAAATAATTTGATTTCTTACATAAAAATTTTTCTTGTACCTATTTGAAAGTTTGTTCCAATATAGACGTTTTTATGAAGTTTCCCTTCAACACTATAATTATGAATTTTAAAGAGATATTTAGGACTGGATTGGTCAAACTTCAAGTATCGCGAGTTTATTTAAAGCGCGAGTGAGCATGCTACTTCCGGGCGAGCTCGCTCGATCTTCGACCGCATCTCTGCCCTAGAGCTAGACTGGGGTCAAGAGTAAGCCCATAATTAAATAAAAAAAAATCGTCTGCGACTGCTCGCGACACGATTGTCGCGAAAATAAATTGTAGCGTATGAAATTGTATAATCCCACGCGCACCGCGATAGTAAAATCGCGCACTCGAGCCGGCCGGTGCTTCGGCTCTCTCTCTTCCGTCCTTTCAACTATAAACATGTCGGCGCCTGCAATTTTTGCTTGGAATTTTTTGTTTGGAATGGAGTCTCCATCTACAAACGACACAAAGATAGACGTGAAACATTTGATAATCACAGTACAATAAAGACAACCCTTGTAGAATAAACATTCCAAAGAATTAGTTATGTGCGCTATATAGCACAGATAGTTGTAAAACTATCTATTCGCTGCGACAACGATAGCTAGTTATGTAGCGAAGCAAAACTATCTATTTTCCACAACGTGAACAACGACCGCTGTCTCCGTTTTGTCGCTACCAGTCGCTGCGACAACGAAGCAAAACTATCTATTTTTCACAACGTGAACAACGACCGCTGTCTCCGTTTTGTCGCTACCAGTCGCTGCGACAACGAAGCAAAACTATCTATTTTTCACAACGTGAACAACGACTGCTGTCTCCATTTTGTTTTGAACACTGTATTCGTTGCGACAACGATAGTTAATTATTTAGTGCTATTTAGAAATATCAATATTTCCTTTTTATTATTTATTAGTATTTATTATTTATTAGTATTTTTATTTTTTGTTTTATATTGTTTCGTAATATTTCTTCGTTTGCTTGTAATTGTAGCTAGAATTTACTTTTTTAATTGTTAATGTTTAATTTTTTAAACAAATGTATTTTTCCTTTAGTTTTAGCGAAATCTGATTGTGTTAAATTTATTTGTGAGCACAGTTTTGGTTTATGTTTTATGTTTGTAAATTTAATTTTATTTTGTTAATTTTAACTTTTTGTGTTCCTTAACAATAAAATAAATAAATACTTTTTTGGAAGATAATAATATATCGATAGTTCGATATTGAAATGTAGATATCGACAATTCGACACTCGATATTTTGAAGTAAAACTTCTTTACGTATGCTTGACTTGGGAAGTAAGCTGGTGAGTGCATAACGAGAGCGTTACGAAAAGTGTGATCGGGCGAGGCAAAAGGAAGTTTCGTAACACTTCAGTCGTGTGGTCTAAAGTCTTAGAGTATACATTACAGTACTACTGTAATTTATACTGTAGTCTAAAGCACAATCGGTTTTTTAAGTAACTTTTTATTTTTGAAGTGAAACTTCTTTAAGCGCATGAGGAGCAAATTTTAAGTACGCCTGTATATAAAATTTTAATATTTTTATAAATATAATTTAATCATTATCACAAGACTGTAAAAGTACGAAGGGAAGTTCTTTGTAAACGTTTTGTAACGTCAAATGATATCAATCAATTATAGTCTTTATTCCAATACAAATAAGAGCCATATTTGATTGACGGTATGGAAATAGATAGTTTTCAAAATAGATAGTTTTTACAACGTTGTTCGCGGGCTCATAGCGGTTACGTTTCGTTATTTGAAAAAGGCATAACGACACATCACTACAAAGAATATCACCTCACACACCACCACCTCAGCCTATCGCAGTCCACTGCTGGACATAGACCTACACAAGTTCGCGCCAAAAATGACGTGAACTCATGTGTTTTGCCCATAGTCACCACGCTGGGCAGGCGGGTTGGTGATCGCAGGGCTGGCTTTGTCGCACCGGAGACGCTGCTGCCCGTCTTCGGCCTGTGTATTTCAAAACCAGCAGTTGGATAGATATCCCGCCATCGGTCGGCTTCTTAAGTTCCAAGATGGTAGTGGAACTGTGTTATCCCTTAGTCGCCTTTTACGACACCCACGGGAAGAGAAGGGGAGGCTAAATTCTTTGCCGTAGCCACACAGCAACCATCCAAAGAATATAGTGATAGAAATTTAAAAACGCGTTTATATATATATATAACTATGGTATTAATCTTTTTCTTAGACTAGTAAGCCTTTTTTCTACCTAATTAAACAGTCGATCTGAAGGAGTAAACTCCAGTCGTGCATCGGAGCTGATACACACATTTTTTTTTGTTTTTTTTTTACAAAATGTTTTTGTAAATGTAAATACTTGCAATGTATGTTGGTAAGTATGCATGTATAATTGTCCATGTTAAGTCTTACGTCATCAGTTACCTAAATAAATTAACTAAGTTAATCTCTGATTACATTGTAGGGTCCAGAGTATAGAGTTGTTAATTTATTACCAGTCTCATTTTTAATAAGGATTTTGTCATTTGGTTTATAAGTAAAAGTATTTGTACAAGCTATAAACCAGACATCTCACAAGAAAACAAATTATTACCTAGTATTTTGTCGCTACGCCATCTATCGGAATCCGGTAAAACCACTTCAGTGACTATCGATCAAATGATGTCACATGGCGACATATTCTATAACGTAATGAGCTGTATTATCAACTAGAGGGCATTAGCAGTTTGTTTATGAATATATTTGAACGTTTGATTTTTGAGTTATTGCTAATAATAATAATTGGCATTAAATATCTGATTATTTTTTCGTTGACCTACGTTGTATTATACCTCATAACTTTTTATTGGGTGCATCGATTGTGATAATTCTTGTTTTAATCGAAAGCTGATGCTTGTCTTGTGGTTTAATTTTATCGAGATCTGATACCGACGTTTAGAGTAATCTGGATGGATGGGGATTGAAAACCTCATCCTTTTCTTGGACTCAGTTATGATTAGGAAAAAAAAAATCCGTATGAAGAAGTATATTTCTGGGAAATACAGGTTTCCTTACAATTTAAAAACATTTATTTATTTATTTTATTTTTTATTTATTTATTCTTAATGTACACCGAAATACAGACACATATAAAGAAAGATACAATACAAGATGTACAAAGGCGATCTTATCGCTATAAAGAGCGATTTCTTCCAGATAACCTTTGGGCACAGGACACGATACAGTAGCAGCGGTTAGAAGTGTGCACATATTAAGGAGGAAAAAAATCAATAATAAATAACATAAACTTAAAATACATACATGTAAACAAGTAAATATTTTAGAATAGAATATATAATACACATATACCTACATACATACATATATATATACATACATATAAATATATACAAATAATGTAAACTACAAATAACGACAGTTATGACTTAATGAGCGACAGATAATGATTTTTAAGACGTTGCTTGAAGCAAGCTTGCGTTTGAGCTTGTCTTATTGAGAGCGGAAGAGAGTTCCACAGGCGGACAGCATTAACAGTAAAGGAATTGGAGTAGAAGGAGGTAGAATGGGAAGGAGTTTTCAGAAGCAAGTTGGATTCAGATCTAAGAGAACGTTCATGGGAGTCGGAAAGAAACGTAAACCGTTCAAACATTGTATTATTGTATTATTGAAAGGGTTTAAAAAGTGCGAGATAGTAAAACAAAAATATTAAGTATTTATTTTATTTCTTTTTCTTTTAAGACTAGTAACTAAAATTATTTCGAACTAAAGTGTCTTAATAAATAATATATATTGTAAGAATAGTCATAAATAGAATTAATTTACTTTTTCTTCATTTTCAGTGCTTTTTACAATAGCTGTTTGAGATTCAGACTTAGGTTTCCTGTCAGATTTTTTCCCTGTAAACCAAAAATCATAATTTTAATCATGGTTTTAAATAATAAAACATAAAAAGCGCTTGTCTCAGTTTTGTCACGCGATTGGCGTTTACTCTTTATAATAAATACAGTGATATTTAATTTTTAAAATTTTTTATTAATCAAAATGTATGAATCAAATTAAAATTAACAAAAAAGACTAAAATCAAAACGTAAATTTACGCTTGCTATTCGTACAGGTACAGTTACTACTGGTACACTACTAAGTGTACGGCCTGAGTGAAAAAGAGTTCAGCGGGGCGTTCTGCGTTGGGTGCAAGCGGCGAAAGAGCGTTCGTAAAGTGGCCTCAGTGCACGCAGCGTGCACGCTTAGCATTCTTGTGAGGTAGTCACATTTTTCATGATGGCGACGGGGTCGTACGATATTATTGATATGTATTTAGAAGAAAATGTGTGGTTAAAATATTCTTATAACTCGAGATAAGGTCCAAGTGAGATAATTAAACAAAGATGTTGTATGAAACTTTGAGATTAAGTGAAGATAAATTCTATGAGTACACTAGGATGACGGTGACAACTTTTGACGATATACTGGGTGTATTTGGAACGCTTTGTAAGATTTAAACCACGTAATATACTATTTATATACTAGGTATATAATGCATATAACCATTTATCCCAGAAACGTTTTTTTAAGAACATTTTAGGACTTATGTATTATGTGAGGCAGCAATGTACCATACACATTGTGAACTACTCGTTGACCGCGAGCCGCGCGGGGTGCGGGAGGCGGCGGAACGAAAATTAAACGTGCGCGCGGCAGCGAGTACGTTTACCTCGTGCCGTTGACCTCTGTCAGCTGATGGCGCGTATGAACGGTTTGCATTATATTTACAGTTTGTTCCAAACACGATTATTTTAAAGCATTATCTTCAAATTTCTGTTTCATTGTTTTTCCCAAACCGGACTATACAAAAAAATGATGAAAACAGTAAAAAAAAAAATTTCTTTTCGCTTTTTTATTCACTTTTATCATGTCAGGTTAAGCCAACACTATCATACCTCTTCGTTTTTCAATGCGTTCCAAATACACCCTGTATACTAACAAATGACTATACTAACGAACGACATAGCGCGCGCTTTCGTCAACGCTGCAAAACACAAACATGCACGCTCCGCCGCCGAGCCGCGCGGCCGCCACTCAGGACACTCGCGGGTGTTTTCATACTAATTCATACGTTTAACTTGCACGCTGCACGCCGCTCCCCGCCGAACGCTTAAGTCGAGCGTGCACTCAGGCCGTACGCTAAGCCTATATTTTACAGGCTGTAAATTACCTACAGCTAAAAGCACTATAAAGTGTCATTCTCAGTGTCTCAGCTGCTTCTTCGTATCATACGGGCTATGCAGCTTCCCATATAATCATGAATAAACTCCAAAAAAATTTTTTTTTTTAACAAAACTGAACAAAACAGAGTTAACTCCAAAAAATAATAAATATTTTATTTCCAAAACCAACCTTTTCCGATTAAAAATTTTATCAGTATGGAGAACGGAACGTCGATGACAACACAAAGAACGAGAGCTGCCCCAAACGTGAACATTATATCAGACATTGCTCGATATATCTGAAAGTTTACAAGAATAATATTTAAATATAACGATTTGAAGAGGATCGTATAAAAATATTGGGGTAGAATAGTTTTCGGAACTCATGCACCGATTCCTCCTGGACTATTAGTACTGTTATTCATAAAACACTTTATTATACACCAAAAAAGACAATAAGAGAATATAGTAAAATACAATAATATACAAAAGGCGACCATATCGCTAAAAAGATGATCTCTTCCAGACAACATTGAGGCAATGGTCCATCTGACTGGTCTATCAGTATAGGTTTACAAAAATTTACATAATTATATGTTATACTTACAGTATGAGCATCTGTGAAATAGTAGGTGGATGTCATACTGCCATTCGCGACCAGTATAATGGAGTAGTGTATGAGGTACATGGCGTATGATACCCGAGCAGGTACTTTCCACATTTGATGTGAAAGAAACCAATTAATTGGACCTGTGGGATAAATGACAAATTATAGGAGAGCGATAGGAAATTAGTAATTTAAAACGTCTTTTAAACTTATTTTTATATTTATTCTTAGCTTTCGACTAAATCAAGAATAATCAAAATTAGTATACACAGTAAAAAGTTATGTGGTATAGTACAACGTAGGTCTACGAAAAAAATTGTCAAGCGTATGCATTATTACATATAACTCGAAAAGTACTTGTCAGATCTCATTTAAATTTAAATGGGACCACATGACACGCACCACCTCTTTCCATTAAAACAAAATCATTGAAGTCGGTACACCCAGTCAAAAGTTCTGAGGGAACATACATAAAAAAAAATACAATCCAATTGAGAACCTCTTTCTGTTGTTGAAATCCATTTAAAAAAGGAGAAAGTGAAGAAGGAGTAAATTCGACTGTATTTCTTTATTTGTAATACCCCATAACTTTTGCTGGTTGTACCAATTTTGTTGGTTATTGTTTTATTCGGGAGCTGAAGCCTGCAGTGGTGCCATTTATATTTAAGATTTACAAGCAGATTTAAATTATCCTTAATGATGTGTAGCATAATATGGAGCCGTTTATATAATATAATTTGTGGCACAATTTTATGTCTATTTTTAACAAATACCCAAATTTATTCATTTATACTTCCACCGTCAAGTTCCAATCTCAGCTCTTAGGTATATTACGAAAATTCACTCATTCTAATTTTCTTCTAGATAACTGTAGGTATAATTATAATTTTATTTTCTATATATACTGAATTTCACGTAACTTAGACTTTGATACGTCTACACCATTCATTTATATATTCAGTACCTGGGTGACCGAGCCTGGCTCGGTATTTTCATTTTATTTTTTGTTTTTTTTTCTCGGTATTTTTATATTTTAATTTTATTTAAATAATAAATCACGAGTGAAATTAAAAAAAAAAGAAAAAAAAAATCCGGAGACTGAGATTCGAACCCGGGTCAAGACGATTTGACACCCGCCGACTTCCTAATTACGCTGTTACAGCTATGTTGTCAGTAGTGAAATTAAGCTTCGTATTCTAATGATATTTTTTCATTGCCTAAAAACAGGGATAAAACGACATTTTTTTTAAATGAATCCTAGCTAGATAAATTTTTCGCCCCCGAAATCCCCTGCATACTAAATTTCACGAAAATCGTTGGAGCCGATTCCGAGATTCAGATTATATATATATATATATATATATATATATATATACAAGAATTGCTCGTTTAATAGTATATTCATTTATATCAAAATAGAAGAAGGTTAGGTACAGGTCATTATTTTATAAATACTCCTTAAGTTCATCAAACTATCAAACAGATGTACTGATTCAAGCTACCAATAGCATTACGCTTCGCTTCAGCCTGTAATATCCCAATGCTGGGCCTATGCCTCTTTCCCCATGAAGGATTAGGATCAGAGCTTAATCCACCACGCTGCTCCAATGCGGGTTTACAGTTATATTTCCAACTATGAGTAGGGAAATACCAATAACATCAGCTCTGTCTGAAATATTTAGTTGTATTTCATCGTGAAATAATCGTGTTCAGGTTACCGTCAAACGTAGTATTTTGCTTGTACGAAAACAAAAGACTATCAATCGATTTAGGATGAATTTAATTGACTAGCCCGTTGGCGCAGTTTGTAGTGGCCTTGCTTTCTGTTCTAAGGGTATGGGTTCAATTGTACCTGAGTCTGGATGTAATATGTGTATTTATTTATGTATTATGTATTATTTTCATGTATGTTAAAAAAAATTGCATGCGTACAAAGTACATATGTCAGAAGTGAAACTTCTTTGGCAAACTACCTAATTTAAAAAAAAACTAATCGTTAACACTGAAACTTACAATAACTATTTTTTTGTTTAAATTTTTTTGATTGAGGATTTGTTTGAGGATTTTTTGTTTCACGTCTACGACTAGATGGCGTGTGGACACTGACGAAGAGACTGGTCCACAAGTTTAAGGTCGCTCAACGTGCAATGGAACGGGCTATGCTTGGGGTTTCTCTCAAGGATAGAATTACAAATGAGGCTATCCGCGAGAGAACGAAAGTAACCGACATAGCCCGCAGAATTAGCAAGTTGAAGTGGCAGTGGGCTGGTCACTTGTGTCGCAGGACCGATGGCCGCTGGAGCAGACGGGTCCTGGAGTGGAGACCGCGTCTTGGCAAACGCAGTGTGGGACGTCCTCCGGCCCGTTGGACCGACGATCTACGTAAGATTTCCGGCGTAGGATGGATGAGGATTGCGGAAAACCGGGATGTCTGGCGCGAACTTGGGGAGACCTATGTACAGCAGTGGACTGCGATAGGCTGATGTGTGTGTGTGTGTGTGTGTGTGTGACTAGATGGCGCTAGTAGTAGATTAAATCGCGGTGGCAAAATTATTTCTTGTTAGTATAAGGAATTGATATAAGGCATATATTTGTCTAATTATTGAACAATCCCAGGCGGTAACCCATCCAAGTAATGACCGTCATGACGCTGCCGCGTTACCGGCCGCTCAATTTTTACCCCTCATGCACCTAAAGAAGTTTCACTTGAAAAACGTAATTATGTTGAGCTGTATAAGTTGGTTGTTACCTGTAATACAAGCATTCAGTTGCTTATCGTGGGAACAGACGACCGTGTTTGTATAAGACACCTATTTAATTTGATAGGAAAGTTTCTGTATAAAAAGATGTAAGATACGTTCTAATACTATGTGGTATAGTACAATGTTTTACCTCCATATCCGCGGTGGCAGGCAAATATTAACCATCCCAAAGCCAATGCCCATATGCTTCTCATGTACGAATTGAGAAAATTGTCGAATATTTGATCATCATGATCGACTTGCAAAATTGGGTATATGCTGAAAATGCAGAAGGCCATAAACGCGAATGCTACGACCCATCCCGCCGCTACAAACCTCTGGAAGAAAATATTAAACGTATTTATCATATTACTTAATAAAATAATATGTAACATAAAAATTTGGCTGGCATTTGGTTGGGCATATATCCATAGCTCAACGGCTAGAGCACCGAACACGGTATGTCAGGAGGTGCGTCGTTCGAATCCCGCTGGATCGAAAATTTTGATATGATAATAAAAAACATTTTCAAATTTCCTCATGTGTGGGAAACACAAAAATAAAAATAATACGAATTAAAAAATGTGTAACATAGTTTATAATGCATATTTCAACTGATTTTATACTTCAAAATTGATTGTATTAAAAGGGTCGCAACTTAATCCACTACGCTGCTTCACTGTGGTTTGGTGGATAACATATTCCCTACTATGAGTAATTATCGCAATCAGGTGTCTATGATAGCAACCGGAATCCCTATCCCAAGGAATTAACTTCAATTTAGTTTTTTTTTTATACAAAAAAAGAATTATAATTGAAATCGCTTCATCCGTTCACGAACTATGGAGCCACAGAGAGACAGACAAACAGACACAACAACAACAATTCTTTTTGCGTCGGGGTTAATAGCAGTACTTGCAAGCAGTGTTGTGTTCCTGTGGTGAGTGAGGTGACCAGAGCTCCTGGGAGGATTGGGGATAACATGCTAATATGGCGGGTTAGTAAGGCGTTTGCGATGCTTCTGGTATTACAGGCGTCTATGAACTATGGTAATTGATCACCATTAGGTGAGCAGTACTCGTGTTTGCTGATCTAGTTGTATAAAAAATGACAAAATGTATATTCAAGATATTATTATGTTAGTTGAGGTCAGAGTCAAGCTAAAAGTTAGTGTCATGTCAAACTACATTTCAATTATTGTTGATTTGTAAAAATAAACAAATAAAAATGAAAACCTCTGTGTGGTTTTATGAAACCACGGTAAAAGTGAAACTTTTTTAACATTATAGACATTTAACTAAAATAATATTCCATTAAGGATCAGCTGCTGCGAGCTATAGGCGCCGCCATATTGGCCTTGGGAACTGAAATGAAATAGGAACAATCATCCTATAAATATTCTTTGCACGCCATCTATGTTTTAATAGGTAACTTACATCAGCTGTATGTTGTCATTGGTGTCTTAGATCTAGGAAATTATAAGAGATGGCCGACCGTCACGCGACATGAAACACGCACATGATAAAGTTTGAGACGATGTAATAAAAGTTTCACTTTAATAAGTAAATACGTTACCTTTTTTAATTGAAGTTTTTTCTCTTTAAGTTGTTGCATGAGGTATCCATACACCATTCCAATGATAAATGGGGCAGCTCGCGTTAGTGTATTCGTGTAAAAAACTGTCAAATAATCTGCTTCGCTTGTTCGACTTAAACAAAATAAAAAGCATACTATAACTTATATCAGGTTTTAATAAATAAGTTACATTTTAAATTGCCTGTATAATATAAATAAATAGTCCAAGAAACGCCATTCAGCAGTAGAGTCAGCTTAACTGAATTTGTACCAAACTCGTCAATGGTATTCAGTAACAGCATTTTGTGTGTTGATAATTTTGCTTCGTAATGGTAGCTGAACTTGACAAATGCAAATTTTTATATTAATTCTCGTTTAATAAATAATCATTGAAGCCTAGATGTAAATGTGTGCTATTTTGAAAAATGTCAATTTTATTTTCAATATGGACCAGCTAGATATGTTCGGATAGTTTTTGTGTTATGTCCGTAATTCAATGACATAGATTTGAGTAAACAATAGTTATAGTTATAGTTATTATAGTTTAGTAGTTTTGTTCAGTATATATGCCATATACTTCTGTTCGTGCTAATCCACTGAAGTTTAGGCGGTAAACAATTAATTTCGTGAGAATATTTCGTAAATTCTAAAATATGGTTCAAAATGAAGATGTACTTACGACGGATTAACAGCAGAGGCGGGGAAGTTATATATAAAACTATAAGTAGTTGTTAAAACTAACGATACGAGAACGGCTGCAATAAGAAAACACCAAGCTACAGCTTTGCTACCAAACAACCATACAAGAATTAAAGGGCTGACGACGTAGAGCTGAATATCCACTGACAAATACCAACTCTGTCCCAAACACTGAAAAACAAAATAAAACTCATGTTACTAAATAAAGCAACTCCAAATTGATTTAACTGAGCTAGGGTATAGCAGAAAATTTCCTGTTCAAAATATGGAGCAGCCCAACTGGGGTTGTAAGTCGACCTTACGGAAGACCACAGCTAAAATTTTAGTGTTTTCAAGGAGTATTGTGTTCCTGTTGGTGAGTAAGGTGATCAGCGCTTTGCATAGGGATTGGAGATAGGGTCGGCAACGCGCTTGCGATGCTTCTGGTGTTGCAGGTGTCATAAGCTACGGTAATCGCTTACCATCAGATGAGCCGTAAGCTTGTTTGCCGACTTAGTCAAATATATACAGGATGGTCCAAACGGAGACGTCCAAAAATTTTTTTTGGATTGCTGACATCTGGGGGTTCTCGAAAATACCCCATGTATGTTCTACGATTATTTGTAGTTTACGAGATATGATTTTTTTTTTCATATTTTTTAAAATTGTCGACCTAACTACTAAAAAAATTTTTTTCTTTGTGAATTAAGCCATTATTTTTATTTTTATTTTTTATGTCTTAGTCCTTTTTGGTTGTTCTCTCACAGATAAAATACCTAGCTTTCTACTATTAATAAAAATTATTAAAAATTTTGATCGAAAATAAATAATTTGGTTTGAGCGAGTCAGAGTTCAATTTTGAAATTTTAATTATAAAGAAATAAAATAGTTTTATGACTTTTAAGTATTTTCAAAAACTTTTCGAAACCCTAAGCTTTGATTACAATACAAAGAAAGTGGTACATAATAGGCCTATTTTAGCCGTAAACTGCCTTTAAATGTACGGGGGCGTAAAATGTCCTAAGTTAATTAATTATTTTAAAAACAACTATTGTTCATTTCTAAGGTAAATTAGGTTGGTTATGTGTGATAATTATAATTACCATTTGTAATAAATAAAACAATTAAAACAGTTATGACTGATTTTTATTCATAGCAAATTTTCAGTGTCTTATTTCCGCTTCTATACACAATCTACAATGTCTTAAAAAGTTCTGTTTCAGTCGCCTAAAACTACTGGTATGTTGTCTGATTTTCGACGGTCGCAGGTTCGATACCCGCTCGGAGTGGACATTTGTGTTTATACAAATATTTATTTACGACCTGGTTGGTAGTCCTTGTGGATCTCCCCACCATACCTCGGACGTTAAGCTGTCGGTACCGGTTGTTATCCTGTACACCCGATTACGTCGTTGCTCATAATAGAGAATATATTCGCAAACCCGCATTGGAGCAGAAGATTAAGCTCTGATCCTTCTCTCTCCTTACATGGATATCCTTATATGGGGTAAGAGACCTACGCCCAGTAATGGGATATTACAGGCTGAAGCGAAGGATACTATTCTGTTTATAAAATTAATTTCAACTCACAAGGATTAAAGGTCGAACATAATTCTGCACATGCAACAACGCTGCCCACCATCGCATACGACATTGTTCTGTCGCCCCTGCAACGTTTGTCCACACTGGACCATCAGATAATCTATGGACGAAAGAAGCTTGGAGAAGTATCACTGCAGCCAAGAGTGGAAACATCCGGAGAAGACGGTTTAAATAAAAACGATGCAGAGTTTTCAGAAACTGGCCTGTAACAAGAAAAAATATTGATTAAGAAAAATGAAAAAACTAAAAAGACATTATTGATGATTAATGATTGTCTATTCCGCCAGTAAAATAAAGATAAAAATTGCATATCTATTACTATTACTTAAACCAAAGCGTATCTGAAGACGTTTTTGAACAAACAAAATTGCATCATAAGTATAAATTAATAAATTGAATCATATTTAAATAATGTAATTAAACATTTTTTGATACTAACGTCGATTTATCTTCCCGATAACGGTGTAAACGCAGAGAATTCCACTGAGCGTGAGAAACGTATCAACAGCCAATGGTGCCGAGTTTATCCAAACACTAGTAAATAATCTGAACCACTGAAAAATTTAATTGATATAAAAATGATTAGTGAAACAGAAATAGATAAAATAGAAAGATATGCTCGATTTCAAATTTACTGATTATATCGTTAATACATCGAAATATAATTAAATGTTTGTTTTCAACTTACTTGTAAGGCATCTATGCTATTGCTAAGGTATAAAAAATTGCTCAAGAAGTAAGTGTGACCGACAACCACCCAAAACATTGATATGGCGCGAATGCCATCCATACATTCTATTGTTCCGGGTGGGTTTTTAGCATAAAACAATATTTTACTACTAGTATGAACTGAGAATAAACTATAAAATGGGTTGAGTTCAGAGTATTCTGGAAAAGACAAATTAAAACCATAAAACTCTTAAACGCAAGTAAAAGAACAAATAATAATACCTTAGATTCTTATTTGTGATGTAACTTTTTTTAATAATAATGAAGCCTTACCTTTCTTTAATACAAAAACTTGATAACCAGTATATGATGTACTTATTATAGTTATCAATAATATTGCTGAAAATATGGCGCTGGAACAAATAAATTAATAAGATATATTTATTTTAATTTAATAATAAAAAACAATAGCATTACAAAATACAAAATGTGTCTTAAAATACTATATATTTTATTAAATTGGTTAAAATTATATACACATTGTAGTAGTTTATGATTTTAGTGCTGCGATAAAATTTGTCTTACTTACATAGCCACATAATCTGCCGCACTCATAGGTTTGTCATTAGGCAAACGGCAATATTGTTCATTTATAGTTAAACTACTGTTATATAAGACATTGAACACTTGCGATGATCTACATACTTTAGGAACACATACGCCCAATGTCAAAGCTAAAGCAGAAGTAGACGATCTGAAAAGATGAGAATATTAATTTATTTGTGGTTCTATATTCACAAAACGAATAGTTTTTTTTTTTTTTGAATACAGAAGATGTGGTGTAATCGATACGTTAACACACCGGAATAAATAACTGAGGTAGGGCACAGCATAAAATAGCTGTTTAAAATCTGGTGCAGACTGACTGGGGAAGTACCTTGACCTAACAGAAGATCACAGCTACATAACACTGGTTTCTAGCAGTGTTGTGATTCTGTGGTGAGTAAGGTGACCAGAGAGAGAGGGAGATATCTTGTAACGTAACGTAACGTAATTTTAGTTTTTAAATTCAAGTTACATTTTGATTTATACTTGTTGCAACATTGTTATATTTACCTGGACGCCGATAAGTTCTTTCCATTCAATATTAAATCAGCTTGGTTTTTCACTCTATTAAGATGATTTAACTTGGCGATCATTTTTTCGTCAAATGCTGAAGCGTAATAATTATCATCAATATTTGAAAATCTTGATGGAGCGATTGACCCAATTCCCAGATTTAATGGTACTTGTATCATACAGTATTTTCCTTCTATATGTAATTCGTCTGTTAAATGATCGATGCCAAGACATTGATGATAGTTTCCAAAGTCTGCCAAGTTCCCCTGTAGGATACCATTTGGAATTTTTCCACTAGAATCTATAACTAAAGTAAAGATTTCAAGCGTTAGAAAGAATTGAATTAGTAGAGATTACACAAAACACTAATTGTTAATTTAACAAATGACAATTGAAAACAAAATGACAAAATGACAATTGCGCTATTGTAGCTGATTTTTATTTTTAGTCGTTGCTCATAAATTTTGGTAAAAATAAAATGGTATATTTAAAACACATTACGAATATATTGTACATTGATGGTTTAAATTATTTTTTTATGATTACTGAATTTTGAAGAAGTTGCTGTGTAGTTAAAATTAACACATTAAAACTAAGAAAAACTTTCAATTCACGACAAACTTATTTCTAAGACAAGATTAACAAAAACTTAGGTAGGTATCTTATAAAAAATCGTATCAAATGACTGTTAACAGTTAAAAAGCAGTAAGTAAAATTTAAAATGCATAGTACTTTTTCGTCAAGTATTACTTAAATATTAAAGACTTAATACATTTTTTAAAGTATCGTATTAATTAAGCATACCTAAATAAACACAAAACATATCAGTTTAAATGCTATTTGGCATACTTCAAGTAAAAAAAAATCAAAATATATTTTCAATTTACTTACATTCCAGTGATACGAAAAAATTTCTAGTCAAATATTCCAACTGTTCTTCACACTCCTGATCGTCTATAACTCTCTCGTATAGATCATTATCAAAAGCCGATGTAAATTCTAACTCATTATGCACCGTTGCTGTCGTTGTCACTAACAATAGTACAAAAACGAAAATTATTTGACACATTTTGAAAACTTCTCATCGACGTCTGCATTGATCGTGTCTCTCCAACTAGCTCGATAGCATCAATAAATATATATTTATACATTGATTAGTTTGTTATCATGTGTAAATGAAATCGTACATTGTTCTCTTTCGAAATATGTAATTAATGAATTTTTGTCTATCGTGATAAAATATTTTCGCAGACAATTAAAATGTTCTGGTATTAAATGTAAGTATTACTTTACTTACTCAAACTGGACCAGCTTAAGAAATTATCAGTTACTCTCAACTATAACAATGTAACAACATTCTTAAGATGTTCAAGACTACCAATGATTACAACCGAATATCCTTCCAGATTAAGTAAGATTGTACCTAACCTATCACCGCATCATCTGCGGTAATGTGTTCATAGAGCTGCAAAACATCTTCTTAGAGATGAAATAAGAAGAAAAGAAAATGAGTCGATAGAGAAAGAAAAGTACTACTATAGAAGGCAGAATAACGCCTTGAAGAACGCCTGTTATCAAATAACACAAGTCAAAATAATTCTGACCTACAATAAAAAAAAAACATTAGTTAGTTATGATATGGCAACCGATGGAAATCTTTTTTAAAAACAATCTACAAATTTTTCTAACAGATAATATTTGTAGAATTAGTATTTGATTGGATTTTTTTTTACCTGGAACGTGATCATGTACACCTTATTTTTTTATACAACTAGGTCGGCAACCTAGGCTACGGCTCACTTGATGGTAAGCGATTACCATAGCCTATAAACGCCTACGACACCACATGCATCGTAAGCGCTTTGCCTTACTCACCACAGGAACACAACACTACTTGAAAGCAGTATTATTTAGCTGTGATCTTCTGTAAGGTCGAGGTACTACCAGATGTTAGTGAATGAGCTGCTACATAAAATATTAACATATTTGATCGTTACGATTAATCATATAGTTCCAGTTTTTGGTAATATATGGCGGGTCCACACTTGGCATACATGTCCTATGGATACCAATTACCATTCACAAACAATGATAAAACATACTCGGATGATATTCATGAACTAGACTCAAACGAATCTTACTTTCTAGATTCTAATGTAAACAAGTATGCTGTTGCGATTATCTACTTATTTGTACTATTTACATTGCTCTCTAAACATCAACTATACCATACAATATTATCAATTAAAAGGGTATATAAATTTATACAAATATGAGATACGTACGTATGAGAGACGTAATTACACAAACATTCATACATCTAGATACATACTCGTATATATGAGTATGTATGTATACGTATTTTTTTTATGTAACTAGGTCGTCAAACAAGCGTACGGCTCACATCATGGTAAGCGATTATCGTAGCTTATAGACGTCTGCAACACCAGAAGCGTTTCAAACGCGTTGCCGACCCTATCCCCAATTCCCCTTAGGAGCTCTAGTCACCTTACTCACTAACAGGAGCACAACACTGCTTGAAAACAGTATTATTTATATCTGTGGTCTTCTGTAAGGTCGAGGTACTACCTCAGTCGGGCTGCTCCATATTTTGAGCAGGAAATTTCCTGCTGTGCCCTACCTCAGTTATTTTCAGTATTAGATGTTTTCGTTGCTTCACCCCGTTATTTCCGATTTCATGAGAATATCAGGATTAAAATTAGAGTTATTCTGGATCTTTTATTGGATATAGTATTTCAATTAAGTATTAAAAGTAATAGACATATTCGGCACTCCTCCATCTTCACAAAGTGCAACGGAGAGCACGTTAAGCCGTCGGTCCCAGTTGTTATCATGTACACCTGATACCCTCATAGTAGGGAATATATCTGCCAACCCACATTGGAGCAGCGTGGTGGATTTAAGCTCTGATCCTTCTCCAACACGAGGAAAGAGGCCAATGCCCAGCAGTAGAATCTTACAAGCTGAAGCGTAGAGCGTATCCCGATATCGGAATGGGATCATAAATCAGGTGGATGAAACCGCGAGCCGTAACTAGTATTATTATCATATCTGGTTGAATTCGATAAATCACGATATATTATCTTGAGAACCTATAAGCCTATTATTATTTTAATCTAAGATTACTAATTTCACGCTTTAATTTTCAAACTTGCTCAGAGTCACGTTTTAGAAGTTACGTTTTTTTGCGTTCCAGCAGAAAAGTAAATTAGTTGTACTCGTAAACCGTAATACATTGAAATAACGTTTCCTTATCGTAACGTCATCTTAAGTTGTTAAATCGGTGTAGTAGCGTTTAAGCTTATATTTGTTTTACAAATGAAATTTCTTCTGACTGAAACTTATTACTACGGAAAAAAAAAACGAAAGCCAAGTCACTCAGAAATAACATAGTTTTCCAATAGTGAAAGAATGTTTAAAACATGTGATAGGAGTAAGGTAAAATTTAGGAAAAAATTTGATCAAAATTCCGAGTATATTGAATGGAAAAGTACAATAATCTTACAAAATGTTACAGGTAAATAAAACTACTTTTCAGTAGTTTTCTGTCACTTTGGTGATCAAAAATCCTAGGAAAGTCAAAGATAGTGTCGAAAACTTTTTTTTTTCTTTCATATAACTAGGTCGGCAAACAAGCGTACGGCTCACCTGATGGTAAACGATTTCCGCAGCCAATGAACGCTTGCAACGCCGTAAGCATCACAAGTGCATTGCGAACCCGATTCCAAATACCCCCAGGAGCTCTCTCACCTCACTCACCCCAACACTGCTAGAAAGCAGTATTATTTAGCTGTGATATTCTGTACGGTTCTTAGCTACTTCTACTGTACAGTCAGGCTTTAACTGAGGTAGGGCTCAGCAGGAAATTTCCTGCTCAAAATATGGAGCAGCCCGACTGGGGTAGTACCTCGACCTTTCAGAAGACCATAGCTAAATAATACTGTTTTCAAGCAGTATTGTGTTCCTGTTGGTGAGTAAGGTGACCAGAGTTCTTGGGGGCGATTGGGTATAGGGTCGGCAACGCGCTTGCGACGCTTCTGGTGTTGCAGGCGTTCATTGGCTGCGAAAAACGTTTACCATCAGGTGAGCCGTACGCTTGTTTGCCGACTTAGTAACATAAAAAAAGGCTGCTCCAGATTGTAAGCAAGAATTTTCCTCAGTAGATTGCTTACAATGTAAATTTTTAAACTTTTAGTCACTATGAAAACAAATTTTGATTCTACGGAACTAACTATCAAATCTGCGGAGTCACTCACTAGCATGGCGCCAGTAACGTCACCGAATCATCGAGAGTTTCAATATAACAATCACGGTAAAGTCCATAGAATCAAAACCGTTCTAGCAAGCACCTGGTTTAGCCGTGAACGGTCTAACTACCATCAGGCAGCAGGGGTGTTATTTTTGCTATACCCGGATACAATTTTTAAATCTTATTGTAAACTTTTATGCTATCATAGTGCTGATTACCAGATTTGTATTATTATCAGGCGTCAGATTATTATCTTCTATTTCTAGAATTTATGGCTAGCTACATGAAATATTGTTATTATTTCATTTATTTACGTCATTTATTTTCTAAATATTGCAAAAAAATTAATGTATCATCACATCAAGCTTGGTGAATTGATCACAGAGGTTGGAACGGAGATCAAGCAACTAGCCCATTTGAAATTACTGCATTTGATATTATTCTCCCAAGCTGTTTCGGTTAATGTACGATTGTTTTTTTCTTCAAGCTTATCGTCAAAGTGAGGGAGTTCAAGATTATAGTCATAATTTATCTACAACACAGCTGGGCGACTGGCTGGGCCAAATTTAAGTCATAAGGTAAAATTTTATAGAATCCTAAATCGGCGGTAAGAAGCAAGAAAACCTGTATGACTCGAAAGATACACCTGAAATATTATATAATATTATACTCGTATTCTTGTTATTTTAGTATGTTATTAATCTTATCACCGAAACTTTTGTCCAGTTGTGCACATAGGGACTGTGCAGTTTTATTATTTACAATTGAGGAATTAAAAAATATAAAAGCATCACACTCAACAGTCCCTTACAAGGATGTCAATCCTAGTGTAGAGTCGAAGAACCATACAACACTAACGAATACATACAACACCCAAGCTCAAAGACCTTCACTAGGATCTGAATCCGGTGTCGAAGATCCAGAAACACATATAACTCGCAAGATCAAACGCCAAGACTACGATAAACATTCCTATCGGCTATACAAAATTTTGTCAGGTGCTGGGATTAAAATCCCGATCACAAGCGTG
This sequence comes from Melitaea athalia, assembly GCA_905220545.2. Taxonomy (NCBI): domain Eukaryota; kingdom Metazoa; phylum Arthropoda; class Insecta; order Lepidoptera; family Nymphalidae; genus Melitaea; species Melitaea athalia. The sequence goes on along the minus strand of HG992183.1, from coordinate 1,536,449 downwards.
TCATTTACTTGCTGAGACAACTGCACCGTCGCCATTATTTCGGCAATATCTATAATTATAAATAAATAAAATAAAATAAAATAAAATAAAATAAAAAGCCTTTTATTATTTCTTACAAAAACCTTAAAAACTAAAAATAAAACTTAATCCTAAAAAAATATATTATCTACTAGTTTGTAAGAACCCCTCCGCGGGTGAAGGCCTCCTCCAAGGAATTCCAGCTTTCCCTGTCCTGAGCTGTTTGCAACCATCCTGAGCCAGCTACTTTTGTGATGTCGTCAGTCCATCTAGTGAGCGGTCTTCCTCTGTGTCGTTTGCCACTTGGGCCTTTCCACCGTGTCACCCTAAGGGTCCAACGCTCATCTGACAGTCTTATTTATTTATTTATTTATTTATTTCATACATACATGTTTACAGAGCATTGCTCCAGACACAAGTAAGTCAATCAAACAAAAGTAAAAATACAGACAAATGAAGAAAAGTAATAGTAGAATTAGAATTAAGCAATCTATCGAAATACAATAATCAAAATTTACAATGTCAAAAAATACATTACTCACAGTTAATATAAAAAGAATTAAAAATTAGAAACGTCTAAAAGTGTTGGTATATTAGACGTAAAAAAGGCAACAAATGTCAAAATTTGAAAAATAAAATACCACCAACGTCAGGACTAAATTATACAATAAAATTCATTTATAAATTTATAGCCATTTTTACAGAAAACAGAGATTTTATCGGCAAATAAGTCTAAGTCCTCACAATGAGTGAGCAAATCGCTGATCAAATGTAGGGCGCGTATTGTTGGGGCGTGCGCCGCGTACTGCGTGCGGGTAGCTGGCTTGTGGAGTAACCGTGGACGACGCCGCGGTGCAACAATTCCGTGATTATTTTGGGGAATACGAGAAGGAACTAGAATGTCCAAGCTCTCCAATAACACTGGACTATCTACTTTGTTATGTAAAATGCGGAGATAGTGTATTAAGAGATGTAGTTTCCGTCTGAGACACAACGTTTCTAGCCCAACCATACCATACACGAATAAAGAGGGGTAAAGATAAGGATAATACCCATACTGACGTTTGTACAAATATCGCGCAAATTTCCGCTGAACTCGTTCGACAGTAATATTTTGTTTATCTGTATGAGGGTCCCAGATGATAGCCGCATATTCAAGTTTACTACGAACGTAGCAATTGTACAATACTCGAGCTACATCTAAGTTGCCAAACTGCGAAGAAGTTCTTATGATAAAACCAAGAGACTTGTTGGCAGCCTCACAAATATTAGTCACATGTTCACGAAAGTCAAATTTTGTATCCAATGTCAATCCAAGATCACGAATAGAATTAACTCTTTCCAAAGGAGCGTCACACAATTTATACGCTACCTGGATGCAGTTGCGTTTGCGAGTAAAAGTAATCGATTTACATTTGTCAATATTAAGAGGAAGACGATTTCTGCCACTCCACTCTGCAACTGCTCCAATATCAACCTGTAAGGCTTGTGCATCAGCTGCATCGGTAATTCCCATGTATAATTTTAGGTCATCAGCAAAAAGAAGACATTGTGCAGTTCGAACTACATCAGGGAGATCATTGATCATCATCAAGAAAAGCGTAGGCCCTAAAGTGCTACCCTGACTCACACCAGACCTTGTGTAAAATGTAAATGATTCAAAGCCATCAACTCTAACAAACTGACATCTATCCCTGAGATAGTCACTGAAAAAGTCAAGCAGTTTAGGAGTAAAACCCATCAGAGCCATCTTATTCAAGAGAATATCATTGTCTACCAAGTCGAAGGCCTTCCTGAAGTCAAAATACGCTGCGTCGACTTGGCGCCTTAAATCAAGTTGAGAACATACATAGTCACTAAGTGCTATTAAGTTTGTAGTGGTAGATCTCGCTTTACGAAAACCATGCTGACTATTGTGCAATAAGTCACCAATTTGATGGCTAATGAGAGAGTTAAGAATGGTTTCAAATATCTTGGCAAACACAGACTGTACCGCGATTGGTCTAAATGTGGAAACATCGTTACCTGAACCTTTGGGAATGGGAGTGACTCTCGACAGTTTCCAGCAGTCTGGATACTTCGAATGCTTGATACACAAATTGTATAAGAATAAAAGAGGCTTCTGTAGGACAGATATACAATCTTTACCTAGGAATACGGGAATGCCATCAGGTCCACTAGATAATTTTGGTTTCAAGCAACTTACTGCAATTACTAAGTCCCTTGCATCCACTGCGTTTATTGAGACAGATCTTGTGTCAGACAATGCGTCAGCAGCCCGGGCAGCTTTAGTAGGGTTTAAATATGGTTCTCGATAATGAAACACAGACCTAAAGTACCTAGCAAAAGCATCAGCAGCAAATTGCCCAGTAACTTCTGTATTTTCATATACATACGATTTAGTACGATTCCTGCTCCCTCTCTTGTCTTTTATATATTCCCAAAATTTTGTAGGGTCGTCAATAATTTTATTTTGAATGTAATTTAAATGTTCCTGATACGCTTTCGTTATGAGTAGTTTGACACGCCATCTATAGTATCGGAATAACTCTTTATTAAATAATTGACCTTCTGATTTAAATCTTGCCACGTGCCCCGCCCATTTCCATTTTTGCTTTAGAGCATGTTCTAGTGCGTCGGTAGCTCTGGTTATGCTTCTTATCTCAGTGTGTCTTATTTTGTCAATTTTTCTGATTTTGAGCATGCTGCGTTCTAGGCCACGTTGACAAGTTGTAATTTTTTTTTTATTTTGTCTGTGTATTTCCAAGTCTGGCAGGCATACGTTAAACACGGTATAAGACAGCTCGACATGATTTTAGTTTTAAGTTCGACTGGCATATTGCTTTTGAAAATTTCTTTTAAATTCCAGTATTTGTTCCAAGTATGCTGAATACGCCTTTCGATTTCTGAGTAGTTGTTGTCCTTATCGAAGCTTATTTGTTTGCCTAAGTATACATATTTACTCGTATAATTTAATTGTTCACTGTCAACAAATATTGTCTTTTCAGTGGCGTTTGTCATTATCATTGTTTTGGATAGGTTCATCTCCAATCCTACCTTCTTGCTAGCTGAATTTAGTGTTTGTATCATCTGTTGCAATTGCGAGCTTGATTCCGACAGGAGCACCAGGTCGTCAGCAAATCGGAGGTGGCTTAGGTATTTACCCTCAATGAATATACCACTATCATTCCAGTCCAGTTTCCTGTTATCTATAATTATATATAACCTTTTATATTTCACAGTTAGAAAACGTAAAACATAACATTTCAGCTCAAATAATTTTGTCATAAATTCCACAAATTGGGATATTTTTATGAAAAAATGTGATACATTCTTATCGTAGTTGTAAGTTGACCATTTCTAGTAGTCTTTAGCTGACATATTCCGAAACGAAAAAACAATTCCTCTAACGACAGATGGTACAATATTTGGCAGCAAACTGTGACAATCAAAGCTCTCCATTAATTTCGTGCGGGCGCATATTGACGGGTGACACTTTTCGAATATTTCGCGATATTTTTATTTTGAGTGCTTTCGTTTGTATTGGAATTAGGTAGTAATATTTGTTGTGGTTAGAAATTGGTTTTATATTTATCAAAGTAGAGAAAATACTAAATTTGACTATCGAAAATCTATCAGATTTATATTACTGGTAATTAATTAATATTTTGAGTGTATAGTAGAGTCCATTGTGTTTATATTTATATGTGCCATTTATATTTAACAAATGTTGATCGAAGTCTCAGCTGATAGGTAGTAACTTAATTATGAGGTCATCTTTGCAAACAAATAGAAGCGACGGCATCGCTCAGCATTTACTACAACTCCTAAATTTGTAACAAAGTGTAGTGGGGGATGACGTCAAGTTATGCAGTTATGGCACGATGATGCGATGACGGTCAAAGTCACAGTAAGGACACTAAACTTAATGAAGAGCATGCACGAACTAAGTGCTAGTTTACCACCAAAAGAACCTTACCAATAAAATTATAAATGAAATGAGATGTACAGGAAAGTATATTCATTCTTCTGTGAAACGTTGATAGCGTGATGTAACTGAGGCCACCACCATCTAATGACAAGTGCGTTACTTATCCATGTCATCTTATTTTACAATGATTATATTACATTTTTTTTTAAACTTAATATTGAACATAATTTGCTATCTTTAGACGTTTCGAAAATAATTGTATAGTAAAATAATAGTAATCTATATATATAAAAGAGTAACCCACCCATTGACTCATCACGATATCTCTGGAACCATAAGGCGTAGAAACTTGAAATTTGGTAGAAATATTCCTTTCGATAAGTAGAGGTCAGCTAAGAACGGATTTTACGAAATTCCACCCCTAAGGGGGTTAAACAGGGGTTGGAAGTTTGTATGAAAGTCCTATGTTTTTGAAGTAAGAGACTTGAAATTCAAAATGTATGCTCAATAGATGGTGTTGAGGTGTACTAATAATGTATTTTGAGAAATCAACCCCCTTTTGGGGTAAAAACAGGGGATGATAGTTTGTATGAGAGTCCAATGAAAAATACACCTACAAACTTGAAATTAGGCAGGTAGGTTCCTTATAGGGAGTAGACATCCGCTAAGAACGGGTTTTACGAAATTCTATACCTAAGGGGGTTAAACGGGGGTTGGAAGTGTGTATTAAAGTCCTATGTTTTTGAAGTAAGAGACTTGAAATTCAAAATGTATACTATATAGATGGTGTTGAGGTGTACTAATAATGTATTTTAAGACATCAATCCCCTTTTTGGGTTAAAACAGGGGTTGATAGTTAGTATGAAAGTCCAATGAAAAACATACCTACAAACTTGAAATTAGGCAGGTACGTTCCTTATATGGAGTAGACATCCGCTAAGAACGGGTTTTACGAAATTCCATACCTAAAGGGGTTAAACGAGGGTTGGAAATTTGCATGAAAAACCTATGTTTTTGAAGTAAGACACTTGAAATTCAAAATGTATGCTCTATAGATGGTGTTGAGGTGTACTAATAATGTATTTTAAGAAATCAACCCCCTCTTGGGGTTAAAACAGGGGATGATAGTTTGTATGAAAGTCCAATGGAAAATACACCTACAAACTTGAAAGTAGGCAAGTAGGTCCCTTATATGAAATAGATATTCGCTAAAAACGGGTTTTACGAAATTCCATACCTAAGGGGGTTAAACGGGGGTTGGAAGTTTGCATGAAAGTCTTATGTTTTTGAAGTAAGAGACTTGAAATTTAAAGTGTATGCTCTTTAGATGGTGTTGAGGTGTACTAATAATGCATTTTGAGAAATCAACCCCCTTTTGGGATTAAAACAGGGATGGTAGTTTGTATGAAAGTCGAATGAAAAATACACCTAAAAACCTGAAATTTGGCAGATAGGTTCCTTATAGAGAGTAGACGTTCGCTAAGAACGGGCTTTAACGGAAATCCACCCACTAGAGGGGGTTGCGGGGCGTCAACAATGGAAAATTGAACCAAAGCCGTAGATACTTGAAATTTGGTAGATATATTCCTTTCGCCGAGTAGAGGTCAGCTAAGAACGGAATTACAAAATTCTACTGACAAGAGGGGCTTGCGGGGGTGTTAACAATGGAAAATTGAACTATAAGGCGTAGAGACTTGAAATTTGGTAGATATATTCCTTTCGCCGAGTAGAGGTCAGCTAAGAAAGGAATTACGAAATTCTACCCACAAGAGGGGGTTTCGGGGGTGTTAACAATGGAAAATTGAACTATAAGGCGTAGAGACTTGAAATTTGGTAGATATATTCCTTTCGCCGAGTAGAGGTCAGCTAAGAACGGAATTACGAAATTCTACCCACAAGAGGGGGTTGCGGGGGTGTTAACAATGGAAAATTGAACTATAAGGCGTAGAGACTTGAAATTTGGTAGATATATTCCTTTCGCCGAGTAGAGGTCAGCTAAGAACGGAATTACGAAATTCTACCCACAAGAGGGGGTTGCGGGGGCATCAACAATGGAAAATTGAACCATAAGGCGTAGAGACTTGAAATTTGGTAGAAATATTCATTTCGCCGAGTAGAGGTCAGCTATGAACGAATTCTACGAAATTTTACCCACAAGAGGGGTTGCGGAGAAGGTGTTAATAATGGGAAATTTCCGTTTTTAAACTATAGCTCCTATCTACTCCAACTTTGGTAGGAATCACCTGTATGTGAAGTAGAAATGACAAATGAGCGGATTTTATGGTAACTCATCCCCAATAAGGATTGCGGGGTGGGCGTTAATAATAAAAATTTTAAATTTCCGAGGCTAATAGAAAATAACGCTTAATGAAATAACAAAGTTTGCAGATGTGTATTGTAATATTTTGTAATCACTTATAGCTATAGAATATTACGACATACAGTACATAGTATAAAACAAAGTCACTTCCCGCTGTCTGTCTGTCTCTATACATGCTTAGATATTTAAAACTACACAATGGATTTTGATGTGGGTTTTTTTAATAGATAGAGTGATTCAAGTGGAATGTTTATATGTATTATACATACATAATATAGTAGATAAATACTGATAATTTTAGAGGTTTCTAATGTGATGTCATAAATAAACACATTTTTTGCGCTTTCATTGCAAACGCTGGCTGAACCGAGATAGATCAAAATAATGTACTACAGTATTGTACAACATAAAAAGGTTTATAAATAAGTCCGAGATGGTATAAGTCTGTTTCTTAGAGATAACCCACAATAACCATTTTTTTATCCTTTACCCTTTACGAGAAATGATGGCTTATTTACGAAGCGATTTTAAGCAATCCAGCATTAATCCAGCAATTAAGTACCTTAAATACATTGTGCATTTAATATAGATCAATATGGACCTGTACAGCATGTAATGTAAATGAATGTTTTCAAAGATAGCACAGATTTAAAATGCAAGGACATGACGGTTGCAGTGGTACCGACCATGAGCCTCGACCGGCGCGACAATTTTTTCGAAATTGTATGTTCGTAATTTATTATTTTTTAACCTTATTTATAGTACGTACCTACATTAGGTTGGATAGGATTAGACTAAAACCATGATTTATCAAGTCAAGAGTAACCTCTAAAGAAAACATGTTTGTATTGTCTAATGACAAAAAAGCTGTGTGAATCTTATATATAAAGACATTCTGTAATATATTTAGTATCGGCATTTCACCCGTGCGAAGCCGGGGCGGGTCGCTAGTGTGTATATAAAATAATAGTATCATATACTTATATACCTGGTTTGTATTTATATGCCTGGTTCAATTATTATGTTTGTTGAGAAATTTTAAAGACAATATGACATTAAAATCGGCGGCGGGTTCAACTTCCGTTTCGAATAGATGTTTTTATATGCACAAATATTTCTTTCCATTCTGGATGTACAAGTAAATCCTTGGGGGTTTTCCTACCGTGCCTCAGAGACCACGTAAAGCTGTTACTTCCAGTTTTTATCATGCAGATGATAGCGGCCGTAACTTGTGTTGTGAAATTACCCGCCAATCTATAGAACAGTGTGGTAAGCTCCGACTTGTATATGCAAAAAAAAATGCCTTTGCTCAGTGGTGGGATATCACAAGTTGTTCAGTTCAGCTTAGGATCAAGGGTCTCGTATAAGTTATGAGAATCAGATCAGAAATCTTTTAAGAGATCATTGACAAACGAAAACTCACTCGAATTTTCGACGTATCCATCTTTCTTGTCTAAGCTGAATAAAAAAAAAAACAATTCAACGTTGATAATTGAATTTTGCACATTTTTAACCGACTTCCAAAAAAGGAGGAGGTTCTCAATTCGACACGTATGTTTTTTTTTCATGTATGTTAGCTCAGAACTTTTGACTGGGTGGACCGATTTCGATCAATTTTGTTTTAATTGAAAGGTGTTGCGTGTCATGTGGTCCCATTTTAATTTAATTGAGATCTGACAAGTACTTTTAGGCCGCAAACACGAAACTTGCGGCGGCGGGGCGACGGCGGTAGCGGGGCGACGGCGATGTATTCAAAAGCATTGCACAGTATAGAGACGGGCACGAAACGGGCGACGGCGGAGCGGGGCGATCGAGCGATGCACGGGCGACGGTGGAGCGACGGCGTCGCGTTATTTATTAGTAAAGGTCATAGCTCATTAGACCCTCACCGGAACGCCTCCACCCGTTGTCAACGGGTGATCCGCGGGTGGACGGCGTGTGAACGACTCGTCGTCAATGGGTGGACGACGCGCCATCTACGATTTTTACTTTTAATTTATTTAAAAGCACAGTCACTGTGACAACTAGTATTATAGTCTAATGAGCTATGACCTTAATACTTTTTATCGATAGTTTGATATTTAAATGTATTGTATATCGACACTCGATATTTTGAAATAAAACTTTACGTATGCTTGACTTGGGGAATAAGCTGGTGAGTGCGTAACGAGAGCGTTACGAAAAGTGTAATCGGTTGAGGCGAACGGAAGTTAAGAGGAAGTCATAAGTTAGTGAAAGTAGAAAGAGAGAGAGAGACGTTTCGTAATGCTTCAGTCGTGTGGTCTAAAGCGCAATCGTTTTTTTAAATACATAATATCTTATTTTTTTATTTTTTCCCGCTAATTATTTAAACTACAACATCATTATAAACTTAATCTACTGAACTTTATTTACTCTATATTATTTAAATATTTGAAAAGAACACAACAAACACTTAAAAATTTAAAATTAAACAATAATATATAATGTAGATAATGTGCATGTCACTTACAAGTGTACATCGTAACACCCAACATTATGTTTTCCTCTTTTAATTTATTTATTTACATACTAGCTTTTACTTTTTTTTTTTTTAAATATCGATATATCGAGAATACGATATTTTAAAAAATATCAACAGCCCTACTGCCCGCCAGCTTGTTTCGTGCCCGCCCGAGATAACGCTGTCTATTCGCTCCATGTCGCGTCGCTCCGCTACCGCCGTCGCCCCGCTGTCGCCAAGTTTCGTGCCCGCGGCCGAGTTATATCTAATAATGCGTATTTACGTGACTACTTTTTCGTCGACCTACGTTATATTATACCGCATAACTTTTTACTCGGTGTACCGATTTCGATGATTTTTACTTTAATCGAAAGCTAATACTTGTCTTGTAGTCTTGTTTAAATTAGATCGAAAACTGATTACAACTTTTTGAGTAATCTTTAATAGCGCGTATTTACATGACTATTTTTTCGTCTTATTACGTTGTATTACTTGTCGATGTAATCGAAGTCGGTTTTTTTTCGTTTGCGAGCAAACACAATTATATTATTTAAAAGAAGAACTACATAGGTACCATGTGAAAAAAGTTTCACTCAAAAATCTCAAACCATGAAGATTCTATGTCAATTCATTTGTTTGGCCTCATATGCTTTTTAATATATCTTTGACGTCTTAAAAACGCGTAAAATCAATTAAAATTACGATAAAGAATGTAGATAAACATGTACCAATAAAATGATGATTAATAGTTATGATTCAAAATTAACATAGATTAACAATAGATAAGGATAAATTACATTTGTTAATTTCTATTTCGTTTTATTAAACTGCGTAAATGTAATTTGGATTAAAATTTTCCAAGTAACTAGCTGATAACTGTGACTTTGTCTTGGTGTTGAGTTATAAAATTAACTGATTTAATTTTTTGGACGGAAGTTCCTTATGGGGCGTTGCGAAGGGGTACCCTAGCCGGCAAAAAACGTCAACGTCACATTAAAAAAAAGCGTAAGATTTTTATGTATAGTCTATGTATGATGGCTATACAGTATCTAATGTATAGTATACGTGATGACTGTTAGGTATAATAATTTTATTATTCCATTATTATTATATATTTTCATAAATCATTGTAAACAAAATAAAGGTGATAAGATAATTTTGTAATTTTTTTATCGATAAAAAATCATAAAAAAATGTATACCGGAGTAATTATTTTCTTTATACCTAGAATAGAACTTGAAATTGATATTTTATAATAAGAAACATCGTTTCTATCTGGTGTCCCACGACACCACATGGTTTCTCCTTAATCTCTTATACAAATTTTAGAGAATGCTTTTTATACACATAACTAGGTCGGCGAACAAGCGTACGGCTCACAAGTGGGATATTACAGGCTGAAGCGAAGTGTAATTATATTTAACATATCGAGAATCATGTTTTGGATCGAATCTACAACTTTGGAAAAGCAAACCTACTTAAGCTTAGTAACTTAGTTTAGTAGTGGTACTGCCTACTGCACCATCTGACCACTTTACGTCGCTTTAGCTTTTTGCTTATTGGTTAGGATGGCAAGTATAAGAAAAAAATACTCACCTATATAACCGATCGTGTATACGTGAGAAACAATAAAGCGAATGGTTTGATACATAATTATGAATCATGTTGATTATCAAGTCATCACACTTTTGTAGTCTTTATAAAAATAAATACAGAAGTACAATGTCCAAATTCTAAACAAAATTGCTGTATTAACGAAAGAGTCTTATAATTATCAAGAATGACTGTGTGCACGTGTTTGTTCACGTTTGTAAATTTATAGACACAAATTCAACATACACACAAAGTGACCAGTACGACAAAATGCCAAGTTCATAATTATGTAAGAACCTAATACTTTATTTCAAAATCAAAAATAGCTTTATTCAAATAGGCCCCAAGAGTACTTTCGAATCGTCATTTTACAAAAATCAAAATTTTTAAGTGATTATTATTTTTATAAAAGTAAAGCTGCCACCGACCGAATGTAGATTTATGAGACTGTATATGCCTGTAGAATAAGCAAGTTGAAGTGGTACGCCTGTGTCGTAGGACCGATAGCCGCTGGAACAGACGTGTCATGGAGTGGAGACCGTGTGTTGGCAAACCCAGTGCGTTACGTCCTCCGGCCCGCTGGACCCACAATCTACATAAGATTGCCGGTGTAGGCTTGATGAGGATTGCGGAGGCCCGCGATTGGCGCGAACTTGGGGAGGACTTGGGGGGAACTTTCATACTTTATTGTTTAACTAGCTTCTGCGCGCGACTTCGTCCGCGTGGAATAGGAACAATTCTGTCATACATATTATACATGTCATGTCATATATATGTCTGTTTGTCTGTTTTTGTGAAACTTTAACTGTTTACGCAACGCACGCAGCGGAAGATTTCAAAAGGAAAAGAAATCCCCGATTTTGAAACATTCTTCATTGGTGCTCCGCTCCTATTGGTCTTAGCGTGTGGTCTAAACTAACAAACAAACAAACTCTTCAGCTTTATTAATATAGATTTGTCATTTTTTTTTCTATTGTTACAGGTTGCCTGTAAGAGATCACTATCAATACTAATACTATAAAGCTGAAGAGTTTGTTTGTTTGCTTGAACGCGCTAATCTCAGGAACTACTGGTCCGATTTGAAAAGTTCTTTCAGTGTTAGATAGCCCATTTATCGAGGAAGGCTATAGGTTATATAATGTTTTAGTATCTCTTTTTTCTTAAATTAACGTGGGTGAAACTGCGGGGCATATCTAGTTAGTGAAAAGACTGCCTTTGAAATGTTTTTATGTTGGAATATTTTTATTGTCTTTATTTAATTTCAAATGTGCAATAAAGTGTTAAATAAATATATATATACGCCACCAGCGCGGTTGGACCTAACACACCAAATAATTATTTTACTACTACTAATTAATTATAGAATAAAAATAGGTAAAAAAACTTTTTAAGTTAAACGGTTTTATGTTAAACATCCATTGCAATGTTTAAGATAAATGTACTAAAAACCAAAAAATAATAAAATAGATACAGTCGTGGGAATTATAAACATATGCATAGACTAGACTAAAATAAAACCGTGGGGCACGTCAATTGTCTCACCGTCTGCGGGCTAACTGCCTAACGACGAATTAAACGATTCTTCTATCGCACATTAAGTCGATAATTTGTAGACAATTGACGTGCCCCACGGTTTTATTTTAGTCTAGTCTGTGCATATGTTTATAATTCCCACGACTGTATCTATTTTATTATTTTTTGGTTTTTAGTACATTTATCTTAAACATTGCAATGGATGTTTAACATAAAACCGTTTAACTTAAAAAGTTTTTTTACCTATTTTTATTTTCTAGTTTTTAGTTTTTATTTCGCATTCTGTTTAATTCATTTAGTGCTTCATTATTGCAAGGTTTCTTGCCCGTTAGTTTCATTTGGTGGCTGCGCCCATCTTAAATATTGAGGTTCTATAGTGCACTGTATTCTTCTTGTCAAGCCCTTTTATTTGATACCCATATTGGTGGGATTGATAAAAAATTGTTATCAGCCATTTGGTAGCGGCGGCCATCTTAGATTTCAATTTTGCATAGTAAATTGTATTCTACTTGTTGAGACCTTTCATTTGATACCCATGTTGATGGGATTGATAAAACCTTAGTTATCCGCCATTTTGTAGAGGCCGCCATCTTGGATTTTAATTTTATATAGTACATTGTATTCTACTGGTTGAGCACTTTCATTTGATACCCATATTGATGGGATTGATAAAACCTACGTTATCCACCATTTTGTAGCGGTCGCCATCTTGGATTTCAATTTTTTATAGTATATTGTATTCTGCTTGTTGAGCCCTTTCATTTGATACCCATATTGATGGGATTAATAAAACATAAATTATCCGCCATTTTGTAGCGGCGGCCATCTTGAATTTATAATGATAATGAATAAACATAATTGTATTGTCACCAAAATCCAAAGTGTATACAAAATTTCAGATTAATCGGTTGGCAGGAAGAGGGTGAAATTTGAATTACTAAATTTGACCCAAGAATAAAACAAACGGGGTGAGCTAAATAAAACCGTTTAAAAAGCCTAGCTCTTGTTTTGCTATTGCAGGTTGAATAGGTATATTCACGCTGAAAGTGATCCAGATTCAGACTTAACTTACAGAAATAAATATTTACAGTATATTTTATATAAATAATACCCTTGAGCACTAGAAATCGGTGTATACGAATTATTTGCATTTAATTCTAATAAAAAAAATATATCGAATAATTTTTTTTTTTTAAATTCAGGTAGCAGTTTCTACCGAACTAGTAAGATAAAATAACCTGTGTGAGACCTAAGAAAACGAAAGTCCAGCCCTATAGAAAAAAACGTTTTTAACGGACGCGAAAAAACGTTTTTAACGGACGCGAAAAAACGTTTTTAACTCCAGCGGTTTCAGCAGTCCAGCGGTTTCTGAGATTTCGTGATGAGTCAATGGCCTAACGATTTTATATAAATATGGAAGTAGATTAAAATGGCACGTATATTTTACACTTAATGACGACAATTAAAATAATTAAGCTTGTAGAGAACTACTGTTATGTATAGAAATGTATGGACAAATAGCATTTTTTTAAGTAATTTAACTTTAAAAGAAAGACGTACAACACACCCTGAACAAAACTTAATCAACTCACCGTACGGACGAGGCATCGAAGCGTATATCACACGCGGCTAAACTCCGAACAAACAAAATCCTACACGAATTCAAAAAAAAAATCGTTTGATTTTCAATAGATTTCTCGAAAAAGAAGTGGAAATAGTGAAAACTGCACCCAGATTTTCGTTCCGAAAATTTTAACTAAGCCGAAAACGCGAGTGCGGTGTTTGATTGGTACTTCAAAGGACTTAGTCTCAAAATATATTTAATTTTGAAGTGTATTTCTTATTATACTCTTGATATCATTTCTGATTCCAATATAGCTGTCAATGAGAAACATGTTATTCTGAAATACGAAGCTACCTACAATAAAGTCACAACAGTCATTTGACGACGCGTTGGCGCAACGGTCACAGCACTGGTTTGTGGCTGTTGCGCTGGCGGTTGCGTGTTCGATCCCCGCACATGACAAACAATTGTATGGGCCATACAGATGTTTGCTGTGGTCTGGGTGTTTGTGCAGTCGTTGTGGGTCTCCCCACCGTGCCTCGGAGAGCACGTTAAGCCGTCGTTCCCGGTTGTTATCATGTATACCTGATAGCGATCGTTACTCACAGTAGTGAATATTATATTTGCCAAACCACATTGGAGCAGCGTGGTGGATTAAGCTCTGGTCCTTCTCCTACATGGCGAAAGAGGCCTATGAACAGCAGTGCGATATTACAGTCTGAAGCGAGTAATTTGGGTGAGTACTGTTGTAATAGAACGCAGCTGTGTGAAGCTCTTTCTCTCTCGTGTGTGTGTCTGTCGTGTGTGTAGATTATAGTTCACGTGTTATAGACTGCTAAACGCAATAAACTTAATACATAACAATCTCTGCTATTGTTTACCGAAATCCTTCAAGTACTGCTTAGCATTTACATCACAGGGCGTTTGGTTGTGAACGATAAGAAATGGACTACTACTAGTTAATAGGTAATTATCGCAATCTTATCTGCCTAAAAATTTCTGAAACTGTATTACGTAGGTTATTATCACAGGAAGTTTGATGATGACTACTTTATCGCCAAATACCGTTAGACCGATAACTAATAGAGATTTATATATATAAGATATAAGTGTTTGTTCCGCAGAATGTTCAGATTGCAACAATGGTACGGCTAGGTAGGGTATCCTAGTAGTTATTATACTAAATTTCACTTCGGAGTTCTAGAATATTTTGATATTTCGTGATTAAACAGTGAATACATTTGTGGGAATTCGCTGTCTTATATATTGTTTTGTTTTATGTAACTAGGTTGGCAAACAAGCGTACGGCTCACCTGATGGTAAGACCGTAGCCTATAGACACCTGCAACACCTGAAGCATCGCAAGCGCATTGCCGACCCTATCCCCAATCCCCCCAGGAGCTCTGGTCACCTTACTCACCAACAGGAACACAATACTGCTTGAAAAGAGTATTATTTAGCTGTGGTCTTCTGTAAGGTCGAGGTACTACCCCAGTCGGGCTGCTCCATATTTTGAGCAGGAAATTTCCTGCTGTGCCCTACCTCAGTTATAGAATGTCCTTTAAAATATAACATACTAAATTTTTTAACATTCGAAATTTACAATAATAAAATACCTATATATTATAAGTTTGTTGGTTCGTTTACAGCTCCAACAGACATATCTCAGGGTTATTGCGTAAACTGAATTGGCATTTTAATTGCAATACCTTTTTTTATATACAACTAGGTCGGCAAACAAGCGTACGGCTCATCTGGTGGTAAGACCGTAGCCTATAGACACCTGCAACACTACAAGCATCGCAAGCGCGTTGCCGACCATCTCCCTCAGGATCTATGATCGCCTTACTCACCACAGGAACGCAGCACTGCTTGAATGCAGTATTATTTAGCTGTGATCTTCTGTTAGGTTGAGGTACTTCCTTGGCCGTGTTGCTCCAGATTATGAGCTAAAATATATGATTGTAAGTGCATTTACACAATATGTGTTAATTTTAATTTGTTTCTCTGTGTAATGATATTGTTATAACTTCTGTTAGTGGTCCATAATAAATATAGAACCGCCTCTCATAACGATTCAGCCTGTAATACCCCACTTTTGGGTATAAGCCTCTACCCCATGTAGGAGAAGGATCGGAGCTTAATCCACCACGCTGCTCCAATGCGGGTTGGCGGATATACTATAATTATACTCCCTACTATGAGTAACGATCGCTATCAGGTGTACATGATAACAACCGGGACTGACGGCTTAACGTACTCTCCGAGGCACGGTGGGGAGATCCACAAGGACTGCACAAACACCCAGACCACGGCAAACATCTGCATGGCCAATACAAATGTTGTCGTGTGCGGGGATCGAACCCGCAACCGCCCGCGCAACAGACAGTCGCAATCCAGTGCTGTGAACGCTGTGCCAACGCGGCCTCTGATAAGCTTATACTGAATTATAAAATCCTAACTTAAAAAATTAACACTCAAATTAAATTTATTAGACACCACGAAATGCCAAGGTACTCACTCAGAAGACGCAATAAGCTAGTCACACCTAAAACTAGAGCCAATTAGGGGAAGAGAGCAATAACGTTTGAAGGAGCACAGCTATTCAATAAGTTACCAAATCATGTAAAGGTCGTAGACTCGATTACTGTTTTCAAATAGAGACTTAAACAATACATCACAAAAAATGACGTCGTTTGACTGCGATTTTCTTTTATCTTTTTTCTTTCCTTTTAACTTCTCTAACGCGTTGGTTACGTGATTCACAAAATCATTGACCATCTCTGCCACCTACAAACTGGACTTTAACTAAATATGTATGTGTATTCGTATTTTTTTTGCTGTTGCTTATATATTGCATATTATATTGTTATTCGGTTTTACCGAATAAAAATTATGTTAAAAATTTCGATTTGGCAGGTACATCATTCCATATCTTAATGGCTAGAGCACCGACACGGTATGTCGGGGGTGCTTGTTCGAATCCCGTTGGATCGAAATTTTGATATGAAAATAAAAAAACTTTTTAAATCTGTCATGTTCTATGAATTTATTCCTCATTTATGGCTGTATGTTTTTAAATGAGAAAATAAAGATTATTAACTTTAAGTAAATAAATGAATAAATCAAAACAATTTTATTGTTATCTTTGTTTATATAGAGGTACAGTTTATACAGTTTGTACAAATAAATGTAATTAAAATGAATACGCACCTGTTATCTGTATAGTACTTCTGTGTAGTTCAGATAAACTACGTTTTAGAATAATCGGGTTACCCACTTTAGGAATCTAATCTAATCTATACTAATATAATAAAGCTGAAGAGTTTGTTTGTTTGATTGTTTGTTTGTTTGTTTGTTTGAACGCGCAAATCTCAGGATCTACTGGTCCGATTTGAAAAATTCTTTCGGTGTTAGATAGCTCATTTATCGAGGAAGGCTATAGGCTATATATCATCACGCTAAGACCAATAGGAGCGTAGCACCAATGAAGAATGTTTCAAAATCAAAATCATAAACGGTTAAAGTTTCGCACAAATCATGTATGACAGAATTGGTCCTATTCCACGCCGACGAAGTCGCGCGCAGAAGCTAGTTATAATTAAACGTGAAATGTGGCTTAGGGTATTAAATGATAATTAAAACAAATAACATGGATGTCTTCTAAACATGGATGTATGCATGGAAAAAATAAATAATTTATTATAATTATTAAATATTGTATGTGTGTGGGTGTGTGTGTGTGTGTGTGTGTGTGTGTGTGTGTGCGTGTGTGTGTGTGTGTGTGTGTGTGTGTGTTCTCTCTCTCTCTTGCGAGAGGAGGAAAAAATCTTTCAAAGACACCGCTGTGAAAGATGATGGTCGGTGATGTGGAATTTCCACCCACTAAAAATCTGCTCTGCCTTCAGGTAGCTAAGATCTTATCTCTCTTTCTTCTAGTTGTTGACTTTTGCTCTCTCTCTTTCTATGGAACGCAAGTCGGTGAGGACCTCTGTAGCAAACGTGCTGACAGCGCTCCAAGCAGCCTCGGTTGACAACATTGCCTCCACCACAGTCTCCGGTTGTATTCTCTGGCCGAGGATGCTCTCCAGTTCATCGCGCTGAGGGTTGAACCGCGGGCACACAAAGAAAACGTGCTCTGCATCTTCAGTGACTCCCGGGCAAGACGGGCACTCCGGAGAATCATCGATGTGTGTGCGTGTGTGTGTGTGTGTGATTGTATGTTTGTGTTTACGTAAAGTAATTTAAAAATTAAAACTTTTTTGTCTCTGTGATTGATGATTGATGATTTTGATGTTCTGGATTTGCTGAGTGTTACGTTTGCTAAAAAATAATAAGAACAACATAACAGTGCTTAATTATACTGCTTTCAAGCAGTGTTGTGTTCCTGTGTTGAGTAAGGTGACCAGAGCTCTTGTGGAGGGTCGCGGATAGGGTCGGCATCAAGATTGTGATGCTTCTGGTGTTGCAGGCATCTATAAGCTACGGTAATCATGCACCATCAGGTGAATCGTACGCTTGTTTGCCGACCAAGTTGAATAAAAAAAAGTAACAAAAATCACTGCAAAGTCTTCAAGTGAAAACTTTTCAATTTATACAAGGAAAGGAAAAAAGGAAACTCTCATGTGTAAGTCGCTTAGTTCGCTTAGCAAATTGAATCCCGCATTCTCTTTATGTGCAAATCAAGTTTTTCCATGCGCAGCAGGAATTAAATCGTGAAAAAGTTTACTTACAGTATCGAATTTTTATTCAAATTCTATGTTGTGAAGCATCTGATAAATTATCTATACAAATAAATAAAATTGGAGTGTATGTTTGTAATATTAAAATAACCGCTTTTTACTAAATGCATATGGATATATACACGGGTAGGTACATAAACCAAAACAATATTTTTTACAATATTTGTCTGTCTGTCTGTTTGTTCAAAGACAGTGCATTTCATTGTATATTTTTATCTAGCGCGAAATTGAGGAGACCTTTGTTCAGCAGTGGACTGCGATAGGCTGATGATAATAATACGCCCGCGTGGAATAGCGACTTTGGACAGCAGTTTGTGGATATATCTTTTGGTTTCTTTTGGACATCAGAATAACTCTAATATATTGTCTCTGGTCGCAAACTTATAAAACATTCACATAAACCTTATATAATTATTTCCATACAAACTTTCATCCTCTATTCCCTATTGTTATTTTACACCCTTGAGGGTAAAACATTTACTAACTTTGAATGTCATATTTATTTATATCGCATCAACAGCCTATAAAATAAGTTACAAGCTTCTAGCTCTGAAAATGACGATACGTCCATACCACTTTTCATCCCCACCTTTCAACCTCTTACACCCCTTTTTTGGCATTAAAAAGTAGCCTATGACCTTTCTCAGCCTTTAGACTATCTGTGTAACAAATTTCATTTAAATCAGTTAATTAGTTTTGGCGTGAAAGCGCGACAGATAGACAGACAGAGTTACTTTCGGATTTATAATATTAGTAAGGATATACAACACTTTGATCACTTGTGAAACCACAGAAGCTATGTGAGTTTTAGAAATTTAATATCACGAAATCATAACCAAATTAATGTGTATCAGAGACAGATAAACCTCCTTCGCAATTTAGATGTCAACTTAACTTAAAGAGTTAATTTTAAAAAAATCGGTTTCTTTTAAGCAACGGACCGTAATAAACAGTGAAAATCACTTCCAAGACTGGAAGTTAAAAAAACGAACCCGTTACTCAAAGACTAATGACATAATCCTGGTGACGATAAAAACCCCAAGTTGAAAGGTCTCCCTTAAATAAAGGATCTTAATGTACGGCATTTTAGGAATGGACTTGTCTTAATTATTGACATTCATTTTTGATCCAGAATCACGGATCGAATGAGGTTTGGCTCATATTTTTGCAAGCTTTATCTCTAATTAACACGTTTTTTAACTTGTTTACTAGACTACATATAGCAATTTGTATGCTAAAAGGAGTTTGATATTAAATTTAATTTGTGTACAAAAAATACCATAAAAAGGGCCAGGCTAACCTATCGTAATCTAACTAGTTAGAAACTACATTTAAATATAACGATAGAATTAAAAAATGGTTTCTTGCAAAATTATCTTGATGAAAGTGCCAATGTTTATACAACGTCTGAATTCAGTTTGAACTAAACAATGAATGGCATGGTTTTCATTCGTTAGGTATATGGTAAAGTTAGATTTCTTTTACAATTTCCTCTTAAGAGGGCGCATAAAGCAAAATTATCAATCTGCTATTTGATTTTACATGAAAAATTCCGGACCAAATCTTAAAATAAAAATATATGACAAACTACGTGATATTTTCAAGACTACAGCCTAATCAAAAACATAAAATAATGAAATTTCCTCGATAAAATATCGAAGTAACCTAACACGAAGTAACCTCTAATTTTTATATTTTTTCTTTTTATACTCGATATGGTTATGAACTTATGACCATTAAGACAAAAATTTGATAATTAATTACATTTAAATATGAGTAAAGGCTATTCCTAGGCATTTAATGTAATTACTTTTAGTTTCGGAATTATATATAAAATAACATATTTGTCGTATTTTACATTCGTAATGCGCTCAAAACTATATCGTCTATCGCACTCTGACACGAGGCTTTGTGTATATTTTGTTTCATCAATTACTCACGGGCGCGCGGTTGAAATCTGATTTTTAGATCGCGTTATGCGCCCTCTTAAAAGTTATCACATTAATTTTGTACGTCAGAAGTTCACTTGAAACTTGAATATTCCACGAAGCCGAAGTTATAACTTACGAAAAATCTTTACCAAAAGATTACAAAATATTTTACCCATTTGTCAGCCTCTTCTTGTATTATCTTTTAACGTGACCGAAAGGTATGTTATTGATTGGATTATCAGGAATGTCAGCGGTATGATATGACAGACAGAAATTATATTCGTTGACCAGTCGACCGGTGTTCAAGGACGGCCTTGAATTTCCGCCATCTAACTATAGATAGGATATCAAAAGGAATGTAAAAATAATAATACGGTTTTACCTATAAGTACCTATATATAAATGCTAAAAGTGTGCCTATTATATTTAGAGAGGGCGCGTTATTAGTTTCTGAATCAATTATAATTATAGATAGGGATCCCTAGTACATTTTTTTTCACCTGATTAGTATCGAGCTAATTTTCCGGGAGTAGCTTCATTTTGATGAGACGAACAAAAAAATCCTCTACGAAAATTCTCGATTGTGGTAGCTAACAGAGATAGCAGGGGATAGAGCAGTAGTGAGCGTAGGACCGGGATAACGTACCACGCAATTTGTAGGACAATATTACTATTAAATTATATAGATAAAAAACTAACTAAAAGAAAATAAATCAGGAAAAAGAATCAATTTTTTAATGACCTTACGAGGTTATCAAATTCTATTGCCAAGTCCCTGATGAAATTTCTTCGCTTCATCGACGAGTTATTGGACTACGAAACTACGTGAAAATTATTATTAGCCATCTTCACTTTTTGTACTGAGTTGTTGGCGCAGTTTGTAGTGGCCCTGCTTTCTATTCCGAGGGTTGTGGGTTCTAAAATATATTTCATTTAAAAGAAACTTTACGTAACAATTAAAGAAAAGATTTTCGTTAAACAACGCTGTAAAGTGGATTTTCAAACCTCAAAGCAAATAAAGAAAGTAGCATATGGTACTACAGTTGAAGTTGAGTCAAGTACTCAATAAAGACTCCCAATTAACGGCATCTGTGACGACGGACCTACTTAATTATATAAATCCAATTTTGGTGATAGTCTTCTATTGGACCTTGTCTAAGCTTAACTAGTTTTGCTAACAATAAATGGGGTTGTCTGAGCTAAATAGATTGAACGAAAATCGAAAAACGTCTGTTTGAAAAATTTTCGTCTGTGATAACTCAGTCTCAAAATTAATTGGTTGTTTTTTTATCAGTTTTATGATACACTAAAAGTATTATTTTGTTGCTATGATAAACATATTGGAAGCTAGACCACACGACTTAAGTAAAACTTACGAAATGCAACTTTCTCTCTCGTTCTATCTTCACTAACTTATATCGTCCTCCCTACTTCCGTTCGCATTGCCTGATCACACTTTTCGTAACGCTCTCGTCACGCATCCACCAGCCTAATTTCCCCAAGTTAAGCGTGCGTAAAGAAGTTTTAGTTCTATATATATATATTATAGTATTGAATTCATTAAATAATAAAAATAACAGAGTATTAAAATCTTACGATCATTATCAATGTGTGCTACAAACACCTGGCGCTCGGTGTTACACTTTTTACGCTTACGCTCGAAGGGATTAAGATAAAACGATTAATTTTACCCTAGAACTAATTGAAATGTTTTCAACACAAGGACTTATTATTATAATAATTGTGTTTGCTCGCAAACGGAAAAAAACCGACTTCAATTACATCGACAAGTAACACAACGTAATAAGACGAAAAAATAGTCAAGTAAATACGCGCTACTAAAGATTACTCAAAAAGTTGTAATCAAGTCTCGATCTAATTTAAACAAGACTATATGACAAGTATTAGCTTTTGATTAAAGTAAGAATCATCAAAATCGGTACACCGAGTAAAAAGTTATGCGGTATAATACAACGTAGGTCGACGAAAAAGTAGTCAAGTAAATACGCATTATTAGATATAACTCTAAAAGTACTTGTCAGATCTCAATTAAATTAAAATGGGACCACATGACACGCAACACCTTTCAATTAAAACAAAATTGATCGAAATCGGTCCACCCAGTCAAAAGTTCTGAGCTACCATACATTAAAAAAAATACAGTCGAATTGAGAACCTCCTCCTTTTTGGAAGTCGGTTAAAAAGCACACACACACACTTAAACAATCGTAATGCGTAAGTTTGGTATGAAATGAAATTCATAATATAATCACGTTAGTGCTTGAAACGGTATTTTCCTACGAGGTTTTAATAATTTTGTTGTCATGTTAGTTGAAGTTACATAATTATACAGTTGTTTTTGTTTCTCTTCGACTAATTAACTTGTTGTTTTTGTATAATTTATGCAACTATGACGCAACATGTAATTAAAAATGTTATGAGCTAAAGTTGTAGTGCTTCGCGTAGTTCGTGTATGATCTCTTTATATGCCTCGAAGAATAACTTTTATAAAATTACAGCCAGTTACTATATAAGCACAAGAGCAGAGTAACAACTGAAAACACCAGTCAATCAATGACATAACTGTCAAAAGACAATCCGGGTGAAATGCTCGACACATCTAATTTTTCCTTTGAAACTTCGAGAACTCTCTAGAGCTCTAGAAAGTCTTGTACACAGAGATAAATGAATAATCAAACCTCACATTTAAGACTAAAGGTTAGATTTTTTAAATATTAAAACCTTTTTTAGTTTCATTTAAGTTTTACACATTCCAGTAATTTATTTAAAAAAAAAAAGTGTGTGTGTACTTATGTACGCACGTAAGAAGTTATACTTCAAGCTAGAGTATTAAAATACTTCCAAAAATACCTACCACTTAATAATTAGACAAAAGTCCACAACGCCATCTCTTAGAAATGATAAAGACTACTTTCTTGTCTGCAAAACTAGCGGCATCTATTCATGCATGCTTGAACTACTTCGTATCCAGACGCGCATTGTAAAAATGTACTCTCATCATTTTTCTCTAACGCGCCAAAAGAATTAGTATAACTTCAAAAATTTATATCATTTATTCACATATTGTTACGAATATAAACAGTTTTCTAACACAAGCTTGAAACAATAATTGATTGTTCTGAATTAACATGGTTATTTTTAGTACTAAAATTATTCAAAAACCGGATACACTCACAACGGGATCACTCTCGTGTAAGTGAAGTCTCGTAAACAAGACATTCGCAGTTAATGTCGAAATATCGAGCTCCGCAAAAAGAAAAAGGAAAAAAAAACATGGTAAATATCCCGTTTTGAATAATTTTACTAATAGCTGGTTTGTTAAATATTTAAGTTTAGTCACAAGTATTACACACAGGCAATAATTTTATCTAAAAACTTCTCAAAAACACGCGATACGCAGAATTCCATTACAATTATGTTTAGTCAAGAGAGAAGTATTATATCAACAAATGATCTGTATAATAGCAGTTTCTATATTTAATACGTAATTACATTAACGTTTACCAACATTAAACGTCTTGATCAAATTAAAAGTAATTTGAAAACCATTATGTACTCATTTAACCATTTTTGTAATCCCAGTAGGAATAAAAAATATGTAGAACGAATTACCAGGTTGCTGCGATGAATAAAATTAATTCAAAAACAATAGTTAAACGTTCGACACTTAAAAAAATCTTACTGAACCCTGAGATTAGCTCATTCAAACAAACCAACAAACAAACCCTTTAGCTATATAATATTACTAACTGACCCCGCAAACGTCGTTTTGCCATTTATGTTATTTGGAATTTTGTAAAATCCGTTCTTAGCTGACCTCTACTTGGCGAAAGGAATATTCCTACCAAATTTCAAGTCTCTAGGCATTATGGTTCCAGAGATATCGTGATGAGTCAATGGGTGGAAATCTCTTTTATATATATAGATTATAGATAACTCTTTAGAACATTTGGTTTACTCTAGATTTATAGAAGAGGAATAAGCGTCTTCAGTATACCAAGCTATCGTCGATAATCGCCATCTATCGATCGATCGATGGCGTTATTAGAAAAGGTCGTGTTATTATACAACGTTGTCTTAGTAGTTTATCTTTCCGATAGATGGCGTTACGAGCAACGCAAAGAGGTCATTCGTTCACTAGATTTTACTCCACATATTTTTTTCATACCGGCGCTTTATATGAAAATCGATTCTTAAGGAGTAAACTCCAATATATGTATATTTGAGATAACATTTTAATATTCCCAAACAATATACGAATGATGTAAAGACGCATTGGAATATAAAAACATCTCACTAGAGAATCGTTATGTCACGTAACGTTATTCTTCGAAAAATTCAAAGACATTTAGTTAGAATTTTCACCAACGTATCCTCACGGGAGCGGTACAAAGGGAGACATTGAGTTTTTCGGGCTCGAATGTAGCAATAGCGCTCGAAGAGAATATTTCTCGGCGATTCGAATTTAATCAAGAAATTCACGTGAAATATCCACGCTACGAGGATATACATACAACTAGCGTCGCAAGGTTTCACTCGTGTAATTCCCGATGACTTTTTGAAGTGAAACTTCTTTAGGCGCATGAGGGGTCAAATTTGAGCAACCGGTAACGCGGCAGCGTCATGACGTTCAGTACTTGAATGGGTGTGACCACCTGGAAACACCGCGTGACGTTGGCTTTATTTCTAAGGAGTTTTTTTTAAATTTTTTTTTTATTAGTTTGCCAAAGAAGTTTCACTTGTGACACGTGTACTTTGTACGCACGCATTTTTTGTAGTGTAACTTCTTGAGGCGCATGAGGGGTAAAATGAGAGACCAGTAACGCGGCAGCCTCAGGGACGATCAGTACTTGGATGGGTGACCGACTGGGAATACCGCGTGACGTTGACTTTTTTTTCGGCCATCGGTAGTTCACGCCATTTTCGCCAACTTGTGAGATGAGATGAGGCCTGAGTTCAGCAGTGGACTGCGATAGGCTGAAGTTCAATAAAAACTCGCGATTTAATTAATATGAAAGAAGCCCGTATTAAAGTTTTCGCGTCCAGGATATTCCTTACAAAATATCATGTCATTTAGCTGACAGTATTAAACATTAAGATTCATACGAAAATGATTCCTACTGCAAAAGAAATGAAACACACTTTTCGATATCATTTGATAATGAAACACTTAAATACTTAACTCTTGAGAACCATTATATAATTTCTAAAGCATTTCAAATAAGATTAAAAGACGAAATAAGTGTGCTGATAGTTTATGAGATAATCTTTGGATTTGAGAGATAATTCCTAATATTATTTTGTTATAAAATTCATACACTATTTCTGTTTTTCTTTATATTAATCTTTTGCTTTAGATGCAAATCAAATAGATTAGGCCGACCCTACCCTCGACGCTCCCTAAGAGCTCTGGTTACCTTACTCACCACAGGAACACAAAACTACTTGAAAGCAGTATTGTTTAGCTGTGATCTACTTTAAGATCGAGTTAGTTTCCCAATCGGACTGCTCCAGATTTTGAGCAGGATATTTCCTGCTGTACCCTAGTTCAGTATTCAGTTTCTAGCGATAACATTTATTAACAATGTGCTGTCAACCTAAATATCTTTTTGAATAATATTTTAGTATGAAACAGTAGTGTTGCGTACTGACGATGCACTAAAATATCACACTGTATGCTCTACATTATTGTATATATTATTATATAATGATAAATTGTTGTGAAACAAAACTTTCTCTATTGAAGTGCGCAATATTTTCATTCCCAAGAGCAACGTTACCTATCAACGAGTTTGATAAAGTAATATTGACATATTTAATTGAACATTCACGATTCGGTCACGATTCAGCCTGTAATATCCCACTGTTGGGCATAGGCCTCTTCCCTATGTAGGAGAAGGATCGGAGCTTAATCCACCACGCTGCTCCAATGCGGGTTGGCGGATATTCCCCACTATGAGTAACGATCGCTATCAGATGTACATGATAACAACCGAGACCGACGGCTTAACGTGCTCTCCAAGGCACGGTGGGGAGACCCACAAGGACTGCACAAAAACCCAGACCACGGCAAACATCTGTATGGCCAATACAAATGTTGTCGTGTGCGGGGATCGAACCCGCAACCGCCCGCGCAACAGTCAATCGCAATCCAGTGCTGTAACCGCTGCGCCAACGCGGCGTCTGAACTGAACATTATCACCTGCTAAATGTTCCAATGGATAAAGACTTTCTTTTACATAGAAGAAGGATTGAAACTTCCACAGCTGTTCTTGACTCATATCTGTTTAAAATGCAGTGGAAGGATCCACAGCGGCAAACGACACCAAACGTCGAAGTGAGAGTTAGAATCCGCACTATTGACTTAATTAAAAGTTTCGTAATGCTAGACCCAATAATTGCTAAACACCCAAATACTAGACATTATAGTAGAAATAATAATATCACTATTATTATTTCTACTATAATGAATTGAATTTATATTTGAGGTATAAATATCAAAATATTTATACCTCAAATGGATCGAAATCCTCATAGTGGTCGGCCCACGGCTACAATCATTGTCTAATATCTTGGCAAAAAAAAACTCAATTCAAATAAAATTGTTTAAATGGAAAATGAAAACTAACTAAATTATACTTTGAAAAAAAAAATATTAAAAAGAATTTTATTCAGTCAAACAATTAGGAACACCGCGTTGGCGCAGTGGTTACAGCACTGGATTGCAATTGGCTGTTGCGCGGGCGGTTGCGGGTTCGATTCCCGCACACGACAGCATTTGTATTGGCCATACAGATGTTTGCCGTGGTCTGGGTGTTTGTGCAGTCCTTGTGGGTTACCCCACCGTGCCTCGGAGAGCACGTTAAGCCGTCGGTCCCGGTTGATATCTTGTACACCTGATAATCGTTACTCATAGTAGGGAATATATCCGCCAACCCGCATTGGAGCAGCGTGGTGGATTAAGCTCCGATCCTTCTCCTACATGGAGAAGAGGCCTATGCCCAACAGTGGGATATTATAGGCCGAATCGTGATCTTGAAACAATTAGGAATCAAATAAAAATATTTTTACTCTCAAGCACCAATCCACTAAAACTTAAACAATTTTATATAACGATCACGATCACGAATCAGCCGGTAATATCCCACTGTTGTTCATAGGCCTCTTCCCCATGTAGGAGAAGGATCGGAGCGAATTTTATATAAGGTGAATGCTAATTGCGGTCCTTCGAATGGGAGGTCCTGGTAATAAAAAATATTTATAAAAACATAAGCTCTGTATAATGAAGCTAGCTAACTTTTAGTACTGAAGTAAGCTCGACACCGAATCTCCAAGTTAGTGCTAATTCGTATAAAAGGCAATTTGTGTGAACATAAAAATTTGCACATAAATTGTTCTTCATAGAAGTGCAGTGAACGGTGAGGTTCTTTAAATATTATCTCGCAAGTCTATTTATAAGAGCACTCAGACACTTAAGAAGATAAATACAAGAGGATATTGCGCTTAAGTTTCTTTTCTTACAAAACATTCTGAACATAAAAATAAGTAGATACATAAATATCTTTAACATACACACACGGTCTTCTGTTTCTACGTTAAGCAACTTAATGCTTTTGTTATAGGTGTCAGGCGACTGATAAATAAATAAATAAATATTTACACAATACACACACGGTCGTCTGTTCCTAAAGTAAGCAACTTAATGCTTATGTTATAGGTTACAGCCGACTGGTGTAGCTACACTTTTTTTTCGATATACATACTTGTAAAGTTATAAATAATACATATTATATACATATATAAATAGATATATACATTACACCCAGACTCGGGGTGGGAATCGAACCCACAACCCCAGGAGCAGAAAGCAGGGTCACTACAAACTGCGCCAACGGGCTAGTCAAAATAAGGAAACGGTCGTCTGTTCCTAAAGTAAGCAACTTAATGCTTATGTTATAGGTTACAGCCGACTGGTGTAGCTACACTTTTTTTCGATAAACATACGTGTGAATTACGTTTTGCAGCAATCAGGGGGTGGAAAAGAAACTACATAATTATTAATTACGTATTACTTCGATATCAATATAATAATAATCTTATAACCACATCTTATAACAGCGAACCACTGCTTTAGTCGATGTGGGACTAAAGAGTGATCAAAATAATATTAAAATTAATAAATTTAGAAATTAAAACAGTGGTGCATTGAAAGGCTAATACGGGGAAATGTGGGAAACTCGTAGAGTGGTCGCCAGGTGTTCGTTTGGGAAGATTCCATCAGTTTAGTACGTCCGCATATTCGTGGGATCCGGCTTCCGTAACATGTAAATAAATAATACGTATAAAAATATATCTCTATCTCTATTTATATAAAAATGAATCGACGAATGTGTTGCTAAGCGCAAATCTCGAGACCAGCTGAACCGATTTCGCTAATTCTTTTTTTATAATATTTCTTGAAGTACAAGGATGGTTCTAACGGAGAAAAAAATTTAAAAAATCCCTGAAAAACTCTAAAAATAACACTTTTCTATATTCCTATACAAAAGATAAACTTAAAAGTAATAAAACTTAAAAGTAAATTTGAAACCATACCATAAATATTATAATTTAAGTGTAAGTGGAGGGGTTCCGGGAAGGGTGAGTATTAATAAAGAACCGACTGTTAGGCGGTACGAAGTTCGCCGGGTCAGCTAGTATAATATACACTTAAGAATCAGTATTTACATTCAAACTCTAGGAGGCCATCGAATCCACAACCCCCGGAGCAGAAAGTAGAACATTCTGAAACAGGATTTCAAATCGTATCAGTAATTATTCATATTGGAATTAAAACTTTTTTCTATTTAGGTTATCACCATTTAAATTTTATACCATACTATGACATAGTGGTAAGACTGTGATTATATTTAACGCACTTATATTAAACACTAAGAAATGTGGTCTTTTCAACATAATTCAGAAAGTGGGTTCAGTAAGCCAGCTTTATGGGTTTATAAAAATGAATTTGTCATACTTGAGAAATCTGTTAGTGATTATTATAATCATCACAATCCTTATTCTAAATAGTTTTGCATTGATTGCAAACGGTTCACTTAATAATAATAAATCACTTTGTGAAGTTAGTTGCGTAGTTAAAAATTCAACTTTTTGTATCACTATATTATATCTATCTTCCTCTATTTTTGCATATGTCACGTATTCTGTCAGGAAAAAGGACGTCGTCTATTAGTCTTATTATTCTAATTTGAAAAGATTAGGTAAATATAATAATAATGGAAATAATGTAACAATTTACAAAAGAAAAGAAAACCCTTTTTAATGTAATATTTGGCTCACTCTAAAGTTGAGCGTAGTTTGCTGAAATCGATTAAAGCAGTTTAAACAAAATTTTACAGTATTCAAGAAACCGCGTTTGGACGTCGTCCAAATCGTGTTACTTTTTCCTTTTTCACATTAGCGTTATAACACTTTATCCGTTTAAATAGTTTCAAAGTTTTGACAGTGAATTAAGAGTTGTGTTTTAATGTGAAACATAGGATCAATAGGCGAGAATAAACCAGATTGTTGGAATTATTACAATTGCAAAAACATAAGAGCCCTCTGTACTAGGTTTTTCACTAAGTCATATTTCTTTAGAAACTAAAATACACCGGCAATCACAGTAAGAGCATTTTATACATGTTTATAATTTCCTTTCCATGTAAAAATTTACATTTGTATTGTATTGTAAGAACAGATTAGATAACTTTTTTGTGTTAATGTTAAGAGATACAAAGGAATTACGAAAAGGTAAACAAGAATGCAGTATGTTTAGACATGTAAAAAAGTGTAGGTGGATTACTGGCTTAATCTAATTACTTAGTCTTTGTGTTTAAGAAGATATTTATATGACACGAGGTATTGCCGTGACGACTATCCATATAATTATATCAAATTTTAAATAAACAAATCAAATAACGCCATCTATCGATGATACGTTACAATGAAATGGCGTTATTAGAAAACGTCGTTACGCCTTTAGAATTTACGCGATAGATGGTGTTACGAGAAACGTTACGAGGTCATTCGTTCAGTGAAAATGGATTCTTAAGGAGTAAACTTCAACAACAAATATAATTTTTATTTGTAAAATGACAATTCGAAAGTTTTGATGCGTACTTAAATAAAGTGTTTTTGAAGTGAAACTTCTTTAGGCGCATGAGGGGTAAAATTTGAGCCACCGATAACGTGGCAGCTTCATGACGTGGATGGGTGACTGCCTGGGAACACCGCGTGACGTTGGCATTTTGTTTTTTATTTTCAATTAGTTTTTTTTTGTATTTAAAATTCATTTTTATAATTAGTTTTTTTGAATTAGTTTGCCAAAAATTTTCACTTCTGACATGTGTACCTTGTACGTATGCAATTTTTGGAGTTTACTCCTTAAGAATCAATTTTCATATAAGGCCCCCGGTATGAAAAAAATATGAGGTGTAAAATCTATTGAACGAATGACCTCGTTAGGTTTTTTTAGCCTTTTCAACGCCATCTATCGGAATGCACAAAAACGCCGTCGATAGACTAATAATAGTTTTCTAATAGCGGCATCGGTCGATAGATAGATGGCGCTATTTGATCATTTTATTTACCATTTGATATGGTATTAATCTTTTTCTTAGACTAGTAAGCCTTTTTTGTGTCTATTTAGTCAGTCGATCTGAAGAAGTAAACTCCAGTCGTGCGTCGGAGCTGACACACAGACTTTTTATTTCTAAATCAAAGTAGCAGAATGATAACCTAGTCGTATTGCGTTGCCAATATAACACTGCGGGTAACAACAGCACCGTCAGGTTCGTTCTTCAGTTCCGGTTAAAGACTTTGCGACTTCGTCGTTTCCGTCATGTATAAATAAAACCTGTTTTTCATTCGCGCGCCTTTTGTGTAGTTAATTAAAATTTTGTAAAGACCACCGTTAGCCTTCCGTTATTTTAAATAATGAATCTATTTAAATAATTACAATGAAAAATATTTACATTTTTGTCATTAGAACGTTAATGTAATTTTTAAATTAATAGTATCATTAAGGACACATTAAATTGTAAATCATGGAAAAAATTTAAGTTAAATTTGGTAATGGTTTTAAATAAATTTGTTTTTAGTTCTCCTTATGGTCTATATAATATCTATGTAAATGCAAATTCAATGAAAAAAAAAAACATAACAGTCTGTACGCATGTTGTAAGTTTTTTTTAATAATGTAAAAGAAAATAAAAAATAGGTAGGTATTTAGAATTATATTGTGTGTTGCTCGTAAACAAAAATAACCGACTTCCACTACATCGATGATGCAGGTAGTCGGTAAAAAAGTCAATTAAATAGACATTATTGGAAATGATATATCAATCACTACTGGTTATATTGTTATGCTAGGTGTAATAAATAAGACTGATTGACTGGATACGTACGACTTTATTATTTAGACTTCAGACTCAAAGACATGACTCGACATTACATTATTACCAATAAGACAAAGAGAAGACATAGACAATAGATATAATTATAGAGTACTTAACATAGACACAATATAACAGATAATAAATTAAGGATATACAACATCTCCCTTTTTATAAAATAAAGTTTACATTTAAACTTTTAACTTATACTGAAAACAATAGTTACTACATAACATATTAAAACAATTACAAATTTACAAATTCAACTTAACTGGTTTCTTAATTACTCTACCTGATCTACTTTTATTACAGTTCTCCTGGAAATTAATATTCTTATCTAATTCTTTATTATTAGTATCCATCTGCCTAGTATCCATCTGCTGACTATCCCTTTCCTCAGAATTGTTGGATTGCATCTCATCAAACTTATGATGTAACGTGACACATAAGCACAATTCAGTTCTAAATTATTAGTCTATAAATTTTGGTTATGCTTGAGATAACAAACGCATAAATTGAAATGTGAGTTGACAAGTAAACATAAAACAGTCAACGCAATGAACGAAAATGGTTCAAATCCATTAGGGACTCAAATTTTAAGTTGTACTTAAGAATAGAAATTTATTAGTTGGGAACTCAAACAGTTTTTAGCTAGTTGTTAAAATATTAGAGTGATAAATTTTATATTCGAGACAGGCTTAAAATTTTGTGTTGACAGATGCGGTGGAACGTTCTAAGGGCCAGTTTCCACTGTTTGATATAATCGCGATTAGTTCGACGTAAAGTCGGTTTACGCATTTAACAAAGTTTAGAGCTGGAAATTGCATTTCACTAACATAAACTAAACACAGTTAGAGAATAGCGGTTGGACCGATTGCGCTAGTTCCTTTTTGTGTTCCTTGAAGTATGAGGATGGTTGTTGTGGAGAGAATTTTTAAAGAAATTGCCTAAAAGAGTCTTAAAACAGCACTTTGCTGTATTTCCATACAAATGATTCGTAATAATAATTAAACGAAAGCAAGGTTAGAATCGAACTATAAATTCGATTAAGCAAAGCATAATTCTGTTAAGCGGTGGAACCCGGGCCTAAGGGTTCAAAACTAGCCGTGGGACAGTTTTTTGTGGAAGTCACAACAAAAAAAATCGGCCAGAGTTGCCAACACAAAGTTTTAAGTTACCTTGGTTGGATTAAAAACTACAAAATTGACGTGTATTTACTTTACATTAACACGTAAGGTTAAGAATGACAATGATCGGTTAAATAATTTCTCTTTCGAAATCGGTTGAATAATACATTATTCTCCACAACCGTCATACAAATTTATCGTAACTAACAATTTTTTTCTTCAGCTTTATTCAATGTGTATTTGTTTTCCCTTTTATTGTTTATCTTTTATTGTGGTTTTGTTTAATTGATTTACGCAATTTCCTTTGGATCGGATAAAGGTGCTTACAGCCAGTAAAGTTCAAATTATTGAGGAAGTAATAATTTTATTCCTTGTTTTTTTGTAATAATTTTATTCCTTGTTTTTGTGTTGCACTATAATGACTTATAAACTATCGATTAAATTATTAGGAAGAAACAATTATACATTGGATTGCCGTATTTTTTTGAACACGGCAATGTACCGCGGGGATCACCGAATTTCCGTGAAACACGGGAATTGCTGTGTGTATGGTATCACTGCAGAGCGCATTGGTGAACGTGTAAGGGTGGGGGAAAAACAGACGCGAGATTTTTGAATAAATACGATGGGAGTTTGAATTCGGGGGCAGTCAATTTCGGAGAGAGTCGGGATTCGATTTTGAATTCGAAGTACAGTAACGAGAGCCCTCGGCTGGCAAAGCTATGGAACTTCTGACTCAGATTAATGATAGAAATACCTAAAAAGTATTTTTTAGATCTGGTTCAGAGATTTCATTAGCGTAAGCTGGCCGAGTGGCTATGTAACTTCAGTGTAGATCGCGAATTAGTTTTAATTTAATTTTACTGATTATTATTAAGTGCAATTCTTTATTATAAAATTTTAATTTGTAATCCGCTAAATAAATTCAGTGAAAGACCTGTGATGAAGCGCTCCTGATTGGTTCGAATGCATTAATTTTTTTATTTGCATGTGTGTTTTTCTGCATGTTGTGGTTCTGTTACTAATTTTTATAACTTTTACGGAGATTTTTAATAAAAGATATTTAATGAATTATTAGTTAGGTTTACGTCGAAACTATTAATTATTGATTAATTATTGAAAGGAATTATTATCTAGGTTTACATTGATATTAACTATTGATTATTTACTGAATGAAATTATTATGAAAAGGTTACATTGATAATATTAATTATTGATTGATTAATGAATGGAATTATTATGAAATAAGCCTTATGACCATAATTATATTGAATTTAACTAATAAAATGAAATCTAACTTAAGTAAATAACCACAATATGATGTTGTTAGAATAAAATGGAATTACATCCGTTAGACTTTAAAGTACATATATAAATTGAATGAATCTTGGTTAAAACTATCATATTAGATATTAAGGGTTAAATAGATTTTCGTTAGGGTGTATTTAAATAATGAAATGAGATTTTACTATGTCATTACTTTGGAAGTAAATAGAGTGGTGAATAATTCTAGGAAAATATGACCTATAAACAAACTAATGATTAGTTGTCGTATCTTATTGAATATTCTCTACATATAAATATGCTTCTATTGTATGTATATGTATATATGTATATATATATATATATATGTGTGTATTTGACTTCATTTTGACATTACACAAACTTTGTAGTTCAAACATTAATTTAAGAACTTGTAGATCTTAAATATATGTTGGAGCGAGGTAACACAGGTGGTTTGTAGTCTTGAATGAGTTCAAGGATACTTTTAGCTCTTGAATACATTCTAAGATGAGGTAATTACACACTGAACTATGATATTACGCAAACTATTGTAGTTTTGAACATTGATCTAAGAATTTATGTTCTTGGATGTGTGTCAAGACGAGGTAACTGGTAGACTGGGGTGTCTCATTCTTACGATGACTTTCATTGAACTATATAAACCGTGTTCAGGTGAATCCATAAATGTTTGTATTCGCCAGTGTTTTATTATAGGTTTCCCCTATAAGGCTAGGCCTGTCTAAGCCACAGTTCTTCGCGTCATCGATGCTAGGTAGTTCCTAATCTAGGTCTATCTAGTAAAGAAAGTTGCGAGTACTTCCTACCAACCTCTGCGTTTGTGTTTGCCTAACTGAACTATGTTCTTGGTAAATACTATACGTACGTTTACTTATCTTTGATAAGAATTCCTCATCTTTGATGAGAGACATTGGACAAACTCCACCAAACACCTAGTGTATGGTCGATGTTTGAACTGCAACAAAGGTTAGTAATTTAGATTTGGACAGTGGTATGAAGTTCTATTTTAGACTAATAGAGAAACATATTCACTTTTCCAATTAATTTATTGCTAATTTTTGTGGACAGTCTCTGTTAAGTCCTAAGGCGGATTTACTGAGATTTAAGCCAAGCCTTAATCAAGTCCTCTTGTGTTTTTCAAACATACAAACATTGATGGATCATAAAACCTATTAAATATACATTCTCTCTTCATTGTGAAAATGAGATACTCTCAGAGATTCTGATTGAGTAAATGAATATGTTATATTTTAATTGTTTTATTTATCTCTCGACACTACTATGTCCTTTGATAAATCCATTCAGTTCCTAAGAGAGCCTGATATATTCAAATGTTTAACAACTTAATTACTGGTTCAATGTTTCAATTGAACAACCTATTCTGGTTAATGAATGCTGTTTCATGTGAATGCTGTGAGTCATGCAAAGACAAACCTACACAATACACCTACTCTACATGTTGGTCTTATACCTTTAATTATTCTTATTTTCCTTATAGGACACTCGAAAGGTTACGCTGTCGCCAGTCGCTAGTCGCCGACGACCCATCTCACAATGGTGGCGAGGCTTGACAATATAGCTGACTATAGACCCGTAACTCAGTAGGTCTTTCCTATGGGAAATTACACTACACAACCCAATTGTGGCAAAAGTAGTAGGTTTCGTGATCGAATTTCAAAGTAGTTGTGTGACCGAAGTTCCCGTATGGGCTAGTAAGCACACAATGAAAAGATCAGTAGACACGATCTCCTTTTGTTCACGTGGAACACATCTTAATACCATGTCTGATTACAGCTTGGTAATTACATCAACTCTAGTAATTCACTGGTTATGTCTATATGACGTCCCAAGGGATTACTCAAATACAGTCATTGCATGATTGTGCTGCAGCGGTATGAAACAAGCATTTGTTAGACAGGATATATTTCCGTCTAACTTACTGTAGAAACTGGGTACTCTCATTTCCTACCTACTACCCTTTCTTTTGATTTGATAGCACCAATGTTGTGCCTAATTTAATTTAGTGCTTCAGCACGGTGTGGATTGGATTGGGGTCGGAGGGGAATGGTGGTTGCGACCCCCCGGGTTCAGCTGAACCCGGCCTTTTAATTCCTTAATGCCTATAAAACCTATCCTAACAGATTAACACATACAAACAAACACTACACATTATTTTTCACAATTATCTGAGATAATTTATTAACTGAATAAATTATTTCAAGATAATTAATAACTATATAATATGTATTTAATCATTATTTCAATTACTTATATATTTTATCTATTTCATTTGTTTAGAGTTATTAGAATCTATCTATTATATCAGGTTTGAACTAAAAATACATGTAAAAGAAACTTAGACACTATTCAATTAATCAATGTCATTATAGAATATCCTATATATATAATTATTT
Source organism: Melitaea athalia (assembly GCA_905220545.2). Classification (NCBI taxonomy): domain Eukaryota; kingdom Metazoa; phylum Arthropoda; class Insecta; order Lepidoptera; family Nymphalidae; genus Melitaea; species Melitaea athalia. Next base: position 1,500,036 of record HG992183.1, on the reverse strand, counting down.
AACTTTATTTCTATTTCAGCTATCTAGATTCACTAAAAATATTAGCAATTATAATTTACACATTCTTAAGGAGACGTCAGATATTTAGTTAAACAATAGGTGATAGTTATTTCTAAATAAATAAGTCTATTACTATTTATTCTTAACGGTTCTAATTTACTAAATTTTATTAATTCCTAATTAATTTACTAATAAGGTGTTATAAAGGTTAATATCTTTCTTTCCTTTTAATAGTATTCCAGAAGTTGGTTATCTATAGTATTTATATCACTGGTAAGTGTAAATATCTTTTCAATTAAATTTTAGGATAAATTAATTTCAGGAATTTAATGTCATTATGCAGAGACGTTATTTTAAATTAATGGCTAGGTAGGATGTTAGTTAGAGTTTATATAGAAATCAAGGCTTCTAATAACATATACTATGTCTTTCCTTCGGCATACCATAAAAAGAACTGAAGTTACTCTGAAACAAAAATCGAACACAACGTAGAGTCCTTCATTATACTAGACGATCACAATTATAAGGCCAAAGACATTTTATGTCCTCTTAAGCTTAATATTAGCTTGTAACGCCACTACCATGATAGTGTTACAAATTGGTCTTCGTGACCAGGATGTTATAAATTTATATATGTTGGGGTCTTTCTCATCACACCCCATAGCATAGGAATATCGTTACAATTTGGTGCCGTGACCAGGATTATCATAAGCATGATGATTAGTCATCATTGTATAGGAGATCATTACAAAAATGGTGCCGTGACCAGGATATTTATGGTTGCACAAATGCCGGAGTAAGCGAGTATCTTAGAAGCTTTAAAGTAACTTTTCAAAGCATTTACAGTGAATAAATGTAATGCCAGTGATAAAATGATAATAGTTGCACTGATAGATAACAAGAATATACATGTACCATTGATTGCATTTTGAAGAAGACACAAAGCATATTAGTTAACAAATCTTTAAAGTTCATTTTACACAAAATAAGCTAAACCTATTAAAATTATATTATGTAAGCACATTAACTTGTTTTAGACGATCTAAAAATGGATCTATAGGTATATAGCATCTTGGCGCAGTTAGAATTACAGTTAGGTACGTAAATCTAAATAAATCTGTTTTAAGAGTAATATTGAAGAGATGTTTAATACTTAAAAGTTGCATTAAGTTTCTCAGTAATAAGATTTAAATGGCCAGACCATAGCAGCCTACTGTCTCATGTATTATTACTAATGATGGATAGTTACATATTTAAATAATTATTTATTCATGAAATTACCTGAAAGTATCTACCTACACAACATTACTAAAATTGACTAGTAGTATATTGAAGTGTGTCTCAAGTACATCTAATTATTATCTGATTATTATTATATTAACGTCAATCAATAGACATTGTTAGGATAGTTAATAAAATTTAGATTGTATTAATTAAATATTGTTAGGGAATTTTTAAATAAAAGCCTGCAGTAAATTTTAATATTACTTACAGATACAAATTATTCTAGGTTATGTACAATTTAAAATTATTTTGTCACATTTAGTCACTGACGCTGAAGTAATTTCCTTCCTTGCTGAAATTGGTCCCAATAGTTATGCGTTGAACATTCTTAAGGGCTGGAGATGTACGTGGATGTTAGGCTGAAATGGTAGTATTCAATAGTATTAAAAATATGCAAACATAATGTGAAGATAGGATAATATTATAGTTAGTAGTAGGAAATTAATTATAATATTAACTAACTGTGGAATTAACTTTTATTCATTTATTTACAGAGACTGTACAGGAAAGACTATGTATTTTGGTATATTTATTCATGTTAATGTTAGATTTTAGAAATAATTAAGCGTAGTCATTGCCATCATAGCAAATTATACTTAGTTTAAATAACAGATTTTAAAGTATAGAAATTCAGTGCATTTTAGTCATGTGTGCGAGAATGTACTGGTTAAATAGAAATTGAATTAGGTTATGAAGGTAACAGGGTTATTTTGACTTTGAATTTTAGGAATTGACTACAACTGTTTAAGATAATTTTATTTATAAAAAGGAGTATAGCTTACCGAATGACTTAGCATTCATAAGAACTATGAAATCGATTCATGGATGGCCGAACTTGTCCTTTTATTTCAATAAGCGTTCTTTGTATCTTTTTAGTCACAATAGCTCAATATACTATACTTAAATTCTATTTTAATATACTAAAGTGCCAATATACTTGTTTATGAATAATCAATTGTCAGTTGTCTAAGAGCTTAAGAAGGGACCATACCACAGAGTACAATAACTATACGGGAAGATCATACAGAACTACAGAACTACTTAAAATCAAAAATATGTGTTTGTGACCATAGATTATACACTTTTAACTAGGTTGTGACATTAGAAATTGCGTTTTAAAGTTCTTGTTTTAAATATTAATAAGACATTATTGAAAAAAAATATAGAACATTTTTTATGAACATTATTATTACAATTTTATTTATTTTAATCTATTATTATTTTGTTAGCTTTCTTCGTATTTTTGAACTGTCAATTGTCAAAGGGAGGAAACTTTTATTTCAAATTTGAATTGAATAGAATTTTATATTAACCTTGTTAATTATTAGTATTTATATCAGAGGATGTGTGGTTTTAAATGTATTGAACAAGCGTGAATTAATAGCGACAGTAAAATTGTAGTAGGGTTGGTAGCGACATCTGGTGGACAAACGTGAATTAATATCGAGTTGCTTACGAAAGTTATGGATGGTTGTGCTATGTGTTCGTAGATGGCGCTGAAAGAATTTCAAAATGTCTCATATCAGTAACGCCATCTGTTGAGAGTGAGTGGTATTGAAAGGTAGGCTTTGAAGTAGAAATGGCGTAGTATCGAGTATAGATATGGAAGTGTTTATTGTGAAACAAAGATGGCGTGGTTGGTTGTCATTTTTCATTTGAAAGTATGATAGTTGAATTTTAATTAAACTTATAAACATTTAATGTTTTAAAATTAAAACAAAAAATTTTTAACATTGCAGATCTCGGTCGACTTGATAAAATTTCAATAAAATATTAGGAGTTTAAAAGGTGATTAGAAAGAGATAGTTTTTGTGTGAACATTTGGAAAGTTTATTTAAATTAAACTCAAATTAAATGAGTAGCTTAAATAGAGTGCAGTGAATCTTTTTTAATTTAAAATAAATTAATTAAAATTTAGATAAACATTATCAGTGATACATTTGAAGCAAATTAAATCTATAACAATGCCTAGGCGTCAATCTAAAGCTAGTCCTGTTGGAACCAAGGCGACTAATTCTAATAACAAGCGAGTGTCTGCAGTTAGACCTGCTACTAAAGTAAGGAAGATTAATTCTTTACAATACATATCTCGAATGGTGGAAAAGGCAATGAATAACATCAATAATAGAATCTCGGAGTTGGAAAATAGAATGTCTACTCCTAGTGGATCATCGGACAATGTTATGCCGAGAGAAAATTTTATTCAACCTATCATACAGCCGGGAACATCAACGGTATACTATCCAGTGGCGCAGATGTCTACGGAAAGACCTAAGTTTCCATTTAAGGGAAAACATCCTGTGACGTTCATCGAAGACCTGACTGCTTATTTAAGAAGGTCTGCACCAGAGGCGAGAGATATAATAGACATTGTCATGGATTGTCTTGAAAATGAATCGCGAAATTGGGCGCGTATTTATAGAGATAGATGGACAGTGTTTGAAGACTTCAAAAGGGATTTTTTAGACACATATTGGGGCGAGGCTGAGCAGAATGAATTAAGAAGACGAATCAATCAGAATTCGTGGGACGGAGTCCAGTCTATGTTAAGCCATTTCATTACGTTATGTGGACAAGCGAAGATGTTGACGTATCCTATTCAAGAGAGACAATTAATAAACGACATTATGAATCATTTTCCTAAAGATGTTCAATATGCTTGGTCAACAAGTAATTACACATCGATTCTTCAAGCTACGGAGTTTCTACGAAAGTTAGATAACATTAATAAGCAAAATAACTTCAGTAGTGGCATTAATGCCCGTTCTAGCAGCGTTCGAAGACCTGAGATGGCAGTTCAACAGCAGAATGGCAGAGGCGGTCTCAACCGGAAGCGAATTATGAACACTAGATCAATGAGTAAGGTGATACCAAACAAGAAGAATAGCATTAATGGTACGAATAGAGTAGAGAATGATAACAATGTTTCTATAGAAAACTCTGTATCAACAGAGAATTTAAACTAATAAGTGTTGATGTGACAGACCCCGGTACATCAACTTTAGTAGGGGCGAACAGTACATCAGTAGCTTTAAGAATTATGCTTAAACTCGGGTGGGAACCTGGACAGACATTAGGTAGACATAATAATGGTATACGTAAACCAATCATAGCTAAGGGACAATATTGTAAATCAGGGTTAGGCTCAGGATTAAATAAAAATAATTCAACAGATTTCAAGTATAAAATCATACAAACATTAAAAAATCAATCGGAAATAGATAATGAGTCGTTAGTGCAAACCGAAGCAGTCTTTTCATTATTTGACGAGGAAGATAATATTACCGCGGATAGATTAGAAATAATTAAATCTGAGATTGAAGTGATAGTATCTGGTAAACGAGTTATATGTTTAATCGATACAGGGAGTGACATAACCTGTATTTCAGAATCATTTTGGGAATCTTTAAAATCATTAACTGGGAACAAATTAGATATGTTACCTGTTAAGCCGATTCAGATACGTGGAGCAGTAGGACAAAAGAGTGCTAAAATACAACAAATGGTTTTATTGCCTGTAAGATTTGGGGTAATTGATTTAGAGATTAGATTTTTTATAGTACCAAAATTAGTTCATTCAATGATATTAGGATTTGATTGGCTTATGGCAAATAATGTTAATATTAAATTACAAGAGCCATCCATAGGGTTAGTTATCGAACATAGAGATCAACGAGTATTAATTCCGTTTATTAAATATAATTTTGAGGAAAGGAGAATTTGTGATATTACAAAGGTAGATAATAGTTTTGATTTCAATAAATATTTACAAGAAATAAAGACGGGTACACCTCTTAAAGGAATTCAATTAAATAAATTAAAACAGATTCTAATTAAATATAGCGAAGTATTTGTTAAAAGGTTAGGTAGAGCTAATTGTTATCAACATATTATCAAAATGATGGATCATAGTCCGATAATTAAACGGTCTTATCCTGTTCCGTACGCGTATAGACAAAAAATGGAAGAAAAATTAGCCGAAATGGTTGATATGGGAATAATATCTAGAGGTTCAACACCGTATTGTAGTCCGTTAACTTACACCTTAAAATCTGATGGTTCAATTAGAGTTCTACTAGATGCACGTGAAATCAATAAATACATGATAGCTGAGTCGGAAGCACCTCCGATGCAAATAGATGTTTTAAATTCATTTCATGGGGTTAATTATATTAGTATAATAGACTTGAATAATGCATATTTTCAAATTGCCATTTCTGAGGATAGTAAAAAGTATACCGGATTCACATTTAATGGAAAATCTTATATGTACAATGTTTTACCACAAGGACTTAAGACTTCAGTGGGAAGTTTCAGTAGAGCTATGGACTTAATATTAGGGCCTGAAGTTAGATATTTTTGCGTGAATTATCTAGATGACCTTGCTATCTTAACTCAAGGAACGTTAAATGAACATTTAGAACATATTGATATAATATTAAACAAATTAAAGTCAGCGGGGTTAACATGTAATCTTGAAAAATGTAAATTCATATGTAAAGAAGTTAAGATGTTAGGACATATTATTTCTACCGAGGGAATTAAAACTGACCCAGAAAAAATAGAGTCAATTAAGAATTTCCCAGTTCCCAAGAAAATAAAACATTTAAGAGCATTTTTAGGACTTTGTAATTATTATAGGCGGTTCATTCCTGATTATAATAGTATAATTCAACCTTTATGCCAATTATTAAAAAAGAGTAAAGGATGGACATGGACTTCAGAAGCACAAGTAGCCTTTGAAAAATTGAAAAACAGTTTTTTAAAGACAATAATGTTGCATCATCCGGATATGTCTAAAACTTTTTATTTACAAACAGATAGTTCGGGAGTAGGTCTTGCGGGGGTTTTATTTCAGTACGATGAACAAGGGGAAATGAAAATATTAGGCTATTGTAGCAGATCTCTTAGGGGCGCCGAATTAAGATGGACTGTTACTGAACAAGAGTTTTGGGCTATAATCTATTGTTTAAGGAAGTTTGAAACCTATTTGAGGGGCGCAAAGCTTATAATTAGAACTGATCACAAAGCATTGACGTTTGTTAGGACATGGAAATTGTATAATAGTCGAATAATTAGATGGATATTGTTTCTCGAACAATTCGATTATAGTATCGAACATATAAAAGGTAGAGATAATGTCGCTGTTGATGTGTTATCTAGGTTCCCACCTGATTCATCAATGATACAAGAAGATAGAATCTATTGTCCTGAAATACATTATATGGAAATTAATAAAAATAAAACATTAATAACAAACTTAAAAAATATATCTAGTTTTCAATCTAACGATAATGAAGTACAGTTGATAATGGATATTATAAAAAATATTAGTAACAATCATAGTGGTAGAATAAATAATATTGCTAAGCGTTGTTATATCAAGGATGGAGTGTTATATTTTAAAATTGATTCAGATAAACATGTAATTTACTTACCCTCTCAGTTACGAGAGGAAGTAATTTCTCAAATTCATAAAGAAATGGGACATCAAGGGGTTTTTAAGGTACTCAAATATCTTAAAGATAGATTTTTTTTTCCTAATATGCATAGAACAGTTAAAGTATTATTAAAGACTTGTCATCTCTGTCAAGTTTCTAAAAGTGATAATATAAAATATGTAGGTGAATGTAAATCTATTGTGACAGAAGAAATAGGTGACTTAGTTATGGCAGACTTATATGGACCATTGCCGAAAGGACGGTTTGGTTCTGCTTATATATTTGTAATTCAGGATTCATTTAGTAAATTTGTTAAATTATATGATTTGTCTAAAGCCACTTCTCGTTCAGTTATTACAAAATTAAAACAATTTGTTAAAATAATTAAGCCTAAAGTAATTATGACTGATAATGGTAGTCAATTTTCATCTGAAAGTTGGAAACAAACTTTAAAAGATATGGGTATAAAACCTATATTTACAACTGTAAGAAATCCTCGACCTAATACGACAGAGAGGGTTAACAGAGAACTAGGACGTTTATTTCGAACATATTGCCATAAAAATCATAAAAGTTGGGTAACGATATTAAATAAAATCGAAACATTATATAACAACACATTTCATGAAAGTACGGGATTTACTCCTAATGAAATATTATATGGATTGAGTAATGACATGTCATTTGATAGTTGTTTGCCTCAATTAAATAAGTCTAAAGATATTAACCAAATTAGAATTCAAGTTAGGGAAAATTTAAAAGATAACAGTATTAAACGACAAACTAAATTTAATAGGTCCCATCGTTTAATTGAATTTCAGATTGGAGATTATGTAAAGATTCGTAAAGTAAATAAGTCAGAGGCTCAAAAGAAACTTATAAAAAAGTTTCAATTGCTGTATGAAGGACCTTATGTAGTTAGTGCGATTCCATTTGCAAATGTTTACACATTAATGGACCCTATAACTAAAGAAATTAGAGGGAACTTTAATACAATACATCTAAATAGATATTATCAATAATAAATTGATCACGATCAATTATAGATGTTATCAATGTTTAACTGTTGATATAAACAATTGAATTAATAATGTGGAATTGAAAAGGATAGATTTTAAACTAGAATATCAATAAACTTTATTGAAGATTTATTATATTTTCACAATAATTTAATGTCAAAACTATAGATGATTTTGTAAGGAAATGAATTGCACTTAAATGTTAACTGTTGATATAAACAATTGAATTAATAATGTGGAATTGAAAAGGATAGATTTTAAACTAGAATATCAATAAACTTATTGAAGATTTATTATATTTCACAATAATTTAATGTCAAAACTATAGATGATTTTATAAGGAAATGAATTGCACTTAAAATAAGTTAGATATGTAAGAGATTAGGTTATTAAAATAGTAATTAGATGATTAAAATAGATAGTAATAAGTTAGATAAGTATAATTGTAATTAGGTTTAGTTTTGAATAAAAATAAAAATTAGGGAAATGATGGGTCAGGGAAATGACTCAACTAATTTTATTGGAGCGCTTAAAGGTCCTCACATAATTATATAACAATTTAATTTTCAACTGACTATTAAGTCATATATAAATTTTTTTTCCATCAATACTTAACCTATTAAGCGCTAGCTTAATAGAAATAACAATTTAATTTTCTACTGATTATTAAGTCATATATAATTTTTTCTCATCAATACCTAAATTATTAAGCGCTAGCTTAATAAAAATAGTTGGTGGGGAGTAGGGCGGTCATTTCTTCACAAAATTAACTGAACAATTTAAGTTATATTCAATCTAAATTAAATTGCAAAAATATAGGTCAGACCTTAAAGTTTGACTGTTTGCAATACAAGTTGTCCAAGTACTGCAATATACTAAACAACATATTACCAATTCATATTAGTATTAGATATGAATTGTACAACTGTATTCAAATATTTTAATTCATTCATTCTGAAAGGAAACGGATACGATTCCATACATTCTTGGGCCGAAATGCAATGTAAAATATAACTTAATGAAATGGTACCAATTAATGTATTTACGCTTATTGATTCCTCGCTGAAATTCTGTACATTTTGGCTATTTAAGGGCGGAGTTATTAGACGTTTTGTAAAATTGAGGTTATGTTACAATGTCTATGGAAAATCACTAAGTTCCTGAAGCACTAAAGTTTATCATATTATATCATTACAAATATCAATCACTTGAAACCATAAATAAATATCAGGAATGGACTCAGGATGCATTTGAATACACTGAAAGCATTAAACAATTATAAACATGATTACATGAAACGAGTGACAGTGACGGGACCATGACGGGGCACACAGTTTCAATATCAGTCAGCTGTCAAAGCTGTTATTAAAAATAATTATGATTTATTTTCAATCGATACGAAATCGATAATAATTTGGGTTTATCAGACATTAATTTTTATTTTCGATATTAATGTAACTTTATTTAAATACACTTTATTGTATATAACTTCAATTGTGTATCTGGATACTTTGAGTTAATTAACTAGTGCAAACTTTTTTTTTAATTCTATAATCGATTATAGTTAAATCGATACCCAATTAATTTGACGAAAACTATCTTTTTCATTTTTCTCAGCTTCCAGATTCAAAATTGAGCTGATATTTTATATTTTTAAAAAAAAAAAAAAAAAAAAAAAAAAATATATGACCAATCCTTAAACCATATCTGTATTTAATACATTTTAGCCTAAAAGTCTCCATCTCCTTTAAAATAAGATGAACTGCACTCTGTTAAGTTGTATATTTAACATTGAAGAGCCGGATTTTTTATTTTAAAACAATATGTGTATTGTTTTAAGATGAAATTGAGCCCTAGATGCAGGAATTCAAATCAGATTGGATCTATGTGAGTGTGAGAGTGGGTGAAGGAGCTGGAATGGTTGGTTGGAATTGATTACTTTGATTTTAACCATTGAATGTAACTCTAGTAGTATGATTGATGGGAGATTGGATGTTTGGGAGAAGAGTATGCTTCTATGTGCTGCTGATTGAGGCTGAATGTAAAGAGTCATGAGTGTCTCCTTCAGTTGAGAGGTAACGAGATACAGAATTGTGTTATTTGATTACGTTGTTGTGATTAATTAATAATTACGATAAACTACATTATATAATTAAGGGGCGATTGTAACGTGACACATAAGCACAATTCAGTTCTAAATTATTAGTCTATAAATTTTGGTTATGCTTGAGATAACAAACGCATAAATTGAAATGTGAGTTGACAAGTAAACATAAAACAGTCAACGCAATGAACGAAAATGGTTCAAATCCATTAGGGACTCAAATTTTAAGTTGTACTTAAGAATAGAAATTTATTAGTTGGGAACTCAAACAGTTTTTAGCTAGTTGTTAAAATATTAGAGTGATAAATTTTATATTCGAGACAGGCTTAAAATTTTGTGTTGACAGATGCGGTGGAACGTTCTAAGGGCCAGTTTCCACTGATTGATATAATCGCGATTAGTTCGACGTAAAGTCGGTTTACGCATTTAACAAAGTTTAGAGCTGGAAATTGCATTTCACTAACATAAACTAAACACAGTTAGAGAATAGCGGTTGGACCGATTGCGCTAGTTCCTTTTTGTGTTCCTTGAAGTATGAGGATGGTTGTTGTGGAGAGAATTTTTAAAGAAATTGCCTAAAAGAGTCTTAAAACAGCACTTTGCTGTATTTCCATACAAATGATTCGTAATAATAATTAAACGAAAGCAAGGTTAGAATCGAACTATAAATTCGATTAAGCAAAGCATAATTCTGTTAAGCGGTGGAACCCGGGCCTAAGGGTTCAAAACTAGCCGTGGGACAGTTTTTTGTGGAAGTCACAACAAAAAAAATCGGCCAGAGTTGCCAACACAAAGTTTTAAGTTACCTTGGTTGGATTAAAAACTACAAAATTGACGTGTATTTACTTTACATTAACACGTAAGGTTAAGAATGACAATGATCGGTTAAATAATTTCTCTTTCGAAATCGGTTGAATAATACATTATTCTCCACAACCGTCATACAAATTTATCGTAACTAACAATTTTTTTCTTCAGCTTTATTCAATGTGTATTTGTTTTCCCTTTTATTGTTTATCTTTTATTGTGGTTTTGTTTAATTGATTTACGCAATTTCCTTTGGATCGGATAAAGGTGCTTACAGCCAGTAAAGTTCAAATTATTGAGGAAGTAATAATTTTATTCCTTGTTTTTTTGTAATAATTTTATTCCTTGTTTTTGTGTTGCACTATAATGACTTATAAACTATCGATTAAATTATTAGGAAGAAACAATTATACATTGGATTGCCGTATTTTTTTGAACACGGCAATGTACCGCGGGGATCACCGAATTTCCGTGAAACACGGGAATTGCTGTGTGTATGGTATCACTGCAGAGCGCATTGGTGAACGTGTAAGGGTGGGGGAAAAACAGACGCGAGATTTTTGAATAAATACGATGGGAGTTTGAATTCGGGGGCAGTCAATTTCGGAGAGAGTCGGGATTCGATTTTGAATTCGAAGTACAGTAACGAGAGCCCTCGGCTGGCAAAGCTATGGAACTTCTGACTCAGATTAATGATAGAAATACCTAAAAAGTATTTTTTAGATCTGGTTCAGAGATTTCATTAGCGTAAGCTGGCCGAGTGGCTATGTAACTTCAGTGTAGATCGCGAATTAGTTTTAATTTAATTTTACTGATTATTATTAAGTGCAATTCTTTATTATAAAATTTTAATTTGTAATCCGCTAAATAAATTCAGTGAAAGACCTGTGATGAAGCGCTCCTGATTGGTTCGAATGCATTAATTTTTTTATTTGCATGTGTGTTTTTCTGCATGTTGTGGTTCTGTTACTAATTTTTATAACTTTTACGGAGATTTTTAATAAAAGATATTTAATGAATTATTAGTTAGGTTTACGTCGAAACTATTAATTATTGATTAATTATTGAAAGGAATTATTATCTAGGTTTACATTGATATTAACTATTGATTATTTACTGAATGAAATTATTATGAAAAGGTTACATTGATAATATTAATTATTGATTGATTAATGAATGGAATTATTATGAAATAAGCCTTATGACCATAATTATATTGAATTTAACTAATAAAATGAAATCTAACTTAAGTAAATAACCACAATATGATGTTGTTAGAATAAAATGGAATTACATCCGTTAGACTTTAAAGTACATATATAAATTGAATGAATCTTGGTTAAAACTATCATATTAGATATTAAGGGTTAAATAGATTTTCGTTAGGGTGTATTTAAATAATGAAATGAGATTTTACTATGTCATTACTTTGGAAGTAAATAGAGTGGTGAATAATTCTAGGAAAATATGACCTATAAACAAACTAATGATTAGTTGTCGTATCTTATTGAATATTCTCTACATATAAATATGCTTCTATTGTATGTATATGTATATATGTATATATATATATATGTGTGTATTTGACTTCATTTTGACATTACACAAACTTTGTAGTTCAAACATTAATTTAAGAACTTGTAGATCTTAAATATATGTTGGAGCGAGGTAACACAGGTGGTTTGTAGTCTTGAATGAGTTCAAGGATACTTTTAGCTCTTGAATACATTCTAAGATGAGGTAATTACACACTGAACTATGATATTACGCAAACTATTGTAGTTTTGAACATTGATCTAAGAATTTATGTTCTTGGATGTGTGTCAAGACGAGGTAACTGGTAGACTGGGGTGTCTCATTCTTACGATGACTTTCATTGAACTATATAAACCGTGTTCAGGTGAATCCATAAATGTTTGTATTCGCCAGTGTTTTATTATAGGTTTCCCCTATAAGGCTAGGCCTGTCTAAGCCACAGTTCTTCGCGTCATCGATGCTAGGTAGTTCCTAATCTAGGTCTATCTAGTAAAGAAAGTTGCGAGTACTTCCTACCAACCTCTGCGTTTGTGTTTGCCTAACTGAACTATGTTCTTGGTAAATACTATACGTACGTTTACTTATCTTTGATAAGAATTCCTCATCTTTGATGAGAGACATTGGACAAACTCCACCAAACACCTAGTGTATGGTCGATGTTTGAACTGCAACAAAGGTTAGTAATTTAGATTTGGACAGTGGTATGAAGTTCTATTTTAGACTAATAGAGAAACATATTCACTTTTCCAATTAATTTATTGCTAATTTTTGTGGACAGTCTCTGTTAAGTCCTAAGGCGGATTTACTGAGATTTAAGCCAAGCCTTAATCAAGTCCTCTTGTGTTTTTCAAACATACAAACATTGATGGATCATAAAACCTATTAAATATACATTCTCTCTTCATTGTGAAAATGAGATACTCTCAGAGATTCTGATTGAGTAAATGAATATGTTATATTTTAATTGTTTTATTTATCTCTCGACACTACTATGTCCTTTGATAAATCCATTCAGTTCCTAAGAGAGCCTGATATATTCAAATGTTTAACAACTTAATTACTGGTTCAATGTTTCAATTGAACAACCTATTCTGGTTAATGAATGCTGTTTCATGTGAATGCTGTGAGTCATGCAAAGACAAACCTACACAATACACCTACTCTACATGTTGGTCTTATACCTTTAATTATTCTTATTTTCCTTATAGGACACTCGAAAGGTTACGCTGTCGCCAGTCGCTAGTCGCCGACGACCCATCTCACAATGGTGGCGAGGCTTGACAATATAGCTGACTATAGACCCGTAACTCAGTAGGTCTTTCCTATGGGAAATTACACTACACAATCCAATTGTGGCAAAAGTAGTAGGTTTCGTGATCGAATTTCAAAGTAGTTGTGTGACCGAAGTTCCCGTATGGGCTAGTAAGCACACAATGAAAAGATCAGTAGACACGATCTCCTTTTGTTCACGTGGAACACATCTTAATACCATGTCTGATTACAGCTTGGTAATTACATCAACTCTAGTAATTCACTGGTTATGTCTATATGACGTCCCAAGGGATTACTCAAATACAGTCATTGCATGATTGTGCTGCAGCGGTATGAAACAAGCATTTGTTAGACAGGATATATTTCCGTCTAACTTACTGTAGAAACTGGGTACTCTCATTTCCTACCTACTACCCTTTCTTTTGATTTGATAGCACCAATGTTGTGCCTAATTTAATTTAGTGCTTCAGCACGGTGTGGATTGGATTGGGGTCGGAGGGGAATGGTGGTTGCGACCCCCCGGGTTCAGCTGAACCCGGCCTTTTAATTCCTTAATGCCTATAAAACCTATCCTAACAGATTAACACATACAAACAAACACTACACATTATTTTTCACAATTATCTGAGATAATTTATTAACTGAATAAATTATTTCAAGATAATTAATAACTATATAATATGTATTTAATCATTATTTCAATTACTTATATATTTTATCTATTTCATTTGTTTAGAGTTATTAGAATCTATCTATTATATCAGGTTTGAACTAAAAATACATGTAAAAGAAACTTAGACACTATTCAATTAATCAATGTCATTATAGAATATCCTATATATATAATTATTTAACTTTATTTCTATTTCAGCTATCTAGATTCACTAAAAATATTAGCAATTATAATTTACACATTCTTAAGGAGACGTCAGATATTTAGTTAAACAATAGGTGATAGTTATTTCTAAATAAATAAGTCTATTACTATTTATTCTTAACGGTTCTAATTTACTAAATTTTATTAATTCCTAATTAATTTACTAATAAGGTGTTATAAAGGTTAATATCTTTCTTTCCTTTTAATAGTATTCCAGAAGTTGGTTATCTATAGTATTTATATCACTGGTAAGTGTAAATATCTTTTCAATTAAATTTTAGGATAAATTAATTTCAGGAATTTAATGTCATTATGCAGAGACGTTATTTTAAATTAATGGCTAGGTAGGATGTTAGTTAGAGTTTATATAGAAATCAAGGCTTCTAATAACATATACTATGTCTTTCCTTCGGCATACCATAAAAAGAACTGAAGTTACTCTGAAACAAAAATCGAACACAACGTAGAGTCCTTCATTATACTAGACGATCACAATTATAAGGCCAAAGACATTTTATGTCCTCTTAAGCTTAATATTAGCTTGTAACGCCACTACCATGATAGTGTTACAAATTGGTCTTCGTGACCAGGATGTTATAAATTTATATATGTTGGGGTCTTTCTCATCACACCCCATAGCATAGGAATATCGTTACAATGACAACTATCATTACAATTAAATTTAATTAAAAATCTATTCCTTCTATATCTTTTACCTTCAGCGTCTTCTATTATATATGAACGTTGACAATCTAATCTTTTAATGACTTTTCCAGGAAGCCAATCTGAGTTAGGCATTTTTTTAAAAGTTATATAATCTCCTGGCTGTAATAATGGTAATTGTTTCTTATTTCTATCATAGTAAATTTTACTCCGCGCACGATTTTTTTCAAAATTATTTTTATACTACTGCCGTCTATAAGCTTAAAGGCCGCTAAATGACAAAAACTAGTTTTGAGCTAGAGCCGAAAAACGCGGCAAAATTTTTAAACCGATGCTACTCAGTTTCTATGAACATTTAGTCATGTTGGTGTATACCAAAAGAAAGGTTTTCTTTTCAACTTTCACATGAAATTGGTTTATTTTGTTAAATATTAATATTCATGAAAATAAATGCATGTTTTCCTTTATAACCTTGTAAAATTTTAAAGATCGTTTCAAGTATGCAGAACTAAAATGGTGACTAAAGGTTCATAACTACTTTATAGTTATGGATTTATTGATAACTTCCAAAAGTATTTTATTGAGATAGGAAGTTATCAACATTTACATAACTATAAAGCAGTTTAATTTTTTTGCGTTTTTAAAAACTAGAACCGAATAATTTTATATTGATCTTATCCATAACAATAAAACGGCTAATTACACATAGACGCCTTTTAGCCAAGTAGATGTCGCTTAACCACTCTTTCATTATTTTCTAACAACTTATAATACAGCTGTGCATATCTTAAAAGCGGTTAATTACTAAACCTTTTCATATAACTGCTTTATAGGCTAGCATTATCCGCATTAGTATTTTTCGAATCCTGCAAACTTATACGTAAACTTATAAAATCAAACAAAGTTTTTGCAAATACAAGTACTATAATGCCACAAAACTATTAGGTATGAGATATTAAAAAGTAAAAAACGGTAACCTCTTCCAAACAAATTCAATGTGAAATAATTTTTCTTAAAAACTAACAACCAAAAATCGCATGGCAAATCACAAAATATTCCTGAAATTTCAGGTAGTAGATAGGAACTCTCTCTTAAAAATAATATAATCATTCATCATTATATCTATGTTTACATACATTGTAATAAAAATAAAAGTTTCACTTTAATAATAAAATTGGAATAAAAAGTAACAGAATCATACTTACTGCGTTCTACAACTAAGTCAAACTCGAGAGAAAAGAAAAAGAAAAAATATTAGTCAAAAAATAAAAATAATTAATATGAATTAAAACTTAATACACTATATAAATATTTTTAATTTTGTTTCATGCGTCAGCAAATGTCCTATAAACATTAAGAACTTTAACAAAGAGTATATAACCACTACGTTTTACCTTTATTTTGACACATGAATAACAATCTTAAATTACGCTTCTCTAAATAAACGAAATTACAAAAAAGGAGCACTTTTAACAAGAAATTAGATTAATACTGCCTATTAATCTAATTAATAAATGGCTTTAAAACCGACAAATTGTAAGGAAGCTATCGCGCGTTGGGAGAAAAATAAAGGAGAAAGCGCAGCTGAAGCCAAGGTTATTGAACTTCAGATTCAGTGGCCACCGATCGAAAAAATGGATATAAAATAAAAAATAAAATAAAAAAGATAAAAAAAATTCGGGCAATTTTCAAAAATTTTCTATTCGGGCTGGTAGTGATATTCCTCTCGGGTTGAGCGACAGATACATTGTTTCTTATAAAATTACGCCTCTCTTGCCAGGTAAGTTCCCAAAATAAGCTGTTCACAGCCTCACGAATTGTATCGTGAAAAACATTTGAACATTTCTTTCGACATTCATCATTACATACAGACTTCACTCTGTGCTCTTATCTTTTACTGTTCACTATTAATTGCTATCTTTCCGCTGAAATATCGAACTCCGCAAAGCGAAAATAATAAACATGGTAAATATCCCGTTTTCAAATAATTTTCGTAATAGAAGTAACCATGTTAATCTAAAATCTGTAAGTTTATATCTTGAAGTGACCTAGGAGAGTCCAACGTATTTCTACCTTCGTTATGGACTTGAAGTTTTACGGTGCATTGATTGTTCACAAGAGGTTGAATAGTAAGAGAACCGTCATAACTCTTACTCCTCTTGTGTATCAACATTTGGCTTTGTATATTAACATCTTGAAGTGACCTAGATAATTATAATATGTAAAGTATTTGTATATTTCAGAGGAACTTTTGTATTTACATCCTCGCACGCAGGAAGTTCGATTGTCCTGGTAGGTGGTGTTTCATTTCGAGCCATTAATAATTTTCTTTTTCTTTTTGAAGTCGATGGACCATCTTTATCCTCTTCAGATGACAAGTCAGATGAAGATGGGTAATAATTCTTGTCGCGAACAGAAATTCATCTGAGTCAAAATCTTCACCAAAATGACTAACCTCATGGATTTGTGAATCTTTGGCCAAATCGGTATTGTTACCATCAGGTTCATATTGTGGTGATAACACAAAAGTTTCTTTACACGTTAACAGGTCTAATAACATAGAATCACAAAGTTCCATCAAATCCACGTCTTTTGTTATCAAATGTTTTTCTATTGCTTCTAAATCTATACTATTAAGATGGGAAGAACTTTGCGAAATCCGTGTTTCACATATCTTGTTGAAAAGTGAATATGTTAAAGAATATTCTTGTCTAACTCGCCACAACTACTAACCATATTTAATAGATGTAGTTTTATCTCTTGCATTATATCTGTAACAAGTAATGTAAACTATGAAATCAAAGACATTACAGTCTCTTTTAATGTCTTTGTATGAAATAATAATATGGTTTATCAGTTTATCACCCTTCAAACACACGCAAACCAATAACTTATTATGTAAGAAAATTTCGAACACAAAAATTCATCGACCTCATCATCATCGACCATCATCATCTGATGGGACTTAAACCCACGACCCCTACCCTAGCTAACCGGGTGATTGCTCTTCAAGTTCAAGTCCCACATGACAGTCGATGAACTTTGTGTGCGAAATTTTCTTTTGTAAAACTTGTAAATAAATTGCTTACATTACAAAAACAATTATATATACTTAATTGGGTACATAATACCGCGTTACATTAAGTAACTTAAAGAGATTTATTATTATAGGTAGGTAAGGTTCGAATATTTATGATACGGTATGCCATTCAGTCTCAGGACAAATCAAAAATCGTTGCTTCCTTAACTTTCGATTCACCCTTCCAGCAATCGAACTCGGAACCTACCATGCATCCGTGCATCTATAGTATAAGCTTTAGCAACTTATGAAATAGCTATTACAACTCCAAATCAAAAGCATCTGCAAAGCCACGTGTGCATACGTAAAACTAATTACATAACAAATCCTCCCGTAGGTACTGCATTGAGGAAACACGCTTAGGGCTAACGAAAGACACTGCTCGACAGCACTCGGTTTCAATTCTAAGCGGGTAGGTTGACTCAAGAACCATAGCCGGCTGCGTCTCGACTGTCGCACCTACTATTTTGCAGTAAACAAAACATTATATTTTAATAAATCGCATTGGATAGTTTTATTGGTTTGAAATAACTACATAATAAAATAAAATACGTACCTTGGAAACCTTCCCGCCATGTTGAGGGGCGCGGTAGCTTGCGTAATTTGCCACTTTTTAGCGATGTATTTCTATTTAACGGCTTTTTTGTTATGTAGGATATAGAAAAAATATTCATTTTACTTTGCGTACGGACTAACATGGCTTTCTATAATAGTTTACTTATTGTAAAAATAATAACAATACAACGCTTATAGGCCGCTAAATTATTCTAACTGCTTTTTAGTTACGTAATAGCGTATAACCGCCTTTTAGTTAAGTCTATGCAAGATATTACACTTCAATGTAACCAAGGTAAGAAGCCGCTAAAATACTTTTGCTGCCTTTTAGTTAATTGTTAAATAATACCTATTTTTTTGCTTAGCAATCATAGTAAAAAATTTCAATCGATACAAACCTTAAAATACTATAGCTGCTTTCTAATCTAGTATTGCTGTTTAGCGATCTTTATGCGATGTAAAGTATTTCTTTTTTGTATTTAACTGCCTTTTACACAAAAATATCTTTTAAACGGTAAAAGATAGAATAACCGTTCCTAGACAGATCGATAGAGAATTTTTTTTTAAGTACTATGGCATTAAAAAGTCAAAAATGACCAAAAGTCATTTAGCGGCCTTTAAGCTTATAGACGGCAGACTAGCCGACCCGTGCCCACTTCGTTGGGCGTTATAATCCATTTCACATAAGAAGGGTACGGTGAAATTTGATATGTTCCAATACACTCTCACTATTTTCAGCAAATCAGATAAATATAAATGTTTTAAAATCACCAATTAATTTCTAAGGCAAATAATAATGCTTGATTAGATTGAATTGTTGACACGGCACGTCAGAGGGCGCAGGTTCAAATCCTGCTGATTTAAAATCTTTATATATTTTTATCTTTTTCCTTTTATCTTGTCACTCCTGAATAGTGTAGCTTTCTGTTAGCGAAAGAATTTTCATGATCGGATCAGTATTTGCGAAGATTACCCCGTATATACAAACAAAGTTATAAACTTTACCTCTTTATAATATTAGTATAGATTCATTGAAAGTAACAATTTTTGGTTTAAGTTTCTTATTAGTAATTGGTATATGCATTCTTAAATTTCTAGACATTAATAATTGAGCTGGCGATGGAAAATTAGCTTTAGGTGTGTTCCTATATTGTAACAATGCCATGTAAGGATCTGTATTTGACTCTAAACATTTTTTTAATAAATTTTTCATAATTTTAACAGAACTTTCAGCTTGACCATTAGACTTCAGGTGATATGGACTAGTCATAATATGTTCAATATCCCAAGAATATAGAAAAGATTTAAATTCAGCAGAATTAAACGGAGGTCCCCCATCAGACACTAATTTCATGGGTATACCGTGACGAGCAAAGATAGACTTTAATTGTATTATTATATTAGATGCTGTGTATTGACTATTTAAAATTGCTAACTCTATAAATTTGGAATAATAATCAGTAACTACTAAGTAATTTTTGTTATTAAAATACATTAAATCAATACCGACTTGCTGCCATGGGAATTTTGTAATATCATAGCTTTGAAGAGGTTCTTGTTGATCATTTGGTTTGAATTTAGCACAAATAAGACATTGATCAACTAAATTTTTTATATCTGTGCTCATATTTGGCCAAAAAATAATACTTCTAGCTAAATTTAAAGATTTGTTAATACCCTGATGACCTTCATGGACTTTTCTTAACATTTCACTTTGCATTGACCTTGGAATAATTAACTTATCACCTTTAAACAATAAATCATTTATAATATGTATTTCATCTTGAATATTCCAATAATACTTTAATAAAGGATCCATTTTATTTTTACTGACAGGCCATCCCTCTAGACAATATTTTTTTAATTTTTGCAAGTCTTTATCTGAATTAGTAGCTATTAAAATTTTATTTTTATATTCCTGACTAATAGCTAAATTAGAATATAAAGAATTAACATGAAAAGATAAATCTGACTCATATTTAGGAATAGAATTTTCTTTTAAAGCTGCTCTAGAAAGTGTGTCTGAAATATACATCTCTTTACCAGGTAAATAAATAACATTTAAATCATAAGCCTGCAATGAAAGCATCATTCTTTGTAACCTTGCTGGTACATCATTTAATGGTTTTTTAAACAAATAGACTAGCGGTTTATGATCAGTATGTACGGTTACCTTATTACCATATACATATTGATGAAATTTTTCACAACCAAATTGAATAGCCAATAACTCTTTTTCGATTTGAGCATATCTTTCTTGTGTAGCTGTTAAATTTTTAGAACTATAAGCAATAGGTTGTTTATTTTGCATGAGAACTGCGCCTAATGCTGACTTTGATGAATCTACTGACAAAACAAGAGTATATTCGGATTGTAATGTACTAAGATAGGAGATTTCGTTATTTCCTCCTTTAATGACTGAAGACATTGACTACAATTTTCATCCCATAACCATATAGTATTCTTTTTTAACAGATTTCTGAGAATTTTTGTTTTATCCGACAAATTTTCAATAAAAGGTCCTAAGTAATTAATCATTCCTAATATTCTCTGTAATTCTTTGACGTTAGTTGGATCTGGCATATCAAGAATAGCTTTAACTTTATTTTGATCAACTTTTGCACCTTCTTTACTAAATATATAGCCTAAAAACATATTTCATTGACTGAAAATTTGCATTTATTTTTATTGAACTTTAAATTAACCTCTCTAGCCCTTTGCATGACTTTTAATAATCTTTGATTATGAATTTGTTCTGTTTCACCAAATACTAAAATATCATCTACAAAAATCAAAACACCTTCTATATCAGAAAAAAATATCTGACATAACTCTTTGAAAAATTTCTGAGGACGCATTAATACCATAAGGTAATCTTAAGTATCGATAACGACCAAAAGGAGTTTGAAATGTGCAAAGATCTGAACTAGCATCATCAAGTTTTAACATCCAAAACCCTGAATAAGCATCAAGATGAGAAAAATATGAAGCACCATTTAATATTGACCTAATTTCATCTATGCTTTTAAGAGGATAACGTTCTCTGACTATATATTTATTAAGATTTCTCGGATCTAGACAAATTCTTAACTGACCTGATTTCTTGACAGTGATGACTACAGAATTTACCCATTCGGTTGGATATGTGACTTTTTCTATGACTTTTAATTTTGACATGCGATCCAATTCTTCTTTTAATTTATTTTTTAAGCCAAATGGAACTTTTCTGGGATGATCAACACATGGAATTGCATTTTGTTGCAACTTGAGGTGACAGACAGGTGGTAAACATCCTAATCCATGAAAAACATCATTAAAATATTCTAAAATTTGATTACTAGACAGATATTTATCATTACTGTTGACTGCAAAAACTTTTTTTAATATTCCTATATCCACACATGTCGGAAGACCTAATACAGTAGCACAATCGATATTTACTATTAAAAATAATATGTATCTTTGACAATTATTGAAAAAACATTTTAAATTACACTGACCAAATACTTGTATAGACGAACCATCGAAACCTTTGACATTTGCACTACAACTTTTAATAATAGACTGTGATAAATTTAATTTGTTAAAAGTATTAAGAGACATTATATTGGTATCAGCACCTGAATCAAGTATACATTTTACTTCAACATTATTAATTAGAACTGATAAATACCATGACTTGTCGTTGTTGACACTCTTCACCATACCGATGAAAAATTGTTCTGGATCATTGTTTGATTCCTCGTTGACATCTCGGACTGGATAAGACGATTCTAAAGATCTAATGTTGGATCGATTGGAAAAACAGTATTTTGCAAAATGTCCAATCTTGTGACATATTTTACACCTTACTCCTGACGCAGGACATTTGAAACGATGATAATGTTGACCACAATGAGTACATTTATTGTTGTTACTTGTCTTTGGTACCGGACTTTGACTACGTCGACTAGCAAAATTTTGATTGTGAAGATTTTTATTATTTGACTTATTTCTGTTATTGCTTGTAGACTGTTTCTTTGACTGTGACTTTGTATACGACTGTGATATATGTAAAACATTATCTGAATATTGAGAATTTTCCATTGTTTGAGCATTTTGTTGTGCCATGATGACATTATTAGCAATAGATATAGCCTTTTCGAGTGTTAGGTCCGTTTCTTGCAACAATCTTTGACGAACATGTGTTAATCTCGAACTCATGTTAGCTATAAAAATATCTTTAATTAAGGAGTCTTTCAATGTACCAAATTCACATTTATTTCCAATATTTTGTAAGTCCGTAAGAAATGTGTCAATTCCTTCTTCAGGTTTCTGCATTCTCGTAAAAAAGGAATGTCTGACAATAGTTAAGTTTTTCTGTGGCTCAAAATAATTGTCGAATTTAATTTTAATATCTTTTAAAGTTGTTCTGTTAATGTCTATATTGAATGAATTGTAAATCTCAATACCTTTTTCTCCGATCGTATGTAACATGATGGCTATCTTCCTTTTCTCGGATGCATCTTCCAGATCCGAAGCAAGTAGAAAAAGCTCAAAACATTGCCACCATTTCTTCCAATTAGAATTGTTATTTTGATTTGTTGCAATTATTAATTTTGGTACATTGTTGAAGTTGTGACTTTGTGAACATGCTTCCACGTTTTGTATTGTAGACGTCGACATTTTGAATTTTCAATTTTATTACTATTGACTTTCAGATGACGTAAAATATATATATTCTTCACTTTGTTGCGAATTCTGACACCATATATTGTTATGCTAGGTGTAATAAATAAGACTGATTGACTGGATACGTACGACTTTATTATTTAGACTTCAGACTCAAAGACATGACTCGACATTACATTATTACCAATAAGACAAAGAGAAGACATAGACAATAGATATAATTATAGAGTACTTAACATAGACACAATATAACAGATAATAAATTAAGGATATACAACACTGGTTAAATCTCGTTCAAATTTAAATATGACTACAGCTACACGACGAGCATTCGATACATCAATTAAAAACTTATGATGTAAGTATAACAGTATAATCTTCTATATATCTTCTATATATATAAAAGAGTTACCCACCCATTGACTCATCACGATATCTCTGGAACCATAAGGCGTAGAGACTTGAATTTTGGTAGGAATATTCCTTTCGCCGAGTAGAGGTCAGCTAAGAACGGGTTTTACGATATTTCACCCCTAAGGGGGTTAAACGGGGGTTGGAAGTTTGTATGAAAGTCCTATGTTTTTGAAGTAAGAGACTTGAAATTCAAAATGTATGCTCTATAGATGGTGTTGAGGTGTACTAATAATGTATTTTAAGAAATCAACCCCCTTTTGGGGTTAAAACAGGGGATGATAGTTTGTATGAAAGTCGAATGAAAAATACACCTACAAACTTGAAATTAGGCACGTAGCTTAGGTCCCTTATAGGGAGTAGATATCCGCTAAGAACGGGTTTTACGAAATTCCATACCTAAGGGGGTTAAACGGGGGTTGGAAGTTTGCATGAAAGTCCTATGTTTTTGAAGTAAGAGACTTGAAATTCAAAGTGTGTAGTATATTTGCATTTCACCCGTGCGAAGCCGGGGCGGGTCGCTAGTTATATTATAAAAGAGATTTCCACCCATTGACTCATCACGATATCTCGGGAACCATAAGGCCTAGAGACTTGAAATTTGGTAGGAATATTCCTTTCGCCAAGTAGAGGTCAGCTAAGAACGGATTTTACAAAATTCCACCCACAAGAGGGGGTTGCGGGGGTTAATAATATAAATGGCAAAACAACGTTTACGGGGTCGGCTAGTAATTATATAGAACCAATGAAGTTTCAGTCTATAGTTGAATATAATTATGTAGTCTTTATTAACGAGAACATACGAAACTTCAGAAAAATAATACAATTTCTCCGACAAATTGGCCATTATTTTAAAACTGTGGTGTGGGAATGTGTTCTTAACATGAAATTATTTCGCAACGACCTCTAGCGGTTAATTAAATACAATAACTTATAATAGAAAACTAAGGCGTAGGTTGAAATAAAGTTTCATTCTTAGTTTAAAAGTGTAAACGAAAATTATAAAAGAGAAGAAAATTGTTCTAACTTCTACATTACTATTTTAACTCTTTCAGTCTTGGTGGTTAGAGTCACTAACCACCTCTTTCGGAATTTTTAAATTAAAATCTATGATATCTAGCGACAATCTCTTGAACTATTATGAAAGTTCAAACCATGCTTCACAAGATATGACCGATTAACAGTATATTGAATTAATGATAGTTCATTTGTATTGAATTGAATATTGCGCTAACGTACTTTTATTCACGTGTATGATAAAAATAACTGTAAAAAAGGTAAGTAAGCTTTTTTCTTCAATGTTTTTTACTCAATGTATTCACATTTATTTATTTTATACGTGTTAACATCAAAGTACTATTACTTTTGTGTTTTCGATGTGTATTCACAGCGAAAACTGAGTGGTTAGTATACTAACCACCGTGACTGTTGATGATTGATTTATGGTCATAATCTACACGAAACTTTTAACGTAACTGTGTCTTTTTCGAATTTATTACAGTATGCCGCGACGGCTAAACGGTAGAGAAATCGCAGAATACTTGTTGGAAGACATTCCTTCAGGTAGCGAAAGTATTTCTTGCGATGATGATGACGAATACGATACAGAAGATCAGCCAAATCCGCTGGTGCTAGGCGATTTGATTGAAGAAGTTTTAGTAACCGATTATGACGACTTTGATTGCGATGATCATCTCCCTTTGTCTAGCTTAGCACGCCGGAATCCTGATTCTACAGAGTCCAACACCATAGATTCAAACAGACCGAGACAAGAGCTCCAAAATGGAAGAATAATTATATAATGGACGTACCTGGTGAGTTTTCTGAAAGTGTAGGAATAGCCGATCATATTCTTAGTGTGGAGAATGTTACACCTCTTTGGCTGTTTCGCCTTTTTTGGACAGAACATTTACAAGACGTTTTATGTTTTCAAACTAATCTTTACGCTACTCAATCCGGAAAGCCTTATACACCCACCACAGCAGAAGAACTTAATGGTTTCATTGCTTTGAAGTTGGTGATGGGTATAAAAAAATTGCCGAGCTATCGAGATTACTGGTCTTCAGCGCCTAATTTGCATGATTTGCAATAGATTCAGTTGGCTTTTGAATTACTTGCACGTAAATGGCAATAGTGTAAGAAATTGCTCAGATTTTGATTGCTTGCCCAGATGTTGTCAATGCTTTTTTAATTTATAAAGAATTCAGTCTTCATCACGTCCGACCCGAGTCCGACCCATGTGCTTAACATTGACTTTGAAAGAATTTAGACGAAGCGTCTATTGGCGCCAGCATAATTATGTCAAAGTCAAACAAAGGCCCGAATCAGTAAACAGCAACCGTACTTCTGCGGCCTCTTCACCAGGACCTGCATTTATAAAATGTCACAAGCCTACAGTCCCTTAGTAAATCCATCTAGAATGCAGTCGCCATCAACCTGAGAGAAGCACTTCGAGAAGATGCTGCAAATTTAGCACTAAAATATCTCCAGTGCGTACTATATGGCAGTGCAATACATGTAAAGTACATCTTTGCCTACGCAAAGAAAAAACATGTTTTTCAGATTTTCATAATAAATAATTTTTTGGTTAGTTTTGCCGGTGAGAAAGTTCATTATAACTTATAATATTAATAAATAAATACATAATTTATCATTATTTTATTTGTATCAATAGTCATGGTGGTTAGTGTTACTAACCACCTCATTCCTCGAAAGCCTTAACACCTAATTATT
The DNA here is from genome assembly GCA_905220545.2 of Melitaea athalia. Lineage (NCBI taxonomy): Eukaryota > Metazoa > Arthropoda > Insecta > Lepidoptera > Nymphalidae > Melitaea > Melitaea athalia. Next base: position 1,473,584 of record HG992183.1, on the reverse strand, counting down.
ATTTTTGTACTTCATGTGATATTTTAGTTATAAATGATGCTAAAACGAAAACATAAATGATCAAAATATTGTTAATGTAAAAGCGTGACTGAAAGAGTTAAACGTAATTGATGATTCTATAAATTTAACCATATTACCAGTACCCGCCCCGACTGTTATCTATACTTAATATAATAAAGCTGAAGAGTTTATTTGTTTGTTTGAACGCGCTAATCTCAGGAACTAATGGTCCAATTTGAAAAATTATTTCAGTGTTAGATTTATCCATTTATCGTGGAAGGCTATAGGCTATTTTTTTTTCCAAATAAATGCGTGTGAAACCGCGAGGCATAGCTAGTATCTGAAATAAAGACCTATAGGCCATCTTTTGATGGTTTTGTTGAAGTAGTATGAAATTTTCATTAAAGCTGCCGATCACAATTTTGTTTTCCATTTTGTTGTGCAAACACATATAAATTTTACTTAATAATTAAATAATATTGTTTTCAAGCAGTATTGTGTTCCTGTTGGTGAGTAAGGTGACCAGAGCTCCTGGGGGGATTGGGGATAGGGTCGGCAACGCGCTTGCGATGCTTCTGGCGTTGCAGGCGTCTATAGGATACGGTCTTACCATCTGGTGAGCCGTACGCTTGTTTGCCAACCTAGTAACATAAAAAAAAAATCACTGGTATAGTACAGCTACACGATTTAAAGAACAAATAGAAAGCCTTACGTCGCTGAAAATGGCTACTAAATACGAACTAAAGCAGACATCATCGCGGTTATTGACTAGCAGGTTGGAGCAGTTTGTAGTAGCCCTGCTTTCCGCTCCGCGGGTTGCGGGTTCGATTCCCGCCTGAGTCTGGGTTTAATATTTGTATTTATATATTTATATAAGTATGTAATATTTCTATGTAAATTTATCAAAAAAAAAAACAAGTATTTAGTTGACAACACAACCATTAAGTTGCTTACTGTAGGAACAGACGACCGTGTGTGTATGTTGTAAGATATTTATTATTATTTATTATTAGCTAGTAATTAATTAATAAACTCACACTCAACGGAAGACTATTCAAACAAGCGAATATACCAAAAAAATTTAGTTCCTTAATTTTATGATCATTGCCGTTGATCGAGAATTGGTCACAGAATTTCATATTCATAATTGTGTTTGTTCGTAAACGAAAAAACCGACTTCAATTACAACGACATAGGTGTTCAATCAAAGATTACTCAAAAAGTAGTCTTCAGAACCCAATCAATTTAAAATGGAACCACAAGACAAGTATCAACTTTCGATTAAAAGAATCATCAAAATCGGTACACCAAAGTTCTGAAGTAACATAATAAAAAAATAAACAATCGGATTGAGAACCTCCACCTTTTTTGGAAGTCGGTTAAAAATTTATATTTACCAAATAGTCTGAAAATATGAAAGCAAAATTCAATTTCCTTAACGATATCTATACTATGAATTACTTAGTACTTTCTGCAGTTTGACATAACCACTGTCGGCTTGCTTTCAGAGGATTTATTAGCACTTAGCAGAGTTGACCGAGGTCAAACAGTGTTTTATTCAGTAGCCTTTGGTGTGGTGTTGGTCTTAAATCTTATGTTCTTTTTTTAGTCAATAAGAAACATTTTCTACGTGATTTCCACCCGAGAAGGAATGGGAAGTTTAAATGAATCGATTATTAGAGGCAGGGCAGGGCAGGTTAAATGGGCTATCTAACAGTGAAAGAATTTTTCAAATCGGCCCAGTAGTTCCAGAGATTACCGCGTTCAAACAAACAAACAAACAAACAACCAACCAAACAAACTCTTCAGCTTTACATATTAGTATAGATTTTATTTTATTAAAAAAGTACTTCTTCTTCCTGTAGTAGATTCAAATTTACTTCAAAATAATTATTATACAATGTTGATTCAAAAGAACTTTGAAGTTTTCATAAACAAAACAAAAATTCCAATTTGTTGATTAGAAATTATAAAAGTATGCTATAAAAATTGCACAAAAAACTTGTATCTGCAACTATATAGTAAATAAATGTAACAAAGGAAAAAACAGAAAATTACAACGAAGAAAGGCGTAAATATAACAACGATCGAAGAAAAACTATATTTTCAGAATCGAGAAAACTTCTCCCTGAATCAGCAATCGATGTTACTTTCTTGTTCTGGGAAAATGAAAAAGATGCTTTGTCAACATTTCCAGTTATTACTAACCGACTTAAAAAAGGAGGAGGTTCTCAATTCGACCGAATTTTGTCAAGAAAGAAATTGAAGTCAGTCTTTTTTTTGTTTGCGAGCAAATACAACTATAGGTTCATAATTCTTGTATTGATTTGTGTTCGTATGATTTGATCCATTTAAAGGATGTAATCTGAGTATTAGGAATTACATATTATTTTTCCAAATGTGCGTAATTACGTAAAATTATTATATTATTAAATAATCTATACTAATATAATAAAGCTGAAGAGTTTGTTTGATTGTTTGTTTGTTTGTTTGTTTGTTTGTTTGTTTGTTTGTTTGAACGCGCTAATCTCAGGATCTACTGGTCCGATTTGAAAAATTCTTTCAGTGTTAGATAGCCCATTTATCGAGGAAGGCTATAGGCTATATATCATCACGCTAAGGCTAATAGGAGCGGAGTCCACGCCGACGAAGTCGCGCGCAGAAGCTAGTAATAATAATAAAACGCCAAACACTCAACGACCCCCAGTAGGATTTTCTAAACACACAATATATAAACATGAACACCCCAGACCTCGACAAACATCTATATGGCAAATACAAATCTGTCGTAAGCGGGGATCGAACCCGTAACCGCCAATGCAACAGCCAGTGCTGTGACCCCTGCGCCAACGCGTCGCCAGTATTATGCCATAACGACCATCCCAAGATCATTTAGAGCAAAGTCAAATAATTTACATAAGAATAAAAATAGTAATAAGATTTGCTAGCTGTTGGCTTTAGCCAAGTTTATTTATAAACTACCAAGTATTTGTTGAAGGTATATTAAGAAAAAATGGCTGAGACTTTTCCAACTATTGAAATGCAAATATCACAGTGAATCTTCCAAATCCCATTAGCGCGCTTGCGATACTATTTTTAATAGTCACAAAAGTCTACACAAATTATTTAAAAAGTAACGTCAAAATTCATTTTACTTTGTTCAGATAAAAGTTTATTTGACATCACGTGACCAACGTTTGTTATTTATTTCCATAAAAAATTTGAAAATACGTTGTCCGTGAATATCAAAACACAAATATTCCTCGTAAAATTTCCAGCTGAAATCTAAAACAAAATTCGAAAGTCTGATTTACGGGTACATAAATACATTTTATTAAAACCCATTAATAAATTATCACATTTGACATTTAACGTAGCTGGTAAAAAACTAATGGCCTGCAGTGAATTGTAGCTGTGAATTGTTATTGCGTTTTGTTTGGTTTCTAATGTGTGAGAGTATTGTTACATAAAAACATTTTCTTTTCCTTTCAGATACGTTATATTCGATCACTGACATATTGATTGCGATATTGCCATAATTTTGACATGACAACGTCTAATAAACGCCGACGGCATGCACGAAAAATGATGACTCATTGTAGCGTTAGGGCGCGTTCCCACCTTGTCGTGACGATGAATTTATTATCGTTTTACGACTGTCGTCTCTAGCTGTTCCCACTATAACGATTGTTTGTCGTCAATTTTTTTTTATCTTTTAGCTACTGTCGTGCTAGCCGTTCCCACTGTCACGACAATCTGTCGTCACTGCAAAAGTGTCGTAGACGACAGTAAATCGTATCGTACTATATGTGAACACCTCCATTTTAACTTAAGAGCCACGACACTTAAAACCACACGATTATCTGTCGTCACGACAAGGTGGGAACGCGCCCTTACGCTCATTGTACGCTTGCGCCGCATCTATCTCTCTTCCACTCGATTGGCCTATGCGTCGTTGTCACAATAAACTATCGTCCGTAAACCGACTTTACAGACAACCAATTATTTTTATTACTATTATATATATGATGTTGAATTTATATATTTCGATGCTTGAATTTTTTTTAATACAAAGTAATGAAAAAAAAGGTTTCGTTAAACGAATTTCTTAAAAATGAGGAAGGGTTAAGTTGTCAATAATAACTTCGTCAGTGTGCCCAGTTAATTATCATTCTGTCGTAAAAGTATTCAAAAAGGACTAACTGAACTAGATTTAGTTGCTCAGGAATTTTGGTATATTGTTTTTTTAACACTCTCAGCGCCACGTGGTCCGCCGGCCGCCCACATAAATTATTTTTGTGCAAGCCAATATCAGTTTTTATAACTTATCTTCTCAGGCCACATGGGCGGCCCGCGTACCACAACTTTCGCGCCTAATTTTTGGTCGCTTTTTGACCATTGCTAATCTATGCTCTATAGCTGCACGCCAGCGCTGTAATAGGTTAGTTGGTCGCGCGCCGTCCACACAACCCGCTGGGTAACAATTTGTAACCATTGTTTCCAAATTGAGATTTTTTTTCATGAATAGGTCTTGAAAAACATTTTTAAGAATCCATTTACCTACTATTCGTGTATATATCTCGCAAGCCAACGACAAAAAAGCAATATGAATTTGTGGGGTCACAGCGGACCACACGGCCTGCTGGTAAAGTTCACGGCGTGTACCGCCGGCAGTCCACATAGCTTGCTACAAAAGATAGTTAAATTGTAGTGTGGCGAGCTGTATAAGAAAATATGTGACCCGCGCACCGCCCACATGGCCTGCTTCTCTACAAATGCTTATATATGCGTGGCGCTGAGAGTGTTAAATACATTGAATAAATCACTGAGATAATGACAAGGTGTCTATCAACTGTACACTGCAAATATTCATTTGCCATAAGCGGAAATCGCCACTGGGTCAACCTATATTACCAAAATTAGATGGTTCATATGAATGCCCATTTCAACTATTCTGTAAGGTCGTAGTTAGCAACTAGTTGCTTGTTCGTATCGCATTTTTCAGTACACTCACAAATATAAGTGTAAAACTTTGAAGCGTTTCGACAAAACCAAGTAACGAGCTCTGAACACACGTAACGCGAGCACAAAAGTTCTCGAACAATTGTTTTTAGTGCGTTTGAGAGTACATATTGTTTTACATAATTATATTATTTATTGGCCTTAGTAAGAAATCTTTAGCAGAAAAATTCTTTTAAATAATTTGAATAGCCCGTTGGCGCAGTTTGTAGTGACCCTGCTTTCTGCTCCGGAGGTTGTGGGTTCGATTCCCACCCCGAGTCTGGGTGTAATCTATATTTATTTATATATGTAGTATTTATATGTATGTTTATCGAAAAAAAAAAAAACCTATATGTAGCTATACCAGTCGGCTGTTACCTATAACACAAGCATTAAGTTGCTTACTGTAGGAACAGACGACCGTGTGTGTATTGTGTATATATTTATTTATTTATTAATCAATATACTACTATAGTGGCAAACAGGTGGTCCATCTAAAAAGAAAGCCGTTACAATAATAGACGCCTTCATCTGAAATATAAGCGTCTAACCTTGCCTACGCTGCCCACCATTTTCCCAGGAGGCCAGAGCTACCGTACTCATCACAAGAAAACTGCAATACTTGAGTGCAGTATTGTTATTAGGCTGTAATCTATATAATATATAAAAGAGATTTCCACCCGTATATTGACTCATCACGATATCTCTGAAACCATAAGGCGTAGAGACTTGAAATTTGGTAGGAATATTTCTTTCGGCAAGTAGAGGTCAGCTAAGAACGGATTTTACGAAATTCCAACCGCAAGAAGAGGTTGCGGGGGTTTCATGTCATATATTATGCCAAAACAACGTTTGCAGGATCAGCTAGTTCTATAAAGTAGATGTACTTTGATCAGTCTGTAATATCCCACTGCTGGGCATAGGCCTCCTTCCCCGTGTAGGATAAGTATCATAGTTTAATCCACCACGCTGCTCCAATGTGGGTTGGCCGATATATTCCCTACTATGAGAGACCTAAAAGGACTGCACAAACACCTAGACCACGGCAAACATCTACATGGCCAATACAAATATTTGTCATATTCGGGGATCGAACCCGCAATCGCCAGCGCAACAGCCAAAAACCAGTGCCGTGACCGTTGCGCCAACGAGTCGTCTTTAGTGTGTAATTATTTATATTTAAGTTTTAATCTATACTAATAAATAAAATTGGAGTGTCTGTTTTTAATATTAAAATAACCACTTTTTCTAAATGCATATGGATCTATACACGGAACATATACCAAAATAACATTTTTTACAATTTTTGTCTGTCTGTCTGTTTGTTACGGCTAATCTCTGAAACGGCTGGACCGTTTTTGATGGGACTTTCACTGGCAGATAGCTGATATAATAAGGAGTAACGTAGGCTACTTTTAATTTCGATTTTTTTTATAACTGCGATCTGAACAATAACTTTTTTGTTAAATTCCACGCGGACGAAGTCGCGGGCACAGCTAGTAATATAATAATAATAAATTTATTATAAAAAAATATTAACCACATTATTTGAACGTTAACAGGTCGATCTTGCTTTTAAGCTTTAAAAATAATTTTCTCTTAAATTTTATTAGGGAAAAAATACCGTAGGCGTATTTTGATGAGAGTTATAAATATTTTAAATCGAAAAAGTTCGCGTAATGGCCAATTAAAAGAACAATGGTGGAAAAATCATTTTGTTTTATATAGATCGTAAATTTAGACGATCGAAGTTTAAAGTCATAATTATTGGAAAGAACTAATTTATTTTTGAGCCTCAGCATAATATATTTTTACGTCTTTTTATTACTTTTAATTATCATCAATTTAATAAAAGTAAATAAAACAAATAAAAATGTTTATTAGTCGGACTACATAAGATCCATAATTGTTAGTTAAAAAAAATAATAATATAAAAATACGCAATATTTATTTATTTCGCAATATCGCGAGGCATTTTAGTTTCTCGGCTAAATGTATAAGAGAAAATTAATCGCCAAGATGTACGCAAATAATTTCCGACCAGTTGCAGCCAATTAGATAATTCTTTTTTATTTGTATTACATCTTTTTCTGTACGACTAAGGCGGAAAATAGAACGGCCGAACGTTACTCTCCGAGGTAAATTGGGAAGATTCACAAGGACGTCGTTCACAAGGATGTAGGTCTAAAAAACATGTCCACATAAAAGAAAGTATTCGGTGTTCTCTCAGCGGTGTTATTATTTGTGTTTTTATTAAATTCGTAAAAATTTTTTTTTGCGTAAATTTTCTTATAGATTCTTTATAATTTCAAAAATTATTTTGATAAATTATTATCAAAGAATACTTTTTTTATTATTCAATCATGGAAATATTTTTTTAGTTTCCATATTCAAATACATATTTAGACGTGCTGTTGAGACTTAATTAATTAACGAGAAGGTCTACAGAATGCTAATTTATTACGATGAAAATTTTCCACGACTGCTAAGTGTATTGTATTAAAAATAGAAAGGGCACGATATCTTCGTCAATCCTGCGTCTTATTTGACTCCTAGGAACGTTTGACCTTTACATACGAATCTACAAGATTAAAATAAACATACTACGTCTCACTCAAAAGTATAAGAATCTTGAAAAAAAAAAACACAAACGAAAAAGGGCGAGTACGTGTTCAAGTTATGAGATCTTTACGTCCTTTCCAAACTGTGATAGGATAACAACAAGTTGCTAAAACGATTGCGCTATTGATTGATTCAACCTGTGGTAAGAAACATGACTGTACTACGATTGAGCCTGTAATATCCCACTGCTGAGCATAGGCCTCTTTCTCCCTATTCCAGCAGTAGGCGGATATACTTATTTCTTACTATGACTAACGATCGCAATCAGGTATCTATGATAACAACGTGGACCGACTGCTTAACATGCTATCCAAGACACAGTGGGGAGACCTACAAGGGCAGAGAAATATTTGTACAAATACAAATCCCATCTCGAGTCCCCATTCGAATCGAACCCGCCATCGCCGGTGTGTGAGCACCCATACGGAGCACGCATCTCTACACAAGAGTGATGTTAAACTGCACCCTATCATCAATATATTCTTCGCGCGCACGCTTGATTTTTTTTTATGTAACTAGTTCGGCAAACAAGCGTACAGCTCACCTGATGGTAAGACCGTAGCCTATAGACGCCTGCAACACCAGAAGCATCGCAAGCGCGTTGCCGACCCTATCCCCAGGAGCTCTGGTCACCTTACTCACCAACAGGAACACAATACTGCTTGAAAACAGTATTATTTAGCTGTGGTCTTCTGTAAGGTCGAGGTACTACCCCAGTCGGGCTGCTCCATATTTTGAGCAGGAAAGAGTAAGCTTATGAATTCGTGACGAGAGCGTTACGACAAGTGTGATTAGGTGAGGCGCATGGAGCAAGAGAGAGGTGCGAGCACACATTTTCTTTCTTTTTTTTCTCTTTCACAGTGCAGATCTATTGTACAGAAGTTTTCAGTCGTGGAGTCTTATAAAAGCACACTCGTTTTTGGAGTTTACTCCTTAAGAATCGATTTTCATATAAGGCCCCCGGTATGAACTGAGGTAGGGCACAGCAGGAAATTTCCTGCTCAAAATATGGAGCAGCCCGACTGGGGAAGTACCTCGACCTTACAGAAGACCACAGCTAAATAATACTGTTTTCAAGCAGTATTGTGTTCCTGTTGGTGAGTAAGGTGACCAGAGCTCCTGGGGGGATTGGGGATAGGGTCGGCAACGCGCTTGCGACGCTTCTGGTGTTGCAGGCGTCTATAGGCTACGGTAGTCACTTACCATCAGGTGAGCCGTACGCTTGTTTGTCGACATACTAAAATAAAAAAAAAATAAAAAAAAATAAAAAAAAAAATAAAAATAAAAAAAAAATGAAAAAAATATGAGGAGTAATTACTAAAATCTACAGAACGAATGACCTCGTTACGTTTTTGTGCGCTATCTATCTGCTACGACGCTTACGACGACGGTACCGGCTACGACGGTTACGACGGTATCGGTTGCAACGTTTTCTAATAATGCCATCGATAGATGGCATTATTTTGATTCATTTATTTACCATTTGATATGGTATTAATCTTTATTTTTAGAGTATATTGTGTTTTTTGTGCATATTTAGAGAGTCGATCTGAAAAAGTAAACGCCAGTCGTGCGTCGGAGCTGACACACATACTTGTTTTTAATTTTTCAACTACCGATGTTACGATTTTTTCAGAAAAAAAAAATCAAATAAGTTTAATGATTCATTGACTATATGTTTATATTTATAATATATTCTTGTGTGAGCATGTTCAATGTAAACTTAATCGATAAAATAATTATAGCACAGGAAACTAGTCGAGCTTTTTTTTTTTTTTTTCATTTAATTATCGTTTATACAATTAACAATATATAAAATAATAAAAATAGCAACAAAAAACCACTAAGGTTTCAACCTGTGCTATCTTAGTCTAATTATATATCTATACATTCGTTCATTATATTTATTAATGGTATAAATTTATAAAAAAAAAATACGAAATTATTTTTAATTTTACAAATAAACTAATACAATAAAATCAATTTAAGTGAATTTTTAACTCAAAATATTTAAGTAATATTGTTTTAATTTAGTTTTGATATTTCTTTTTGAAATATTTTTACACAAATCTAAGGGTAGGCTGTTAATAAGTCGAGGTACAATATAAGCAGTTGTACGCTCACCATACATATTGTTAGCGCGTTGCGTGCGTAGTTGCCTCTCAGTGATCGCCCGGGTGCATACAGGATGTTCAATAATATTTTTTAAAGATGTATTGAAAAATTGTTCTTTGAGCAATACAAAATCTACTTTGGAATGTACTGGTAAAACTTTACAATGCTTAAAGAGTTCTGATTCATTATTATAAAACTTACTTTTTATATTTGGTGACACTATTGTTTTTAAGATTTTTAATTGAAGATTGTATATCTTATCAAGGTAAGTTTTGTACGTGCGACCGTAACTACTAAGGCCGTATTGTATATAGGATTCTCCTAACGCGTGGTAAAGCATAATTTTGAACTTAAACGGAATACGATTTTTAAGTATAGTAATATTTGCAAGAAACTGCCTTAATTTGTCACACACACCTTCTATGTGGTTATTCCAGTTAAATTTGTTATCTATTGTAAGTCCAAGATATTTTTGTGTTTGGGTAATTTCTATATTTGGACATTTACAATTTGCTTTATTTTTCGCGTGAAAACAGTCATGGTTATGAGCAATCAAATTTTCTATTGGACATTGTTTAATGTATGGAGACTTAATAATCAGTAGCCTTGTTTTACTTGCGTTGAGCACTAGGCCACAGTCATGACACCATCGTGTTAGGGCATCCAGGTCTACTTGTAATCTGTTTACAGCGGCTTCGGGATTTCTGTTAGCAATTACAAGACATGTATCATCCGCGAACTGGTAACATGTGCTGTTAATAATACAGTTGTTCATGTCGTTGACATAAGATAGAAAGAAAAGTGGGCCCAACACCGAGCCCTGAGCTGTACCCTCAGTCACAGACATACGTTTACTGCAAATATTATCTACTTTAACAGTAAAGGTTCGGTTTTCAAAGTAATTTTTGCACCAGGTCAGTAGTGGACCACGCACTCCACAGTCATCTAATCTGTCAACTAGCTGCCGATGCACCAATGTATCAAAGGCACGGGAGAAATCAATAAATAGAGCTAAGACAATTTTTTTGTCATTAAGGTGTTTGTTGACATCATCGGTAAACCTTGACAAAAGGGATGAACTACTTTTACCCGACTGAAACCCGAACTGATTTTGATTTATAACATTATGTTTTCTGTAGAAATTATATATTTGCTCTGATATATATCTTTCGACAATTTTGTCTATGGATGAGAGGAGTGTTATAGGACGATAATTTGAGTAATCATTTTTTTTACCTTTTTTATGAATTGGTCTTATACAACCTACTTTTAAAGCATCCGGGTAGTTACCACTCTCAACACTACGATTAATTAAGTCTGAAATTGAGCTAGAAATGTTGTCGCCTATAACTTTAATATCGGAAATATTAATATTGTCCAAGCCTGGAGCTTTCCTTGAGTTTAGTTGTTTAATTATTTTATTGACACATTTTGTTGATGCTCGTTTGAACAAGATACTTGAGTCCAAAGGTTTACGTGTAGCTGTAGATGTAGAATCAGTTAACTTTAAATGACATTTTGGAACAATGTCTTTTACTGCCCTGTCAAACGTTGTTGCAAAGTTCTCGGCAATGTCTTTGGTATTGATACCCTGTGCATCGAAGGCCCTGTGTATAGCCATATCTAGTGACAGTGTTATTCTTCCTAACATTTCGTTAACGATTTTGTATATTTTCCTTGTGTTTCTAAAATTATTTTTAATATATTGTAGGTAATAATTATTTCTTTTGTATTCTAAAATTTTATGAATTTTATTTCGAATTTTGTTATAATCTAATTTAATTTTTGGGTCTAGACTATTTTTCCACTTAGAAAATATATAATCTCTCTTATCACAAAGTCGAATAATATTGTTATCTATCCAGGGTGAACTAAATCTTTGTGAGCCTATTTTTGTCTTTTTAAAAGTGCTTTTACTGCTTGCTGTCTTTTTTGCATGATCAAAAGAATTATAAATAAAATTTAAAATTTCGTTAGGACACTTCATATTTTTTGTATTAGACCATTCTACTTTTTTAAGTTCTTCATATAAAGTGTTGTAATTTATAATTATTTTCGAATCAACCTGTATACACCTTGGCACCGGGAATGTGTCGTCAACACAGGCAAATATTATTCCTCGATGGTCGGCCAGCACGACGTCGAGTACTGCCGTGAACGGATGCAAAGATGGAAAACGTGCAAATATGTGATCAATACACGATTTGGTAACAATTTTTTTTCTTACCTCAATTCGAGTAAAGTCTGTTATTCCACACATTAATCCATGTTCACACAGTGTTCCTAAGTATGAATGCTTGTATGCCGAAGAACATTTTAAATCAATATTCATGTCACCAATGAGAAGAAAGTTCTGTTTTGAATTAAACTTAGTTATGTGGTTATTGAGCTCCCAGATACATACTTTTATGTTTGTAGAAGGCGGTCTATAAATTGCACTCACAACTACGTCATAATTTGAATTTATTTTTAAGGTACCAGTAAGATTTTCAAAAGTTTTAGTGTTTTGTTCTATTGGTGTAAATTTTATATGGTTTCGCACATAAATAATAATCCCCCCACCTTTTTGTCTCTTTCGCAGATGTGAGTATAATTTATAGCCGGGTAAGTTATATAGGTTAACTATATTGTCAGATATACCAACTTCTGTTAAGATTATATGGTCTAATGGATAATTACAACTTTCAATGGTCTGTTGCAATTTCGTAAAATTCTTTATAAGCGATCGGATATTAAAATGTAAACATGTTAAATTTAAATTAGTATTTGATGGAATAAGTTTAAAGAAATTATTTATGGAATGACAATCAAATATTTCTCTTACACTCATATTTATATCCATAATTTTGAAAATTAATATTTGTATTAAATAATTCAAATGACTTACAAAGGTGTTGACACTTCTGGCTGTTTCTCAAACTGACCAGAACATAACTTTTCAACTCGTTTGATATCGTTAAATGTACGGATATAGTAGATTTTACTATCATTAGACATCCTCGCGTAAACTCTTCCGTTCCTGCACCATACATACTTACAAGTTTTGTTTAGTAACTGTGTTTTAGCGTTATACAATAAAGATTTTTGAAACTTTGTTAAAGCCTCCCTGATGTAAATAGGATCTTCACCTTTTTCTGTCGGAGCGTTTGAAATGAATCGACCTACGGTGAGACGATGTTTCTTCCCGGCTTCTAACCATTGCTGCTGGAGTATCTTTGATTTTAACTCAACGAGAATAGATCCTGGCTTTTCCTTAGTTCCTGGTAGTCGTAGCGCTGACTGGATATCCCTATCTTCAATATTGAGTTGTTCAGCCATAGCATGGACAACTTTTCCTACATCGTTCGATGGTATTTCGGGTAAGCCAGCTATCTCCAGCGATGAGGTGAGAAATTTTTGTTCGAACTCGTTCAAGCTATGTTCCAAGGAATCAACCCGCAACTCTAGGTTCTTATTTTTATTTAAAAGGTCATAATTTTTGTTCTCTAGTTCTTTTATTTTACTGTCTTGTTTTTTAATAGTCTGGTCCATTTGCGATATTTGCTCACTCAAAAACTCGAGTGAACTTTCGAGGCCTCTGATTTCTTCGCGAAATGTCTTTTTTACTTCTCGGCTTATATCCTGAATCAGTTTCTTTGTGTTAAGGACTGTAGCCGTTTCCGGAATTTCAGCAGCTTCGTAGTAGTCCTCCTCATCAACTTCTTCTGGAATCACAAATGAAGACCTGTGCGAGATGTTCTTCAAACAGTCCTCACAGCTCCATTCTATTCCTACTGAATTTTTCAAAGTGTTCAGCTGTTTATTCGATAAATTTGAGCATGTTGTATCTGCGTGTACTATTTTGTCACATCTACTGCACTCAAGCCCGGGCACTTTTTTGGTAATATTTTTTTTACATTTAAAACATTTTTTGATTGTCATGATTGAGAATCACTAAATTATAATAGCTATTATATTTATATTTTAATTTTATATTTTAAGCAAATCTCTGAAAACATGTATCGTTGCCTGGCAACCACGTCAATAAAAAGCTATAATTGCATAATAACTCGTAATCCCTACCTATACCCCGTCCGGCGACTAATGATCTTTTTGACACTTCAAGAAATTTTGACATTAGTGACTGCCTCACACGTTATTTATTCGATTCGAAATAATAATCGATTTTATTTAAGAAGAACTTTCAATCGATTTAATTAAATACATTTAGTTTAAAAATATTATTTATTTATGCGTTTATTAGTTTTTTTAATTATAAATGAAATATATAAATAATAAATAAATGAATTAACAGAGTTATTGCTCTTTATTCTTGGTTTGCAATTAAATTTCAAGATTTCGACTTAATTCCTTGCAAGTAATCAATCTTGGGGTCATAGATACTATTTTTATTTCCTTTTTTGTATTAAATTTATAGAAACAATAATCACATGACGTAAAATTATTTTTATCATAATTATGATCGATTTATTATCGATTTATTATTTCAAGAACTGTTTCATAGTCTGTGGTTGTTTGTTATGCACAGGGTACTTCACTCAATCAATCAAATCGTCAATAAAGTGTGACATTACAGTAGAATTTTAGTACGTTATTCCGAAAAAAAAAACAACTGTAATTTATAGGCGTGGGCTGTCAAAAAGATCATTAGTCGCCGGACGGGGTAAGTTACATAGACAATGTGATAGTAGGTACGATATGTCAATTATACAACCGATATCTCCTTGATTAATATCAACATTATAACTACATAAGATGGTATGTAATATCCATAGACTTAGGCTCAACCACAGATTAGTAAATAGTACTTCGTAGCTCAACTATATCGTCTTTTTATATCTCTATATATATAATAAATCGGCCAAGTGCGAGTCGGACTCGCGCACGAAGGGTTCCGCACCATTGACTAGGTACATTGATTGTAATAACGGGCAAAAAGCGGCTAAAAATCACTTTTATTGTATGAGAGCAAAAATAGGCAAAAATGATGTTTTTTGTATGGGAGCCCCCCCTAAATGTTAATTTTATTTTAATTTTATTATTTATTATTAAAGTAAAAATACAACTGAGTATTTTGTGAATATTTCAAGTGCCTACCTGTTGCCATTATTGATATCGAGCAAAAAAGGGCAAGAAAATCGCGTTTGTTGTATTTGAGCCCCCCTTAAATATTTATTTTATTCTGTTTTTAGTATTTGTTGTTGTAGCAGCAACATAAATACATAATTTGTGAAAATTTCAACTCTCTAGCTATAGCCGTTCTTGAGATACAGCCTGGTGACAGACGGACGGACGGACGGACGGACGGACGGACGGAGAGCGAAGTCTTAGTAATAGGGTCCCGTTTTTACCCTTTGGGTACGGAACCCTAAAAAGGAATCCCTGAATGTGTTGCTAAGCGCAAATCTCTAGAGCGGCTAGACCGATTTCACTAACTCTTTTTTTATAATATTCCTTGAAGTACGAAGATGGTTCTTATGGAGAGAAAATTTTAAAAAAATCCCTGAAAAAGTCTAAAAACAACAGTTTTATATATTCCCATACAAAAGATTCGTAATAATACTTAAAAGTCAATTTGAACTTAAAGTTTAAGTGTTAGTGGAGGGGTTCCGGGAAGAATAAGTATTAATAAAGAATCGACTGTTAGGCGGTACGAAGTTCGCCGGGTCAGCTAGTATAAAATATAAAAAACGCGTTAGTTTTAATTTACAGAACTCCACTTGAGTCGACTGTCAATTTTCGTTTATTAATTATCCTATCCTGGTTGTTATCATGTACACCTGATAGCGATCGTTATTCATAGTAGGTAAATAATATATCCGCCAACCCGCATTGGAGCAGCGTGGTGGATTAAGCTCCGATCCTTCTCCTACATGGGGAAGAGGCCTATGCCCAACAGTGGGATATTACAGGCTGAATCGTGATCGTGACTTAAGTATAAATAACGATTCAAATACTTTACAGTATAATATAACGAGTAATTCTTTCATCTTATTGAAGTAATAAAAACGAACATCACATCTCATAACCTTAAGATATCAAAGTTGTATATGAGATGTTAAACTCGAGTATGTAATAACGCGGATGAAAACGAAAATACGAAGGTTGTAAAAAAAACTGAAATGTTTACAAGAATACATGCTCATATAGCATTACGTCTTTTAAGGTTCAATAAAACGGTGTTACGCTATTGTAAAGCCATTGTGCGATGTTTTGCCAGTACGCCTTGGGAATGATGTGATCGCCGCCAGGCTATTTTAACTTATAAAATTATTGTAAATTTCAATCTAATTTGAAAAAAAAACATGATAAATAAAATGATATTAGTCCCGCTGAGTTTCTTTCGCCAGTTCTTCTCAGGTCAGAGGCTTTTTCTTTCCGAACTGGTAGTAGACTCATGACGTTCAGTAAGAAATTGTAATAATTTTATGCTGAATAAAATTTTTTGAATTTGAATTAGAATTTAAAGCCATCGACGTTAGAAAACGTATTTAATTAAATTTCAAATGAATATTTTTTTGTTAAAATAACTAAACGATACATATAGTCATCACTTACCCCAAATGATATATTGGTCTTTCTCAGTCTAATTAGGTTTGGTTTGATAGTGCAAAATTATTTCTGAATCAATTGACGTTGCTTCTCATAGCCTCCAATGATTGTAGCTTTGATGCGTGGAAAACTGCAGCAATTAAAATGTGCTTTAAATGATAAATGCTACCAAAGTCCTTGGCATCATTCCACACGTATATGATTTTCACTATAATTATCTGTTTTCAAAATTTGCATTGTAAAATGTTTTTTATCCTCATATAAAATTTCGATCCAGCGGGACTCGAACCCGAACCCCCGACATACCGTGTCCGGTGCTCTAGCCATTAAGCTATGGATCTATGTCCAGCCGAATCGAAACTTTTGATATGATTTTATTCGGTTTTTAAGCAACCGTGGTGCTATCTATAGCGAGTCCTTTACAGCACTCGCTATTCATAGCTTCATATTCCAATGAATTCCTTAACAAGAGACGATACCAAGCTATTTTTAATACGTATTATTTTTATTTTTGTGTTTCCGAAACATGAGGAAATTCGAAAATGTTTTTTATTATCATATCAAAATGTCAATCCAGCGGGACTCGAAGTCTCGAACCCGCACCCCCGACATACCGTGTCCGGTGCTCTAGCCATTAAGCTATGGATCTATGTATGTTCAGCCGAATCGTATTTTATTGTAAAACAAATTAATATTAATCAAAAAAAAAATCTTTTCACTGTACATATATAATACTAGCTGACCCCGCAAACGTTGTTTTGCCATATATGTTATTAACCCCCGCAACCCCCTCTTGTGGGTGGAATTTCGTGAACCTCGTTCTTAGCTGACCTCTACTCGGTGAAAGGAATATTCGTACCAAATTTCAAGTCTCTACACCTTATGGTTCCAGAGATATCGTGATGAGTCAATGGGGGGAAATCTCTTTTATATATATAGACTAGCTGTGCCCCGCGGTCACCCCCGCGTTAATTTGAGGAAAATCATAGCTATAGCCTTTCCTAATTTCGAGTTTGTAGGTGTATTTCATACAAACAACCATCCCCTGTTTTAACCCCAAAAGGGGGTCGATTTCTCAAAATACATTATTAGTACACCTCAACACTGTCTATAGACCATACATTTTGAATTTCAAGTCTCTGACTTCAAAAACATAGGACTTTCATACAAACTTCCAACCCCCGTTTTACCCCCTTAGGGGTGGAATTTCGCAAAACCCGTTCTTAGCTGACCTCTACTCGGCAAAAGGAATATTCCTACCAAATTTCAAGTCTCTACGCTTAATGGTTCCAGAGATATCGTGATGAGTCAATGGGTGGGTAACTCTTTTATATATATAGATTATGACTGAAACTACGAGTACAATACTTTACATTATACAACTAATGCATCTCGCGATCATCTATTAACTCAACGCATTCAAATAAGTCATATCTTGAATCTTCAATCTTATCACGATTATCATTATAAAATGAGACGACGAGCGTGTCCAAAATCAAATATCCGTAATCAAAAATATCTTTAATTAAGTAGACTTCAAAAGCAATTTATAATGACTAGTGGTCGCCCAGTGGTCGAAATACGACCATAAATAATTTAAATTACTATTATAAGTTTGAACATTGTTAAGGTTTTGTTGTCAAAGACCATACTTTTGTAATAATAAACAAAATAGTATATATGCACGTGTGTGTCAAATACATGGTAGTGTGTAATGTTTTATTATTTTTTTACTGATTTAATGTATTTTTTATGCATAATTAAAAAAAATATTTACATTCCGCAGTCCTTCTCTATATAAACTATAATTGTGCGAAATTTCATACTCCTCCGTCCGCGCAATTTCCGTAAAAAGGGGTACAAAATTTGCTGTATATTAATACTTAGATATTACACTTTAAAAATTTTACTACGCTTCATTATATGCTACTACTGATTAAAAATATAGATCCTGAAGAGAGGAACGGCTAGAAACTTAACAGTTCTTATTTTAAAAAAAATGTCTTGCATGCAATACTACGTAACTAAGTCCACCTATACTTGTCATTAATAATAATATGCTTTACCTATAAATTATTTATATACTACTCAATAACATTTATAAAAGACTAGCTTGTGCGCGCGACTTCGTCCCCGTGGAATATAACCACCCGATTTTGAAACATTCTTCATTAGTGCTACGCTCCTATTGGTCTTAGAGTGATGATATATAGCCTATAGCCTTCCTCGATAAATGGGCTATCTAATACTGAAAGAATTTTTCAAATCAGTCCAGTAGATCCTGAGATTAGCGCGATCAAACAAACAAACAAACAAACAATCAAACAAACAAACTCTTCAGCTTTATTATATTAGTATAGATATCATGACTATGACATCTGCATCATTTATTCAGCAACCGAAAAAGCATGAAATCTTATAAATTAAGCGTTACGTCTGAAAAGCCTTGAAAACAACCAATGACTTTTCTAAATGTCAGCATATCCTTACAAATTCTGCTAAATTATGGACAGTTGTGAACACAATTCTAGTTTCATTTGAGTCAGCGTAAGTCCCTTGTAAAGCGCTTGCGGTATTAGTGTCGAATGGTCTTTAGTTTGATTAGAACTGCACACGAAATGCATAAGCCGAGCCTGGAATCACTAACCATGTAAGTACTTTGTTAAGGACTCAGTGAATCTGTAGATGGTTCTATGTTGAGCTTAATCTACTAAAGAATAATAATAAATCTTTATCAAGCATTCAAATACAGGTGTAGGTACTTCAATCAGTTTTGCTTTGTCAATATTACATTTAAATTACTATTTCGTATCTATAATTTTGTTGTAACTAATGTTACCATCAACATTTTTATCTATATAACCACGTCGGCAAACTATCTCTGCCTATCCCTAATTCCCTACTGGAAAATAGGCGTGATTATAATTATGTATATGGATTTATGTTTCTATGTATATTTATGCTAACAAGCGTACGACTCACCTAATGGTAAGCGATTACCGTAGCTGATGGACGCCTGCAACACCAGAAGCATTGCAAGCGCGTTGCCGACCCTCTCCAATCCCCCCCAGGAGCTCTTGGTCACCTTACTCACCAACAGGAACACAATACTGCTTGAAAACAGTATTATTTAGCTGTGGTCTTCTGTAAGGTCGAGGTACTACCCCAGTACCACCAGTGCCAGTACAATGTTCCCCAGTCGGGCTGCTTTAGACTTTGAGCTGGATATTTCCTGCTGTGACCTACCTCAGTTAGATTATTTATATACAAATTAATTGCAACTAAGTATAGAGTCTACCTGATAATTAAAGAAATGTCAGTTTGCATTAATAAATAATTATGCTGTTTTTTCTGTTTTTTGATATAATGACTTCCAATAGTACCAAAACGGCACAAATGATTTCGCTGACGTCACGTAGATTGAAAATACACGAGGGAAATGGTTGGGTGCGTTCTTTAATCACCGCCGAACATGTCAGTCATTAACAGAGTGCAGGTTACCTGTCCCTGAATCGTCAGAAGGATGTGTCAGTGTATTTTTTTACCCGACTGCCAAGGAAGGGTTATGTTTTTCGCGCGTATCTTGTATGTATGTATGTATGTAATATTCTTAATTACCTCATTTCTCTAGAACCGCTGAACGGATTTGCATAATTGAGATATCGTTAGATTTGTCTTAGCAGCCCAAGTGTTCTTAGATAGGTGACATTAAAAAAAACAAACATGGCGGCTGTACGAAGCCATTGTAGTAAATGAAGAAATAAATTTTTTTTAGAATACTATAGTATGGGTATCAAATTAAAGGACTCAATACACGGATTTCGAAAATGTATATTATGATTATTATTACCGTAATAATAATAAAGAAATACAATAAGAAAGTTTAAAAAATGTTGACTTTGCTCTTTCCGTTTTTTACGCAGGCGGGTTTTTTGATTTCTTTTAATTATATTATTTTAAATAATACAAAAACAATCTTTAGCCGAAACATTGAAAAGCCTGCTTTAGAAAAAAAACATTTATGAATGCAAAACATATTTATTAATATTAGATAATATTTATTTACATTTGTTGTTTAACTTAATGTTACAGTTAAAACACTTTTATTTACTGAGTTTCGTTTCAATCAGACATTAAGTTTTATTAAGATCAATTTTATCTTTCTCTGGAAATAAAAAAATTAATTAAAAAAGAACATGAAGAAAGTACAAAATAATTAAATATTCGATAGTAATACTCCAATAGCTAGGCAATAAATTCAAATAGTAATTCTTCAATGAGGTTCAACAAATATTCTAAAATTTACCAGTTCACTCAATAGATAACCTTATTAATAAAATTTATCAGCAAAAACTTATGTTTAATGATATATTTTTTTTAAATTCACCTTATTTTTTAAGGTTTAGTCTCTGTGGTATGATTCTCTTCATCTGTTTTTACTTGTACATCGTTCCATGTTTGCTTCTCAGATGTACCAAAAATTAGAAAAAACGTGTTGGAAATGATGTAAATTGCTGAAGAGAGGTAGAAAACCTTACGCCATTCGTATGGATCCGCCTGAAAAATAAAATTATAGAATGTTTAAATAATACAGGTATTATTTAGCGATCGTTACTAATAGTAATCATGCAGTGGAGCGGCGTGGCGAATTAAGCTCATGCCCTTCTTTTATAATTATGGAGAAAGAAGCCTATGCCCTGCAGGATCTTACAGGCCGAATCAATCAAGCAAATAATCAAATTTCTATATGGTCGTTACACTTTTTTTTACGTGGGGAAAATCCATCATGGATACCCTCCGGCGCGGGGGCACCAGAGGGTTATGTCAGACTCCTACTGACTAAAAACCGCCACGTGTGAGCCTTCGTCTGCCTCGGTGGGGCGAGCTGGGGTCGCGCTAGCAGTCGCCACCTCGCATATGGTCGTTATACTTGACTCAACTATAAAATATAGGTATCATAATCACTTCAGCCTATCGCAGTCCACTGCTGGACATAGGCCTCCACAAGTTCGGGCCAAAAATGGCGTGTCATGTGTGTTGCTCATAGTCACCACGCTGGGCAGGCGGGTTGGTGACCACAGGGCTGGCTTTGTCGCACCGAAGACGCTGCTGCCCGTCTTATATAAATTATAGGTATGTTGGGTAAGTACAAATGGCGGTACTCAAATAGTAATCATTCTAGTATTTTTGTCGGTTTTTGATTGTTCATTTGGTCATTTAATAGACACTTTTCATTTACGAATTTTTATTATTTTCAAAAAAATACCTCGTCTTTGATCATAGCGCCAGCAATAATAGGTGCGAGTATAGAAATTCCATTGGAAACCAAATTGCAAATGCCCATTAAAGTACCGGCGAAGTTCGGAGCCATGTCGATGTGCACCAACTGGAAGAAGACGATCGCGGTAACTTGCTAGTTATGATTTATAAATATTGAGAAAACCAAAACAAATTTAGGCATGCTCATATTTCACTTCATAATCACAGAAGACATAAATCTTTATTTTAAACTAGCTACACCTGGCGCTTTGGTTGGAATAAAAAGTTACCGTAGCGAGATTTAATCAGTTAAGTAGTTTTTGGGTCAAAGAGTAATAAGTATCTGTCCACCGTCACAAGGTTTCGTATTTACAATATTAGCAGGATAGGATTCCTTAGGTCCTAGGATGACTTTGTTTATTTCCAGTTATACTCGTAATTGTATATACACAGTTAATATTGAATTGATAGTAATGATTGAATTATTTAAATATATTTTAATTATTTCATTTAGCTTTTTTTAATCTATCAATTTTATCGTTACATTACCAAAAAACCGGTGTAGTGACCAGCATTGAGTCCAACGACAATAGTCAGAAGTATCACAGCCAACACTAAATCACCAGATGGGACATAAGACAGGCCGAGCAAAGCTATTGCTGGGCCATAGATACCTGAAACAAGATAGAGCATAAAAAATAAGCAACACAAAAACAATCTTGCTTTGAAACTGTGCAAAAAAAAACTATATGCATAATGAATAAGTACAAAACAAAATAAAATAAGTTTTTTTATACGACTAGGGTAGAAAATAACGTCCACATGATAAGCGGTTACCGAAGCCTATAGTGAGACGACCCTATGCTCGAATATCCTCAGGTGCTCTGGTACTTACTCACCATAGGAACACAACACTACTTCAGATCATTATTGTTTAGCTGTGTTACCTTTTTTAAGGTTGAGGTTTGCCCGCAGTCGGTCTGCTCTAAAAAATATTACGGTACATAGTTCGTTGTTACAATATTTTTATCATTTAAATGTATTTAATTTAATAAATGGCACTTGGTTGAATACGACTTGTACATTTTACAATGTTGTATTTGAACCGATCACTGTCTTTGCATGATTTGATTACAATCCGCTATCACTTCAGCCTATCAGAGTCTACTGCTGGACATAGGCCTCCCTAAGTTCGCGCCACAATCTTAGTTTTTCGCAATCCTTATCCAGCCTACACCGACAATCTTACGTAGATCGTCGGTTTATCGGACCAGAGGGCGTCGACACGTCTGCTCCAACGGCCATCGGTCCTGCGACATAGATGACCAGCCCACTGCCACTTTAACTTGCTAATTATGGGGGCTATATCAGTTACTTTCGTTCGCTATAAATTTAATTAAAATTTACCTATAGAATTAAATAATTTTCTGCAAACTGTGACTGATACCCACTTTTTCTTCAAGATAAAATCTGACGCATAACCAATTGGAAAACTTAGCAAGAACATGGCGATATAAGGTAGGGCCGATAGCACACCATTCTGAAATCATAATATAAATGTATACACATTATATATGACAGTAAAAAAAATTACCACAGGAAAATGGAAAATACGAAGAATAAGTGCTGACACAATCATCTTAATAAATATTTTAGTAATCTATATAATAAAAATAAATGTTGTTAAACGTATAACTGGAGTATGGCTCGACAAATTCGGCTTTTTTTTGCATGTTCATCAAATCCCACGGAAGGTTTTTATACTTAAAAAAAAAACAATAGAAAAAATGAAGTCTATGCGGGCAGCTAGTAACTAATAAAACTAAATTAAATCATCGTGTAATATCCCACTATTGTAAGATATAAGTAACGATTGCTATCAGATGTCAATGATAAACAACCGCTTAACGTGCCCTCCGGGTCACAGCGGTGAAACCAAAAAGGACAAAATTCTAGACCGGAAACGAATATTTGTACAAAATAATACAAATATCTACCCTGATTGGGAGTCCAACTTGTAACTACCGGTGTTTAGGCGACTACGTGTACCTACTACTTTACTAGAATTGTTGTTTAAATTAAAACTAGATAAACATAAAATTTACAAGTAATTACCGATTGTATATCCACTCCTAAGACTCTATTCATATAGGAAGGTATTTCAGTCATCAAAGTCCATAAACCCCAAATATGACCACTTTGAGCAATTATCAAGGAAATGAAAGGTAAAGAAGTAAAAACAGACTTCCATGGTGTCGGTAATTTCTGGAAGCAACAAGAACACATTATTATCAAACTTTTAAATACCTCACGATTCGATCACGATTCAGCCTGTAATATCCCACTTTTGGGCATAGGCCTCTTCCCCATGTAGGAGAAGGATCGGAGCTTAATGCACCACGCTGCTCCAATGCGGGTTGGCGGATGAAACACATCATATAGATCTAATAAAACAAAATCCTCTGTTGGAAATACAAAATTATATGCAGTTCAAGCACATATGCCTAGGCTTGGACAAACACTTTTACGACCTATACAAAAGTTAGTCATGAACATTAATTTTGCGGCCACTAAGGCATAAATAATTTGATAATTTTCAATCAAAGATGCAGTTGCAATATGCATATAATATTTATAATACACACACGCACGCTAAGCAGAATGTATCACATTATTTTACGCATTCGTTCAATTAAAATCTGTTTGGTATATAATTGGTAATAAGTAATAACTTAATGTTTTAAATATAAGTGGAATTTTTGCTGGCTTAAATATTCTTACTATTTTTGTGATACATTTGTATTGTTGTGTGCTGTTTGTTTCCCAATAATAAAAAAAAAAAAAAATAATTATTGTCAATTTTAAATTAGGATTAAATATTTTAAGAAAAAACTACGAACCTTTTGATTTTTACCAAGATGTCCTAATGAGCTTTCGATGAAAGTTCGTTCCTCATCGCCAATAATTTTGGAATTTCTTGGAGACGCAGACCCCAGAAATATGTAGACGAACGTCCAGATCGTACCAAGAATACCACTGATGTAGAAGATCGCTGGCCAACCCCAAGAATTAGCTATAAACCCAGCAGCAATAAGTTGAAGTGCTGTACCTAATTGAGCACCTAAAAGTATAAAACAGTTCAATTATTTTATTGATTTTATCGATGGAATATTTAATCATACCAGATAAGTTTAATGTTTGTTGACCTTTTAATGCCACTAAATTATCAAGCAAGCATTTGGTCCTATTACTGATGAGAAATTACTATAGCCTTTAATAGCAGGATATGTAACATCACAAGGGTGTTGCAGACCTTTGTTCAATACAAAATATTTCCCAAACTTCTATCCAGCATAGATTATCTGACTATCTTACTAACTACAGAAAGATAACAATACTTGAGAGCAGTAATAGTCAGCTGTGATCAATTCTAAGGTTTAGGTCCCAGCCGGACAGCTCCAGATGTTGAGCAATTTACACCTTCTGTAATCTACTTCGCATGAAATGTATATCGGCATTGATGTTAATAATTCTGAATTTTTTTCCACGGTTTACCTGAAGACTAGCTTCTGCGCGCGACTTCGTCGGCGTGGACTCCCCTCCTATTGGTCTTAGCGTGATGATATATAGCCTATAGCCTTCCTCGATAAATAGGCTATCTAACACTGAAAGAATTTTTCAAATCGGACCAGTAGATCCTGAGATTAGCGCGTTCAAACAAACAAACAAACAAACAAACTCTTCAGCTTTATTATATTATAGTATAGATAAGAATTTAAGAATTGTAGATATATTTTGAATAGCTTACCTGCATATATAAATGTACCCAGTCTGCCTTTCTCTTCCAAGGGAACCCATTTTCCGATCAAGTGGTGTATTGTTGGAAATAAAAATCCTTGAGACAAACCTTGCAATGTGCGACACAAACATACGATTGGCCATCCACCCTAAAACACGTTAGTAAATTATTAGAAAACTGTTTTAAACTAACTTAGATTCGAAAGATTCAGGAACATCTTCCACATACTCTGGCCGTTAAAAGGCAATATCACTGCCTGTGTTGTTTCCTGTAGATTTCAAAAAAGAGTCTGGCACGGACGCCACGATGCCAGAAGAGGCCGTATGGAATGACAGTTTTACCAACAAAGTTTAATATGGTGGCAAAGGATAAATAAAGAGCTTACAGCTCAGCATAGCTGCGCTCTGTTTTCTGCTCCAGATGTCATGCCACACGGTCGTGTTTATCTTCTCTATTTATAGAAACATTGTTACTATTGAAAATGTTTCAAAATATAACTTTTTGAAAATAAATCCGCTTCTGATTATTAAATAATTTCGTTAACTGAGGTAATGTGATAATATCTATCTTATACTATTAAACAGGCAATTCTTGTATTTATATGTATAAAATTTGAATCTCGGAATCGGCTCCAACGATTTTCATGAAATTTAGTGTGTAGGGGATTCCGGGGGCAAAAATCGATCTAGCTAGGATTCATTTTTAGAAAATGTCGTTTTATCCCTGTTTATAGACATTAAAAAAATGGCTACAATATCGTTAGAATACGAAGGTATATTTCGCAATTATAATTAAAGTTGTAATAGCTCAGATGGGAAATCGGACGGTCGGGATTGACCGTGAAAATCACGGTTCAAATCCCAGTCTCCAGATCGTTTTATTTTTTTCTAATTTGACTCGTGATTTTTTATTTATATAACCAGTTCATATTTTTTATTATTATGTACGTAAAAGTGAAAAATATTATTCATATTTTATCAATATGTAATTCGTATTTTAATATTGTTTCCAAAAAACACGATTTACTAAAAATACCGAGCTAAGCTCGGTCACCCAGGTACTAGTCATAAAATAGTGTAAAAAAAGTGTGTGTGCCAGCTCCGATGCACGACTGGAGTTTACTCCTTCAGATCGACTGTTTAAATAGGTACGTACAAAAATAGGCTTACTAGTACGAGTATAAGAAAAAGATTAATACCATGTCAAATGGTAAATAAACGAATCAAAACAAAAACATAACGAGGTTTTATTCATAGTGGGGACCTTATATGAAAATCGATTCTGAAGGAGTAAACTCCAAAAATTATAATCTATATAATTATATAAAAGAAAGTCATGTTAGTTACACTATTTATAACTGAAGAACGGCTGAACTGGTTTGGCTGAAAATTGGTGGGACGGACATAGGTTACTTTTTATTTCAATTTGACCCGGTAGGTGGTACTGCTATCGGTATGTAACTCCAAAACTACTGAACCAATTTGTATCAAATTTTGTAAGCATCTGTAATTTGGTCCAACTTGGGAGACAGGTTAGTTTTTATCTCAATTGGACTCGGTAGGTGGCGCTGCTATCGGTATGTAAGCAATCAAATTTGGTAGCTGATTTCGGGCAGGATAACGTCTGAAGGGTCCACTAGTATCTTATAAACATAGAACTCAATATAATTATTACTTAATTATTTTGACATTTGCTTAAAACTGCGACAAATGAAACTAACAAACAATCCAAACTAATTTCCTTAACGTAACATACCTTCCCCCCTAGCCAATTTGACAATCTACAATCGATAACGCTATTAGAAAACTAACAAATGTATGGGAATGACACTAGGGTACGTCGAACAACGTCGAACATTGTCGAACGCTAGTGTCATTCCCATACATTTGTTACCTTAACTGATAGTCGTATATTATTTTTTATGTATCCATGTCTATAATAATCAGATACAAAATTTTATCATTTTAGTAATTTTTTCCTACTACAGAAAAAAATGTCACGATAATTCAAGCCTAACTTTTACTTTTTACCTTTTTTTTCGTGGTTAATTAAAAAATTGTTGGCTTAATAAAATAATTATTTCTAAATTCTAACTGTATAAAAGAAATTATTTTATTGATATTTATAAAATAAAATGACAAACTCTTATTAATACACTTACATAATACGCTCCAACTGGTATCAGTAAAGCTACAACAGAATTAACCCCAATACACGTAGTGATTAGGATCATTCCTCCAAATCTGGCGGCCAGCTCGCCTGCAGGGATTTGCAGCACTATATAACCCCAGGAGAAAGAGGAGAGGATCACACTTTGGGTCTGCAGGCTCCAGGCAAATGACTGCAAAAAATAAAAACTAAAACTTATTTCCTACTGCGGAGAGAATTAAATGAGGAATATTCGGCAGTTCAATCAATTTAAAATTATTTAAAGTTTTACATTCCGAATTGGTGGTAGCATCACGTCAACTGTAATTATGTTTTTAAAATTTTATATGATTATATCTAGCTGACCCAGCAAACGTTTTGCCATATATGATATTAACCCCCACAACCCCCTCTTGTGGGTGGAATTTCGTAAAATCCGTTCTTAGCTGACCTCTACTCGGCGAAAGGAACATTCCTACCAAATTTCAAGTCTCTACGTCTTATGGTTCTCTACTGTGAAGGCTAATTGATAAAAAATTATTGATTTTGATGAGGATTTGTTTGCTGCAGCGTACACATTTATTATTATTTTTAAATATAGTGATGTGTTATGATGTTGTAAATTATCTATTTGCAGAAAAACAAAAATGTGCTATCTTGCTTGCGTCATCATTATGCAATTCTTGTTATCACTTATTACTGTCTATATTTCTTCTCTTTAAATTTTATAAAGATATTTAGTCAAGTCCTGTATAAATAACTTCGAGATGGATGGATTAAGCTATCAGTATTAGCATTATCAAAGTCATCAAAATCATCATCACCTGGTGAGATAAATTTGTTTGTAATTTGTTGTTTGTAACGGAAATTTATACTGACTATCGTGCATGCCTAGTGATTGTATATTTAATAATGATTATTCTTGATTTCTTACTTTTGTCAGAAATTTTATAATAACAACATAGTCATACAATGTTTAAATGAGGCAGGAAATAGCAGGAAATATCTTACTCAAAATTTCGAGTAAAACGAATACGGAAGTTCCTTAACTTTTCAAAGATCACAGCTAAATAATATTGCTTTCAAGCAGTTTTGTCTTATTTGGTGAGAAATGTAGACCAGAGCCCCCTAGGAGGGTAATGGGATAAGTATTACTGGCATTGCGTGGGTCTTTAGGGTATGGTATCCGCTCACCATCAGGTGGAACCTATGTTTGTTTGCCACCTTTATACAATAGAAACTTTTTTACTGAGGTAGGGCACAGCAGGAAATTTCCTGCTCAAAATATGGAGCAGCCCGACTGGGGTAGTACCTCGACCTTACAGAAGACCACAGCTAAATAATACTGTTTTCAAGCAGTATTGTGTTCCTGTTGGTGAGTAAGGTGACCAGAGCTCCTGGGGGGATTGGGGATAGGGTCGGCAACGCGCTTGCGATGCTTCTGGTGTTGCAGGCGTCTATAGGCTACGGTCTTACCATCAGGTGAGCCGTATGCTTGTTTGCTGGACTCGTAACATAAAAAAAAAAGAAAACAATACAATGTTGCAAGAATATAATCTTTAATTTACTTACATTTTCTTGAGTGCTGTCAGTCATAGTAACAATGGCCATGCTCATGTTGACTCTCATTGAGTACGCAATAACCATCGCGAGAAACAGCAAAAAGCATTGGATATGACGTACTCCCAATAACGAACCTATAATAAATAATTAGCAATATACGGACACATCAAGTTAGTCCTATTCCATTTCAGGTTACGAGTTTTCTATCACGAAATAAGAATGTTACAATATGGATAATATTTCAATATACTTTAAAGTGTGTATTTTTGCCTGCACAATACATGGAGCGGGCCGAATGGGGTGGTACCTTGACCATCCAGAAGATCACAGCTAAACAACACTGTTTTCAAGCAGTGTCGTGTTCCTGTTGGTGAGTAAGGTGACAAGAGCTCCTGCGGGGAATTGGGGATCCGGTTGGCAACTCGTTTGCGATGCTTTTGGTGTTGCAGACGTCTATAGGCTACAGTAATCGCTTACCATCAGGTGAGACGTACGCTTGTTTGCCGACAATGACTAGGTACTGATAAGGTAACCAGGATCTGATAATGGCATCCCAGAAAAATCAAGGGAACCTTCGAAAATCGTAGTGACGACTTGCGCGTTTGTTAATTTTTTTCGTCTACTTAGGTTGTATTACTTGTCGATGTAATTGAAGTCGGTTTTTTTCATTTGCTAGCAAACACAATTATTTATTATTGTAAGACCTGAGTGATTTACCCTGTTGATTAATGTTCTAGAAAAATTTATAGGTATAGCAAAACATTTCATTGAAATACACGATCTTCTGATTATACTAGCTTTACTTCACGTTTACTTTCACGTAAGGTAGAATACGTTTCTAATTTAATCAAATTCTTTTAATATTCTAGCAAGGGGTTATAATATTTTGAAAAATTGAAATTGTCCCTTCGAAAGCTACAATATCACAAAAATTGACACTTGCAAATTGTCTCTTTTTCAAAATAATGTTAAAAATATTTAAGGGTTATTTTTTACATAAAAATTTGTGTATTAAATAAAAATACAAAATAAATATAACTTGTAATACTTACTCCTCTTAAATATTTCAAACTTCATTGTGATTCAACAAAAAATATTAATTTAATTAATTTCTAATAACTTTCCGTGGTCTTCGTGTGTGCGTTCTGCGGGAGTATTCGTTATTTTTGAAATAAAATTTGAATACTCTTTCCGTTAGATACTTTTGCTATTTACTGTATAAATATTCGTATTTGTTGATGATAAAATATTATCTGAGCGACGAATTTAATGAATTACCTATCTAACACGTTCACTGCGTTTGGAGATCTAAAATATACCTTGCGAGTCTTTCAGCGGCGCTCAAAATCATGTTTTGTCGTTCTGTGCGGGAGGCCACAACTTCTATATTTCTAATTAGGTATATAGTTAAGACAAATTTACATACTTGTAACACACTTATCGCTTAATTTTGGAATTATCTCAACACAGTTTTTATATTATTTTCAAAAGAATAACTGAGGAGCTTCTTGACGATTCTTCTCTGCAGAATCTACATTTCGAATCGGTGGTAGCTTTACTTTTACAAAAATTATAAGCACTTTAAAATTTTAATTTGTAAAATGACGATTCGAAAGTTCTCTTGGGGCCTATTTGAGTAAAGTTGTTTTTGATTTTGATTTTTATTTTGACTTGAAACTTGACTCAGACCTGTAATAAAAAAACAGAGATGTTTGAGGTCCCTAACACACAGAGTAGTTAAAATTGTACACTAATGCTTTACGAGAACTTCCCGACCTCCTAAGTCATAGGCCTTTTAGACGCAAGGAGTGAAGAACGGGCGGTGTGAGCATCTCGTGTTTTGTTTTAGTGTTGCTCAAAGTCGATACGGGAGACCGCGTGCATAAATTTTCTTTTCACAACAAGCACACGATATATTTTCGGCTAAGCTTTAGAATACCGGATACCGATTTATGGGGTTTGGGAAGAGAGGATTTTTACTCTCTGGTACTACTCCCACGCTGCTGAACCCCATGGTTATAAATATATCACGGTTAAAGTGTTTAGATTACGATGGTCTAAATACTTACCGAGTAATGTTGTTTAAAGCTCCGGCGCTGTGGGAAGTGCACTCATGCCCCGTTTCGTAGCCTTAAAAACACTTTAACACTTTATTTTATATGTATTTACGTAAGAAGATATTATGTATTTACGCAGAAATTTTGTTGTTCTGCCAGACGAGCGTACCTACGTATTAGAAAGAAATATAAATTTTAATAAAATTATATAAATAAAAAAAAAACCTATGTGGTTTTATGAGACCACGGTAAAAGTGAAACTTTTTTTCACATTATAGACATTTAACTAAAAATGGAAAAATTTGATGGAAAATAAAAAGTAAAATAAAGTATTTTAAGGGAACGTAGTCCAAGTAGAAAGTAAAAATTAGATGACTGTTAAAAGTCATTTGTATTTGGAACGCTTGAAAAGATTTAAACCTAATAATATACTATTTATATACTATATAATGCATATAACCATTTATCTCAGAAACTTATGTATTTTGCGATCTCACGTTGACCGCGAGACGCGCGACTAGTGCGTGCGGGATTACGTTGACCTCGCGCCGGTCAGCTGATGGCGCGAATGAACTTGTGGTATTCAATGACATTGCCAATTTTTTCAAAACATGATTACTTTAAAGCATTATATTCAAATTTCTGTTTCATTAGTTTTCCCAAACCGGATTATACCAAAAAAGTTTTGAAAAGAGACAAGAAAAAAAAATTCTTTTCGCGTTTTTTTCACTTGTATCTTGTCAGGTAATGCCAACACTATCATACCTCTTCGGTTTTTCAAGCGTTACAAATACACTCGGTATAGGAATAATGTACGAAATAAAAAAAATATTTCGGTTAATAAACAGAAATGGTCAGAGAGTAAACGCAAAGGTCGAGGTATGTACTTCCTCAGTTATATTATTTATATATAGATTAATGGAATCCAGGATCGAGTATGAGAGTCTACCTGATAATTAAAGAAAAGAAAGATAAGAATAGAGATACACGAATTAGTTTGTTGGGTTCGGTATTAATTAGTCACTGCCAACTGCGCCAACATGTCAATTATTTATCTGACAGTGACTCCGTTTTATATTCTGTAATTGCAGATCGATTTTTTAAAAACATTGTTACGAATACACATAGCACAAAACTAGCGCCATCTAGCGTCAACCAGTAAAACCACTTTGTAACAAAGACAACATGAAACCTCCACTCAATACTAGATGGCGCTAGAGGAACTATATAGAGGAATAGACTCGAAAACCGAGTACATGCGCGAACTTTCCAGAATGGTCTGGGAATCGACTCGACCAAAATAAAAAGCCGCAGGTAGGCGAGTGAGTTCAGTTCAGTTTGAGCTACGATCGAGGCAACTTCGGACTGAAGACTAGTGATCAAGAGTGATACCAGCGAAACCTACGACATTGGCTACTACCTAGGACATCGTTAGTGCTTAGTGTTTGGACCTAGTGCTTTGTGTTGGACCTAGTGAATAAAGTCTCTAAAAGAGTCAGCAGGTCTTTCTCTCCAAATCCTTCGAACCCTAACAAGTAACAATAATATCATATAAACAATTTTCAGCCAGATACTTTGAACTGACTGCCTTGATAAAAAAAAAACATTTATCAATATAAAACGTATTTATTTACATTATATACAATTTAATTTGTTGGTTATCATAATATTACAGTTTGAAAATTTTTTTCACTGAATTTCGTTTCAATCAGGTATGTAAGGTAAGCTTATTTCTTACTTTATTTACTTTTCTCTGAAAATAAAAAAAAATAAAAAAGATGAAGAAAGTACAAAATAATTAAGTAATGATATACGGTAATAATATAGCCACGTCTTGTTTAACTTCAACACTTTACACAATATGTAAAAATTTAGTTTTAATTTTTTTTCTTAACCCGCCATCGCTGACGTATAGGTCTGGGAGACCGGGCGTTTTAAAAAAGTCGAATAACTTTTTCCAACGCTACCCGAGATCATGACGAAAATCGATTGATTTACGTCGTGATCTCGAGTACCTGCCGCAGTGCACGCGGCCCGTCGGCAGCTCCCCCCACGACATCAAAGCGGATGCACAATTACACATTCTGAAGTTTTGGCGCCATCCCGGTGCGTGAGACCGGTGTCGCCGATTATGTAAGTAAAATAGTCATAGTTGAATTTTTGATTGTTCACATTTTTATCAGGGTCAAATACATTTTTTACATACTATTTTAGTTTTGTTATTACTTTATTGTATTTCCCTATGATCAATTAGTTTATTGGCATGATTTTATCGATATTTCAGGAAAATAACATGTTTCAAATTATAAAAAAATTTTCAGCATGTCATTCGAAAACAGCGTCGTCTTGAGTATCTTCTACAAGAAGTACTCGACGAAGACGGGCCATCCACGCTATCAGACAGTGAAGCTGAAAATGATATCGAAGTGGCGAATTCTTCTCCGGCTAAAAAGCTGTGTGGCTACGGCAAATAATATAGCCTCCCCCTCTCTTCCCGTGGGTGTCGTAAGAGGCGACTAAGGGATAACATAGTTCTACTACCATCTTGGAAATTAGAAAGCCAAGCGATGGTGGGATAACCACCCAACTGCTGGCTTTGAAATATACAGGCCGAAAGCTAGCCCTGCAGTCACCAACCCGCCTGCCCAGCGTGGTGACTATGGGCAAAACACATGAGTTCACGCCATTTTTGTCGCGAACTTGTGGAGGCCTATGTCCAGCAGTGGACTGCGATAAGCTGAAATGATGATGATGATGATGATGAAGTGCAAAAAATATTTGTGTCTTAAGCATGAAGTGCCTTTCTGCAGAAGCGGTTTGACTGAAGGATAGTCATTTTTCAGATCAATTTTTTGTTATTTATTTGTTGGTAGGATGCCACTTTTTGTTTATTTTATGTATATTCCTAGTGTCCTAAATAGGATAAGACTGAATTAATAAAAAATATATTAATATTTGTGTTTTCTATGATCTAACAAAAGTTATGTTTAAAAAGTTGACAACTTTTCTTGTTATAAGTGACATTGTTTTAAAATAAATAAAAATATAATAATCGTGCTGTGATTAACAAAATATCTTTGTTTTATTATCAAAGAATATCTATACTTATTATAAAAAGAAGTCCCCGGCTGCGTCTTTCTGTCCTCCTGTCTGTCTGTCTGAACGCGATAAACTCGAAAACTACCAAACGGATTTTAATACGGGTTTTAACAATAGAAAGAGTGATTCTTGAGGAAGGTTTAAGTATATAATTTATTATGCTTTTATGTAAATTAGCAGAAATACGGCGATAAATGTTGAAGAGGTTGCAAAAAATCTCGCCAACTGGGAGCTTTCCACGCGAACGCCGCGTAAACTAGCAAAGATATAGTTAAGTAATGTACTAGCGAATTCAAAATCTATAAAAATGCTACAAAAAAGTCCGCGATAGCATATCTCTATCTCTTATGGTTGACTTACAATAATCACTTTTATGTTCATATTTTTAATTAAAAACATTACGTTATTTTCAAAGCTATTTTCTTTAGTTCAGTATTAATCCTTATCCAAATGAATATGTTAGTTAGCTTAGTCATTTAATGCAGATTAAAATTGCCCTTTACACTATATCAATTAGATGAATAATTTTTGACATATCGTCGTTAGAAGTAAATATTAAAAATAAAATTAACGCGCAACGAAGTGGGAACGGGTCGGCTAGTATATATGTTACGCTCAAAGATCGAAAACGCTCATTGAGCGGAAAAATAGCTCACAACGCGATTTGGTCACAGTAAAACATCCACATAGCGAAATTCGTGTTATGGCTCTAATGAAAACGCGCACGACGCGTTGTGGCAATCAAAGAAAGACCAAATAGCAAAATTCGTGTCGTGGCTTACATGCTATTCGATCTCAACGCGTTGTGGCAATGAAGAAAAGCCATGACGCGTTCTGAGCATTTATTGTGTTAACCACATCACGACGGACAGGTTTGTAACTTGTCGGTGTCGGCTCGTGTGCAAAGACGCATTGAAACATCAGTTTTATTCATTTCTTTTCTGTTTATGAGAGTGAATTTTAATGTCAGCGCTAATTATGACGAATAAAAAAGAATTGTTTTACGATAAATTACGTGAGTTTGTGGAAACAAGCACTGATCGCAGTTTTATTATGACTACAGAAAAATATGAAATGTTACTTAATGAAACAAAACAGTCTCAACTTCTTAAAAAGAAAAAGGAGTCTCTGTCGTCGAAGCAGTATCGACGTCTTAAACGATATGATGTCTTAAAGATTGGTGATACTGAAAAGTTGTTTGAAGCTGGAATAGAAAGCTCAAGTTCAAAAATTCGATATTTCTGCAAAACAGATGAATTGTTTGATATTTTGGAAAAAGCACATACTAACGTCGGTCACTAACGGACTAGAGGACTATCATTTTATGTGAATTATGAGTAATTTACAAATGATATGAATATTTTGTGTTCAGTGATTTATTACTTCATACATTGATTTTTTTTAAATATAAAGTAATCTCAATAAATAATAAATATCGTTTCATTTCAATTAATATAATTATATATTTAAGTACCTGGGTGACCGAGCCTAGCTTGGTATTTTCATTTTTTTTTTTTGTTTTTTTTCTCGGTATTTTTATATTTTAATTTTATTTAAATAATAAATCACGAGTGAAATTAAAAAAAAAAGAAAAAAAATTAATCTTGAGACTGAGATTCGATCCCGGGTCAACACGACTTGATACCCGCCGATTAACTAATTACGCTATTACAGCTATGTTATTAATTGTGAAATTAAGCTTCGTATTCTAATGATATTTTTTCATTGCCTAAAAACAGGGATAAAACGACATTTTTTTTAAATGAATCCTAGCTAGATCAATTTTTCGCCCCCGAAATCCCCTGTATACTGAATTTCACGAAAATCGTTGGAGCCGATTCCGAGATTCAGATTCTATATATATATATACATACAAGAATTGCTCGTTTAATAGTATACGATTTCATTGCCTAAAAACAGGGATAAAACGACATTTTTTTTAAATGAATCCTAGCTAGATCAATTTTTCGCCCCCGAAATCCCCTGTATACTGAATTTCACGAAAATCGTTGGAGCCGATTCCGAGATTCAGATTATATATATATATATATATATATATATATATATATATATATATATATATATACAAGAATTGCTCGTTTAATAGTATAAGATATATTTGATAATGAGAAACACGCTATGCCGTGATTTTATAAAATGAAAAATATTTCTTATGGACATCTACCAAAACGTTTCCAGCCTAGGCCTAGTAGGATCTATATCGGAAAGTAGTGTGCGTTGTAATCAAATAGTATTCCATACGCGTCATAGCTTTTCTTCATTGCCACAACGCGTTAAGATCGAATAGCATGTAAGCCACGACACGAATTTCGCTATTTGGTCTTTCTTTGATTGCCACAACGCGTCGTGTGCGTTTTCATTAGAGCCATAACACGAATTTCGCTATGTGGATGTTTTACTGTGACCACATCGCGTTGTGAGCTATTTTTCCGCTCAATGAGCATTTTCGATCTTTGAGCGTAACATATACATAAATATAAAATAGACAGTAAATAAAATATTTATGTAAATCTTCCATTGTAAAACCCGGTGAATGAGACCGGCGTCACCATTGATGTAAGTAAAATTTTTGTTCATATTTTTAATTAAAAACATTACGTTATTTTCAAAGCTATTTTCTTTAGTTCAGTATTAATCCTTATCCAAATGAATATGTTAGTTAGCTTAGGCATTTAATGCAGATTAAAATTGCCCTTTACACTATATCAATTAGATGAATAATTTTTGAGATATCGTCGTTAGAAGTAAATATTAGAAATAAAATTAACGCGCAACGAAGTGGGCACGGGTCGGCTAGTATATACATAAATATAAAATAGACAGTAAATAAAATATTTATGTAAATCTTCCATTGTAAAACCCGGTGAATGAGACCGGCGTCACCATTGATGTAAGTAAAATTGACGTCACCGGTGGCGGGTTAATTTTGCGTTAAATATTTTTTAAATGTCAATTATTGAAAGGTTAATCTGCTATCATTTGTCTCACCTTACTTGACCGAAAAACATTATCACTA
Source organism: Melitaea athalia (assembly GCA_905220545.2). Taxonomy (NCBI): domain Eukaryota; kingdom Metazoa; phylum Arthropoda; class Insecta; order Lepidoptera; family Nymphalidae; genus Melitaea; species Melitaea athalia. Next base: position 1,436,332 of record HG992183.1, on the reverse strand, counting down.
CTCAAAACAAAAAAATCACCTTGTTTCTTGAGGTTTAGTCTCTGTTGTATGATTTTCTTCATCTGTTTTTACTTGTAAATCGTTCCATGTTTGCCTCTCAGATGTACCAAAAATTACAAAAAATGTGTTAGTAAATATGTAAATTGCTGAAGTGAGGTAGAAAACCTTACGCCACTCGTATGGATCCGCCTGAAAAATAAAATTATATTAATTAATATATAATGATTAAGTAATACATGTATTATTTAGCGATCGTTACTCATAGTAGGGAACTACACGCAGTGGAGCAATGTGATGAATTAAGCTCTTTCCCTTCTTTGATTGAGAACAAAATTCAGTACAAAAAAGAATTATTCTAGTATTTTTGCCTGTTTTTGATTGTCAATTGTCGGTCTTTTAATAGTAACTTATTATTTACGTACTTTTATTATTTTCAAAAAAAAAATACCTCGTCTTTGATCATTGCGCCAGCAATAAGAGGTGCAAGTATAGAAATTACATTGGACACAAAATTGCAAATGCCCATTAAAGTACCGGCGAAGTTCGGAGCCATGTCGATGTGCACCAACTGGAAGAAGACGATCACAGTCACTTGACTGGTTATGATTTATAAATATTGTGGAAAAAAAACCATAATTAGGCATGCTCAAGCCTCACTTCGTAATCACAGAAGACATACATCTATATTTTAAACTAGCTACGCCTGACGCTTTCACATGCGTAATTTCCGATACCGAGGAAATGTTGTGATAAAAAGTTATCCATATTTCATTCTGGATCTCCACGCAAGCAAGATTCAATCAGAAGTAGTTTTTGGGAAAAAGAGTAATAAGCGTCGATAGTAATAAAGTAATATAAATATGATAGGATTCCTGAATGATTTTGTTTCCAATTATAATTATATATAGTTAGTACATAATGATTCAAGTTTTCAGTTTTAATTTGTTCATTTTGCTTCTTTTTTGTTTATAAAATATAACAATGTAATCGTTACATTACCAAAAAACCGGTGTAATGACCAGCATTGAGTCCAACGACAATAATCATAAGTATCACAGCGAACACTAAATCACCAGATGGGACGTAAGACAGGCCGAGCAAAGCTATTGCTGGGCCATAGAGACCTGAAACAAGATTGAGCATTAAAAAAATAAATAAACAATACAACAAACAATCCTGCTCTGAAACTTTGTAAAAATAACTAATTAATAGTCAACAAAATAAAATTAGTTTTTTTTTTTTTTTAATACGACCAGGTTGGCAAATAAGGTTCACATGATAAGCGGTTACCGTAGTAAACAGTGATTTGAGACCCTACGCTCGAACGTCCTCAGGTTAATGTTTTTATTGAAGTGAAACTTCTTTAGGCGCATGAGAGGTAAAATTTAAGTGACCGGTAACGCGTCAGCGTCAGTACTTGGATGGGTGACCGCTTTTTTTGAACTAGTTTTTTTTTTTAAATTGGTTTTTTTTTTTTAATAGTGTTAATTCCCAAAACCACACAACCATGAGCACAAATAAAACCAGTACTAGAGATGCTTCAACTTCAATAAATTAGATTGTTCAATAATTACACAAATGTTTGGTGGCCTTAAACTAACGAGAAACCATATTTTTTCACCTTTTGCCACCGCGATTTAATCTAATACTAGCGCCATCTAGTCATAGACGTGATAAACCTCGAAAACTTAAACAAAAAAAATATTATTATTGTAAGTTGCAGCGTTAACGATTAGTTTTTTTTTTTTTTAATTAGTTTGCCAAAGAAGTTTCATTTCTGACGTAATTTGTACGCACGCAATTTTTATTTAAATGTACTTAATTTAATAAATGTCACTTGGATCACGTCTTTGCAAGATTTGATTACAATACGCTATAAAATTAATTTAAATATACCTAAAGAATTGAATAATTTTCTGCAAACTGTGACTGATACCCATTTTTTCTTCAAGATAAAGTCTGACGCATAGCCAATTGGAAAACTTAGCAAGAACATGGTGATATAAGGTAGGGCCGATAGTACACCACTCTGAAATCATAATATAAAGTTATATATACAGTAAAAAACCCACAAAAAATGGAAAGTACGAAGTATAAGCGCTGACAAATCTTAATAAATATTTTCATAATAACTAATAAAACTAAATTAAATCACAGTGTGATATCCCACTACTGTAAGACTTCTTTCTCCATATGTAAAAAAAAATCACCATAGGGAAGTGGATAATTTCCCTACCATAAGTAATGATTGCTATCAGACGTCAATGATAACAACCGCTTAACGTGCTCAACCGGTCACAGTGGTGAAACCAAAAAGGACAAATTCTAGAACAGAATCGAATATTTGTACAAATACAAATTTTAATAATTACCTACGCTGATTGGGAGCCCAACCTGTAACTGCCGGTGCTTAGGCGACTGAGTGTACCACTATATTAGAATTTTTGTTTCAAATTAAAACTAGCTAAATATAAAATTCACAAGTAATTACCGATTGTATATCCACTCCTAAGACTCTATTCATATAGGACGGTATTTCAGTCATCAAAGTCCATAAACCCCAAATATGACCACACTGAGCAATCATCAAGGCAATGAAAGGTAAAGAAGTAAACACAGACTTCCATGGTGTCCGTGATTTCTGGAAATAACATGAAAACATTTTAAAACATGAAAACGTTGAAATACCTACCTCATATAAATCTAATAATATGAAATCATCTGTTGGGAATACGAAATTATACGCAGTCAAAAATATAGGTCCAGGCTTAGAAAAACATTATTATGACCTATACAAAAATTAGTCATAAGCCCTTATTCTGCGACCGGTAACGCATCAATAATTTGATAATTTACAATCAAAGGTGCAATTGCAATGTGCAAAAAATCATGTTGTCACCAATTACAATACTAGCAGCAAGCTAGCGAGGAGTTATCACATTATTTTACGCATTCGCTCAATTAAAACCTGTTTAGTGTATAAATACTGCCCATTTTAAATTTTTACAAATATTTTTAAGAAAAAACTACGAACCTTTTGATTTTTACCAAGATGTCCTAATGAGCTTTCGATGAAAGTTCGTTCAACATCACCAATAATTTTGGAACTTCTTGGAGACGCAGACCCCAGAAAAATATAGGCAAACGTCCAGATCGTACCAAGAACACCAGTGACATAGAAGATCGCTGGCCAACCCCAAGAATCAGCTATAAACCCAGCAGCAAGGAGTTGAATTGCTGTACCTAGTTGAGCACCTAAAAATATAAAACACTTTAATTATTTACTTGATTTCATAGATGGAATATTTTTTTTTAAATTATACCAGAAAAAGTTTAATGTTTGACTTTTTGGAGTTTACTCCTTAAGAATCGATTTTCATATAAGGCCCCGGTATAAATAAATATGAGCAATAAAATCTGCTGAACGAATGACCTCGTCACGTTTCTTGTAGCGCCATCTATTGGAAATATTCTGGCAAAGTTTTGGCGTTATTTTATTCGTTTATTTACCATTTGATATGATATTAATCTTTTTCTCATACTAGTAAGCCTTTATTGTATTTAGACAGTCGATCTGAAGCAGTAATCTCCAGTAGTGCGTCGGAGCTGACTCACACTTTTTTTTATCTCACTAAATTGGCAAGCAAGTATTCGGTCATCTTTACGATGAGGGATTACTGTATCCTGGAATAGCAGGACACGTGACATCACTAGGGCGTTGCAAACCTTCGTTTAATACAAAACAGTTAACAAACTTCTATCCAAAATAGATTGTCTGACTACCTTACTAACCATAGAAACACAACAACGCTTGAGATCAGTATTAGCCAGCTGTGATCATCTGTAGAATGCCCAGTGATCTCCGTTGAAGTCCCAGCCGGACAGCTTTAGATGTTGAGGAAGATACACCTTCTGTACTCTACTTCACACCATATATACCCTACTTCACACCATATAATATACTCGCAAATGTGTATTGATTTTCATAATTCGAAATTTTTTATATGTATAAGTTCTTTTTTTTTGTTATATTTTGAATAACTTACCTGTATATATAAATGTAGTCAATCTACCTTTCTCTTCCAATGGTACCCATTTTCCGATCAAGTGGTGTATTGTAGGTAGTAAAAATCCTTGAGACAAACCTTGCAGAGTGCGACACAAACATACAATTGGCCATCCACCCTAAAACAAGTTACTATATTATTGTATACCAGTTTTACTGAATACGCGACGTTTAATATGGCTGCGAAGAATATATAAAGAAAAAGCTCAGCAGAGCTGCGTCCTCTTTTCTGCACCAGACTTGCCGAAATGTCGTGTTTTTCCTCTCTATTTATAGAAACATTGTAAGTATTGAAATTGTTGAAAAGTATGTTTTTAAAGTAAATCCGCTTCTGATTACTAAATGTATATATTCATTAACTGAGGTAGGGCACAGAAGGATATATCCTGCTCAAAATCAGGAGCAGCCCGATCTGGGAAGTACCTTCACCTTACAGAAGATCACAGCTAAATAACATTGCTCTCAAGCAGTGTTGTGTTCTTGTGGTGAGACTACAGCTTCCGGGGAGATTGGGAGTAGGGTTGGCGACACGCTTAAGATGCTTCTGCTGTTATAGACATCTTAAGCTACGGTAATCGCTTACCATTAGATGAGCCGTACGCTTGTTTGCCGACCTAGTTGTATAAAAAAGGGTCATATTTAAATTAAACTAAAAACAATCCTAAATAATTTCCTTTACGTAACCTTATCTGATAGTCGTATATTATTGTTTATGTATCTATGTCTATAATCAGATACAAAATTTTATCATTTTAGTACGTATTTTCTACTACAAAAAAATAATAAAAAAATAAAAAAATTAATGACAATTCAAGCCTAACTTTTACTTATTACTTTTTGTGGTAGCTTAATGAAATTATTATTTCTAAATTCTAATTATTTAAAATTAATTATTTTATTCATATTTATGAAATAAAATAAAAAAATCTTGTTAATTTACTTACATAATACGCTCCGACTGGTATTAGCAAAGTTACAACAGAATTAACCCCAATACAAATGGTGATTAGGATCATTCCTCCGAATCTGGCGGCTAGCTCGCCTGCAGGGATTTGCAGCACTATATAACCCCAGGAGAAAGAAGAGAGGATCACGCTTTGGGTCTGCAGACTCCAGGAAAATGACTGCAAAAAATAAAAATTAGAACTTATTTCCTACTGGAGAGAGAATTAAATGAGGAATATTCCACAGTTCAGTCAAATTTAAAATGATCGACAGTTTTGCATTCCGAATCAGTGGTAGCATCACTTCAACTGTAAATATATTTTTTTTAAATCTAATATAAATATAATTTGTAAAATGACTGTTTAAAGTGAATTTGAAGGCTACTAGATAAATAAATTATTGATTTTGATTTTAATTGCCAATATCAGGATTTGTTCGCTGCAGGCCTACAGGCCTTGCAGCGTACAACTTTATTTTTATTTTTGAATTTCTATTCACATAATTCTTTATGTGTTATAATTTTGTAAATACTCTACTTGAAAAAAAAAACTAATATGTGATATCTAGCTTTCGTCATCATTATTCAATCCCTGTTATCACTTATCACTGTCAATTGTTTCGTCTTTTTACATTTTATCTAAATGTATAGACAATTTCCTGTATAAATAACTCCATGATTGATGAATTGGATGTCAGTATTAGTATTGTCAAAGTCATCAAAACAATCGTCATCTGGCGAGATAAATTGTTTGTAACGTATTATTTAATTAACCGACTTCAAAAAAGGAGGAGGTTTCGCAATTCGACCGTATGTATGTGGGTATATGTTACTGTAAATGCACGAGTTATGGTAAATCCTAAGATTTAAGAGTAAAATCTAAAATTTACCAACTCTTAATGATAAAAGCCCGAACGATTTTGCAATCCGCACTTTTACCATTTTTTGGTAAGTCTTAGGATTTACATTAAAGGCACGGTAAATGTTTAAAATGATATTTTATAACGTAGCTAATCTAGATTAAGACCCGCGTTGGTCTAATTTTGAAGTTAGATAGGTTGGGGTAATTTTTTTTTTGAAACGAAATATATGCCTTAGTATAAATGGTCTAATTTTGAAATTAGGTTATTTTTTTTTTTGTAACGAAATTATGCCAATGAATGGTCTACGGGTCTTAATCTAAAGACTTACTAATTTAAGTTTTTCACTGAATTAAATAAGAATTAATCTTTGTTTTATTCCCAAAACCAACTTTTACTAGCTGTCAGTGGTAAAACCTAGCGTGTACTAAATTCTTATAGTAAAAGCCCGAAAAAACTGTACGATTTTCATAAATCCTTACATTTACCAACTCATGTCGGTAAATCCTAAGACTTACTCTTAAATCTTGGGATTTATGTGTTTTCGCGGATAACTTCGTCGTTTGTAAACCGATTTTGATGATTCTTTTTTTTTTTTTTTTGAAAGGAGATATCCCAAGGGTAGTACTGTGATAAGGAAACCAGAATCTGAGGATGGCATACCATAGAAATTGAGAGAAACATTCGAAAATCGTAGTGGCGACTAGTGCGTTTGTTAATTTTGTTCGTCTACTTACGTTGTATTATTACTTGGCGATGTAATTGATATCGGTTTTTTTCGTTTGCTAACAAATACAATTATATAATTTATACTGACTTTTATAATAACAACATAGCTATAGAATATTTAATTGAGGTAAGGAACAGTAGGGAATGTCTTACTCAAAATTTGGAGTAACCCGACTGTGGAAGTTCCTCAACTTTTCAAAGATCACAGAGCTAAATAATACTGCTTTCAAGTAGTTTTGTCTTATATTGGTGAGAAAGGTAGACCAGAGCCCCGTGGGAGGGTAATGAGACAAGTATTCCTGGCATTGCATGGGTCCATAGGCTACGGTTTCCCGCTTACCATCAGGTGGACCGTACCGTACGTTTATTTGCCACCTTACAATAGGGAATAATACAATGTTACAAGAATATAATGTTTAATTTACTTACATTTTCTTGAGTGCTGTCAGTCATAGTAACAATCGCCATGCTCATGTTGACTCTCATTGAGAAAGCAATAACCATCGCGAGAAACAGCAAAAAGCATTGCACATGACGTACTCCCAAAAACGAACCTATAAAAATAGCTAGCAATATAAGAACACACCAAAATAGTCATATTCCATTGGAGGTTAAGGGTTTTCTATTACGAAATAAGAATATTGCAATATGGATAATAATATTTCAACATTCTTTAAAGTGTACATTTGTGCTTTTGTACATACACGTGTTCGTGTGTGTGTGTATAATCGTACTACGATTCAGACGATTCAGCCTGTAATATCCCACTGTTGGGCTTAGGCCTCTTCTCCATGTAGGAGAAGGATCGGAGCTTAATCCACCACGCTGCTCCAATGCGGGTTGGCGGATATATTCCCTACTATGAGTAACGATTGCTATCAGGTGTAATATGATATATGTATGTATATATATATGTACTATAATATATATATGATAACAACCGGGACCGACGGCTTAACGTGCTCTCTGAGGCACGGTGGGGAGACCCACAAGGACTGCACAAACACCCAGACCACGACAAACGTATATACTACATAATATATTAAATTTTTAGTAGACATTACTATACATAGTTATTTTGTTTTTGTTTCGTCTAAAGGATGATAGAAGAAACTGAAATTTGGCATTAGCTAGCCGTCCGTTCCAACTGTTTTAAATTGTTCATTCGGAAGCTAAAATATCACAAAACAAAAAATTTGGTATGTACACTTACAACTTGTAAATTTTCTTTTTTTTTGGATATTAATAATATTTTAAAGCTTTTATTTGATACAAATTTGTGAATAAAATAAAAACACGAAATAAATGAGACTTGTAATACTTACTCTTCTTAAATATTTCAAACTTCATTGTGACTCAACAAAAAATTATTTAATTAATTTCTAATGACTTTCACTGCACTGCGCGTGTGCGTTTTGCGCGACTATTCGTATTATTTGAAACAAAATTTGAATACTCTTTCCGTTAGATATTGTTGTTATTTATTGAACAAATATTTATATTTGGTGATATTATTAGAATGAATTCTCTAACCACGCTTTTTAAATAAGTAATATTTCATATATATTGATTGTTTCAGCGTGTAGCGTCCGATTGCAGACCATAGGCCTCTCTCTCTATGTAGGAGAAAGTTCGGAGCTTAATCCACCGCACTGTTACACTGCAAGTAGCAGATATACTGCCCTACTACGAATAATGCTAACGTGAATGTAAGATCGCTATCAGGTGTCAATGATAACTCCGAGACTCGGTGGGTATCTCGGAGCTATCATTGACACCTGATGACCTCACAAGGACATAAACCAAGATTGGAAAAAATATTTCTGCAAATACAAGAAAAGTTGTCATTTTCACCTGATACAAATAAATTTAAAAAACTTTTTAAAAAACAAGCTTTTATTTTGAATGCCCTAAAACGAAAAAAAAAAAAAAAACAAAATCGCGTGCGTACAAAGTACACAATATGTTAGAAGTGAAACTTCTTACATAATTACGTAATTAAAAAAAAAACTAATTAAAAAAAAACGAATTTTAAAATACAAAAAAAAAATTGAAAAAAAGCGAAAAGCCAACGTCACGCGGTGTTCCCATTCAGTCACCCATCCAATTACTGACCGTCCCTGACGCTGCCGCGTTACCGGTCGCTCTAATTTTACCCCTCATGCGCCTAAAAAGTTTCACTTAAAAAAAAAACCTAACCTATCTAACTCCAAAATTAGACCGTTTATCTACATAATCATAGGGCTTCGCATAGTGGGAGTGGTACCAGAGGGTAAACCAACCCTCCTCCTTCCCCCTCTCCATCCAAAACCCCATAAATAGATTTCCGTTAATCTAAAGAATAGCCTAGTTGTTTATCTAGATAAGTAATTCACGTCTAAATAATACTACTTTCAAGCAGCAGTGTTGAGTTCTTATTGTGAGTTAGGTGACTAGAGCCTCTGAGGAAATTGGAGTAGAGTCAGCAACGCGCTTGTGATGCTTTTGATGTTGCAGGTGTCTATGTGCAACGGTAATCACTTACCATCACAGGTGAGCTGTACGCTTGTTTGCCGACCTAGTTTTATAAATATTAGTGGTTGCTCGCAAACCAAAAAAAGAAAACCAACTTCAATTACATCGAGAAGTAATAAAACGCAAGTAGACGAAATAATAGTCAAGCAAATTCGTGTTATCAAAGATTATTCAAAAAGAAGTCATCAGATGATATTGGTCAATATTTTAAAGTGAAACTTTTATTACATCACCATTTTCGAGGTTCTTCCACTATCGGGCTGCTTCAGATTTTGAACAAGATATTTCCTGCTGTGCTACACATCAGTAAAAGTCTACATTAATATCTAACCATACTAGATTTTAGTAGTTGATGGTTATCACACACACCCTTGTGGGATAAATACCTACAAAACTTTTCACGAGCTATTTAACCCAATATATAAAAAAGAATTAAAATGAAGAATGAAGAAAAAGAGAAAATTAATGCATTTCTAACATACCACAAGTTAAAGGCTCGACGAGAAATCAATCTTAATTTTTTTTTGATGTATTTGTTTAAAAATTTGTTTCTTGTGTTACGTGTAGTTGATGGAATAAAACTTCTTGACGCACGCTTGACTCGGGGAGTAAGATGGTGAATGCGTGACGAGAGCGTTAAGAAAAGTGTGATCGGGCGAGGAAAGCGGAGCAAGAGAGAGGTGCGAGCACACATTTTCTTTCTCTCTTTCTCTCATAGACAGCCCATATGGAGCAATATGGAGCCAATACGGAGCAGCCCGACTGGGGTAGTACCTCGACCTTACAGAAGACCACAGCTAAATAATACTGTTTTCAAGCAGTATTGTGTTCCTGTTGGTGAGTAAGGTGACCAGAGCTCCTGGGGGGATTGGGGATAGGGTCGGCAACGCGCTTGCGATGCTTCTGGTGTTGCAGGCGTCTATAGGCTACGGTCTTACCATCAGGTGAGCCTTACGCTTGTTTGCCGACCTAGTTACATAAAAAAAAGACAGTTACGTTTCGTACATCTAAGACAGAGACCAGGCTGATTGTGCAGAAGTTTTACTTCAGTCGTGTGGCCTAAAACACACTCGTTTCTTTTTGGTCTTGTAAATGTTCGTCTTTGTATTTAAATAAAAGTACTTCATTTTTAATTATTACAATTTTTTATTTCATTACATAATACAAACCCACTTTAGCTTATAGGGTCACTTAATACTATTAAATCATTCAAATATTTGAGGATGTCTTTCTTTATTTCTTAAAATTAAAAATATTATATATTTTTCAGTTTCGTTGCTCTATAGTTTAATCACAATCAGGTACTCAGCTTAACGTAGTAAAAATTTCATATTTTTTTCCTGAAAATGAGAAATTGCTATTAAAATTTTGAAAGTCAAAAATACAAATAGGTTTAGCAATTTCAATGACAGTCAATTATACATGCACAAAATACAGTACTTAAATCAGTAAAATGCACATATTTTAAGTATTTAGACGTAGAATACTACTTAACGAAAGTTTAAATTTCTAAAGTTAAATATTAAAGTCCAACAACATTATTAATTATTACATTAATAATTAGAAATTACTTTTGAGATTCGAAATAAATATTTACAACTTTACTTTCGTTTAAGTTACCCCGAAAATTATTTATGTAGTTGTAAAAATACATAAATGTTTCAAAAGCAAAGTCGATGAAAACATGGAAAAGCTTTTAAAAATAAACGATTTTATTTTTATAACCAAGAATTGTTATGATGAACCAGTTTTAAAAAGTAAGTAACCAGCCTAAAATGTAACTTGAATTATTTCGAATTTTCAGGTCATTTCTTTTTAATCTACAGTAAAGTTAGAGAATTTTAACGTTTTGTTTTATATCAATAATCCAAACTATGTAATTCTAATAGTTGCTTAAAATCTTATAGCTAAAGTAATATATTTATTACGTCCCGTTGGACATGCAAACTATAGTTAAGTTCTAAGCAACTCGCAGCGTGATGGATTAACTTCCAACCCTTCTCCTACATGGGGAAAGAGGCCTGGCCTTTTTAATATGCCCTGCAGTGACGTGTAAAAGGCTGAATTATTCAATATGGCCAACTCTTCAACTTAACTGAGGTAGGGCACAGCAAGAAATTTCCTGCTCAAAAAATTAAGCAGCCCGACTAGGGTAATATCTCGAGCTTACAGAAGATCACAGCTAAATAATACTGCTTTCAAGCAGTGTTGTGTTCCTGTTGGTGAGTAAGGTGACCAGAGCTCCTGGGGGGAATTGTGGGTAGGGTCAGCAACGCGCTTGCGATACTTCTAGTGTTGCAGGTGTCTAAAGGCTACGGTAATTGCTTACCATCAGGTGAGCCGTACGCTGGTTTGCCGACTTCGTGATATATATATATATATATATATATATATATATATATATATATATATATAAAAACTCGTGTCCTTAAATTTATTAGCAAATAAAAAATACCATCAACTACAGGCATGATAATACATTTCTACCTGGTAACTTTTACCTCAGAACTTTGTTTTAGTGTCATTTTTTTCTTCATCCGTAGTTACACTGGCTTCGTTCCATGGCTGCTTCTCAGATGTACCAAATATGAGGAAAAATATATTACAGGCGATGTAAATGCCTGAGGACAGGTAGAAAACCTTACGCCACTCGTAGGGGTCAGTCTGAAAAAAGGGCATTGTATTCACGTATCTATCGAGTTATTGTAAGATCTCATTGTGTTCAAGTGGTAACATACATTACATTTTTATATAAACTGTATACTAAAATAATAATCATTTCCAAACATAAATACTTAAATTCCACTAAGTTTTTTACTTTGTACTAGAACTGAAAATTGAATTGATATCAAATTTGAATTCCAAAAAAATTAAATTATTGAAATTAAAAAATTAATTAATTTATGGTTATATCATTGCGCGATATATTTCTAAAGTAGGTATCACATATTTGATATTTCTATTTCTTATTATGTATACATTATAGCCTCCGAGGAAGAGTAAAGTGGTCAGCAATGTTTGTGTAATGCTCATGGTGCTGAAGGTTCAAAGTATCTGCACGGTATTAGACGGACACATCTTCGACACGTTTATAAAAATAAATACACGGCCAAATTTGTAAAATGGCGTAATAAAATGATACTTGAGTTATTTTTTTCACAAGTTCCGTATTTTGCAGAAAACCAAATATTAAGCAAGAAATAACGTCGTCTGACATTAAAAGACATGCATCAGCCATCTCATCGGATGCCATTGGCTCTGACGGCATAAGTAGAAAAATGGCTATGTTAGTATTGGAAGAGATTATGCCTATAATATGTCATATCCTTAACTTCTCTCTTACTTCAAAGACTTTCCCTGACGTATGGCGTCTTGCTAATGTCATACCAATCCCTAAGCTCTCCAATCCTTCATTACCTTCACACTACCGACCTATTTCTATACTTCCTTTCTTATCTAAAATCCTTGAACGCATCATTCATTTCCAACTTACCTTGTTTTTAACTAAACATAACATCCTGAGCCCGTTCCAGTCCGGTTTCCGACCTGGCCATAGCACTGTGACGGCACTTACAAAGGTTCTTGACGACATTCGGTTTGGAATGGATAACCAGGAAGTAACCATCTTAGCTTTACTGGATTTCAGCAACGCATTTAACACCGTTGATTACGACATACTCCTAGCTATCTTAGAGTCAATTAATGTATCAGCTGAAGTCATAGAGTGGTTCCATTCTTATCTGTCTGGGCGTCGACAGCGTGTATGTGCTGGTGATAGTCATTCCTCGTATTGCCGCCTCAGTGCTGGGGTTCCCCAGGGTAGCGTGCTCTCTCCATTCCTATTCTCTATCTTTATAAATACTGTTACTGAAATTCTTACCATCTCTTTCCATCTTTACGCTGATGACTTGCAAGTTTATTTGACAACACCGGTTGAGAACATTGTAGAAGCTATAAACACCCTAAATTCTAACCTGAGCGCTATCACCAACTGGAGTCGGTCGTTTGGATTATCTGTCAATTCCGGCAAGTCACAATTCTCTATTTTAGGCACCTCTAAACAACTAGCAAAGTTAGCTTGCTATAACCTTCCTAACGTTATATTCGATGGCTCCGTTATATGTTACTCCAACGTGTTAAAAAATCTAGGGGTTATTGTTGACAGCTCTCTTTCCTGGCGTCCGCAAATCGCTGAAATTAGTCGCAAAATTTTTGCAACTTTTCATTCTCTCAAAAGATGGAAACATTTTCTACCGATTAAGACTAAAATATCGCTAGTCAACAGTCTTATGTTGCCAATCTTGGACTATGCAGATGCATGCTATCCAGACTTATCGGAGGAATTGATTAACAAACTCAACCGTCTGCAAAACCTCGGCATAAGATATATATTCAATTTGAAGAAGTTTGACCATGTATCACAGTATCGCTCAAGGCTCGGATGGCTTCCAATAAAACATCGACGTAACCTACATATTCTGTCCCTCCTCTACGCAACCCTTTTCTGTCCTACTTCACCGCTATACCTGAAAGAACGTTTCTCTTTCCTTGGCAACCCTTCTCTTCACATGTGCCTTCGCTCTCAAAACGACAACAAATTGAGTGTGCCAATTCGTAACTCGAGTTCGTATGCTAAATCTTTCACGTCAAAGGCTGTTGAATTATGGAATGCACTACCTTTGGTAATTCGTCAATCTCCTTCTATCTTTGTCTTTAAAAACCGCGTAAAGCACTTCTACCTAACTATGACTTAAATAACATATCTTTTGCGTACGTTTATTCATTCGCTTTTGTATGTGTATTTATATGTGTATGTATGTATTTATGTATATATATATGTATATATATATATATTTATATATAATATATTTATTATATATTTGTATGTATGTATGAATTTGAATAATATGCTTATTTTGTTTTTGTGAACTTTATTACCGATGCGCAAGCCCGTTACAATGCTAGCTCCTTTCAGTAGGGTAGTCTGGAAGAGATCGCTATTTAGTGATAAGACCGCCCATTGCACTAAATGTATTATTTTAATATTAAGGTTTGCTATGTAAACTAGTTTTAGTTGCAATAAAGATGTTTATTTATTATTATTAAGCAAATTCGTAGTAAAATTCAGCAATACTGAGCTGAGCTGAGCTGATACTGAGAGAGCTGGCTTTGAAAGCATCATTTATTTAAATAGTTAAAGTTATCAATTATCCGTTGAACCTATTTCTTTGTATTTAATTTACCAGTCGACCAAATAAACATAATAATATACTTTGAGTTATTGAATATTTAATTAATTTTCAGACATAATTGAAGATCAAGATATAATTAACACACGTAATTTAGATACAAATGAATTCATTAGTTAAAATTTATGTAGAATATACCTCATCTTGGATAATAGCACCAGCAGCTATCGGCGCAAGGATAGAAACTCCGTTGGATATACAATTAGTGATTCCCATCAAAGTACCGGCGAAGTTTGGAGCCATGTCGATGTGCACCAACTGTAGGATCATCAGCCATATTAATAACTTTAATCAGGATACTTACAAATTGCTGTTCAAAAATCACGAAGTAAATTTTTTATTAGAAAAAAAATGTAGCAAATGTAAACATTATCTGTAGAAGACGTTATTTTTAAAATTGTATTTTGACCATCGATTAGAATATTTATTGGTTTCGATTTTATTTAATAAGTTTCTAACACAAAGTTTGCCAAAATTAATTTATAGCATTACCAAATAGCCAGCGTAGTGACCAGAATTAAGCCCGACAACGATAGTTAATAGCGTTACAGCTAATACAAGTTGACCTGACGGCACATAAGAAAGCCCAATCAGAGCTAATCCTGGACCAATATGACCTGAAATAATGAAAAACATATATTTTTATTTATATACCTATTCCAGCAATTTACTGCTCTATTAAATGTGTGAAAAAGATGTTCTTCGTCATAACCAAGAATAAGTTTAAAAGATAAGTGTTATATTTGAAAATTCGAGATACCAGCCCACATTTGAACTATTTACATTCATTTAAACCAAGTGACCCATTTAGTTCTATCTGATTTGTTAATAATGTAAAAAGATAAATGGACAGTTTTATTAAAGAAAATACTAGAAAAACACATGCAAAAAACCAAAAGAATTCGATTGAATCGAATCTATTTCTCTATGTAGGAGAAGGACAGGAAATAAAGAAATAGATAATAATAAATGACAAATAAATTTACGTTGAAAAAAAAAGCGTGTGTTTCAGTTTCGACGCACGACTGGAGTTTACTTCTTCAGATCGACTGTTTAAATAGGCACAAAAAAGGCCTACTAGTCTAAGAAAAAAATTAATATCATATCAAATTGTAAATAAACGAATTAATGAAAATACATACCTAAATATAATATTTTTATTCTATTTACATTTATTATGAACAACGCCATCTATGGCGTTACGACAACGACACATTATGGTAAATAAACCAATAACATAACGCCATCTATCGATCGATCGATGAAGTTATTAGAAAAAGTCGTGTTCTGTTAGATCCCAACAATAAAAGAAGACGTTTTCTTAGTAGTTTATGGCGTTAAAAGCAACGTAACGAGGTCATTCGTTCAATAAATTTAGCACCTCATATTTTTTTCATACCGGGGTCCTTATATGAAAATCGATTCTTAAGGAGTAAACTCCAAAAAAAATCTGTACATATTTATAAATACATTTATATAACCTAAAGGTATTAAAAGAAGAATCAATAAGTTACACATACCGAGAGAATTAAACAATTTTCTGCTGGTGGTGATCGTTAACCATTTTTTATTCAGCATATAATCTGATGCGTAGCCAACAGGAAAACTTAAAGCATACATGGCAATGTACGGTAGAGCTGACAATACGCCATTCTGAAATAATTTAATTCATGTTTAATCACCTTATAAATCTTACGAAGTCTCTTTTTATTTTTAAAGACTTTTAAAAAAGAGAAGATTCTCAATGTGACTATATTTGTATCTGCTCGCAAAGGAAAAAAAAACGACCTCATTGCGATTAACTTCAATGATAACTCAAAAATTACTCGTCAGATCTAAACGTACGACCTGTAACAGTATTTGAATAAAAAATGGAATCAATAAAATCGATATACCCTGTAAGACATTATGCGGTAACACACATGAAAAATACAATCGAATAGAGAAACTCCTCCTTTTTAACCGACTTCCGAAAAAGGAGGAGGTTCTCAATTCGACTGTATTTTTTTATATTTTTTTATGTATGTTAGCTCAGAACTTTTGACTGGGTGAACCGATTTCGATCAATTTTGTTTTAATTGAAAGGAGTTACGTGTCATGTGGTCCCATTTTTTTTAAATAAGATCTGACAAGCACTTTTAGAGTTATATCCTAATAATGCGTATTTACTTGACTACTTTTTCGTCGACCTACGTTGTATTATACCGCATAACTTTTTACTCGGTGTACCGATTTTGATGATTCTTACTTTAATCGAAAGCTAATACTTGTCTTCTAGTCTTCGTGAAATTAGATCGAGATCTGATTATCCGGTATCCGGCCAAACTGCTATCCGTTACATCACTGATTATAACGCATAATTTTTTATGGACTGTACCGATTTTGATGATTTTTAATTTAATTGAAAGCTGATGTTTACCACGTTGTCAAATTTAAATTTCATGGAGATCTGATTACTACTTTTTGAGTAATCTTTAATAGCGCGTATTTACTTGACTATTTTTTCGTCTTATTACGTTGTATTACTTGTCGATGTAATTGAAGTCGGTTTTTTTTCGTTTGCGAGCAAACACAATTATTTAAGTTAAGAATCTATATTATCTCATATTCGAATAGCCAAACATAAACGCACCGATTTTATATCAACCTGTAACACTTGATTCATATATGAGGGTATTTCAGTCATCAGTGTCCAGAAACCCCAGTTCTGACCACAATGGACAATTACCAAAGCTATACAAGGCATAGACGTCGCTATGATCCTCCAGGGTGTCGGCAGTTTCTGAAATTAGTAGAAAGACGTATGATATGAGAGGGCTTTATGCGATCACGATTCAGCCTGTAATATCCCACTGTTGGGCAAAGGCCTCTTCCCCATGTAGGAGAAGGATCGGAGCTTAATCCACCACGCTGCTCCATTGCGGGTTGGCGGATATATTCCTTACTACGAGTAACGATTGCTATCAGGTGTACATGATAACAACGGGCTTTATGCAAAATTAAGCAATCTAGAATTAAATTAAGAGAGTCAGTCGCATTTAAGAATACATGTAAAAGACTTCCCATTACAGTATATCTGCAAGAGCCCGTCTGAAGAAATGCCTTGACCTTACAGATCACAGCAAAATAATACTGCTGTTAAGTAGTATTATGTTTATGTTGTGAGTAAGGTGGTCATAGATTCTGGGGAGGGTGGGAGATAGAGTCGGCAACGCACTTACGATGCTTCTGGTTTTGCAAGCACCTATACGCTTAATATCAGGCCCTTGTACGCTTGTTTTCCGACTTAATCGAATAAATGAAAAAGTATATCTCCATTTACCATAAAAAGGATTATTTCATTCACAATATGATACGAAATCTGCGATAGGCTGAAGTAGTAGTATAATATTATATAAAAAAATAACAGTGGGTTTTTACTGTTATGAAAGAGTTTTTTGGGTAAAGATCACATTATTACATTTAATTTTCATATATTTCATATAAATAGTTCATAAATAACAAAACATCACATACCTTCTGCTCTTTGCCAATGTGTCCCAATGAGTTCTCTATATAATTTCGTTCAACTTCCTTGATTAGTTTGGAACTTCTTGGCGAGTTAGCACCAAGGAACACATAGAGAGCTGTCCATAGTAACCCAATCACACCTGTGCTGTAGAAGATCACTGGCCAGCCCCAAGAATCAGCTATGAATCCAGCAGCTATCAATTGAATAGCTGTTCCTAGTTGTGCACCTGCAAAATAGTTTATATACTCGTAGCTTAACACCAGCTAAAACAAGTAGTGGTGATAAAAAATGTTTAAATGTCAATTCCTACTATTTTTTTATAACAAGGGGGGCAAACGAGCGAACAGAGCCGTTTGATGTTTAATGGCTACCATCACCCATGGATATCTGCAACGTTACAGAAGTTGCGGTTGCGTTGCTGGCCTTGACGGAAAATATGTCTGTATACTCGATGGTTGAAAGGTGAAAAAATTACAATTAATTAACGGATTAGTATTGAAAAACAGTGAGTGTGTCAGCTCCAACGCACGACTGGAGTTTACTCCTTCAGATCGACTCTCTAAATAAGCACAAAAATAGTCTAAGAGAAGGATTAATAACATATCAAATGGTAAATAAACGAATCAGTCAGATATTAAAAACAAACTTACCTCAGCTGCAAAAGGTTAAATATTCATAATCATCTTACCAGCATATATCAAAGTGCCCAGTCTACTTTTCTCTTCCAAAGGCACCCACTTTCCAATCAGGTGATGTATTGTAGGATATAAAAATCCTTGAGTTAATCCTTGCAGCATACGAAAAGCACATACTACTTGCCATCCACCCTTGTTAAAAATTAAATAGTTAACAATTTTTAATCAACTTGAAAAAAAAGGATGGGATATTAGTTAACTTTTTAAAATTCTAAATTTGACTGTATTTTATGTGTATTACCACATAAGTTTTTACTGGTTGTACGGATTTTGATGATTCTTTTTATCCGAAAGCTGGTGTGGCTTGTCATATTTTGTCATGTACTCTCATTTAAATTTGAGATATAACTAATAATGCGTATTTGTCATTTACTTAACGTATCATTTATATCTTTTTTAGTAGTTTGCCAAAGAAGTTTCACTTCTGAGATGTGTACTTTGTACACATTTTTTGGAGAAATTTTTATACACAAAAATCGTGTTATTTTTTTCATTAACTATAATTTTGGGCCAAACTGTTAACCAGTTTTTGTAAATATGATAATTTTCATTAAATAATAAGTCGATCAAGTGATCTAAGCATCACAACCTAAACATAAGATTTTTTCTATCATTAATAAATAATAAATAAATATCTACACATTACACACACGGTTTTCTGTTCCTAAACTAAGCAACTTAATGCTTGTGTTATAGGTAACAGCCGACTGGTATAGCTACATTTTTTTTGTCGATAAACATAGTTATATAAATAATACATATATAAATATATAAATAAATATGTATATTACACCCAGACTCGGGGTGGGAATCGAACCCACAATCCCCGGAGCAGAAAGCAGGGTCACTACAAACTGCGCCAACGGGCTAGTCAAATCATTCCACTTATTATAATACTAGCTTCTGCGCGCGACTTCATCGGCGTGGACTCCGCTCCTATTGGTCTTAGCGTGATGACACATAGCCTATAGCCTTCCCCGATAAATGGGCTATCTAACACTGAAAGAATTTTTCAAATCAGCCCAGTAGTTCCAGAGATTACCGCGTTCAAACAAACAAACAAACTCTTCAGCTTTATATATTAGTATAGATTTTTAAGGCAATTAACCTTACATAGTACGATCCAAGCGGCATCAGCAGCGTTACAACAGAATTGACTCCAACACAAATGGTGATCAAGACCTTTCCTCCGAACCTCGCGGCCAGTTCGCCCCCAGGTATCTGTAGTATGACGTAGCCCCAGAAGAACGAAGAGAGAACCAAGCTCTGCGTCTGCAAGCTCCAGTCAAATGACTGTAGGAAAATAATGTATATCAATAATTTTACTTTAAGAAAGCATTTATCAACCGATTTCACGATCTATAACTTTTTACTGGGTATATTGCTTTTTTTTTGGAGTTTACTCCTTAAGAATCGATTTTCATATAAGGTCCCCTGTATGAAAAAAATAATGAGAAGTAATATCTTCTATTGGACAAATGACTTCGTTCCGTTTTTAACGCCATCTATAATTATTATTGAATATCGGAGATAGCGTTACGATATGTTTTCTAATAACGCCATCTATCAATTATGGCGTTATTTGATTCGTTTATTTACCATTTGATATGGTAGGTATTCTTTTTTTAGACTAGTAAGCCTTTTTTGTGCTTATTTAGACAGTCGATGTGAAGGAGTAAACTCCAGTCGTGCGTCGGAGCTGACACACACACTTTTTTTTTTTTTACTAGAAGCTGGTGATTATCGTTTATTTTCATCTCATTTAAATATGATAGAGATTTGACGAGTAGTTTCTTAGAGTTTATCCTTAATAATGCGTATTTACTTGACTCTTATTTCGTCGACCTACGTTGTATTATA
Source organism: Melitaea athalia (assembly GCA_905220545.2). NCBI lineage: Eukaryota > Metazoa > Arthropoda > Insecta > Lepidoptera > Nymphalidae > Melitaea > Melitaea athalia. The sequence goes on along the minus strand of HG992183.1, from coordinate 1,415,905 downwards.
CCGCACAGCTTTTACTGGTTAGACTGATTTTGATGGTTCCTATTTTAATCGGAAGCGACACTTGACTTTTTTTTCGTCGATGTCATTGAAGTTGGTTTTTCTTTCTTTTGCGAGCAAATACAATTATTTAATTTTAGTAATACTTTGATACTTGATAAGAAAACATTATAGCTTTGTAACCTATAAAAATTTACATAACTTAAATTAAAAGGTAGGGTTATTATTTATTGCATCTGTTTATAATATTTCCAATACTCTTTTTTGTTGAAAAGTAGTTTCTTGAGATAAAAAGAGGTAATCTAGTAGAATAAATGACATCTCATAATCACAGCAACAGATCAAGATATGAATGAAGTCATGAAGATAAATCTTTAGGCTGTAAGATTCAAAACAAAAAAAAATGTAATTTTACTCACGTGTCTTTTTAATCTATGTTTTATCAATGCGTACTCTGGATAATATACTTCTTTATCACATATTCAAGCCTATATTCATTTGTTAAAGAAAATATTCATTTGTTTTGAACAGTAAAAGTTCTGATGTACATTATTAAGAAAAAACTGAGGTAGGGCACAGCAGGAAATTTCCCGCTCAAAATTGGAGCAGCCCGACTGGGGTAGTACCTCGACCTTACAGAAGACCACAGCTAAATAATACTGTTTTCAAGCAGTATTGTGTTCCTGTTGGTGAGTAAGGTGACCAGAGCTCCTGGGGGGGATTGGGGATAGGGTCGGCAACGCGCTTGCGATGCTTCTGGTGTTGCAGGCGTCTATAGGCTACGGTCTTACCATCAGGTGAGCCGTACGCTTGTTTGCCAACCTAGTTACATAAAAAAAAAAAAAAAAATGTATGAGATTTCGTCATCATTCATTGAGTTACTCATATAACTATAAACAGGAGAGATCTGTGCCTTCGTCTGTTATAGATAAATAATTAGTTCACTATTAGAACGTTATCTATAGTTGTCTATATTGAACGTCAATATAGCGTTGGTATACTTACATTGTCTTGAGTGCTGTCTGTCATAGCAACGATCGCCATGCTCATGTTGACTCTCATTGAATATGCGATGACCATCCCGAGGAACAGTAGAACACACTGCAGGTGTCGCATACCAAACAAAGAACCTACATCGAGTGGAGTAAACAGAGGGGTATATTTTTATTTATGTACGAACTGTGCACCGCGATTGTACATGCGTTAATTTGAGGAAAAATAGCCAATATTCTTTTTCACTAAATGGGCTTTCCAACACAAAGAGATTTTTAACGATATTATGTCCTAAGGTGTAATGTAACGATCGCGCCTAATGACCATATCAAATTATAACTGAGGCAGGGCACAGCAGGAAATATCCTGCTCAAAATCTGGACTAGCCTGACTAGGGAAGTAACTTAACTTTACAGAAGCAGAGTTTTTTTTAGCTGTGATCAGCTAAATAATACTACTTTTACGAAGTATTTTGTTCCTGTGGTGATTAAGGTGATTAAAGCTCCTGGGGGACTTGGGTATAGAGTCGGCAACACACTAAACTTGCGATGCTTGTGGTGTTGCAGGGGTTTTATAGGCTACGATAATCGCTTACCATTAGGTGAAGCGTATGCTTGTTTGATGACTTAGTAATTGTATAAAAAAAGCATAGCAGATACCCCCTACCCTTTCAAAGAAGGAAACCCTTATTGCCTAGCACTATGACATAATACTTTACGATCTATTCTAATGTCTACCTAATATCCTCAAAAAATCATAAAAATTCATCAAGCTATTTTAGAGGAGTGCGACCAGAAAAACCATGACGCGATATAAATTGGGCGATTATAGTGATATTTGCCTGTACATAATAGGTACACCCAATTGGTGATACGAGTAGGTATATTGAAAATTATTTGTGGTAATTTTTGCAAACAATTTAGAACACCACAATAAAAATTAAACGTCTTTTTGCAAATGAATATTCGTTTTATAAAATTAAATAAATAAAATTAAGTATTGTACTTACTCGGTTTTTCTATATTTACGTCTTCTTCAGCCATTTTGATATTAAAATAAAAACAAATTATACTTTTCTAGATAAATTAATTTACTTTCTTAATAATTTTAAGAAATAAAAAATATAAAAACTACGTGTAAGTGAGACGTAAATCGTCTTTACTCTATTATTTTTACATGTTTGTTGTATAGGTATTATTACTGATATGAGTTTATCGGTTGTTTTATCCTTCTAGCGCACTTCACTCTAAAATATCGTTCATACCTGCGACTTGTACTGACAAGTGGACGGGCGCTTCAAAATTGTTATGTCATTAGAACATAGTACGATGTCTGATAAATTCTAATTTTTTAAGCTATTGTATAGCTTTTATCGCGGGCTTTGAACGTGGCGACCGAATCAACAAATTCAGTAACGAAAATAAAACCGAAGACTCCGCCTACCATGTAGCTCGGCCGAGTGTTCGCTTAAGAGCGGGTATAAACTCATGATCATGATTCAACTAACCGAAAAAAAAAATATATAAATATTACATCATATTTCCAAATGATTAGATTAAGTAAAAACAGACCGGGGTGAGATGGCGACTGCTAGCGCGACCCCATCTCGCCCCACCCAGGCGGACGGCGGCTCACACGTGGTGGTTTTTTAACCGACTTCCAAAAAAGGAGGAGGTTCTCAATTCGACTGTTTCTTTTTTTTATGTATGTTAGCTCAGAACTTTTGACTGGGTGGACCGATTTCGATCAATTTTGTTTTTAACCGACTTCCAAAAAAGGAGGAGGTTCTCAATTCGACACGTATGTTTTTTTTTTATTTTTTTTTAATGTATGTTAGCTCAGAACTTTTGACTGGGTGGACCGATTTCGATCAATTTTGTTTTAATTGAAAGGTGTTGCGTGTCATGTGGTCCCATTTAAATTTAATTAAGATCTGACAAGTACTTTTAGAGTTACATCTAATAATGCGTATTTACGTGACTACTTTTTCGCCGACCTACGTTATATATTATACCGCATAACTTTTTACTCGGTGTACCGATTTTGATGATTCTTACTTTAATTGAAAGCTAATACTTGTCATGTAGTCTTGTTTAAATTAGATTGAGGTCTGATTACAACTTTTTGAGTAATCTTTAATAGCACGTATTTACTTGACTATTTTTTCGTCTTATTACGTTGTATTACTTATCGATGTAATTGGAGTCGGTTTTTTTTCGTTTGCGAGCAAACACAATTATATATGAAAGGTTTTGCGTGTCGTGTGGTCCCATTTAAATTTAACTGAGATCTGACAAGTACTTTTAGAGTTATATCTAACTAGCTGACCCGGCGAACTTCGTACCGCCTAACAGTCGATTCTGTAATTTTTTATTTTTTTTAATACTTATCCTTCCCGGAACCCCTCCAGTAATTTAAACTTTATGGTATAGTATTAATGTTCAAATTGACTTTTAAGTATTATTACGAATCTTTTGTATGGGAATGTATAAAATTCTTGTTTTTAGACTTTTTCAGGCAATTTTTAAATTTTTCTCTCCGTAAGAACCATCCTCGTACTTCAAGAAATATTATAAAAAAAGAATTAGCGAAATCCGTTCAGCCGCTTTCGAGATTTTTAAAATAACTTTTAAGTGCCTAATATTGGCACTTACAGTAAGGCGTTCCTGCTGGTTACTCGACACTTTAATGACCAATTAACTCGTTAATTAAACAATATACTATAATAATATTACACACATGTATTGAGGGCATAATTATATAGGTATAACATATTCGAAAATTACTATGATCGGAAACATCGACATTTTTTAGTTGTCCGCTAAAAATGTCGATGAAATTTTGAACTTGTCCACTTGTCTGAACAACTTGCAGGTATGAACGATATTTTACAGTGATGTACGCTAGAAGGATAATAAATCCATAATTGTGTTTAAAAAACCAACTTCAATTACATCGACAAGTAATACAACGTAGGTAGACGAAAAAATAGTCAAGTAAATACGCGTTATTAAAGATTACTCAAAAAGTAGTTATCAGATCGCCATGAAATTTAAATTTGACAACGTGGTAAACATCAGCTTTCAATTAAATTAAAAATCATCAAAATCGGTACAGTCCATAAAAAATTATGCGTTATAATACAACGTAGGTCGACGAAAAAATAGTCAAGTAAAAACGCATTATAGCAGATATAACTCGAAAAGCACTTGTTAGATCTTAAATAAATTTAAATGAGCCTAAATTACATCTATTACCTTTCGAATAAAAAAAAATTATCGAAATCGGTCCACCCAGTCAAAAGTTCTGAAGTAACATACATAAAGAAAATACAATCGAATTGAGAACCTCCTCCTTTTTTGTAAGCCGGTTAAAAAACGATAAACTCATATCAGTAATAATAAAAACCCGAAGTGTATTAGACGAGAGAGAAATAATAGTTTAAAAATGATTTATCTCCCACGAGCACGTACTTTTTATATTTTTTATATTTATATATTTGCCGTTTAAATTATTTAAGAAATTAAATTAATTTATCTAGAAAAGTATAATTTATTGTTATTTAAATAACAAAATGGCTGAAGAAGACATTATAATAGAAAAACCGAGTAAGTACAATATTTAATTTTATTGATTTAATTTTATTTAAAACGAATATTCATTTGCAAATAGAAGTTTAATTTTTATTGAAGTGTTTGCAAAATTATTGTTCTAAATTGTTTGCAAAAATTACCACAAAGAATTTTATGCATATTTATTTATTGCTACTTTATTGCACAATACATTAAATAATTGTACAAAAGGCGGGCTTAATGCTAAAAGCATTCTCTACCAGCCATCCTTAGGACGTACAAGAGCGGGTTTTTGTAGGTATGCAGAACTGGGTATTAATAAAATTTACATTAAGAGAATTAAAAGAGAAAAAAATGGCAAGAAAAATAAGGTAAAGTTAGTGACAATAACGATTGTCACTAGCTTTACCGACCTTAATATAACGATATTATAATAATATACATCATCATCATCATCATTTCAGCCTATCGCAGTCCGCTGCTGGACATAAGCCTCCACAAGTTAGCGCTGAAAATGGCGTGAACTCATGTGTTTTGCCCATAGTCACCACGCTGGGCAGGCGGGTTGGTGACCGCAGGGCCGGCTTTGTCGCACCGAAGACGCTGCTGCCCGTCTTCGACCTGTGTATTTTAAAGCCAGCAGTTGGATGGTTATCCCGCCATCGGTCGGCTTTTTAAGTTCCAAGGTGGCAGTGGAACAGCTGTGTTATCTCTTAGTCGCCTCTTACGACACCCACGGGAAGAGAGGGTGAGGCTATATTCTTTGCCTTAGCCACACAGCAAATTATTATTATAATTTATTATTTATTTATAATATACACGAGCAAATCACTACATATTATAAAACAAAGTCTCTTCCCGCTGTCTGTCTGTCTGTATATATGCTTAGATCTTTAAAACTGCGCAACGGATTTTGATGCGGTTATTTTTAGTAAATAGAGTGATTGCAGAGGAAGGTTTATATGTATTATACAGTATAGCAATGGAACACTGATAGTTTTAAAGTTTTCTAATGTGATGTCGTAAATAAACACATTTTTTGCGCTTAGATTGCATATATTTTTTTTATTTTATATTTAGTATCAGCATTGCACCCGTGCGAAGCCGGAGCGGGTCGCTAGTAATTCATATACATACTATACAAATACATACATATATAAACAGATACATATATACATAATCAATACATATTATAAAACAAAGTCGCTTCCCGCTGTCTGTCCCTATATGTGCTTAGATCTTTAAAATTAATAGTAGAGGAACACTTATATTTTCTAATGTGATGTCGTAAATATACACATTTTTGTGCTTACTCGTGCAAAGCCGGGGCGGGTCGCTAGTACTTAATAAGCTGACGACAATAAACAAAACACAATTACACAGTGTTATTGAGTTCACCAAAATAGGTTAAATTTTGGCTAAGAATAACTCCTTAATTTGTGAGTTACGTGAAGGAACCTTACGGTATCAGCCATATCACCAATTGGCTTCCTTCTTTGAAAGGTTCGGCAATAGGTGCTGTGATTTTTATACAACTAGGTCGGTAAAGAAGCGTACAGCCCCACCTAATGGTAAGCGATTATAGTGGCCTGTAGACCCCGCAACACCAGAAGCATCGCGAGTGTGTTGCCGACCCTACCTTCAACTCCAACAGGAGGTCTGATCACCCGAATCACCAACAGGACGACTCACACTGCGTAAAAGCAGTATTGTTGAGTTATTAGTAGTTATATTTTGTAGTTATAGTTTTATTTTGTGAGGCGCGTAATTTCGGTCAATTTACTTCGCTGGCACACAAATTATTTTGTTCCTTCCAGTTAAGTTTGTGCCACACGTCGACGCAAAATGAGTTGTGTGCAGATTCACACTTTTGTATGAAACTGAATGCAGTAGAAATTACGCGACTCACAACTCGCAAAATTCGTTTGGCCTCACCCTAAATGAACGAAGTAATTTTTGATATTGTTTTTGATTAAACGATTCTTAATATGAAGTTATTAATCTATACTAATATCATGAAACTAAAATGTTTGTTTCTATATTTGTTTTATAACGTGCTCATTTCAGAAGCTACTGATTTGAATAGAAAAAATATATTTTTGTTGGAAAACCCATTTACCAAGAAAGGCTATAGGTTATTTTTCCTCAAATTAACGTATGTGTAACCACGGGGCACAGCTTGTACATAAATAAAAATATACCCCTCTGTTTACTCGATGTAGGTTCGTTGTTTGGTATGCGACACCTGCAGTGTGTTCTGCTGTTCCTCGGGATGGTCATCGCATATTCAATGAGAGTCAACATGAGCATGGCCATCGTTGCTATGACAGACAGCACACAAGACAATGTAAGTATACCAACGCCATATTGACGTTCAAGTTATTTTTGTAATATTTCCGATATAAATACTGATAAAAATTAATGAACGTAAAAAAGTGTGTGTGCAATTAATTCACACATGGCAGAAGTGAAAATTCTAAAAAGTCGTAGGAAGGTATAGTCCGGTCGCCGACGAGAAAGAAATTTGTACTCTTTTGTCTTTGTCGCTCGCGTATAAACATATTGCGCTCACACAATACGGGGTCACTTCACCTGTGTGAGTGCAACCGCAATATGTTTGTACGCGAGCGACAAAGACAAAAGATGACAGGTCGGTGTACGAATTTCTTTCTTTTCGGCGACCAGACTTTAGGCGGTTATGATTTTTGTTCTATCGACGATCGAAAAAGGTCGTAAGTGCCATGTCACACGAGTCGCTTACACGTTTTGAGCAGTAATGACTTCCATCTCATTCTCTCCTATACATTTATGTGTTTCTTTCTTTATCGTGACGTATTTTTTATTTCATTAAGATTCAAATCACAACGATTCTAAAGAAGTTCACACACACACATCATTCAATATTGATACTTGGTTAAGATTGCTGGATAAGATTGGTACGGTACCGGCCTTTCGGTACGGTACGTTACGGGGTACATTACCCAAGTTTGTAATATACCTAATGTTAAGATTTAGCAATTTTTAAATTAACTGTTGTGTTTCCTACGCTGATCTGTTATTTTGATGGTTTTCTGTAAATTGATATATTTTTTGAAGTTCGTTAAATGTAGATATATAATATGGTAATTACCTGGTGAAATAAATGTTTTTATTTCATTACATTTTAATCACATACTCACTACTCTACAAACTCTAATTTCCAGTCCTTTAATTAATTGACTAAATATTATAGATAGCGTTCTTTTATCCTCTTACTTATTTGTTACCTATTTTTTTAACTAAGTCTTTTACCCGAGCCTAATTATTTTTTGTGTTAAAGTTAATTTATGTTAAAGTACATACATACATTAGGTTAGTTTAGACAGGAAAATTGGAAATTTGAATGTCAGCAAATTTACCCAAGTAGGGTCGCAAATGAAACAACATCACATGCACTTTACAAAATTAATAAAAAAAATCATGAAATATGTCTAAAACCACTCGCCCTTACTCACATTTCATACAAAAAAAAATACTTAATTGAAATCGCTTCATCCGTTCGTGAGTTACGGAGCCACAGAAAGACAGACAGACAGACAGACACGTCAAACTTATAACACCCCTCTTTTTACGTCGGGGGTTAAAAAGACTCACGTGAGCAAAATTGCATAATTTTTTTTCTATTAGATCCTACAATCTAAAGATTTTATCTTCATGACTTAATTCATATCTTGATCTATTGCTATGATTATGAGATGTCATTTATTCGAGTAGATTAAATCTTTTTATCTCAAGAAATCACTTTTAAGGAAAAAAGAGTATCGGAAATACCAAAAGCAGGTACTATACATAACACTACCTTTTAGGTTATGTAATTTTTATCTATATTTTAATATTATAAAGCTGAAGAGTTTGTGTTTTTGAACGTGCTTATCTCAGGAACTACTTGTTCGATTTAAACAATTATTTCAGTGTTAGGTAGCCCATTTATCGAGGAAGGCTATGAGCTATATATATAATCACGCTACGACTAATAGGAGCGGAGTACCAATGATGAATGTTTCAAAATCGGGGTTTTTTTCCTCAACTAGCCCAAAGTCGTTATTCCACGCGGACGAAGTCGCGGCCAGAATCTGGTAGATTATAAAGTTAATGTTTTCTTATCAAGTATCGAAATATTAATGCATAAATAATTGCGTTTGCTCGGAAACGAAAAAAAATAGACTTATCGACAAGTAATACAACGTAGGTACACAAAAAATTAGTCAAGTTAATATGCGTTATTACATATAACTCGTCACTTAAAATAGGTACTTGTCAGATCTCAGTCAAATTTAAACGGTACGACTGAAACTGACCACAAAATAAGTCAACGAGGTCATTCGTTAAATAGATTTTACTCCTCACATTTTTTTTTTCATATCGGGGGCCTTATATGAAAATCGATTCTTAAGTAGTAAACTCCAAAAAGGAACCAAGAAATTCGGTATATCCAGTAAAAAGTTACGTCAGTGAAATCGGTTAAAAAGCCTTCATGAAGTAAAATTATTGATATCCATTATTTTCCTACAGTCATTTGACTGGAGCTTGCAGACGCAGAGCTTGGTTCTCTCTTCGTTCTTCTGGGGCTACGTCATACTACAGATACCTGGGGGCGAACTGGCCGCGAGGTTCGGAGGAAAGGTCTTGATCACCATTTGTGTTGGAGTAAATTCTGTTGTAACGCTGCTGATGCCGCTTGGATCGTACTATGTAAGCTTTATTGCTTTAAAAATGTTATAATAAGTGCAATGATAGAAGAAATCTAGTCTTTTAGGTTATGATGCTTAGATCACTTGTTCGACTTATTATTTACAAAAATTGATTAATAGTTTGGCCAAAAATTATAGTTAAAGAGAAAAGAGGTTTTCATCTAATGAAATTTTTCTAAAAAATGTATACATAATTGTGTCTTTAAAAAAATATTGCGTGCAGTAGAAAGTTATGTGGTAACATCCATAAAAATACATTCGAATTTAGAATCTTGAAACTCGCTCGCTTCAGCCTGTAATATCCCACTGCTGGGCCTAGGCCTCCTTTCCCATGTAGTAGAAGGATCAGAGCTTAATCCACCTCGCTGGTCCAATGTGGGTTGCCGGATATATTCCCTACTACGAGTATGACTAACGATCGCTATCAGGCGTACATGATAACAACCGGGACCGACGGCTTAGGTGCTCTCCGAGGCACGGTGGGGAGACCCACAAGGACTGCACAAGCACCCAGACCACAGCAAACATCTGTATGGCCAATACAAATGTTTGTCATGTGCAGTGATCGAACCCGCAACCGCCAGAGTAACAGCCACAAACCAGTGCTGTGACCGTTGCGCCAACGCGGCGTCAATCTTAAAGATTTAACTAATATCCCATCCTTTTTTTTAAGTTGATTAAAATTTTTAACTAACTTATTTTTAACAAGGGTGGATGGCAAGTAGTCTGTGCTTTTCGTATGCTGCAAGGATTATCTCAAGGATTTTTACATCCTACAACACATAACCTGATTGGAAAGTGGGTGCCTTTGGAAGAGAAAAGTAGACTGGGCACTTTGATATATGCTGGTAAGATGATTATGTACTCGTATATCGAAATTTTAGAATAAGTGATTAATCAATTTATCTTTGTATTAAATTGAAATGAAAATTTTAATGTTAATACTTTTATGGACATGGCCTAAAACTTTCTTCTGCCTTAATTTCATTTAACAGCAATAAGTAAGTATTTCATCTTCCGCAGCTGAGGTGAGTTTGTTGTTAATATTTGACTGAGGCGTAGTCAGATTTCAAATTAAATTATACCTTTTTTTATCTATTTAAATTGGTGCTTTGCGTGGTTTGAAGCTTCTACTCTGATACTGGCAATTCCGCAAGGGAGCTAAAGCCAAAGAAGAAGAAGAATCTATTTAAATTAAGCCAAAAATTTAAAATCGAAATAGACGTTAACAGAGTTAGTTAATGTACTTAACTAATTATTTATTTCGTGTTGTTTACTTACATTTAAAATCTCAGCAAATTTCTACACAAGGTGTAATTAATAGCACTATTTATTTTTTTTCAGAAAAAAAAACTTGACATTTTCTTTTCTTATTTTAATTATTACACAATTTAGTAACTACGACGCAAAATATATTGAGATTAAATGATTCATTTTGACACAATTCAGTCCCAAGTTTCACCTTTTTAATAGACCAAAATTTACAGTCTTCGCAGAGTTGCGTGGAGAACTAAATGAAAATTGTCTTAATTTTTTTAAATCATATAAAAACATTTCATATTATATTCAAATTTGTATAAGCTACGAGTATATAAACTATTTTCCAGGTGGACAACTAGGAACGGCTATTCAATTGATGGCTGCTGGATTCATAGCTAATTCTTGGGACTGGCCAGCGATCTTTTACAGCACAGGTGTGATTGGTATACTGTGGACAGCTGTCTATATGTTCCTTGGGGCTGACTCTCCAAGGAGTTCCAAACTAATCAAAGAAGTTGAACGAAATTATATAGAGAACTCATTGGGACACATTGGCAAAGATCAGAAGGTATGTCACGCTTCGTTACTTATGAATTATCAATATGAAATATGGCGCCGCGTTGGCGCAACGGTCATAGCACTGATTTGTGCCTGTTGCGTTGGCGGTTGCGGGCTCGATATCCGCGCATGACAAACATTTGTGTTGGCCATACAGATGTTTGCCGTAGTCTGGGTGCTTGTGTAGTCCTTGTGGGTTTCCCCACCGTGCCTCAGAGATTACGTTAAGCCGTCAGTCCCGGTTGTTATCATGTACGACTGATAGCGATCGTTACTAATAGAAGGGAATATATATCCGCCAACCCGCATTGGAACAGCGAGGTGGATTAAGCTCTGATCGTTCTCCTACATGAGAAAAAAGGCATATGCCAGTTTATAATGTGATCTGTACATAATAAAACTCTTTTAATAATTACAGAAAAAAAAAAACTATTTTTTTTTGCTTTATTACATAAAATATATTTTGACGACTACTACTTCAGCCTATCTCAGTTTTGTGTATCATATTGTGCATAAAATAATCCTTTTTTTGAGCTAAATGGGGATATACTTTTTCATTTATTCGATTAGGTCGGAAAACAAGCATACAAGGACCTGATATTAAGCGGTTACCTAGCGTATACTCGTAGGTGCTTGCAAAACCAGAAGCATCGTAACTGCGTTGACGACTCTATCCCCCACCCTCCCCAAAATCTATGACCACCTTACTCACAACAGAAACAAAATACTACTTAAGACCAGTACTATTCAGCTGTGATCTGTATTTCCCCAGATGGGCTGCTCCAGATGAGAGAGATCTAATCTCTCTCATTTGCCTTTTTCGTCAGTCTTGTCATCTGTCGTTCTTCTTCTCTCATCATCTCTTTATTTAATTCTTGATTGCTTAATTTTGCCTAAAGCCTTGTCCTTCACGTCATATGCTTTTCTATTAATTTCAGAAACTGCCGACACCCTGGAGGATCATAGCGACGTCTATGCCTTGTATAGCTTTGGTAATTGCCCACTGTGGTCAGAACTGGGGTTTCTGGACACTGATGACTGAAATACCCTCATACATGAATCAAGTGTTACAGGTTGATATAAAATCGGTGCGTTTATGTTTGACTATTTGAACATGAGATAATATAGATTCTTGAATTAAAAAAGGAAGAGTTTCTCTATTCGATTGTTTTTTATGTGTGTTACCTCATAACTTCTTACAGGTGTATCGATTTTAGTGATTCTATTTTTAATCAAATACTGCTACTAGTCATAGAGATCGAGTACTTTTTAAATTATCCCAAATAATTAATCGGTATAAAGTCAGTTTTTTTTTTGTCTTTCGTTAAGTGTGTGTATCACCTTATGGCGAAATAAATGTTTTCTTTTTCTTATTTTCAGAGAGATTTCGTAAGATTTTAAAATATTTAAAATATGAATTAAAATATTCCAGAATGGCGTATTGTCAGCTCTACCGTACATTGCTATGTATGTTTTAAGTTTTCCTGTTGGCTACGCATCAGATTATATGCTGAATGAGAAATGGTTAACGATCACCGCCTGCAGAAAGTTGTTTAATTCTCTCGGTAAGTGTAACTTATTGACCCTTCTTTAAATATCTTTAGGATGTAGAAATGTATTTATAAATGTGTACAGATTTGTTTTTCAACGTTTGTCATTTATTATCTATTTCTCTTCTTCTTACCCTTCTCTTACATAGAGAAAGAGATTCAATTCGATCTACAATTACAGTAACTTTTTACTTTTAAGCACACACGAAATTTTTATTTTTAATTGTTTCAGGTCATTTTGGTCCAGGCTTAGCTCTTATTGGGCTTTCTTATGTGCCATCAGGTCAAGTTGTATTAGCTGTGACGCTATTAACTATCGTTGTCGGGCTTAATTCTGGTCAATACGGTGGCTATTTGGTAATGCTGTAAATTAATTTTGCCAAACTTTGTTTTAGAAACTTATGAAAAAAATCGAAATCAATAAATCTTCTTATCGATATTCCAAATGAATTTTTAAAAATAACCTCTTCTGTAATTTTTTTTATATTTGTTACATTGGCTATACATATATAAAAATACATATAAAAATTTCACTTCATGATTTTTCAACAGTGACTTGTAAGTATCATGATTAAAGTTATTCATATGACTGATGATCTTACAGTTGGTGCACATCGACATGGCTCCAAATTTTGCCGGTACTTTGATGGGAATCACTAATGGCATTTCCAACGGAATTTCTATCCTTGCGCCGATAGCTGCTGGTGCTATTATCCAAGATGAGGTATATTTTGCATAAATTTAAACTATTCAATTATTTGTATATCTTGATCTTCAATTTGGTCTAAAAATTAATTAAATTGTCAGTATCTTAAAGTATATTTTGTTCATTTGGTCGACTGGTAAAGTAAATGTGAGAAAAAAGAAATAGGTTCAGCGGTTATAAAATGATAATCTTAACCATTTAAATAAATGGTACTTAATGCAATTGGCTTAATTATTGGTCTTCTGGAAAATACGGAACTTGTGAAAAAATAACTCAAACATATCTCATTTTCTTTCAAAAGTCTTAAATATACTTAGAACTTTAATAGAACTTGTGAAAAAATAACTCAAATATATCTCATTTTCTTTCAAAAGCCTCAAGTATAACTCATTTTCTTTCAAAAGCCGTCTATTTATTTTATGATACTATAAACGTGTTAAATAAGCGTATATTCCACTTGATGGTAAGCAGATACCGTGAACCTGCAACACCAGAAACATTATACAAACATTGCTGACCACTTTACTCTTCCTCATAGGCTATGATGTAAGCTCATCATCATCTCCCTGCCCTTATCCTATTTATATAGGGTCGGCACAACATGTTCTCCTCTTCCTCAGACTCATGTTGTAAGTGATTTGGCATGTTATTTTTTACGACCGGCCGCCTGCCTGGCATCAACCCTCCTTGGGAATTGAATTGGGAAGGCTATGATGTAAACTAAATAAGAAATAGTAGTATGTATATCAAATCGAATAATCACATATTTATTTTGATATTCAAATCGAATCGAATCGGATATCAAAATAAATATGTGTAGTCATATTCACCTCAAAGTGTAGCTATAGAAATATCTCGCTCAAGTGATATTGTAACCACAAACTTACTTTCAATATTGAAAAGTATTGCAACAAGGCTAAGAATTCAGATGTCAATTAAATTTTCAGTTGTAGTACAAAGTAAAAAACTCCAATGGAAATTAAGTATTTATGTTTGCAAATGATTACTTTAGTATTATATAAAATAGTTTATATAAAAATGTACTGAATGTAACCAACTTAACACAATGACACCTTACACAAACACGATGGATGGATATGTGAGCACAATGCCCTTTTCCAGACTGACCCCTCTGAGTGGCGTAAGGTTTTCTACCTCTCTTCAGGCATTTACATCGCCTGTAATATATTTTTCCTCATATTTGGTACATCTGAGAAGCAGCCATGGAACGAAGCCAGTGTAACCACGGATGAAGAAAAAAATGATACAAAAACAAAGTTCTAAGGAAAAAATTACCAGGTAGAAATGTTTTAAAAACGGTTTTATTTAGCTTGACCAGTTTCTTTGGGTTAAATTTAGTATTTGGAATTTTACCTCCTTCCTGATGACAGATTGATCTGCTATTTGGTACACACTCTTAATCTTGATGACAATAGAACATAATATATTCCTTATGATTGTAAATCCAAGATGGCCGCCGATACAAAATGGCGGATCACATATTTTCCACAAATACCTCAATATGGGTATCGAATAAAAGGTCTTGATTGGTAGAACAGGACACTACTATTGAACTCAATAAAATAAACTTATTTTTATTTTAAACGGTTTTATTATGTGCTAAAAGCTAAAAAATAATTCGGTAAGTCCTAGCTACCAGATCGCACCAATCTTCTCATCAATCTGGGGTATTGATCAGACAAATATAAAATCTTTGGGCACGTGAAATTTTTATTATAATGTTTACTCTGGATACGCTACGCCCAAAATTTTAAAATTTTTACTATAAAAAGAAATAACCAATTTTGTGCCTGTATAATTGACTGTCATCGAAATTGTTTGGACTTTTCAATTTCTATATTATTATCTTAATAGCAATTTCTCATTTTCAGGTAAAGAATATTAAATTTTAACTACCTCAAGCTGTACCTGATTGTGATTAAACTACATACAGAGCAAAGAAACTGAAAACTGTATTTTTAATTTTTAGTGTTAAAATAAAAAATATTAAAAAAAAAATAAAGAAAGACATCCTCAATTACATAAACATTTAATACTCGTAGTAGTAAGTGAAACTAAACTAAATTTGGATTGTAGTATATTATGAAATAAAAAATTGTAATCATTAAATACAAAGTACTTTATTTAAATACAAAGACGACCATTTACAAGATAATTGTGTTTGCTCGCAAACGAAAAAAAACCGACTTCAATTACATCGACAAGTAATACAACGTAATAATACAACGTAATAAGACGAAAAAATAGTCAAGTAAATACGCGCTATTAAAGATTACTCAAAAAGTTGTGATCAGTTTTCGATCTAATTTAAACAAGACTACAAGACAAGTATTAGCTTTCGATTAAAGTAAGAATCATCGAAATCGGTACACCGAGTAAAAAGTTATGCGGTATAATATAACGTAGGTCGACGAAAAAGTAGTCACGTAAATACGCATTATTAGATATAACTCTAAAAGTACTTGTCGGATCTCAATTAAATTAAAACGGGACCACATGACACGCAACACCTTTCAATTAAAACAAAATTGATCGAAATCGGTCCACCCAGTCAAAAGTTCTGAGCTAACGTACATAAAAAAAAACATACGTGTCGAATTGAGAACCTCCTGCTTTTTTGGAAGTCGGTTAACAAACAACTACACAAGAAATAAACTTTTATACAAATACAACAAACAGGTAATTTAGATTTAAGGTACGCGCTTTGTCGTCGAGGCTTTTTTTCTGTACCTGCGATAGACAGGTTTGAGACGGAGATTGGTATTTGCTAATTACTCTTCCATACCAGTTATCGCTTTCATTCCTCTCGTACTTTATACAATAACAACCTGGACCGACAGCTTAACGTGCTCTCCGAGGCACGGTGGGGAGACACACAAGGACTGCACAAACACCAAGACAACGACAAATATCTGTATGGCAAATGCAAATGCTTGTAATGTGCGGGGATCGAACCCGCTACCGCCAGCGCAACAGCCGCAAACCAGTGCTGTGACCGTTGCTCTAACGCGTCGTTAATTATATATTTATGACATATGTTTATAGAAAATAGTTATGTATTTTTACCGTCTTAATTGTCTGATTTCATTTTTCTTCACTGTGGACCATGGCCTTTAAAGCCAACAGCGAGACGTCCGATCTAACAATTGCCGATAAGGCGGTGCGCTCCTTGATCCTCGCTGGACAGTCCGCAAGGATGTTCCATATGAGTACACTTACAACTAGGCTTTAAAATAAGTGTTTGCTTGCAAACGAAAAAAAAACCGACTTAAATTACATCGACAAGTGATACAACGTAAGTAGATGGAAAATAGTCAAGAGAATCCGCGTTATCTAACATTATTAAAATTAAAAATCGGCCAAGTGCGAGTCGGACTCGCGCACGAAGGATTCCGTACCATTGACTAAACTAAATATAAGTAAATTTTCTGTAAAATATTTATTCTGTAAAATATTTATTTAATTATGACGCCATCTATGATGCTATTAGAAAACTATTATTATTAGTCTATTGACGAAGTTTTCCTCATCTATACTAATATATAAACAGCTGAAGAGTTTGTTTGTTTGGTTGTTTGTTTGTTTGTTTGTTTGTTTGTTTGTTTGTTTGAACGCGGTAATCTCTGGAACTACTGGGCCGATTTGGAAAATTCTTTCAGTGTTAGATAGCCCATTTATCGAGGAAGGCTATAGGTTATGTATCATCACGCTAAGACCAATAGGAGCGGAGTCAACGCCGACGAAGTCGCGCGCAGAAGCTAGTTTCTTATAGATGGCATTTTAGACTAATAAAAAATTATCGCCCCCCTTAAATGTTTATTTTATTTTGTTTTTAATATTTGTTGTTATAGCGGAAACAGAAATTTGTGGAAATTTCAACTGTCTAGCTATCGCCGTTCTTGAGATACAGCCTGGTAACAGACGGACGGACAGACGGACGGATGGACGTCTTAGTAATAGGGTCCCGTTTTTACCCTTTGGGTACGGAACCCTAAAAAGGAGTCATTAAATCTCGATCAAAGTGAAATGAAACCACAAGAAAAGCATCAGCTTACGATTAAAACAGGGATCATCAAAGTTTTTTATAAAAAATAAACTGCTACTGCCCTCTAGTGGATAATACAGCTCCCTACGTTATAGCAGATCTGGCTACCTAACATCATTTGATCCAGAATCCAAATCGAAGTAGTCTTATTGGGTGCTGATAGATGTCGTCGCGACAACGACTCGTACGCACCATCACATATAGCAATAAAATTAATACGCGTATAAATCGAGTCATCAAAGATTACTCAAAAAGTACAAACTATATCTAGATAAAATTTAGAAATAACTATAAAACAAGCATCAGCTATCGATTGAAATAAGAATAATTGAAATAGGCGTACTCAGTGAAAAGTTATGCGATCTAATACAACGTAGGTCGACGAAAAAATAGTCAAGCAAATATGCATTATTAAACTCAAAAAGTACATGTTAGATCTCAATTAAATTTAAATGTGACTACATGACATGCACCACCTTTGGATTAAAAAAGAATAATCGAAATCGGTTAAGCCAGTAAAAAGTTCTGAGGTAACATACACAAAAATACACACGAATTGGGATCCTCTTCCTTTTTGGGAAGTCGGTTAAAAAACAATCAATTTCTGTAATAATCGATTCTTTTTATCGATTAATTTTTAGTTACTCGATTTATTTGAAAATGAAAATAAAAATAAGCAGGATTTTTCGCGTTGTGGCCTACCTCAGTTAAACATAATTATTACGATGTAAGATGCCTTGTTTTTCACGTCCAATGTGCGGGCTTCGCGTTAATTTGTTGCGTACGTGCACACTGTCGAATGACAATATACTTGAAGTTTTCCCGGAGCGCTATCATTTACAGGTTTAAGAGTCGAGTTTAGAAATATCTCTTTTCTAAAAACTAGTAATCTAATGGGGGCTGGGCTCTAACATTAGAGTTGAAGATTTCCATTATTGCTGGTGGTTCACTTTATCTATAAGTATTATAAAAAGATGTTTGTCTGAACGCGATAAATTCGAAAACTACCAAACGGATTTTTACACGGTTTTCAACAATAGAAAGAGTGATTCTTGAGAAATATTTAAGTATATACTTGTTGCACGGGCCATTCTCCGCAACTTGATGTCTTCGTGCGTCCATTTTGCGTGGTTGGCTGGCTGAGGACACTACTCTTGCCAGCCTAAAGTAAGTATATAATTTATTATTTTTTTATGTAAATTAGCAGAAATACGGCGATAAATGTTGAAGAGGTCACAAAAAATGTCGCGAACTGGGAGCTTTCCACGCGAACGCCGCATAAACTAGCAAAGATATAGTTGACTAATGTACTAGCGAATTCAAAATCTTGTCTTGGTGTGTCCTTGCGTATTTACCCACCGTGTCTCGGAGTTATCATTGACACCTGATAGCGATCTTACATTCACGTTAGCATTATTAGTCGTAGGCAGTACATCTGCTACTTGCAGTGTAACAGTGTAGTGGATTAAGCTCTGAACTTTCTCCTACATAGAGAGAGAGGCAGTGGGACGTCACAGGCTAAAACAATCAATATATATGAAATACTACTTATTTAAAAAGCGTGGTTAGAGCATTAACTCTGTAGCTCGTTCAGATAACATTTTAATGTCAACAAATATAAATATTTATACAATAAATAGCCACAGTAATTAAAGAAAAAATTATTCAAATTATGTTTCAAAAATAACGAATAGTCGCGCAGAACGCAGACGCGCAGAGCGCAGTGAAAGTTATTAGAAAATAATTAAAACAATTTTTGTGGAGTCACAAACTCACAATGAAGTTAGAAGTATTTAAGAAGAGTAAGTATTACAATTCATATTTATTTCGTATTTTTATTTTATTCATAAATTTGTATTTAAAAAATAAAACTTTCAATATTTTAACATCCAAAAAAATACTGCTACAATTTGTAATTGTACATTTCTGTGATATTGTAGCTTCCCAGTGAACAATTTCAATTTTTCATTAGTTTATTAAAAACAACACGATATTTGTTTTTTATCGTTTTCATCGTATTTTATTATTTTAATTTTCTTTTGGCAAAAAAATATATTATATACCCTTGCCAGATATTTAGAATGATTTCATTAAATTAGAAACACACTACTGTTACGTGACCATAAACA
The DNA here is from genome assembly GCA_905220545.2 of Melitaea athalia. Taxonomy (NCBI): domain Eukaryota; kingdom Metazoa; phylum Arthropoda; class Insecta; order Lepidoptera; family Nymphalidae; genus Melitaea; species Melitaea athalia. The sequence continues at coordinate 1,396,344 of HG992183.1, read as the reverse complement.
GACAAACTTCGTGAAGTCTCATCCACGCTGTTCTAGTATCCGAAGACAAAAAATTTTAAACAGTCAATATTTTCACGAAGTAAAGCACTAAGGGCCTATGCAAACCACGTTTTTGTATCGATTCAAACGCCAACAAACTGCTCTGTAGGATAAAAACGCACCGTCGACGCGCGTGTCACGCGATACAGACGCGATGCAAACGCACGTATGTCGCGATACAAACGCGCTGTCGACGCGCGTTTTAGAAACGCGCGTCGACGGCGCGATTAAAAAACGTGGTTTGCATAGGCCCTAAGCAGTAGATGATGGAAAGATCTATGCTTGTGTATCTTTTCGTACTATAATCAGAATTTTCAACGGACTTGGCACATTGTTCGAATTCCTGATAGATGATGATGTTCCAAGGTGTGAAACGAAATTTCACCGATATAATTACAAAACAGAAGAGGCCACAAACACAAAAGCGCAGTTTTGGACGTACACAGTCTAAGGACCCGAATAGCACAAAGCATATATTCAGCAAAGGATAATCATTGAAGATTTTATTTTCTAATACATCTCAGTTGCTAATGAAATATTTTAAACTATTTTGAATTTTATTGACAAGAAATATTAAGTACAGTTGAGGGATGTTTATAAAATTATAACCGTCTAGAATTCAATAGATTCGCTGTCTCTATCTCTATAATCTATCTTTAATTTTGTAATTATCTAAATTGATGACAGACTAGTCAAGTTTGGAATAAATCCAATAACATTTCAAGAGTACTTATGCTTCAAAGTTATCAGATAAATCGACATTAATTCATTAAATTGTCAAAGAAAATTTCATGTCTTTGCAAATTTATATTCTGATTTAGGTTTTGCATGACTGACATTTACAATTCCTAACTTATGTAAGGAATCGTAAATTTATATAGTCCTCCCTAATAAGATCGTTTTGTTTATCAAAGGTTATCCGTATAAATAAATTAAGCGTGTACATTTTATTTTATTTTTTATTTATTTATTTTGCCTTACTGAATAACAATTTAAAACAGTTGGAATGAAAGGCTAACTTAATGCCAAACGTCAGTTTATTCTATTATCCTTTAGAGGAAACAAAAACAAAAGAATTATGGCCAGTAATGTCTACTAAAAAACATAATATAAAAAACAGTGTGTAAATACCTATATGAACATGCGTATGTACAAAGCCCAAAATAATGTTGAAAATTGAAATATTTATATTATCTATATTTGCAATATTCTTATTTCGTAATAAAAAACCCTTAACCTCCAATGGAAAAGGAGTATTTTGGTGTGTCCTTATATTGATAACTAGCTTCTGCGCGCGACTTCGTCGGCGTGGACTCCGCTCCTATTGGTCTTAGCGTGATGATACCTATGGCCTTCCTCGATAAATGGGCTATCTAACACTGAAATAATTTTTCAAATCGGCCCAATAGTTCCAGAGATTACTGCGTTCAAACAAACAAACAAACAAACAAACAACCAAACAAACAAACTCTCCAGCTTTATATATTAGTATAGATTATATTTTATAGGTTCGTTTTTGGGAGTACGTCATGTCCAATGCTTTTTGCTGTTTCTCGCGATGGTCATTGCGTACTCAATGAGAGTCAACATGAGCATAGCGATTGTTACTATGACTGACAGCACTCAAGAAAATGTAAGTACATTAAACACTACATTCTTGTAACGTTGTATTATTTCCTATTGTATAAAGGTAGCAAACAAACGTACGGTACACCTCATAGTAAGCGGATACCGTACCGTATGGACCCATGCAATGCCAGGAATACTTATCCCATTACCCTCCTACGGGGCTCTGGTACATTTCTAACCATTTTTTTTAATGTGACTAGGTTGGCAAACAAGCGTACGGCTCACCTGATGGTAAGACCGTAGCCTATAGACGCCTGCAACAGCAGAAGCATCGCAAGCGCGTTGCAGACCCTATCCCCATTCCCCCCAGGAGCTCTGGTCACCTTACTCACGAACAGGAACACAATACTGCTTGAAAACAGTATTATTTAGCTGTGGTCTTCTGTAAGATCGAGGCACAGCAGGAAATTCCATGCTGTGCCCTACCTCAGTTAATATAATGAGACAAAACTACTTAGCATTATTTAGCTGTGATCTTTGAAAAGTTGAGGAACTTTCACAGTTAAGTTATTCCAAATTTTGAGTAAGATATTCAATACTGTTCCCTACCTCTATTAAAAATTACATAGCTATGTTGTTATTATAAAATTTCTGACAAAAGTAAGAAATCAAGAAAATGTTAATCATACAATCACTAGTCATACACAACAGTCAGTATAAATTTTCGTTACAAACAATTTATCTCGCCGGGTGACGATTATTTTGATGACCTTGACAATACTAATACTGACATCTAATCCATCAATCATGGGGTTTTTTATGCAAGAACTTGTCTATAAATTTTGATAAAATCTAAAAAGACGAAATGTTGACAGTAATAAGTGATAACAGGGATTGAATAATGGTTACGCAAGCTAGATATCACATATTAGTGTTGTTTTTTTTTATAAACAGAAAATTTACGAAATATGCTGCTGCTATTCAAAAATAAGAATAAAGATGTACGCTGCAATGAACAAATTCTCATATTGGCAATTAAAAATCAAAAACAATAATTTATTTATCAAGTAGCCTTCAAAGTCACTTTGAATAGTCATTCTATTTGTATAATTATATAGTTATATTAGATTTTAAAATAATTGTGTTTGCTCGCAAACGAAAAAAACCGACTTCAATTACATCGACAAGTAATAAAACGTAATAAGACGAAAAAATAGTCAAGTAAATACGCGCTATTAAAGATTACTCAAAAAGTTGTAATCAGATCTCTATCTAACTTAAACAAGACTACATGACAAGTATTAGCTTTCGATTAAAGTAAGAATCAAAATCGGTACACCGAGTAAAAAGTTATGCGGTATAATACAACGTAGGTCGACGAAAAAGTAGTCAAGTAAATACGCATTATTAGATATAACTCTAAAAGTACTTCTCAGATATTAATTTTAAAAAAAATGGGACCACATGACACGCAACACCTTTCAAATAAAACAAAATTGATCGAAATCGGTCCACTCAGTCAAAAGTTCTGAGCTAACATACATAAAAAAAAAATACAGTCGAATTGAGAACCTCCTCCTTTTTTGGAAGTCGGTTAAAAAAAATTACAGTTGACGTAATGCTACCACTGATTCGGAATGCAAAACTGCAAAAAAATTTTAAATTTGATTGAACTGCGGAATATTCCTCATTTAATTCTCTCTCCAGTAGGATATAAGTTCTTTTTTTTATTTTTTGCAGTCATTTGCCTGGAGTTTGCAGACCCAAAGCGTGATTCTCTCCTCTTTCTCCTGGGGTTATATAGTGCTGCAAATCCCTGCAGGCGAGCTGGCCGCCAGATTCGGAGGAATGATCCTAATTACCATTTGTATTGGGGTTAATTCTGTTGTAAATTTGCTGATACCAATCGGAGCGTATTATGTAAGTGTATTAATAAGATTTTTTCATTTATTTTATAAACATCAATAAAATAATTTATTTTATACAGTTAGTATTTACATATAAATAATTGTTTCATTAAGGTAGCACAAAAAAGTAACAAGTAAGAGTTAGGTTTGTCATGATTTTTTTTTTGTATTGTAGAAAATAAATACTAAAATGATAAAATTTTGTATCTGATTATAGACATGGATTTATAAACAATAATATACGGCTATCAGATAAGATTACGTAAAAGAAATTATTTAGGATTGATTTGAAAACTGCGAATAATGAAACTAACAAGTTTCATTATTCGCAGTTTTAGGCAATTTTCAAAGTAATGTATTGAATTATATGTCTATTAAATATGACAGTTTTTTATACAACTAGGTCGAAAAACAAGTCTACGACTCATCTAATGGTAAGCGATTACCGTAGTTTATAGATGTCTGTAACACCAAAAGCATCTTAAGCGTGTCGCCAACCCTACTCCCAATCTCCCCAGAAGCTGTAGTCTCACCACAAGAACACAACACTGCTTGAGACCAATGTTATTTAGCTGTGATCTTCGGTAAGGTTAGAGGTAGGGCACAGCAGGAAATATCCGGTAATATATACCTCAGTTAAATAATATTATATAACTTTAGTAATCTGAAGCGATACTATAAAAACATATATTTCAAAATAATTTCAGTTGGAACAATGTTTCTATAAATAGAGAAGAAAAACACGAGCGTTCAATAAAGTCTGGAGTGAAAAATAAGGCGCAGCTTAGCTGAGCTGTTTTTATATATCTTTTGCAACCATATTAAATGTCAGCAAAACTTTTATCCAATAATATACTAACTTGTTTTAGGGTGGATGGCCAATTATATGTTTGTGTCGCACTCTGCAAGGTTTGTCTCAAGGATTTTTACTCCCTTCAATACATCACTTGATCGGAAAATGGGTTCCATTGGAAGAGAAAGGTAGATTGGGTGCATTTATATATACAGGTAAGTTATTAAAAATATAACAAAAATAGAAAGTTATGCATGGAAAATATTTCGAATCATGAACGTCAATACACATATACATTTCGTGTGAAGTAGGGTACAGTAGTCGTAACTTGCTCAACATCTGGAGCTGTCAAGCTAGGGAACTACCTCTAACTTAGAGATGATCACAGCTGATTAATACTGCTCTAAACAAAACTTGTTGTTTTGTTTCTGTTATTAGTAAGGTAGTCAGATAATCTATGTTGGATAGAAGTTTGTGAACTGTTTTGTATTGAACGAAGGTTTGAAACGCCCTGATGATGTTACGTGTCCTGCTGTAACAGGATACAGTAATCTCTCATTATAAAGAAGATCGAATGCTTGCTTTCCAATTTAGTGGGATAAAAAAGTCTCGCTAAAACTCGAGAATGGCTGAGCCAATTTGGCTAATTTTCTTTAATTCGAAATGTTTCTGGAAGTTCAGGAAAGGTTTAAACGCTGAGAAACATAAGTAATATGTAACGAAACATACTAAAAACGACGATTTAATTTTCCAACGCAAAATGTTCCTAGCGGGGAAATTTAATGTCTTTTGTCAAGAAACGTTGTCGATTGGTTGTCAAATATTTATAGGTGCGTTCAGAAAGTGTTTTGTGTATATTTTTCACAAATATACGTAGGTGATACGAAGTATGAAATCAATTAAATAATTGAAGTTTTTTTTATATTTTTAGGTGCTCAATTAGGTACAGCACTTCAACTCCTTGCTGCTGGGTTTATAGCTGAGTCTTGGGGTTGGCCAGCAATCTTTTATGTCACTGGTGTTCTTGGTACGATTTGGACGATTGCTTATATTTTTCTGGGGTCTGCGTCCCCAAGAAGTTCTAAAATTATTGGTGACGATGAACGAACTTTCATCGAAAGCTCATTAGGACATCTTGGTAAAAATCAAAAGGTTCGTATTTTTTCTTAAAAATATTTGTACAAATTTAAAATGGACAGTATTTATATACTAAACAGGTTACAATTGAACGAGTGCGTCAAAAAAACACCTTCTCGTTAACTTGCTGCTGGCATTGCAAATGTAAGTAAGTAAGTAAGTAAGACATTTATTTGAGACACACACTGCTTATAGGCACACAACAAACACAATACAATAAAAACAAAGAGCACAAATACAATAAAAAATAAAAAGTAAAAATTAAAGAAAAAAAAAATTAAATAATTAATTTAAAAAATAAAAAGTAAAATTTTATCAAATGAAAAAATTGAAAAGAAAAAGTAATAATAAAAACGCAACAAGTGCATCATCAGTTCATCACTATACATTTAGACTTAAATGTAAAAATAAAATAAAATTATAAAGGCAAAAACATCATTAATCTGCCAAAGTTATGAACACCTGTACAGCAGTGTACCGTCACAAAAAGGATGGCCACTCAGCATTTGTGGAAATAAAGGGACCATAAAAAGATCCCTAAACTTCACACGCTGATTTTCAGTGGCCACCTCGGGTACCATAGACTACTATTTAATACTCGGGCACCGTGCGAACGACAGCGGCAGCAGCCAATAAATAATATCCAACCATTCTGTAAGACAAGACGTAATAACTAATAATACTAAATGTTATCAAGTACACATATAAATATCTTATTAAGTTTAAAAAAAGACAAAAAATATTTTATATAAAAGATACATATTACATAGTACGAGTATTGTTCTAATATACGGATTACATAATTATGTAGCTATAACGTAAAAACAAAATTCATCATAATATGTATTTAGATTAAATTAATGTAAGAATAACTTTAAAATAATTTTTTTTTTATACAACAGATGCATATCCAATAATAATAAAAATAAAATAAAAAAGCCTTTATTTCCTTATCCTTAATTTCCATTTCAAATGTTGGTATTTGTTTGTTAGTGTTTAGTTATTTGTTAGTGTTTTCCTTATTGTCTAAATGTTAGTAATTAGTTATTAATGCTTATTGTCTAAATGTTAGTAACAGTTTTTTTGTTATTGGATATGGACCCCTCCTCGGGTGAAGGCCTCCTCCAGTCCTTTCCACTCATCTCTGTCCTTGCCGATAGTTTGCCAGTCCTTTCCTACTAATTGGGTTATATCGTCCACCCATTGTCTTTTCGGTCTCCCCACCCTTCTTTTGCCGATTGGCCCTTTCCACATTGTAGTAATAATTGTCCACCTGCTGTCTGTGTATCTCGATACATGACCTGCCCACTGCCATTTCAATTTTAGAGCTTGTGTGAGGGCATCTGTTATCTTTGTTTTCTGTCTAATTACTTTGCTCCTGACTTTTTGTACTTTTCTTATGTTCAGGATACTTCTCTCCATAGCTCTTTGTGTTGTTGTGATCCTTTGTTTTGCTTTTGTCGTATAAATCCAAGTTTGGCAGCCATACAGTAGACAAGGCAGTATACAGGTGTCTAATACCGTTTTCTTAAGGTTTATCGAGTAGTCTCCTTTTAGAATTTCTTTTAGTGACCAAAATCTCTTCCAGGCTATGTTTGTTCTTCTTTCAATTTCATCTTCATTGCGCGTTTTCAAAAATGATATTTGTTTGCCTAAGTAGATGTAGCTGTGGACATATTCTATAGATTTTTCTTTTACAGTTATGGGCCGTTCTATGCTGTTTGTCATGATTTTGGTTTTTGTAGCATTCATCTCTAATCCTACCTTTGAGCTCGCTTGAGCAAGAGAGCGGAGCATATCTTGTAGTTCATTTGCTGTTTCAGACAATATGACTATGTCGTCCGCGAATCTGAGATGGCTTAGATATCTGTTGTTTATTTTTATGCCTCTAGTTTTCCAGTCTGTGTTTCGAAATACGTCTTCTAAAACCGCAATAAACAATTTAGGTGATAGGGGGTCCCCCTGTCTAACTCCTCTTTCGATATTAATTGCATCACCTCTAGATTCTAGCATGACCTTACTTATACTGTTGTTATATATGTATTTTATAATATTTATATATTTCGAACTTATGTTTAAATTTTTTAGTGATTGCCATATAGAGTTATGACTTATGCTATCAAATGCTTTGTTGTAGTCAATAAAACCCAGATAGAGTGGCTTATTAAACTCTTCGTATTTTTCTATAACCTGTTCCAGTGCCTGTATATGATCTAGTGTGCTAAACCCAGAGCGAAAGCCAGCTTGTTCTATTGGTTGTGCATTTTCAATCTCTTGTGTTATGCGTTTAAGAATTATAGATGAGAAGATTTTGTATATGTTTCCTAGTGAACTAATTGGTCTATAGTTGTTGATATCGAGAGGGTTTCCTTTTTTATACAGTAGTATAATATCTGACTTGCACCATTGGATTGGTACGGTTTCAGCTTCTAGTATAAGATTGAATAATTTTGTGAGAGGTCTAATTAAAACTGGTGCACCTATTTTCAAAGCTTCATTTGTTACTCCATCGGGACCAGGACTTTTATCTGATTTTAGTTGTTTCAACTGAGCATATATATCTTTCTCTTCTATTGGTCTTATTGTTTCTGTGTTATAACAATAGTGTGATTCGTTGGCTTCCTCGATGTTTTTATCTTTATTTTTATATAGTTCTTGGTAGAAAGTAGTTGCTTGTTGTATGATTTCTTGTCTTGTTTGAGTTTCTTTGTGTTGGCCTTGTAATTTTTGTATCCAAGTTTTCCTTAAGTTTAATTCTTTAAATGCTTTCTTTGTGCTTCTGAATTTGTTTAGATTTTCTGTTATTATCCTTTGTCTATGCTTACTATAGTCTCTTCTGATCGCTTTACTTGTTTCTTTATATAATTTGCTTAGTTCTTTCTTTGTATTAGCATCTTTATTCTTTCTTATAGTTAGTTCACAGCGTTTGTTAATTAAGGCTATTGTTTCTTCGCTAAATATTTTGTGTTATTTTTCTTTTTTAGTATTGTTTTGGTTAGTTAAACTTTTTGTTATAATTACTTCTAGGGCGTCATAGTAAGATTGTACGTTTCTGGTATCTATTAGTTTATTTTCGATATTCGATTTGAGGCTGTCTATGTAGTGTCTTATTTCTTCTTCAGTTTTCGGAATTTTTGGTGGTGGTTTAAAGCCTTTTCTACTTTTTTTCGATTGGTTCAATAGGACTGTTGCTCTAAGTAGTCTATGGTCTGTTCGGAACTTTACGTTATTGAGAACTTCATAATTTTGGACTATTTTTGGGACATTTGTCATGATGTAGTCGATTTCGTTTTTAACACTTTCGTCTGGTGACTTCCAAGTCCATCTTCTGCTCGGTCTTTTTTTGAAAAAAGTGTTGATTATTGCTAGTTTATATTCAAATGCATATTCTAGCAGTCGTTCACCTCTTTCGTTTCTTTGGCCTAGCCCATACTGTCCAATGACGGGTTTTTCTTCTTTTTTGGGTTGCCCTATTTTTGCATTAAAGTCTCCCAATATTATGATTTTCTCATCGGTTAGTGTGTGAGCTATTTTCAGATCGTTCTAGAATTTTTGTATTTCTGTATCGTCTGCTCTTTCTGTGGGTGCATATGCCTGAATTATAGAAATGTTTAGTGTGCCAAATTTCATTTGCAATAGCGCTACTCGCTCCGAAATGCCCGTAAAGTTAGTTATATTATTTTTCCAAGCCTTTTTTATTAGAAATCCTACTCCATATAATCCCTTTGTTTCTCCTATATAGCAGAAAATATAGTCTGAATACTCTTCTATGTGGCAGCCCATTCTTCTTGTTTCTGAGAGTCCTAGTATGTCGCACTTTATATCTTTCAGTGCATTATTAAGCTCCAAGTATCGGTGTATTGATGACAGAGATCTGACGTTATAAGTTCCAATTTTGATACGATTCTTAGAGTCTATGTCCAATTTTGTGGGTTTTTGTTTTTGTGGTTTTCCTGGAGGGTTGTGGTCGTAGTCTTCCACGGGGACCAGCCGGCTTGGAAGATCATTCTGTGTGTTTATTGTTTTGGTTTGTGTTTGTGTGTTGTTGTCGAAGGAGGAGGAGGCGCCGAGATGCTATGCTTGTTTGTTTTCATTATTATTTTTGTTCGTTGTATTTTTGACCACGTAGTTTAGTATTCCCTGTTTTAAGATTCCGTCTGAGAAGCTGCTAGACCTCGTGACCGATTTATCAATCTGTTGTGTTTTATTCTTTTTATTTATTTGCGTTATTTTCTCTACACTGGTTTCCGTGACATTCTCGGGTGACATAAACATCTTTCGTTTAGTGTTCGTTTTTGAAATTATTAGTTTATCATAAGCAATTCTAGCCATATTTCCCTTTTCTCTTTCTACTTGAAGTTGTTTTTGTAGTTCTCTTCTCTTCTCCGGTACATATTTTGGATAGTCTTCCTTAATGTAATAATGTGTATCTTTTAATGCTATTTTTTGTTTCATAACTTTTATCTTTGTGCCTAGAGTTGTGAAGGTCACTACTATCGGGCGGACTCTTTCTTCTTTCTTTCCTATTCTTCTTATTTCTTGAATATCACTGTGGTTTATTTTTACAGAGAGATATTTTTCCGTCCATGTAATAAAGTTTATTTCTAGGCTTTCGTATGATTTTTCCATTTCTTCTATTCCGAAAAATACCAAATTATTTTTCCTTGCCTGTCTCTCTAAAGCGTGTAATCTCTTTTCCTGGTTTTCTACTATTTCTTTCAGGTTTTCGTGATTTTTTTCTAACGCTAAAAACTTTTCTTCAAAAATCCTACTAATATTCTGTGTAACTTGCTCAGTGACCTTATTTCCCATATCTCGGATTTCTTGTCTTTGATTGTCCAAATCAATTTTTATTGACTCGAGTACTTTCATAACATCGTCCATTTTTTTGAGTTAGTAAAGAAAGTTCTTTCTTAGCGCCCTCTAGTAGGTTTTGGCGGAAGCTCTTGGCTAAGTACAAGCAATGTGAATTGATATTATTGGTTCTGTACTTGGTGTCTATCGATGTAGTTCAGCTATTAGCCGCTAGATGGCACTTTCTGAGCTTTTTATCATGCAATTCACCGTAATGACTTGATTGTTTGTGAGATTTTAGACTATATTAGTTCACAGATACTCGCAGAAGTACAGGTAGTGCAGTACAAACCTGCTAGAATGCGGAAAAGGTGGATTTGAGTTCACTTCGCTTTTTTAATTTCAGTTTCTATAGTTCAACACTAAGAGAAAAGTTGCGTCACTTATCACTTGTTTTTTGTCACCATTAGTTCGTTTTTCACTATAACTTTATAGTTTTTGAGTGCTTCTTGACTTATAGTATGTTTATTTATAAACTGTATCACTTGATATGCCGTAAATTATTTATTATTTAAATTTATACTCGGAGAAGATGTTAACAGTGGCAGAGTGGCGCCTACCCTCCCTGGAGACAAGTGAAGGAATCCAATAGTATTGTTTAAATTTTAATATATGAGTTATATAAAGTGGGTATAGTGTAAACAATATTGTTCTCACAATAATTATTTATGTTAAACGTTAGCATAACTTTAAGAATAAAAAGTATTTTATATAATAGATGCACATTTAATAGTATTGTTTTAATTTTAATATGCGGGTTATATAAAGTGGGAATAATGTTAACAATTAAATTGTTCTCATGATATGTAAATAGATTAAACGTAAGCATAACTTTAAAAATTGGTTTAATGTATGGTTTATAAAAAGTAGAAAGATTAGTTAAACATGCTACCCTGTAATGGTGAAATAGTACACTGCTGCACAGGTGCGACGTAAACAAAGTACCTATCAATACAAAAACAATAACAAAACATAAACACTAGTGGTTTTAATACAATATTAATTATAAGAAAATCTTTTCTGGCGAGAAAACTGTAGCAGTAATCAATACATCTTACAATAACAAAAATTTTTTTAGAATATTTGAAGAATAGTGAAAAAAAGTATGTATATGTAACCGCACTAAAAAAAGAAAAAAGAAAAAGTATCAAATATTGCATGCCCCAAAAAATTTACTGAGGTCACTTATCGCTCTTACACGTCGTATCTCAGTGACATCACTTTTCCGTGTAAAGATACGCCCGTTCCTCGTCCAAACATGTTTCCAGCCTGCTCGTCGACATTCTTCCCTTGTCTTAAAGAATAGATTTCGGTTTGTAAGTGTCAGGCGCTCGTTGACGTACACTCGTCTGGGTTCTCCTTCTGTGACGCCAGCGGAGTCGGTACCCCGGCGCACACGCGCCGCTCGTATCATCGCTTCCCGGACGGCGCGCCGTGCCAACCGTACCACTATAGGCTTGGGGTGCGGGCGCTCACCGCTGGCAGCGTAAACACGTCTCGACCCAACTCGCTCAGCACTGACAACATCTCGTTCCTCCAGTTCATAGCCGAGCTTTGTGGCCAGAGATAGCACGAGGTGGGTCGGGTTCTCCCCGTTCTTCTCGTCCAACCCTGCTATCACGATATCATTCTGGAGCCCTTCTTGTTCACGGTCGTTTAGTTCCATTCGCAACTGTGTCACGAGTTCAGACAGCTGTTGGTCATCAGGAACTGAGGAACGATCTCGGTTTGTTGTCTCTAAGACGTTAAGACGTACTTCGATGTCTTCAAATTTTTTTGTTAAGCTACCTACAACCGTGTTTAACCGCGCAAGTTCTTCCTTGAAAGACGACATCGTTTTGGCCACAGATCCAAGTTCAACTCTTAGGAGCCGCATCTCTTGGGGAAGTGAGCTCACAGTGTTATCAGTAGCTTCCAAGAATATGTCATTTTCGGGTGAAGGTGTGAGTGAATTGACCTTATTGAGACTCACCCCTTCCTTGGGTCCCGGTTTACAACCCTGACACTGCCATTTATGCGGAATTCTGTGATCAGGGCTTAAGTTGACACATAATCGGTGAAATAGGCATGCGCACTTATTACACTTTGCACCATCTGTTGTGGCTATGAACTTACCACATTGGTGACACTTATTCGCCATAATAAGTAAATTTGTGCCTTTTAGATACGTCTATATATTTATATTATATATCTTGCTCTTAATTACGGTACAAACCAGTTCAAATTTAAAAAGTTTACTTTTACACTCACAATTTATTTATGCGGGTATTATGGTTTTTATCAACGTATTGCACATACACTAAGCACTAGTCAATGTTTTATTTGAATGTTCTACTGTATAAACTTATTATTAGCCTTCAATAACACTTGTACTACTTAATCACAATGAAATCTCACTGACAAATATACTTTTGTAGACAATTTGCAGCTTTATTGTAAATATTCGAATAAAAACTTTAGAGATCAGCTGTCGCTGTCACTCGCTCGTTACCTTCGATTTGGTGACAACATTATTTTTTTGCATATTACAATTGCATCTTTGATTGAAAATTATTAAATTAATAATGTGTTTGTGTGTGTGTGTTGTGCAGAATTAATGCTTATGACTTACTTTTGTATAGGTCATAAAATTTTTGTCCAAGCTTGGACCTATGTATGTATGTGCTTGAACTGCGTATAATTTAGTATTCCTAACAGATGCTTTCATTTTATAAGATCTATCCACCACTACTATCACCACTACAGCCTATCACAGTCCACTGTTGGACATAGGCCTCCACAAGTTCGCGCCCGACATTATGACGCGAACTCATGTGTTTTGCCCATTGTCACCAGTCACCACGCTGGGCAGGCGGGTTGGTGACCGTACGGCTGGCTTTGTCGCACCGAAGACGCTGCTGCCCATCTTTGGCCTGTGTATTTCAAAGCCAGCATGGATGGTTATCCCGCCATCCGTTAGCTTTTTAAGTTCGAAGGTGGTAGTGGAACTGTGTTATCCCTTAGTCGCCTCTTACGACACCCACGGGAAGAGAGGGTGTGGCTACATTCTTTAGTGCCGTAACCACACAGCACGATAAGCATAAGATCTATATGAGGTACATATTTAAAAGTTTGATACAAATGTATTCATGTTGTTTCCAGAAATTACCGACACCATGGAAGTCTGTGTTTACTTCTTTACCTTTCATTGCCTTGATAATTGCTCAGTGTGGTTATATTTGGGGTTTATGGACTTTGATGACTGAAATACCTTCATACATGAAAAATGTCTTAGCAATGGATATACAATCGGTAATTACTAGTGAATTTTATATTTAGCTAGTTTTAATTTCAAACAAAAATTCTAGTGTAGGTAGTGGTACACATGACAATGTGTAAACCTAAACTACGGCGGTTACAGGTTGGACTCCCAATCAGGGTAGATACTACTCGTACAAATATTTGGTTTCAGTCTACAAGTTTTCCTTCTTGGTTTTACCACTGTGACCCGGAGACCACGTTAAGCGGTTGTTATCATTAAACTCTGATAGCAATCATTACTTATGGTAGGGAAATTATCCACTTCCCTATAGTGATTTTTTTTACATATGGAGAGAGAATCTTACATTAGTGGGATATCACACGTCATTAATTAATTTACTTTTATTAGTTATTACTAAAATATTTATTAATGTGTGTCAGACCTTATACTTTGTGCTTTCCATTTTTTTTTACTATATTGAGAAAAAAACTTTTAGACGTAATGTATACCTTTATATTATGATTTCAGAGTGGTGTACTATCGGCCCTACCTTATATCACCATGTTCTTGCTAAGTTTTCCGATTGGCTACGCGTCCGACTTTATCTTGAAGAAAAAGTGGGTATCAGTCACAGTTTGCAGAAAATTATTCAATTCTTTAGGTAATTTTTAATTAATTTTATAGCGAATTGTAATCAAATCATGTAAAGACGTGATCAGTTCAAATACAATATTGTACAAGTCGTATTCAGCAAATTGCCTTTTATTAAATTAAGTACATTTGAACAATAATAATATTTTAACAAACTAACTGACACAACGAACTACATACCGTCATATTATTTGGAGCAGTTCGACTGGCGACAAACCTCAACCTTATAAAAGGCAACACAGCCGAACAATAATGATCTGAATTTGTGTTGTGTTCCTATGGTGAGTAAAGTGGCCAGAACACCTGACGATGTTCAAGCGTAGGGTCTCAACACACTGACGGCTACGGTAAACTTTTATCATGTGGACCTTATTTGTCACCCTAGTCATAAAAAAAATTCTTTTGCAACCATTATGCAACCATATTATACTTCTTTATTTTTACTAATTAAACTTCATTTTCACTTACTTCTAGAAGTCTGATTAACTTGGAAATTTGCACAGGGGTCAAAGGCCGATGAAAATACAATAATCTCATAACTTTATGTTTAAGTCAACACGCTTTTATTAGCATTTTCTACTTTTAGTTCGATTGCTATTAAAGCGTTTTTTTAGTTTTTTTTTTAAACTATAATTTATTTATGGTCAATCTTGTTTCAGGTCTTTATGGCCCAGCAATAGCTTTACTCGGCCTATCTTACGTCCCGTCTGGTGATTTAGTTTTGGCTGTGATACTTCTGATTATTGTCGTTGGACTCAATGCTGGTCATTACACCGGTTTTTTGGTAATATAACGTTTACATTATTATATTTTATAAAAAAAAAAGAAAAATGAACAAATTAAAACATATTTGTAATTTTGTAAGCTTGAATCATTACTAACTATATATAATTATTATTAACTGACCCCGCAAACGTTATTTTGCCTATATGTTAATAACCCCCCAACCCCCTCTTGTAGTTAGAATTTCGTAAAACCCTCTACTCGATGAGAGGAACATTCCTACCAAAATTCAAGTCTCTACACCTTATTGTTCCAGAGATATCGTGATGAGTCACTGGGTGGAAATCTCTTTTATATATACAGATAACTTGAAACAAATAAAATTCAGGAATCATTCAGGAATCCAATCCTACTAATATTATAAATACGAAATCTTGTGAGGATGGATAGATTCTTATTATACTCATTGATCCAAGAATTACTTAACTGATTGAATCTTGCTACGTGAAGATCCAGAATGAAACACGGATAACTTTTTATCTCAACGATTCCTCGCTATCGGAAATTACGCGTGTGAAAGCGCCAGGTGTAGCTAGTTTACAATAAAATGTCTTCTATGATTACGAAGTGAGGCTTGAGCATGCCTAATTATGGCTTTGGTTTTCTCAATATTTATAAATCATAATCAGTCAAGTGACCGTGATCGTCTTCTTCCAGTTGGTGCACATCGACATGGCTCCGAACTTCGCCGGTACTTTAATGGGCATTTGTAATTTGGTTTCCTATGGACTTTCTATACTCGCACCTATTGCTGCTGGCGCTATGATCAAAGACGAGGTATTTTTTGAAAATAATAAAAATGCGTAAATGATAAGTTACTGTTAAAAGACCAAACGGGCAAAAATACTAGAATGATTCTTTTTTGTACTGCCTTTTGCACTTACTCATAATGCCTATATTTTATAGTTGAGTCGAGTGTAACGACCATATAGAAATTTGATTATTTGATTTATTGATTCAGCCTGTAATATCCAACTGCAGGGCATATAATAATATAATGCTTCATTCTTCATATAAAAGAAGGGCAAGAGCTTAATTCATCACGCTGCTACACACTATGAATAACGATCTCTAAATAATACCTGTGTTACTTAATCATTCTATCATTTTATTTTTCAGGCGGATCCATACGAGTGGCGTAAGGTTTTCTACCTCTCTTCAGCAATTTACATATTTACTAACACGTTTTTTATCATTTTTGGTACATCTGAGAGGCAAACATGGAACGATGTACAAGTAAAAACAGATGAAGAAAATCATACCACAGAGACTAAACCTCAAGAGACAAGGTGATTTTTTATTTTATTTTGAATAGTGATAATTATGTTTTTCTGACAAATTAGGTGAGACAATTGCGTGGACTGATAAACATTTCAATGTTTGTTATAGCAGATTAACCTTTCAATAATGTACAATCAAAAAGATATTTAACGCAAAATTAAGAAAAAAATTAGAACTAATCAATTTTTACATGTGTAAAGTGTTGGAGTTAAACAAGACGCGGCTAAAATTTTATTATTACCGAATTACTGTATTTAATTATTTTGTACTTTCTTCATCTCTTTTTAATTTTTTTTTCAGAGAAAAGTAAATAAAGTAAGAAATAAAGCTTAATACCTGATTGAAACGAAATTCATTGAATAAAAATGTTTACACTGTAATATTAATATAACCAACAAAATAAATTGTATATAATGTAAATAAATGCGTTTTATATTCATGTTTCTTTTTTTACTAAGGCGGTGCAATGTATCTCGCTGAAAATTGTTTATATGATATTTAAAAAAAATCGATCTGCAATTACAGAATATAAAGTGGAGTCACTGTCAGATAAATAATTGACATGTTGGCGCAGTTGGCAGTGATTAATTAATACCGAACCCAACAAACTCCTTCGTGTATCTCCATTCTAGTCTTTCTTCTCTTTAATTATCAGGTAGACTCTGATACTCGATATTCGATTCCATTAATCTATATATAAATAATATAAATAAGGTAGGGCACAGCAGGAATTGTTCTGATCAAAATCTGAAGCAGCCTTATCGGGGAAGTACCTTGACCTTACAGTCGATCATAGCTAAATGCTACTGCTGTGTTCCTGTGGTGAGTTAGGTGACTAGAGCTCCTGGGGCGATTTGGGGTAGGGTCGGGCGCTTACGATGCTACTGGTATTCCAGATGTCTATAGACTATCGCTTACTATCAGGTGAGCCGTACGATTGTTTGCTAAACTATTTGTGTAAAAATTATAGTTTTAAAAAACTAAAAAACACGCTTTTATAAATAAACTTAAAAAGTAGAAAATAGGTCAAAATGGGGTCCAAATGATAGCGAGAAAAGCCTAATTAACCTATTGTGCCAAGCCGTTAGGATAATGGAATAATCTTATCAAATTAGTGTATTGTCATCGGTCTTCGATAAGTCTACCAAGTTTAAATGAAATCTGAACGTTAGAAGTGGGTCAAAATGAAGTCCAAAGGAGTCGGTTACAAACATATTAACAAACATACAGGTGAAGCTAATAAAAAAGCGTGTAAAAAAATTGATCACCGAATTATAAAATGTTTGTTGTGTTCGTTAATTCCAGAATAAGGTTTGTATATAAAAGAAAATTGAAACAAATCGTTATAGGTATCATTTACGTGCTCCATCAGTCCGGGTGTCAGTTAGTTTTGAACAAAAATAATACTTAGAAGTACAGGAAATCTAAATAATATACTTATACAATAGAGTTAAATTTTTAATTAATTCATTGTTTGGCCCAATTTTTTTTTAAAGTTAATTCTTTTATTTTATGTGTGAGGTATTAGAGTTATTTATTTCAAATATAATTATGGAAGAATTTTATGTAAAACTAAATAATTCATTGTAAATAGGCGTCTAGCGTAACAGGATATTAACAGTATAAAGTAAATTGTACCCAACTGTAGCCAAAGTGTCTAAGATACACCGCAAGGTAAACAAGAGAAAGTTTTCAAATGAAGTGAGAACTTATGTTTTGTCTGTAATGAGTTTCGACTTGATACAGGCTCATTTTGCTGGACCCGAGTTATAGGGGACAAACTAGAAGCTTTAATTAAGCCACATATATTACACTAGCTGTGCCCAACAGTTTTACCCGTGTTAATTTGAATAATACGAGTATATAACCTTAATTAGTAAATGCACTTTCCTCGCCTAATCAAAATCATTTTGCAAATTCTCCATGAATATAAAGTTATCAACATTTAAAAAATTGTGTTTGCTCGCAAACGAAAAAAAACGACTTCAATTATATCGACAAGTAATACAACGTAATAAAACGAAAAAATAGTCAAGTAAATTTTTTAATTTTTTTTTTATGATACTAAGTCGACAAACAAGCTTACGGCTCACCTGATGGTAAGTGACTACCGTAGCCTAATAGACACCTGCAACACCAGAAGCATCGCAAGCGCGTTGCCGACCCTATCCCAAATCCCCCCCAGGAGCTCTGGTCACCTTACTCACCAACAGGAACACAATACTGTTTGAAAACAGTATTATTTAGCTGTGGTCTTCTGTAAGGTCGAGGTACTACCCCAGTCGGGCTGCTCCATATTTTGAGCAGGAAATTTCCTGCTGTGCCCTACCTCAGTTAATAAATAAATAAATACTCAGTTAGTAAATACGCGCTATTAAAGATTACTCAAAAGGTTGTAATCAGGTCTCGATCTAATTTAAACAAGACTACATGACAAGTATTAGCTTTTTATTAAAGTAAGAATCATCTAAATCGGTACACCGAGTAAAAAGTTATGCGATATAATACAACGTAGATCGACGAAAAAGTAGTCAATTAAATACGCTTTATTAGATATAACTCTAAAAATACTTGTCAGATCTCAATTAAATTTAAATGGGACCACATGACACGCAACACCTTTCAATTAAAATAAAATTGATCGGACACATAAAAACCTCCTCCTTTTTTGGAGTCGGTTAAAAAAAACTGTCTAACGTAAAAAATAGTAATACGCACTTTGGGTTTTGACAAAATAATGTTGTAAAGAAGCCATATTTTTCTTTGCACATTGAACATACGCCGCGTTGGCGTAACGGTCACAGCACTGGTTTGTGCCTGTTGCGCTGGTGGTTGCGAGTTCGATCCCCGCACATGACAAACATTTGTTTTGGCCAGACAGATGTTTGCCTTGGTCTGTATGTTTGTACAGTCCTTGTGTGTCTCCCTCTCTGTAGTTATCATGTACAGTTGTACACCTGATAGCGACATATATACTCATACATAATACACTCATAGTAGGGAATACATCCGCCAACCCGCATTTGAGCAGCGTGGTGGATTAAGCTCTGATCCTTCTCCTACATGGAGAAAGAGGCCTATGCCCGGTAGTTGGATATTACAGGCTGAAATGTAGAACATAATATTTATGTAATCTTATACTATTAAACGAGCAATTCTTGTATATATATGTATATAGAATCTGAATCTCGGAATCGGCTCCAACGATTTTCGTGAAATTCAGTATACAGGGGATTTCGGGGGCGAAAAATTGATCAAGCTAGGATTCATTTTTAGAAAATTTATTTTTATCCCTGTTTTTAGGCAATGAAAAAATGGCTAAAATATCGCTACAATAAGAAGGTAATTTTCACAATTGTTATTAAAGTTATTATAGCTCAGGTGAGAAATCGGACGGGTTTAACCGAGAAGACCAAGGTTCAAATCCACGTCTGCAAGCCATAATTTTATTTCCTTTTTTTTTTCTAATTGCACTCGTTATTTTATATTTAAATAAAAATAAAATATAAAAATACCGAGAAAAAAAACAAAACAAAAAAAATACTAAAAATACCGACTACCGAGCTAGGCTCGGTCACCCAGGTACTATAAATTATTCGCCAAAATGACGTCTGTACACACACAACTTTAAATCGAATTCGATAATTCTTTTTTTCTGTGTCCAGTGTTGACATGAGAAGAAGTGTATAATATGTTACTGTAAATGCACGAATTACGGTAAATCCTTAGATTTAAAAGTAAAACCTAAGATTTACCAACTCTTAATGGTAAAAGCCCGAACGATTTTGCGATTCGCACTTTTACTACCATTCACTTGGTAACTCTTAGGATTTACATTAAGGCACGGTAAATGTGGAAAAAGACATGTTATAACGTAGCTAGTCCTTAGATTAAAACCCGCGTAGGTCTAATTTTGAAGTTAGATAGGTTAGGGTTTTTTTTGTTTCTGTGACAAAAATATGCCGATAAACAGTCTAATATTGAAATTAGATAGGTTAGGGTTATTTTTTTTATTTTTTGTAACGAAATTATGCCAATAAACGCTCTAATTTCGAAGTTAGATAGGTTAGGGTTATTTTTTTTTTGTAACGAAATTATGCCGATAAACGGTCTACGGGTCTTAATCTAAAGACTTACCAATTTAAGTTTTTGACTGAAATAAATGAATAAGAATTTATCTTTGTTTTATTCCCAAAACCAACTTTTACTAGCTGCGGTGGTAAGACCTAGCATGTACTAAATTCTAATAGTAAAAGCCCGAAAAAAATGTCCCGTTTTCATAAATTCTTATATTTACCAACTCCTGTCGGTAAATCCTAAGACTTACTCTTAAATCTTAGGATTTACCGTAGTTCGACCTTTTACAGTAACATATATATGAGAAAATTATCACATAATTGTGTTTGCTCGCAAACTGAAAAAAAACCGACTTAAAGTACATTGACAAGTAATACAACTTAGGTAGACAAAAAAAAATGTGTGAGTCAGCTAAATAAACGCATCAAATAACGCCATCTATCGATGATACGTTACGACGAGATGGCGTTATTAGAAAACGTCGTTACGCCTTTAGACTTTACGCGATAGATGGCGTTACGAGAAACGTTACGAGGTCATTCGTTCAGTATATTTTACTCCTCATATTTTTTTCATACCTTGGGCCTTATACGAAAATCGATTTTTAAGAAGTAAACTCCAAAAATAGTCAACTAAATACGCGTGATCAAACATTACTCAAAAAGTTGCAATCTTTAAATTGGACTACAAAACAAGCATCAGCTTTCGACTAAAATAAGAATCATTAAAATCGGTACACCCAGTGTAAGTTATACGGTATATTTTTTTTTTTCCTGATATTATACGGTATATTACAACATAGGTCAACGAAAAAATAGTCAAGTAAATACTAAATATTAGATATAGCTCATAAAGTACTTATCAGATTCCAATGACATTTAAATGGGACCACACGACATGCACCGTCTTTCGTTTAAACAAGAAATCATTGGAATCAGTCCCAGGCAAAAGTTCTGAGGTAACATACATTAAAAAAAATACAGTTGAATTGAGACCGACCCTCCTTTTTTGGAAGTCGTTTAAAAATCAATATGTCACCGTGGACGTTAGTCGGACTTCACTATACAAGCTTTGATTAAAATTATAAAATTATGTTTGTAATTTATTATTTTGTAATTTATTATGTTTGTAATTTGTAATTTATTAGTAATTAGACTAAGCGTTAAGGTGAACGTTAAGCTCTTGCCGTGGCTCAGCACTGCAAAGGAGAGACGGAGTACCGTGTGGTTTTAGTGGGTATACTGCTGGCGGGAGTCCCACATAACCCGGACGTTTCCCAGCGGCCGGGTATGCGTAACGCATTAAGGTGTTGCTCTTGCAGTCGAGAGATCATTTTTACGTAAATACGTGTAAAATACACGTTATTTTGTTGTGAAAGTGTTTTTAAAGCTGCTGAACGGAGCATGAGTGCACTTCCTGCAGCCCCGGAACTACAACATTATTCGGTAAGTCTTTAGACCATAATAACCTCAAAACTTTAGCCGTGATAATTATCTCCATAACCATGGGGTCGCTGAGGATGGAAGTGGTACCAGAGGGTACCGTACTAAACCCCTGCGGGAGCCTTCAGCCGCTTTAATTGGAGGGTTTAGATTTGTAACAGAGGGTACACTAAAACACGCATTGGACAAAAATAAAGTACATCCAGAATGTTCTTGCCTAATCTAAACGCACAAATTGCCGTGTCAGCTATTTAATATAATAGTTGTTAGTTTTCAATGTAGTAAGCTACGCAGTCAAACTCAAGAGTATTAACTAGTATTAGTATAAATTTGTTTTTACTTTTAACTTGTCAAGTTTTAATCACAATTAAATAAAAATTACATTATATCTTATCTATTAGGTAACACGAGACGAAACAGTATAAATTAGTAGCTACTGATTTTAAATTCTGATAGCGTTGTTTAACTACTACCTATAAAAAAATCAAAGACTAAAATTTAGATATGCTAAACTTTATTACTTTCCGACAACCGTTCTAGTCTGACAGAAGATGTAGTTACAAAAGTTGAGTAAGTTATGCTGAGATGGTTTGGCCATGTCGAGAGAATGAATGAAGAACGATTGATGAAAAAAGTGTATAAGGCGAGTGTGAATGGAAGTGTTTGAAGGAGTAGACCTAAGCGGACGTTTCGAGACCAAATTAGGACATCCTGAAAATAGGCCAGATCAAGAGTACCTACCCTAAACCGAAGAGCGTGTATGAAAGGAATAATGAGAGTGGACGAAGAGAAACAAGTATTTCAGAATTGTAGCAAGTGGAAAGAAGTGATCTCCGCCTACCCCTACGGGAAAGAGGCGTAAATATATGTATGTACGCATGTTCTGGTATAAAGCAGTCACCTTTTCTATACGACTAGGTCAGCAAATAAGTATGACTCACCTGATTGTAAGCGGTTACCGTATCCTATAGATACCTGCAACACCAAAAGTATCGCAAGTGTTGCCGACCCTACACCTGAACCTCTCCAGAACCTCTCGCTATCTTACTCACCACAGGAGCACAACAATATTTGATTGCTACTTTAGATGTGATCTTTTCTAAGGTTGAGGTACTTCCCATACTTGTTGCTCCAAATTTTGAGCAGGATATATCCTACATCAGTATGGGTCCACCTGAACGTAGTCGTGCGTTCGATTTTCTAAAGGGCAGATTTATATTTGTACGAATTTGTTTCGGGTTTGAACTGGTCCTCCAACATGCTTCCCAGCACGTAAATATTTTAAGTTGTTAACTGGGTAAGTTGAAAGGTTATTTAATTAAAAATCTGATATTGATCATGGCTCGTTGTAGAGAAATTATCCATAAAGCTGTAGTGGAGCAGTGTGATTGGATTCACGGTGAGTCATTCCCCTTTACCCTATGTCAAAGGACCTTCGCTCAGTGGTAATATAGAACAGGCAGAACGAATCAATTTAAATACAACTATTTTTATTATTTTAAGCGGATAATTATCTGTTAATCAATGCAAACATTTGCGACATCGTGTATGTTTTTTTTTTGTAGACTACAATAAAGGGTAATGTTCTTAACCCTACTTTATTTTTGAAGTTATACTTCTTTTGGCGCGTTAGGGAAAAATTATGAGAGTAAATTGATACGATGCGTGAGCACACCGTCATAAAAAAACCGACATCCTGAAGTTAGCTAGTCAACGAAGAAGAAGACAGCAACGTGAATTTAGCTAGCCAATGAAGTATAACTTCTTACTTGCGAATATAAGCAACACACTTTTATTGAGTGTTCATAGCTTTTAGTTAAAACTTTAAAAGCTATATCTGGTAAAACACTAATCTTTGATATTTCATCATTTAATTATTCTTGTTCTTGTTTATAAGTAGAAATAAATCATTGCGGTGTTTCACTTACAACACGGACATACGAGGCAAACATCCCGTTTCAGTGTCAGTTTTATTTGTTTTATTATAAGATATTTAGTTTACTTATAGATAAAATTACATGAACGTCAAGGAAAGAGAAGAAAAATATGAATATAATATTGTGAATGTGTATTTATGTTTCACAACGAAATATATTGTTGTAAGTCGAATTAATTACAAGAAAAATGTCGGAGACAGAGTATAAGAAAGTGCCGATTGACGAAGTAGAAAAAAATGGAACAAGTTGTGGTAAATAATATATGTTCATCGACTAAAGTATTGATGTTTACTTTTTCTTTATAAGATGATTAGTATTTATTTAAAAAGATTAGCTTATTTCTTTACCGTTTCATAAAAGTGCAAATTATTATATATTTTTTTTCGGCAAACAAGCTTATATCTCACCTGATGGTATGCGATTACCGTAGCTTATAGAAATCTGCAACACCAGAACCATCGCAAGCACGTTGCCGAGCCCATCCCCAATTCCCTCCAGGAACTCTGGTTACCTTAAAAAATTAACTTAAAAGTAAAACAAAATTACTCTAAAATTACTTACATAAGTTCAAAAACATTTTGGTTCGTTTTGATTCATTTGGTTCTATAATAATTTGTACAAAATAATATAATTTTATAAATATTCTGAAATATTACAATTAGTATGTAATTATGTTTTCAATATTTTGCGATCTAACAATTTTCTTTCAATTTTAGATTTACCTGAAGAAGAACCGACCAAATATGGCTACGGTATACGCCATGTACAATCCTTTCTTTTCTTCATGTGTATTACACTTGGCTACGTTAGTCGAGGTCATTTAGGAGTAACTATAGTAGCTATGACGATGGGCAAACACAGCATAGATGAACGCGTAACAGCAGTAGTACGCGATATAAATAATAGTACAATGATAAATTCTACCTCAAAAATAGAGGACATTGCAAATTTTACAGGGTTTGAAGATACAAGTAATAATAGTGGCTTAGTAACGAATTACACAAATCTAGATTATGATACAATATATAGAGTAAGTAAAATTTTTATATGGTAGGAAATAAAATAAAGATTTTAATCCATAAAGCTTTTTTTATACAGTTCGGTTGGCAAGCAAGCGTACGGCTCACCCGATAGTAAGCGGCTACCGTAGCTTATAAATGAGTGCAACACCAGGAGTATCGCAAGCGCGTTGCAGACACTATCCTCGACCTTCCCCAGGAGCTCTTGCCACCTTTCTCACCACAGGAACACAATACTGCTAGAAAGCAGTATTATTTCGCTGTGATCTTTCTTAAGGTCGAGCTATTTCCCCAGTCGAGCTGCTCTAGGTTTTGTCCAGGATATTTCCTGCTGTGCCCTACTTTAATCTTTGGTAGTCATCAAAATTAAAACCATCACTGCGTCCAGTATACAAGGGTAGCTCGGTTAAGCTAAAAATGAATAACGACGAACATGGTAATCGAATTAATAATAAATCACTCTGTATAGTGAGAAATAAAAGAAATGTTTATTTTATTTTGTGTTAATTGAAGTAAAACTTCTTTACGCACGCTTAACTTGGGGAGTAAGCTGGTGAATGTGTGACGAGAGCGTTACAAAAAGTGTGATCGGGCGAGACGAACGGAGCAAGAGAGAGAGTTGCGAGCACACATTTACTTTCTCTCTTTCTTTCATAGAAGGTAACGTTTCGAATATCCGAGACACAGTGCAGGCCTATTGTGCAAAAGTTTTACTACAGTCGTGTGGTCTAAAGCACACTCCTTTTATTTCAGACATATGATTGGCCGAAATCTACCCAAGAAATGGTTCTAGGATCTTTTTTCCTGGGATATTCTATTATGATGCTTCCAATGGGTATCACATGTCAGAAATGGGGTGGGAAAATACCTCTTCAAGTTGCTATGTTCGTAAATGCACTGGTGTCATTAATAGCGCCATGGTGTGTTGCATGGGTTAGTTTTTAGCATTTTTATGTTTCTAGTTTTATTTTTATGTTGTGTATACTAGTTAGTAAGATACTGTGTTAGAGAAGTTAGGTTCAATTGACTTCACGTTTTACTGATAGTTTAAGATAGAATGACAGAACTCCTTCAAATCGACTTTGTTCATTAGATATAGTACTATATGCAAACAGTAAAAGCAAATTTTAAAAAAAGCAAACAGTTCTTAAACTTCACACACACACTTCAGCCTATCGCAGTACACTGCTGGACATAGGCCTCCACAATTTCGCACCCGAAATTATGGCGCGAACTCATGTGTTTTGCCCATAGTTACCAAGCTGGGCAGGCAGGTCGGTGACCGCAGAACTGGCTTTGTCGCACCGAATAAGCTGCTGCCCATTTTCGAACTGTGTATTTCAAAGCCAGCAATTAGATGGTTATACCGTCATCGGTCGGCTTTTTAAGTTCCAAGGTGGTAGTGGAACTGTGTTATCTCTTAGTCGCCTCTTACGACACCCACGGGAACAGAGGATGTAGCTATATTCTGTACTGACGTAACCAGACAGATATTTAAGTATCGCATAGAGTTATAAATTTATTTTAATTATACGTATTTTTTTGATTAATTTACAATGCCAGCAAGTCTTTGAAATGAAATCAGTGTATTTTGCGTTAGAATTATTCATAAAAATGAATAACACAAGATTTACAGGAAGCTACGGATGCGTACTAAAATTTAACAAAATATTTTACCAGGGTGGCTGGAAAACGCTGTGCGCATTCCGTTTATTACAAGGATTATCACAAGCTGGTTTGTATCCAGCTGTCCAGACTTTACTATCGAATTGGATACCTAGTAATGAACGTGCCAGTATCAGTAGCTATGTTTACACAGGTAAGTCTCATTACAGAAGCGTGACTTAGGAATTTACTGTTTATCTTATATTAGTGATTCTTTGATAACGTTAGATTTTCTACTTATTTTCAAGTTTATTTAAATATTCTATAATCTTTTATTACATTTTTACATTTTTTGTTATAAAATTAGCCCCAGTTGTAATTATGTCAAAGAAAAATTGAAAATCTCCGTAATTATGATGTATTCCTACGAACATGTAACAAATTATGGAAGTTTTTGAGGTAGGGCACAGCAGGAAATTTCCTGCTCAAAATATGGAGCAGCCCGACTGGGGTAGTAGCTCGACCTTACAGAAGACCACAGCTAAATAATATTGTTTTCAATCAGTATTGTGATCCTGTTGGTGAGTAAGGTGACCAGAGCTCCTGGGGGGATTGGGGATAGGGTCGGCAACGCGCTTGCGATGCTTCTGGTGTTGCAGGCGTCTATAGGCTACGGTCTTACCATCAGGTGAGCCGTACGCTTGTTTGCCGACCTAGTTACATAAAAAAAAGTTGAAAAAGAAATTTCTTGTTTCCTTTGCCATTAAAAGCATTAGCTATGACTAAAGAATATCACAAAATTTAAATTTAATTTTTATTATTGTTTCCCAGCTTCAGGAGTAGGTACCGTGATTGCGTTTCAGCTTGGTGGCATCCTTGCTTATAGTAGATTTGAGTGGCCATCCACTTTCTGGGTTACTGGTGTACTATGTTTTATTGGATTTATATTGATCACCGTATTTGGTGCTGCTTCTCCTAAGGATCATAAATCTATATCAGATGATGAAAAGGCGTATATTTTAGGAAAAGTCGAAAATAGAACTGAAACGGTAAGATAATTGATGATTAAATAATAATTTACTTCGTGCAAGATTTTACTTTTATAACGAGACACAGTTTTATTAAGAGAAAGAATTTCTAGAAGATTCATCTTTGCATAATATACATTCCGAAACGGTGGTAGCTTCACTTTTAACTTTAATGACTTAATTGAAACTAATTCAATTTAAAATTTCGATTCAAAATTGTTTTTCAAGTCTAATTTGGTATCTTTTTCTGGTCGATTTTCTAATTGGGTAACTTTTTCTACTTTCTTACGGAAAACAGAAGCTGTAATTTAATCTAATTACATTTGCGTTGCTTTATTATTAACAATGGCCGCCGCGTTGGCGCAGCGGTCACAGCATTGGTTTGTGTCTGTTGCGCGGGCGGCTGCGGGTTCGATCCCCGCACAGAAGTACATTTGTATTGGCCATACAGATGTTTGCCATGGTCTGGGTGTTTGTGGAGTCTTTGTGGGTCTCCCCAGCGTGCCTCGGAGAGCACGTTAAGCCGTCGGTCCCGGTTTTTATTATGTACTCCTGATAGCGATCATTACTCATAGTAGGGAATATATCCGCCAACCCGCATTGGAGCAGCGTGGTGGATTACGCTCTGATCCTTCTCATATATGGGAAAAGAGGCCTATGCCCAACATATCCCTTATATATTGCAGGCTGAAGCGTTATTATCAACAAAAATATTAGTTTTGTTTCCTGACTACGTCAATAAAATGTTTACTAGTTTTAAATTTAAAATTGCGTTTTAATTTTATTAGTCAAATATGGGTTTATACTAAAACTAATATCTACAGTATTATCATAATTTTGATTAAATTTTATTGTCTAGGATATTGCTGTTATGTTATTTTTAATTTCACATTACAGAAAGCTAAAATTCCTTGGAAGGCAGTGTTGAAGTCAGTTCCGTTGTGGGCCAACATGACAGCGCACATAGGAATTGGGCTATGTTTCTTGTTTTTCTTCGTACAAGTACCAACTTACATGTATGCAGTTTTGAAACTCAGTATTAGAAATGTAAGTACATGTATAGTAAAACATCACTACACTTCAGCCTATCGCAGTCCACTGCTGGACATAGGCCTCAGCAAGTTCGCGCTTCCGCGTTTTCCGCAATCCTCAGCCAGCCTACACCGGTAATCTTACGTAGAAATGAAATTTTTTTTTTTTTTCATTTAGGTAATATTTCCTTGACTACATTACTGTTTGTTATTAAAAATATTTATAATTAATCTAAGAATAATTTCTAATTAATATTTTTTTTACTTACAGAGTGGATTACTATCGTCGTTACCGTATTTTGCATCGTTTTTTTCATCTATCATTTATGGCTACGTTTCAGATTATTTAACTAATAAAAAGATTGTAAGTGTCAAAACAGCTCGGAAAATCTTCAATTCAATTGGTAAGTAGCGCGAACTAAAACTATAATATAAACTCACTAGAAGGATGTATTCCTCTCATTAAATTGTAGTTTTTCCAAATTTTTTTATCACTACAATAAATTGATTAAGATTTATGAAACTAAGTCGACTTTGACAAAAAATTTATTCATTGATTTTCTCTTTATTATTATTTTTTATTATTATTGTACACACAAAAAGAACATAATAAATTGAATAAAAAGAAATGTAGAACAATCTACCTACTTAAACAAAAAAGAAATATCTAAATACTTATATCTAATCACGCCTCTTTTCCGTAAGGGTAGACAGAGACGACTTCTTTCCACTTGCTATGATCCTTACATACTTGTTTCGCTTCGTCAATTTTCATTATTCCTTTCATTTATGCTCTTCAGCTTAAGGTACTCTTGACCTGGCCTTTTTTCAAGACGTCTCTGATCTGGTCGTGAAACGTCCGCCTAGGTCTACCCCTTCCAACACTTCCATTCACACTTGCCTTATACACTTTTTTCGTCAATCGTTCTTCATTCATTCTCTCGACAGGGCCAAACCATCTCACCATACCTTTCTCAATTTTCGTCACTACAGTCATCTTCTTTCAGACCACAGCGTTTCCTTATCTCACTATTAATTTCTTATCCTGTCACTCAGTTTAACTCCTATCATACTTCTTAACGCTCTCATCTCAACTGTATTTATTCTGCTTTCATGTTTCTTCTGCCATACCCAACTTTCACTTCCATATATGAGTGTTGGAACCAACACCCCCCTATGCACAGCCAAACGAGCCTTGTTAGACACCTTCCGACTACTCATAAAAGAGTGCAAAGCTCCATTCACCATGTTTCCTGCATTCACTCTTCTTTCAATATCACTCTCACACTTTCCATCTCTTGCAAACTTTGAACCCAGATACACAAACTCATTCACCTCTTCTATTTGTTCATCTCCAATCACGATATTGCAGTCTGTCACTGCCTCATCTCTTTCAAACACCATCACTTTCGTCTTCTTTATATTCATCTTCATTCCCTTTCTAACAAAAGCTCCATTCGTAGCAGTTACCATCTCCTGCAACTCCTCGGCCGAGGACGTAAGTAATACTTGGTCATCAGCATAGAGAAGACATTTGAAGAGTTACTCATTCATTAACAATCCACTTTCATTCTTTTTTAAATCTTTCAATCAATTGTCCATGAACAGATTAAACAGCCACACAACAAGCACAGAAGCAACACACACACACAAGCACTAGAATTCCTATAAAGAGATTGCAGTGCTCGTATGAGGATACTGCTCACGCCGTACCCAGACAATGCTGACCAAATTTCATTGCTCAGCCCTCTATCATAGGCCTTTTCTAGATCTACGAACGCGCAATAGACCTTCTTGTTTTTAGCCAAGACCTTTTCGGCTATGCATCGCAAAGAAAAGACCTGATCCGTACACTCCATTCCCTTCCCAAATCCGGTTTTTGCATCCCATACTTTTTCGTCTGTTTCATTCACAACCCTTTCAATCAAGACTTTCCCATACAATTTACCGACGACGCTGAGAAGGCTTTTACCGCGGTAATTTATGCCGTCCTGCCGTGACCCTTTTCCCTTATGTAACGGCACGATTACAGCTTTGCACCAGTCTCTCGGTACTTGCCCATTTCGCCAGCACAGATTGAAAAGTCGGTACGGCTGGCTAGCCACTATGCCCTGTCCAACCCTCAGCATCTCGACGGTAATCCTGTCATACCTTGCAGCCTTTCCTAATCTCATACTATTCAATGCTTTCACTATTTCATCCATGCTTATCTCACTTTCATCAACATTTACACTAGTTTCCATGGAAGGTGCCGGATGTTGTACCTGCACTTCCTCTCTTTCAAAAAAACTTTCAAAATACTCTTTCCATCTCTTCAAAATACATTCTTCTCCTTTTATAATGCTCCCATCTTAACTACAGATTGTACTCAGCTCCGAGGTAGACGTTTTTCCTCTGGCTGTTTTGATTAATTTCCATAAAAACTTTATGTTTGACTGGAAATCTTCAGTGAGCCTCCTATCAAAATCATCCTTTCGTTCTTCTTTCTTTCTAGACACAATTTCTTTCGCTGCTGATTTCAGTATTTTATACTTCGTTCTTGTTTCCTTTACTTCGTCATCTGTTGCCTTTTGAACTCTAAATACAACTAAACTATAACGCCAAAAATAAAATAATGTATTACATAAAACGATATACGAGTACATTTACTGCACATGTAATTATAAATAAAAAAATGTGTCAGAAGTGAAACTTCTTTGGCAAACTAATTTAAAAAAACTAATTAAAATAAACGAATTCAAAATACAAAAAAAAAACTAGTTGAAAAAATAAAAAACATAAAGCCAACGTCACGCGGTGTTCCCAGACGGTCACCCATTAAAGTACTGACCGTCATGACGATGCCGCATTACCGGTCGCTCAAATTTTACACCACATGCGCTTGAAAGAAGTTTCACTTCAAAAAAGCGTATCGTGGGACACCAGATAGGAACGAAGTTCCTTATTATAAAACATTATTCTCTAGTTCTATTCTAGGTACAAAAAATATATATTATTTGGGTATACATTTTAAAATGTACCTATAACCCGAATATATTTTTATTCTTTTTACATTTATTATGAATAACGCCATCTATGGCGTTACGACAACGACGCGTACGCACCAAAAAGTGAAAGGTGCGCAGAATAGGTTGCGCACAAAAACGTAACGAGGTCAGTCGTTCAATAGATTATATACCTCATATTTTATTCATATTGGGCCCCTACATGAAAATCGATTCTTAAGGAGTAAACTCTTATAAATTCCAAAAAAAAACTACTTTACAATTTTTTTATTTACAATGATTTATAAAATATATAATATTATCGATTGATAATTATTATATATGTCTAAAAATCAAAAATAATAACAGTCATCACTTAGACTATAACACTATTAATAGACTGCATAGCCATCATACATCTTTTTTTAACGTTAAGGACGTTTTTTTGTACCTACCCCTCCGCAAAGCCCCAAAGGATCTTTGTTCCAAAAAAAAAAAAAATATTCTAACTTATCCTAACTATGAAATTTCTCTAATTAAATATTCTGCTGCAATTCGATTTAAACCCAAAGTGAGTTTTTCCCGTGTGGCTACGGCAAATAATATAGCGTTCCCCTCCCTTCCCGTGGGTGCCGTAAGAGGCGATTAAGGGATAATATAGTTCCTATCTTAAAAAGCCGACCGATGGCGGGATAACCATCGAACTGCTGGCTTTGAAATACACAGGCCGAAGACGGGCAGCAGCGTCTTCATTGCAACAAAGCCAGCCCTGCGGTCACCAACCCGCCTGCCCAGCGTGGTGACTATGGGCAACACACATGAGTTCACGCTATTTTTGGCGCGAACTTGTGGAGGCCTATGTCCAGCACTGCAGTGGACTGCGATAGGCTGAAATGACGAGTTTTTCTAATTCATTAATTATAATTTTTTTAGCGAGCGTTATACCAGCAATTTGTCTGACGTGGTCGGTTTATACTACGAATACTGTTCTTGCTGTGACTTTATTTGTTCTATATATGGCAGCAACAGCCGCGATGCATACTAGTATGGCGGTAAGTTATTAAACTATTATTTGTTTATACGACTAGGTGGCCAGATGGTTAGTGGTTACCTTAGCCTATATACCTTCGCCTGCAACATCAGAAGCATCGCAAGCGCGTTACGCCTCTTCCTCTGTTGGTAATATGCGAAGATACGCGGGAACGCCGACTTACTCACAACAGGATCAGAACAGTACTTGAGAGCAGTATTATTTAGCTGTGATCTTCTGTGAAGTTGAGGTACTTCCCCAGATGGGCTGTACCAGATTTTGAGTAGGATAGTATTACTTCTTACTGTGCCCTACACATACATTATTGTCAACATTTTAAAGTTTTAGAGACTTCCAAAAATTGCTATAGAACTATTTGGCGTACATCAGAACACAATTAATAAAAGTTTATGAATATATCTTCGTTTTTACCATCGAACACAAAATCATCGATATTAAATACTTACAATCGCAACCAACAAATTAAAAAAGTTTAATTTGTCAGTGGAGCGAATATAGTCCTTAAAGTCTGCTAGTGCTAACAAAGCCTACCATTTTGCCTCTTTATAACATTTTGTCTTAAATTCAAGACAAAGCTTAATCCGTAAGTGAGGCCGCACACCGCCGCCACAAGCTACTCTCAACATACATTTACGGCGCCACAATTATTACTGCGATACAATTTAAGCGGCCACAAATGTGTCGTGTGTGCGCACATTTTAAGCACAATCGTAGCGTGGCACTAACAACAGAAGTCAGAATGTTGACATCATCGTCTGACGATGACGATTTTTTGATGTGGCGATTAATGAGAAAAAAAAGACGTTATTGGGTTCATCCGTTTAATCAAAATTGTACAGTATACGGAGATTTCAAAATTGCGCAAGAATTACGATCCGACGAAGAAAAGTTCCGTTTATATTATAGAATGTCTGAAAACACATATCAATTATTATTAAATTTAGTTCAATCAAATCAAATTGTTCAATAAATTATAAATTGTTCAATTAATCAGTTCAATAAATTTATTCAAACAGGATTTTTTTCAATCTGCAATAAATTCAACATAAAATTCAACATTCTTGCATTTTCGTGCGTTTTTATTCTATGTTCGCGCCACATAAAACGAACGTGTTCGATCTTGAATTCGTGTGGCGTGGCAGACATCTTGCCTCAAACCGCACCTACTACAAATGTGTCCTTGATGTGCGGGTTTACATACAAATATAGGGGGTCGATAAATGTATCGCGTTTCAAATGTGGCGCTACAATTATCGTAATACAAATGTAGCTGTGGTGTGTGGCCTCACTTATAGTCATGTGTTGACTGGGTATATAAGACTATTATTACTAGACCCAAAATATAATTGTTTGAACCCAAAGGTACCCGTGTTTTTTTTTGTAGATAAATTACATGGATCTGGCCCCCAATTACAGCGGAGTACTAATGGCAACTGGAAATACGCTGATGACCATAATGAGTCTCGGAACACCCGTAGTAATCTCACTTGTTGTTACTGATGTTGTAAGTACTTTAAATCATAATTATGGTTGTAACGCTACGTCTACTACATAATTACATCATGAAGGTAATTAGAGAGAACAGTTTATTTTTCGTTATTTTGTTGTTTTCATCTCTATCTCTATATAATTATATATAAAAAAAAGAATTGCTAAATGTGTTGCTAAGCGCAAATCTCAAGAGTGGCTGAACCGATTTTCTTAATTCTTTTTTTATAATATTGCTTGAAGTACGAGGATTGTTATTACGGACTCAGATTAATAAACAAAAGGCAGATGGAGCGCGCTGAACATGCGAGTGAAGCCACCAAAGCGAATACAAATTCAAAAGCGAATACAATGTCGCAGCAATGCTAAAGATAGCGTCGTACTGCATAAACGTCTCGAGTGATTGATTATTTTGTGTCAAAAAATGCCGTCCTGTGTTATTAAACATTGTAAAAGTTGTTCCCAAAAAAAAAAGAGGATAGAATATCATTTCACAAGTAATTATAAATTATTTAATTGATTTTATTATTTATTTACCCAATAATAATGATACGGTTGTCTCGAAACACAAAACCTCGACATTAATTGACTGTGTTGCCAGATTTCGGCGAAATATTTTTCCCTTTAATTGGAGAAACTACTTTATGACGGATGGACGGACATATTTTTAGATGATATTACTATATTCTACTTACGTAAATTCAAGTATTTAATGGTACGATTGCACTATATAGCAAAATTAGAAACTAATTCTCAACACGTGGAAGCTAAAATATAAAACAAAATGAAGATGGTTAATTTTTTTTGCAATAAAATTAACTGTGATTATAATAAATATTTTGGATTATGTGTTTTTTTAAATCTTTTGTTTGTAAACATTTTTAAAATCATATCAAAATTTTTCGATCCATCGGGATTTGAACCCGCGCCTTCTGACTTTAATGACATAAATCTTTTGTTTGTATTTTTAATGGTGTGCAATAAAGAATATTATTATTATCATCTGCCTAATAAAATAAATACCTATATGATACTACTGAAAAAAAAAACTAAAGTTTTATTATCTACTGTGGTATACAGTGTAAAGTTAATTTAAACCTTAAACAAAAACAAAATTAAAACCCGAAACAAAGTGAGGACGGACCGCTAGTTATAAAAATCTTGACATATTATTTCTTTTATTATTTTCACAAAACCTCTTTTAATTTAATAAAACATGCGAGCTCTTGAATTTCGCTCTATGACGTTTACAATGTACATGAAAATTTAAGTGTTTAATAAACAACTTAATTAAACAATCGTTCAATCCACATGCAAACCCAAAGTATCCATTTAGTTATAAACTCATGTATCCAAATAAAACTTTAGAACCTATTGTCGTAAAAGGAAATTTAAAAAATTCAGGGAGTTTTTTTCTTTTTATGGTATCATTACACGCACATAGATGCACGTGTCCCTACAGTGCCTCTTCTAGTCGTCACGCACACATGAATAAAAAGTGGTTTCATACTTTTTGTTGCGTACGCTCCATCTGCCTTTTGTTTATTAATCTGAGATTACGGAGAGAAAAATTTAAAAAATTGCATGAAGAATTCTAAAAAACACTTTATCTATATTCCCATACAAATGATTCGTAATAATACTTAAAAGTAAATTTGAACTTTATTACCATACGATAAAGATTAAGAGTTAGTGGAGGGGTTCCGGGAAGGCAATTGAGTGACGTTAGTATCGGTAGTAAGCGGTACGAAGTTCGCCGGGTCAGCTAGTATAATATAAATTATTGATTGCATGCAGCTTTCTCACATAAATATAACTGTTATAGATGCCTGATGATGATCAAAAAATGATCGAAACGTCGCATAATTTGCAATATTAGTGGTTTGATTGGCACCTTATGTCCACTTTCCTGCGAACTGTAAAAATACTTATTAGTTTTTATTTTTTGCCGCTTTTTGCCCGATATTAAAATCAATGTACCTACTGTTATTTACCTAGTCAATATGGTACGAAACCCTTTGTGCGCGATTCCGACTGGCATTTGGCCGATTTTTTTCTGTTCTCCTCTGTTTTTATGATTTTCTGCACATAGTATAGAAACATTAAAAAAAAAATTTAATTAACCTATTAATTAAATGTTTTTTTTTTCTTTCCTGTGACAAAAAAATATGTAATCTTTAAAATTACTTAATATAATGTAAGTGAAAATAGTCAAATCATTATGATAATAATGTATCTTGAAGTAAGATATCACGATTCACGATTCAGCCTGTAATATCCCACTGTTGGGCATAGGCCTCTTCCCCATGTAGGAGAAGGATCGGAGCTTAATCCACCACGCTGCTCCAATGCGGGTTGGCAGATATATTTCCTACTATGAGTAACGATCGTTATCAGATGTACATGATAACAACCGGGACCGACGGCTTAACGTGCTCTCCGAGGCACGGTGGGGAGACCCACAACGACTGCACAAACACCCAGACCACGGCAAACATCTGTATGGCCAATACAAATGTTGTCGTGTGCGGGGATCGAACCCGCAACCGCTCGCACAACAGCCAATCGCAATCCAGTGCTGTGACCGCTGCGCCAACGCAGGGTCGAAGTAAGATAATTATGTAGTTATTAATATTTTTCCGCTTATAATACATACTTATACTTATAATAATGTTAGATTGGTTCGTTCAACATAAACTGTTTTATGAACGATATAGAACCGACGAGTTCCGATAACAATTTGAATATTTTACGAAATAGAAGACAGAATATATTTATATTATTTATTTATTTAGAATTTACTTACACTTTACACCACAACTACATTTTACAACATTTTTTTAAGACAGTTAAAGACTGTGAAGTAAAATAGCCGGACTTATGGCTATTTAGCCATTTCTTCCAGACAACCCAAGTATAATAATACTCCGACAAGATCAATAATACAGTCATATACAGAAAATAGCGCAAAGTTACATACAAATCGAGTATTACCTTAATTATAGACTGTTTGTTCCTATATAATATTTACTATTATATTATTACCTTATATTGTAATACTAGCTTCTGCGCGCGACTTCGTCGGCGTGGACTCTGCTCCTATTGGTCTTAGCGCGATAACACATAGCTTATAGCCTTCCTCGATAAATGGGCTATCTAACACTGAAAGAATTTTTCAAATCGGCCCAGTAGTTCCAGAGATTACCGCGTTCAAACAAAGAAACAAACAAACAAACAAACAAACTCTTCAGCTTAATATATTAGTATAGATAATTAAACAAAATTAAAAAGATTAAACTGTACAAGGAAAATATGATATACTAGCTTCTGCGCGCGACTTCGTCGGCGTGGACTCCGCTCCTATTAGTCTTAGCGTGATGACACATAGCCTATAGCCTTCCTCGATAAATGGGCTATCTAACACTGAAAGAATTTTTCAAATCGGACCAGTAGATCCTGAGATTAGCGCGTTCAAACAAACAAACAAACAAACAAACTCTTCAGCTTATTATATTATGATATATTTAGCGCTGTTTCGTTCACCTCAGGTGTTTTTGGAAGCGCAATAAAGCATAAGGAATATAATAATTATGAACGAAACTTGACTCACTGTAATCTTGGGATATTTTCTGCAAGGAAATTACATAATTATGTCTTTTTAAGGTTCCGTACCCAAAGGGTAAAAACGGGACCCTATTACTAAAACTTCGCTGTCCGTCCGTCCGTCCGTCCGTCTGTCACCAGGCTGTATCTCAAGAACGGCGATAGCTAGACAGTTGAAATTTTCACAAATTATGTATTTCTGTTGCCGCTATAACAACAAATACTAAAAGCAAAATAAAAAAAGTATTTAAGGGGGCGATAGTTATTTTATTAGTCTCCAACGCCATCTATCAGAAATTAGGAAAACTTCGTCAATAGACTAATAATAGTTTTCTAATAGCGGAATAGATGGCGTCGCAATTAAATAAATATTTTATAGAAAATTTACTTGTATCTACTCCGTACCATTGACTAAACTAAATATATTTATATTTATATACAGGGTGGGGATTATAATACAACGATAACTTGGACAGCGTATATGTAATGACATTCCAAGCCCACATACAAAAAATCAATAAAATACATCCAGTAGTTTAGTCACAAATTATGATTTTTCATTTTTTAAAATTTCTACGTATGTATTATACTAAAGACCTGACCTACCCTAAAACCGGCGGTTAACGACTCAAGGACAGCCTATTATTATTTTTAAAATCATAGATTAAGAAATGGATATGGCATCGACTGCCACAAAAAGGCACAATTTTTAATCATTGCCATTTAGTGACAGTTCGCAGACCAAATAATATTATAATAACTAATGTTTAAAAAAAAATAACTTATTCAGTATCGGCTACTGATCAGTTCTGCATATTTAAAAAAAAATTGATGGTTTGAGAAAATTTAAATCAAATAGTTTTTTATTCAATTTAATTTTAAATGCGTAACAATTTATTTTAATTTACTTTTCTAACTTACTATTTTTTATTCAATCAAAATAGTGAAGTTTTGTAGGTACAAGCACAAACCACTTCCACGCGATTATGCCGCGTAGAAAGAAAGTCACGCGCGATGACGCGTGTAACAGGTCAGTGATCCTGTAGTTACAAAAATGATGTTATAAAACTTTATTAAATTAAATTGAATTAGTTTGTATGAAAAAATCTTTTTTTTTTTGATTTTGATGTCAGGACTTATCTGATGGTTTTGAAATACTTCTCTATACTAGTACTAACGGTGTTTTCAATTATCGTTCTATTGTCATCCCCACCTTGTATATTTAGTTTAGTCAATGGTACGGAACCCTTCGTGCGCGAGTCCGACTCGCACTTGGCCGATTTTTTAATTAATTATACTTCTGTTTAGTTAATTAGATTTGATATAATGCACACAGAGTCGTACACATTAATTTTATTTTTAAAATGTATCTTTATCTGTACAGACTGATCAACATCAATGGCGAATCGCAATGCTCCTGATGGCTGGCTTCGTATTCGGATCTAATATCATATTCGTCTTATTCATGTCTGCTGATGTCCAACCTTGGAACAGTGGCGATGATGACCCGGAAATCAAGAAAGGTAACATTTTTATACATTTGCCAGCTAATCCGACAGATTTATGTCTTCGAAACTGTCGAACGTGAAGTTGAAATAATCGTTACTTACACAATTCTTCACACAATTCAAAAAAAATGTTTATTCCATAAAAATCTTGTTCAAATTAATAGAAAATTTGAAAAAAAAAATGTCTAGGGTTAGGTTAGGTTCTAATCGTTTGGTTACGCTAAGCAATACTAATTATTATAGCTATTTGTTTTTGCGTATATTGATTTAGTAGTTAGATTTAGTGGTAGTCAAGTCAGTAGAGTAGAAATTTTGTTCGTAAATTCGTAATATTAGCAAAATATTAAAAGTATGATATCATTGTTTTTTGATAAATGTGTCATAAAGACTTAGCAGAGCAAATATTAATCAGTATGCACGTAGTACTTTAAATATTTATCAAAGAAAAAATTACTTTATGCGGAATTTCCCATATTTGTTTTGTAATTATGTCGGCCAGTATCAACTTATTTTGATTATTCTTCTGACATTATTTAGTTAAATTAGAATCAAATCTAGAATAAATTTTTTGTCTGCCATTTTTGTTTTCCCGTTAGCTTCAAACTAAAAAAAATCAAAATTTAAAAGGGACATTGCGTGGTAGAACGCTACTCTCAGGGCAGATCAGCTTAACTGTTCTACACAATTTGACTACCTATATTTTTCATAACACGTGGCCTCATATAGTTTAAGAGGAACGTATACCGGCTCTTACATACAAACATACAAACATACAAACGTAGTCGACTGTTTCCTCCCTGGATAATGACACTAGATCAAATATTTTTGTAACATAAAACCTTAAACCACGACCATGCCTTACCCATATTTACTTTTCTAGATAAACAAGTAAATTGAGTAACTTGATGTGATTGATTTTAACTATTAAATTTTTCAAACTAAGGAAATACGAGTACTCATATCTCGCGACAAGGTTTTATATTATATAATTTATGTAATGACTTTATAAGTAGATAGTAAAAGTTTTAAAGTTAAAAATTTATTTTTTTCGTTTTTGCGCATTCAAATAAAAGTTTGTTTTTTAAAAAGGTTTTTTTACTTTATTTTGTTTATTTTTCAGAATACGAAGTCATAGAGGATGAAAGAAAAAGTGCAGATGTTGTTCAGTAAAGCTGTTAATACTACAAATATTTAGATAATACAAAAATAAGACATTTTCTTAGCTTTAGGACATTTAGTGGCTACGTCGTTTCAGTTTTTTAGTTATTTATTTAACCCGGCGTGCATAAGGTTGGGTGTAACCCAGACCATAATAAATCGTTCAATATTTCAAATTCGAGTTATTGAAATGCATTGTGCGTGTGAGTAGCTGCGCGGGAGAAGGTAACTAATCGATGAGTGTCGCCACAGAGTCGACCGCTGACCAGTGAGTTGTTTAGATGGAGTCAAAGTTGCTGCTGGGTGAGTTACACCCACCTTACGCTCCGTGTTAGTAATTTGAACTGAATACTTTTCGTGTTTGTTTTATTTTAGTATATATTTTTTTGTTAATTACATGCTGAATATTGAACATGTCTTACGAAGAAAGAGAAATAAGGTTAATACGTCTTTTTGATGAAGCAGCAAGTGATTCTTCTGTTGAATCCGACAGCGACATTGAAATTGACATTTTAAGCCAAAGAAGCTATGAAAGTGAAACAGAACAGGAGATAGATGCAAAAGATGAAGTAGTAGAAGAGTCTGCAGAATTGGCTGAATATGAGTGCGAAGGTAACAGACAATATTTGACAGGGAAGGTTGGCACTAAGTGGTCTATTATACCGGAAAGTTCGAACGTGCGTACTAGGTCAGAAAAAATTATACGGGAAAGGCAAGACGTAAAAAATGGGACAAAATGCAACGACTGTTATTGAGTGTTG
Source organism: Melitaea athalia (assembly GCA_905220545.2). Taxonomy (NCBI): domain Eukaryota; kingdom Metazoa; phylum Arthropoda; class Insecta; order Lepidoptera; family Nymphalidae; genus Melitaea; species Melitaea athalia. The sequence goes on along the minus strand of HG992183.1, from coordinate 1,355,397 downwards.
GCAACTATTATTTACTGATGACATGTTGCATGAAATTGTGATTCACACAAATAGTCAAATAAACTTTAGGCGAGTACAGTGGCAATAGTCACGCGAAGAAATATGCCATGTTCATCATCTCGGTGAATCTTCAAAAGAATCTTCAATGAACACTAAAAATATCGCAAGACCAAATACGCCTGTTACAAAATAGTGTAGTTATCTATGTATGGAACATGCTTTTTTCACATACGAAAAGTACACCAGATCTCAATATGAATAACTGAAGTCTAACTAGTTATTATTTAAAAAAGATTATTTTATTTATTTTCTTCATTGTTTAATTAGAATAAAAAATACTTTTCGTTTTATTTTTTTAATATTTTAATAAGAAAGAGAACTATGTGCCACGTTATTTTTAAAATATAAGCTAAAAAAATGATTTGTTAAAAACGTAAATAAATATTAAGGAACCATAGTTAAATGTTTTTATTTTACCCATTTATTTTCGTAAAAATATGCAAAATAATTATGTAAAACAGAAAATTATAATAATCTATATTGAAGTCTTGAAATTATCAATCAATCATATGGGTTTGTCACACCCACCTTATGCTCCGTGTTACAACTTTTAACCTTATGCACGCCGGGTTAACTCCTGTCTAAACTTGATTTAAGTTATTATCTTAAGTATTGTGTTAATTATATTTGTGTATTTGAACTAGACTTGTACAATTATAGTAATGTAAATCTTACATTGAAAATTAATATAATTCTTTTATATTCGTATAATGTTTGTAGCTACATAATTTTGAAGAAAAGTTTTTGGGCTTCTAAACTTACATCGCCATCTTTTACCTTGTAGCTAAAACTGAGATAATACGGGTCATTAAGCTTAAGTAAATAATTTTAATTGCATTATAACCTATTAAAATTGTAAATAAACTGTAAATAATAAATTATAGTTTTATTTATTTCAGGTTTCTTGGTTAAAATTTTATCTATACTAATATATAAAGCTGAAGAGTTTGTTTGTTTGGTTGTTTGTTTGTTTGAACGCGGTAATCTCTGGAACTACTGGGCCGATTTGAAGTGTTAGATAGCCCATTTATCGAGGAAGGCTATAGGCTATGTATCTTTACGCTAAGACTAATAGGAGCGGAGTCCGCGCCTAGCTAGTTAGTAATAAAAATGTGTATAAAAAAGATTATCAACAAAATGAAAACTTCAAGGAAGCATTATATTATAGCTGGGGACGTAGTAAGCTGTTTGCTACAACGAAGTGTGTGTTGAGCTAGGAATATTACTTGTAGAGGGCTGGTAAAGCTGATGACCTAGACATAATATCTTTTCGTTAGCATAGTTGAGACCTTAATAATGTTTCCTTTTATCATATTTTGTGTAATATTAATTTAATAATTAAAGCGTATGCACTATGCGTCTTGGCAAACGCAGTGTGGGACGTCCTCCGGCCCGTTGGACCGACGATCTACGTAAGATTGCCGGCGTAGGCTGGATGAGGATTTCGGAAAAGCGGGATGTTTGGCGCGAACTTGGGGAGGCCTATGTCCAGCAGTGGACTGCGATAGGCTGATGTGTGTGTGTGTATGCACTATGGCTATTATAATTCTAATGCAGTGATGCGTGTAGTCACCTTAACAGCTTTCCACTTGGGGAAGTTTGGGTGTTTCCTTGGGGCCTCCCCACCGTGCCTCCGAGAGCACGTAACGTCGTCAACTCCGGTTGTTACCATAGACACCTGATAGCGATTGCTAATGTATTGCGCTTGTAAGTAAAAAATTGTTGTAATACCTTTAATTGCAGGTAACGATTAGGTTCTACAGACCACAATTTTTTTATTCAATTAGATCGACAAACAACGTAAAGCAAACGAATTACTTGATTGTATGTGATTACCGTAGCTTATAGACACCTGCAATACCAGAAGCATCGCAAGCACTTTGCCGACCTTACTCCCAATCCCCGCAGGAGATCTGGTCACCTTCGCCACAGGAGCAACACTGCTTAAAAGCAGAATTACTTAGCTGTGATCTTCTTTAAGATTGAGGTACTTTTCTAGTCGGGCTGCTCCAGATATTGAGCAGGATATTTCCTTCTGTGCCCTACCTCAGTTACAAACGCGTAAATACGCGATATAAAAGGTTAGTCAAGAAGTAGTCATCAGATTTCCATCAAACTGAAATGGGATTACAAAACAAGCATCAGCTTTCGATTAAAAAAAGAATCATCACCATTAAATCATTAGACTGTTTTTCACGATCACGATAACGTTTCAGCCTGTAATATCCCACTGTTGGACATAGGCCTCTTCTCCATGTAGGAGAAGGATAGGAGCTTAATCCACCACGCTGCTCCAATGCGGGTTGGCGGAAATATTCCCTACCATGAGTAACGATCGCTATCAGTTGTACATGATAACAACCGGGACCGACAGCTTAACGTGCTCTCCGAGGCACGGTGGGGTAACCCACAAGGACTGCACAAACACCCAGACCACGGCAAACATCTGTATGGCCAATACAAATGTTGTCGTGTGCGGGAATAGAACCCGCAACCGTCCGCGCAACAGCCAATCGCAATCCAGTGCTGTAACCGCTGCGCCAACGCGAGACTGGTTTTATTAGGTACTAATTAATACAAAATTTTATTTGTGAATCATAAAGACTTGAAAAGTTTCCATCTTTTCACAATTTTCCGGTTCCTTTTGGTCGATTCGATGTATAGGTATCCAATAATAAAATCACGATCACGATTCACGATTCAGCCTGTAATATCCCACTGTTGGGCATATTCCTCTTCCCCATGTAGGAAAAGGAATAAAATAATGTTATTTTTATTTCACCTTGAATAATTAGGTATTTATTTTTGTTGCTAAAGTAATTTGAGACAGCTTTCAAACTCAAATTTGTTATTTTAATATTTATGCGTATTCAATGAAAATCTCCTTGAATATTTTTACCAACAAGCTTATTACAGTAATTAGATATCATTTACCGTTCAAAAAATTTTTTTCACGGAAATTTCGTTTTGTTATAAGTAAAATATTTGTTACATTAAATATTTCTTCATTTAATATTTACCGATTTTCCTGGTAATTTTCCTCTTAATGTAATGTAAACTTAAAATTATTTAAGGTACTGCCCCGCTTATTTTGTACAACGGGTCTATTTTCAAAATAATTTCGAAGCTTAGCGATCATTAAGGATTTTCAAAATGACGAATATTTGCATTTCGAGTCGAATTAAATGTATAAAAATAGTTTGTCTATGTTTACTTTAAAATTATTCTAATTTCTAAACCAAAATTTTGACTCTAACGAGATTTCTTAAGCTAAAAATATATCATAAGTAAAATCTTGCAAAATTGTTCAACATTATGAAGAAAATTTCAAAAATTTTTGGGTAAAGATTATTTAAAATTTAGATTCTGTAAAATATGTTAAGTATCTCAGTTATTTTGATCCTTTCAAAACAACAAAGGAGATAAGCTAAACCTTTACAAAAGTAAATTTTATTAACGCGGTCCAAAAATGTAACCCGTGTTATGGACGCCGTAATACCAAGGTGGCTTTAATCCCTAATGAAATTCCGTTGTACGAAACGATTTAATGCTATCTATATTTCACCGACCTTCCCTCTCGGCAGCTAATCTTCTCTATCGGAGGTAATTATTTGATGTTCAAAAGTTTTTTCATTTGAAAATTTTTGAGTGACTTCATAAAAGTTTGGTGAGAAATACTGCCGTGCAAGCGAATGGGATGTTTCTGATCCTGAATCTCGTTTCGGTCGTAAACTTTTTAATTGCTTAGTCAGAGATATTTAATGAGATAGACCCTTGTTTAGCTAAAGTTAAAGCATTACCTAATTTTGTGATTCTTACAAAACTTATTTTCTTTTTTTTTCTTTGATTAAATCTAGTTGTATAGGTATTGGTCTAAGATCCGAGAAGCTAAATCTTCCCTCATCTGTTAATTAGATGAAACAATTTTTTATAGGCTTATTTCAATATTGTGAATTTATAAAAACAACCTCTGCCACCATAAGCCTGCTGCAATGTTTTTTTTTATATTTTCCCTCTCATGTTAATTACATGTAGTAACGGTTTTAGCTTACTACATGTAATTAACATGAGAGGGAAAAGATTTTTAGAAGAAAAAAAAATTTTTTTTTAAGTATTATTATTTGCAGCAGGCTTATGGTGGCAGAGGTTGTTTTATAAATTCACAATATTGAAATCAGCCTATAAAAAATTGTTTCGTCTAATTATTAACAGATGGGGGAAGATTTTGTTATATTCCGGATCTTAGACCATAATTATGTTCTTTTTTAATACAAGTACTTCGGCAAACAATTCTCATAAAAATATATATATGTTTATAAAACAATTGATTTCGAAGTGGTTTCTAGTTTCCTAAAATTCCTTTATTTTACTAAAAGCTTGCTTGTGGTGTGCGGCGACTGTGACTATTGTTTGTAATTAAAGGTAAAATTAGATTAACTTATTGTTTTGTATTTATTTAAATGCCTTAGCGGGAGCATATTATCTGTATACGAATAAGGCTTGCTATTACGCAGGAAACTACAAAAATGAAAAGCATTGAAGAAATACGAGGCTATTTTATCACAAAATTAACTATTTTAAAAAATATATAACATCTACCAACAATTTAGATATTTTGTAAAGTTATCTATACTAATATTATAAAGAGGAAAGATTTGTATTTTTATGTGTATGTTTGTAATGAATAAACTTAAAAACGTGCCGTGGTCTGGGTGTTTGTGCAGTCCTTGTGGGTTACCCCACCGTGCCTCGGAGAGCACGTTAAGCCGTCGGTCCCGGTTGTTATCATGTACACCTGATAGCGATCGTTACTCATAGTAGAGAATATATCCACCAACCCGCATTGGAGCAGCGTGGTGGATTAAGCTCCGATCCTTCTCCTATATGGAGAAGAGGCCTATGCCCAACAGTGGGATATTAGAGGCTGAATCGTGATCGTGATCGTGAAACTTAAAAACTACTGGACCGATTAAAAAAATTCTTTCACCTTTTAAAAGCTCAGTTATCTTTGTGTAACATAGGTTACTTTTTATCGCGGGAAAATAATATTATAGCTTCCCACGGGAAATTGTTTGCGCACACGGGTGAAAGCCGTTGAGAAGCAGTTAGTGTTTTAATAATTTCTTAGTAAATTAAAAACAAAATATAAATGCCATCAAATTAGCATATAAGTAAACCATAGATGTTTCAAAATATGTAAATTTTTACCTAAATTCCAATCATGCGGATATCGATCTAGATTTCATACTGATACTCGTGAATAATTAATTAATGTTTGCTAAAATTTGAATTCAATTTAACTTGATAATAAACTGACACAATATGAGCTCCATAGAATGTTTATTGTAAGGTTTCTTATCTATTTCGACCACACAATACTAATATCTATAGGTATATTAATACGTGAAGCAAAAGCTTTGTAGCCCTTTTCACGAAAATTGCGCGTACGGATGAGTGTGAAATTTACACTTATAGTTTATATAGAGAAGGAGTGCAGAATGCTAATATTCTTTTTAAAATTATTCATAAAAATACATTTAATCAATATTTTAATTTAAAAAAAAAACATTACGCACACTACCATAGTTACGCATCAATACTCTTTTGTTTATTATTATAGCCATATAGTCTTTGGCAACAGAACATTAATATAATGTCAAACTTATAATTTAAATTGGTCGAATTTCGACCACTGGGCGACCACTAGTTATTATTGATATAAAAGACAAGAAGATTTTTAGACAAAAAATTCAAACATGAATTAAATTCGCATTTTATTATATTATCATTTTTACATTTGAATGTCATTTACATTAGTAAAAACGAAAACAAAATAATAAAATAAAACAAAAACACATTATTAAACGTAAAATTACATAAAAATACTAAACAATAATTATAATATACTAATATTTTACACTTTCTATATTTTTTAACGCTTCCAGTATTCGAAAATAATTGATCCTAGAATAATACTTAATTAATAATTAGCAGCTATACATTAGCTCACTTACGAAACTACTTATAAAGAACTACTGACAGATACTACAGAATTTGTAGCGTCAAAAGGGAGGTGTTTCTAACATTAATAATTATAAATTAAAAAAAAAAAACGAGTGTGCTTTAGACCACACGACTGAAATAAAACTTCTTTAGTTGCCCCTACAGTAATATACGAAACGTAATTCTCTCTCTTTCTATTTTTACTAACTTATATTTCCCTCTCAACTTCCGTTCACCTTGCCCGATCATACTTTTCGTAACGCTCTCATCACGCATTCACCAGCTTACTCCCTAAGTCATACGTGCGTAAAGAAGTTTTTCTTCAAAAAGGAAACAATAACAAATTACTATTTTTAAATCTAAAATAAAAATTATAATCTCGCATGTTAGGGCGCCTTCAAATTATTTACATACATTTACACCGTCACGCGTCAGCAGCGCTGCAGACGCGCTGCCGCCGCGCGGCTAATTTGAAGGCGCCCTTAAGGAATATACACAGCAACCTTGATGAATTAATCTACATATCTTCAAACATTCCTTTCATTAATATACTCTTAAAGAAACTTGTGATTGATTGATTGATTCAACCTGTAACATCCCACTGCTGGGCATAAGCCTCTTTCTCCATGTAGGAGAAGGATTGCAGCTTAATATACCACGCTGCTCCATTGCGGGTTGGCATTGCGGATTGCGGGTGGCTTACTATAGTACAATACCCTAAATTCTCTTCTTACCAAATTCTATAATATTATACTAATTGAACAATCACGATTTCTTCTCCCCGTTGCTTGTGTTCTCATCTTTTATCATAGGTTCCATTTCTTTGGCATCTTCGACATCATCTGTTTCTTCTGGAGGATTGTCCCAATCCGCCTTCTCAGCTGTACCAAAGATGACGTATCCTAGATTTGTGAAGAAGTACAAACCAGCGGATACGAAGAAGACTTTACGCCACAGTTTTTCGTCAGTCTGGAATTGTGTTATAGGAGGAAATACAGTAAGACTTTAGATTATTTTTTTATGCACTGACCTCTGTTCGTCCACATATTTTTCCAGGTTGAAAAATATGATAAATATTGTTAATTTAAGTTTTTGAATAATTTTAGCAATACAAAGAGTAAGTAAGCGCATATTTGTTTGTGACGAAAAAGCTAACAACAAGATGATTTATAGTTTAAGATAAGTATCAAAATTGCTTACCACATCGGTTAAAATATGTCCTGCGACAATAGGCGCAAATAATCCAATGGTGTTCGATACAAAATTGCTAATACTCATCATGACTCCAGAGAAATTACTCGATATGTCGATATGATTGATCTAGAAGAAAATGAATACTCAGAAAGGTGTCAAAAATATTTAAAAAAAAAATGCGTGTCAGCTCCAATGCACGACTGGAGTTTATTCTTTCAGATCGACTGTCTAAATAGGTAGGTATAAAAAGGCTTACTAGTATGAGAAAAATATGAATACCATATCAAATGATAAATAAACTAATCAAATAATAACGCCATCTATCTATCTAAGATGGCGTTATTAGAAAACGTCGTTGTGCAATCAATCGGAAGTCGGAACCCTATTGGGTTTCGATAGATGGCGTTACAAGTAACGTAACGAGGTCATTCGTTCAATAGATTTTACTTCTCATCTTTTTTCATACCGGGGGCCTTATATGAAAATCGATTATTAAGGAGTAAACTCCAAAAAATGGCTAGCTAAAATATTTCTTTAATGTTACCAAACGTAAATTAACTTAAAATTTTCATTATCAGAAGGAAAATTAAGGGTAGCAAATTTTAAAAATAAATTATTAAAGATGAATGGAATAAAATACAACTATATTTAATGTTCACACGGGGATTAACGCGAACAAAGGTAGCCGTGGACAGTCTAGTCTGCCTGCGACAACGGCTAGCGTAACCTAGCCGAAACGTCAGGCCCCAAGGTAATATTATTTTACCTTAAAAAAATTTGTTCGCGTTAATCCCCGTGTGAACATTAGATATAATAATGCAACGCGAAAGTTTAAAAGTTGTTAAAATACATCTTATGTAATAAAACAAGTTTAATAATAAAATACCTAGGAAATAAAAATCTATTTAAAAATTTCATGTAGTAAAAAATATTGTAAAACTTACCATAAATCCTACGTGGGATGCTATTTTGAAGCTACATATAAATATTAATATGGCTTCGACTACGTACATATTTCGAGGAGCGTACGCTAATACAATTAATCCTATGCAAGCTGGAATGCTTCCTGTAATATAACGGAACGAAAAGGATATTAATAATCTATACTAATATACTAATATACTTTTTTTTAGTTGTTTGTTTGTTTGTTTCAACATGTTATTCTAGAAACTTCTGGTTCAAATTGAAAAATTTTATTAGTGTGGATTTAGTACATTTAGCGATTATGGCTATATAGCATCTATGTACTTTTTGCCATAAAATTAATGCAGGTAAAATCGACAGGCACATCTAGTAATGCAATAAAACTTGTGTGTGTATTCGTGTTACTGGAAAATTTTACGGAAACAGTGGAATTAATTTATTAATTTCATTTCATTTTTAGATCCCTTACTAACAAGTAGATATAGTCTAATTCGAATACAACTAATATTATATGTATAAAATATCCTGTACAGTAATAAGTGTAATTTACCCAATGAATTAGCTAATTTTCTTGTGCTCCTAACACTTAGAATTTTCTTCACAATAAGCATGTCAGTGAGCCAACTGAAGAAGAAATTAGCGAACCACATAGCGAGAAAGGGAATGGCAGTCAAAACGCCGTTCTGAAATAATTTATTAATTGAAAGCAAAAAAGCAGTATGTTAGCAGTAAGTGTTCGGTGTAAGATGTTTGGTGTCCACGCTTTGCACAATAGTCACAGTAACTGGAATGGGCGTGTCAAATAGCGGTCGCGGGATTAGGTACATAATAATATGACAAATGTCGTATAGCTATTTGTTGTGATCTGTGCGTTACCTATCGTTTGTGGTATTGCTTCGTTTCCGAACTCACGACACAGTATTCTCGTCCTACTATGACCCGTTTAGTGTATACTGTCTTCTGTTTCTACGGTAAGCAACTTAATGCTTGTTATAGGTAACAGCCGACTGTTACAACAATTTTTTTTTGGTAAATATACATTGTAATAATACATGTACAAATATGTAAAAACAAATAAAAACAATAGAAACTCGGGCGGGAATCGAACCCGTAACCCATGGAACAGAAAGCAGGGCCACTACAAACTACGCCAACAGGCTAGTCGAAAGTATAACTATTAGGTTGGTAATATAAATTTAGCTACCTTACTAAACTGTAGTTAGATAAGAAGATTAAGATGACTATAATTTTATCATAGTTGTAGTTATTATGAGCTGTAAGCTGCCCAAATATAATAAAGTCAAATAAATAACATCTGCGGAACAAGGTAACTTTAGATTACAAATTACACCGACCACTTATTTAACAAAGACTTAAAAAAAACCATAAAGCATATCACTTATTGGTCAGTGCATTGTATCTTTAGAAAACTATATCTATGCTATAAAAATTTCGAAGATCACTTACCGCTTTAATATTTACACCCATAACTTTGTCCATGTATGCTGGAACCTCAGAGTATAGCGTAAGTTGACCCCATGTGTTACCAATATGGGCTATGATTATGGCATACAATCCTCGGCATCGAAGTATAGAGCCCCACGGAACACGAACTTTCTGTAAATTAATGTTTCTGTATGTCGCAGTTTCAGCAAATTTCCGTAATCATTACACGTTACTAGTAAGACCAGGTTTCAAGCCAAACCTTATTGTTGATCAAAGTATAATCTAATTGATTAATGTTGTTTTTTATGTTTCAGCCTGTAACGTCCCACTGTTAGGCACTGGCAAATTTCTCCACATAGGAGACGGTACAGAATTTAATTCATCACGCTGGCTACTGCACTGTGGTTTGGTAAATACATTCCCTTCTATCAACGATCACTATCATGTGTCTATGAAAACAACCAGGACTGACAGCTTTACCTACTCTCTGAGGTGCTATGGGAGACATACTAGAACAGACACCGAGACCGGAAGCAAATATTGGTACGAATACAATTATCCACTATGAGTGGGAAATTAAACCGTCACCGCCGATGTTTAAGCGCATTCACGTACCACTACACCAGATCAATTGTTTCTGAGTATAAACTGACTCTTAAGCTCCGATCCTTCTCCTATATGGAGAAGAGGCCTATGCCCAACAGTGGGATATTAGAGGCTGAATCGCGATCGTGATAAACTGACTGAGTCTAATATTTGACAAACATATCATAATTTAAGGAGTCGAGATCGAGATCTGAATATATTATCAGAATATATAATTTACTAAGTAAATTTTGAATAGCTTAAGGTTTATTGATATTACGAACCTTTTTACTATTTTCAGTGCTTTCTATGCCTTCTTCGATATATTGTCTTTCAGCGGCTGATATTTTAGGATGTTCCGCTGGGCTGTTAGCACTGAAAACCAGGATCACCCCACCAACTATTCCAGACAGGATTCCATAAAAACGGAAGGTTCCTGGCCAGCCCAGTGGAGACGCAGCGATGAAGCCTGTGATTGGCAGTCCAAGAACAGTTCCCAGTGCTTGACCTAGAACACATCAATGTATTTTAATCGCTAGCAAATATTCTAATCTTGTGAAATATCTCTTGCTTTAATCTTTTTCCTCTCCAAAGATGGCAACAATGGTTTTGCCTGATAATATGTGGATAACGTAGCCTATGAATGATTTGAATACCAGAAATCTTACAGGTGCGTTGCAGACCTTATCTCCAACCAAGAGCTGTGGCTACCTAATTTAACGACTGAAAAAGTAGCAGTATGAAATCTTTGCTAGTGGTATTTTATTCTGAATGGGTGACTAATTTAGATTATGTCATACTTTATCTAAATATAATTATTATAAAATCACTATTTAAAAATACTTTTTAACCGACTTCAAAAAAAGAGGAGGCACTCAATTCGAATGCTTTTTTGATTTTTTTAAGTCAACTGAGGTAGGGCATAGCAGGAAATTTCCTTCTCAAAATATGGAGCAGCCCGACTGGGGTAGTACCTCAACCTTACAGAAGATCATAGCTTTCAAGCAGTGTTGTGTTCCTGTTGGTGAGTAAGGTGACCAGAGCTCCTGCTTCTAATGTTGCAGACATCTATAAGCTACGACAATCGCTTACCACCAGATGAGCCGTACACTTATTAGCCGAAAAAAAAAACCTCGTATTACAGGGTTTACCGATTTTTATGATTATTTTTTTAATCGAAAGCTGATACTTTTTGTGTGTTCAAAATCTGACGAGTGCTTTGCGATTTGTTCCTAATAATGATTATTAAATTGACTATTTTTTGTGACTACCGTTGTGGATGTAAATTGAAGTCGGATTTTTTTTGTTTAGAAACACAAAGATAAGACCTACTGTAACATTTTAAATTAATTAAATTTTTATTTTCTACTTCAATAGACTGTTGATTTATCTCGTTGAGATTATTGAAATTGTGTATATTTGCATTAAAACGTGACATTGAAAAAGTAAATACAGTTGAGTTTACGTAACGAGTTAACCAAGATAACAATTCGGTATAGTTTTGAACAAATAACGGTTGTATGTTATAAATTATAAATAATTAAACAAGTTAATTATAGTCCTACACAACTGTAAAAGATTTTTAGATTTTGATTTTAATAATAGTAATAAAAAAAACGATGGCGTTCTTTTGGAAACGAAATTGAAAACTGATTTTCAGTTGTATTTTGTGTTTGTAAGGTGACCAGAGCTCCTGGGGAGATTGAGGATATGGTCGGCAACGTTGCAGGCTGCGCAAGCTGCGCTTGCCATCATGTAAGCCGTACGCTTGATTGCCGAACTAGTATACAAAATCATAAACTAGTGTCCCATAAATTTTAAGGCTACATAACATTTATAACAAACAATTAAAGCCATTGCTCTCAGTAAATACGAAACTACTGTTAAGTAGAAAATGTTAAACCGTTCCAAAACACAATTTATTTGATTATTACTGTTGGCAGTGATCTAGCTATGCATAGTGATTTGAATAAATTTCGAACTCCTCAAAATTTTAATATACGATTTTTATATCATTCTAAATCTCCAGATAATGAAATGCATGTTTTATACCTACAGACATTATATAGATTTTCCATGAAAGGGCCAACGATAGCCATTTATACATTTATTCTATTTTTTTCAGTGCAATTTTATTAAATTAAAATACTAATAATTGAGACATAGATACCTCCATATGCTAAACCAGCTAATCTTCCCCTTTCTTCTAATGTTGTCCATTTTCCAAACATAGTATGCATACCCGGAACAACACACGCTTGACTCAAGCCTTGAACTGTTCTGAATATTGCGGTCAATATCCACCCTCCCTGAAAATTAAACACCAAGTATTTGCACTTTTGCCAGCTCCTAGTTTTTTACCCTAAACATTTAATGTGTTATGGTTATTTGCTACTAAATTTGCCATTTGATTATGTCAATGTTTGGTAAAATTACTCCTAAAGTAATAAAAAGATTATAATTGTAATAAAATCAAACGAAACCTTCTAAAAGCTTTTTTCATGTTCTTTTAAGCAAAATTTGATTAAACTACAGTAAAATTTTGAGTGCAAGAGTTGGTAATAAAAAATAGTTCATCTTACATTTTAACTGAAAACCAAAACTTTCATAAATTCCATAAAAATTATGTTTAAGATCATTAAATAAATGCGAATTTCAGGAAAACTGGCTTCTTAAAAGCGTTTTTGTTGCTGAATAATTTGCAATAAATTGTGCCCTAATTCATTAAAACTTACGTAGAACGTTGCCCAGGGTAAGCAGAAGGAAATTAAACAATTTACAAAGAGAGCACCACTAAGCAAATATCTTGCTCCGAAGAAATGTGCCAACTGACCAGCTGGAATTTGCAGCAACATATATCCAAAGAAGAATGATGACAATACTGTGTCTTGCGTCTTCTTATTCCACTTTAATTTGGGATACTGAAACATGGCACTTAGTTAATATTCTTATCACTACATAGTATAAAACAAAGTCGCTTTCTCTGTCCCTATGTCCCTATGTCCCTATGTCCCTATGTATGCTTAGATCTTTAAAACTACGCAACGGATTTTAATGCGGTTTTTTTTAAAAGATAGAGTAATTCAAGAGGAAGGTTTATGTATATAATTTAGTATAGTTTTATGTAAATTAGTAGAAATACGGCGATAAATGTTGAAGAAGTCGCACAAAATCGGGCCAACTGGGAGCTTTCCACGCAAACGCCGCGTAAACTAGCAAAGATACAGTGGAGTAATGTACTAGCGAATTCTAAATCTATAAAAATGCTACAAAAAAGTCCGCGATAGCATATCTTTATCTCTTACGGTTGACTTACAATAACCACTTTTATGTTCAAATTTTTAATTAAAAACATTACGTTATTTTCCAAGCTATTTTCTTTAGTTCAGTATTAATCCTTATCCAAACAAATATTTTAGTTAGCTTAGGAATTTAATGCAGATTAAAATTGCCCTTTACACTATATCAATCAGATGAATAGGTTTTCAGATATCGTCGTTAGAAGTAATTAACAGCGAAACATTTAACCCTTTAACCGCCATCGCCGTAATATTACGTGTTGTAAGAGTAGTACCTCAGCCGCCACGTCGGAATATTACGTAAAGATCCTGTCATTTAAAAATGTCATCATTGCACCCGTGCGAAGCCGGGGCGGGTCGCTAGTTTCTATAATATATTCAAAAGCTTATATAATTATTCCACATATTTTACGAATCACATTTTTCTATAACAATAATACTCACAGGTGGTATCAAAAGAAGAGAATGAAGAAAACCACCAGAATCGTTTTGATTCGATTTAGTTTGATTCGTGTTTTCAATATTGGTTCCGTTGATAGCATGCAAAGTTCCATTAATATTGTTTTCTAATAGTGAGTTATTTATATGTAATGCGTGTTGGATGTTGAAGTCTGAGTCAACCATAGCTACCAAAGCCACTCCCATACAAGCTCTCATACTGTAGGCAGTTGTTAAACAACAGAAGAGAATGAGACACTGTGAATGTCTGTAACCCCATCCTGAAACTGATACAAGACTATTAATTACTTTGATGGACACTTCACGATCACGATTCAGCCTTTAATATCCCACTGTTGGGCATAGGCCTCTTCCCCATAAATGAGAAAGATCGGAGCTTAATTCACCACGCTGTTCCAATGCAGTTTGGCGGATATATTCCCTACCATGATTAACGATCGCTATAAGGTGTACATGATAACGACCGGGACCGACAGCTTAACGTGCTCTCCGAGGCACGGTGGGGAGACCCACAAGGACTGCACAAACACCTAGACCACGGCAAACATCTGTATGGCCAATACAAATGCTTGTCGTGTGCGGGGATCGAATCCGCAACCGCCCGCGCAACAGCCACTCGCAATCCAGTGCTGTGACCGCTGCGCCAACGCGGCGTCACTGCACTGGATTGCGATGATGGACACTTAATTGTAACATTTATGACATGAAAAAGTTATTAATTAAAAATCTGTTACGAATGAAATATGAGAATATTAAAATAGTGTAGAGTAACTGAGGTAGGGTAGACTGGGTACGATTGTGCCAGGGTACGGTAGTGACAGTCGTTATAACCGCGAAACTATACGGAATGCGGGGAAGAGTGTAAGGGAAAAAAGAAGCGCAATGCATGTCTACACATGTTGCCCAGTATTGCGTCAGCCAGTGCACGACGTAAACAAAAGCAGGAGGCCACATTGCTTTTCAACAGCCAAAAGTAAGTATTTTGTTCAGATTCTTTTAATATTTACTGTTATTGGTATACAGATATACTATAGCAAATATTTTTTTGTTGTCAATTGAATATTAGTAGTTAATTACAAATGATTACTTTTTACGTAGATAATTTAGGTTACTCGTGATGTTTTATTGTTTTCAGAAGTATGCGTTGGGTACGGTTGTGACAAATGTAGATGGGTACGGTTGTGACATATATATTCCTTATTTTTTTGCTTTTAGATGCCCAGAAAACGCTTGCGGATGAAGTAAGACGTGGGACTTCTTTACGGAGAGCTGCGGAAATGCATAATATTAATCGCATGTCGTTGTTACGATACATTCGTAAACATGATGAAGCCGGTGCGAATCACGATGTAAACAGCATCAGCATGGGGTATGCAGCTCATAGCAAAGTATTTTCAAAGGAGCAAGAACAGCTGTTATCAAAATACATGACACACACACACGTTGCGCGGAAATATATTTTGGCCTTACTACAAGAGAGGTACGGAAACTGGCCTTTGAACTGACAAATAAATACATACAACATAAAGCGACCTGCTACTTGGGATGAGAATGAGATGGCTGATGAGGAATGGTTTCGTTCATGTCTGTACGCGTAGCTCAAGCTACAATCCTTTCAAGAGCTACAAGTTTTAACAAAACGAATATTGAACCTTTTTATAACAGCTTGCAGACTATTTTGGACATACTCCTATATGAGCCACAACATATATATAATATTGATAAAACTGGTGTAAACTTTATATAGAAGAAAAGTATTTTGTGTTATGTTAAACATTTTTAACAATAAAAGTCATTATCAACCATTTCTGTGAATGTTTATGTCTGTCACTACTGACCCCAGCCACTGTCACAACCGTCCTTGGGGTGAGGACGGTTGTGACATTTTCCTTTTTTTTTCAAATTTGATGCTATAACTAATACAGCATAATTTGAGACAAAATTTCAGTATTTTTACGTGGACAAATGTATAAACTACGGTTTAAGTAATTTTTGTCTCAACTAACTAGTAAATTAACAAAATTATTGGCGGTCAAACCGAAATTGTCACAACCGTACCCAGTCTACCCTAAGGCATAGCAGCAGTGTTGCCAACCCTACTGTTTTAACAGTAGATTTGCTGTTTTTACATCGATGTCCCTGTTTTCTGTTTCATTGGTAATTTTTACTGTTTTTCAATTAGCGTTCAGCGTCACCTATTACACATTGTAATATGTTTTGTTAACCACTATATAATAATACACAATGATACTAGATGGCAGTATGTAACTATGTACCTACTCTTGTCGGGATTCGAATAAGGAATTCCCCGACCTGAGTCTTATGTGATTGACACTCATATTTTTATGCACTGGAAAATCATGTACAAAATTCTCCAAAACGTATTTTTCGGATATTTTAAAACATTTCAAACATTCACAAATATAACAATTGTGTGAATTTTGTGAATTGGTGAAGAAACTTTTGTGCTTACCACACAGCAGCGCCACCGCGGAAAGATTATTTTCAGCTATAAATATTTTGAAAACTAAATTACGCAACAAACCACTACTAAAACTATTAAAGGAGCCTTACACACTTAACACACTAAATCCGAAATAACCGATTGCTATTCATTTGAAGTCAAAAAGGCACATAAAGAAAAACAATAATATGTATGATTTTAAAAAGGAAAATGAGTTTGAAAATACTGAAGATGAGGCAATTGATAATAAAAGTGAAAAATAATTTTACTTTGATTTTATTTTTTTATTAAGTTGTGATAAATATTAAAATATAACTATGTATGTGAGTCGTGATAACTAATAAAAGTAGGTGATTGTTTTAATTATACGAGGAAAGTATGAAATCTGCCTTTTTTACTTTACCTACTGTTTTCTCCTGTTTTTTATTGGTTATCTGCTGTTTTTTAGTTTCTTGGGGTTGGCAACACTGCACAGCAGGAAATTTCCTGCTCAAAGTATGGAGCAGCCCGACTGGGGTTGTACCTCGACCTTACAGTAGACCACAGCTAAGTAATACTGTTTTCAAGCAGTACCTATTGTGTTCCTGTTGGTGAGTAAGGTGACCAGAGCTCCTGGGGGGGATTAGGGTTAGGGTCGGCAACGCGCTTGCGATGCTTCTGGTGTTGCAGGCGTCGAAAGGCTACGGTCTTACCATCAGGTGAGCCGTACGCTTGTTTCCCGACCTAGTTACATTAAAAAAGTGCATATATTACTATTCTCTATGAAAAAGTGTTAAGAACGTTTCGAACTACAACGCAATCAGTAATTTACGACCATAGACAAAAAGGTATCTAAATAATTTCAAGTTAATAATTCACATATAAATATTTATATTTATATTTTTGTTTTGCTTTAGAACGTAAAATCTATACAAATAAATAAAATTGAAGTGTCTGTTTGTAATATTAAAATAACTGCTTTTTACTAAATGCATAGATATGGATGAATACACGGTACATATGCCAAAATAACATTTTTTACATTTTTTGTCTATCTGTCTGTCTGTCTGTTTGTTCCAGCTAATCTCTGAAACGACTGGGACGATTTTGACGGGACTTTCACTGGCAGATAGCTGATATAATAAGGAGTAACTTAAGCTACTTTTAATTTAGAAATGTATTTATTTTATAACTCTGCGAACTGAACAATAACTTTTTTGTTAAATTCCACGCGCACGAAGTCGCGGGCACAGCTAGTATTTTATAAGCTTAACAAAAATATAAATTTCAAAGACAATTAATATATATAACTCATTATATCAGCATGACACTAAAATAATTAAATTAATTTCAATAAAATAATTATAATTCTTACCTTTAAAGTCGGTGACACTGTCCGTAGTTTTGTTTCGTGTTCCATCATTGAGTTTACCGTTTTTCATAATGATTTCAACAACGTTAACGAAGTACTACACACTAAGTCTACGTTAATTATCTCGATGAAATGTTCTATCTTTATCATTACCTATTTAATTGTCCCACACAGCTTCATCTTTTTAAAATGTAGCATTGTTATCATAAATAAATATTTAATCACCATTCATCGGAAGTTTTTAATTACTCGAGTAATTAACCCGGCGTCAATATTGTTGGGTATTTAATACCCTACAAATTTTAAAACTCTAATAACTTTGAAATTAATGATACTCGTTTTTATGTGGTTGACAATAGCTGCGGCTACTGAGTTCTCGGAATACTTTAACTATTATACTTAGTATCACTGCGGCTACAATGAAGTCAACAAGTGTCTCAAGAGCCCACTTGTAAGTTTTACGTAACATTTTTACCTATCGTGTAGTTTTAACCGACTTCCAAAAAAGGAGGAGGTTCTCAATTCGACTGTATTTTTTTATGTATGATAGATCAGAATTTTTGACTGGGTGGACCGATTTCGATCAAGTTTGTTTAATATGAAAGGTTTTACATGTCATGTGGTCCCATTTAAATTTAATTGAGATCTGATAAATGCTTTTAGAGTTATATCTAATAATGCGTATTTACTTGACTACTTTTTCGTCGACCTACGTTGTATTATACCGCATTACTATTTACTCGGTGCACCGATTTTGATGATTCTTACTTTCATCAAAAGCTAATACTTGTCATGTAGTCTTGTTTAAATTATATCGAGATCTGATTAAAACTTTTTGAGTAATCTTTAATAGCGGGTATTTACTTGACTATTTTTTCGTCTTATTACGTTGTATTACTTGTCGATGTAATTGAAGTCGGTTTTTTTTCGTTTGCGAGCAAACACAACTATGTTTATTATTTATTGAGCTATTGTCTAGAAAATTTCAGAGTTTTGTTCGCAATGTTATTCGAAAACAAATAATTATTTATTAATTCTTTATTAAACTTGTTCAAATAAGACTTTTAGCCCTATTTAAACAATCTTATACCAGTGAAAGCCAACTGAACTGTTCAGATAAAGAACAATTCTATCATATTTCACAACAGAGGCAAGACAGCTAGTAGATATTGAACAAGAGGAGGATGAGCAAGTAACGATTATTACATCTATGTAGTTACCAGCTGCTATTCTAAGCAGAAAAGACTACATAATAATACAGTAAAGAACTGACGTAATTTTAATGGAAAATTCGGTTTATTTAATTTTGTATACTAACAATAAATAAGCATTATAATATTTAATAATAATTTAACATTTATTAATAATTATACAGGAACATATCCTGTATAATTATTAATAAATGTTAAATTGTACAATGAATAATTATTATTATTATGTCTCAGACAAAATGGTTTTAAATTAAATTTTCGATGATTACAACCTGTTTTTATAACAAATAATGTATTTTTAACTGAGGTAGGGCACAGCAGGAAATTTTCTGCTCAAAATATGGAGCAGCCCGACTGGGGTAGTACCTCGACCTTACAGAAGACCACAGCTAAATAATACTGTTTTTAAGCAGTATTGTGTTCCTGTTGGTGAGTAAGGTGACCAGAGCTCCTGGGGGGGATTGGGGATAGGGTCGGTAACGCGCTTGCGATGCCTCTGGTGTTGCAGGCGTCTATAGGCTACGGTATTACCATCAGGTGAGCCGTACGCTTGTTTGCCAACCTAGTTACATAAAAAAAAAATTAATTAAAGTTTAATAGCTATTATTACCTAATTCCTCAATATAAAGTACTATAATAGACATACAATTAATACAATGTGCAGTGTGCATATTGTTCGTGGGTAAAATATACCCTACAACATCGGCGATGTACTGTTCTGCCACCAAAACGACGCCGGGTTAAATGAGTGGTTTGCACGCATTCTTCGGAAATATATTTTAAGCGATGATGCAATCAAATTTAACTGGCAAGGAAGTTGCTAACCTATTAGGGGTTGTCTCCACAAGCGAGAGAATCGTGACGAGTCCGCCCTTCTATCGTCGGGTAGTCTCCACGAACGAGCGATTATTTCGCCAGCGTATCATCGCGACTCGCGAAGGAATCGCAGCGTGTCCAAGACGATTGGCGAGAGGCAACGCTGAAATGACGCTGCGTTTAAGGGCACTGCCTAGAGTTTTGCGGGCAGCGGATCTTATACGTACAATCAAATGGACCGACCCTCGAAAACAGCGGCGTGGCAGCGGCACGGTGGCGGGCAACGAGTGGTGACTCCAGTCAAGCGTTGACCGCCAGCGCGTCAGCATTGCAGTGTTGTTATATTGTGAGGGCAACGGCAATATGTTTATACGCGAGTGACAAAAACAAAAGATAAGGGGACGATGTACGAAATTATTCGTCATAAGCGGCCGGACTACAGCTAGCTACGCGATCTGCCACTGGTTTCGAGAATGGGCCTGCGTTGCCCGCGCCGCCGCCGCTGCCGCCCCGCTGCCCGCAAAACTCCAGTCAGCGCCCTATCAGCGTGCCCGCTGCGTGCTCACTGCGAGAGCGCCGCGAGTAGCGACGATACCGTGGCGATGCGTCGACGTTACGCGCGCTTATTGTAACTCGTCGCATCGCCGCGATAGAATCGCCGTGTGGAGACGCGTTTATAGAGAGTTTATAGAAATAGGTGGCACGACAATAATATCGCCACGATTCTGTCGCTCATGGAGACAGCCCCTTAGATGTAAGTTCAGCTAGAAGTATATTATAGGGCTCGAGGATGCAATAGACTGATAGACTGATCGCTGGTCTAACTCTAAATTTACCTAAAAAAAAGAAACTACTGCACTCCCTTTTGCGCATATTTTTTTAGTTGTTTAGGAGCTTGAAAGCACTAACTTACCCATATCAAAAAAATCATTTTGACATGACCGCTCGCTCACTTCAACCTATCGCGGTCAATTGCTGGACTTAGGCCTCCCCAAGTTTACACCAAGCATCACGGTTTTCGGCAATCCTCTTTCAGCCTCCACTTATCGATTATTATCTAACGTAGACCATCAGTCCGGCGGGCCGGAGGGCGTCGTACGCTGCTTTTGTCAACACTTGGTCTCCACTCCAGCATATGTCTGGAACAGAGTCTGATGCCCCGATAATTCCAATCAAAGGTCTTAAAGATATCCTCCAACGCATTGGTAAACAATATTGGGCATATTAAATCCCCCTGTCTTGCCCCGCGACAAGGAAGGACGATAAAGAAAAATGTGTCTTAAAGAATAAATCATTATTTTAAGCAAATTTATGAGAATTTCTGGATCTTATTTAACTGTATCAACTCGCGTATTTTTTGCCTTGTAACGAGATCATTCAAAATTTTAAATTACAATTACTTTGGATAGCGTAAAGTAATTTTATGTGATGAAGAAAAAAATTGAAGTTGAAATGTCTTTTATGACTTCCGTATTGGTTTGTAACCAATAGTAAGACAGTGTCTTAGCTATGATGGATGTTCAAATACGCATATAGAGGAATATGTAAAAAACGACAGAAATGGTAAGGTTTAGAACTAGCTATATTTCATGCAAGATATTACTAATTTTGTTTTAAAACACAGTTTACATTATAAATTATTATTTTCAAAAGATTAACTGCGGAGTATCTTGCCGATTCTTCTCTGCAGAATCTACATTCCGAATCGGTGGTAGATTTACTTTTACAAAAATAATTAACACTTTAAAATTTTAATTTGTAAAATGAAGATTCGAATGTGCTCTTATTTCAATAAAGTTGTTTTTGATTTTTTTGAGCTAGTGGTTTAGGCTCCTACAAAAAAAAAAACTTAAAATTATATGTGTATTTTTGAAATTCATTTTAAAATTGATTATTACCTACATTGAAAATCAAAAAAATTGCGTCATACTTTAACTTTTGATTAACTGAGGTAGGGCACAGCAGGAAATTTCCTGCCCATAATATGGAGCAGCTCAACTGGGATAGTGACTCGATCTTACAGAAGATCACAGCTAAATAATAGGTACAGTTTATAAGCAGTCTTGTGACATTTGTTGACATTGTGTTGAAACATAAGTAAAAAAGACACTTATCATTCGTAAGGAGTAGACTCCGGTCACGTGTCGGAACTGCAGACTCTTTTTTAATTTATTATTTCATTACTATAAGATGAATAACTGACTACAGAAGATTTAAATTGATATCATACGCGTGATTGTAAGATACTAGAAAACACGAAACGTAGTAAACTATTTACTTAAGTTAGCTTTTGTATGGTTAGAACATTAGTTTATGTTATAAATCATTTGAATCGCGAAAAATTAGAAGGTGATTTTGCAATGTCCAAGCACAATAAAAGACTGATGTTTTGACTTTTATGCTCTGACTTGTAAACAATAATTAGACTAACCCAATCTTAAGAACCAATTTAGTGGTTTATTTCTAAGATATGTAAACTTCATTTTCTAAAAAAGACAAAAAGCGTACGGCTCACCTGATGATAAGCGATTACCGTGGCATAAAGACGCCTGCAATACCAGAAGCATCGCATGCGCGTTGCCAACCCCATTACCCCCCCCCCCCCCTCCCCCAGTAGAGCTAATCACACACATTGATCTATGAACACAATACTGCTTGAAAGCAGTATTATTTAGCTGTAATCTTCTGTAAGGCCTAGGTACTTCTCCAGTCGAGTTGCTCCATATTTTGAGTAGGAACTTTTCTGCTGTGCCCTACCTCAGTGTTTAACTGTTTATTGCACGCCACACGCTTTCGCGTGTGGGTGTGCCTTTACTATCGAAAGACAAGACGGCTCTGTGTTGATTTCGCAAGATAAAATCTTACTAATATGTTAAGTTACACACTAAATTTATAAAAAAAGGATGTTTTTGGTAACTAGACATGTTAAACTATAAAGTCAGCGTATTTTTTCCATTTTGTTTAATATATATAACAAAAAAATGTAATCAAAAAATGATATCCAAAGCTGTGTGTGTGTTGGTCTGTGCCCTTTCGTTGTCTTCACGTTTGAGAAAAATAAAAAAAATTAATTGTAATAATTTCTTTTGAATAATATATACTTCAGTCACTCTAAGGATGAACTGTGTGTCTTATTATGATTGAACTCTTAACGGTTCCAAAGATATTAACGAAATTCGAAAGATTATAATTATGAGTTTCTTTCATACATTTTTCCTTTTTTAACCACCGACCCAAAACGAGGAGTATTATAAGTTTAACGTGTGTGTATCTGTGTATCTGTCTGTGATATCGTAGCTCCCAAACGTATGAACCGATTTTCGTTTAATTTTTTTTTGTGTCATCGATAATGTTACCTCGAGTGTTCGTAGCCACGTCTCTGAAAGTATATGGTAAGATAACCTTGGCCTGATTAGCCTTTTGAAGATCATCGGCTCGTTAATGGTTGATGAGGGGATCTGACTACCTTCCATAATATGTCCTATCGATTTGAAATTGGTACCATGCTACTTCAATGATATTGAAAGCAAATGGTAAGGTAACCATGACCTGATCAGCCGTCTGAAGATTGTCAGCGCTTTAATAGTTGATGAGGGGATTTGACTCACTTCCGTTATCCTAATGCGTTATGCCCTATCGATTCGAAATTTGGTACCGTGTTACTGTAATGATATTGAAAGTATATTTTAAGGTAACCATGACTTTAAATAACAATACAAAAAATTGCTTCACATATTATACGGGTTTTAAATGGGGGGGGGGGCTAAATCAATTACCATTGAGTAAATCTGCAACTTTTGGCTTCGTATCGAGCATTTTTGGTTTTATTGCTATGGGTTATTTATTAATGTAGCTATAATATTATAAAAAATAACCAAATAGTTGGTATTTGAAACCTAATTTAGCAAATTAAAATTAATACCTACCTAACATGAAATTAATACTTAAAAAAATCGGCCAAGTGCGAGTCGGACTCGCGCACTAAGGGTTCCGTACCATTGACTAAACTAAATGCTATATTTTATTGTTATTAAACAAAATACTTACTAAATAAGAAAAAGATTAATACCATATAAAAATGGAAAATAAACTAGTCAGTATCTATCGATCCATGCCGCTATTGGAAAGCTATTATATTAGTCTATCGACTACGTTTTCTTAGTTTCTGGTTAGATGGCGTTGGAATTAAATCGCGTCGTGAAAATTTCAACTGTCTAGCTATCGCCGTTCTTGAGATACAGCCTGGTGACAGACGGACGGACGGACGGACAGCGGATACCAAGATAGGTGATGAAGACCATCGCAGATAGCAGTGCTTACTGTCAGCAGACACCGAAGGCGTATCTGTGTCGTCCGCCCCAGAAAGGGGAGAAAGACTGAGGGACAAGAAGTAGAGATTTAAATGATTTATCGGGAATGGAAGCGTGCGCACCTGAAGGGAGAGAACCCGAGACAGTAGGGTGCGCACTCCCATGTTTGGGCCCGTATAACCACGACTGGTTGATAGGGCAATGGGTAGGAAATTAGACTTGTCTAGCTATCGCCGTTCTTGAGATACAGCCTGGTGACAGACGGACGGACGGACGGACGGATGGACAGCGAAGTCTTAGTAATAGGGTCTCGTTTTTACCCTTTGGGTATGGAACCCTAAAGAACTAAATAAAAAAAATTAATTTATAACTAAATTGCTTAAACTAATCACTAATACCTATACTAATATTTAACCTAACCTTAGAGTAGTTAGTTCAAAGTTAATCTAGTAAATTAAAACTAATGTGATACCTAATACCTAACTAAGATACTAACTCAACTAACTAATCACCATAATACCTTCCTAATATTTATAATATTTACTTTAAAAAGGACAAAATAAAAGTTAAATTAAAAAATTTAAAAACACTCCCGGCACAAAAAATAAATAATATTTTAAACCTGTTATAATTATTATTTCAATTGATTTCTCTTTTAGGTAATTATTATTAATTTCAATTAGTAATACAGAGCGTGTGTGGCGTGCACTTTTGGATTTTCCAAATATTTTAACTGTGTAAAAAGACTTTTGTACCTATGGATATTTTTTAAGCTTCATTAATAATATTTTACTTTTATCTACTGCATAAAAAAGCAAATGTTTATACTTCAGACATTCCTGTACAGAATTACATTCCTTTAAAGTATAGATATAGAGATTTTCTTAAAACAGAGGGTTTAGAGGATGACCGAAAGTTGGGGTAGAAGCTCTGCTATTTTTAAACCCAGAGACATAAAAACTATGTTATTGTGAGTTTATTTAATTATGTAAAACATTTATTTTTAACACGCTTTTAATTATTTTCTACTTTTTAGTTCGATTCCTATTAAAGAGTGTTTATTTTTATTTTTTTTTTTAACCATAATTTATTTTGAATTACGGTAATTGAAAAAATATAATAACTTTTGAAAAACTTGCTTTTTGAGTGGACTGCAATAAATAATTTCATATGTTCGTCATTTACAGAAATTAAAAATATTACATGTAGCTAGCTGTGCCCGCGTCTTCGTCCGTGTGAAATTTGACAAAAAGTTATTGTTCAGTTCGCAGAGATATCAAATAAATAAATTTCGAACATAAAAGTAGCCTAAATTCGTGCTTGTTACATCAGCTAATTGTAAAAAAAATGTAATTCTGGTATATTGTGTACCGTGTATACATCCATATGCATTTAAGGGCAGACCTAGGTGGACGTTTCGAGACCAAATCGGGACGTCCTGAAAAATGCCAGGTCAAGAGTACCCTAAACCAAAGTGCATGTATGAAAGAAATAATGACAGTGGACGAAGCGAAACAAGTACCTATGTAAGGATCGTAGCAAGTGGAAAGAATTGGTTTCTGCCTACCCCTACGGGAAAGAGGCGTGATTATACAAGTATGTATACATCCATCACAGTTATTTTAATACTAGCTTCTGCGCGCGACTTCGTCAGCGTTGAATAGGACCAATTCTGTCGTACATGATTTGTGTGAAACTTTAACCGTTTACGCAGCGGAATCTCTCAAGGGAAAAAAAACCCGATTTTGGAACATTCTTCATTGATGCTACGCTCCTATTAGTCTTAGCGTGATGATATATAGCCTATAGCCTTCCTCGATAAATGGGCTATCTAACACTGAAAGAATTTTTCAAATCGGACCAGTAGATCCTGAGATTAGCGCGTTCAAACAAACAAACAAACAAACAATCAAACAAACTCTTCAGCTTTATTATATCAGTATAGATTACAAACAGACACTCTAATTTTATTTATTTGTATAGATGTAATAAATTAATGCGCATTTTATGAGTTATCAAAACTGAGAGTTCTGTCAGACAGGTGTGTTAGTCTTATCAATGCGAACATATACTAACAAAGATTCAGGCTCTTAGGTAAACACAATTAATGTCGCTATTTTCTTTATATGACAAGGTCGGCAAACAATCGCACGGCCTATTTGATGGTTAGCAGTTACAGTAGTTTATAAACGCCTGCAACACCAGAAGCATCGCAAGCGCGTTGCCGACCCCATCTCCAATCCTACCCAGGAGCTCTGGCCAACGTACTCACCGCAAGAACAAAACCCTTTTAGAGCAGTATTATTTAGCTGTGATTTATTTATGTCATTGTAAGGTCGAGATACTTTCCCAGGTGGGTTGCTCAAAATTCTAAGCGTGATATTTCCTGATGTGAGTTGTGATCTACTTCAAACAATAATAATTATCTTAATTTCTCTTAATTATGGTTTTTTTCATATTATACAGTATGTTATTAATAAATAATACCTAGTAATAATATTATCTTTACACCCCACTTCAGGCAGACATAGGCCTCCACAAGTTCGCGCCCGACATTATGACCATTTTTTTGCCCATAGTCACCACGCTGGGCAGGCGGGTTGGTGACCGCAAGGCTGGCTTTGTCGCACCGAAGACGCTGCTGCCCGTCTTTAGCCTGTGTATTTCAAAGCCAGCATGGATGGTTATCTCGCCATCCGTCGGCTTTTTAAGTTCTGAAACTGTGTAATCCCTTAGTCGCCTCTTATGACACGGCACGGGAAGAGAGGGGGTGGCTACATTCTTTAGTGCCGTAACCACACAGCACACTCTGCAGCATTCTCTTTACACCAGAAAAATAAAATTAACATAGATTACGATAACAAGAAAAAGTAGAAAAGGTGGCCTTATCGCATAATACAACAATTTCTTCCAGCAACGTTTAGATGGAAACTGAAAATAATTATTTAGTGTGTAATAACTAATCTTATTATACTATTAAACGAGCAATTCTTGTATATATATATATATATATATATATATATATATATATATATATAGAATCTGAATCTCGGAATCGGCTCCAACGATTTTCGTGAAATTCAGTATACAGAGGATTTCGGGGGCGAAAAATTGATCTAGCTAGGATTCATTTTTAGAAAATTTAGTTTTATCCCTGTTTTTAGGCAATGAAAAAATATCATTAGAATACGAAGCTTAATTTCACTTCGCGTCAACATAGCTGTAATGGCGTAATTAGGAAATCGGCGGGTGTCAAATCGTGTTGACCCGGGTTCGAATCTGTCTCCAGATAATTTTTTTTTCTTTTTTTTTAATTTCACTCGTGATTTATTATTTAAATAAAATTAAAATATAAAAATACCGAGGAAAAAAAAAACAAAAAATAAAATGAAAATACCGAGCTAGGCTCGGTCACCCAGGTACTAAGTAATTAAACGAAACAAATTGGTATAAATAAAGTCATATAACTTGTAATTCAATAATATTGCGAATGTCATTATGGGACGAACGCGGGTTTTGTATAATGTTGTCTTATTTTATAAGAGACATTTTACTCCTTTCGAATATAATTTCATTAAAAGGGCCTAGTACAAAAGGTTGCTCTGTTGCGGAAGTGATTGATGTGAGATGTAAATGTTGATTTTCTATCTTTTGCCAGGAGATCGATGTCCCGAAAAGTGAAATAGTCCTTGGTTGACCTTGACGCCAGTAAACGTTCTTAGGGTATTTAGAAAAGTGCACGTCAGCACTTTTGACTGGGTCAACCTCGATTCTCCATTTCTTAAACCACTTGTTTAAAGCGGTCATCTGCGAAAAGGGCTATTTTTATGGCTTCACGCTTAGCAGGTAACGGTATGTCGTTCGTGTACAGTGAGTACAGGAATGGCAAGAGCACAAAGGCCCGAGGAACACTGGCTCGAATCGGTAGAGGTGAGGAGAGAGTGCCTTCAACTCTGTATCGGAAGGTGCGGTTTGACAAGTGGTCTCGTGTAGAAATAACTTCATACATTAGGTTTTTTATATGCCGAATTGAAACTAATAGCAATTTTTTTTACTAAGATAGTAGCTTTTAAACTATTTTTTGCGATCCTTTTGATATAATTATAGCTCCTGGGGGGGATTGGGGATAGAGTCGGCAACGCGCTTGCGATGCTTCTGGTGTTGCAGGCGTCTATAGGCTACAGTCTTACCATCAGGTGAGCCGTACGCGTGTTTGCCAACCTAGTTACATAAAAAAAAAATAATAATTAACTATAAGGAAGCTCTATCTAATTCTATATTGAAATGAGTAAAACGTTTAACTTAAAATATTTTGATATTATTGTTAGTTAGTTCAGCCTTTTGGAGTCTACTGCTGGACATAGGCTTAACCAAGTTCACGCTAGACATCTCGGTTTTCTGCAATCCTCATCCAGCCTACCCGGGCATTCTTACGAAAATCGTCGGTCCAGTGCAGTGGGCCGGAGGGCGTCCCACACTGCGTTTGCCAATACGTTGTCTCCACTCCAGGCCCCTTCTACTCCAGCTCTTACAAAATCCGCTTAAAACATATATTATAATAAAATAACTTGCTTTAAAAGCAACATAAGATTTTTCAAAAGTAGAAAAATAAAACATGTGATTTTTACAGAAAATACTTTATTTATAAATGCATTGTGAATTTAACTTACACCTATCAAAACGTACATAATATATACAAGCCTGCCATAGTCTATATAGATAGAGACATAAACTAACACCAACACAAATAATGTCACGCACCAGACGACACTTCGCTACTTAAGAAGATAATTACTAGCTTAACAAGAAATTATAAGCTATTTACTGTCTTATATTTTTTAGATTTACGCTTAGTATTTTCGAGCTCTGAAAAAAAAATCACATTGAGTTTAAAGTATTTGAAATGTGGATGAAAAGCGTGTGATTTGAAAGACCGATGTGTTTTTTTTTTTTGCTGTAATTTGTTCACAGCTAAATTTATGAGAACTTTCACTGTATTTTTCGCACCTTTCGTATGGGCATTGTTACTGTCTAGTAGGTTCTCTATTCGACTGTATGTTTATGTGTTATCTCATAACTTTATATTGAGTTTATCGATTTTGGTGATTCTTTTTTTATTCAAAAGCTAGTTCTTGTAATGTGTTGCCATTAAAATTTGATTGTCATCTCTAAAAATGTGTTTTGTACTGTTTTTAATGTAAATAAAAGTCAGTTTTTTTTTTACAAAACACAATAATGTCACAATATCTTGTATAAGTTTGCAAATAAATCATTATTATCATTTTTATACAAATACTAGCTGTGAAAAATACGTACTAAATTATTATATAGCCTATAGCCTTCCTTGGCTAAAATGGACTGTTCGACACGACAGTAATATTTCAAATTATAATTTATATTAGCACGTTTAAACAATCAAACAAACAGACGGACTCTTTCTTCACTTTTATACTACTAATGTATGTATTATTACAGTGTTATAATTTAGAATTTAGATAAATGATATATCCAATTTAATTTTAATCACAGATTACAAGTTGGTAATACTTACTCCAATTAAAAAAAAATTAAGTTTTCTTGGTCTCTTCTTCATCATCACCTGTGTTCCATGGTTGAATTTCAGTTGACATGAAGAAGATGAAAATTATGTCACCGATTGTTGTAAAACCAGCCAAAAGTAACATCATAATTCGCCATTGGTACTGATTTGTCTGAAATGAAAAGTCGAATCTCACATTCAAATGTGATACACAAATTTAATTATTTGAGATTATGGTTGATAATAAAGCTACTTCGAGTTTGCAAGTTATTGTACTATTTTGTGAAGCAAGCGTTTTTTTCGCTTTCCTTGATAAGGGCATTCTAAAAAATTAATCTCCCCACCGTGCCTCGGAGAGCACGTTAAGCTGTTGCTCCCGGTTGTTATCATGTATACCAGGCAGCGATCGTTACTCATGGCAGGAAATATATCTGCCAACCTGCACTGGAGCAGTGGTGGATTAAGCTCTGATTCTTCTTCTACATGGGGAAAGAGACCTATGGCCAGTAGTGGGATATTACAGGCTCGAAACAATTAAATAATTTATTATTAAAGTGAAATACTCCTTTAGGCGCATAAGGATACAATTTGACGCAACGGCAACGGCAACGCGTGACACGTCATGATTTTTAACCTCCATACACACCGAAGTTAAGCAACGTCGGGCACGGTCAGTACTTGGAAGGGTGACCGCTTGGGAATACCGCGTGATGTTGTCTTTATTTATTTTTTTTGGTTTTTTTTTTATGTAACTAGGTTGGCAAAAAGCGTACGGCTCACCTGATGGTAAGCGATTACTGTAGCCTATAGACGCCTGCAATACTAGAGATATCCAGAGGTCACCTTACTCACCAACAGGAACACAATACTGCTTGAAAATAGTTTTTTTTTTCAATTAGTTTGCCAAAGAAGTTTCACTTCTAACATGTGTACTTTGTACGCACGCAATTTTTTAATAAAATAATTGTAAGTGCTTATATAAACAGCGTTGACAGCTTACATTTTTGAGACCATGATATCTCAATGGTTGATATCAGCTCAGATAAATTGTACGGCGAGCTTCACGAGACGTGAGTATAAGTATGATAGTATGATACATATCTTGAAATAAGAGAAATAATATTTAATGACATTGTTTTCGTTTTAATTTTTTCCTTGACGACCTGTCACAAGATGGCGAGATAATCGCGGGTATGCTAAGAATTTCATATCAGCATTTAATTAAAGATTCAGAAGAGTATTTAAAACATCATTCATGTCACTATTCAACGAACTTAAAAGAAGATGACGTTTTTAAATCGATAATTTTTAAATACCTGTTAGTTTGTAACTATTTACTGGGTGTACCGATCGTAACATTTTTCGATATTTCTTTTTTTTATATTTGAAATTTGGTTTGATTTATTTCTAATATTTTGAATTGTGCTGTATTTGTCCATTAAATGTTTCTTAAGTCTGTCAAAATACGCATTATCTTCTCAGGGTCGTTTATTTAGATATCCATGAAGTTTCTGTACTAAGGTATGCGAGAAATTCCTCAATTTAGCGTCAAAAAGTTGTTTAGTCAGCTTGCGATGGTGACTTACCACGTCTGTTACGATATAAGAGGTTATTATAGGCAAGACGACAGCTATGATACATCCTATTGTATTGCCAGTTGCCATCAGAGCACCGCAGAAGTTTGGCGAAAGGTCAATGTAATTCACCTGGAAGATTAAGATTATTATTTGGATATTATTGATAATAAACTCATTTTCGGGCTTTTGTTATAAAATGGTTATCTCTAAACTCGGTTTACGCACGATAGTCTTACTTGATAACGTCATAAAGAAATATTGATGAAAAATTGCATACATTTTAATGAATTATATCGAATTTTATTAATTAAATCTATCGAAATTGACGCTAGTAAAAATGGAGGCTACTCACCATCCAGCCTGTATGCATCGCGGCATTTGCTATTGAAAATACGATAAAGCAGGTGACAGCGAAAACAGTATTCTTCGTAAAGGCCACTGCCGTCAAGCATGCTGCTGGTACGAAACATGCTGAAAGAGAAATAAATAGTTCGTTAACACCACACGACCCGAATTAGTTATTTAACTTTGGAGTTAATTGCGTTTTGCGTTAGGCTACATTTGTATATTAAAGTTGTATTGAGGAAAATAGAGAGGTGAAGAAAAATAAGAGCCATACGCTTGTTTGCCGACCTAAACATGCAAAAAAAAGTAAATCACTAAAATGTATGGACGCGCAATTTTCCGTACGACTGCACAAAATTAAACAATTTTTTTTTCCCAGTCTATATTGGTTTGACAAGGTTTTGAATACAACAAAACAAAAAAAAATCTGTATAATGGCCTTATGACGATATGGTCAGAGATTATGATTTCATATAAAAAGCGCTCTTGTGTAATGGTGCGTGTGCCATGTCGTCGACACCTAAACACCGACGGTCGCGGGTTCGATTCCCGCTCGGAGTGGATATTTGTGTTTATACAAATATTTATTTCCGGTCTGGTTGTTAGTCCTTGTGGGTTTGCCCACCGTGCCTCAGCCGACGGTCCTGTCCTGTCTAAACTGTCGGCCACAGTTTGTATCGTGTACACCTGGAATCCACATTGGAGCAGTCTGGTGGATTAAGCTCTGATCCTTCCTTACATGGGGAAAGAGGCCTTTGCACAGCAGTGGTATATTACAAGCTGAAGGTCTAAAAATCTGCCTTTAACTAAGGTAGGGCACAGCAGGAAATTTCCTGCTTAAAATAAGAAGCAGACCGAATGCGGTAGTACCTCGACCTTACAGAAGATCACAGCTAAATAATACAGCTTTCAAGCAGTATCGTGTTCCTGTGTGTACAGTACCTGTGGGTACAGTAGGAAATTTCCCGCTCAAAATATGGATACAGAAGATCACAGCTAATAATACTGCTTTCAAACAGTGTTGTGTTGCTGTTGGTGAGTAAGTGAGCAGAGCTCCTGGGGGGAATCGGGGTTAGGGTCAGCAACGCGTCTTGCGATGCTTCTAGTGTTGCAGACGTATAAGCTACGGTAATCGCTTACAATCAGGTGAGCCGTACGCTTGTTTGCCGACCTAGTTGTATAAAAAAAAAAATGAAGATCCTACTAGATTTTTGTAGATTCAAACGATGATAGGAAAGGTGTTAGTGGTGGAGAAGAAACGGACGCTGGCATAATTCGGAAAAAATGTATGTGTAAAACTATCCAGAAGCATTTCCAAAACCTCTGCTGCGCTGGACCGATTATCAACGTAAGATGATACACCGACACACCCAGCCCCCATCGGCGTGGGGGCTGGGTTTGGTGCAAATTTAGGGAGTCCTCTGCGTCCACCAGTGGACTGCGATAGCCTGGAGCGATTCACAAAACTTACCAATAGAGTTGAATGTTTTCCTTGCTACTTTGATACTGATAATTTTTCTATTTGTAAGGAAATCGGACAAATTTCCGAAAACTAACGCCGAGATGCACGACCCAAAATACGGTATTGATGTTAGAATACCACTCTGTAAATAAAATATTAGGTAAAAAAACTATACTGACTACGTATCATCACTTCAGCCTGTCGCAGTCCACTGCTGGACACAGGCCTTCACAAGTTCGCGCCAAAAATGGCGTGAATTCATGTGTTTTGCCCATAGTCACCACGCTAGGCCGGCGGGTTGGTGACCGCAGGGCTGGCTTTGTTGCACCGAAGACGCTGCTGCCCGTCTTCGGCCTGTGTATTTGAAAGCCAGCATTTGGATGGTTATTCCGCCATCGATCGGCTTTATAAGTTCCAAGGTGGTAATGGAACTGTGTTATCCCTTAGTCGCCTCTTACGACACCCACGGGAAGAGAGGGGTTGGCTATATTCTTAACTGCCGTAACCACACAGCTAGTAGTAGTAGTAGCTGACTACCTATAACCTAAGAAAAACCTACAATCTATATTATATTATATTATATAAAAATAATCGTCAAAATGTATGTATGCCTATAACTATCGAACACCTGCACCATGTTAGGTGTATTTTTTTAGAGTTTAGTCCTAAAGAATCGATTTTCATATAAGGCCCCGGTATGAAAAAATATAAGTAGTAAAATCTACTGAACGAATGACCTCGTTACGTTTCTCGCGACGCCATCTATCGGAACCCAATAGGGTTTCGCTAGACGACGAAGTTTTCTAATAACGCCATCTTATCTCATCTCGATAGATGCCGTTATTTTGAAAGAAAGAAAGAAAGAAAAGTTATTTATTGGCCTTAAATAAAAAAATAATAAAATTATTACATTTTGTGCAGATAGACAATTAAAACAAGTAATAAATTAAAAAAAGAGAAAAAGGTAGGTATATTTACAGCGGCTAATAAGAAAATGAATAACATAAAAGAAATAAAAAAAATAATAAAAAATTATAAAAACACAACAACATAAAAAAACATAGGAACAACTTCATGAAGGCCAACTAGGTCTCTGCCTCAGCATAGCTTAGCAGCAAATATATACTGCTAGGCGCTGTTATTCAGTCAGAGCCTATGTTAGTGATGCATCAGACGTCAAACGTCATCCGAACACACTGAACGAAGAACATAATAGAAAAGTATAATATTAAAAAAAAACTAAGGAAAAAGAAAACATATATCTAAACATAATAATACAGTCACTATCATTAAGAATTAATTAATTTGAATTATTGTGAATTAATTTAACAGATGCTCAAGGCGTATATAATTATGCGTATGCAATAATTAATAATAATATACGGATTACATGAAATAAATAAATAAATAAAGACTTAAAATACTGGAATAATGACTTATAATATAATAAATAAGATGCATGTAGTATATATTGGAAATAATGTATAATAAATAGAGGGACGCATTTGGAATACAAACTGCTGTCACAGCCTTGCGCCAAAACGCACACGTCCAGTGCGACATGACCATAGATAATACAGACATGACATTCCGCGTACGCGAGGATAAAGTCACGTCACTGTCATAAGATGAAGTTGTAGGCTGCCTACCTGTTTTAGATTGTTTAAAAGATGTTATATTTTACAACGTGGTCGTGACGTGGACAATGGCGTTCTATATTATGACGTGGCAGTGGATATAGAGTGTAGTAAGGATCAGTCAAGGAGTGCAAGCCCCCCGGAACCGAGACAAAGTCCGCCTTCGCAAGTCGCGTATACCCGTTGGTAAGTCAGATTTTTTGTGAATTCAATAATTGTTCCTTTATAAGGCGCTTAAAGGTAATTCTGGATTTTAGTTCGCGCATTGGGGGCGGAAGATCGTTCCAGCACCGGGAGGCCGCAAACCTGAAAGACCCGCGGAATGCAGCAGTTCTGTGCGCCGGCGTCTCGAACACACTCGTACATGCACGTTTGGGGTACCTACTATGCTCCTTAGTCCACGCCAGCCTGCCAAGAAGATATTGCGGTGTGCCAGTGCTCAGTAAGTCAAACATCATTGTAGCTAAATGAAGTCTTCGGCGAGACTCCATTTTGAGTATGTTTTTACTGTTTAATATAGGTGTGACGTGTGTTCGCGAAGACAAGCCAAAGCAATACCGTACACAAGCATTATGCACTCGCTGTATCACTTTTGACGTTCTAGCAAGCAAGCACGGACCGTAGACAGTATCACAATAGTTGAACTTAGATAGTATGAGTGACTCGCACAAGGTTAATCTTAGTCTCTCGCTGATATAAGGCCTAATATTATATTTATTTATTTATTTATTTTTTTTTTTTCATCACCATCTTACATCTAACATTACAGGATGTTATCCTAATGCGTTAGTGTAGTTGTCGTTTATATACATGTCATATAATGAAAAATACAACAATTGACATCACACTCTGAATTAAATTATTACAACACAATTAATAAATAATCAAATTACATAATTTAATAATTCCATTAATTAACCAATAAATCAAAACCAATAGAATAAATTTAAAACTAGTCAATAAAACTAAACTC
The DNA here is from genome assembly GCA_905220545.2 of Melitaea athalia. Classification (NCBI taxonomy): domain Eukaryota; kingdom Metazoa; phylum Arthropoda; class Insecta; order Lepidoptera; family Nymphalidae; genus Melitaea; species Melitaea athalia. The sequence continues at coordinate 1,319,742 of HG992183.1, read as the reverse complement.
CAATTCAATACTTGATAAAAATGCATTAATACCTACAATAAAAATTAAATAAAATATTAAAATATACAAATTTAAAACATAGTCAATAAAACATAATTACAATTGAATAATTTATAAGAAGAAATTCGTCAAAATATAAAAGTAAAATAAAATATAAACGTCAGAACAAATAAACTCGATTTCAATTTAACTCGTACGAGACAACCTTAGTTACGATCCTCGTGAACTCGTTCAGTGTGCAACTGAATAAATCGATTCTGTCAGCCACTATGTTAAGCGTGCGTATAGCTCGCGTGAGCGGGGCGTCCCGTAACAAGTTGGTGCGCGCATGGGGTAGTGCCAGGAGGCTGGGGCGTCGCCTACGCCGCACCGCGTCGTCCGCCACGCACAGCCTGAGCTCTTTGAGAATAGCTGGATTGTCCGTTTCACCGCGTAGAACCCTCAACAGGTACGTAGCAAGGGAGACTTCGCGCCTGGTTTCCAATTTGCTGTACCCCACCATGCCTAAAACGAACAAGGTAGGGTACAGCAACGGATATCCAGGGTATACACCATATAATTTCCGGTACAGAACTCGAGCAAATTTGTTTTGTATCCGTTCTACCATTGCTTTATATTTGATCCCACTTGGGGCCCATACAACCGAGTTACACTCTAAATGACTCTTCACCAAGGCCTCATACAAGGCCCGGAGAGCATTAAAGTTATCAAAGCCTACCGATTGCCGTAATATGAAGCCAAGGTTTCGGTACGCTTTTCTACATACTCCGACTATATGTTCCCGAAAGTTGAGATCAGCGGTGAACCGGACACCCAGATCCTTTACCTCGGAGACGCGCTGCAGTGGCTCGCCTTCGATGTGGTACGGGTGATGTCGCGGACAGCGCGCGCGGCTGAAGGACAACACGGAGCACTTAGCCACGTTAAAGTATAGCTTGTTCTCGTGGCTCCACCTTACAACCCTGTCTATATCACGCTGCAACTTGATGTGGTCTGAGGTGTCGCCCACTTCGCGTACTAATTTCAGGTCGTCAGCAAATAAAAGGCACGTCGACTCATGGACCACCTCCGGTAGATCGTTTATCATAATGATAAATTGGAGGGGACCTAAATTACTGCCCTGGCTGACTCCTGACCTTGTCCAGTACTGTTCCGAATAGTATCCGCCACAGTCGACATACTGACGCCTGTCCCGCAGATAACTAGCGAAGAAGGCCAGCGTATGAGGCGTGCACCCCACACCCGCCAGCTTTGAGAGCAGGATGTCATTATCAACTGTGTCGAACGCCTTCCGGAAATCGAAGTAGGCGACGTCCACCTGCCTCCCGGCATCCACCGCCGGCAACACCCGCGCCATCAAATGCAGCAGGTTCCCGGTTGTCCCGCGCCCAGGACGAAACCCGTGCTGTGCGTCAGACAACCGGGCTCTCACCTGTGCATACAATGAGGTATGAATTGCCGACTCGAATATCTTGGCCGGTGCGCTCAGAAGCGCCACCGGTCGATAGTCACTCGGTTCTGGTCCACCCCGTCCTTTCGGCACCGGCACCACTCGTGTGAGTTTCCACCTGTCGGGAAAGGTAGCAGTTGCGAGGCAGGCATTAAAAACGTGCAATAGGGGCTCCTCCAACACGAAACGGCAGTCCTTGAGGATGAAGGGTGGAATGCCATCCGGTCCAACGGAGCGCTTCGGTGGTAGCCGCGCCAGCGCGTGACACACATCTGCTCTAGTCAGGCGTGTCAACTGCACGTGCCCGCTGCCACACACCGTTGCGCTGACTGCTGAAACATCCAGTTGTGGTGGCTCTGGATTATAAACGGAATGGAAAAACTGTGCAAACATCGTTGCGCAGTCCTGATCCGAGAGCGTTAGTCCATCTTGCACTAATTCATACCGCCTAGAAGTAACCCTTTTCGCCCTTATGTAATCCCAAAATGCTTTTGGATCCGAAGCGAGGGTGTTCTGTACTCTGTATCGGTATCGGTCATGAGCAAGCGCGGCGTCCGCCTTTACTCTCGCCCTGTACCGAGAGAATGCCTCGTAATCTTTCGCTGATTTACTAATTTTATATGTTTTGTGTAAATTATGTTTTATCTGTATGTTTTTAATTAATTTCGATGTATACCATACCGGGTAGATATACCTAGTATCTTCGTGTTTTTTATTTTTTTTAACGGGTACACAATCGTCAAGAGCGTATGTGATTTTATCATAAAAAAAATTTAAAACCGAATTGGGATCATTTAATAAATATAATTCGGTCCAGTCTATGTTCATGATTGAACCGTACAACTTGACAAAGTCAGCTTTGTTAAAATTCCACTGCTTATACTGTTCCCGAGGCAGTACACGGTAACTGTTGTCGCGACTCGCAACCGCGGCGGCAGCGGCGACTGTGACGGCGACGGCAAGCGGCGGGTGGTACGCGTCCACCGGCCGCAGCGCCTCGTCAGCCGCCGCCACCGCCACGCCGGCGCCGCGCCCACTGAGCACCAGGTCTAGCTGCCTGCCACTACAGTTAGGAACTGCATTATACTGAACGAGTTCACAAAAGGCTAAGAAATATTCATAGTAATTACGTACATAATCATTAGTAGAAAATAAATTAAAATCACCTAAAATTAATACATTATTCTTATATTTTACACAAATTTTTTCTAGCAACGTAAATATTAACATGAACTTATTTTCTTCAGTGTGCGGTGGGATATACAATACACAACAGGCGAACAGAAACCTATTTTGTACATAGATAGTTGCGCAAACTAGTTTAAAGTTGTACCTGTTTATATTAATGTCGTCGGGTGTTGGTACTTGCCGCAACTCGAAGCGTGGCGTGGCCGCCAGCAGCACCCCGCCCTGCTTACGGCCGTCGGCTCGGTCGCAGCGCAGCACAGAGTAACCCGGCAACATTATTTCCGCATTTTGAATTGACTCACTGCAGCCGGTCTCGGTGATAGCGAACAAGTCAGATCCCGAAGACTCGAGTAAGGACAGAAAATCTGATGTCTTTGTTCGGAGGCCTCTTACATTCTGATACAACACGCTCACCGATCTACTTTTTTTGTGTGTGTATGTTTTCTGTTGTTGTTGATCTCCGAAAAAACACCCACTCACTGAATTCAGCATCTTTCGGCCAAATACTAGGATCACACAATTTCTCGAAGTTATTATCCGATACGCAGATTCTAAATGACGAGTATCCTCTTACGGTCTTATGATTTATTTTATCTACTTTAATATAGCTGTCAGAACCGAGTATTTCACGCACATAATCCGTTAAATTTTCTACGGATGTGTCTGTGAGGAGTCTCCATACATGAAAATATTTCTTTCGCTCCACAGCTTTTATTCGGAGAACAGACGTATTACATCCCCTGATAATCGGATTAATTCTTGTTGTCTTCATTTTAGTCGGGTTACCGCTTACTTCCATGCTAGATATTTCCTGTGTCATCTGATCCCCTACCGCATTCAAACTTCCATTCGCAGCCCTCGCTCGTCGCGACCGCCTGGGCGTCACGTTAACCCATTCGTCTATCTGAGCGTACGGGACTGATGTAGAATTATTAATTACATCCTTATGTGCTTTAGTCGTCGGTTCAATGTTCAATAAACAGTCCCGCTGATCGGTCACGCTCGGGGAAGCCGGCGCATTCGCATTAGATGTGTGGTTCGGCGACATTCGGATGGGCTCGGCTGTGGGATATAGAAGCTTCAATCTATAAAAGCAGTTTTGAGCACATTTTGTGATATATTTCTCGAATCGCAGGTCGCTATCGAGAATCAGGCCCAGGCTCCTGACGCTGTCCACACGCTCTACCCTTTCCCCATCTATTATTATGTTAATAGGTATGTTATCATATAGAGCAACCTTTTTTCTAGAACCAGTTACGAGTAGCTTCGATTTCTTAGGGTTCAGGACAAGACAATTTGTTTTGCACCAACTTGAGATTGTCTTTAGGTCACTATTAACTTTATCAATAGCGGAGTCATAGTCAACTGGTAGAAACGAATAGTACAGTTGCAGGTCGACAGCATAAAGATGGTATTTGCAGAAGGAGATGCATTGTACTAAGTCGGCACTGTACAATGCATAGAGGATAGGCCCCAGTATTGAGCCCTGAGGGACCCCGCGATTCACAAGCTGAACTCCCGACTGATACTGCGACCCATCGGCTCTAACCAATTCTACATACTGCTGCCTGTTGTGCAGATAACTGTGAAACCATCTTACAGCATGGTGATCGATACCATAATAGGTTAGCTTGGACAGCAGCAGCGCAGTGTTGATAGAGTCGAATGCGCGAGAAAAATCAAGCAAAATGAGAAGGCTGACCATTCCCTGATCCTGGGCTGTGAGCAGATTATCGACAATGTCAGACATGGCAGTTGCCGTGCTGTGTCCTTTGCGAAAACCGGATTGCAATAAGGGAAGTAGACTATTGCTCTCAATATAATTAGTTAGTTGGTCACAGACAATACGCTCTAATACCTTGGACAAACAGGGTACCAGACTGATGGGTCACAAGTCCTGTACAGAAGTAGGGTCATTAACTTTCGGTAAGGGTTTAACTGTAGCAATTTTCCAACAACTTGGGAATGTGCCTTCTATTATTTTCTTGACAGCTGTCATCTGTGACTAATACGTGTTATTCTGTTGCTCTTATGATTTTTATTTGAAATTAATTGTAAATTCACTAAATTTTATGAAAATATAGTATCATAATTATAATAAGTACTAAAATAATTTAATCGTAGTGTTTCGGTTTCATCTTCAACTCCTAAGAAGTGAATAATTAAAATTTTATAGTTCGGCGGTCCAGCTGTCAAGATCAACACCCGCTATTTGAACATAAGTTTAAATTTTCTTTGAAGACCCAGGGAGTATATTTGTTCTATCCCTAAATTTCTTATAACACTTATTATAAGTATATTAATTATCTTGCAATTTTAGCATATTGGTCTCACTTTGCTTTTATTATGAGAAGCAAGTTGGTAGACTAAAAATATTTGCCTAGCGTATTTGTGTTATTAATATAATATAAAATTACATAATTTAAACAAATACTAAATAAATAGTTATATACCTATATATATAATAAGAATATACCTTATAAGTTAACAAATCTATCTTTCTACACTTAAACCCCTTAAGTGAAGTAATAGATAGTCAGTTCATAAAAGTATCAACTTTGTTAATTATTATATTTCAAACTGTTTTAATACTGATCTTATTGGTTGTATCTAATCTATTATAAATATCTCTTTTTCTGTTAATATCTAAAGAACTATTTTAACTAATATAAAAGGGTCAACATTAAGTTTATATTGATATTTTAAGTTATAGACTACCTACATATTTATTTAAAATAAGTTATATTTTCTTTAAAATTCGTAGTGGTACTATGAATTACATATTTATTTAATTTAATATACTTATTTAATTAATAGGGATACGAACAAATTTAATTTAATTTTTTTTTTTATTTCTTTTCATTTGTAGTTTTTTGTTTTTTGTTTCTCTTTGAAAACTATCTCTCTAGTCTTTAGATTTGACCCTTATCCATTGTTTCAAAACTCACACCGTTGCTTCTCTGCTTTTGTAATAAATCTTAATTATTTAAAGTATTTTAAGTAGTGTAATTGTTTAAATTTAAAAAATGAATACTCGCAGCACAATGGCCCGCAAGCTGGAAAGCCAACTCCAGGTCGCGCTCCAACAGCTGAATGAGTACAAAAAGCAGTGTGAGCAATTGGTGAAAGAGAGAGAAGAAAGTGAAGTAGAAATTATAGAAATAGTCAATAAAAATAGTGCTATTAAAAATGAAATGGTTGAGCTACATGCGCAGCTCCAGGAGGTTCGTGAGGAACGTGACCGCCTTAAGCGGCAATCCAGGGACTTTGACAAGTGCTACGATGAGTACGATAACAATTTAAAAACTATAGCCCTGCTTCGTTCTCAGCTCGCGAGTGCCCTGGAGCGTGTGGAACATTTAGAACAAGAGGCCTCCGAGGCCAGTTCTCAATGTACGCAGAACTTGTTCTCCGAGTTGATAAATGTATCCGGTACTCCTCCTGTGTCATCTCAGCCTGTCACCATTGACTTGACAGGCGACGAATCAACAGCTTGTGGTACGCCTTCAAGAGTCAGCCTCGGTAGCAAAAATAAAATCAAAAAGTATGTTAGGCTGAATAAATTAATTGAAAAGACAAGTAAATTAGTAAAAAAGAACAATATTGTAAAAAATCACTTAAACTTAAGTAAAAAGTATAAATTATTTCTTGTAGAATGTGAAAAATCTAAGCAAGCCTATGAAGCTGACATCAATGCATTAAATTTAAAAATTAGTAATTTAAATTATAGTCTAAACGATATGACTGAAAAATACATCTCTGCTAGGAAGGAGATTAGTGACCATGAATTGGCATTGGATGGACTAATACAACTTTCTAAATACAATGAAGAGCGCTTCAATTCTCTTGTTAAGCATGAACATCAATGCTCAAACACAGTTCATACAAAGCCATCATGTGAAATAAGAAAATTAAATGATGTCAGCTCTATAGTTACTATGCCTGTACCCAAAAATAACATATTAATGTATAGTGATAATCTAGGTAAAAATATGGGTACTAGGTTGAACCATGTGTATAGTAATAGTGCAATTTGTAATTTTTGTATGCCGGGAGCCACTGTAGTTGAAATAATGGATAAGGTACTAAACAGTACGTATGAACCCTCCACTACCTTAATATTACTGTTCGGTAGAAGAGGGAACTTAAAACAACAGCAGTTATCCTTTTACTTAGACAAATTATGTACACTTAACGTAAAAAAGATTATTTTGTTCACATTTCCATACATTAAGGATAATTGCAGTGAAAATAGAATAAGATATAAATTAAATCTTTTAATATATAATAAAATTGGAAATAATAATGTTACATTAAGCAATAATTCAGAAAATTTAATTAAATTAATTGACATAAATTTAATATTTAAAAATGACTCATTTGTTATGAGACAGGATAGATTTATTCTATCTACTTATTTTTATAAACAGATAGCATGTTTGCTATCACATTATTTACTGTTTGACATGACTATTAATTTAACAGCTGCTTCTATTGAGCAGTCTAAAACACTGACATACTCCAGTAGTACCTTTAGTACTACTTCTAGTAATAATAATTTAAATTAAATAAGCAGACAACAGAGGCAAAAGCCTCTTGCTATCAATTTCAAATAAAAAGTGATATATTAAGTGATAAATACTTATGCAACAAACATTGTTTAAACTTGGTGCATCAAAACATACAGGGCCTGTTGGGTAAGGAACTGGAACTAGAACTGTTTTTGAATAAATATAATATTAGTATAATTTGTATTACCGAACACTGGCTTAAAGAATACCAGGTTGTTTTTAATTTTGATAAGCACCAAGTTGCCAGTTCGTTCTGTAGGAAGACAGCTATACACGGTGGCTCATTAATTATAGTCAATAAAGACCTAAAATTTAAGGTACGTAGAGATATTGTGAGCCTTTCCATTGAACGAACTATAGAAATAGCCTGTATCGAGTTAGCGCATTGTATAATAGTCAGTATTTATAGACCACCCAGTGCATGTTACGAACAATTTGAAGCAGTATTAGAAGAATTATTAACGAAGCTAACTGCTAAACGTAACAAAGACATTATAGTGTGTGGTGATTTCAATATCAATTTATTGGATGATACCTTACTCGGTCATAGATTTTTAACTCTGTTTAAATGTTGTGATCTTACTAACCTCTTCCTCGAGCCTACTCGAATAACTAGCTCTACTGCCACATGTATTGATAATATTTTTACAGATGGGACTCCGTCCTTCTCTGCAATAATTAATAAATTACATTCTGATCACTGTGGCCAATTAGTCAGCTTCAATTATAATATGGAAAAGGAGGTTAGTAAGAGGAAAGTGGTCGTTCCAGTGAACATGAAACGTATGGAGAGATTTAGAAACACTATTGAAAACCAAATAGAGATACCAATAGTCGGTGGAGCTAATGACAAATATGGAGTATTATGCGGTCATATAAACAGTGTTTTTAAGACTGTATTTACACCAAAAACAATCTCTCCTAAGTATTGTATGGCATTCAATGATTGGGCGACTCCGGGAATCTATAAAAGTAGACAAAAATTGTATGATCTCTTACATGAGAAATCATATAACACAAACATTGTTTTTTGTAATTATATTAAAAACTATTCTAAAATTTTTAAACTTGTTTGTGCCGCGGCCAAGTCAATATTCATTAGAAATAAAATTAAATCAAGTAAAAACAAAATTAAAATGACTTGGAATATTATAAATGCCGAAACTGGAAGAGTTAAAGAACGTAATGGTGTCAGTGAACTCATCATTGACAATCACTCCATTAAAGCGGTTAATGAGTTGGCAACAGCTTTGGAAAAACACTTTGCCGACATTCCACTTTCGACAACCAAGGCGCTTATATCATCGCCCGAAGTCGCTGAATCGTTGCTTAAACAAAATGTAAATGCGTGCAAAGGTGATTTTATTTTCAGACCCATAGATGCTAATGAAATTGTTAAAACTTTTAAAACTTTAGAACTTAAGAACACCGCTGACCTCTGGGGTATATCTGTAAAAATTTTAGGTTCAATTGTAGATATCATAGCACCCCACTTAGCGATTATATTTAATGAATGTATAATGAGTGGTGAATTTCCTGATCTTATGAAGCATAGTAAAGTTATTCCTTTGTTTAAGTCCGGTTGTCATACAGATCCAACTAATTACAGGCCTATTTCAATTCTACCTGCCTGTAGTAAACTATTTGAAAAAGTGATTCTCAGTCAACTTTTAAATCATTTCACAAGAAATAAACTTTTACATAATAAGCAATTCGGTTTCACTAGAGGACGCTCCACAACTGATGCCGGTGTTGAGCTTTTTACATCGATTGTCAATGCTTGGGAGGAGTCACGCGATGCTCTAGGTGTATTCTGTGATTTATCCAAGGCATTTGACTGTGTTCATCATGACACCTTGATCAGGAAACTCAGTCACTATGGCATTAAAAATACCGCACTAAAACTTCTGAGTTCTTATCTTAGTGATAGAACTCTGAGGGTTGAAGTAGATGGTACTAAGTCATCTGGGTCTCATATACAGATGGGGGTCCCACAAGGCTCAATTCTTGGTCCATTTTTATTTTTAATATATATTAACGATTTACCATTTTTAGTAGAGAAGAGGCATGAGATTGTATTGTTTGCTGATGATACTTCTTTAATATTTAAATTGCGTAGACAAGAAATTAACTATGACGATGTAAACAATGCTCTCTCTGAACTGGTTCATTGGTTTAGCGCAAATAACTTGCTTCTTAATAGTAAAAAAACGAATTGTATTAAATTTTCTGCTCGAAATGTAAAACAAGTTGATGTGCAACCAGAACTCAATGGTGATAAACTCAACTTAGTTAACTCAACCGTTTTCCTTGGAATCACCATTGATTCAAAGTTACAGTGGGGACCCCATATCTGTGGATTGGCGGATAGACTGAGTTCTGCAGCGTACGCGGTTAAAAAGATACGATTATTAACGGATATCGATACAGCCCGATTAGTTTATTTCAGCTACTTCCATAGCATAATGTCCTATGGCATTTTGCTATGGGGCAATGCGGCTGATATTAGTATTATTTTTATTCTGCAGAAAAGGGCTATCCGCTATATTTACAAAATGGGATGTAAAGAATCTCTGAGAGAGAAGTTTAAAGAGATCAACATCCTGACCTTTGCATCGCAGTATATTTATGAAAATATAATCTATATACGGAAAAATAGGCATTTGTTTGTTAGTCGTAGTGATCGAAATGCCTCAAATGATGTAACACTCAGGAACGACCACAAATTAATATTTCCTAAATGCCGGCTCAAGAAAAAAAGTAGTTCCTTTATAGGAATGTCTATCCTTATATATAATAAGATTCCGGCTGCGCTTCAATCTCTGCCTTTTTTGAAGTTTAAAAAAGTTATTAAGCGAGTTTTATGTAGTAAAGCCTACTATACCATTAATGATTATCTCAATGATGAAAAGGCATGGGATTGAATAAAGCTCGACCAGGCTATGTCTATGACCCGCTGTAAATAGATAGTTACATATATTGTGAGCAGGTGGCATGTGGTGGTCTCGGCACGCACGATTGGCTGTCTCGTGTTTGTCCTGATTATTTCATGGTCCACTACTGCGTTTTTATCTTGTAACTGACTGCATTTTTTTAAAAGAGTACCGAGAGTTTTTTTTCCTCCGGCTTTTTTTCTCTCGGCCTACATTAGGGAAATTGTTATTTATTGTAACATTTAATAAAGCCGAGGATAAAGTAGGTAGGTAATGTCTACCGAGACATTATAACTTAATATTTTGACTAAGTTAAGGCTGCTTATAACACTGGGTACATTACGTAAGCTTGTAATGTACCTAGTGTTAAGATATAAATTTTATTTTTTATTGTTTGATTTTTTGCTGCTGCCTTAACTTTTGTTATTTTTGTTTAGTTTATATAAATGATATTATTTTATTTTTTGACTTTCGTTAAGTGTGTGACATGCACCTTATGACGAAATAAATGATTTTGAAATTTGAAATTTTGAATTTGAATTGGACCGATTGACAATTGCAACTATGGTGCGTAATGTTTGTGGCAATGTCAGTTGAAGCATGTCTAATGATATACCATCGTGACCCTGAGCATTGGATTTGATCCTCATTATAGCTTTCAGAACCACCTCCTCACTAACCGGACTGAGAGAGAAAGTGGTTGTGGAGTGACGATGATGCACAAAGTATGTGAGGTCAGAAAAGTTAATTTGATTATCACCCGGGATTGTGAGAAAGTGGTTATTGATTGCATCAGGATCAGCAAGGTGCGAGGGTAGGTCTGCAGTTTTGTTTTTATTAGGTAAAACTGTATACTTAAGGTTTTTCCATAACTTTTTGGAGTTACCTATGTTGTTATTAATAAATTTATTAAAATAACTCTTCTTTTCCTCTTCTATTGCCTTGGTTACTATGTACTTCATTAGTTTATAGGATTCCTTAGTGTTCTCAGTCTTTTTTGTTTTATACCTTTCATGATATTTATTCCTAATACGCATCATTGATCTAATAGTTTCGGTAATCCATGGATGGGGGGGATATTTCAATTTCAATTTTATAATAGGTACATGCATGTCGAATATCTCAATTAAACAGTTAGTAAAAGACTGTACCATCTCGCTGACACTACCACACTGCTCAAATGATTCCCATTTAATTGAGCTTAGGTCACCGCTAAATTGTTCAAGAATGATGTTTTTCAGTGGTCTTAATGTTCTGTAAGTTGGCTCATACTTTGGTTTTTTAATTTTGAATTCTGCTTTCAGAAGGGCATGCGCACCCAGCTCTGGTATGTGTTCGACGTCGACCATGCCCACAGGTATGTCAGAGCATATCAAATCTATCAGACTACTGCTACAAGAGGTGAAATGAGTTGGCATAGTGATTAACTGTTTCAATGCGAAACAATTCAAAAAATCGCTAAATAATTTGAACCTACTGGTGTTTGTCTCAAGAAGGTTAATGTTGAAGTCACCCATTAGGATCATTCCGTCATTTCGATTCAGAGCTGCTACGGAATCTGATAAGGCATCAAAGAAGGTGCCAGGATCCTGCCAGGGAGGTCTGTACGCTGTACCTATAATAATAGTTAGGTTATGTATACGGGTTGTGATCCACATTTGTTCCACCTTGTCTGATATAGGATATTTGCAACAACGGGTATACATTCCTTTGCGTATGTAGAACCCCACACCCCCTCCTCGTCCTCCTTTAATATTGATTGGCCTAGGAATGTGTCTCAGATTATAGCCCACCAATCTTGGGGCCCTACCCTCTTCACCAGGCTTGAGCCAGGTCTCGTTAATAGCTATTACATCTGGACTAAAGTCTGTTATCGCGGATATAAATTCGTCCTGATTAGTCGATAGCGACCCTGCATTCAGAAATCCAACAACTAGGTTTTTTTGTTAACCATTGTTTATGATAAATATAGGCAATAAACAATAAAAAATAAAAAAAATAAAAAAATAATTAACTGCAATGAACATAGATAAATAGGTAACAATGAGAATTATATATATATAATAGTTATTGGATACTGTAGATGTGGACCTGAATATTGTGTGTGGCAGGTATGTATAGCTAAGGTAGTGAATGTATGCGTTGAATAGTGTTTGTATGTATAAAAGTGTTGAGTAATGTGTATGATAGTGGGAATTGGCTTTAGTATAAGGTAAGACATGATATGTGCGAGCATCTGCTGAATCTGTTTCCAATATTCTGTAAAAAAATTTAAATATAATAATTATAAGTAAAAACAGCGTTTTATTTATTATCCTAACTAAACTATTAATTTTAGGCCGAACAGTTGTCACCAAACACCCGCGACAAGTCAGCTTCCGAGCGAAACTGATGGACAGGGCCTCCATCCATCCGGCGGGCGAAGATTCGCCCTCGCCTCGTCCAGCAGTAGCGCCACTTGAGCCGGCCGCACTCCTCGCGCACTCGATGAAAGAGCACCCGGTTGTGGCGCGTCAGGCGCTCGTTGACGAAGACGCGCGCGCCCCCGTCCGCCGCCAGACCGCGCCGCACGCGCGCCGCCTGCAGCAGCTCGTCGCGCAGGCCGCGGCGCGCCAGGCGCACCACGAGGCGGCGCGGGCGGCCCGGCGCCTGTCCCGGCGCCGGCGCCGCGCCCACGCGCTCCGCGAACACCACGTCGCGCGCCTCCAGCGCCACGCCCAGCCGCGCCGCCAGCACGGTCACCTCGTGCACTGCACTCACGCCCTTGTCCTCGGGCAGGTGCCCGATGTCGAGGTCGGACAGCAGCGCCTCTTGGTCCCGCTCGTTGAGCTCGAGTTTGAGCTCCTCGACCTTGCGCTCGAGTGCGACGACATCCTCCCCGCTGCCGGCGTCCTGGCGCTTCTCGAGAGCGTCCAGCCTCTCTTCGACGCTACTCATGCGCTCGTATTTGATTCGGTTATTTACTATTTGATATGTTACAAATTTTTTTTTTAGAGTTGTTAACCTTTTTTGTGCGTATTTAGACAGTCGATCTGAAGGAGTAAACTCCAGTCGTGTGTCGGAGCTCACACACTTTTTTATGATTTTTTGTATTTCTTATTGTCATGTTCATAATTATGTAAAAATAAAAAAATGACATCTAAATAAAGTATGGCAGTAGGAAGTTCGCCGAGTTGCCTACTTACATATTATATCATCAATATCTACTAAATAACCTCAGACAGTCTTTAGTGTAATGTTATTTTTTATTTTTTACTAGTAACACGGGGAAACTATGTTAACTTTTGTTACACAAAAATCATGAAAATGAATATCAATGAAGCTGTTGGCTAGATAACGTTAAATTATTTGTACCCTTTTAGTATCGATGAAGCACTTAGACGTTTTAGACAACGCGTTGGCGCAGCGGTAATAGCAGTGGCTTATGGCTATTACACTGGCCGTTGGGGGTTCAGTCTCCGTTCACGACAACCTGTTACATTGACCATACAGATATTTGTAGTGGTCGAGGCGTTTGTGTTTGTGTATTTTGTGTGTTTCCGGACCCTCGACACCGGCAAAAATCCCATTGGGGTGCGTTTAGTGTGAAGCGTTTATTTTATAGTTAGTTTGTTAACTGTGATCACATATAAAGTTTGAAAATTAATGATAACAAAAACTCACATTCATAATATTGAAGTTCAGTACACCGTACATGTATGTGGGTACTTGCATGAAGAAAAACAAAAATGTTACTGAGTTTCCTATGTTTGTTATCATAGTTGCCCATACAGGTACAGAAGTTAGCACTTTCTTCCACGGAACTTTGGCTTTCTGAAATAAAATAATTGTATTTATTCTCAAACAAAAAGAAAACAACTTAAAATTACACCTACAAGAATAGTGAAGTAAATATTATTAGGGATAATACGATAAAGACCAGCTTTTGAGTAAAAAAGAAACATGAAAAAAGCTAACAAAATAATATACAATGAAAATACAATCGAATTGCGAACTTTGTTCTTTTTTTGAGGTCAGCTTATTATTTTTTATACTAAGGGGCAAATAGGGGACGGTATCAATTGATCTCAAATCGCGACCGTTGCTCATGGACGTCTACAACATACGAGGAGTTGAGAGGCATTACAGATCTTAAAGGCCTTATTAAATTGTATAGCAACAATGACATTATAATTCAGCCTTCAAAATCACTGCCGGGCATAGGCCTATTTCCGTATCTAGGAGAAGGAGTAACAATAATATAATTTATTTGTATTTTTGCTGTGGTACAGCAACATATTATATGCTGCCCAAAATCTGGAGTAGCTCAACTGGGGAAGTAACTCGACCTTACAGAATATCACAGCTAAAAAAGAGTGCTTATGAGCAGTGTTTTGTTCCTGTAGTGAATCAGTTGACCAGAGATCCTGAAAGGAATTGGTGTTAGGGTCGGTAACACCTTTGCTATGCTTCTGGTGTTGCAGGCGTCTATAAGCTACGGTAATTCCTTATCATCGAATGAGCCACCCGCTTGTTTGCCAACCTAGTTGTATAAAAAATATATTTTTAAAGTATATTACTCACCGTTTCCACTTGTTCCACAACTTGTCCCATGATGAACATTTTTTCAGCTTCCGTTATAGATTTATGGTCTTTGAGGGTAGGTGAACCAAATATAGTTATCAAAATAAACCCAACAATACATGCCAATCCAATCACCCAGAAAATGGACGGCCATTGTAATTCACTGTCCGCTAGAATACCAGCTATTTGGGAAGCCAACATGCAACCAATACCTGAACCTACAAACAGACAATTGTTGTATAAAATAGTGTGTGTGTTAGCTCCGACGCATGACTGGAGTTTACTCCTCCAGATCGAATGTCTAAATATGCTTAAAAAAGGCTTACTAGTCTTAGAAAAATATTAATATTATATCCAATGGCAAATAAACGAATCAAATAACGCCATCTATCGATGATACGTTTCGACGAGATGGCGTTATTACAAAACGTCGTTACGCCGTTAGACTTTACGCAATAGATGGCGTTACGAAAACCGTAACGAGGTCAACCGTTCAGTAGATTTTACAGGATGGCGTTGCGGCAACTTAATATTCACGCCTGAAAAGTGAAAAACAAAAAAACGTAACGAGGTTATTCGTTCAATAGATTTTGCACCTCATATTTTTTTCATACGGGGGGCCTTATATGAAAATCGATTCTTAAGGAGTAAACTCCAAAAAAAAAACTAAATAATGAAATATTAGCCAATTCAAATTTACACAATCATTTACCTGCGTATACGTAGCTGCCGAGAGAGCTTCGTTCGCTGACAGGAACCCAATTTGATATTAATGTGTTAATTCCTGGGTACAATCCAGCTTGTGATGCCCCTTGACAAAATCGAAGTACACTTACCACTATATAGCCGCCCTGAAAAATACATAATTTTATCAATAATACTGTATATAATTTTTTTTACGTTTTCGTCACTGAGCTTCAGATAAGATTACACTCAATTTTACTCCCAAATTTTTTTATACCACGGCCTTTACTTTACATCGTTTCTTGAGAAATAAACTCAAACAAATAAAATAATAAAAATAAAAAAACTTACCCAAGGAACGCACCAAGGCACCACAAATGATGCAACTCCGTTTACAAGCATAGCCAATTGAAGCAGTACTTTCCCACCCCACCGCTGACATATGAGACCGCTAGGAAACATCATGATAGTGTTACCAAAGATGTAAGATCCTAAGACAATCTCTTGAACTGATTTTGGCCAATCATATGTCTGAAATAATAATTTCAATAATTAGCATTATTACAAGTACAACAGATATACTTAAAGCTTAAAAATATCTGAGTATTGTAAAATTTGAAAATTTTGGTAAAATTATATTCTATTTCTTCAAAAGATTCACTAAAAGAGGAAGATCTATTAATAAAAAGTGCTGACTCTTAAAACTACAGATAAACAAGATGAAGGACAAACAACTAAGACAAACGAAGAATAATAAACGATGTATAGAACCTACTAAACTTCCAAAAAAGGAGGAGGTTCTCAATTCGATTGTATTTTTTTATCTATGTTACTTCAGAACTTTTGACTGGCTGGACCGATGTCGATAATTTTTTTTAATCGAAAGGTGGTGCGTGTCATTAGGCCCCATTTAAATTTATTTGAGATCTAACAAGTACTTTTCGAGTTATATCTTATAACTAGCTTCTGCGCGCGACTTCGTCGGCGTGGACTCCGCTCCTATTGGTCTTAGCATGATGACACATAGCTTATAGCCTTCCTCGATAAATGGACTATCTAACGTTGAAAAAATTTTTCAAATCGGCCCAGTAGTTCCAGAGATTACCGCGTTCAAACAAACAAACAAACAAACTCTTCAGCTTTATATATTAAAAGTATAGATGAGTTTTTACTTGACTATTTTTTCGTCAACCTACGTTGTATTATATTATACCGCATAACTTTTAAATTAAATTATTTCATACTTGTTACATATTTTAATATTAAATCAAAAATCAACATTCATCGGTACACCAGTAGTGGTGTTTTATTACGTGAGTGAGTAAGGTGAAGTAAAGTGTTACGCAGCTACAAAGTTATAGAAATGTATATTGTACTCACTTTATATATGTCCATAAAGCCATTCATATCATGCACGAAAGTATCATTTTCACTGATTTCGCTCTCACTCGATTGCGAATTTCCAAGTTGAACTTTAGTCTGAATGTCCGAATCTGTTGCATTAGTTTCATCACCAGCTATTGTCATTGCCACAATCGTTACTCCCATATGAGCACTCGCTACGAAACCGAGAGTCAGACATATAAAGTAAAGAAATGCTTGTACATGGCGAACTCCTAAGCCATACTTGACAGGTTGTCCTTCTGTATCGGGACCTATAAATAATAGGTATGGTTAAGTATATTGTTAAGAGCACTTTAAATTGAAATTCACAATTGTTCATTCTACTTTACGTTATTAGTATACATATATTGTTTAAATGTATAGGCTTGTAATTGACTGTGATTACACAATATTTTGTATCAAAGGGTGATGCAGCCTTAGTTTCATGTAAGAAGATGATCCCGCAACTGCAACTAATAAGGAAATTGGTAGCCGATCGACAAAGTAAGGGTGTAGACCTTGCAGTGATCCTGTAATAAATATGTGAGAGGGAACTAGATGGAGGGGGTTGTCCAGAGCTAAAACACTGTTTGAAAGGTAGATCCTGTAGAATGATAGACAGGCAACCCTGAGCCATTCTTTTCAGCGATACAGTTAAATATCAACCATCTTAAATTCGCAATGGTACTTCTGGTTGAAGCTTTTAATTGTAAAGCAAAAGAAGAACGTATTTCTGATGCTCCAGGCATCTACAGGCTATGGTAATCGCTTATCATTATGTGAGCCGTACGCCAGTTTGCAGACCTAGGCATATAAAAAAGTATGTGTGTACTTATGTACGCACGTAAGAAGTTATACTTCAAGATAGAGTATTAAAATACTTCCAAAAAAACCTACCACTTAATAATTAGACAATAAGTCCACAACGCCATCTCTTAGAAATGATAAAGACTACTTTTTTGTCTGCAAAACTAGTGGCATCTATTCATACATGCTTGAACTACTTCGTATCCACACGCGCATTGTAAAAATTTACTCTCATCATTTTTCTCTAAGGCGCCAAAAGAAGTATAACTTCAAAAACATCATTATGTTATATCACCAGCAGAAAGCTCAAACCGTTTCAACGAATTCCAATCGATCGTTCCCTATTTTGAAATTATTTTCTCATTTAGTAAAGCATCACATATCTGCACACATTACTATTAATAGTTGTAAGTTTCTTAATCTCTTAAGTAAGATAATAGAGATAATAGAGATAAGTTTCATAATCCTCTGTAAACTCAGTGCGTTGATGAAAACGTAAATATTGCACTAATAGTAAATATAATTCCTGAGTAAATTTTCGTATGCGCGTTTACAATTCATAGATGAACGTTTTCCCTGTACAAATCCTTTTTTTAAAGATGGGGAAATTCAGTTTACGCACTAGCCCCGGTGCTCGAGGGCTTCGGGAGCTTGAAACTCCCAGCAGACTGCCAGACTATCCACTAAAACCACCATCTGTTTTCCGCCGGCACCTTAGTGGGGACTCCATAGGATCGCTTTCGCATACTACCACGAAGCCCTCGGTTCCTGTGCGAATCGTTATGGATTAAGGTTTTAGATATATTAATATTTGGTTTAATTATTTTATCTACAGACTAAGGAAGTTTGAGCAGCTTTTCAACCGACTACAAAAAAGAAGGAGTTTCCAAAAAATTTACAGAATTTTTTAAACGTGTTACCTCTTACGGGTGCACAGATTTCATGATTCTTTCTTTTGTGCTTGTCGTGTGATTTTATTTAACTGAGATCAGAAAAGTACTTTTTACGTTATTCCTTATACTGAGTCAAAAGTTCTGAGCTTACATAGATAACAAAAAATACAATCGTATTGAGAACCTCCTCCTTTAGGGACTTACCGCATTTTTTTCCTCTAAAGGGACCTTGATATATTCAGCAGCCGTCATTTTCTTTTGAGTAACTTACTTAGAATCATTTCTAACCTAGTTTCTGCCTAATAAAACGTACTTAGGTATAAAGCCTTTGATACATTGTATTTATGGACAAAGTAGATATAAAACAAAATAAACAAACGCGCCACTTTACTCATGCATTTATTTATTTAATAAATCAACCACATATATTTATGAATTTATTCAAATTATTTCCTCGAAATTATTGACGGCCGCTCTGGTGTAGCAATGCGCTTGCCGTGGTGGTACCTATACATCGGCGGTAGCGGGTTCGATTCCCACTCTGAGTAAATATTTGTATTTGTACAAATATTTCTTTCTGGCTTGGATGTCTGTCCTTGTGGGCGTCCCCAGCGTGTCTGGGCGAGCACGTTAAGCTTGCAATCGCTGTTATTATATCCGCCAACCCGCAGTGGAACAGTACATGAAGTTCCGACCCTTCTCCTACATCGAGATAGAGACCTATGTCCAGCTGTGGGATATTACAGGCTGAAGAATCTGAAGAATCTGAATCTGAAGCATCCTCGTTCGTCATTAACATCTGCTACATCTACTTTATTAGACTTTGATTTTTGTATTATCATGTATAACACAGCTATCAAATCTTCAAGGTGCAGCTATTGACTTCTAGTCAAACGTGAGATAAAATTAATTTACACTATTGTAATCAAGCGTGTCACGATCTTTAAAAAGATCGATTTTTAACTGACTTCCAAAAAATGAGGAGTTTCTCAATTCGACTGTATTTTTTTTATGTATGTTAGCTCAGAACTTTTGACTGGGTCGACCGATTTCGATCAATTTTGTTTTAATTGAAAGGTGTAGTGTGTCATGTGGTCCCATTTAAATTTGATTGAGATCTGACGAGTACTTTTAGAGTACTATCTAACTAGCCGTCCCGTGCCCACTTTGTTGAGCGTTAATTACTTTTGTGATGAACTATATCCCTGGGTTTTTTGTCTTCATCATTTCATTTTGGACGTGCTTCGATTTAAGTAAATTAATCGAAGCACGTCAAAAATAAAATGGCAGAAACGAATGACATAACAACATGCTTGTACTGTCAACACTGAAAAAAGTTTCAATTTCGAAAAGAGCGAAAAATTTTACTTCCATTAACTAGCACTAAACGCGAGATTCTTAAGAAGTCTTATTTTGACCTCTATTTGACCTTCAAGGGTTACGTTAACCTAATACCTAAAGTACCTACCCTACGTATTCAGTCGTAAAATTTTTTGCTTTTTTTGATTCCGGTATAAAAAATAAGAATTTTTATTAAAAAAAATGAAATTCACCATTGAATTTCTCGTTGAAAGTTACTTAGGGTGTGACCGTTGTTTTTGTTTTACCGCTAAACTAGCGAGATTTTAAGGTCATTTTTTGACCACTATTTGACCTTCAGAAGTTACGTTAACCTCATATCTAAACACGTATTCGGACGTAAAATTTTTTGTTATTTTCGATTCCGGTATAAAAATAGGGGTTAGGATTTTAAAAAATGAGGTTGACCTTAAAATAACCTTGAAAATTAAGTTCAAGGTCTAATCAGCGGTCACCGTTAAACTTCTCGTTAAAAGTTACTTAGAGTATGACCTTTGTTTCACGACTAACCCGTGCACTTTTCCGAATTTTCCGGGGTTTCCATACTTTTTCCTCACCCTATATAGATAATGCGTATTTACTTGACTACTTTTTCGGCGACCTACGTTGTATTATGCCGCATAACTTTTGAGTAATCTTTAATTGCGCGTATTTACTTGACTACTTTTTCGTCTTATTACGTTACATATGATTACTACTACTACTACTACTACTATTATTATACGTTACGACATATGATTGGCCGAAGTCCACCCAAGAAATGGTTCTTGGATCTTTTTTCCTGGGATATTCTATTATCCCAATATGAGTGTTCAGTGCAGGGCTGCAGGCCTATTGTGCAGAAGTTTTACTTCAGTCGTGTGGTCTAAAGCGCACTCATTTTTTTAAATAAAAACAAATCGTTCCATGTTACTTAAGAGCTTACATATATAAATAGAGAAAAATATTTTATATAGTCCTTCTACTTCCATAATTATAATAATATGGAATATAAAATGCGCTTGTGTGTGCATACGCTTATTTATGTGCGTCCTCTAAAGACAGGTAGGTACTTGAAATATTCATAAAATACTCAGTTTTATTTTTACTTTAATAATAAATAATTAAATTTAAATAAAATAAATATTTAAGGGGGGCTCCAATACAAAAAACGCTATTTATTCCCTATTTTTTCTCGATATCAATAAATGGTAACAGGTATGCGCTTGAAATATTCACAAAATACGTAATTATATATATTTACTTTAATAATAAATAATAAAATTAAAATGAAAAAATATTTAGGGGCTCATACAAAAAAGTGACTTTTGACTCTTTTTCCCTGATATTAAAATCAATGTACCTCCTGTTGTTTACCTAGTCAATGGTACGGAACCCTTCGTGCGCGAGTCCGACTCGCACTGGCCGATTTTTTTTTTCATTTGCGAGCAACTTCAATTATTATAAGCTAGCTGACGCGACAGACGTTTTCCTGTCTTAACTTTTGTATTGGAATATAGAAAATTGTTGTTTTTAGACTTTTTAGGCAATTTTTTAAAATTTTCTCTCCGTAAGAACCATCCTCGTACTTCACGGAATGTTATAAAAAAAATTAGTGAAATCGGTTCAGCTGATCTCGAGATTTGCGCTTAGCAACACATTCAGCGATTCATTTATATATATATATACAGGGTGTCCCGCGATAAAGTGCAACCCCGAAAGGGGGTAAAACTAGACCATAAATTATCGACAAAAAACATAGAAAAAACTTTTTTAAAACATATTTTATCTCTTATTGACGAATTAAGATTTTTATATCTTACGTAGACTCTATGTACAAAAAATGATGATTTCTTCCAAAGTAGTGGGTCGATTACTTTAAAATAAAATAAAATATTACGCCACGTACTTGGCGGTAAGGATAAAATAAAAATTAGCTCGCAAAAAAGTGGCATTATGTCTTTAACTATGCTTCTTGTGAAAAAAAATCCATTTCTTATGACTGTTTTTTTCAATGATCTCTAATTTTCTCAGAATTATGCCCCCAATACCAGGAAATTTTATGATTTATTATTATTTCTTACCATATTGCCATTCAAATAAAAAAAATTTACGCCTGTATCCCAAAAAACACGTACAAAAATCATCATTTTTTGTACAAAGAGGCTACGTAAGCTATATAAAAATCTCAATTCGTCAATAAAAAAAATAAAAAATTTTTTTTTAATTTTTTTAATTTTTTTCTGTTTTTTGGCGATAATTTATGGTCTAGTTTCACCCCCTTTCGGGGTTGCAGATTATCGCGGGACACCCTGTATATACATATATATATTTTTATAAATCGAGCGGATTTTTAAATAAAAACTAAAATTCACAAAATAATTATATTTCTAATCTTACAAATTGAGTGGATTATTAAATTAAATAAACACTTAAATTACTAATAATTACAATTCTAGAAAATAATCGACAATGAAAAATTACTAAATTACAACAAAGGATTTTTAACGAAAAATGGTAGTGAGTCTGACACAAGTTAACTAGCCGAGAGCCCTCCAAAGAATGATGTCCCCACATGTTCGGTGCGTTGCCGCCGACCTGACGCCACCTCCTGCTTGCATCACGTGATGATTGCGTGATGTTGGAACAAAGGAAGAAACGTCGCGACGTGTGCAGATCATCGCACATGTGCGTTCGCTTCATCCCCTTTTAACTTGAAATTTGAGTCGCTTCTTCTAACACGGCCTCTCCTGACAGCGGTACGTCCTCGTCCGCCGAATGTGGTCGAGATGTGGTCCCTGCATTCATGGGTGCCGAGGTCAGCTCTGTTGGCAAATCTTCATTACCTTGGGCTGCAATTAAAAGTAGATCTTATAAGAAGTATCCCCACTTGCACACAGCTAACAGAAGGATTTTTTTTTTGTCTTTTTTTTATGGATTTCATTTTTACTAGTCTTAGCAAGCTTTAACATTAAAATTTGAGTTAAAAGTCATAAAGACATTTGCAAGAAAGGGCGGTATGTAAATGTATTGAAAAACGATTTTAATGTTTCTATGTAGTTAAGATTATGATCAAAATATTATCATTTACTAATTAAGATATATAAGAAAAATATGCAAATAAAAACGATAAAATATTATTTTTTTGCAATAGCAAAATCATAAAGATGTTTCAAAACCAATAAACAAGCAGAGCCCTCAGGATGCTATGACTACAAAGGCAGAGCCCTCAGGTTACCTAAGCTATAATAAACAAGCAGAGCCCTCAGGATGCTATGAATACAAAGGCAGAGCCCTCAGGTTACCTAAGTTACAATAAACAAGCAGAGCCCTCAGGATGCTATGATTACAAAGGCAGAGCCCTCAGGTTACCTAAGTTACAATAAACAAGCAGAGCCCTCAGGATGCTATGAATACAAAGGCAGAGCCCTCAGGTTACCTAAGCTATAATAAACAAGCAGAGCCCTCAGGATGCTATGAATACAAAGGCAGAGCCCTCAGGTTACCTAAGTTACAATAAACAAGCAGAGCCCTCAGGATGCTATGACTACAAAGGCAGAGCCCTCAGGTTACCTAAGCTATAATAAACAAGCAGAGCCCTCAGGATGCTATGAATACAAAGGCAGAGCCCTCAGGTTACCTAAGTTACAATAAACAAGCAGAGCCCTCAGGATGCTATGACTACAAAGGCAGAGCCCTCAGGTTACCTAAGTTACAATAAACAAGCAGAGCCCGCAGGTTGCTTAATAGACTTAAACAAAGCAGAGCCCTCAGGATGCTTAATATTTGAGAATTCAGGAGCAGAGCCCTCAGGATGCTCATATAAAGTGAATATACTCACAGTCACTGTCAAAGAAACTCGCACAGACCTCGGGGGTCCACTCGCCCTTCCATTGAGTCATATATTCAGCAACCGCTTCAGTGGTTTTTCCATACGACCCAGCGACTAAGGTAAGTTCGTAGCGATCGTGAGGAAGGACAGTTATAACCTTGTATGGACCTCTCATCCCCGAGTCCAGTTTGTTAGTGGATTGAGCAGTCTTACGTACAAACACCATTTCGTTTTCTTTAAATTTTCTTAGTGAACGTCGCGTTTTATTGAGGCAATGTCACTTATAAGGGCTCGAATAATCGGCGTGGTAGACTCACTAGCTATCAAAAGATTCAAAGGAGAACATTGAGTGCTTTTTTGTTTTGTAACATTTAAGGTTAGTTGCAACTTCCAAATGACATTTGACCAACTCTCTTGCCTGTGATTCTGTGATTACATTCAATGTGAATCACGTTCGATACAGTACGTAGTACAATTATTAGTACAAATTTATAACCGTTCGAATCCGGAAGTGGTCCTAAAATATCGCTATGTACAGTATCAAATGGTAAATCTGTTTTTTTTTTTTTCATGATTCAATAGGTTGTAAAGGTTGCCTAGGTATTTTTTTTTTCTTTTTATTATGAGACAAATAGACTTGAACGAATCTCTCTAAACAGGGAAACCAAAAACGTTTTAAAATGAGGTCACAGGTCTTATCAACACCTATATATTGGTGTTCGTCATAAAATACGCGTAAGAGGCTCAATCGGTGTCCATTTGGTATATAACGCAACACACGAGTCTGTTCACCGGTAGGATTATATTTAAAAAATAATAAATTATTAGTGTAGGTACACGTATCTAGATGAACCTAAGTTTCCATCCATTCTATTTAACTTTTGTTTCCAAGCCTCTACTTTATGATCGCTCGGTTTAACCTGACCATTTGTAATAGTCCTACATTATATTCGACTTCGGTAGCTCAAAATAAACATTTTTTTCAAATTTATAGAGAAAACAGAGACAGTTAAAGTTTCAAGAACTTGACGTAAAACTTGAAGACCTTCGTTCACGGAACTACTAAGAATTAAAACATTATCGATATACACTAAAACTGAGCCTTTATCTATAAGAGAACGCAACGTTGTTTGAAATAATTCGTTGATAGACAACCGGCGCATTCGCCAAGCCCAAAAGACAACGCACATCCTATCCGTTCCATTTTTTTTTTTAACTAACAATATTGGACTCGAATATTCAGAGCTTGATTCTCTTATTATTTTTTTTTTTTCTAACAATCACGTATTTCACGCACACGCAACTTTTCTTGATACGATAACTTATTAGGACGATAAAACAACAGGTATATCACTTTTACCTGCATCGTTCCGCTTGTAACCGTAGTGGTTGCAGTACCCGTAATAAAAAAGGTAAAAATTGTTTAACAATTAAAATTAATTCGTTATATTTATCTCCTACCAAGGATGTTTTCAACGAAAACTGTTCACCTAGTAACGAATTGACATTGTATGTAATATTACTAGCAATCATAAGCCTTTGTTCACCATTTTGCCTAATATAAGTAACGCCCTCCCGCTTCAAAACGTCCGTTTCTATAATAATCGGAATATTCATAAACTGGTCGGTTATAATTAAAAAAAATCTTACTCTAAACTTATTTCGGGTAACGCAACAATCAACGTCGTGTAACAACTAGATTCTATTTCTTTACTACCTATTCCACGCAGTATTCTAAACGAAGGCACGCATTTACTTACAACGAAAATGACTGAGAACAGATCGAGAAATTAATGAAATCGAGGACCCACTGTCAACAATAATATCTACGACTACGACCTGTATAACCGCCGCCTTAACATTACTAGATTTACTTTCTACTTCTTTACAAAAATTTACTGTGATGCGCCTCCAGATTCAGAACGCTGTTTCAAAAAACAGTCTTCAGTTCTATGTCCATTTTTTTTACAAAATAAACACTTCACTTCCGTTTTATTATTACCTTTTTGAAACGTAACTTCATTGTATGTCTTAGGTCGTTTGTAACATTCGTTTTGTTTATGGCCAAAATTACCGCAACCATGACACTTTACTTTTTGTTCGGAACCCGATTGTTCATTTTTACGAAAATTCCTTTGAATTGTAAAAATTTTTTGAGTACGGCTTTGTGTATTCCGATACGAGGGTGCCTTTGTATAATTAGAAAAAAAATTTACAAGCTCATGCGGCTCTAATTTCGCGTTGGTTGCACTAGCACGAATTTGAGGATCTTTTATGCCGCGTATGATAATAGCCGAAATTAACTTGTCGCTTAGTCCATTTATTGAACGCAACCGCAAGAGAGATTTACTAGCATACTCTGCATAAGTGAAAAAATTATCGGAATCAGTTTTCATAATGTCAAATAAAATTCCGGCAATATCGATTGTTTTCGGGCACAACGTTCTAAAATCTCGCTTAAAAGTAGACCAACAGCGATCAGTGGATACCCACTCGTCTAACCACGTGCGCGCACTGCCTTTTAAACAATTGCCGATACGCGAGAGACATTCTCGATCATCCCACTTATACAAAGTACGAATATGGTCTACTTCATTACACCAAACTTCAAAATTATGAACACTAGGATCGAAACTTGAAATATAAATATGGGTAGATCTCACCGAGTTAATAGAGCCTATGGCGTCTAGTATTCTGATTGTCGTTGGATCACTGCCAGAAGCCTCAGAGTTGACCTCGACTTGTGGTAATGGTGGAGTAATACTTCTCGTCCGTGACGCTGAATTCTGATCCTCCAGGGCGTTCAATCGATACAAGATGGCTTGAAGTGTATCCTGTAATTGGTTATTATCTGTGCCAAGTGCATGAGATATATCTTTGGAATTATCTTTATTAGATCTATTCGACATTTTATTGATTTAAAGTTCGTCACTCAAAGCACACTAGTACAAAGAGTAAACGTACTAAATATATGGCGATATATAAATGTGAGGGCTCTCAATGAATAGAAGTGCAAAAAGGCTATGGAGCCTATCCCACTTCTGATTTTATAAATCGAGCGGATTTTTAAATAAAAACTAAAATTCACAAAATAATTATATTTCTAATCTTACAAATTGAGTGGATTATTAAATTAAATAAACACTTAAATTACTAATAATTACAATTCTAGAAAATAATCGACAATGAAAAATTACTAAATTACAACAAAGGATTTTTAACGAAAAATGGTAGTGAGTCTGACACAAGTTAACTAGCCGAGAGCCCTCCAAAGAATGATGTCCCCACATGTTCGGTGCGTTGCCGCCGACCTGACGCCACCTCCTGCTTGCATCACGTGATGATTGCGTGATGTTGGAACAAAGGAAGAAACGTCGCGACGTGTGCAGATCATCGCACATGTGCGTTCGCTTCATCCCCTTTTAACTTGAAATTTGAGTCGCTTCTTCTAACAATATATATATAGATATATATAAAAATAAAATGAGGTTTCATTAAAATACAGTAAAAAGGTTACATAAAGCCACATATTATTCCGTTTTTTGGTAACTATTTTATAATTACACTAGCCGACCCGTGCCCACTTCGTTGGGCGTTAATTATCTTTTTCTTTGTGATGCATTACCTATGTTGTGTTATGTGTAGTTCTTAGTATTTACTAAGTTCTATTAGGTTCATTGTTTATAGCAAGTATTGGACGTATACACTCTTAATAATATCGTGTATTTATTATTTTAAATTACAGAACCAAATAACATACTAAATTTTATAGCACTTATACCCCGTCCGGCGACTATACCCCGTCCGGCGACTAATGATCTTTTTGACAGCCCACGCCTATAAATTACAGTTCTTTTTTTTTCGGAATAACGTACTAAAATTCTACTGTAATGTCATACTTTATTGACGATTTGATTGATTGAGTGAAGTACCCTGTGCATAACAAACAACCACAGACTATGAAACAGTTCTTGAAATAATAAATCGATAATAAATCGATCATATGATAAAAATAATTTTACGTCATGTGATTATTGTTTCTATAAATTTAATAAAAAAAAGTAATAAAAATAGTATCTTTGACTCCAAGATTGATTATTTTCAAGGAATTAAGTCGAAATCTTGAAATTTAATAGCAAACCAAGAATAAAGAGCAATAACTCTGTTAATTCATTTATTTATTATATAAATATTTCATTTATAATTAAAAAAAAACTAATAAACGCATAAATAAATAATATTTTTAAACTAAATGTATTTAATTAAATCGATTGAAAGTTCTTCTAAAATAAAATCGATTATTATTTCGAATCGAATAAATAACGTGTGAGGCAGTCACTAATGTCAAAATTTCTTGAAGTGTCAAAAAGATCATTAGTCGCCGGACGGGGTATAATTAGCTTTTTGACAGCTCACGCCTATAAATTACATTTTTTTTTCCGGAATAACGTACTAAAAATTTTACAGTAATGTCATACTTTATTGACGATTTGATTGATTGAGTGAAGTACCCTGTGCATAACAAACAACCACAGACTATGAAAGAGTTCTTGAAATAATAAATCGATAATAAATCGACCATATGATAAAAATAATTTTACGTCATGTGATTATTGTTTCTATAAATTTAATACAAAAAAGGAAATAAAAATAGTATCTATGACCCCCAAGATTGATTACTTGCAAGGAATTAAGTCGAAATCTTGAAATTTAATTGCAAACCAAGAATATAGAATAGAGCAATAACTCTGTTAATTCATTTATTTATTATTTATAATTATATTTCATTTATAATTAAAAAAACTAATAATCGCATAAATAAATAATATTTTTAAATTAAATGTATTTAATTAATTCGATTGAAAGTTCTTTTTAAATAAAATCGATTATTATTTCGAATCGAATAAATAACGTGTGAGGCAGTCACTAATGTCAAAATTTCTTGAAGTGTCAAAAAGATCATTAGTCGCCGGACGGGGTATAAATAAATAATAAAAATATTATAAAGAGGTAAAGTTTATAACTTTGTATATACGAGGTAATCTTCGCAAATACTGATCAGATCATGAAAATTCTTTCACTAACAGAAAGCAACACTATTCAGGAGTGACAAGATAAAAGGAAAAAGATAAAAATATATAAAGATTTTAAATCACCAGGATTTGAACCTGCGTCCTCTGACGTGCCGTGTCAACAATTCAATCTAATCAAGCATTATTATTTGCCTTAGAAATTAATTGGTGATTTTAAAACATTTATATGTATCTGATTTGCTGAAAATAGTGAGAGGCTACACTATTCAGGAGTGACATAGGCTATATTTTATTGTAATTGTACAAAAAAATTCAGTAAAAAAGAAAAATATTGAAATATATTATGAAAATGACAAAGAAACGAACGCCATCTATCGCTGTTAGATTTAACTATTTAATACTCTATTTTATTTACTGTCTATTTGAATCTATCGATGACGAAGTTTTTACGCTTTTTGATAGATGGCGTTGGAGCAACATATTATTTATTTAAGTGGTTTAAAATTTGTTCTTTATAGTATGTTATTTGGTTCTGTAATTTAAAATAATAAATACACGATATTATTACGATTTTATTCATCGCTGTAGGCGCCCGCTGCCGTTTATTTTTTAATTTAAATATTTTCTCTTTACTTTCTGTTTTACTTTATCGGTACTCCGGACGTAGTTTTGGTCAAAAGTTTTCTTCAAAACTATTTTTGCATTTTAATTTCTAATAAGTACTATAACTACTTCTGTTTTAATATTTCTTATAGTTATTATTTGTTGTTTAGTCTTTTCAGAAATAATTTTTATTTGTGTTTATCATAATTTTTTGTTTCTTTAGCTTCAGTCTTACTTTTTTCTCTTTACTTTCTGTTTTATTTTATCGGCTTAGATACATTACTTACAGGTAATTAAAATTTCGGGATATTTATTTCGATTTTTCAATATTACAATACAAATATTTCTCTATTTTATTTTTGTCTAACACTTCGTCGATCTGAAAGCAAATTGCATTATTGAAATATATCGTCACGTGCACTATACCCCGTCTGGCGACTAATTAGCTTTTTGACAGCTCACGCCTATAAATTACAGTTTTTTTTTCGGAATAACGTACTAAAAATTTTACAGTAATGTCATACTTTATTGACGATTTGATTGATTGAGTGAAGCAACCTGTGCATAAGAAACAACCACAGACTATGAAACAGTTCTTGAAATAATAAATCGATAATAAATCGATCATATTATGATAAAAATAATTTTACGTCATGTGATTATCTATACTAATATTATAAAGAGGTAAAGTTTATAACTTTGTTTGTATATACGGGGTAATCTTCGCAAATACTGATCCGATCATGAAAATTCTTTCGCTAACAGAAAGCTACACTATTCAGGAGTGACAAGATAAAAGGAAAAAGATAAAAATATAACTCAAAAATGGTAAATGTACTACCATCTCTCGCCGCCATCTATCGCCATTAGAAGACTATTTATTAGTCTATCGACGTCGTTTTCGGGATTTTTGATAGATGGCGTTGAAGTAACATATTATTTATTTATACCCCGTCCGGCGACTAATGATCTTTTTGACACTTCAAGAAATTTTGACATTAGTGACTGCCTCACACGTTATTTATTCGATTCGAAATAATAATCGATTTTATTTAAGAAGAACTTTCAATCGAATTAATTAAATACATTTAATTTAAAAATATTATTTATTTATGCGATTATTAGTTTTTTTAATTATAAATGAAATATAATTATAAATAATAAATAAATGAATTAACAGAGTTATTGCTCTATATTCTTGGTTTGCAATTAAATTTCAAGATTTCGACTTAATTCCTTGTAAGTAATCAATCTTGGGGGTCATAGATACTATTTTTATTTCCTTCTTTGTATTAAATTTATAGAAACAAAAATCACATGACGTAAAATTATTTTTATCATATGGTCGATTTATTATCGATTTATTATTTCAAGAACTCTTTCATAGTCTGTGGTTGTTTGTTATGCACAGGGTACTTCACTCAATCAATCAAATCGTCAATAAAGTATGACATTACTGTAAAATTTTTAGTACGTTATTCCGGAAAAAAAAATGTCATTTATAGGCGTGAGCTGTCAAAAAGCTAATTAGTCGCCGGACGGGGTATAAGTGCTATAAAATTTAGTATGTTATTTGGTTCTGTAATTTAAAATAATAAATACACGATATTATTAAGAGTGTATACGTCCAATACTTGCTATAAACAATGAACCTAATAGAACTTAGTAAATACTAAGAACTACACATAACACAACATAGGTAATGCATCACAAAGAAAAAGATAATTAACGCCCAACGAAGTGGGCACGGGTCGGCTAGTAAATAATATGTTACTTCAACGCCATCTATCAAAAATCCCGAAAACGACGTCGATAG